>SNRZ01000004.1:0-1291869 GCA_008729115.1 Dirofilaria repens | reverse complement strand
AGCATTTAAAAATTCTACAATCGAAGAAACTAAAACTTCAGGGAAGAAATACCAAGTCTTTAATGGCGTCGTCAGTTTCTTGATCTTCTGAATATCTCGATACTTTTCGCCTGAAATAGTGGTATCTACACAACGCGTAGACTTTTCGAGAGCTGTCTTGAACTGCGACGATGATGAGAATCGGCTGAAAGAAGATTGCTGTTTTCGCTTTATACTGTCACTGACGATTGTTTGGCATTCGCTGTTCGGTGGTTTACTTTTCGATGATTGCGGTGATGACGCAGTTTGTGTATTTCGAAGAGCTTGAAATGCTTCCATCTGTGACAGTTATAACGTTGCAGCTTTGTTTTTGAAGGCGTTATTCTATTTTAAAATTTCAGATCTGTCCA
The DNA here is from genome assembly GCA_008729115.1 of Dirofilaria repens. Taxonomy (NCBI): domain Eukaryota; kingdom Metazoa; phylum Nematoda; class Chromadorea; order Rhabditida; family Onchocercidae; genus Dirofilaria; species Dirofilaria repens. The sequence goes on along the minus strand of SNRZ01000004.1, from coordinate 1,291,480 downwards.
AAAATATTTTATCATGTCGAAATTTGTAAAGTTCATCTCCTTCTTGAGATTTCGAACAATTCTAGATATCTCGGTCAATATAACCGTAAGGCAGAACAAACAAAAATTTTCAATTTCTCGGTTTCAGTAAGAACTATTACTTTCCAGAAGGTCGATTATTGGCATACATACCTCTGTGCATTTGTCAACTCTACGGGAAACTTAAACAGGAAGCAATTTATAATTTCTAGCATATCTGACTTTTATACTGAGTTAAGCTGCAAAATTTGCATAGAACTTGAATTTCTAAAATTTTCGAGTGTTTCGTCAACTGCTTTGATAATGCTTTGTCGAGATGATGCAATCACCTAATGCAGATTGATTCTTAAGCCTTGATATTTTCAGACACTACCTTTCTTCAATCAGTTCTTCTGTCTCTACTACTACGCAATTTTTCTGTGAAAAATGCATGCGTGAGACAAATTTTTCATCATGTCTCATGTAAATTGAAACAAGGGGTGTACTTTCGAATAGAAAGAATGGTGGCAGGTGAGTGGGTAGGAGTTGACTATAAATAAGATTGGAGATTTATTGATAAAGTTCACAGATAAGTAGTTATTGGGATGGTCTACAGAAAACGAAAGAATTCAGTTGTCTCTCTGGAAAGTATAAGAATGAGTCAAAACAAATGACTCGTTGTGACCATAATTACCCAATTCTGCTGGTAGGCAACTAATTTAAATCTTGAAATAATAGCTTATTTCAATAGATGGTGGAAATAGAAAGTTTAGAATGAACGATATATGCTAGAAATCTTCATCACTTCTTCCAAATATATCATTTACTAAAATTGTAGAATTTGTCGCTTCTCTCTTTACAGTCTTTGTCTGAAATTTAACCAGTACGATATTTCTTACATAGTCAGTAAAATATTAGAGAGATGAAACAATTTTTTTCCTTAATATAATTTGTCAATACTTTTAAGGAAATGATAACCAAAAACATGCCGATGCCTTCAGATGAGGAGCTAACAGTACCCCACGAAATTACCCTCTCAACACCTTACTTTAAAGCCGTCATACCATACATGCATAAAGCTTGTGAAAAAGAAGTTAAAGTTCGTTTTGTTTTCCCAATTTTTACTAGTTGAATTGAACATTAATTTCGATGCACTCCATGACTTCAAAAAAAATTTTTTTTACCGAGTTATAAGGTAAAAAATTGGCTTTACTTGCTCATTACTGACTTTATTTTTTTGTTTTTTTGCTTGAGGAGAATTATTATATTGTAATCTACAGGATTTTATGTTGCGCCGACAAGAAACAGAAGATCCACGTCTTTCGCTAAAAGAAGGTCGAACTCTTACTGCATGCGGTATTAAATTCTTACAGTCATTGAAAAAGCTTTGCAATGAAAGCGTTAACCATTATGCTAATTGTATTGATCATCGTACTTCCAAACTCTACATTACACCGTTTGTTCCTTATAACTGATTTCGTAGATTGAAAATTTTGAAATTATGTTTGAGTGATGAGTCAATTTTTCGTTATATCAAACTTTAAAGTCTTTAGACATAGAAAAGTGAATATACCGATTAATTTTTTGATGTTTTACTAACATTTTAAAGCAAATTTCGACACATGCTTGTTATTCTGTTATTTTCTATAATTTTTTTATGAACATTTTCGTTGGCTAAATTACAATGAATAATAATGCTAAATTATAGTTGCCGTGAACAGCAGCGTCGTTTAGATATTTGCGTGGAAGAAAACTTGAATATTATTCGACCAAGAATGGGATATTTCAGCAAGTTACATGTGCACAATGCTCATTTTCCAGAACATGGTAATATTATTTTAACTCGTTTGTCTTTATTATTTATGTTTAAGATTAAGTTAAGAAATTGCTGGAATACCGGCCCAAGTTCTTCGTGTTTTTCCTATTTTGAAAGCTATTTCTAAGCTAAAAAAAATAACCACATATAACAGCTATGCATAATATATTGAGATCATAAGAATAGATTTGCTTATAAAAATTTATTGAAATAGATTTGCGATAGCCAGGGTAATTTTTAGGAATAATAAATAACTAATTAAGGAGTTTGACTTGTTTTTTATAAAGAGCTATATCCTCGTTTTCTTTGTTCCTTAGTTTTCAATGGTTTTCTAACTTTTGATCATCATAATCGGTTTTGCATTTTATTGTGTGACTCTTACCATGTTTGTCTTTTTTCAATACTTCAGTACATTACACACGAGATTATAAAGCCGAAGCTGCAAAAATATTGACAGAATTACCAGATGATTATCATTTACGTGAAGATAGTCGTGCTTATGATCAACAGCGCCACAATTTCTTCGATATATAAAGTGGTCATAGTTGTGTGTTTCTTCTATTTTATATTTGTATGAAACGGTATTTTTTTATAAGAAATTTTTTTTAATAAAGTTCTGTTTCTTCCATCTTTCATATGATTTTAAACGTTTCACGTATCCTATAATTTTAAAAATGTGCCACTAAAAAATTGGGTGAGATGGGAAATAATATTCTTATTTATTGTTTAAGATGTTCAAAAAGAAAAGATTTTCCCAAATCTTATGTTAGTCTATGTATTTTCAAAATGCAATGCAAACTATTATTTGATGACAATGCATTTCATATAATATTAATAAATCGGTATGTCGTGTAAAGAATTGCTGCACACATTGATTGGTGATCAGAGAAGTTTCTGAGTAGTAGTTGTTACGACGATACTGCAATAGTATTTGGTAGCGTTTTGTTGTCACTGCTATCTTTATGTATCACTTTGTCTTATTTTTATTCTACTGATAAAATATAAATTAAATCGCCTTTAATTAGAGGTTCTGTTGGCTATTTTCTTCCAATTTTTTTTAAAATTTGTTTTAATTTCTACTTATATTACGAAATAGAGAGTGAACGTAAGTGCGAAAATCACATCAGTAGTATTCGTGAAGTAACATAGAATTTCCAATAATATATAATGACCTTATTGTTCGCTGTTTGAATCGTTCATTAGCCTTAATTATAATGATATTTTTGAAGGAGTACTTTATGTAGTTTTACATATTCTGAAAATTGTGCACAACAGCGTTTCTTTTATGATTGCGATAAGGCTGTACAAAGAATGGCATTTTCTGACAGTATTCTGATCTATTTGACATCCCAAGCGAATTTCGTATTTTATCAAGTTTTAAAGGTAACCTTGTTCGGAAATTATTAATGGTATCTTCACTATTGTTTTTCAAGAATTTGAATTTTTGTTCAGCATATAAGTCATAGAAAATTATAGAAATCGAACATTTAAAGTAAAGAAATCTAATATTTTCCGTGAATTTCAGAAACATTTTACATTGTTGCGTCTTCGACTTCTCAAGTTTTCCCTAACTTCTCTTACCAATTTTTCGTCATATTTTGAGGATTTTAGATGTTCGCTAATGCTAATTATTTCTTTAGAAAGTGATATGGCAATAGATCCACAAAACGTGAAAGAAGTAGAAAGTGTGACCAGAGGTGGTCACAGATCGATTTCGAAAGCTTGCAGGTACAGTGCTGCGAATTTTGCAGCTGAACAAGTTAAACAACATTTCAGCTTTTTATTCTTTCATTTTAATCGATTCAGATCATGCGCTTTGCTCATACAGATAAGCTAAGAAATGTCAAAGGGTTAAACAAACTTTTCAACATTATATACTTACTTATCTTTTCATGATTTTCGATTTTGATTGCATTCATGCTTTCATTCATCAAATCCTTTGCAACTCCAGTAGTATGAGAAGATACGAGTAAAGTAAACAAAATGCAGCCAGTTTAAATAACCCCTAAAATCAAAAGGAAGAATACAAATTATTTACAAAATTTTTTTTGCCTATTAACTCCACAATTTGTAAATTTTTGTTAAAGATCATGCAAACTTCGTGCTCGTATTACGAAAGCATAGTTACAAAGCCCATTTTGCAAACAATTTATGAGTTAGCCTGTTGTACGAAATTTAAATCATATCAGATATGAAAATGCGGATAATTCTGCATTTTATATCTTTTGTCTCAGCAGCACTGAAAAGTATACATCATAAGAACCATTTGTTATAATCTCTAATGCATTTCCGTCTTTTTTACTTATTTATAAAATTGGAAAAAAGATTTCATCCAAAGGCATATGCATCCATTACTAGACAAGCATGAGTTGTTCCTGTATTGAAGTAGTCTCAGGGGTATAGCCTATCAGTGGGCCGTAAAATTGTTGAGCTCATGTCAGATAAATCAATATCAGTAAATTGATTTGTTAATTGATTTGTTTGCTGATGTTCGTGTATGTACATGATGTGTATATACATATGTATGTCTGCTTATATGTGTGCTTGAAGAGATTCAGTTCAATTGATGGTCAACACGGAGTTTGAAATGCAAAGTCTGAATGTAAATGGTGGGTAAGAAAGAATGTTATTTTGTTGTAGAATCAAATCATGTTGCTGTTGCCGGGAATGGAGAGCCCATCTGGCAGATCGATTTTCGATGAGGCTCCAAAACCATACTTACTGGAGTGATTATCAATTAACTGACTGAGTAAATGCATTAGAACTATGCATAACTCAGACCATTGGCTTGTTCTACCGTTTGGTCCCGTAGACTCAGTTATTACTGATTTCTGCATTTCATCCTTTTTTTTCTCCTTTTAATATTTTGAACTATTAAATGATAACAGTACTTTACGTAAAATTGGCTTTTTATCATAATTATTATAAAAATTTGACCATCACCTAATAGGCCATTGGCTTGTTCTACCGTTTGGTTCCGTAGACTTAGTTACTGATCTCTGCATTTTATCCTTTTTTATCTTTTATCATAATTATTATGAAAATTTGACCATCACCTAATAGGCCATTGGCTTGTTCTACTGTTTGGTTCCGTAGACTTAGTTACTGATCTCTGCATTTTATCCTTTTTTCTCTTTTTAATATTCTGAACTGTTAAATGGTAGCAGTACTTCACGTAAATGTATCTTTCAATATGTATCGCTAATTTCGGCTCATTTTAATTGCTGCTTTCGTTATCGTTCATTTATCGAGGAAGCATAAAGCAGTTCAAATCTTTTAAAAGTTACTTGAATTTATTACATACAAAAAGAATGGTTATCTAATGACTAATAAAAGTTTCAAGTTAAATTTGTAAGGACATTGCATGAGTACTACTATTTATTATTATATGAATTTTTTTTTCCGATGATTATTCTAAACATATATATTTTATGATGAAGTCAAGGTTTGTAATCTTTGGTGTACTTATCCAGTAAAAAAGTAAAAGAAAAAGAAAATGCAGTTTTATATTTATTATCGATTTTTTTGTCTAATCCGATCCAAGTCCATCCTCGTCTTTTCGTAAGGACACCATTGATCGATGAGAATTACTGTATTCTCCTGCATTTTATAAATCTTCCTTTTTTTAGCGACTTTTGCAGAAGAATTTAAACGAAGAAGTACAGGCAGTTGGTGTGAGAGAGAATCATTGCAGAGCAGCTCGTGAAAAATTAATTGCTGAAAGTAGAAATTATTATGAATATACTGATAAGGTAAGCAACCAGTATCTTTTAGGTTCATGCATGATTTTATAACTTATATGAGAAGTGGAATCTTTCTGCACTTTTGTTTTTTTTAATTATCAACAAAGTTATCAAAATCTGACGTCATTTTCCTCGCTCGTATTTTTTGGAAAGTTAGTGCTCACTTATTTGTGCGTTAGTATCAATTGAAACCACTATGTATTGAATTTTTAATATCATGATAATCATCCTAGTCGATGATAGGTACTAGTGATAAATGGCATTCATTATTTGCTGAAGAGCAATGTAATTTGGGGTTACCATTTCATATTTCAGTATGGTATGAAATATGTAATTATATAACTAACGACATTAAGTCAAAAGTGCCATTATTACAGTAACAAAAGACATATGAATCATAAAAAATTCGTAGTATGATCCCAAAAACGAAAATTGAACAAATGTTGCTCTCTTATTATATGTATAATTGCAGTGGTGTGATATCATTTGAGGAAAATCCTACAAGATCTAAATCATGTGGAACATGAATGATAAAAACTGAAAAATCAATTATTAGCGTATTCCAACTTTATAAGTCACTGATTTAGTGCAGTGATTTTGGGATATTTTATGTTTTTCCGTGTCTGAGATTTTCTTTTTTCAGCAATCACGCAAAGCTGTTTCATCGTTGATTAAAGCATTCCAGAAGGAGTATGATCGTGCTATAGAAAGAGCAAAAGCAGCAGAAAGTGGTTTAATCTTTGTTTCCCGGGCATTTACTTCGCTTTGCGGTAAAAGAAATTTTTGTTAGCAAAACGAATTTAGTTATTCGATTTTTTTCTTATTTTACCATCTATATGTAAACCTATGTGAATTTGAATTTGTTAATGTGTAGATTCAAGATACGAACAATTAAGCAATACAATCACTCAGTATTCGAAGTCTTTTCTTTTTTATTTTAAACATTTTTCAAATATTGAGCGTAATCATCACATTATTGCAGATGCATAGTGTTTAAGGATATTATTGTGTGAATATTGTGGAAAGTCTCTTTTATTGTATCACAGTTGCTATTTCTACTTATTTATTTATTTATGGGCATGCAACTTTTCGAAGAATCATTTCGTCATAAAATGTGACTGGGGTCATCTTAAACCTGAACAAGCAAGGCAAGGCTTGATATTGAAGGAACTAGAATTGTAAATTGTTGCTCATATATATTAGTATTATCCCTTAGTTGCAGAGGTATAGCTGAGCTGAGTATGAGTCAAGCGTGATCATTGCCCCAGTAAGCAGTAAGTTGCTTTTACAAGGCTGTCTAGCTTAGCTTTGCGGAAGCTCGCGCAATCGCATCGATTATTTGCTCTTGAAGCGTTCCATCCATCCTTCCGTCCATTGCACTCGCATCATATTGAATCGACCATCAATCGCTCCATTCTTTTATTTATCCCTTAGAAATCGTTTATTTTTGGATTCGATTTTTTGCATCCAGTCATTTAGTTAGTCACTGAGCAGCGCCTAGTCGATAAGATTTTTGTCCTTGGCAATCGTCATATCGACAATCGAATTCCTGAGACACATGTAAGCTTGCGTTTGCGTGCTCGTCATCATTCTTATATTGCTTACAATCGTTTTGCAGCCCTACTCGAGCTGTGATCCAAGTTGCTTATTGATTAATTCTAAATTGTCATCTTGAGACCAATGGTTCGTCGCCTTGTTTCTCTTTGAGTTTTTTTTCTTTTAGTCCTGTTTTGATTCTACTCTACTTTTTTCCAATTTATCAATTCATCGGTGGTTTTAAACTAAAATATTGAACACTTACACTTTTTTTGCAATTCTCTTTTTTTGTGCTTATCTGCTGATTCCAATATTTGATATATTTACAGATCCTTCTCCATATTTGGAACAACTTTCAACATTGCTAAGGGAGGTAGTACGGTTACGTTCTACTGATGAGCAAGTTAGGAATCTGACTAAACAATTAAATGAGTTACAAGAAGAATGTGGTGATTTGCGAAATCAGGGTATATACTTATTAATCCCCCCATTGTATTTTTCAAATTTTCAATATATTCAAAAATAAAGTTAATTTTAATGTGTTTGAAAGATTTCGAAGAAAAAATTGAGTATAGTAAGATTGGTTACTTTTAAGTGGGGGACTAGTTAACTCTAAATAGAGGCCCTGTGCAGGGAATAATTTATTTTAGACGAACAGTACCTAGCATAGGCTAGTGTTTCAGTAACATCGATAACAGTAAACTGAATACGGATAGTATTGATGTTTACATTTTCGATGAAGTAGTCAAGCAATAGATACAAAAGTGCAAAATATTTTAATTTCCATCGACAAAGTTCGTCCTTTACGATGTCCATTGGAAGAAATTTGGTTAGTTTCTAGTCGTATATAAGCAAAATCCTTAAGTAAATGAACTTTGACAGGTTTAGTATGAAAACTGCTTTCGAATCAGGGTTTTGCATCAGCGTTTGAGAATATTACGTGATCTTCTTAATTTTTTGGAATGTAATTTTAAATTTCGAATTAAAAATTTATCTTCAGAGCTAACCATTCGACAACTCAAAGAACGGATGAAAGAAATGGAAGCTAAAACAAATAACAGCATCCAGGTTTGTGTTATTGAAGATATTGAATTTTTAATAATGTGTTTTTTTGATGTTACTGAATTTTGACCATCTCTGATTCATTTCGCATCGTATTGATTTGGTAAGCATCTGATAATATTGTTTTTCATTTGGCATGAAAATAAGGCTTACTTGAATTGTAATACATACTATAACAGGTTGCAATAAATGATAGAGAAAAAGAACTGCGTATCGAACTCGAAGCATTTGAAAGAGAAGTTGCTCAAAAACGAGAGAAGTTTACTACTGAAAGTAAAGTACTTTCAGAAGCAGTTGCAGATTTAACGGTATATTTTCACAAATATTACAAAATGTTCTTCCATTTTCCAGAATACTCTATCGATATTAATTTCTTTAAAAATTCGTATTCTGTAATAATTGAAAGTTGTCGATGTTGTAATGATTTCAAAAATTTTCTGAAATCTCTTCTTCAACATATGTGTTCTATATGAATATTTAGTTGGCAAACAAAGAAACCAACCGAATGCTTGAGGACACAAAATTGCAACTGGTAAAGAAAGAAGATGACGAAAAGTTAGAAATCGTTACAAATGATCTTGAGAACGCTTTACAGAGAGCTGTTAGTATTACATGAACTTTCAAATATTTTAGTTTGCAATACATATTATTTCTTTGATTATTGAAATCATTCTATCACTCTTAAGTCAGATGCAGCAAGAGAAAAAAAATGCGTCTTTTTGTTATGTTATTGTAGAATTCTTTGTTGTTTCTTCTGTTCAAAATCTATTTATTGATATGTTCAGGTAGAAGCAGAGAAGAAAGTGCAATGTTTACAAAATGAGTTGGAGCGTATAAACCGTGTTAGTTCAAGTCCAAATGAAGGAGCACTTAGAGACACTTCACTAATTCATTCGAAAGACAGTCAGGTTATTCTTATCTAGAAATTCTGTTTTGCCTGCTATAATTATCTTTCTTCGGGCATTTTGTTTGAGATATACTTTGCAGATTTATAAACTGTTGGAAGAAAACAAGAAACTGAACTCTAAGCTTATCCATTTAAAAACAGAATCGAACAAACGTATCGATGAATTGACTCAAGAATTGGAGCGCCATGTGGAGATCGTAGCTCAACTTCGAACCCAGTTGGAGGCTCAATCTGATTATGATGATAATAAAAAGGATCTGAGGTTTGCATTATTTCAGGAAGCTAAGTTGGAAGTTAAAGATGAAAAAGAAAATGTTTTTTAGAAAGCAAATATTACAACTGAATATAATTTATAAATATACTGTGTAAGTTGTGTAAAAAAACACAATTCAAAATATTATAAAGTGACTTATCAACTATTAGATAATTTGAAATTCATAAAATTTTATTTGGTTTATTTTACTGTTTAGAATTCTACATAATATTGAATTTGGTGAAGAAAACGCTGGAGGAACAGATTTTATGAACAACGGTGTTACTGCTACTGCAACAGCAACAGCGGAGGTACAATTAGGGGGTCGTTCAAAGGCACTCGATGAATTGCTTATTGGAAAAAATCGAAAACTGAAGGATGAAAATGTGGAGTTGCGAATGCGCAATCAAAAACTCGAAGGTTTGCTCAATGATTTTGTAGTTCTGAATGTGAATGTAGAAGTCAAATATATTCGGATGGAACAGATAGGTGCATATCTGGATTTTGTTTGCCGGTTTGACATTGGCACGAAATATATCGGAAAAGAAAGATACCAGCTGTGTATTAATTAACAAAAATCTAGGAAAGATCCAGAAACAAGCTTTGATTGAAACAGAAAAAAGTAAAAAAAAAAAAGAAGCAGTGATGCTAGGAGAAAAGAAAGATAGTGATAGGTACTTGAAAATTATTTGAAAAAAATAAATTGTTCTTTAAAAAATAAGGAATTAACAATTCAAATAATTTTTGAATTGAATTCAAGTCTTTCTGGTTTTATTAACAGTTAAATATTGCATGTGTACAATATATTTCTATTTTTTTATTTGCATAAGTAGTGTCTTTGCACTATGTGTTTATAATTTTTTACCGCATGTTTGTATTGTGATGTTGCGAACATTAGTGTTATGTATTTTCGCATGTTTTCATAAAACAATACTGAAAGAATTTTATAATATAAAAAGGGTATCCCCAAAAAAACAAGAAAAAAATTGGAATTTATTTTGCATGATCCTTTAAAGAGAGTATATTTAAACAACTGAATCACTTCACGCGATATTGAAAAGATACATACATATCATTCCATAATTTGTAGAATTATAAATAAAATTTGCGTAGTGCTCTTAATTACTGTTTTTCCTCTCAGCACTAAATTTTTTTGCTTTACATTTGTTTCATATGAATTATTTCTGAATGTCATGTATTTTTCTATTTCTTGAGTGATGGTGTTCAAAGAAAGCATCTGATCTTTATAGGTGACAATCACAACGTTTTAGACGAAGAAACAATTGATGGAAATGAATTATCAGATGTTTTCGGGCTAATTGACTCCAACTTCAATGGTAGTACACTCGCCGATTTTTTCTCGAATAAGGTATGGCTTCTGATTCCTACAGCTAAAAATATTTTCGGATTCATATCCCAACCAGGCATTTCATCTATAATGTTTATATAGGAATGATTACTTCACTTCCATTTCGGAGACAAAATACTTTATGCTTCTTGTCTAATTTAAACTAATAAATGATCTTCGAAGCATGATTATTTATCTCAGAGCGGGCAAAAAATGGTGGGAACTAATGGTGATTTGGACTTAGAAGGTGATCCACATCGTGCCACGAATCTTCTTAATTTGTTTATGGTAAATATCAATTTTCAACTTTTAATGTTAGTCGTTTTTGTGATAATTGGATCTTCTCCGAGATATTGTCTCATCCAGTGTTTAAAAGCTCTGTACAGTTCGGTAAGTATTGCTGCTGAAAAAAAGATTGAGGAAAAGAAAAATCATCTATTATAATTTGCATTATAAAAATTATTTTAGTGTTCCGCCAGTTCCTCTCATAATACTCCGAAACTAAAATTATTATCCAGCAAGTACGTCCAGTTTGCATGAATTACCTCGTACACCTGCTGAACTTAGGACTTATAATGAATTGCAGGTTTGATTTTTCTTTTCTTAGATAAGTAATTGTAGTTGATAATTGAAGAATACATTGAAATTATTATTATTATGCAGCGTATAAATATTGGATCATATTTATAGTGACAAAATTAATGCTTAGTAATTTAAATTTCTTAAGTGTTATTCAGATATTGATCAAAACATGTGAAAAATAGATATGTTAGTCCATTTTCTACTTGCTAGAAAAGAAGAAAGTTTCCATGATTATTTTATTTCAAAATTAGATTAACTGAATCCAAAATCGAAAGATACACATAGAGATTATTTTTCAAGGAACAAGTTTCCTGCAGGATATTGTTACCAGAAATATCCGAGAATTAGGTTCAAAAGCTCTGAATACGACGGAAATCGCAAAACAATGCAAACATTTAATGGTTACTCACAATATTGGACAACGATTATTTGCGAAGTACGTCATGAACCAGGTAGTCAAGGTATTGATTCTGTGATTTTTTTTTCTATTCCCTGAGTTAATTTCTCAAGTTCTTTAAATGTTAAGCTTTACTATTATTTATTATTACTAAAGATTTAGAATAATCACATTGATACTATTGAATTTATGTATAATTAGTCATTAATAAGGAAGAGGAAAAAAGGAAAAGAAACAATCCATAAAATCTCTCCTTTCTTCTTTTGTCTCTCCGTTTTTCTTAATTTTAAAGAATGATTGTACGAAAAAAAAGATTAGTGTTACATGAAATTAACATTTCATAAAATTTGACAAATTTGATTAATGAAGCTTTTCTGTATTTGTTTCACTTTTTTAAAAAATTCAACTGTTGATTGTTATTTTTTGAAATTATAAGTTTTGATGAATATTTGCAACGGATTTTTTATTGTAGTCACAAGGCTCACTCAGCGAATTATTGTCAAAACCAAGACATTGGAATAAATTAACCGATAAAGGGCGCGAAGCATTTCGACGTATGTATGGTTGGGTTTCAGATCCTAAAGCTATTGAGCTACTATGTAATATTTCGCCACGTCGAACTCAGCCAGTAGGTTAGGATTTCTTTCATTTATTTATCTTCAGATAAAGTTTATTGAACAAATTGTTTTTTATTATACATATGTCAGGATTAATCGAGATTGAAGTGCCATCACGTGAAATTTTATGGGATCAACAAGCTGTTTCGTTAGCTGCCGTATCCAGATATAACGCAGATGATGCTTAGATTTATTCGTACAAAAACAATCTTCAAGATTTATTTCAAGCGATGTAAGTTCAATCAATTTTTTAATTTATGAAAGTTTCATTTCGATGATTAAACCTATCGGTTTGAAAATTAGAAATTATGAAACTTGATGAATGAAAACGTGACCATTTGGAGATATGGTTGATCTTATCGTCTACTCATCTTTTATATTTTTTAGTTGAAACAACGGGACAGGTTATCAGCTGTAGTTAGTGGTAGTGGTGCTAATTCAGTTGTACAGCGTACAAGTCGTTGGCGACATGATGACATACCGAAAGAAAAAATTATGAAAATATACAAACGTGAATTGGCATTGCTAAGGGAGCAAGTAAATTTCCTTAATTTTATCCTCTATGATTCATGTTTCAGTAATCAAATTCACAAGTTATCTCTAGCATAATGATGGAATGTTGATGCAGTTTATGTTTTCAATATAAATTTTTCGGAAATAGACATTTCTGGATTTTAGGAGTCTCATCTAGAACAGGCAATTGGTTCACGATCTTTAAGTATGAGAAGTAAGGATGAAAAGGTAAGTTATTTTCCGTTTTTTTTTTTTTTTTTTTTTTTTTTTTTTTTTTTTGATATTTTCCGCAATTTTTGACTGTCATATTTATATTATTTGTTGTATCAAAAACTCTGATTTTCTAACATGGCAGAGAACAAATAAAAATTAAAAAAAAAATTTACTTAATATCTTTGTCATGCTCATTATTTCTAGAAATTTTCAGTGGGTAATTCATCTTATTTTTCAACTCTAATTAAGAAGATTCCACATAATTATCAGTCAAAATATTATACTTTTTCATAGTTTGTAACAGTGGAAACGCCAAACAAATCAGCTTCATTATCATCATCATCGTCTCGTTGTGGATCAACAAGAGATACCAATTCACCGCCACAATCAAATTTTGCTGTAAATTCTGCTCAGGCTTTATTTGCCTTGAAATGCCGTAGTGGAATGGCATCCATAACGCAAGAGGAACTTGAACGTTATCCAGTATTGGATACTGAAGATATCGTAAGACAAGTAATTTAGTATTGCTTAATTATTTTACTTTCATACTAACTCTGAACATTTTTTACTGAAATCCATATTTCGGAATTATTACATTTGATGATGTCTTCACTTGCAGATCAAAGATTTCCTTTGCTTAAATTCCATATCTCAACGTCAGTTTGGCGAACATGTACTTGGCCTTTCTCAAGGATCTGTTTCGGATCTTTTAGCAAGGCCTAAACCATGGGCTATGTTGACACAGAAAGGAAGGGAACCATTTGTGCGCATGCAGCTTTTCTTGAATGAAGCCCAGTCTTTAGTTTGTAAATCTGAAGGAGGTATTTGACATTTTTTATTGTTTTTGCTTTTATTCCAAAAAACAAAATCCATTGCTTTGCAAATATTCTTATTTTATTTCTTTATATTGCTTATCAATTATTTAACTAGTTTAATATATTTTAATTAATTTGGAGCACTCGAAATAAAGAAGTTTTAGAGCTCAATAGAAAATCCGATTCAATTCAATCTCTGGAAGTAATACCTAGAAACGAAACAAGTAATGATGCAAAACAAAATTCTTTTGGCGGATTGTTAAACATACGGAATTTCTCCTTAATTGAAGAAATTGATCAAGCGGTTAATTTTCATTACATAACAATAAAAAATCAAGACTTATGTATAAATTCACATATTTAGATTGCCTAAACATTCAAAATCTATTTTCTAATTAACAGTGCGGTTTCTAGTTCAATTCATATCTTTATATATTAACTTGACGGACATGGCTTCATTTTTGGTAGCAACTCTTCTTCACAGTTCTCAATTTGTGAGATGGTATTTATATCTGGTATTTATATCTGATTATGAATTGATTCTTGAAATACTAGAGAATTTTATCCTTGCTGATTTTTATTCCGTTTAGACTATGAAGTGTCGTGATGAAAAAACACACGAAATCAAGAAAATGTCCGTCATAGATGATGATGACAAAAAAATGATGCGGAATGTGAAAAAAGAACCCTTAATGACCGATACAAGTGAGATTGCGCGACTAGTTAAGGATCGATTGCACAGCAATGGTATTTCGCAGAAAGTTTGTTTTTAGTTTTTATGTAAATATTATGTGAGTATCTATTGATTTCGGATAGTCTTCCAAAATAATATATTAAGTAAACAGCGTTTTGAGCTGAAACAAAAAAAAATTTTTTTTCTTTGTTTTTTGTTATTTTATCATTATCTTTATTTTTTAAATTCTGTTAATCCTCTTTCGAAATTCTCATATCATAGACATCTTAACTGAATCACCTTATCTCTTTATGGAAATATTTGTTATCTCAGCCATATCATTTTTAAATTGACGTTTTCTTGTTTTTACCTTTAATAGTTTTCAGCTTATTTTTTTTATAGACATTTGGTGACGTTGTATTGGGAGTAAGCCCAGGAGGCGTATCAGAGCTTTTGGCTAAACCAAAAACTTGGGAACAATTATCGCCACGTGCTCGTGATTTGTACTGCAAGATGAGCGAATGGCTTACTGAACTAGATGGAAATAGAAGAATGCAGGAGATATCTACTTCCACTACACTTTTGTCTTCATCATTCACAACAACCTTTTCAAATATGGTGCATACATTGGCTTCTACAGGTGCTTTGACAAAAACTCTTTCGCCGCACAAAAGAAAAGCATCTTTAAACACAACTGCTGCTGGCGAGTTACCAAAGAAAGCACAGGTTTTCATTTTTTTTTATTTTTTTTTTTCGACTTCATTTTTGATTTTGAAAGAATTAGCATAATTATGTAGCATGGAGAAATCTAATGTAGCATGGAGAATCGTTTGATTGACATCATCATTAACAACATTCGAGCTCTGTTCAGAAATGTTATTGGTTTTTGAGTTCCTGAAACAATTCATTCCATTATTGTCGAATTGCCGGTAGAATAAAATAAAATTCCTTTTGTTCTGTTACAGAGAACAGTTATTACGGATCAGCAGAAAGAAGCGTTGAAGCATGTTTTTGAACGTGACCAGCATCCAAACCAAAGAACAATTGAACAACTCTCGCAGACTCTTTCTTTGAGTACCAGAACCGTGAGCAATTGGTTCCATAATTACCGAACTCGACAAAAGGTTATATGAAATTTTTTTACAATGACATGAAAGTTGTAAATGTATGGCTTCATTTTCTTTTATTTGGAAGTTACAGGCAAGTTTGAAAGCTGAAAATCTTCCGAATGGAGAAAACAGTCAGAAGAGAAATCCAGCAAATGGAAAAAATAACAGTGATCGATGGAAACAGGTTAATCCAATTTTTGTTTCTATTGGAATTTTTTAGCATTTACCATTTTTTGTTCAAATGAGTTACAGAAAGGTCAACTTTTTCAGTATAATTCCGTTAATTTATTTAGTCATTCACCATAGTCACTTTGTTGTATCAATGTAATAACTTCATAATCATAAATACTTCACAAAATAAGGATATTATACGAATTCACCTTCTAAAGTTTCTGTTTACAACTGCACTTTTTACCTAATGCATTGAGAAAACATTATTAAATGCCAGCTTCAAAAAATATTACATATTTGAAAATTATATCAATTTTTTGTCATCAGTACAGATGTTAGCCTTAATTTGAAAAGGTTGAGAAAATCCATTCATATACCATTTGCTTTAGTAATTTAGAGATCGGGAAGTAAAACTTTCCGTTTTGTAGATCTTACCCTCACCATACTGATGGTAATTTGTTTGCAAATATCTTCAATTGTAGGATCTTGCGGAATTAATGAAATTAGAATCGAAACCTTATCATTTTTCACCAACAATGGTATCATCAGCAAGCAGTGGTAGTTTGACGAGAAGCACTATTACCAAAAACAGTTCTCTTGATAAAGCAATTGAACGGATTCAGAAACTCAATGCTGCTAAGCAGTTGTAATCTATATGCTTTTGAGCTTAGAATTTTTATTTCGAAATTTGCTAACTAGAAACAAAAATTCCGAGAAAGACATTTTTCGCTCTTCGATTTTTCAATTTATATCGTCGGAATTGTAGAAAATTTTCTCGTGTAATAGCTTTTAATACTGCCAGATGAATTAGCGGCAGAAAGGAAATTTTCGGATCGTTCAATATCTGTTTCTTATTTATCTTCATAGTTCATTTACAAAATACGTAATTGATGACAGGAATATCGAAAGTTTGACGAGACGTTTGGTGATGCATTAGTCTAACTTTGTCTGGATTCAGATTTGACTACCAAGTGCAGTTCTTTTCTAACCGCTGTCAATTTTTTTTTTGTCAAGGAGCGATTTTCCTTGTTTGTGAGTTTGAATCGTAATTTCAGTAACTGTTTTCTATGCGTATTTTTTTTATTTCAGGAGTTTTAGTTGAAGGTGATCTCTACTTCATTACTTGTACTTTATTTTTCGTTCATATTTTGATGAGCCTCTCGATGCGTTTGGTTGTTTTTAACTGGAATCTCTCCCTTTTATTTTGTTTCAGAAATTTGATCTCACCATCTTTCACACTTATTGTTTCATATGACATGCTCCCGAATTTGTTTCTTGCTTGTGAATATTGTTCTTACTGTTTTTCAACTTTTTGATCTGTTGCGAGTGTTACGAAGTTTAAAATTTTTTAGAAAAATTCTAAATAATTCAAGTTATTTATATGGTTCGGAACTTACTGCAGTTATGATACTTAACCTTTTCCCACTTTTTTTTGCATCTCAAATATAAACACTGTCAAATATTTAATGAAAAAATTCTTGCTTTGTCTTTTTACTTAATCAACGTAATGATATAATTCAATTATATCATTTGTAATGATAATGATATAATTTCTTCCAGTCTCAATAACTTTGTCAACTTTTCAGGCTCTGCAAGTTAAGTTTGTTCAGGTCCTGCTGTCGTTCTTTATGCCCAAAAAATCAGTTCTGAGGTTTTTTATTTTTATTTTTCAATCAAAAAATGCTATCAAAACTTGCAACATCGAATCCTAAAATAATTATGATATGTATTCTACTGTGTTAGAACTGTGGTAAAATTCGATTGAAGACGAATTTTGATTGATTCATATTTGTGTTTTTTGTCTTTTTCTATATTGTTCTATTATAATAGCATTACTGTTTGCTCAATGTTTTCCTGTTAAAAATTTTTGTCACACGATTTTTTCAAATCTTAATTTCTCTAGTTTTTATAATTTATATTATCAATAGATTATTAGTGCTGTATGCTATTTTGTAGAGCAGTCGATAGCAACTAAAAGTGCTCATGAAAAGCGTGAAGGAACCTGATCCGATAATATGAACTGATTTCGCATTTGAAGCTGGTTTATTGGGCTTGCTTGCCATTGTATGAATAGATGTAATGTTTTTTTGAAATTGCATTCCTATAAAGACGTGTTTTGTTGATTATTTTCCTGGAAATAAACGACGTCATAACATTATGGAGATTTAGCTTTTGTCAGTCATTGTTTTATGATACAAAATGAACACACTGAAGAGAATAATGCCAACGCAATAAGATTTCGCTATGAATTTTCAGCGGTGAAGATCATTGGTCGTAGTCTTCTGCTTGATCTTATCCATCTTCAGTGGACGCCTAATACTTTCCTGAGGCTGGTTAAGATGGTGGAACTTACGTTTTTTGCGTTCTATGTAGATTATTAGTGCTGTATGCTATTTTGTAGAGCAGTCGATAACAACTAAAAGTGCTCATGAAAAGGTGCGAAAAGGGGTCATGAGGCGTTTCGTTATGATTTCTCTCCGAGTCACCATTACGAAGAATATTGGATTTACCTGTATGGTTTCGTTTGTCATTGCAGCAAAACGATACGAGGCAAGAGCGAAGAGTTAATGTGTGGTATGAAGTTTAGAATTTAATTTAGTTCAGTTTAATTTCATCATGTCAAGCAAGAAAAACTTAGAAAAAATGAATGAGAAGAATCCATATCATATTCTCTCATTTCATTTCACTATTCATATCATTCAAAAAAAATGCGACAGTGGTTTGTGTCTGAATAAAAAGCTTAGGTGAATTACCTAGATTGATTTAGCGAATTGATAGTTCAGTGAACAAAAATAGAGCGCAAAGCGCTAAGATATGTTGGCAATAATATTAGCTCGACATATTCGACTTAACAAGTTTAAAGTCTGGAACGTGATTTCATCGCGCAGAAGTGGACCAATAAATGTCTGAGAAAGTACATGAAGGCGGTATCAAATTATATGGAAAAATCAAAATTCCATAAGTTATCAGAGCAAGCTTGGATAGATAGGGTTTTTAATAATGTTTTCTTTGTATAAGAACAAAAACGAGTTCTTACTTGAGCAGATGAGAATCTACCGTAGGCTTCTGTTGATTAACAACTCAATTAGTAAAGCCCAGGTATCCCTTTGCATCATTTTTGCGATGCTTTAAGATTATTCTGTTAATAGAAACGGTTTTTTTTTCAAGACTTTTGTAAAAAAATAGTTATGAAAATGAGTATAAAAAGCACTTGAACCCATCCCGAAAGTTCAGTTTTCAAGAAAGACAACATAGATGTGGATAATTCCGAGTTTGCTTGAATTGATTTACTAAAGTAGTGCTTTAAAAGATTTACTTTTTGTATATTTCATACTTTAAATTTATCATTTTTTAAAAACTATCAAGATAGCCTAATCTAGAATTAATATAGCATTTTTAAACTAATGTTTTTACGGACAATGATTGATAAACAGTAGATATTTATTCCCAGTATTATTTTTTCTTATGTAATGTTTTTCATTTTTTGATTTTTTTTAGTGAGATTGAAAAATTTTTTTTCAGTTTCCTTTAGTTCTTATTAATATTTCACGTAGGATCTCGAAAATTTAATTTAATATTCAAAACCTTCTTCATTTAATATTCAGAAACTCCAAGTCTTATATAACTTCGCATTTTTCCTATAAAAACGGAACCTTATCAGTGAAATTTCCAGGCCGATTATATTAGAAAGTTTTCTTCTGTAATTAGTATCGTTATATACTATTAAATCATATCTGAACTGAAGATACTTTTTTTATTTGGATTACTACCGAAATATGTGATTGTCCCAGAAAATAGGGTAAAGGCTCTTTCGGCAAAGTTTTCCGGATTTATGAGATTAATTAATGTTTTCACAATTTTGTTTTTCTAAGAAGGTTAATGGATTCTTTTATTGTTTTGCTTTTATTCTAGTTATTTTGGTTGGTTAAGATCTAACTTTCGACTCTATTATTTCTAGGACTTTCATAAATCGGAAGATTTTTTCTCCTAGAAATTCTGTGGTATAAGGCGCGAAATTCTGGAACTATTAGTAGCCAGGAAAGCCCATAATGTAGTATTTACAAATCATTATGAAAAATATTTTCAAATAAAACCTGAATTCTTTTACAATTGTAGTCGGTAATGAGCGTAAATATTCTACAAAAGGTAATTACTAATTTGATCTTAAGATGTTTTTTGTTGCAGATTTCAAGAGAAAAATATCATTTAGACTCTTCTAACATATTTGATTAACCATTAATATACGAAAAAATACGAAATACTAGTAAAGTTATGCTTATCATATGAAGTAATAGTAAAATTTTGTTTGGTTTTCATTTATGGAGACAAGCATTAACGAACTCTAAATGAACAATAATATCCCAGCTTTCTTGAAAGAAATATTAAATTTCAAGCCAATGCTGCACTGGGTAGAAATTTTTTTTTCTTGAAACGAATCAAATGTTTGTGTAGTGCCGTACATATTAAACAAATATACATGAATAAAGTTGTGCCATTAATTATACGTTATATTATTACTCGATGGAAACAAATAGTTGATCGCATTTATTGTTTTACAATACAAATAACTGTTCCAAAAAAAATCAATATAATTTGGATAAAAATTTCGAAACGTAGAATACATAAAACTTTAAATGGAAACATTGAAATAGATATAAAAGATAACATTCGAATATTTGAATGGCAGCAACTTGGGAGAATTTTGTTCCTTTGAGAAGTTATTTGACAGTTTTCTGGGAAAGAAGCCTACTTAAGTATCGTTAATTTAGAGGGTCAATAGGGTCTTCCCTTTATTCTGAACATTAGAACAAACTAAATCACAAATCCAAAGAATCTAAAGTTTTCTGGAAAGACAGGTATTAGAATAGATAGACTTAAACTGGGGGCATTATTTTAAAAAGCAATATTGAGTGATGAGCACTTAGTGAAAAAGGAATGCGGACGAGAGAGCTATTACGTCGTGGATTAGAAGAAAATACACATAAAAAGATTTTTGAGATATAAAATTTATCGATTTATGGCCATAGAAATTCTGAATGACAACGCGTCATTTACGAAATAAATCTGCCTTACTTAAACTATCCTTTGAAACACATTATTGGATTCTGGAATGTGATGAATTCAGTGACACTGGTAGTGAGATAATGACATTCACCTAGTCGTCAATCTAATAGCACAAATAGTCTTGACCAGTCATAAACATTTCGCAATATTTTTGTTATAGTTAAAAAATAAATTCCCCCCAAATTAAGCTGATCTTTTGATCTTTATTCTTACATTACAAAATTCTTTAAATCATTATTAGGTGAGCACCAAAAAATTTAAATACGAGTGCTTTTGATCCAAACGAAAATAATAAGTCATACAATAAAGAACATACTAAGATATTGAGAAAAAAGGGAAACAATAATGGCTAAGGCACTGACCTCACAAGAAATGTATGCATGAAATAGAGAACACTGAAAAAATAGAAGTGATTAATGTGACTGTTATGTTTGAAGAGGGGGCTGAAAATTAAGGAAAGATTACATGATGAAATCACATACGATTACTCATATATCAATAAGACGTTACTATTTTGCCTCTTCCATTTATTTTAATTTAATTTATAGCTCCGACCAGCACTAGTAATAAAAAAAGTCAAAAGAAAAAAAAACTTTAAGACTTTAAGCTATCAAATACTGAAGACTATTACCTTCCGTGAAGAAAAGCTGTCTGCTGCAATAAATTATTTTATGAATTTTTTGGAAGTAGTCATTTTGAATTAAATCCTCATTTTCTTAATAAAAACCAGTCTTGTGGTCGAGCTTGCATATCACATTAGCATAGCACACATTTCGAGCTTGATAACTGAGATTTCAAGCGTCGCATTTAAATCATTGTAGCACATATAATAACTGTGCCTTTACAGCAATATATAAAGAAAAAGAAAAAGACAAGCGGAATAAATGATAATAAAATAAAAAACTGAAAAGGAATATATCGTTGGAGAGAAATGAGAAGGCAATAAGTAACAGCTATGGAATCACAACATTCAAAGTTAATAATCTAGATAAAATCACAAATGAACACTGGGAAATTCGGCAAGAAAATGCAACTGCCTTTGGAGAAAAATAATTCTGCTGATGTGAGAAAATTCGAAGCGATCGAGTTGGTCAATTCAGATCTACTACAAATATACCACTCTACTACAAACCTCCAATTCTGGATCTAAAAATGCAATTCACAAAGGCTGTAATACGACGACGTTTTTCATTTCTGGTGCATAACTCGGTGGTGTAAATGGATCCGATTGAGGTGTTGCGCGTTCTTCAATGTAGCTTGGAATGTATGAGGCACCAGATCCTGCTTCTGCAATCAGATACGAATGTGAAGCATGTTGTGCTTGTATCTGTTGCACATACTGAGATGCGGGATGTGATACATGACGGGATTGCGATGCCATATGTATTGTACCGTTGCTGGCAGCAGACAATGGAGTAGGATTTGCGACTGGAATTGAACCCTGGGTAGTGCTAATTACAGTCGATTCGGCACCTCGTGCAGTGCTACAAGGAGCGACAGTTGCAGTT
Source organism: Dirofilaria repens (assembly GCA_008729115.1). Taxonomy (NCBI): domain Eukaryota; kingdom Metazoa; phylum Nematoda; class Chromadorea; order Rhabditida; family Onchocercidae; genus Dirofilaria; species Dirofilaria repens. Next base: position 1,269,156 of record SNRZ01000004.1, on the reverse strand, counting down.
CCAGGATGCTGTTGCTGTTGTTGTTGCTGATGATGATGGACAATGAGTAGCTGCTGTGGTGTTCCAGACTGCGAAGATACCAATCGCATTTGTTGATTGACATAAACAGTAGCGGAACCCGGTGCCGCAGGACATCCTTGTCCGTTTAGAACCGTTTGCGTCGGCATATTCAGTACACGCTGTTGTGTGACTACTAACTGCTCTAAACTTTGATGGGCACGACGCTTCATAATCTGGTAATCTGTCATTCCCGACTGATCATATGTTCTCTTATGTGCCTTTAACATGGTATTTATTGTTGATAAGTGTTTACTTATCTAATATTTGCTTAATTCAATAAACATAGCAATGTTTAGGAGAGAGCCAAACAAAGTAAACTATAACACTATTTTTAGTGTCGACTCACAGTAGCAAAGTGTTCAAGCATTATCCAACAATATATTCTATGATAGAATATTTAGGTACTTACCACAATTTACTTACTTATCAATGAAGAGATCAAGAGAGTATCATTCGATATTCAGCATATGCAAAGCTCATAACATGAATGAAATATATTTTAAGCATAGAGAAATATTTTCATCTATACCTGACGTAATTCTGCACTTTGTGCAGCAGGCAGTTCGATGCTTGTGGCACTATTACAACGCTTTTTAGCACACATTGCACCAGTCATATATCGGTTATCGAAAAATCTTAAAAAGTCATTTCATACAATGCGATTAAGAATAAATCAACCGAAATCAACCGAATATTGGTTCCTTCAATATCTTTCATGGTTAACTTTTGAACTTTCGTGGAAAAACTGTTTAAATAATTTTTTTGACCGAACATTTTCATTTTCTTTACAGATTAAAAAAAATAATTGAATGAACCTTTTATCAAGACATACGAGGCATATTTGACAATCGGGCATGCGACAATCTTCACACTGATTACATCCAACACGGGCTTTAAACGTTGGTGCATCTCTCTATAAAAATTAAAGTGAAATGATCTGAATTGAATGAATAGCTACATGTTACAAGTTTTTGCCAGTAGAAATTATTATGTGTAACTTAAATCTATTCAAATAATATACAGGAATATTAATTCACACAAAGTTAAATTATTAATGTTACTTCTGGATTTGAAGTTAAGCTATAAATTAATTCTCTTTTTTGGTGTTATTTATGAGAAAGAGATCGAGAAATTAATAATAATAAGAATCACAAAATGTAATATAGAAAACCTGCAATCTATTTTCAAGTACGCGTAAGCATCTTCGTTCAATACACGATTGCTTCTTAACACCTGGCCCACCAAACTGTGGGCTATCTTGACAATAAGTGCACTGTCCACATGGCTTACACTGACATCCTCGACATACACCACATCTAAATTACTCAAAATAATAGTAAATTACAAAGTAGCGAGAACAACAAAAATAAGAACAAAGTGATCTTATTTTTTTTTTTTTGAAATTAATTAAAGAAGCCCAAAAATAATGAGTTAGTTCCAAAATTTTTTTTTTAATTTTGGATTTTGGAATAATGGGCTATTAAATATATATTACATATGGTTCGAAGTGGATTCTTATAAATACCAACCTTTGAGACCTGTTCATTGAAGAGGTGATGACGTGTTGTCCGGATGGAGCAGCTTGTCCATGCACTGAATGATGCGACTGTATCAAATTAGGCTGAACATGAGTACCATTTGGTATTGCGGGTGGTAGTGGTGGTCCAGGTTGCATATAATGAGCACCATGGTACATCGGACTGTTTGTCTGTCTACTTTCCATCAGCAACATAGGACCCATGGACAGCGGAACACTCATACTGATTCTATAAATAATTTACTGGAAATATTAACTCATCACTTATGCACACAGTAACTTCAACATGAATAAAAGAGGAATTTTCTTCCCTACAATGGAATGAATGTTTCAACACTAATAAATTTTAATGTTCTAAAAATGATTTTAGCTTTTTAGTCATAGATTTCATTATTACACACAAAAAAAGAAATAAAAAATAAAGGCAGACATATTAAAGACATCTAATAATTTAAGGATATATAAATTTTTAAAAATATTAAAACAGTCAACCTTAAGTAATCTTCTTTTTTAAGCTGTTTAATATAACGTCCAAAAATTATATGACATTTAAAGACATCAAAAATAAATCGACATTATCTTTACTCAGCAACTGTTATGTTTCAAATAATGTAGCAGTAGTATTTTTAAAGTTCATAATTCAAAAATTCTGAAATTGGTTTAAAATCATCAAAACAGATGAATAAAGCTAGGAAATAAGCTATGAATATATTTCTAAAATGAAAAATTTTCATCCCACAGATGATATGATTTCAATACGAGTGCTAAAAAATCCTTAAAATTAAAGAGTTATTAAATGGATTCATAAAAATGTTGGTAAATAAATTACATACAATATATTATCTATGTCAGTACTACAACTTCTTATTCAGACAACATAAGACAAGATAATAATTCAATATAAAGTACACTTGTTGAAATGAAAAACAGAATTCGAATATTTCAAATTGGAACTACTACATATATTAGTCGAAACAGAGAATGTTTGAGTTGAATCACTCACCGCTCGAAAAGTTTACTTCAAACTTCAGCTACTATATTATTTTTGTTAGATCACGAAAAAGACAATTTATAAGTTCAACTCTTTTTGCTAAAGACTATTTACAGTCACACGCTTTTGTCTTGTCACTTCTATTTTGTTTAAATTCTCATAAACCTAACAATTACAGCTAAGCAGCATTGATAAAAGGCTAATCCGTTCTAATGTATAATGAATAAATTTGTTGTGGACAGTAGCAATCAAGATGATATGTTATTATTATACGTTTCTTCTGTCTCTTATTCCTCGTCATTTATTATCTTTCTGGATAAGTATAGCTGTCACATGAAAAGATCTAATCCAATGAATAAATAAATTGAGATAATCGAGAAATATGATTGAAATTAGTGGCATGTTGTTTAATATATGTATTACGTAACAAATGCAGATGCATTCATCCACATATGCACCCCTATCTTTCTATACGTTTTCAAAAAAAGATGAGATTGACTGTATGATGAAGTGAAGGTGAATTATCAGATTTGACTATCAGAGGGAGAGCCAACACAAGCAATGGGAAGTCAGTCAATCGTCCAGCACTTATATTTAATTTTTGAGAACGAACTGAACAACGAAACAAGTGAAATAGAAAATATTCAATAAAACTTCATATCAATTAAATAAATAGACTATTGGAAAAATAAATAAACTTTTGATAAACAAATAAATGAATTATAAAGATTATAGATAAATAATTTATACAATTCATTTCTCTTTTGATTTATGCATAAATTTATACAATTCATTCCTCTTTTGCTTTATACAAGATCAAATTCCTTCATGTAAATAAAATATTTTATACAAAAATTATCAACAATAAATCATCACTAATTGTTTCTAAAGCAAGGGTCACAATTCGAAAAATGAGAGATTAGAAAAGACAGTTGAGAGAGAAAAGGAGGGCCTTTTCAAAAAAATGATAGTGTGTCTCGATGTTTCTTGATTTATGGAACAAATGACAAATTGTGCCTAAAAGGATGAGAATAGAAACAGAAACGGTAACATCAAGATGAATTACTTTCAGTTCATATATATATATATATATGTATATATACAATAATTATCTTTTATTTTCCATTTAACTTCCAAAATAAAAAAAAAAAACATTAATAAACTTATCTATCGAAACATGTTTGTCTTTTCTGGATAAAATTAGAATTCATTTAAATATAAAGTCTTACTAATTATTATTTATTTTATCATTACTTTTTCCTCAAATATACCGTATAACATGAAAGAGATTGAAAACTACTTAGCTTGATAATGTCAAAATATGACAAAATATATCTCTTAAGTATTAAGCAGGTCAGAACATTTAGCTAAATGGCAGAAGATCTTACTATTAGTAATCTGATCAGTCAATGAATAAAACGATGAAAACTGAATATCGTTCACTTCCCATTATTAAGAGTCGAGCTGAGCTAAACGATTGAAAAATCTCGAAAAAATCAATACTTTTGCTAGACTAATAATTTTGATAACCAATGTTGAAATGATAATTTAAGACAAATTAAAATATTAAAACATTTCAACACAATTCCCTTTCTTTGTGGAATTTTGATAAAAATTCATATTATACATAACCGGAGCATTTCAGCTATTCAATATGATTGAAAATGAGATGATACCGAAGAAAGCTTTCCTTCGCCAATTTTCCAGAGATCAAATGAAATAATAGAAATGGCCGCACTAAAGAAAAAAATTCGAAAATTTGCATACTTCATTAAATTACGGTAAAAAAGGTCCTTATATTGCATATTTTTAAATTAATTTGCATGCAAAAAATATTACTCAGAAGAATATGAAGAGAGAGACAAATATATCTCGACTGATTTCATAACAAATTCAAAGTATTTCATAAATGTTTGAATTTAATAGTAAACTTTTCACGCCCTTTGCTTGTCACTCACCATTGCTATCAGACTCTTATCACCCACATCAAAACATAATCTTTGATCTTGAGAAAAACTGGATGACTAAATAAAAGAAACGATTCTAAATGGAACTGCAGTTTGGATTTCCTAGCCCATTGATTCCATTTCCTATCATATCTAATAAACTGTCATGATTCAATGACAAATATTCGAAGCTGATGACGCGATCACCATGAACCTGAGTTTTCCGAAAATAACTAATGATATATCCATCAATATACTCCGTTTAATTTACTCATATTTTTCCTTATCACTGAGATTTATTTAAAATTTAAGACTAAAATATAATAAATCTTGTTTTAGCATAGACCAAGAAAAGAGAGTTTTTAAAGATATAAGAAAAATCAAAATAAATAGCCATAAACAGAGGAATTCTACCAATATCTCTCAGTTTCGGCCTTCTTTTTGCTTCTCAAAAATTCAACAACATCAACGAACCAAATAAACATCATAATATAATAAATTTTTTTATGATTTACAAATGAATAATTTTAAATAAAAACGATCAAATGACGTCTCGAAAAAAAGGAATTAATTGTTTGTAGACAATAATTATCCTGGAATTCTGAATATTCCAGAAAAGTGTATAAAGAAGAATTCAAAACAGTAAAAATCACTTTTTTTTCGTTCTATATTAGTTGGATCACTAAGGATTTCAATTTAGTTTGGCGCTTCAAAATATTAATCCACCATATTTTATTAAATTTGAAGTTTAAATTATTGTCACTTGAAATGGGCTTAGGTCTCTCTGATTACTTACTTCTTTTATCTTAATTTAGCCAAGACGTAAAAGAAATAATATGGCATCAGTCTAATCCATCGAACTTGTTTCCAGAGCTTATAAATTTTGATAGGCAACCGGTCAACAACGTGAAACACGCAGCTGACTGTTCAGTTAGTTAGGTCATTCATGCAATCAGAAGATATAGCATTTACGATCTTATAAACAATTTCCAGTCATCAAGATTATTTAGATCACCTTTCAATCAATGCAATATAAAGTTTTCTGAAAAGGCTAATTATTAAGCCAAATCTCCGGATAGTTTATTAGAACTGACCAATAAAAATCATTTGATTTACATTTACAGGATGATCTGAATGAAACATCTTTTGTATTCTTCTTATTAGTAGAAATAATCATTTGGCCCGTATCCAAGAGTCCGCTTTTTAACATTTCAATAATTGTGATAATTATCCAGGTTGGCTTAAATAAAAGAGAATATGTTTATGATAAAGGTCACTCATTCACTTGTTTGTATCATCAGAAAAGAATTGCAAATTTTGGTCAGTATTAGAGGTCATCGGTACCATACATTACATTAACATTAAACAGCAGCAAATTAATATTTATTTTTAAATGAACACAACTGCGTTCACGTTGAATCCATTAATTTGTATAATCCATGTCATTCACTATAAATATATATAGGTTGGAGAGGAGAAATGAAAAAGATTCGGAGGAAAGGTTGCACCCATAAACGTCCAAAATTTTCCATCGCTTTTTGATAGTAATAAAACGAACAATGGAATCATTATATATTGTATGATATCATTAACACACACATATACACACCTATCCATTAAAAAAAGACAATGCAGACCTATATATATAATACTTTTCTCTATCAAGCACACGACTAAACAAATTTCAAAATTTGAAATTCATTCAATTAAAATGTCTAACAAATTGGCTGGTATTAAAAATTTATACTTTAAAAAATCGACTGATATGAATAGAATCGGAAACAATGCTAATCAATGAAGGCGTTAAAAATTACTAAAAAGGAAAAATAATCATTTAAAAAAGGAACTGATATAGTCAAGAGAGATCAGCAGACTAATATAATATGAATTAACCAGACACAATTTTTATTTTCAATATATTTCCATTCGCTTAGGAAAAATGAACAGTGCCTTTCTGAATAAGGCCATCTATTAATAGATGCACATAGAGTTACCATAATTTGAAAATTTGAAAATTATAGTAACTAACTGATTGTAAAGATAAGTGGAAAGACATGGAGAGAAGCGTTTGAAATCTGAACTTTATTTATAATATTGGGTGACACTCGAATTCAGAATCATGTGTTATACTGAATTTTATAGTTAATTTTAAAACCAAAGATAATTTTGTTACAGTTCCTAGAAATATCGAGTACTTACCGAGGAAACAACAATTCCACTTAAAATTTGAGTTTTTATTATGTAATTGTCGTTCCATCATATTCTGTTTCACTTGCACTAAGAAGAAATTACTTCCTGAAAGCATACAGTTATGGAAGAAGTGCTTCATCATTGTCCCAGAATGAATGATAAATGAATGAACAGTGTTTCATTTCATATGAATTGAAAAGAGTTCCAGTACGATATTTTTAAATAAAGCCAAGTATTTCGTAGTATCAAGATAATTAACAGATAACAGAAATCCGCTATTGAAACTTTTCATCTCAAAAAGAATATGGGATACGCATTTCTTTTGTTTTTCTGATATGTGTGTATCATTGGCAACATTGTATTGAAGATGATTATTATACGAACAGAAGTTTGTACAGAATGGAACAAAAAGATGTATATGTGTATGAAAATAGTATTTTGAATTAGAATAAAGCGTTGTAAAATTGATGAGAGGACGATAAAATGCCTCCGTTATATAGGTCATATCATTAATCCTTGGAACAGGGAGTGATGATACTACATTTGATTTAGTTTTGCTATCCAACAACGACAGAACAGTAATGAAATTTCACTTTAGAAATAAAGACTTTGTTAACTTGCAAAAGTCAAATTTTGGATTTACATGACCATAACAGATTTTATATTCAACTAATAGTAATGGTAATTCACCGGTCATTATTTGTCTACATGCAAATGATATTTAACACAAATTGGAATCAGAAAAATTTTTAAATCTTAAAAAATTAGCACAATTCCAGAGCTACCCACTGCTCTTCAAACCAATTTCTCAACCTCTACAAGTCATTCAACAGCAAAAGCAATTACGCACAAGGAACTGTGATAAAGCAAAAATAGTCAAACCATAAAACACTCACACACTTTTTCACAATTCCACGGAAAATGGCCGCACTATATGGCCTTGGAAAACACCTCCCTCACACCCACACATAGACACCCACCCACACATACACATACATATATACACATTCACACACACACACACACACACAAAAATACATACACATATATAATATACAGGCACAAATACGCACATATATATATATACACACACACACACAAATACGCACATACATATACATACAAATAAACATACGAATACAAGAGTGCCAACATTTGTCCTTCAAACTTGACCAGGAAACACACCACCACGACAACGACACATATGCATACAACAAAATTATATGTCAACTACTACTCTATGATAGCGATTTGACTACATTGTATATTTGAAGACTAAGAACAAAAATCTCAAAAAGGAAAAGAGAGCTGAAACTCTCGTCTTAAAACTTTGAGAAACAAGATTCAGAAAAGAAAGTACAGGTAAATTTTACTACATCAACGTCATTTATGTAAACAATTTGATTAGAAAATAGTGACCGTGATTAACATCATTATCACTACCATTTACACATTTAATACGATTATGCTACGATTATGCTTATATCAGCAGTGTCTTGACAAAATTTTGCCATCGACATAAACCATATCACCAATGAACATGATCATGATAATAACGTGCTCTTATACTAGTGATAATGATAATGGGCCAGCTTCATATAAATCTGTTTAATAGTAAGACTTGCGTCAGTTGAATTGATAATATGTTTTTTTATCGTTAGGAAAAATATGTAAATTTGCGAAAAATCCGAAATTCAAATTCCAACCTAAATCCGCCAATGAAATGCAGTGAGAGTTTTTTTTTCCTTTTTTTCCGCTTAACTCATTTTTTTGACCTAATTAAACAAATTTAAACCATATATAACACGTTAATCAGAACGAAGCATACTATATAGTAAATAAAGTAATATATATATATGAACATGTGTTATCGCCAGGAATTTTCTCGTAGCTTTCAAATCTGATAAAATTTATCACATTATTATTACTATAGCAACAGCAATTGAGTAATAGTGATTACATCAACGTTATTAATTACCTATCATGCTCTGATGTCCCGATAAACAAGCCAACATCAAAACTCAATTAATATAGACGTAAAATTTTGTGCAAAAAGCTTTGCTTACAATTTTTTCCTGTCTTTTCTGAACTAAACTTTCGTTTCCGAACTTGAACTTAATTTAAAGCGATAAATATTTTATTTTGGATTAATTTTAAACTTCACTGGAACTTATTTCACTGTTTCTAATTAAATCCAAAATAACAAATATTAGTATTCTCGATATTTTTGTTTAAAAATATATCAACGAAGTGATGGAAAGATTTTTTGAATTGTGTTTTCTCTAATACGCTATCTTACAATTATCAAAGATGAAGAAATTCTCGATATTACCTGAGGAAATTATGAACTTAAATTTCTATCTTAAATTTCTATTGTGAACTTAAAACTTGCCACTAGTTCAGATAAAAAAATCTATTCTTTATTATGAGTTTAAATTCAATGAATATATAATTTTAAATAGCTATAATTAACGCCTAATGAATAAGGTAAAAAAAATGAGCATAATCTGAGTAACCATATCTTTTTAGAAATGGATTACCAAATATCATATAGTAATCATCACAATATCACTGACACCGATCAACAAATCAATGTAGCATTAAGTTTTATGAATTAATTTCTTATGCAAAAAATATGTCGGAATCTATTTACGTACTGTAACAACCGCAGAATATAAGCATACATATCTCGTTATAAGCAAACAAGTAATATAATCATTAAAGATTTTCAATTAAAAGAAATAAGGCACTGTTTTCATTACGCATTCAGATCTTAAAATATACAACGCAAGAATACTTAGTTCAATGGAAGGATAGCTTGAGGTAACAAAATTCACATTTGGTATACAAAAAAAATCCCATTTCCGCTCTATTAAATGCATTGTGCACCGTATATCATACAACATATGCTAATATAATATACTAATGGTCATCTGAACAGCCTCACAGCCTAAATAATTCAAAGAATGAATTGAATATAAATGAATAAACATTGAGCTTAGCTTCTGTTTTTCGAAAATTTCCGGTATTTTACAAAGAATTTATTGTTAGTTTCTTCGGAGAAAACGCTGATACAGAATGAAGTAGATGTAAATACGTGTCATTCTAAAACAAAGAATTTCAATGCAGAATTGAACTTCCTAGAGTTTTAATTTGTAAAGAATTTCAATTTTATTTCAATATTTTGTTTGACAGTTTTAGCCATCTTGTTCCAGTTTTATTTTAATCTTTATCCCGCATAGTAAGAAAATTCATTATTAAATTTCTTTATGACTATGATTGAACGAATTTATTAAATGTATTATCACTGACGATCTGACGTTAACAATCGATAACATATGCTGACAACAAGCAAGCATTATCAAACCATCCAACATTCTGATAACTACTGAAAAATTTTCAGATTTATATCAAAAAGATCTATAACAATTTAATCAAAAATTACATCAATTCAGTTCGTTAAAAGGAAGAGTTTATTTAATAAAACCACATATATAAAAAGTCTGATCTAAATAATATTCAGTTTCCTTCGATCAATAATTTACTGCTTTGTTCTTTAGTGAACTTTTCCTCAACAACTTTTTCTAGTACGTAATGAATAAAAGTGTCGACGATGATTATATCGGAACTGAAATCAATTCTATACAATCAAAATGAAAATACTTTTGATAGATTTCAAATCTCGAAAATGCGATTTTAATAAAAATTTGAAAGAAGACAAAAAACAGAATATAAGTTTTGTAAAAAAATATTCACCAAATACCGAAATTCGATTTAGATTTTAAAGTCTTATTTTACAACAATTAGCTACTCCCTTTCTCCATAAAAAATAAAAAAATCTGATGGCTTCAGCAGAATGAAAAAAATGGAAAATTTGGTTGAACATCTGCTAGCATAAATCATATAGTTTGCTATTGTTCCTGCTAGCATTAATGAATCTTACTAGTGAAATATATCAATTAGTTATCATTCATCCACTATAAAACTCTTCAAAGTTTCAGAGAGAATTTTCAAATTCCAGACAACAATAAAAAAAATGAATTAAATTGCTAGTCGAAAAAAAATGTATTAAATTATGAAAAAAAAAAATTTCAGATTTTAAATAAACATACTGAAGCATATTTCCAACTGCTATTAATGATAATAACAGTAGTAATGGTCATGACAATGATGGTGTCAAAATATTATACTGATAAAAATTATAAAAACCAGCAGGAAACATGGAAAAAGCGAATAGTAAATGATTTTACTGGTTCCTGGGCATAGTACTAATATGTTAAAAAAGAATACTGAGAATCTAAAATGCCTGTTCAAAGTATCTGATGATCATGAAAGCTATATATATTATTGATAACAATTTCTGCGCTGTTATTTCATTTTCTTTCCACTTATTTCTTTTTATCCATTTTCAATGGCTAAATAATATTAGAATGCTCAGCCCGAAACGCTTATGGATTAATGGATAAATTCTACACATTGTGATTAATAAATTTAATAATAGTGATGAGAATAAGAAATAAATATAATACGACTAATGATCATGATTAATGGTGCAAGTGAATGTAAATAATGATTATAACAGTGAGAAGAATAAAGACAATAGTGGCAGAATTCTAAGAAAAAGAGAGAAGATAATCTTGCAGAATTTGAAATTCTGTATAGAGCTGACTGTCCTTGCATGGATAACTCAAAGCTACGATGAATGAGACAACTTGTTCAATCGAGACAGACTAAAATGAATAAAGGAATGCGATCAAGAAGGTTAAACTTATGCTAAATAAAAATATTAGTAATAAACATTCATTCAATGCAATACGATGTAGTTAATTTAGTTAATTTAAACAAGTTTGCGTCGCATTACTGACACCCCCACAGAGTAACAGCAATTACGTATCAACAACAAGAATTTAAATGAAACTTTGGTTTCATATCAAGGTAATATTCCTCACAAAAGCTTATTTGTTAAAATTAGAAAATTCGGGTTCATGATCGATCATTCATTATCAGTAACCGCTAAACTCTAAAATACATTTCTTGATATTTTTTGTAGCTAAAATTTATTTAATTTTAAAAGAAAACTATTTAGAGTATTTGAAAAAATTGAGCAAATTCTTCGAAAGACTAACCAAATTTTAAAAATACGAAGCTAACAAATAGATTAGACAGATATGTTCTTGATTTGAACAAATATAACAAATAAAATGAGCGATTTTTATTCAGAATTTTATTTTTTATATCTATTGCAAATACTAAATAGAAATTCTTTGATGGAAAATTATCAAACTGTTTTGCAAGCTAAAGATTATGCAAGTGGATAGAGCAGCAGTCTTGAGAATGCAGCTTTTCTATTATTTCAATCTAATGTCGGATAACGTTTCCATAAATACTCACCTAGTTTGAATAGAAAAATCAAAAAGAAACTTCTCTTAGTAAATAAAATTTTATTTGTTTCATAATTACTATTGCTAGAATGACAATGCGGGTTATGAGACGTCCAAAAATTTTTCAGTAATATTATTACTATCGAAGACGAAATTTAAATTTTTGTAAATAAACACGCGCGTTTCTTTTTCTTTAAACACCATCAATTACCATCAAAATTAACCAGGTACAAGGACCAGAAAATTATGAACCGAAACCAGTTTCAGTGCAAATGAGAAACATTGATAATTACATTATTTTAATACTAATAAAAACAACAACTACTATAACTTACTATTACGACTGCTAGTAATACTACTAGCGCTATTATTATTACTATTACTATTACTGCTGTTACTGTTGTTAGAAACTGCACAGCTTGTTGCAATCATTAAAAAATGAATTATGAATTATCTATATTAAATATTGAACATTATAATTTCTTGAAAAATAAGGCCAATAGTTTTCCTACTAATGCTCTCATCGAATAATCATTGTACATTAGGATAACGATTACAATGAGAAAACCATTTACAGTATCCATCAAATAGTTATCTTAACGATGTGGAATCCAGGAGGAAAATAATAGAAAAATCATATTGCTGTCACCTTCAATCAAGTATTTGTGATACTTATATATTTTATGACGTCGCAAGGACAATAGTATTCTACAATATACATAATATTCAAGGCTAAATCCATTTATATGATACTTTATTTTAGGACTATGAACAGACACTATTCGCTTTTTCGTTCTTGAAATACGAGAATAACAATCGATAACTACAACACTGATATAGTTATTAATGTTAGTATATGACTGATGAGCATCCTTATTTCCAGATAAGGATTAGTAGCCAATGAGTGGCAAAGCATATTCTTGTTATTCCTTGCGATGCGAAGCAACACTTTCAGAATGAAACAATCTAGATGAAGCTGAAATATACAAAAGCAATTCAGGTAAGAAGAAGTTATAAAGCATGCTAAAGCATTATTGGTTTTAACATAGCTGTCTATCCGTTAACAAATCTAATTTAGACCATTCCTGGAAATTGAATTTGCATAACGGAGCAGTTTCGATGAACTTCTTTCTGCTCTTTTCACAACAACTGAGAGAGGCAAATGGGAAAAGTTACTTGTCGCTATTCATAAACTTCCAACGGCACGACTCTTCCAAAACCCATCGTCTTGCAAATTTCATGCATAGTTTTTCAATACATAAAGCAAAAGTAAGTACTAAATAGAATAAAAAGAGCCATGTTTTTTTGCTCAAACAAAAATGAGATTTTGCTCAGTTGCAATTGTTGGAAAAGTAAGAGTTATCGGAGGTTCCTAATAACTCGAAAGTTTTCAAATCTACGGAATATTATGCATTAATAATTTCCCACAAATTGATGGATGACAAATGAATAAATGAACAATGAATAAGAATGCAATTATGCGGCAAGTATTTCTCCCGAGCAATTTTTCAGTAATTTCTACGAATTGCAAAAGATCAAATGATCAAATGAGATGTAAATAAAATCTAAAATGGTAGCAAAATTATGATACGTTTGTCGTCGGCGAATTGATGGCGAAACTAATACTTAGTTGAAATTTAACAATTATAAAAATAGATCGATTAAAGATTTACATGACATGTTTAAGATCTAGAACGACAATAATTAACAATAATAATAATGGCAATATAGATATAGATGCTTATATTTACTAAATGCATGCTTGACAAAAACTGTAGACAATTAAATAATATGACACAATAATAGATAATCAAATTTCAAAAAGCCATTAATTTCGAAACAATTTTAAAATATGAATTAGTGGAGAAGCAAGGAACGAAGATTATCGTGCAAATACGAAACGCGTAGGAAGGCACGGAAGAAATAAGCGGTCACGTGAAGAATCGATCGATCAATGGATTAATATATATGCAAGTTGGACAAGAAAAAGGATTTTTATACAACTTTCTGCACAATTTGCAGATAGAAAAATGTAAATTAATGAATAATGGTTTATCAGTGTTCAGTAGTGCTTGCGAGAGACACAGAAAAAACGAAAATAAAGCAACGACTATTTGTTGCTCCGCTGATATTATCGGGAATCTTCTGTAATGCAGTAAACTGAGTGAAATAATATTACAGTGGGTCATGCAAAAATGTCTTTTCAAAGATGCTTCAAATGAAGAAATACTGTTAACCATAGAAGGACAGCAAGCAAGCTTCTCCGTGTTCAAATCTGAAAGAAAGCAGTGAGACTTTACTGATTATGAGATATTGAAAAGCTACGATTATAGATGGCCACAAAAATTACAGTTGTATTGTTGTGTACAATAACTGCTTAAAGATTCTTTTCAGTTGGAACTATTAAGTACAAATTAGCCCAATTTCTCCGAATCTTATTCTTAAAAAGAATAGATTCAATTAAAATTTGAAGATTCAATTCTTATCTAGCACAAACAAAAAAAATTTATTCACAGTATCATCTAGGATAAATAACTAATAAGGACGCACTCTAGATATCAAATAATGCAACATGTTGTTACTTTTAGTATCATATTTTTAATTTTGCGATATTTGCTATACAAAACGGACGAAATTTTGAAAGAAGCAAAATTGGTAGATTATCTAATAGAATTAGACTAAAGGTTAAAGATTACTTCATAATATTTTAAAAATTTTTCATTTATTTCTTGGTGTTAAATGATTTTTAGGCCAATGATTTTAATATCAATTCGAAGATGAAGAATTTATTCGAAGATTTGTTTCAAATTTGTCCGAAAGTAGCAACAGTAGCAATATCTTGGTAGTAAACTGTAGCAGTGCTGCTGGTAGCAGTAGTAGCAGAGCAGTAGTAGTAGCAGAGCAATATCATGAAACAGTACATTTTCCCCTTTGCTCAATGTATATCACAATGTATCATCTGTCATTAGTTAATTTCCCCTGATGAGTACAGTACGTCATATGTAAATTGAAGTAAATAAGCAAAAAAATGTATTCTGCAAGTTAAAGAGATGGGTGCGGCAAGGCAGAACATAATTTATCAAAAGTAAACGAAACAAATAAAATGAATGTACTGCATCGCACTGCACCGCACCGCTCCGCACCGCAACGCACTGCCCCGCACCGCATCACTTTGCCTACCATCTACACCAATATTATCACTCCTACCAGCTTCACTGATCTATCTCGCACAAACAATGGAAACGTTCCAAACTAGTGGCCACTCTCTTTAACCCTTTCCTTCGCCTTCTCCACCCGCGTTATTTCAAATGTATGACGTTTATTAAATAATTATATATCATTTATCAAAATTATTTATTCCTTTAAGTTGGGATATCAATGAAATATCATTGTCACATTTACACATTATAGCTTAACCTATATCTATGTCGCACTGCAAAGGACAATCGAAAATCATTATTTCATTCTGAGAGATAATTCAAATTTTGTTTCATGTCGTCACTTCCTTAATCATAAGTTTAACTTTTCCCGTCATAAAATCAATCAATCAATTCATAGCTAAAGACTGTTCTTGGATAGTTATTATAAGCAAATCTATAAAGCACGATAGCGAATTGCACTAGTCATGGGCATTCAAGTCACGTGTTGCTTCATTAGAAAAATTGAACATAAATCGATGATTTATTCTTGGTCAAAAAATGTTGCTTGCAAAAAATGTTTCTGCAGTATTTTTCTTAACTTCCCTAGAGATATCAGCAATAAAATTAGCAAGAACGAGAAGGTTGGAAGAAATAGGTAGAGTTCTAACATTCACAAAACCAATAAAAAGTTCTTGTAAAGAAATGTGAATGATACGTCTGTCTTTTTTAGCTTTCTTTGGAAGTTCGAAAAATAAAAGGAAGTGATCATTCTTCAATAAATATCAATAAGCGAAAAGTTCAGCCTTAAGATACCTAATTATCGTTTTCATTAATGATAGTAAAGAATGATTTCTCCTATCACCGTTTTAACTCTTCTTCGCATGCAATAAAAAGCAATAATTTGACTTCAGTATCGCATAACTATCAATAGAAATGAAGAAAGAAATAAAGAATTTCAAAGAAAATTAACGTTGAAAGTTCAAAATTGAATAATTTAAATTATTGCAATGAGGAAAGAAATGTGGAAATATTAATATACAGTAGTATTAGTCTCGAAATTCTGTTCAGCTTTCATTTCAATTTTCCTTTTTATTTACTTTATATCAGCAAAATATCTTTTTATTTCCGATTTTTTGAATATTTTATTTTGAGAAAACAATGAGAAGATTGTTTAAGGATAACAACATAAAACGACTTCGGGAAAGGAAACTTTCTTTACTGTTTATATACAAAAAGAATGATAATAATAGATAGATTATGAGATTGCTGTGGGAATGAAACGAAAATCTTTTAATATTTATTTATGTAATAGACACATCGATACGCATATGCTCAAGTATCTGTAATTTTCTTTAATAAATATATGCTTCATCTCTACCATAAAGATTGACTGAGAAGTGGGAATGAACGAATTATTTTCATTATTCTATTAATTCAATCAACATTACTCCTTTCAATTTGTTGCAGATTAAAGAGTGGTCTCGACCACAGAGTGTAATTTCATGCCAATAAAATAATGACCAGTTATATAAATGTCAGGTTTTCAGAATTAATCCTAATAAATATAATAAATTTAGATTCAAAATACTTCTGTATTACTGGGTCACATGAACAGGGGTATGATATCGTTTCTTTGACAACATAGACTTCCTAAATATTCCCATTCATAAGACAAATTTTGAATTGTTTCAGATATAGAATTAAGAGTATAACAGTAAAAATTTTGATTAATAATTATTTATTTAATAAAAGCAATAGCCATAAAAGTGAAGAATAAACAAACATATTGACATTAAAATTCGAACAGATGAAACTGTTTACCTTGTATACACGTGTTCGAATAACTTAGTTCTAATTGTGTGATCGAGAAAGAGAGAGAAAGATTGAAAGAAGTACTGCACCTGAAGAATTAGTATCGTTCCAAAAAACGTTTCTTCGTGTTATATTCAAAGCATTGTCTTATCTCTGATTTATTTCATAGAAATGAATCCTGAAATTATAAATAAGAAGAGAACAGAAATGTTGAAAAAATATTCTGATACTGACGAAACTAACAGGTAATATATTTTTCCGACCCTACTTTAAATCAAAAAACATGTTCCGAAGTTATGAAGCATTCCGAAGTTAAGAAAACCACTTCCGTATTGAGGCCGTACTGAATAGACCAAAAAAAAAAAATTTTTGACAATTCATAGCGGTCATTCCAAGGAAACCCGATGGAAGACTATATCCATCAAGTTGATATACACGTTATCAATATCCAGTAGTGCATGATTGTGCATTGATTGTGCATTGTTAAATGTGATGCTTATAATATGAAATATGGATAATTGCAATAATGAATTGAAGAATGTTTTGAGAAACTTTGTAGTAGTATTTATTATTTGATGATATACTGATGCTATATTGATGTTTTTATATTTATTTCATCAATGCCAATCTAATAACTATCCATTCATATGCATGAAATACTGTTGATGTCATCCTTCTACAAATGCTATCGCTTACTTGTATACTTTACGATTAATCAACCAAGTTACGGTAAGTAAAATCAGAAGCAGATGGTACCAGCAATATTTTTGACCTTGTCCAGTTATCTTATTGCTTTATACTGAGTTCTACTTTGTGTTTAGATGGTATAGTTGGATATATGAATATATACAAATATAATATTTAGTAGTTATATATATACATCCTGCAATCAGATTTTGTTACTGTTAACTATTTGCTGAATTATTTGAAAAGAAAAAAAAATTAAAACTTTGTGATTGTCATCGATGATTAACGCTTATTTGCAACAGACTATGAATTGAAGCAACCAGTGATACGTATTCATTTGGCAATATCTACACCATGTTAATATCTTCAGTATCAACTGTTCTTTCCAGTTTTTTCCACCTCTTCCACATGCTTACATAGATCTTACTTCTCTGAATACCTTTGACATTATTAACTTATGCATACCACGACAAACTGAAATGGTATTGCGCCTAGCACTGCTCATAAAGCGATAACTATTTTACATTGCTAATGAAAAAATCTTAAACTTTACTGAAGCAAATAGTTTGAAGCAAATGACTGAATTTATTTCAGTAATTTAGAATTTTAGCTCGATTATAACTGTTCTTTATGTCATCCTGAGGAATCAAAGGGAAGCTGCTGTATCTTCGAATGGATAACATTTTCAAGATGCGAAGAATTATCTGCGACAGAAAATAGCTATTATTTCAGTGTATAATTGTATGAAGTGAGCAATTAAATCGATGACTAAATGAGGGGATTTTGGTGTAACAATTTGATGAAGACTAAAGAGAATATGCTTCTTAACGATGATGTCATAATCTGCATTTTGAAATTCTTCATTATAGATACATGATAATGATATCAACCATAATTCAAAAGATAAATGATAAGCGATAACATAGAGGATAGATAAAATCTTCATAAATGTACGGACATTTCCAATCATAGCTCAAAAAACATGATAAAATATTCGTGATTGCGGTAGCATTCGAATGGATGAGTGCAATAACAGTACGGTGAACAGTATTATCATCATCCTCGGTACTGTCGCTAGTATGAGAGGTGCTGCTGCTGCCGATGGTAGTATTATTGCTTCTGCTGCGGCTGCTAGTAGTAGCGCTGCTGCTGCTGCTGCTGATGATGATGATGATGATGATGAATGATATTGATGTTGTGCTTGTCGGTGACCTTTGTTTGTACATTGAATTATACAGAACTCTTCTCCCATAAGATTTTTGCGCACTATCTCTCTCTTCTGCAACGCTGCCTTGTTTGCGCTCCTTGCTGAAGAAGTTTGCCTCTAGTCCTATTTGAGCCTTCCAAAAACCTTCTCATGCATCGTCCAGCAACTTGAGTCCTGCTGTATCGGCAGAATTGTCTAGACAATTAGCACCTCTCCTTCCCTTCCTCATGATCGAAAGACGACGAGGAGGGTTACAAAACTGTACCTGAACAGACCATTCACCTTTCCATGCAAACTGCGATGATTGACCAATCTGTCATAGTTTTTCTGTGCTCTCCGACCTCTCCGACATATACATATACATATACATATACATATGGATAGACGACATTTTGTACCATTTCACCTATAATTTAATCAATGAATTAATGAAAATAATATAAATTCTATTCATTTTACTGCTTTCTCATATTTTAAAATATGCAATTTTATTTAGATAACTTTCAGAACAGCCGCTCTCTAATAAATAATTATTCCAGGATAATTATTCCGGGATGGAAATTGCCAGATTTTTTGCTATCTTCTATATCCTTAAGCCTAGCAATACTTTTAATTTTTTCAAAACAGTTCAGATCTTTCAAAAACTAAAAATCTTGGAAAAAATAGCATTGCTTCTGCGTGTACGTTAATATTAATATAAGGCAACTAGGTTTCAACTGAAATAACTTGCAGGCTGTTCTTTAATAAGATTGAAAAATCCTTTTTATTCCTTTCACCGAAATTTCTTGCATAGATTTTCAATAAGTTCTAAAATTTTCGGAATGGAATTCATTATGAAAGAAATAAATTTTACATCCATTGTTCACGTTCGCCAATTATTCATTGATAATTTGAAAAGATTTCTAAATAAATCGTTTCGAGGAATTTCAATCCAAATGTACAGCGCAAATGACGAGATATACATTCATCCATTTATTGATTTTCAAAATTAATTTTCCCACAAGTTTTTAGAATGTCAGTAGTATAAACTCGCATACTTTATTTACGCTAATGGATAATTTGATATTGCTGAATTACATAATACTTATATTCTTACTGCAATTAATTACTGCAATTAATCCTATGATTACCGTCACCGTCATTACTACTATTAGAAGACTGACTTCACACATATATATTCATATATATATATCAATGCAATCGTTGAATTAAGAGTGATATTTGATTTCAAAAAAACTGTTGACAAATTACAGATATTTAACTATTCTCTTGTATATGCTTGCATTTGCCAACTTAAACGTTTATTTAATTTACTACTAAAATCAGTTAAGTATACGCTATGATTTAAATTTACTTCACAGTTAAGATTTAAATTTACTTCTTATGTGACTATTTCTTTGAAAGGATGAGTAGTTTTAATTTATTATAAATAAACTTACTAAAAGAAAAAGAATCTTTCAGGGTTTTGGTGAACCTTTTGGGATATTTTTCCTTACATTATATTTCATAGCTATGTAAAATTACAATTCGCATATTATGATAAATTGTTTTGGATTTTATAAAAGGACGAAAGTAGAATTAGTAACAATATTTCAATAACTGAGCTATGTTCTTTTAAAAGTGTTTAAAATTTTGAAAGGGGATAATTTACTATGTGCAGTGACATTTTCCAGAAGTAACAGCAAAAGCTTTGGAAATACTTGCAATAAAAATCGTAAGACAAGGCGAAAGAGTGGAGATGAAAGATAAGTACAAGTCAAAATTAGTGATTAATGTATCTATCTACCAGAGTAAAAACCATAAATCAGTAACTGTAGTCATATAAGTAGAGCTGACTAGCATCTTACCATCATTTTCAATTTTCTACAAAATTTTCTACTTCACTTTGTGAGCAGGAATAAAAGAAAAGTATTTGTTGGTCTCCACAAACGAACACATAAATGAACCGGTTCATCATTTCTCTGTTTAAATTATATTCTGTTTCTCCATGACCCGCTGCAAAAAACACGATACTATACTTTCAAACGATCATAATGCTTCAAACACAACCATTAATATCATTAACAAAACTGAATATTTTGGCAAACAAACAAAAAGAAAAAAACATTATTCTTATCATTCACAATAAACAATCATTTTCTAATGCAGAAAACATAAATATTATGCAAGATCATCAAAAGCTAAATGCAGGCATTTTACAGCCTCTTGAAGCATGCAAAATAGAGCGTCACTTTGACGTTTGCATATTAAAGTATGACGCAACCCGATTAACAAAATGATATTTATTAGAAGAAAATAGAAAGTTGCATAAGTTAATAAGGAAAAGAATTAGAAATTAAAATACTGGAAATTAAATATTTGAATCATATTGTTAGTAGATGATTGGGGAAAGCAAATAATGATAAATGATCTTCGATGTTGATGTGTGATTTTGCGAAATGAAAGAAAGGTAGTGACGTGAGTAATAACAGCAAATCCTGGAATAAAGAAGAATCAAGGCATTTATATAAAGAATAAGTAAATGAAATGAATTTAATTTGTAAATGGGCTGAAAAGATTGTAAATCGGGGCATGAATTCTTCAAAATTTACCAACTCAATTGAATGAAAACTTTCAATCGTAACAATTGATGCAAATTCAAATTTAGTAGTCACAAAATTTAAGACCTTCTTACTTTCTCCTTCATTTAACGAGTAACACTCCCACGTTCTATTCAAAACATAATTTTTCATGCATGAATTTTTATTCTTCTGAACCTCTAATGCTCAATCACTTTCCCGAAGCTCTGAAAACTTCTCTAACGATTATTTCATAAATAGAAAGCAATGTACCATTTTTTATAACTGTTTATACAGTGATTAATACTATTCAGATTAATACTATGATTAATACTATATACTAATTATTCAGAATCATCAGATCTCATAACTAAATCAGACCATTTTGGCTTATAATTGCATCTTTCTGGCAACTTTAGATAAATTCAAGAATTTGCATGTAATTTCTACACTACAGCCATCTCTCAATCAATTCCGTGGGTGGTTATTTTGTGTATATTATCACTTCTTTAATTAAAATAATTGCCTTCCCACAATTTTTTTCGACTGTCAGTATTTCAATTAGATTTGGATCTCGGCAGAAATAATGTCAATAAATTTTGAATGCAACATGAGCATAACTTAAATAGTCAATGCTATGTATGCTTTTCTTAGCAGTAGGATTTTTGGCTAGAAGTAACGTTTCAATATAACACCTCTGCTGCAAGTTTCACAACAGTCTTTCCGGGGATGTGAAAAAAAAGTATAATATTCATGCAAAGTATTCTTTATTTGCAAAAACTGTAAAGGTTGGAAATTAGGAAATATTTTCACACTATTGTGTATCTAGTACATTCAAATTCTCACTATTTGCTACCAGTATCCTTAGTATTCTTATATTATCACTCCATGTCAATAATTTATACTTCACATTTCAGTGTAACTTTTTCATGATGACCTTCAGTTACAAATACTGTAAAATTTTAAATAGCACGAATTATTCCACCCACCAACAATAAATTCAAAAAATATTTCTTTTTAAATTCTTACTCCGAAAGGATTCTCATGTGAATCTATCAATAGCGATTAATGCAGCTCAGAATCCATGGATTACTTGTAAAAAGCAAGCCAATACTCCAGACACTGCGATAGTCAGTCTAAAAACTGCTCAAATATTTATAAATCAATCAAGTTGACCCAACTTTTGCAATCAGTTTTTTACCAATATCTATGTCGCTGCTGATATTTCAATTCAAAGTGTATTGCTAATTATGAAACAAACTAGATCAATTTTCTTAATTTTATCAACAACAATAATTGGAATAAAAAACTATGCAAATGCAAATTAATATAAAGTTTCTTCACATATTTCTCCAGGGTTCCATCACTGAAAATTAGCATGGGATCCATTTTATTATGAGTTATCATAATCTCGGAAAATCGGGAAACAGACTGAAGATGTCAGGAAAAAAAACCAAGTTAGTGTTAATGGTTACTCAACAACGGATTAAGAATAATTTAGTATTTTATTTCCTAAAAATAAAGTAAATCTTCCCAAAAATACGTCTTTTTTTTGAAACTCGAATGAAAATGGACAGTTTCATTCGAATATCAAAGGATGATGATATTGAAAAAATGAAAATAAAAATACTAGAATAATTTCTGAAAATATACAAATATGTAGATATAAGTGACGAAACCGTATCAATGAACTATAAAGCTTTTATGAGATTACAAACACGAAGACATGCCCTAAAGTGAGAATACAAAAGCTAGATTCGTTGAGATTAACTTTCTCGCAAACTACAGTAATGGTAAACATGTTTTAAAAATTCATTGGCTTCTCAATTCCAGTTTTGGCATTCACGAAGACGTGTTACCAAATGATCCGGGGAAATATGTCCTTGGCATATTTGATGTACAGCTGAGAAAAGTGGGAATCTAAAATAAAACATTAAAAATATAAACACAAAAAAGGCATAAAAGTAGATGTATTATTAAAAACATTTTGTAAAAATGAGACTGATAGAATTCTCTGATAACTTTTTGAAGAATCATGTTAGAAAGATCTTGTCAGAAATATTTTTATTTATGTCAGCTTCTCAATCTCTAAACCTTTTCTAGTTACGAAAAAGTTATGGCTCTTGCACGTACTGAGCATTTATTGAAATTTCTGTGATATTTCTTTAATAAGACTGTCTGTTTGGTTATCTGAAGTATTGTTACCTTGAAACCATGTTGTGCTTCTTCAACATAAGATAAACTTCTTCAGCTGTCAAAGGTCCCTGAGCACTTTGTCCATTCAACATTTCTTGTTCTAATTCTCTGATTGACTAAAAAGGCAAGTAAAGAAATGGAACTAAATAAATGTCAGTGCTCTGTAATATATATACAATGATTCGAACTAAAACTTTCAAACCACTCACTTTTCTGGTTTTAACGAATGCTTCGCATATTTTACGATTTCTGCCGGCACTACATGTTGCTATGAGATCAGCCACACCACAACTTTCAAAAAATGTCCGAATGTTCGAGCCGTGATAAAATAATTCGACAAACTGAAATGCATAGAGATTATCGATTTTCGAATTTTTCTTAGGAAACGTTTTTATTCTCCTCATTTTGAAACAAAATTTCAAATACAATATTTTGATATTCCAATATACTCAACTGCGAGCATTAGCTTAATCTGTTAATCTGTTACCAATTCAGATATTTGAAAGAAATCTAGTGAATAAGCTAATATAATTACTACGGTAATTTCCATGAGTCCTAATCGGATAATAGCCGACTTTGTATTACTTCCATAACCAAGACCATCAGCAAAGCCTGCAGCACATGCCACAATATTCTGCAATAACAGCACAGTTCTAAACTCTGGAAGAGAAAAATCTGATTTGATAGTTTGTTATGAACGAAAAAATAAAAATTGCTAACTTTAAGACCACCACACAATTCAACAGTATTTGCATCTTCTGTCAGAGCAATCTTGAAATTATCAGTATCAAATAATTTTTGTAGTATGGACCACCTATCTTTTTGATCTTTGCAGCCTGAAATCATTAATAAACTAAGTGAAAACAATTATTAAAATCTTGAATAACTAGGATGTATGTGTGTCTTTGACAAGATAGTTAAAACAACATGTGATATCGAAAATTTATTAAAAAAATTTGAAATAGTGGTCCAGAGAAATTAAATTATACTTACCAATAGTGGCCTCACAAAAATCTTCATTTGCCACTTCGGGAGCCAAATTCGCACCCATCAAAACAGCTGTATCAACGTTTAACAAATCGCGAATTTCTTCAGTAACCAAACGAATCCCGCCTTTCTTCTTTTGAATCATGAAACCCTGAAAATCACGTTGAAACATATTCAGCTTTCAATCCTGCACAATAGGATTCTTATTCCTTATTATCACCTCATTGTTCGTGATACAAATAATCAAGTAATTTGGAGGGACGAAACTTTTCCGATTATACGAAATCTTCTATTACTATATATAAACATTACAACCTTTATAAGTGAAACTACAAGAACGCCTTCTTTTAGATGGCCTTTCAACTGTGTGCAAATATTTTCCACAAACTGATGAGGAATTACAAATATAAGTATGTCACTGCCTTTGCATGCTGTCAATAGGTCCGGTATAGCTACCTGCAAATCAATTTGATTAACTGCTTTTTTTACGCTATGTGAACTGCAGCAAAAATGTGATAAAAGAGCGATTCCACAAATAAAATTTTACAATTGAGTTGGCAAAGGCGTAGGAATTGATGTTCCTTCAATAATTGGTTGTAAATAATTCTTGAAAAACGAAAAACCAGTAACAACTGCTAAACAGCGACTACATTTCAAATAAAAAAAGCAAATCTTCAAAGGTGATTGATAATATTATTTACGTATGGACCGTATATTCTACATGCATTCGAGAGAAGGTTATGTGAATCATATAAAAAAGAGAAAAATAGAAATCAAAATAACGGACCACATTTGTTGGGAGCTTTTTCCCTGGCAGATATTTGATATTTTCATGCTGCGTATTGATAATTTCGGTAAGTTTCATTCCATTGATTATCTCTTCATAGACCCACATGCGTATCTCGTTATCAAAATCATCACCGTACTTCTGAACATTTTTCCCAATGATAAGCGAAATTGCAGAGCCCCTGAAACAACAAGAATTGATGTTAATTCAAATCATCCCCTAATATTCGACAAAGTAAAATCCTAGAGAAGAAGCTATCATACTTTGATTTCATATGATACATAAAACTGAAATCTTCGTTAAAATTTTTCAATTTAATTCTTTGTCAAGTAACTAAAAACAAAATAAACAAACCAATTGCCTGAGCCAACAAGTGTCACTTTGATGGGTGCTCTGGGTCTCATGTTAATTGCCAAGAAGGAGAGTTAAGTCAGCTAAGTTGGAAGGTAACAAAGTATTCAGGATATTGTTGATTAATCAACTACAAAACAGAACTAAAATTTTTACCCAGAAATCTTCCACCTTCCAAGTCTAAAAACGTCAATATTAATTGGACAACACAAATTCGAATAAATCGAGAATCCTGAAATTTGTTATTCGCTGACAGAGACTCAATACCAGTCTGACGATGAGTGAGGACAATATAATAAGTCTGCTGGGTTAGAGGTTAACAAAGGAAGCACAATGATCAACATTATGAAGGCTTATTTACTATTTTTTTCGATGAAGAAAAAAGCGCGCTGACAGACGAGTGTACACAGCCGATCATTTTTGCAGGAATGCAAGATAAGTAAATTGGGAGAACAAATTGGAAAAATAGCGTGAAAAGTGAGAGAGAATGGTGAATGGAGACAGATGACAGATCGCTAATCTATCCTTAGTCAAAGACCAATTTCATTCTTCTTCCCTTTCTCCTATCAATATGGACTACACATCGCTGATGCAATTTGCAATGATGGTCCGAACTTCGAGAGGAAGAAGGGGAGGAAAGGTGAAGAGGAGGGTGGGGGCGGGAGAGTTGTTAAACACTGATGGTGTGACATAACTAAGTTATTTTTATATCAAACGAGACTGATAGCGTTGCTAGTATCACGTGTGTTGCATAAGCACGCATGATCTATCGTATAATATCGGTTAGAATCAATCACTATTTCATGCTGTATTGCAAGAGATAGTGAAAATATGTAACTTAATTGGTAAATGCTGAATGATGATCTGAAAAGCAAACGAAATCTCAGATATCGGGATGTCACATAGTGGAAGGAAAATAAAAGTGACAGAGAGGTAATGAATAGTATAGACAGATATGTATCACTCACTGCTCTCTTCTCTCACCGTGAAGTTCGTGAAATCCATCAGATATCGCTTCATTGTCAAAGTTTTACAAACATCTGAAACATGCTGCCTTTGGCTGCTGCTGTTCATGCCAAAATGGGCACTGAAGAAATCGATAATAGTAGATCGGATGGAAGTATTGGAAGGTTCAAATACTACTAAACAATATGAGCAAAAATTTCATTGCTACCGAAAAAGAAGAAAAAAAAACTTTGTCCACTTTGCTTTTTATCATTTGAAAAAATCTCAGTGAAATGAAATGAAATAGAGGTCAGAAGGTAAAGTGGACAAGGGAAGAGAAGGATAAGCTTTTCAAGATGAGAATGTCTATACACATCTTAATGAAATGATAATATCATTGATTTCTTATCTATTCTTTACTCTCTGTCAATAATAGTCCTAACTGTTTTATATCCTTTTTCTTTCCGAAAAAAATTTCACTAAGCAACAATGAGTAGTTGCATAGTTGTTACACAAGTGTCCCCTTTCTCCATTTTGTTTATTTAGAAATTCGAATACATTTTCTCCTTTTTTTTACATTGATATTTTAAAAATATCGATGTGACAGTAGGTTAATATATGTAATGACCTTGCTGAATTTCCTCTCTATTGCTATCAAATATTTGATAGCAATTTAGGTGAGTGGAGCATTGTGACAGTTCGTAGATTATGCGAAAACACTTTTGAAACTTGCAATCTTCAAAACGTCAAGAATCTTCTGCAATACATTGACACGAGTCTCCACTGGTTTAAGGATTCAATTTACAAGATATTTTAATCTGAAAAACCTTTGACAGCATAAAATGTTATAATTATTATAGAGCGAAAGGATGACTGCAGTAGAGAAATATCAGCACCATCTTAAGAGCTATCTTGATTAATTGATACGATGGTCTGATCCCTATGTAACTGTCCAAAGGCTACTCCGTGCAATCTGTTCCAGTGTGGTTATCTACACTTCTTCTGCCAGTTCATTCGCATTTCATGTCATTTTTGCAAAAGTGAAGATTTTATCTGATGATAAGAATATCGCTTGTCAACCATTTATTTCTACAGTGACATTAATAATTTAATAGTAGATTTCTTTGAAGTCAAATAGTGCTTGTTTCCGAAATGAAAACCTGTTCCTAACCTTCCCGACTCACAAGTTTTTTCTAATCATCAGTGCTGCCAAGTACTTACCTAATTAATTCATCACTAC
The DNA here is from genome assembly GCA_008729115.1 of Dirofilaria repens. Taxonomy (NCBI): domain Eukaryota; kingdom Metazoa; phylum Nematoda; class Chromadorea; order Rhabditida; family Onchocercidae; genus Dirofilaria; species Dirofilaria repens. Next base: position 1,241,141 of record SNRZ01000004.1, on the reverse strand, counting down.
GAATAGAGTATACTTTTTTTGATTTGGAAAACCTCCAAATTGTCCATTTGTTTTTAGCCAAATAACTGCATATGATAACATGTAGAAATGAGCATGATATTATCGAATAATTATCTCGCCCTTGCCAATCTGGCAAATGCCAGATATATGCAGCGAGTGGTGGATGATGAGTAATGGTGTTGTGTAGAGTATCCTCTGCAATTCTTTGATGACACTCAATCAAAAAATTTTACTCCTGATGACAGAAGTGGATGCTATTGATGATCGCATATGGTCTAGAATAGCCATCGAAGAACAAACTAGGTCAATCTCTTCTTCATAAACTTACCAATCGAATTCACTTCTTGTCTACTGGATGTACTGCATTTCGAGATAATTCCATGCATATATTATACGGTGACTACATGTGCTCGTCACTTATCCTGCGCTCGCGAATCATAATAACTTCCATTTATTTCGAATTAGTCGTAATTATAGTTACAACTTATTACACTCCACCAACACTTTCTGCGGAGAGTGTTTTCAAATTTAGAAATCAATCGATAGTCCATTTTAAATTCTCTTCGGATGCGAAGGTCTGTCTCATGTGACATACTATTTTGTTGTTGGTTACTTATTTTTCTAAATAGTACTTGATGATGGTTCAGAATTGATCTTGCTTCTGTAAGCAGGATATGAAGTGCGAGGTATCTATATTATGCTTTTTCCTTCCGTAACATCTCAATTCGCATCGGGAAGTATTTTATCCAATTTAGGGCATCATTTTTCACTTTAAATCATTTTTCTTGAATCTTTTCGCTTTTGAAATAAACAACGAGAACATTCATCGATATTAAATTATTTCTATGATATCTGTTCCATGTAATGTCTTTTCGACGATCAAACGAGTAATTAACTATCCACTGAACAAATGTCAGGAATTCAACGCAGATTATCATTCTTCATTGTTCAATAATGATCAATGACTTCATGAACTTTTTGATTGTCTTTGAAAAAGTGGTAAAGATTAAAAGATGCTATCGTATCACCTCATTTGTATTACTATATGTCATTATAGTTATTTAATTTATATTATTAAATTTCGTATTTCTTTTTTACTCAACTAACATCAATAGTATCAATAAATGCTACACCGAGAGAATAGAGAATAATATTGCAGATAGAGAAAAGCTTGAAGCTGAAGAAAGCTAATTCCACTCTCCAAATTAATTTCTAGAAACGGATAAATGAGAAAATTATATTTGATTATTGGAATACTTCTTGAAAAATAATATATTCTAAGTATGACTTGTAGCTCTATTTTTTATTATATTCTGACAAATGGCGATAACAGCATTTCATGCTTTCTTATCTATGATTGAATATATTTAAAAATTATTGAATTATTTGAAAATTTGACGAGGATATGGCTTCACTTATCATTTAGATATTTACAGTAATTACAGTAATATGGCTTTAGATATTTACAGTAAGTTTTCGTTTTCAGAATGTTACAGTGGAAATGATGAAATGAAAATCTTCATAATTTATCATTAAACCATAGTGGTGACTTGAGAATTTACTATTTTCAATCAATGATGCAATTTCGAAGGAACTTAAAAAACTATTCAATAAAATACATACTGCTATAAAAAAATATTATTCATATTCGCTGAAGCGCTCTTTAAATCTCTTTCACAAAATTTTAAACATATCTCTTAAAAAAAATATTTTTTCTTTCGTAAAAATTTTAAAATCGGTTACAAAATCATCGAAGAAGATTTTGAATTTTTGGTAATTCTTATTATAAGAATTTTTATTCGCAGTTATAACATAATCTGAAAAGATAGATGTTTATGTAGGACGGAAATGGAATCATTTCTACAAAAATTTTGAATTGATGATTTCTCAAGTTAGAAGAATTTCGACTTGATGAGATCAGCTATCATTTATTTTGGTTACTGAAAATAAAACTGAGTGTATGACAAGTCAACAGTGACATGCCATTCATATTAAATATCCATCAGATATCAATTCTTGTCAAAAATTACTAGACATCTTGCCGAGAATGCTTCTATCTTTCATATATTCCTCATTCTTTACTATTACCTAATAATGAATTACACATAGGGAAAAATTTACGGTAATTTTTTCTGACTGGTCTATAACAGATATGCATATATGAAAGATTAGAATAGATTTTTTTGTAGGATTGAAATAAATGTGTTGCTAGGCAATACACATTCTTTGTAATATATATTTCATCAGTCTTTCCATCATTTCTACATATTTCAGTTAGATAAGCAATAGTGAAAATTTTGGCGGAAGCATACTCTCTTCTATTGGTTTGAAAAAAAAATGAAAAAAAAAGGATTATTGTATTCCATATAAATGAGATGACATGACGATATTTATACCCATTCAGCAGCAATTCAGTGAATCTTCATTATATTTTATTCTTTTTGCTGATTTCTTACAGTATGGAATATTATGCATTCTTTTTTCGCATTTATCTCATCCATATGCAAATTAGAATCTCAATTATCTTTGCGTTGCAAACGATGAATATATACATATTGCAATTACTTTCGTATATTCGTAGGATATGTTTATTAAGATAATTTCGACCTCGAATTTTTGAATTTCTTTATCAAGCGCTTTCTTTTGGTTTCTGATATCATATTTCATCCGAAAATATTTGCATTTATTGAGAGAATATTTTACATCTAGAAATTTGATTATACGTCACTATGCATCTTGCTTTTAGAGAGCAAAGCTCCAGCGCTTTGCTATATCTATTAAATTTACCTCATGTGTTTGATTGACGGAAATATAGTGTGATAATTCGTTAGCATTAAAATAGTAAAAGAAAAAAAAGATGTTCTTAAAAGAAAAACTTTTTTTTCCTATTAATATATTATATAACTATTCGCAAGCAATATTTAATCCTTCGAGCTTTCGAAATTTAAATTTTTTCTTCTGAATTTCTTTTTATGGCTTCCCTGTGAAGTTGTTTTTTCATGTCATTGTCTTTATGCTTCTGCTTCGCATAATAAAAAATTGTCAAAGTTATGCTATCTTAGGTCATCGTGATACCTTTCTTAATTTTTCAAATTATTATCCGCAGAAACTCTTCTCTCAACGAGGATTTGAAGAATAATTTATATAAGCTCTTAAATATGGTGATATATCAGCATGACCGATGGTGATCCATGTATCTACTGACACATTTATTGAAATAGGTCTCATTATTGATTATTTCTTTGAAAATTCTTGTCATTCTTGTCAACTTACACCTGAGCAGCTTCTTATAAATATTCTCATAGCTAAAAACAAGAAGACTGCGAAGATATAAACGATTGTAGAAAAGGTTAATAAAATTTAACTTTCTATACTGAGGCATCATTTTTGGCTACGATTCCTGCTTTTGTGCACTTTGACCTCTGCAGTCTCTCCATAACGTTGGTCATCGTTAATACAAAATAATGTCATTGAAGTAACAATAATACATACATAACCATTCGTTTAGTAATAGAGAAAGATTTATCGCAAAGTAGAACTATTTGATATGATCGTTTGAGGATTAACATTGTAAAGCGGCGATGACTAAATACAAATTTCATCGAAGAAAAATGAATATTTCAGGGGAGCGAGTGGAACGACAATGGAATAACGACAGATTAGCCGAATACTTTTTCCAAATTCATTTCCCAAACTTGAAATCTTTCATTTTATTCTCCTAAATTAATACTCTGAAATTTTATGTATGATGAAGACGAAAACTTTAAATTTGCTCAGATCGATATTCTCAAGTCATATACGATTTCGCTTGCAAATTTTGCGAATTTGAAATTTATGAAATTGTGTTCATCAAAGTGAACTAAGAAATTCATCCAAGTTATCACAATAAATAATCAGTAGTTCTTTTAAATGATGATTCTTAGCATTTTAGCATTCGTCGATATATTTTCTTCCATGTTACCTATTACTGCTTTTTTATGCAGTATTACTTACTTATAATGGTGATATGACTTCAATTACATAATAACAAAGCCAAGCCAGTGAGCACATTTTTAAAATGCATAAATTAAGTGATATAGAATTCGCCTATCATTATTTAAATCAGTATGTTTATAGAATGAAGCATGCTTTAAAGTCAAATAAAAACATGATATGGAACAAAGTTAGAGTTATTTCAGTTTACAATAAATATTAAATTTGGGCTAATAAAAAATCAATAGCCGTGCTAGAAAGCATTACTTCTGCTCAACGACAATAGAGTAAGCGTTTTTATTTTCATCAGAATTTTTTTGTAGTTTGTTCTTTCAACTTCTAAATTTAACTTTCTCATTTGTTGCCAACAAAATGATCGATCCTCTGATGGAATATTTTTCCCATTGGAAATCGATGCCATCACAGTAAGTATATTGACAACCAAATAATTGGTTTTATTCATACCAGATTTTAATTCTCAGCGGTGGAAATTGTCTGAAAAATACATTTCATTATTCCTTTCAATCGCATTGTCCTATATTCTGTATTCTGCGGAAGTCTTTTCTTTCCCTTTTAATTATTCGTCTCACCTGTATTTGTTCCTTTTCAATTCCCTATTCCTGCATTCTATTCTATTACATATTCTTTGGTATATGGTATCATCGATTATTTTAAATTAGAAATTCCAATCGAAATTATATTTAAATACTGCGTCATCTGCATTTGTTATTTTTATAGATTTAATTAATTAGACCTTTTTTACTAACTATATAAGTGCTTTTGTATCCTTTCCTAAATGATAAAGCTGATGAAACAAAGTTACTCATTATTCATCCCAAAAAATTTTTAAATTGATTTAGCAAACTGGCTGAATTATTGATTAGAATTTAGAATGATAACATATTAATTATTGATTTAATTCTTCATCTTCTAGCTGATAACTGACTTTTGACCTTGTTGTGACACCGTAGATACTGTCAAATCATCCTTTAAATATACTGTCAAATCCTTTACATAATTAGTTTTTTCTAGATGAACTATGACTCCTTGACGAAAAAAATTGAAGAAATCATCTAGCATTATGTAAGCGAATCAATGTCGATTAGCTAGTACTAGTAGTTTACGTATTTTCCTCTGCAAGGAATTTTAACGGAAACAAGTGAACGGCAATATAGTGATGAATTATCAATTCATGATTTTTACCGTACATTACAAAGTTCCTTACAAGCAAATTCTTTAGCACTTAACAACGAGACGGAACGAAGGTTGCTCTATCTCTTTTCCTCAGGGTGAATTATTCATGGATACAGTTTACTGTTCTTATCATTTTATAGTTCTATATTGTTTATTAAATTTTTGCGTTTACTTTCGTTTTTCGATTTTCAACATCTTTTTAATCTGTTTTTATTTCAGGTACTATTCAATCGGTGAAAGGGACTGCAGTAGGGATGCGTCTTTTATGCAAATATCAGGTATTGTTAGCATTTCCTGGATTATTCAGAATATGAATAGCATTAAACGTCTCAAACTACGCAAACAAATGAGTCGACATCACTATTTCATTTCAGCTTGTTCACTAAATCAACGTGGATTTTTCTTCAATATTTCATTGCAGCAACTTTCAAACTTATTGACAATCAATAATTAAGTCTCTTATAATTCGATATAACAGATAATGTTCAAAACACTCAATTCTATTTCAGTATTTCTATAAATCAATATGAAAAACAACTCTAAAAAATTACTCTTTTAACAATCTATATTGAAATTTCTACGTCTGCCTCTGCTTTAATATTTCATTAAGTATATGGAAAATTTGTGCACGCATTTGGTTAGGACATCAACACCATTGAAAATACTGGAAAGGAATGCAAAATTAAGGAAGAAGCTATGGAAATTTTAATTTTAGTCCGAACTTCGTTTGATTTTATAAGTTAATTTGCTCGTAGTCTTCAGTAATTCGTTATAACTAATGTTTCTACTGTTTTTGATTCTTGTTACTCCTTGTTAGATATGATCTGTTGTCGAGACTAAAAGTGGCGATTGCTATATCGTGTCACTTCATTGACAGGAAAGGAATAATTAAACTTGAAAATACAAAGATAAATATGAATATATGAAATTAGTAGCCAATAGAAGAAAGTAGAAGAAAAATCCCTTTCATCGTATTGTTTTGTACATTTAAGTGCATAGCAACTCCGAGGAAATTGACTAATTATGATTAAATATCTTAAATAGAATTTTTGCTTTTCCGTCTATTAGATAAAAATTTGGTTATAAGGAAAAAAACTTTATTTCATTTTTTACAATATCAAAGGCGTACGTTTACTGCTTGTTAATTTGTTCCTATATTTTTCATCTTATTTGCTTATCAATTCTATATTTCATTATTTGAGTACAATTTTCTATTGCTATTTTTATTCTTATATCACTTTTTTTATTCTCTCTGCTCTGTTATCTTACATTATATTTAGTTTTTATCAGCGAGATATGAACCAAAATAAAGTATTGGAATTTACAGGTTTTTTTTTAGAAAGCTTCACTAGTTGCTTATTTCCGATAGTGAAAATATTTTTTCATTATGAATTTTACGATTTCCTGTGAATCTTATTCATTCATATCCTTCAAGAGTTCAAAGTTTTCTTTGAAATGCTCGCAGATTTCTAGCAAAGTATCATGAAATTTTATATTATAAATTCTTCAAGATTGTGAAATCACAAAACAAAAAGATTGTTATAAAAATCAATTTCCATTAAATCAAATAACATGCACAAATGCTTATATTATACATCTATGCTTATTTATCGATATACTGATAAAACTGATATTGATATATCATGATCGCTGAAGAGTATATGAAGAAAATCGCTCATCTGTTTTGCAGATATCATATCAGAAGACTTCCTTAACCATGTTATATGCTTTAAATAGGACTATCAATAGAATGGAAAAGAAATAATTGTTAAACTCATCATTAACTGCATAGTCAGTGGTTTCATGACCCGACACTGACCTACGAGAAAACTTGAATATCTAATCGTAGATTAATAAACTTGCATAGTTCACTTTAATAAAAGTTAATAAATTTGTGTTTGTGCTCGCTTCGTAAAACATTAATTTTGTTCGGAATGCAAAGATAACAAAGCAGACGAATCCATAATTTCAATAACATATGATTTATAATTGTGGATGAATTTTCAAGATTTCTGATATTATACATCTATGCTTATTTATCGATAATTCAAATAAAGAGAATTGAATTATTCTGAAATAAATGGCCGCTACATGAATTTCAGTCTAAAAATTAGCTCAAAATAAAATAAATGTTTTTCATAAATATAAAAATCTATGTGATTTCCAAAACGTTTATCAAAATGCATGTATATAGAAATGGAAAATCGTTTGTTAAACTTTGATTCCATCTTCTGAAAGTCTTCCTCATATATTAGTGAAAATCTTCCTCACTTTTCAGATATTAGTACTAATCTTTTTCTCATATTTCGTTTATAATTTCCTTATCTCTTTCTCTTAAATCATTTGTTCATATCAAAATTTTGAGAAATCTAAATATTGCTGCTGACTGGTCTTCTCTTTTAATTATAAAATATGTAAAATTATTAATAAAAATAGAAACGTAGAATTATAGTTTATACATTGCTTCTCGTCTTTTAAAAAATTAAATAGTAAAGATATGAACATATGTTTAATAAAAATGATTTTTCTTGATTTATAGGTCCAAAAAGCAAGCTATCCTTTCATATGAAAATAATTATAGGAATGTCTTTTGGTAGTCAACTAACAAATATATCATACTTCAAATCATCAAATAATATAGATCGCTCCATGGCAAACATTCATTCATATGGATATGATGTTCATGAAGTTCATACATCAGGCCAGTTATCTCATTTATTTATTTAAGACTAAGGCTCTGGATTAAAATTATACTACAGAAACATTTCGCAGCAAATCAAATTACTTTTAACATTTCTAGCACACTGTAAACATTCCGTTGTCTCAATTTTTCAAATTTCAATTTTAATCGCTCAAACCACAACTTTAATTTTTGATAAGTTTTCTGAACATTCGTGCAAATATTTATTACAGAGGGCGGTGCACGAATAGTGCAGACGCATGGAACAGGTCTTATTCAAGATGATGGATCCATAATACAGCAGACTGAGCGAAGCCTAAATCAGCAGCGGATACATAGCGATAGAAGTGTCGAACATCAACGGACAATGTTGATTCAGGAACAAAGCAAAAGGAAGAGTTCACAAATCTCTTCGTCTCTGAAATCTGGTCATAAGGAAGTCGGTTTCCTCGATTCAGCTAGGTTGGATATATTTTTATCTCCAAATATATCTCTGTCACTAATTCTTTATAAATTCAGGTCAGCAGCTAATGAAATTAGTACTGCGATTGATCATCATCGGAAAACTGTTTATACACTGCCTTTACCATCCGCTGAAAAAGCAGAAAGCTGGCGACGTATTGGCACTTCACCGATAGAAAGGTTTGTTTATTTAATTAATTATAAAAAATTTATGATACAGAACAGAGAGCAACTATCGGAAGCTTCTGTTGCAGATATGAGTTTTGTGGTAGGCAATTTTTCACTTGCTATTATCATCCACTGCAGTTTCCATTAAGATCCCTTCGTATCAGTTTGATTAAATCACATCATTTAATAAAAAACTGCTTAAATAAATTTAGTCCAATTAAGATGATAACAACTATATAGCGCTTATTATAATAGTAATAGCGATATTTTCATGCAATCAAATCATAGGCACTAAAGATTATAAAAATTGCTGCAGAAGCTTTCCATGCAAATTCAAAGATCTGCTTTCCCAGACTATTGTTCTGTTTTAATCCATTTTGTTTCAGTCCAATTTAGTCCGAATCTAGAAGTATAGCCTGTTTTAGTACACTGTCTCGAAAGGACAGCTATAGACGTATGCAAATGGGACAGCAGAATGATTCAGCTGATGTTTACGCGGTATGTCAAAGCATGTGCTGATAAAATTAAAACTTTAAATCAGAGTGTTCCGATTTCACTAATATTGAAAATATATTGCAGTTTTAAATCATTTAAATTTTTAAGATAATTCCCAATTATAGCCTCGATCAGATGCATCATTAATCGCCGATCTCACAAGATCGCCTTCTCAATCATCCGAAGAAATGTTCACTCCGTGGGAACAACTAGTACAATTCACGAGGAAGATTCTTTTCAGAGCCAGGTTTTCTTAATTATTGTCATTTTTAATTAATTATGAACAAAATAAAAAGTGCATATAGATGGCGAACTTTTCCATAACAAGTATTTCAGTAATTCCTAGAGACCGAAGACGAGCTTTGGAAATAATAAACCAGTTTATTGGCCTATTTACGGAATTTTAGTTTCATGCAAAAGTGAATTCTTTTGTCTAGTATTGACATTCATAGAGAATAGTCATCACATTCTAGAGCTTAAACTTTTAGAACAGAGGAGAATTGAAGCAAACTATAAGAAAAATGTACACGCACACGCACTTTTTTAGGATACTTTGTTTAGCCATCATAGATGATATATGTTACTGTAACAGTTAGTATTCAAAATATCAATAGTACTTCTTCTCATGCATGATAAGAAATTAAAGATTATTCTTGAACATTCTCAAGAATTATTTTGAATTCTAGAAGAGATTTTTTCAGGAATATGACCTGGACGCCTCGCTTGATTTGTCTTTTGTTATTATTTTTACTCTTTGTCACTTTATTTTTCGTTTTATTGGGCATTATATTCCACGCTTTATTTGGCTCTTATTCGGTAAGTAATGTTTCCAATAATAATATTTTAAGCAATAAAACTTCATTTCTGACTATTTGAACTACTGAAGAAATCGATTCGTTTGTGTTCTTCAAATACTAAATTATGATAGAAAGACAATCGATTTTAAAATTACAAAAATTTTGTGAGCAACAAAAATGATATTTAAAATCTTCCTAGTTAATATATTGACTAATTTACTTCTATAATTCTGGAAGCTTATAATGAGCTTCTTTGATAATTTATCTACTGTTTACTAATCCTTTTCTCAGTGACTCTGTAATACTTTCGACGCAATCAGCATCTGACAAACCAATAAATTTAGATACGGTCATTATCCTTATATCCGCCAATATGCGAGAAATGTCATAGTAATGCCCCAAGCGGTATTCATGATCAGGTTCCAAGTTTACTTCATATTCTCTTCTACAGTTCATCTCAGGTTCACTTCGAGCTGATCGGCAATTTACCATTGAGAAGTAACTCGTTGAGTGTTATCGATTTTGAAACGGTATATTTTATCCTCATCCATATCCCAAAAATTAACTTAAAAAAATAGACAATTTCGTTTTTCACTTTATGTCCGTCAAGAAATTTTTCAATTGATAGCATTCTTGAAATTTATATCTTCTTGTTTTAGCAGTACCTGACTCAAATTTGCAGGGTTTTATAGCAATAGCAGATCATGCGTTAACTGATAATTCTGGTGGACACATTTCATGTTTCTTGATACCTCTTGATCGTTCCTCCATTCCAAGTATTTCAGCTCTTCGTGATGCACTCTCATCTGTAATCTCCGAGGTTAGCAATGTGAATTATTTGCTAGCATTTTTGTCTATTGTTTAAAAGATGATTGAATTTTGCAAATTTTGAGTAATGCAGTAAAACTATAAACAAAACATTCTGACTGTTGGAAAATTTCATTATATTTTTACCTATTAAATTTGCTAATGCTTGCAAACAAATCTCTTTTTATATATGTTTTATTGCAAGAAAACTTTTGGTTGAGCATTAAGATTTATTCGGAATATGGATGGCAAGAATATTGGCAATATCATGCTGAAGCAATAGATGCGAAAAATGCAGAACGTAAATTTACAAATAAAATTGATCACTGTCGTAATGCAAAATGGTACTTGCTGAAGCATACAGTCTATACAAGAGGTTAGTTCAGGATTCCTTACTTTTGGCATCGATATGTTTATTGTTAAATAAAAATACCAGTTCATATTGATTCTCATTACATATACTATTACTTTTTTTTACGATTATCGGTTAACATTAACATCTTAAACATATTTCGCATGTTTTAGATTCAAGCTGTTCAAATTGTTACGACTTTTGCTTACCAAATTATGCAATTCAACGTTTACATAAATACGAAGATGACATGACGATTGGTATCAGACGTTTGGACTGCTTCCGACTTTATGTTCCTGAATGGGAAAGATATCAACTAATACCTGATAGTCAAGGTGGACATTGGTCCTATCCAACAATTTCATCGAATATACAACAAGGTTTATCAGCAAAATGAGTTATACAAGTTAGAAGCAAGTGTTATCGATTGGACATAAAATGTAGATTTGAGTATATTTTAGGAATTCCATGTTATCGTTGTAATTTAATATATTATAATACTACTTCCATTATTTTCTATTGGTTGAAATTACTATAAAACTTTATTTTCATTGTTTACTTTTCCAGATACTTTTGTCTTTCCCAGAATTCAAAAATTATAAAAGTAAATGAATTAGTCTGAGTTGAAATACCAGTCAAATTCAAACGAAGTATTTTTAATTCTAGTTTTAGATTTGAAATAATGAAAACTTAATTTTTCCATCTTTATTAATTTTTAATTCAAAATCTCGTTCACTGAAGTATGGTCACTCTACATAACACATTTATAATTTTTCGCAGTATTTGATCCCATCCTTGTCATAAAATAATAGTCCAAAAAATTAATAGCAAGAAAATTTTTCATATTATTAATTTTAACCAATTTTTAGTCCTATGATTTTTCCAACCAGATCTAGAAAGAAAACCGTTTGGAAATATGAAATTCAGATGTACTCGTTTAGTAATTCTATTTACAAGTTGTGGTAATTACTGAAATAAACATCAAAGATCGACTGATATCAAAATGGAAATAGGAAAAAGTTCTGAAATAAGCTGATAGTTATGCACAACTTTATATTACAGAAATATGTGTCCTGCATATCAAACTTGTTGTGTTATTTTGTCAATTCATACAATGATTTGAAATACCGCTTCGTCTGTTCCGTGTTTTCCTTTATTAAATACTTACAATTTCATATTTAAAATTCCCTATCAATAAGAATCTGTTGATTGTAATGAAATCTTAAATAAATTGAATGGTGCTGTAGAAAAGTTCATGATAAAAAGATTTCATAGAAGATTGCTTTCGTCCCCTCATCGCAATGGATTCGCCGATAAATCGATGGCTTTAAACGCCCTGATAAAGAATACAGTTCAAAAGAATGTTACAACGAGACAATTCTATCAGAAATACGATTTTATCAAAATGATTACCCAAGAGATAGAATTAACTGAAATAAGATGCTTTTGATGATAATTTTTCGGATTGTTTGCATCTTAAGGATGCAAGCAGAAAGAATAATTGAAACTTCATTCCTCAAAAACTTCTCTATGTGACTTGAAGTTCTCGCATAGCAACAAATCTTCATTGATTTTCTAAAGTTTGAAATGAACATAAAATAATTTCTTGATTTACAGCATTTAATTTCAACTCTTTTGTTTTCCTTATAAGTGTTGATTTTGCCAATCCTGAAAAAAAGCGAAAAAAGTGAATCTAAACATATTTTTCGCATGATCTAAAGTGATACCAATTCATTACTATTCATTTATTTACATGTTCAATTAAAGTTTGAAGTATAAGAAGTTTAGTAAATAATTGACATTTTAAGTGAGGGAAGATCATATCAGCATAAAAATGTTGCAAAAATTTGCCCGTCCAAAGCAAGCAGTGTACAGTGTATATTAATGGTATGATTTTTAAATCATTCAAACATCAATGCTTTTGCAAGAGTTTTTTCTGCCGAAATTAAGTACTCATTGATACCTTCGCTGCTGGAACTTTTACCGCTTACAGCAAATATTTGTTCTTCCTGAGTCTGCTGGGCTTCCATATACTGTTGTTTAGATTTTTCCACTTTTTTTTTCAACTTTGCCTTAGTTTCTGAATCTTTCTGTTCTTTGTCTCCATCATCTCCGTTCGACTGTGTTTCTAATGCCTTCCTTCCCGTTACATTTAGTAATGACGGCGTTAGAGGTTTTGATCTCGTCTTCCTTGTCGCTTCAGTTTGTTCCGAACGTGATCGCAATTCTTTTTCTTCTACTTTTGCCTGAAATAAGCTAAACTTGAGGATAGAGTGCATATTGCGCCAATATTTTTCATTTTTTATTCAGAGCTGTTCAAAGCGTCAACAACTGCTTACTAACTCCATTAGTGAATTAATCGGTTACATTAAAAATGTGACATAGCATATGATGAAACACTGAGCAATGTGAATAAAACGGAACAAAACAACATGAAATTTCGATTATGACGCAGTCATTTCATTGCTACGATCACAAAGATTCATTGTAAAAAGTTCCAGTCAAATGCATCTTTACCTTTGTTGACTCTCCAAATGATGATTTAGCTTTCTCCAGAAGAACTGGAAGCGTTTGCTAAATGAGACAATTTAAAATTACATGAATTTCTGAAAAGTTTCATATTCTAAGGAGTAATTTTGCTACTACAAATAATTTATCTCTTTGTCATTAAAATAAGTTCTGAATTTTATACGTTGCTTTCCAGTGTAATTGTCTAATCTATAATTCATCAGTATAGTCAATCCGTTATATCCAGTTTAATATAATTACCGCAGTTTTGGAAGCTGTTGACATTATCTTCTTTTTGATACTACCCTGTAAATTTGAAAGTATTTTTTAAAAAAAGTAATCATGTCAAAAAATTTCAATCATTCTAAAAATCTCACTCTTTGTTGAACAGATATGAATGAAAAGGTTAAAATAACATATTTTAATATTAACCTTTTTCCTTGATAATATTTTATCCGGCTCTTCTGTCTCAGTTTCTAATGATATATTACTTTCTATATCTAAAGTTGGTTGATCGGCACTTCGTTCATTATCGATGAGAACTGACATTCCTTGCTAAAAAATGTTTTTGATTTTTCCATAAATTCAGCTTTTTCTGAACTAACTTTTCTTGAATTAATTGATTTTCATACTCTTGTAAATTTCTCATAATACTAAAGAATAAAGAGCTTACATCTTCACCAACAGGTTTTAGCGTTACAATAGCAGGTCCTAAAATATGATAATGATCATCTATGTTCGTTGGAGGCTTCACTGCAACAATCATTGCTCGAAATCCGATGATAAGCTTTCTTCCAATTCCAACTTCAATATCTATTTTACCGCCCACTGAATATCCACGCTTCGTGTACAATTTTTCGAAGTCATCCAGAGTTATTAAAGCAAAACTGCAGTAACATCCCAACAAAATTATTTTGGTTTCAGCTAATTTAGTACACAGATTTTGATAAATGCAGTCACTTATATCTTCAGTGACAGATTTTAATATTATAATAGCTTCAGATGTGCTCTCAAAATATATTATGATGAACATTCAATTATTTTGGAAATAATTTTGTTATATTCTAACAAAAAAATATTCAGAATTTCCTAAATTTAATTTAATCTTGCTATGAAATTATATTTCATCAAAATTTGTCCATCTAAATCTAATAAACTGACCTAATCCCTTGTCATATCAGCAGAAAAATGACGAATTAAAAAACTGTTGACCACATTTAATGTACAGGACAGATTTGATATCCTTTCTAAGAAAATAAAACAAACGATTCATGTTGTTCCTTGAGTTCATATATAAGTCGTCGTGTTTGTTCCTTTCGTGATATTGTTCTAATAATTGAGCTGTCAAATGAGCGAACAATATCCATTATATCTTCGTCAATTTTTATCAATATACAGTCTGTTGATGTTCGATATTCAACTTTTGGTTTTTTCACCGATTCACGTCGCTGAAACAAAAATAAAATCAAATTACAAGTTGAGAAAAGAATAAGAAAGATTTTCTAAGAAAGTGATCGTTTTTTTGCAATATAATTTTGGCGACAAAATACCTATTTCGGGACAGATTTAATTAAAGAGTTATAAAAATACAGAATTTAAGCTAATCCCATGATTAACTCCTTTCTGTCTTCTATTTCCAATTTTTAAATTTATCCAATCATGCACTGAATGAAATTAAAAATTTTGAATAGCTATTACACTTATCGCTATTCTCATCGAAATTTTAAAATACTGAAAAATTCTTGGCAATTAAAAGAAAACAAACAAAATCATTTTTGTCCAGCAAATTTCGCTCTCCAACAAAACGTCCCTGATGCACATAATAATCATGCTTATGCTCTTTGCCACGTTTTGATAACGTCATTTCGGTTACCCTATATATATAACAATATATATCATCACGAGAATGCTTCACGCTCGTGTTTATATTTAAAATCAAACAAGATGATTAAATGTAATCGCTGAAATTTAGAGAGATGAAAAAGATTACGAAATGAAATACTATCATAAATATTTCGTCATTAAAGATAAATAAATTTACTTGCAAATGCCTTTCCTGATGAAGTACATCGTCTTCCCAAATGTTTGAACCAAGTGGCCACCTGATTGTTCAATTCCTGGTTGTGCTTCAAGATATTTGACTAATTTATCTATTAAATCTTGTCTTTTCCGATTATCAATAGCCTGAATCCAAGGAACAGATTCTAAGACATCTTGGAAACTAGGCTGCGGAGAATTGATCAGGCGTTCACCACGATCACGCAAACGATTCAAAGAACGCTCCCATTGCTGCATTGATTCGTGGTGCAAAAATCCCTGCCTACGATGAGAATGTTATCATTAACAATTTGAATTTAAAATCTGTTTAATATAAAGTAGCGAAGAGTCATCCCGATAATTTATGAAATGGGAAATCTTAGATTAGTGCGCTAAATCGGATCTCTAAGAAAAAGTAATTTCTACTAACTTCTGCAAGTCGACAATAGTATGTTCCAGTGTTTGTGCTGCCATTCGGATAGCTTGTTTGGTCTTGATAACAGTGATTAGATCAAGCACTTCTTTGTTTTGTTTCATCGCTTTTCGAATTAGGGCATCCACAATTTTATTCAGATGTTTCTGTTCTCCTAATGCTATCTGATAGGAATCACCCGGGAAAAACGTAAATTTTGCTGGCGGCTGACTGAGTAAGAATTGGAGAAAATAAAGGGCTGATAGTTGAATACGTACACGCAGAAGCTAAAACAGAATGTTCACGAAAAAAGCAGTGTTTGAAATAATTAAATTAGAATGAAGACGGATGATATTATGATAACAAGCAGGCGAAAAGTAATTTTTAAAAATCAACAAGAAATAGTATCATACGCCAGTAGTATGTAATGCTTCATGCAGAGTGAAAATAAGCAATGGTGTGATGCGCAGGATTTTCAAAAGTGTTAAAAGAATCATAAATAAAAGAAGTATAAAACGCATTGTGTCACATACAGCTGAAAATAAGATCTGCAGTAAAGAAAAAGGCTCGAAAATAATTTTGCATAATATCCTTTCGCTTCATAATGGAATAATTTACACGATTCAAAAGATACAAATGATGAATATGTAGATTTTCAGAAAAGACATTCAAGAAATGACTAAGATATCCCATTTTCTGGAAGATGCCGAGAGATTTATTTATTCACGGATTCTTCAAAAGAAAATTTCATCTTTTTATTAAATTGCGTCTTCTGGATGCTTCTTCTCTCCTTGGATTTAAATTGTTCTCTCCTTGAATTTAAACAATCCGAGAAAGATGAAAAACTAAAATGAAGTGACAACACTAACATAATACTCGCCACTGTCCGTTATCTTGTATGCATGAACCATCCGGATATTTGGCCAGTATAACTGATAGGACGATACAAGTGCTAATAATCAATGATACATAAATAAGAAATAGGACGAACTCGACAGTAATTCGATTTATGTTTTGAAAGCAGCGCATATCCAGACGACTTAATTCCTGAAAAAAAAGAAATCATCATTTGTAATCCAGAATTTTCTTCAGGAAATTATACAAATCTCGACGAATTTTTTAAAGCAGCTTCACAATATTTATTCACGGTTGCATATTGCTGATCTCGGTTACTTCTGGAAATTCAATGTGAATTGATAATTCAATAATCTTCACTTTAAGACATTAAAAAAAAATCTGTTTTATAGTTAGATACGAAATAAGAAAATCGTAAATAACTTGAATGGCTAACTCACCAATTGATAAATTGGCTTCCGTAATCGATGAAAATGTATCACTTCTTCAATAAAAAAAATGAAAGCGATTAAGAATGTGAACATTAGGACCGAATAGCTGATATCAGCTCTCACTGCCGGTTGCCAAAAAATTACAAATGCAATAAGGACAGATTGAATGGCAGCCAAAAATGCAGAGAATATACACCACCTGTAACTAAAAAATTAGATCAGGAAAGAAACAGAACGATAATGAAGAAGAAATCTTAAAAAAGTAAACTCTAATAACTGAACATGTCCCAGGAGTTGATATATTAAACAGTTAAGAATAATGCTTAATACAAGCTTGAATAGAATATTTCTCCGATTGCTAAATACATTACCATTCTAGAGATCGAATCGGTTTTAAAATGGAAATATTAGTGGGAATTGGATAAGATAAGAATGGAATGCCCATCCAATTTAGACGATTCAATTTTGTATCTGTATCAATCCAGTACTGAAAATTTAAAGGCTGGAGTTTAATATATTTTTAACTATTTATAATTATATATATTGATGGATCACTCGTTTAAATTCAAAACTTACTGAAGATCCACTATTGATTTCAAACTGACACTCCATTAAATTAAATCCTATTTTTGAAGAATGATTTTTAAAGACATAACCCGCAACATTGTTAGGATCTTCAATTCGACATGATGGTACCACTTGTTATCAGCAGAATTCAAGTGCTCTCGGAAATCAGCTAATGTTAACTTTCCTTCGTCAACTCCATGTTCCAGAAGATTAATGACTAAATGAGCTGCACGTCCAGAAATTGCACCCAGTGTCCAAAGGCTATAAACCCGAGCAAGAAGAATGTTGTAATAGCTGGTGCAAACATCACTGTCGTCTTTCTTCTACAATTAAAAAATTTCAATCATTGCTTCAGCATTTAATTTTTATACAAAAATTTGCCAAATTATAGAAAGTTATTTTGCTGATCATAATCACGTGAGAAATTTTGGATAAGTTTAAAAGGAATTCTCGTTATGCCAAAAGAGAATAAAAAGTGGTGCAGAAAAAAGAGAAAGTGGACCATGAGAAATGACTCATCCACCGACTGACTGTCTATGCTTTTCATCGATTCATCATATATACTGGTTTGCACCCGCGAATACTGTCCGATATTACTTGCAAACCCCTGAAAATCAACGAATTATCAGTGACTTTTATCATGAATATATATGAGTCTAATAACCATCCAAATTGTTCATAATTCAAAAGTAATGGCGCATAAAGTATTTCAAAGTGGTTCATATCTAAAAAACGAAAACCAAACATTTTGAGCACTCATTTTACATGCATACGTAGCATATACATATATAAATTTGTTTTTCAAAAAAAATTTCAAAACAATTTACTTTGAAGACGTTAGCTTCGATTTGTTCATTAACAACAGTCCAATTTGCTTCTGTAAGGTAAAAGTCAGTTTGTCGACGCATTGCTTCTATATTTGTGCGTAGAGTACGATTTAGATGTCGTTCCACGTTCTTCTCCGAATCTTTAATGTAACGTGATCGGCGATTTGTACCTTCACGATTTGTAATGTATGAAAATGTCATTCCCTGCAATCTTTTAGTATTTTATAGGGAAGCCAGCAACATTTTACCCAAATTTTGAATGAAAGGTTTATTATTTGGCAAGAAAATTGCTTCCCATTTTCCAATTACTTCAACAGTATGCTAGAGTTGAAAAGTAATAAATCAATTGATAATTAATGCTTGCGCAAGACCTTTTTAGCACAGTCCAACGCTGATTTGATTAAATGTATATTCGAGATTGTTAACCCTTTTTAACTTATTGATTATTGCCTCTTTAAGTTCCGTGTCTCATCAATAGCAGTACACTTAGTTTTACCTTTTTTATTGGTTGAATAGCTAATTTTTTTTACGTAGTTTAGAGTGTGAAAGTCTGGCTTCCCCGCAGCTAAAACGCAGAGTTTTTCCCCTCGCCTTTCAGTCTATTTACCTTGTCGGTTACAGCAATCGTAGATGATGGCTTTATTAGGGACATCCTTTCTGGAAGGTCTGATATAATCTCACCAAAGTTAAATCAATATGATAAGCCTTATTTACACAATAAAAAGTTAGATTTTTTTTCTAAGACTTCTAATTGCAATATAAAGAGCAATGATAGTTGAAGGCATTTCGATATCAGCAACGACTACCTGAATCACCAAACAAGCGAAAACAGCGGAACTCGCATAAAGTACCACTTTCTCGCCAACTCGACTGGCATACGGATCATGCTGAACACTTTCGGTAAATTCATGTACCAGCAGTAGTGCCAATGCTCCCTTCAGACCGCCATACGCCAAGAGGACGTAATCAGTATCATAAACAATATGGGAAGTGCCGAGTGCATTCCAAACTTCATGAAACACAAGCAACGCCAACATGCGAGCCACCAATGATATAGGAAATAGTAGTATGCCGGAGATCAAGTGATAGATTACATCGATCTAAATTTAGCATAATTCAGCACTCTATTCTCTGAAAGTAATATCAACTACTTCTATAGAGTAATCGATTCAAAAATCTGAAACTTTAATGATTAGCAGCCAAATCTAGTATTTTCATAGAATGTTCGGAAACGTTATTTATGAAATTGAAACAAGACACATAAAAATTTACTTCCATGGATTACTGAAAAGCAGCAGACCGATTGCATAGCCGCTGAACATGAATACGATACAATTAGCCCAATAACCGAATGCTGTCCAAATTTGTAAAGTCAATTCTACACTTTTCGGATTCAATCTTTCTCTATAAATAGATGCTATGCATAATAAAAAAATTTCAAAGATTTTATGAGGATTTCTAAAAGCGATGCAAAATCCATGAATAGATAAAATCCTGTAGTACAAGAATTCTTGTCAAAATTTTTCTACTTTATTTTTTTTCTAATTGTAGCAAATCGTTGAATTTTTCTGATTCATAATATTATGGACAAGAAACAGTCACCGAAGATAATTTAACGTAACACCATAAAAGACGGTGGCTACAGCGGCCGATCCTTTGGTTACTTCACCTAATTGCCATACAAAATACACCGAAATCACCAAAAACATCTGAAAAAACAAAAATTTTTGAATAAGAATTGCTGAAAGAAAAAAATAATATTCTGTATATTGGATAGAGTTTGCATTTAAAAATCCAATTGGGAAGATTTTTAATCCAGTCAAGAAATGAACTAAGTCCGAATTGAGCCTGGAGCCATGATAATTACCAAATCTTATCAAAGATATCTTATAAATTTGACAAACATATTCTCTTAGAAAATTTGGTGCATTCCTCAGTGTTAAAACTATAATGAAAAGTAACAAGAAAGAAGAAATAATAAATAACCTGAATTCTTTTTTCCTCACTAATACCATGCCGTATGATCATAACAGTAACATGAGCACTTGTATATCCAAGTAATGGCGATATTATGATACAGCTTACGCACATCGCTGCGTAATGAATAAAAGTATACGGATAGGACGGCAAATTTATTTCCCTCTGAAATCAAGTCAAAGCCAATAAATAACTTTCAAAAACCAACTGATCATCAAACAGTGATTCCATGAAAGTGTTCCAATCAAAATTTCTACTCGTATACGTAATATTACAGTTTGATTTATTTATATATATGCTGCATACGAGCACTAGAATACTGCTAAAATAGAAGAAATGCAAATGGCTTGTATAATGCATTAAAATATCATCTAATTGATGCATTCGGTATAATTATATTGATATAAATATTTAACACTTCAAATTAGAAAGGTACAAAATATTGGAAGAACAAACTGTGAATAGAAATGACCTACTAGAACAAAATTGCGGAGAATTTGGTATACAAAAATCGCGATGCCATCGTTGAGTAACGATTCTCCCTCTACCAATATTTTGATACGCTGCGGAGCACCGATATCTTCTAGGATTGCAACAACTGCAACAGGATCTGTTGCAGCCAAAATTGCACCCATTAGCATAACCTAAATGATTCCAAGTTATCATTATTCAGAAATCTGCAACATCAAATTTTGCTGTGGATTTGAGGAGCGCTATAAATGTAAAAAAATAGCAGATAAAACCACATGCCCTCGTAGATAATGTGGCATAGTTATGCGAAAAATGATTATGAAATGAGCCTTGTGAAATAAAGAAAGGAAAAATATAAAAATTAGTACAGTTAGCCTAATTAATATCCAAATAGAGAATGTCAGCTTAAAGAAAATTATTTAGCAATTTATATTAGATGTTTTATACTAAAAATACACTACATGATGGCAGCTACATTTTTCTACCGTTATCGATACTATTCAATAAAAAACCGACTTATGTCATCTTTAAAACGATTATTTAGGAAAACATAAGAATAAAATTCAAGTAAGAAATAGAATGATGAAGAGAAATTAGGCATCTATCGTTTCACTAGTAAATGAAGATCATTATCAAGCTAGGTATATAAATCAGAGCAGGTTTTGTTCGGTGCATTCCAATAACGTACCGAAGATTTGCCTCATCTGATATTAATTTGCATTTTAATTTTTATTTTTCACTTAAATAAAATCTAAGATTTGTATTTTAATTTTTTTTTTCACTTAAATCATTTCAGTGACAATCACACCAACCGTAAATACATTCCAATTATCCATAATCCGTAGGAATGGTAGCATTAGAGCCGTGTACAATATTAATGTTAATAAATAGACAGTAACGGTCAACGCGAATAATAGCCACTGCTTCCGAAAGAACAAATGTGAATTGCTTTTCACCGCAGATTCAAATATAAGTAGCGGTAGAAGTACCTAAACAAAGTTGACTCTGCTCGGAATATTTGCTTCTATTCTTAAAAAGAAATTCTTGTGCAGCACGATTTGGTAAACATGAATCATTTGTCATAATTGATATCATAGACGTACTCCAACAACGATGCCTGGTTCAACAGTTTTCCATGTGTATGTCTCATCAATGTGTGCCATGAAATTTTCTGGGAAGAACAAGTGAAGAATAAAACTGAAATATATTCCTGAAGATGAAGTATGCGATTCAAGTCATTATTCGACAAATTCCCATTTCATTAATTTCACTTTTCTTTCTTCAGTAGAAGTGACGTTGAAGGTCAAGAGTCTAGAGTTCCGCGTTTGCTGATGATTACGCATTTTAATTATTTCACTCAACTGACCGTAAAAATAATTTGAAAAAAAAACTTCGGATTCCATTTCATAAACAAAACTAGTCAATAATAAGCAAAAACAGCACATAATTAATTAAAAACTTTTTTTATACTGAAAAAAAACAACAGTATTTCAGTAATAAATACTAATAAAATTGTACATATTATTATATATAAAAATATGACAAGTAAAATCAGTAACAATACATTTTGATGGAATATTTGAAAATGAGAAGAGGGATGACACCTTGTGCCAAGCGCGAATAGAAAAATGAGAATAGAATCCGGTATACGGAGGAATCGAATCCGACGATTAGTAGCATCTAATACAAGGCCGGTAACAAGAGCCAGAAATGGGAATAAAAATACATGCAACGATTCGAGCATGCTACTGCACACAAGCTTTCACCTTATCTTACTTTTACTGTTCCTAGTAATGAATCATCCTTACTTGTTTCCCCTTTTTGCACTTTTATTTTCAACTTTTTCTTAATAATTTTTACATAAAATTACAAACCGATTTTTAAAATTCCTTTTTTACACTACTCAGAAAGAAGTAATGAATGTTCCATTTTCATATTGAAAAATCTATCTGCCTGAGATGAAATTTTGCACTGGGTAACTATACATTGGATCTGCGACAGTTGGGATCGGGATTCACTTTTTTTTTGCCTGAAATGATTTATTTTATAAAAGATACGGAGAGTTAGGTATAGTTCAGTTATTGAGAAATGGAATCTGCGAATAAGGGAAGATCGACGGTAACAGCAGAACGTTCGGGCATTTCGAAGCACACTGCTTCAGGTCAGATGAAAAAGCAAAAGAAAAAGATTAGCAGCAATGCTGCGATTATCCCACCTGATACTTCAATGGTAATTTGTCTTTGATTTATAACTAGAGTCAAACGATTGTTCATAATCCTATTATTCATTCAATTAATTTATAAAACTCCTGAATCTGTGCGACGAGAAGTGTATGCCTTTTAATACAGTATAATAATTAAAATTGATTGACTGAAGAGTGTTGTCGATCAATTGTCGGTAATTTTATTTGAGAAATTTCACATCAAAATCTATTGAATTTTAATAAAATAAATTATGTCTACCTATTTTTTCATAAATTATGTATCCTATTTTTTCTCATCATTTCAGGAAAATCAAAAAATCTCGAAAAATAAACGGAAAGGAGCTTCTCGAAGAAGACTAACATCACGTATTCCTGCAACAAACAGTATGCTTATCGCACCCCTAACTGAGTTGGATAATAAATTTACCCGATCCGAAGATGTTTTTGGGCATACAAGAATGCAGTCTGCAATCCAGGTGAAGTTGATCACATGTCTGTAATCAAATGTTTTCTTGATCAAATAAAATGCATTTTAATTTTTCGGAGATTTTTGGTTTTTTTACAAATTTTGCTAAAAAAAGCTTTTTATAATTTTAATGGTCAGTGTGGCTTTACAAAAATCCAATTTATGGACAGGATAGTCATTTGAATTGGGAAATCAACGATATATCGTTAGCAATGAATTCAAAAGTTCGTGATTTTTTGGAAGTGTTCTGATGTCGGCTCATATCACAAAAACGTCAAAAGAAAATAAACAAAAAAATTCTTCGGTCCATAAGTTTCGCTTTATATTGATAATATTTTGCACATTATTCTAATACTCATCATAATGCACCATTGTTTTTACACGCTGCTTGCACTTTTTTATTTCTTATGAAACTTATAGATAAATATTGCCTGTCAAAAGCAGATACTTTGCAGTTTCATTCGGTAATGCTTACTGCAAGTGCTTCCACAAATGAAAAGCATGCAAGTACTGTTGCAAGCAGCAGTGAGCCGGATGTGATATCATTAACTGACGAAGAAGGAAGCCAAAATCTGAAAACCGATATGGAATGTGCTTTAGTTGAACAAGCAGGTGATATTGATGATGCTCAATGGATATCTTCAAGCTCTGTAGAGTTTTTTCATTAGTAGTTAATCTCATGTCAGAATTATTTTGAGAAATGAATACTCTTGAAGTGCTAAAGTCTTAGAAGTTAAGGGAATAATACAACTTTAATACTATTGTTATAATCTTACTCTAAATCTTTCCATATTGGAAATTGTTATTCGTTCTCAAATCACTTACTGCAGTCATGGCTGGAAGAAACTAATGGTGTCCAAACAGGCACTTGCTATTCATGAAAAAGAAGATAATCTTAAAATTTTCTTGTGCTTTTATCATTAGCTCTCGTAGGTGTTTACATTCATGTCATGATTATAGTGTTTTTCTTTTTTTTTTTTTAACAGTAATGCATAAATAATTGAATTTATTCATTTCAGGGTGATGATCTTACTAAGCAATTACGAGTTTCATCATTAGTCAAAAATAAAGTTCTGAAATGTCTAACTACATCTAACGAATTAAATGGGCAAAGAGTTATAAATAATGCTATTGCTCAGATAACTGGTAACGTCACTACTATAAAAAATGAGCCTACTTCATTTAATAATAATTCAGCGGAAAAATTGATTATTTCTGAAATGCAAAATAATTGCAATCAATCCAAAAGAACAATGAAACACATTCCGGAATTTATCAAGAGTATAAAATCCATTCAAATGGATGTAAAGATTTGCAAGGAGAAAAAGCAGTTCAGCACCAAGGTTTGCTTTTTAATTTTATATTAAGTTTGTGAATCCTTCCATATATTGAATTTAGTAGTTAATTTCAGTATTTTGCATTTTTTCATTGCTTCTATTTTCACTTTAAAATAATTTTTTTTTCTTTAGGTTCCGCTAAGGAGCGGTCCACTTATAATCCAAAAAGACTGTTTTGATGGGCTTAATTTAATTCCTGGAATGCATAAATTTGTTCAAAATGGTGAGATAGAGGTGAATTTTTGATTTGGTAGTAATTGTCATAATGTTTCTATCGAAAAAGATTTGTTTTGTTATAGTACTTCATCTGTTTGAATGCATTTTGCACTTCATATTTTGTGAAATTTCAGCTCAAAATTGAAAAGCCAGAAGGAAAAGATTTTATTCAACTTATCTTGTTTGAATGCTGCGGTCCGTTGGAAGATCCTAAGCAAGTAATTCGAGGTGGATACAAGATATGTGCATCAGCTGTATTACATGAGAATACATCTGCGGAAGTAGTACACAAGGCACTTATTGATTTAGCTAAACAGCTGGAGCATATATCTCGTGACTCATTTTCTTGCGGTGAATATGAAACTTGCTTGAACTTGAGCTATTGATTGGAATCATCCGCAATATTTACAGAGATTTTAATAAAATATGGTGGATCAGGTACATTGAGATATTTTACTTTAGGCGGAAAGTTATCTTATTATGTGAGTAAATATTCTTTGTCTTACTTGGAAAAACAGTCCATTTATCCACTGAAGAAGAAATCTTCACGTTTCCCACGAGCTGTCTATTATTGTGGATTATGTCATTATCATATTTGTTCAGTTTCTGAAGCTATAGCGCATTTCTTGTCCCGAGAACATATTGACAACAAAGAGGTCAGGATTTTAGTTATTATTTAAAAAAATTCAAAATAATTCTATTTTTATATTAAAAATGTTTTGTGCTAGAAGATAAAATGTATGGCTTTCATATTTGTGTTAATTAAAGTATTTATTATCTCTCTCTTTTTTCCATAAGTCACATTTGCTGTAGCCACAATGGATCTTTGATTTAAAAAAGTATATTTATAGAAGACTGAATCGCTAAAAAAATTAGAATGTTTGCCAGAGCCAACCAAAGAGCAAATGTTCAAAATAGAGCAGATTATTCGAGAATTATATATTTTCATGAGACTTACGGACGTACAATATGAAATCGGTTCACAAATCGCCAATTTGTTGTCTCATTTTTTGCGAAGCGAAGCTCACAAAAGTGTGCTTTTCCTACTTCATAGTCATATATTAACTTAATCATATTAAGCATATAAAAAATTCTGCTTAAAATCATAAAAGCATTTATATCAAACTATTAAAACTGATAAATGGTTGAAAGCAGCTAGGATATGTAATTATATGGGATGCATTTGATATTAAAATTCTGAAAATTTTGGGCGCCTTATTATAATTATTATATCGTGTTCCAAAAATGCAGATTATTCGGTGATGGTTTATGGTTCATATCTGACGAAATTAGCGACTCTGAATAGCAATTTAAATTTAGCATTGAATTTTCCGCTGGAATACTCCCTTGGTTGCGCATTGTCGAAGGTTATGGAAGTTCTAGATGATACGGAACGGGGTATTTTTCTCTTC
Source organism: Dirofilaria repens (assembly GCA_008729115.1). Lineage (NCBI taxonomy): Eukaryota > Metazoa > Nematoda > Chromadorea > Rhabditida > Onchocercidae > Dirofilaria > Dirofilaria repens. The sequence goes on along the minus strand of SNRZ01000004.1, from coordinate 1,214,495 downwards.
AAATTTTTTTCTATTTTCAGTTTTTAATTTTTTGATTATGTGAATATTCTGAATTAAGCCATAAATCTTTATTTTTCAGAAAAAGATTTTACTGTCCATTCTATAACTTCTGATTTTCAACGTCCAGATCCTTCCATTCACTGCACTATAAACTCCGTTGCAGTTGTCATTACAACAAATTGCTTACGACAGCAGCGTGCTACACAGCTTATTAATTTATATTGTATGATTTGTTCACAATTCAAGATTCTTGCTACTATTTTCCGTTCATGGGCTGAGGTATTAATAGATTTCATTTTTTTGCATTGCAATCAGTTTTATGTCACAAATATTCTTTCACTTAGAATCAACCATGCGAGAAGTGAGTTCAGATCTGAGAAATATTCTGTATCGCGTGTTTATGCATTTGATTTAATACATAGGACACATTTGAAGGAATTAAATTTAATATATCGATTTGATTAAATTTGATATTTATCTAAAGCCTAGAGTTATATGTAAATTGTTGAGACTAATGTTTTGTATGTGCTAGAATTTGCTAATACTAGATTGCATGTATTTCATTATTCTTAAAAAATTTCATAATCTTAAAATAGATACTTTTGCTATGATTGTTTTTCATTTTTTATAGAACGAAATTCAAAAAAAGATGAATTTGATCTTGTAGCTTTGTTCGTTAACCAATATACAGTTGGGTGGTATGCCAAAATTTGCTTTCGATATTATACTAATTCATTATCTACAACGCAAAGGATTACTTCCTTTCGTATTCGAAGTGAGTTGTTTCAAATTTCAAAAAAATTATATTTTTTCTAAAGATTTTATTAAAGTTGATTCTTTTTTGCCAAAATCGAAAAAATAATGAAATCTAATAAGAAAGAAAACCCATACTTACTTTGTTTTACATTGTGTGGTCAAATGGAATCTTTGCAGATCTTAAATGAAGAAGAAATATTGTTGCTGGATAATGAAAGTCTCGTGTTTGAGCGTCAAATAGAGAAAATAGTGTGTTCATTTTTTCTTTTTTTATTCTGGGAATAAAATATAAGTTTCACATGGAGTTATTGTGAGCTTTTTAGAATACTGATTTTGATGCTAATAATGAAGAATGGAATTTCGGCGAACTTTGGATCGGTTTATTCCGCTATTACGCTTTTGAACATCCTGTTGAAAAACTAATACAAATACGTTGGAGAAAGGGATATTTGTCAAAACAACGATGGAGCAAAAAACGGCTTGCAGTCGAAGGTTATTTTATTTTGATTAGTGAGTGGAATTTCAGTCAATCAAATAAATCTGGATTTTTGAATTTTCCATATTTCTGCAAAACTGGAATTATATTTCTCAACTGGAATTATATTTCTCTTGTACTATTGAAGAGAAATAAAAGGAAAATGATTTTAAGCATCTTCTGCATTTTTTGATAAATATAGAATAGTTTTGTTACAAGTTCCTTGTCTTTCAGATCCATTTACTCCGCACCATATAATACAACCTCAACAACGCATCCACTGTTACTTCTCGAGTTGCTTTTTATCTACTTATTTTCATTTTGCTTTGCCGCGTACTGCGAGCCTTTCACTTATTCCGTATTCCATTGTAACCCCGAAACTGTTGATGTACACATGAAAAAAGTAATTTTTTGTATATTACTGAAAATTTTAATTTTTATTTTTGTTTAAAAATAATTTTTCTTTTCATTCTGATATTATTTATTGTAGAAACGAAAACGTAAGTCAAGAAAAATCGCGTTATTGAACGATTCTTACGTCGATGAAGCTGCTGCAAACAATGATCAACATAATAATAGGAGTGATTTGGATAACGTTGATAATTTATATGAAGGTTTCTTTCCTGAATTGGTGCTATTGAAGTAATGACTTTTCACAATTTTATATTACCTTTCTTTATTTTTGCATTTCGATTTTCTAGATTTGAGAAGTTTGGAAGATAATAAAACGCACTTCACAAACATCGATATAAATGAGCAAAAGATTGCTAAAGTAACGGAAACTGAATTGGAAACTGTGAAGCAAATTTGGTCAAAAGAGGTAATTTCCGAAAAATTGATTTTTTGTTATTTATCTTATTGTTTTAACATTATCGTCAATAGCTAATATCAAAATGCTGGATACTGTAATATGCCAATTAACGATGGTTTCTTTTTTTGTGAATCAATTTTCTGTAGATGAAAAAACTGTTTTTGAAGAGAAATATGAATTATCATAGTATTAGTACCGTGAAAAATTTTGTGATTTCAGATCGAGTTTTCACATCCTAAGGAAAATTTAAATAAAAATGAAATAGTTGTTCTTCGGAAAATGGTCAGTTTTCCGGATAAGTTGCAAAAATTTTTTGATATAAGTTTTCCGTATTACAAAACATCACTATTTTTGAACCAGACTCAAGAAGTACATATCATATCTTATAGAACCAAAAGTAGTGGAGGAATATTATGCAATAATTATTGGTAATCCAAATGAAGATGGTGACCCGTTAGTGAGGATTCACTCTTCGTACTATGCAGGCGACTTTTAGACAGCTTATTGTGTAATTGTAGAAGCCAATTACATCAAGCAATCCAAGTAATGGCTGACTCTAGCGGTGGCATTATATTATACCTTATGCAGGATGGTAGGGGCATTGGTTTTGACATTCTGAATATGAACTTTTAGTATATGGTTTTATATGGCATCACCGAACGATTCACATTTAATAGCTTGCTTTGGGCTCAGACTTAACACAAACCGCACATAATAACTTGATATATGATTTTAAGTGTTCCAAAAACTCTTCCACGTTTCTGTTACGAGTAACATCAAAAATTATATAGATTCCTTCAGCAAAATTATTTTTCACCCAATCAGCTAACACTCTGGCACCATCGTTATTGTGCGCACCATCTAAAAATAATTGCCAATCTTCCGATAACAAAGAAATTAAACAATTTTTCAACAGTATTTTTGTTTTTTAATTAAATAAAATAAAGCAATACATGAGAGAGTAATGGAAACAAAAGGAACGGATCGGAATATATTTTATATGTTTTGGAATTTTAGCTAAATTAAGTTACGATAATAGTAAATTGTAGCAGTAAAAATTTCTGGTAGAAAACTCCATAGCAGTAGAAAGCAAAATAAGTACATATTGGTAAAATGATACAAAGAAATAAAGTTTGAAAGGCCGCAAACAACCTTTTCATTCTAATCTTGCAATGGTGTGAGAATAAATTTTTTAGCAGTCGAAGCTAACTGACTGCACATACTAAATAAATGAAATGTGCAATTAACTTAAATTGCAGAACCTTCCTGTAAAATATCCGATAAATTTCCAAAGAAGTTATTTTTTAATATGTTTTGAGGATGAAAATGATGAAAATTTGTTGACATCTGGGAAATGCAAAGATCTGAAAATGTTAGTTTTCGATTATACTGCTTCATGTTTGGATTTGAATACTTCTCATCACGATTTGTTGTTCCTGCAAAGAGATGATATCGGCGAAACTTGCTCTGACCGTGATATAGTGTCAACTTTCCAACAACATAATATTCCTTTTTCGGAACTTTCTTCAGTGGGTTCACTTTGAAACTTTGAAACTTTTAAGTACTTTCATTTTGAACAAGTTTATTTTGAACTTATATCTGTTCTTTTTACTAATATCTAGTTTATCCAATTTTGTTTTCAGTTTGTTTTAAAATTATTTTAAATTTGAGTTCAACTAAAATTGGCATTGCTCCTTTTTAGCGAATGAAAGAACTGGAATTATCAGGGACAGCTGCACAAAATTTATTTGTCAATGAGGAGTATGACTATGTTTTTCTGTTATAAGTTTTAAGATGACTATTATTTTGCTATCAAATCGCATTATACTGCAAAATCTTTATATTTTTGGCTAATTTAAGGAAAAAGATGAAGTCGCTGAGACCAAGCTCGCAAGTACATCGATTTTAAAAATCAAATTTCATGATTATGACGAAATGTCTGTTCGCAAATTATGGTTGGCTTTAAAAAGTAATGAATATAATTATCCATGGGCTTTGCATCATTTTACTGCTGGATTGGTATGTTCGTTCAGATTAGTGCAATAAAGCAACTTATAAAATATAGCTGAAACAATTTGTATTAGAAAAAAGTTCGAATTAACTTGGAATTTCGGAAAATTTTAGTCACGGCATTTTTCATGTCTTGCTGTTGTCGGTATGAAGGTTTGGCTATATATGAAACAATTTTTCAGGAACCGGTAATACGATGTACATGCTGTAATGCAGATGGTCATTTGCGAGAAAATTGTCCTGAACTTATGATTCCAAAACCCAAGAATTTCCCACCATTATCTAATGCACAAAGGAAAATGATTGATCTTATTATCTTCGATGTTTTCGGTAATTCATTTTAATAAAATTCCCGTCAAGTCATGTTTTTTTAGAGCTTTAAGGATCTTTTTTTAAATTGTATGAATTACTTAGTTTGCGAGAAGCTACTTTTTTCCGAGTTAAGATTTTTATGACTTTCCTGGGCAATCATTTCTAGTATGGATGAATGAATCTAAGAAATGGAAAAGAGTATAACTGTATCCCTTAATGCTTTTTGTCAAATCCAGGCTTTAAATTTTGCAAGCAATAATCAAAGAAAGACTCTTTGATTAGAAAACAAAAAAAAATAATAATAAGAAATGATCCTGAAACAGGAAAATTAGAAAAATTATGAAATATGCAGAAAGAATTAAAAATCGTTTCAAGAAACCAAAAAGTTTTTCAGGGAAGAAAAGTATCCAATTTTTTGCTAAAATGAATGTCAGCAAACTGAAGAAATCAAGTAGATTTTGTAGATACAATGCGTATTAGGCCGTATTATGTACGTCACATGTCAGCATTGTGCAGAGAACTTGAAACTTGTCTTCGACGTTTTTACCGCACTGATTGTCAGCTGTCATTGTTTGGTTCAGCAGGGAACGGATTCGGTCTTTTAGGTTCAGATGCTGATATTTGCCTTCGATTTGGATCGGAAGTGAGATCTGAAGTAAATTTTAAAGTGTTGTTCAAAGTCGTTTCCAAATAAAGTTTATCAAGCTGAATAGTGATGATAGATTTTATAGATTTCGTGATCATAAGTTTTGGAAAAAAAATTCATCATTTTATGTTATATATAAGTATTCTTTATAGAATATCGACTCAACGGAAGTTATATATAAGATTGCGGAAGTGATTCGTAAAATGCCTAATATTGAATTCATCTGCGAAATTCCACATGCGAAAGTTCCAATTGTGAAGCTTCGCTGTCGTAATCATGATAACCTTGAGGCAGAGTAAGTATTACACATAAACCAAAAGGGCATGCTTCATTTTTGTATAATTGTTGAAAATGCAACACAAATTGAGATCGATACTATAATATGATGTATATCAGTAATTGTTGCCTGAAATGTATTTCATTTAGACATAGTAATGTATAATGTTTTAGTTATTAAAATTATAATTAGCTTAAATATATATATATAAATATTTTGAAATATCTTAACTGCGAAAATCTGGATCAAGTTCAATCCGCAAAAATTTCAGTTTTTTTTTTTTTTGGATTTCAATTGATTTTTAGTGTGTCTCTGTATAATGTGCTAGCATTAGAGAATACACATTTGTTGCGGACATACAGCAAGCTTGATCGACGGATACATCAATTAGGAATAATGACCAAAGTGTGGGCCAAGAACTGTGAAATTAGAAATGCATCGAAAGGAAGTCTGTCATCTTATTCATATATTATCATGCTTATTCATTATCTTCAACGAACAGTTCCACCAGTTGCTCCATTTCTCCAAGAAGTTTTTTTATGAATTATTTCAGAGTTTTTATTTTTAATTTCTTTGTTTTGTGCTTTTCTTTTATTTTTTATTGCCAAAGTATTTATTTCTCTTTATTTAAAGGTATCGAAAAAAGTCCTTTTTTCAATATCCTCTTTTTTATTATATTGCTTAATGAATATATACGATATTTGTTTTTCAGGTGTCACCACTTGGAAAATCTAGACATCCGATAATAATTGATAATTGCGATGTATATTTCTGTAGTCTTAAAGATTTGGTTAGTTTTCAAATTTACATTTTGTTCTCTTTCATGACATACATTATATCATATTAACTTCCTTCCGTATATGTTTTTCTTCTTTTAGCTTTATTTTTTCAAAATATGTTGTTATATTACCATTTATATTATGTTGTAAATTGTAGAAATGGACAATTCATAACCGATTAACTGTTGGAGAACTGTGGGTAGGTTTTCTGAATTATTTCGGGACGAAATTCGATTTTACTCAAGAAGTCATACAAATTCGACAAACGTTACCATTAATGAAGTTGGACAAAGGCTGGCAATCCAGGCCGATCGCTATTGAAGATCCGTTTGATCTCACTCATAATCTTTCCTCGGGTGTTCATTCTAAAAGTAAGCAAAACTTAAATGGATTATGTTATTAATAAATGTTAAAGTGGTGTGGCATAAATAAAATAGAAAAGTGTCAGAAAATATTGCTTATTGCAGTATTTGTCCCAGTAAGATTATTTGAAATAGATTATTGTTAAAGGATTATCTGCATATTTTTTAACTTAAAAGTCGGATTAAAATTATTTGATCCAAATATTTGATTTTTTGAAAATTTCCTCATTTTCTGGTTACTTTCCAAGTGATAGATTTAATAATTGTAGAGCAAATTTAGTAACTTGTAGTTTCTTTGTTAATTTTTAAGTAACTCTAAAATTAATGAGTCAATAAATCAAAAAATACATCCGTTAATCAAATTCGGATTCACTTTCAGCAATGGCATACATACAAAAATCATTTATACAAAGTTGGGAGAAATTTAGTACAATATCTGTGCCAGATTTAAAATTAAATCACAATGCATTTGTGATTTATGCGGTAAGCGTAAGCTTTCTCTTTCTGATCTTTTTTTTGATGTTTTGATGATTGCTTTTATTTTTGGCTCACTGATACAGAAGGAATAAAATTAGTAAAACTTATTTTTATCTCTTCATTGTTATAGTCCCTTCTGCTTACGAGCTGTCGTGTGGGAAATGGTCCTCCATTGGATCGTAACTGTTGTCATCGATGTCGGCAAATTGGACATTTTGTGATGGATTGTCCTCTAGGAATGAAAGATAAGGAACGATACAAGTAATTCTTTAGTTTGAAATTATCTATTGCCTGATGAATGGGATATTTTTCTATATAGATACTCCCGACAATAATAAAAATATCTTAATCTGAAAAAATTATTTCTAATTCTTATTCCTTACAATTTCTCATTAGTGATCTTGTATATATATTTTGGGGTTTTAAAATTAACACATTCTGCAATAATCAACCAAAGGAAAACGTGATAATGATGAAAATTTCACAGTCTTATAAAACCAAAATTGCAATAAACAAATTAAATATAATAAGCGATGCTAAGTTTGTAATATCATTATCTAAAGAAATTCATCGCTTGCATTTTACTAAAGAGTTTTGTTGTGGCGAGTATCTTATTCTTATGTAACTATTCAATATGCATTTTATATGCGTTGGATATAAATAATAAGTTTTATAAAGTATTATTTATTATTCAAGGAATTGTTTGTTTTGTATAACAGCAAATTGTCATATGGAACATTTTGATCTTGCTTAGTGAATTAGACCTGCCTATCTTCTCATTTCTACGTCATTCCCTTATCATAACATTAATCTAATTAGCGCTGTTTTTTTTCTTTTTTATTTTTTATTTGAGTTTACTATTTCATTGGTTGATTGAGGCTAAAAAAACTAAATTTATGAGACTAGTGATTTTCCTACCATTAAAATTATTTCCTTACTACTTTATTTATTTGTTACTTGTCTCTTTTACATTACTTTATGATATATTTATTTTTTGGAGTGAATTGTTGGAATTTTTTTTTAGTGCGTTGACAAAAATTTTTTTTTCGGATTCTGTATGTAATTTTTTTTCGGATTCTGTATGTAATTCTTTTGTAGGTAGAGCTATTCTACAAAGCTCCAACTAATGCAGTTTTTGGTATTATCAAGATCGCTACCGAAATAATTTAAGGATATCTCAGCGATAAGCGGTCAAATCAAAGCTATCTAGAAGTATACAAAATCGTGCGTTATAGTGTTATTATTATTATTTTTGTTTTGCTTCTTTCATGTGTAACAGTATGCTGTTCGTAGATACTATTTACAGATTATTGTCAGCTGCAATTAAGTCTTTGGTTATAGTACTCGGTTTTAGATGTTCAACAGATCATTCTTAACGATTTATTTTCTGATATTAATCCATGACAAAAGCCAAAGTTATGGTGGAGTTTCCAAGCTTTGAACTTTGTGTAAGTCATCGAAGGGATGAATTTTTAGATGTTTGTGTTGGTGTTTTTAACTTTTCCTCAATTGTTAGCATTTTTGAATTTTGGAAAATTGGATTCTTAATGAATTATTGTTTTTCTTTTTTGATGACTTGAGTTGATTTCGGGATTTGCCAAAAATAAGATATTACTTTTATTTCAGGATGAGAAAGTGGAAAGGGAGTATGATATTCTTTCCCTTTCCTTCTTTGGAGGCACTGTATCATAGATTCTAATGTGAGAGCGGCTTCTGTTAAGTTAGAAAATATTCATAAGTTAGTGTTCCTGTTAAGATATTTAAGCAAATCGCTCGTCTACGATCTTTCTGTAAAACGAAGTAGGGGTTATTTTGACTCTTCATCATTGGTTTGTTACTTGCAACAAAATTCATTGTAATAGCCCTTAGTTTTTTTCAAGTTGGACATGAATTTAGTTCATATATTTTAGCAAAAGCAATCGTGTTAAAATAATTCTATTCATTCCCGTTCGTATTGTTTACCTTTTTAATAAATTTTTGCTATCTCAAGAATGTTATTTGATTATTTATTTTTGTTATAAGAATACGATTTGTAGACTGTCACTCGGAGTTTATTTGAAATGGCTTTGTAAGGGAAGATTAATCTCCCAAATACTTTTTGTTATTTCTATTCAAATATTTGAAGTTTAATTTCTCATAATCATTTTAGTTCCGTGCAATTTGCATTACTAGTCGTATGGGAATGCTACCATTGTTCGTGATTTATCGATTAAAATTTTTGACCAATGGAAGAATACCTTAAAGTAGTTATTTACAATTAATTCAATATATCGCATAACGCGAAGTGTTGCATTATTTCAAAGACGAGTTTTTCTAATTGAACTTTCAATCACTTTTAATTTTCTTGGTAATTAAACTAATTTGTAAAAATGATTCATATGCAAATATTATTTTTTTGAGAAGACAATTCTGATTATAATTTTCATCTGTTTAAATAATGAATACTAAATAATAAAGGACAGCTGTGTTTGAGAATACCTGTCGCAAATTTTGGTGTTCATTTTTCAGGAAGTTGTCTATTGAATCTTAAATTTGTCAGTCATAGCAGAAAGAAGATTTTGATTGTATAACTGAAAAAGGATTCTGATTGATTGTTGCTTTCCGAGGATTCTCTGCAGGTGCATAATTAATGCAGTTAACGAATCCGGTATGGATTCATCACTCAGGTATGTATGTAATTGAATGCTGAATGGAGTTTTTGAGAACCTTGTCCTCGCAATTTTGTTTACTAACTGATTGTTTGTGTAACAATCAATTAGTAATATATATTCCTATTTGCTGAACAAATGTTTGATTAGTCATTCTACATATTCATCATAATTTTCAAATTTAGGTGGTGCAATTTATTCGGTAGATATTCATCCAAACGGTACGAAAATAGCAACATGTGGACAAGGTGGGGAAGGTGGTTCAGGTCTTGTAATCATCTGGAATGTGAAACCAGTGATTAATGAGAAAGCTAGTCAGGAAGCTTCGTGTAGTCGTCTGCTCTCTCGAATTCTACATCAAAGTAGTTTAAGAAATTCTCATATTTAAGCGCTGTATATTCAGTTTAATTTAGATTGGTAATAAAAATATCTATCATCTTATCCTATTCCTTATATCTTGTCGAAATGTAAAAGCTAAAGCGATAAAGTTAATCTAGAATTGACAGGTTTAAAGTCTCTTTTTTGATTTGTCACTGCATCCTTACTACAGATTTTGTTCCGATGTGTAATAAATGTAGATAAATTTTAACAAACATTGTTAAATCAGATTGCGTTAATTGTGTTCGCTGGTCTCCGGATGGAACTTATCTTGGATGTGCTGGTGATCAACAATCATTAACGCTCTGGGAATTTGGTGGTCGAGTTTTCAGTGCTGGAACTATTGGTTCTAGGGTAGTTTTTTTGTGAATGAAATCAGTCATTCTATATATTCATATAGAGTATTCATTCATTTTATTAAGAAGACTCTTCATGATTGATTTTTGGAGCCCTTTTTATTTTATATGTTGAAATTAAAACAAATTATTTCAAATGCCAAAATATTTATATCTGTAATTAAAACATATTTCAGGATTCTGTTAACATCGAAAAATATCGAGAAAAATATCGATTGTATGGTCATTGTTTAGATGTATTACACCTTGAATGGTCTAAAGATGGCCGCTATCTTGCATCTTGTGGAATGGATCATAATGTGATCATTTGGGATGCTCACAATTTACCGAGTATATGTTTTATGGTTTTATGGAATTTGCTTTTTATTTACCTTAGATTTTTATCGTTAAAGGGATTTTGGAATTTTTATCGTTTTTCTTTTATGAATTAATTTTCGAGTGATTAAGTTTCAAAAATTTTCAGACAAAGTGGTATCCTTAACAGTTGAACGAGGTGGACATAAGGGTATTGTAAAGGGAGTAAGTTGGGATCCAATTGGAAAGTTTCTGGCTACGCAATCGGCTGACAAGTCTGTGAGAATATGGACGACTGATAATTGGCAGTGCATTAAAGTGGTCATGGATCCTTTTATAGAAGTTTGTTAAAAAGAAATTGTTAGTAATTTACGACAGTAGCTATCATACATCAGTAAATCTTGAATACTTTAACATTTCAATATCAGTTAATCGATCGTTGTTTCAGTTTTTTTGCATTCAAAGTTTTTTCGAACTGTCAGTCTTAAAAGAACTTTTGTAAGAAAATTCGTTTTATTTTTTAATTCAAAAAAATAAAATTCGAATAAAAGATATTTATTTGTGCTGTTTTTTGCAGAGTAGCCAGTCTACTATGTTCTGTCGATTAGACTGGTCACCAGATGGTACTTATTTGATAGCGCCATGTGCCAGTAATAATTCCGGACCAACTGCTCACTTGATACGACGAAAAGTAAAAAATTTGCATAATACGTAACTAATGCTCTTCTTCTCTATTATTTATTTTGCACTGTGACTAGGATTAAATTTATTTTCATTAAGTTTGTTTAAGGAATTCTTTATTCATTAATAGCTGTCATATTTTGAAAATTATTTTATTTGATGTCTAGGATTGGGATACTACGCTGGATTTAGTTGGTCATCGAAAAGCTGTAACAGTAGTTCGGGCCTGTCCTCGTATGATTGAATATCAAAACTATAAGGTTTTTGAGTTAAAACCATCTGATAATTGTGTTTTCTTTCAAAATCATTGCATAAATTTTTTATTATTTCGAGTTTTGCATCATTTTATATATTGTCTAATTCAACTTCTTTCTTATTCTGTCCATATCTATTTATTCTTAATTTTTTGTATTATCCACATTTATCTATAATTTTGCGTAACATCTTGTATTCTATGATTCTTAAAATTACAGGGAAATCGTCTTCAAGTAAGCTGTATTGCTATGGGCAGTCGTGATAAATCATTAAGCGTTTGGTTATTGCCGAATGTAGATCGACCTTTAGTTGTCCTGTACAAACTATTTAAACATTCTATACTTGATTTTTCTTGGTAAACGTTTATTTTTTGCTTGCAAGTTCGAAGAGTTTTTATGAGTTATACTCTCTAATTGACCATTATTTGCTCTGATCTTAAAAATTATTGGGTATCAGATTTTTAAAATCATCAACCAATATCGGTAGAAGCAAATACTGCTCTAAATGACTGCAGGAATGATTATCATCTAACTATTTGTTCAATGGATGGAACAATAAAATCAATTGTGTTTGACGCTAAAGAATTAGGACGATTACTTACCTCTTCCGAAATGGTATTTTAAATATTAACTACGTTTTTAATAAAACATAAGCAGATATTTTATTAAACTGATGCTTTCAAGGGTGACCTATGTGAAAGAATGTATAGTCGCCGGCCATTGCAATATTCTTCTGGTCATTTAATCAATGGACATCAATTGTTGTCTTCCAAGGATTCTAGTCGAATGTTCATTGATGATTTGAAAAAACTTCAAAATGAAAAACAAGAACTGAGACAAACGAAAGCTCATGATAATATTTCCTTTACTTCGTCACAAATAATACCAATTTCGTGTGATGCAGGTTTTGTTTTTTTTGTTTGAAAATATCTTCAAAACATGTATACCTACTGTTACCAAATTGATTCTTGCTTGTAGATTACTGTTGGGAAAACGGAAAATATTTAAAATCATGTATTTAGTTGATATCGTGATGGGACATTTCATTTAGACGTATTAGGAATAACATGAATGACTTACAGTTTGGATAGGCAAATAAAACACGCTCTTTTCCCTTCCTTTGTAAAAACTTTATTAATTTAGGAAATCATATCTTGCACTTCAAATTAATCGTTCAGAAAATATGGTTGCAGCGTTGGAATCATCGAGGAAACAAACCGAGCTCCCTACTAAATCAGGCAAAAGAAGAATACAACCTGCTTTCATTGCTTCTGTTACAGTTCCTGAAGCTGGAATAACTGCGCCATCTACTTTTATGGATGAACCAGAATCAAGCAGGTCAATGATCTATGAAACAGTGCATTTTGTTTTAGTTTTTTTAATATGTATGTTTCTGATAAAAACATTTATTTCAGTTATGAACCAGCACAAGCTTCGTCAGTGCATCTCTTAGCATCCCCGTCCAAAAGCAGTGGCCGAATTTTGGTAAGTAGTATAGAAAAGGTGGAAGCTATGTCAAAGATTGACGAGCCCATAGATACGCACTCTGTAACATCCAAAACCGAACAGGTACTTGATTTTTTATGGATATAAAACTAATAATTACTAACATTCAGAAACTAATAATTACTAACATTAAATTATTAATTGCTTATAGGTTTTACCTCAGTTGGCATTGAAACCACTACTGCGTCCTGCTCCTTTTCCGGAATCATTAACAGTCATATTGAATGGTAATCGTTCTGCTATGTTCCCCATTCCGCAGCAGCGGCGATCACTGTCAATATCTGTTCCACCGGTAAGTCACAGCAATTTCCCGTGGTTATAGTGAAATAAAAGATAAGCTAGGATTATACTACAAAAATATGTCTGTAATACAAATTCAATTCAAATTCAATTAGGTCTGTAGTACAAAACTTTAGATTCCATTTTTGAAAGTTAAGTTATTTTTTCCTAAAAGATTGCTGAAATAGTTTTTAATAATTTCTTATAAATAAGCTTTAAATAAGCTTTCGTGAAATATTGCTTGATACCTTTAATTTAATTACTTACAGACTGAAATGTGCGCAATAAATAGGATTGATGCTTTGAATGAATATGAAATTGCAACGGCTGTAAAATTGACAAGGTTATGTGGCATGAAAGATACAACAGTAATGTGGACAGCTCATTTGGATCCAGTTGTATGCTCTGTTGCCGCTAACAGGTATTCATTTTTGCTTAAAATCTCTATCTACTTAGTGTCTTTTGATGAAAACTTTTGAATTGTTGCGATTTGCATCTTGAAAAAATCAATCATTTACTTTGTGTACCCAATATCATTTGTGTATTTCCCAATAATTTTGTTTCAGATATCAATTCCTCCCAATTGATTAATTAATTAAAAGCTGTAAAAAAATTTTTTTTAGAATTTAAAAAAAAAATTTCTTACAGTCATTGGTTTGTAGCTGGTTGCTACGATGGCAGTGTCCATATTTATTCAACACCTTCCGGTCGATTACATACATTCTTTACTGTCGATTCATTACCTTCCATAATTCAGGTGCATCGAAAATATCTCTCTGTTTGTTCATCACAAGGATTGGTTTATTCTTGGTTAGACTTTTCCATTTTTCTTAAAAATAGGGAATAAATAATTATCAAATATCATCGCCATCTGCGAAATAGTCTTTTTAATTTTCTCACAGCTGAAGGTTTATTATAGTTAATGCTCATTTTCAGGAATATACAAAATATGAAATGTATTGTATCAAGGCGATCAGTTGCTGATTTTTGTGAAAAAAGTAATTTTCAGATTTTTACATATTTCTGATAATTATTATTTTTTTCTCAATCATTATCAAGAATTTCTACCAGATAAATTTGATCACTTCATCAATTGAGAAGTGATAATCATTCTCTAACATTCGAAAACTTTTTTGCCGATAAATGAGCGATTTACCAGCTTTCATTTATCTCATTTAACATGTATCGATTCTCTTGAACTGATATGAATATTTTTCAGATTGTAAAGTAGTTTCATATACATTATCGGACATAGGCGAACCTATTATTACACTTTCAAACGGAAAAACGTATTCCTTTTTGTTGTCATTAGATTGTTGGTATGAATTATTTTGTTTATTGATATTTAAAATTTTTAATCGTTAATCCATCTATATTTAACTTGATTTGAAAAGAAATATGTATTTTGGAAAAAAATATTCAGTCTTTGATTTAGGCAATTACTGTTCGATGAAAAAAGCATTTTGCCTAGATTAAGTATTCCATTGGTGAATGCTTCAGCTAGCACTTTGCTTGGTCCCATAAAAAGGTAGGTTGTTTGTTGAAGGTTTCTTTTTTTTTGTAAACTTTCTTAATCAATTCTCTTATTAGACAGCTCATCTTCATGCTTTTTTCAGCAGTCCTATTCATGTAAACAGTGTTGTTCAGATCAGTGCCACACATTCATTTTTAGAAGAAAAGCTTTGTAACGCGCTTTTATTAAGACTTTCCAATGATTTTCGTCACTACCTCAATTTATATGTACGATCTCTACTTCAGCATGGTGAGAGAATTTTAGAAAACTCTGAAAAAAATCCATTCGTATCGGAATATGTAGATGTTTAGATTTTCAGATATAACAAAAGGTGGCTTTATTAGAAAATCTGTCCCAAAAAACGATGTCTGTCAGTTTTGTTCGATTATGGTCATTAATACAGTCCACGCTGATTTCTTCTGATACCAATAATTTTTCATTGTTATTTAATATGATATTAATTAATTCATATGAAACTAATATTTTCACACTTCATTAAATATTTTGGAATTGAATTTTGAAATCCCTTTGCAGGAAATGAATAAATGTAATGAAAAGCATTCAAATAAAAAACGTAGTACAAAAACGTCCAATTTTCGATTTAAACTCAAAATAGAAATAGAATTTGTTGTGAAAACATATCTTTTAAGAGTTAATTAGTCTTCCTATCTGCTTCTCTCAAGTTAGTGCTGTCTTCATCATCATTATTATAGGATGTATTGTAAAGTTAAATGAAATTCTCCCAACGTATTTTACGACTGTTTCAATCTGTGGATTAAAATGCGATGTATTATTGCGAGAAATATTGGAACTGACGAAAGAGAGCGAGGGATGCAATGAATTTATTCGCGATGTTAAGCTACGCCTCGAGTCGCTTGTTTCTCATCAGTCATAACATATTCATGGTTTCATTCATTGTACAAATTGTGAACCGAATTTCTGGATACTAAAAAAAAATTATTTTTTTTCTTTTCGTTGGGTGATTAAATTTGATTTTCAAAAAATTTTCAAAATCCATATCAAGCGTTTATGTTAAGCAAATTATATTGCATTTATTTATTTTCGTTATGTTGTCTTTACTGCGGAGTAATTTTTTATTATTCAGTTATGTGCGCATTGGATTAGTTTTGTCAGATTCCCGAGATCTCCGTTTTATATATTTTCATGCTCCTGATTTCATTTTTTTTTTTTCTCTCTTTGGGTGGTTTTTTTATTGTTGTGGGTGTGGTTTTAATTTTTGGGTGGTTTTTCTCTCGAATAAACAAAGAAAGTATTTATATTTAAAAACATACTTTTAAAGCGAACAATCTCTTTATTGATTTTTTTAAATTTTATTGAACAGAAATATGTAAACGTAGTTGTCATGCATATCGCTTCTTGCATGTTCTGTGTTACTCCACTAGTTCTAATTTTTTCAGGTAAAAAATTACTTTCACTGTAACAGCTTTTATGTTGTAGTGGTAATGCAGCTTGGGATTTTGACTCAGATCTTCAAATTCGATCTTGAATATTTTATGCTATAAGTTCTTAGTCTTTTTCTTAACATTTTTATCAGTCCTGTTTCCATTGTGCAGGGGAATGAATATTAACAAAAATGGCAACAGTACCTGTTCATCTTGTTTTATTTGGTAAAGCACGTGAATTAGTCAATTTATCCGAAAAAGATATAAATGTACCGAAGGTGTTAAGTTATCGACAGCTTCGGCGACTAATATTTCATGAGGCACTGTTTTTCACTGCTATTATTATTCGTATATTGGTCGCTTTTCTGTTATTGTTTTATAAAAGATTTTTCTAAAAGAATTATTTTCGCTAGAGGAGGTTATAATTAGTAAATAATTTTTAATTAAATGAGCTGGAGCTATCCAGTTGGGATACGAAGTACCGATTTCACAGAACTATTAAAAGTAACTTAGAATATAAGACCATTCGATTGATAAGTGAATTTGAAATAGTTTAATTTTCCTAATATAGCTTATTTGATGACAAATTAATTAGTTTGGCATTTTAGATGGATCAAAAACCAGTATTTTATTTCAACAAATTTTTCATTCTTTAGATACTGAAAGAACTATCATCAATCGAAGATTATTGTATACTAGCCCTAAATCAAGAATACATTGGTGATGATAATGACACATTCATGATCGATCCGCACTCAGAAATCGCTGTAATACCACCAATAAATGGTGGTTGAATTTTGAAATAATTCTGCTGAAGAAGAAACATAATTTTCACATTTTTTCTAATTTAAAGTAGTTGTTGTATTGTTTGTCTGTAAATGTTTTTGATTTGTGATGTCAAAGCCACATCTTGATATATGTTAAGATAAGGCTTGGAAAGAAAACACATAAGCGATTGGTATTCGTACCACTGGCTCTCTCAACTGCTTCAAAATGTAATGTTGACAATTCGAGTAATGACATAAACAAATTGCTTTTTATTCAACAAAAGACTGAGGACTGAATGTTAGCAAGTCGTAACTAATGTTGCATGCTATCTTTTCATAACGCTAAATTTCAACTTCAAGGCAATATACTAAAACGAATGTTTGATATGAGTAGTTTATTTCATATGAGCAGTCTCATTGTAACCATTAGCTCGGTGCTTTCACATGTAATGCCGTTATACGTCTAATGAGATAGGAAGGTTGATGCAATGCGTAACTTTTATTTACGATCCATTAATATGAGAAACAAAGTTTCAATTTAGTTTTGGCTTACCATATATGCATAATTGCATAATTGTTAATCAGTGGTAAAAAAATGATCCATAAATTTCGAAAATATTATTCCTTGACACAGCAAATTTAATAATGAATGATAAAGCAGGAAAATTGATAAATCAAATAAAGCTATGTTCAAATTCAAACACAAAATTGCAAAAATACATATTCGGAAATTAGCAAAAGCTAATAAATGTAAAAAGAATTATATAAACACATATAAATTCAAACTGTTGGATATTTATGTGACTTTGGAATAACTTTAATACAAAAAAAAACTGAACTAGTAGAAATATGTGAAGTTCTTATAATTTTGTATTGGAAAGACAAAAAATATCTTACGGATTATGAAGATATATTCGCTATATAAGCAACTTAGTACAAAACTCAGCAATCTATCTTCTTCTGCTTAGAAATCCAATTTTTTGCATTATCAAGTTAAAGAAAGTTCAATTTTCAATAAAACGCACAGAGAAGGATTATTTAAAAGAAATATTTCCCTAAATATCTCATTACAAGCAAATTCTCAATGCACTAAATGGTAACTAAATTTTTCAAATCTCCAACAATAAAAAAATAAATATTCTTCAGAATAATTAATCATTCTGGCACTGAATTGTATAATAATATTGCTCCACAAACAGTTATAGAGCCGCTAATGAACATTAAATTCAGCTGCATATCGTGAAACATCAAATAGGAGATGATAATAACCGAAATAATACTTATTGCAGAGGCAAAACTTTTATATAAATTATCCAAATATTTTACCACTAATGATATGAAAATCCCCCCTGGAACAAAAAGAAAAACTTTTACTTTCTTGTTTACTATTTGTTTTTTGACTGTCCATATTTATTTCTTTTTTCTCGCAGTTCATTTTTTATTCTCTTTTTTATTTAATAACTTATCTACTTCATACATCATAATATTGAATGGATAGTTATATTGGATGTCTCATCGCAAATTATTCAATTAGTTTCTCTTTGTTAAACTTATCAATCATTTCTAGTATTTTAAGCCATATACTGCTGATTAATTTATGAAAATTTTGATAGCGATTATTAACAATTAATTATTTTGAGAAAAAAATAATATTTACCTAAGCTCAGGAATAAAATGATAGCAATGACATTAGTATTGTAGCCGTAAAAAAATCCTTTGGTCAGAATTTTGTTCCGTTCAGTAAGATGCATCCTAACGCTGCGCTCACTACGCCACAGCTATACATCTGAAGATTTCGTATCCAGAATGGTGTTTCACTACCGTCCTTAAGCATCTGTTCAAAGTATACACCTGAAAAAAATGACCAAGAAATCTAGATTTCTATAACTTTTGAATTCACAACTATTGAAAAATTAAAATTCAATCAACATTTTCTAATGCAGATTACCAACCAGCAAAGCCTGCCGTCACACATGTGAGTAGCACAGCGGTCAATCCAAGCATGTAATTTTCATCACTTTTCTTTGGAACGCTTCCTTCATTTATGCTAAGCTACAAAATCCAAAACATCAGTTACAAAATTAATGAAATTTAATTTAAAAAATTCAATATGAAGGAGCATGTATAAACTATTTTTAATTTCGATATTTTCTACAAACGAAAATTTAAAGAAATACCTCGACAGTAGCAACACCTCCAAAAAGTACGAAAATTGCAAGCCATCGTGTGCCCGAGAATCGTCGTCCAAGGATAATCACCATAAAAATAGCCGTAGTGACTATTTTAAGTTGAGTAGTAACATGATATATGCCCGCATTCAAATTTGACAACGCCACAAAATCGAGGTTATTTTGAAGTGTATACGCTATAGACGGAAAAGTCATTTTCAGCAATTCTTTTGGTTTCTCGAAATATTCTTTCCTCATACACTACAATTCAATTGATCGCCACTCAAGGTTTTTTTGTTTGTCCGTAATTCTTTAATAAATTAGTTGTTTGATAAATAGGCTGTCTAGAATTTTACGCGTTTTTTGTTTTATTCTCAAATTTTGATTCTATATTTATTGTGGACCTAAACTTTGGTAATAAATAGATTTGACATAACAACAATAGCTCCTAAAAGAAATGAAGAATCATATCCACCTCAGCAATGATCCTGAATAATTGCCAAATATCAATAAGCAGAAGATACAGGAAACTTACTATTGCAAATTCTTTTATACTGTAGTTATTGAGTTGAAAGATAAAGAATAAAGTAACAATCATTTTGATCACTTCCGAAAGATATACGACTGTTGTTGAGGAATACTGCTGGAAAAAGTTAAGTATTCTAATAAGGATAAATATTTTTAAGCATAGCTCATTTGTATTGAACAACATGGAAGGAATAGAATTTAGCAGCAAAAGGAAAAGGAACTGGATAAATTTAAGCGAGTACAAACCAAAAATGATAAAAATGTATTTAAAATAATCATTTTTGAATATAATTTATCATATCATCTAACAAATACGCAATACTAATCCTTTTTTTTCCATTGAAAATGTGATAAAAGTAGCAGCAGAATAGACTTAAAATATTACCGGTAATTCGAAAAAACAAAAATAGAGCTATTATTTGGGAATTAATGATCGAATAAACAAGCGTATTGACACAACACTGAATATTAGTTGAGTATGGTACTATTTTACACGATCAATAATGAAGTCAGATTACGAACATCATACCAAATGTTTGGCAGTGTGTGAACAAGAATATCTCACGATTAGTGTGTAGCCTGTCCAAAAAAAATCATTTGAATAATAATAAAACACTTGAAACGGAGATTACTTCGCTCTTCACTTCCGTTTATCTTCGATGGTGTCGATGAAGCCATCTTCTCCATTGACAATTTTTCCCAATTCCGGTTAAATGACATCGCTGTAATAAAATAGTAAATTCTGACGATTACAAATGTCAATAAAACCGCCTGGAAATTTGATGTACTGCGATTGTAATAAATCTGCAACGCACTATGACATATATCACTGAAATTCAACACACAGCTTAGAAATGCCTGAATAAATAATATATTCAGAAATGAAATATTCAATCATTCCCCTGTGATATGCCATCTCGAGAACATCTCGACCTTTTCTTTAATGAAATGAATTCATACGCATGTAGACGTGGATAAAACTGAATGGAATTTTGAACAGAAATGGCATCCCAACGTTGACTAATAAAATGGTCAGAGCAGTATGTCTCCAAAACATCATTTATTATAATGCATTCGAAAAATTTCTCATAAGTAACACAATGAATGCTAAAACCATATGCATTTCAGGATAACAAATCAAGAATATCGACTGCCGCCAATCAATACAACGTCCAAAAAAAAAGTGATTGTAAAAGCGAAAGAAAAGTTTTTTCCTCCATATGACACTATCTTTTTTCCCATTATATTTTTGCCTGAGCTAAAATTTTTAGGCTGGAAACAAAATTTTTGATTTGCAATCATATTCGATCCAAGCTGGATTGAATATTAGGCACAACATATTCCCTGACCTGGGATCGGACCCAGTGTATAATTCAGTCTACTACCTTATCTTGAACAGTACAAAATATCACGGCAATAATTTTCTATCCTATACTCGTAATATTTTCTTCGAGTGATTATAATACTATTAATTTAAATCTTGGATAAATCAAATGCATATACAGAAGAACATAAGGGCATGAAAAGGAGCAGGCGTAACTCTGCAAATTTTATGAAAATTAGCATATTTATTATATTTTATTATAAACTTCATGAAAAACTAATAATATGTGGCAAAAGCGACCCTTAGCATAAAATACAGAGGATATAAAACACAAATAATTATAAAATATTTAAATAGTTTTAACGAAGAAAATAATTGAAGAAACTTTAACCGCTGCAAAATTATATTTATGCAAATTTCAAAATTACGATGAGAACAGCCCTTCAATTCCAAATCATAGTTGTCTTATTCTTTCCATATTATCTTCTAATTAATTTTTAAAAGATATTGTAATAGTCCAAAACATCTGCAGCGAATTGACTTTTCCTAATAAAATCAGCAAAAAAGATTATTAAATAGCATCACAGGAAAATTATCAGCAGACAAAATAGGAGAAAAATTTTCTTTTTAACAGTAAGATCTTGATAGAGGTCGTTCTAGATCTTTTCATTTGCAAACATCCGCTGAATTCATTAACGAAAAATTAAAATAGAGATAACCTGCCTGAATATATTGCCTCTGTTTTCATTCGAATGATACAAAAATAACTTATCAATTTTTGGATTCCAGACTATAATCTAGATACTAAAATCTTCTGAACTGAAATACACCTTCTCAGCATTGACAAGCCATTAAAAATGTACATTCACGATAATACAAGAAATATGAGTAGTTCATATGATGCAAATAAAAGCGGAAGAAAGTGCAACTGGTATCAAATTTTCATTTTTTCCGCTTTTGCCTCTCCAAAAAATGACTAAGATTTCAAATGAACTGGATTTTTCAGGTATCTTTTCAATATAATGTGATAAATTAAAAACTGACAAATCAAAAACCGAAATAATTGATTAGTAAATTAAAAACTGAAGAATTTTCCATGAAAAGGATGACCGGAACGAAAGCTCTCGAATCATTTCGAGACGTGAAAATTAAGACAAGAAAACAAACATTACTCAATTCACATATCACAAAGAAATAATTTTATATCTCATGGTTCATCATATTCCGAAAAAATCTCATGGTTCATCATATCCCGAAAAAAGTTAGTCTTGCGAGCACAGACAATCAAGATATTGAAGAAATTGGATTAGGCGGAGGACCCATTTGTGAAAGAACTTTATCCAGCCACTAAAACAAAATACATGCATTTCCATTTTACTGCTCGAAAATGTTAGAAAACGAAAAAAAATCGATTCTGGCTAAATACAATAAAAAAAGTAAAGTGTGATTAATTTAATCCAAATTATTTTAATTTAAATTAACCAATTTTAAATGTCAATAATGCTTCAGCATAAAATAAAATAAGAGCAACCTGTAATGGAGCGTGGAGATGTATCTCAACCCAACACGGCGTAGATGTCACATCTTGCCTCTGATATTCCGCACCCCAACCCTTTACAAATGACATACGTATGATAGTCATATTTGTTAATTCATAAATTGCATCAAATGAACAGCAACGAGTTGATTCTGCTAATAGCTGGTAAAAGATGAATTTGAAGTCAAAATTAAAACGATAGAGCAAATTTTAGTTAATTTCATTATGGAAAGCTCAATTCTTTTCAGTTAACGTCTTATGGAATTTCAAAATCTTTCGCAAAAAGATAATAATAATTTCAAAATCTTTCGCAAAAAGATAGTATTGATGGATAAAAAAATTAATTATCTGAAGAGGTAAACTGGCTCATATAAAAATATCCCGTCATATTTTTTGCGTAAAGGAAAAGTGTTTTGATTCTCGAAAAAAAAAAACCTCTCGAAATTTTGACATGTCAAAAATTTTCAAGGAAATCCCATTTGTTATTTTGCATACTGTTGTCGGATGAAAACTATGAAAATAATTGCAATTACGGGATTGAATAAATATGGCACTTTCACTCTGGCACTCAGCAAAAAGCGTTCCTTGATTTGGAACATAAGTTAGCTTTACCCCTGAAATTTAAAAACGGAAAATAAAAATCTCTAAGCTTCCAAGAAAACTATAAAAAATACAAAAAGACTGTAAAAAATCTGGAAATGAGGAGATTAAAGAAAATATGGAAACAAACCATAAACTAGAGAATTTAACGGTTACAGACCATGGAAATCAGACCTCTTCCAATACGTCGTCTAGTTGATTCGATTTGTTGATTTCTGTTTACATTAGATAAAAGACCAAGACATATTTTATTAGAATTTGATGTTGGATCCGTAAAACCATCGATTTCAACAGTTGGCGATGAAACTTTGTATTGTTCCCCAACACGAGTATTGAGTTCAAAATAACTGATTGTAGCCCAGAATTTCCCTTCCTCATAAGGTACCTGAAATGAATTTTACAAAGTAATAGAGAAAAAAGGAATATAGCTTCAATAGCCCCAAGTTTAGTGCTTCAGAAATTGTGGAAAAAAAACTTTTTTTTTTTTTCTAAAAATTTTTTAAAATCATCCTGACTCAAACCACCATACTTCTATTGTGTTAATATTGTTTGGAATGACTATACTTGTATCCATTTTGTCGTCATGTTTTGACATCATCATCTAGAAACACATCATCTTAATTTTCTTTAATTATCAAAGAATTTGGGCAGATATTTTATAATTATAGCGCTATGAACGAGCAAAAAAGTTTAGCAATGTAAGTGAAAAAAAATAACGTCGAAAGCAACAATCTCCTTTTTTGAACAAATATTAACCGGAATCTTCCAAAACAATATCTAACGGAACAACAAAAATTGAGAGGAAATGTTATTCAGACAGGATTCAAAGATTAACAGAAAAAAATATAAAATAAAGTCTGATTTTGTACCAAAAATTTTTTTGAGTGAAAATTTGAAAAAGATGAAAGAAGCTGAAACGAACCGCATCATTGTAATGACTGAAGTCAATATTACATGGCATCGATGAAGCCGATGAGCCTGTTTGTAATCTGGATATACGTAACAGTCGCGGTATAACATGCGGTGGTGGTTCGGTGTATCGTGGTACCAGAACTGGAGGCAATATACCTGCACTTTCCACCCTTTCGTAATGGTATGGATTGATGCAAACATCCTTTTGACCCGATTCGTAACAATAACGACAGTCATCGATTGCTTTCAGTTCATGATGCGACTGCAAATCTGGCCAACGATAAACACGACAGTAAATCACATGAGGTAACGCTTTTCGATGCGATATCTGAAAATGAGATCGTCTTCTGGCCATGTATTGGAGGGTAAAACAAATAGCTTCTGTAAATTCATGATCGGTAGAAAGAAATTTTTTTGGAAGCTGTTTTTCCACATATCTTTTAAAAGAATACGTAACACAGATAAGAATGACAGATGGATTTCAACAATCCCGTCTGAGCTTCTGCGCTTTTATAATCTCCTATGGATTTCACTGTAATAAAGGGCTCAACTATTCAATCAAATCTGTTTCAAAAAAAGATGTAAAGAAAACAAACAAAGAGACGAACTTGTAATCTGCCGTCAAGTGAACGTGGTATGGTAACACAATCCGTTCGCTGATGTCCTTGACACTGCAACGCCATTTCTAAACTTGCCAGTGCTTCCTTGTTATGTTTTTGTAATTTTTTCATCAAACTATCGATAGCCTTCTTCGACCAACTTTCTTCTTCATCTCCTGCAATTCGTAAAATTCCGAGGAATAGTTGTCTGTTCAGCGCTTCTGAAGAAAGCTAATTCACAGAAGAGCTCTTGCAACAGAAAACAAAAACATATCAAATTACATCTTTTGTGAATTTAGAGAATACTGGAATCAGTGTGAGAGACCTTGCTTCCATCCGAGACGTTTCGCCATAGCAGTACCACGCTGACCGAGCAAGTTCTCGAATTTCATTTCTCTGGTTATCCAATTCAATATTTGTAATGGAATCAATTTAGTTCATTGAATCACCTCGCTGAACATTGCAAATTTTAAACTGAAGCGCTTCAAATTCAGCATACACTAAAGGAAGGAGAAAAAGTATAAATTAAATTTGTAGAAGAATAAAGAGGTGGGAATTTTTTGCTAATCGCCTCCTCTCAATGGAACGACAGAATGAATTACTTTCGAATAACCAAGCTCGACACATAAATCAATATAATAGAACGGAAAGAGGTCACCGCTACCAGAGCAATAAAATGGTACAATCAATGTTTTCGATTACAATACAACAGATAAGAATGCAGCAGACTGATGTGGGACGCAATGTTGCAGACATGAAAAATTTTATTGGTGAATTTGTGCAGAGTTACTTACTGCAAACGGTGGATGTACTGTCAGTTTTTCGAGGTTTATCAGGCCATGGGCCAATTTTTTTTGTATTTTAGTAATAAAAAATGTGGTTATATATTCAAGCAGAAATCAAAGTTAGAGGGATATCGTTAAAATAATCGATACTCAATAGTTGAAAAGACTCCGAATCAATCAGTTGAACAGAGAAGAGAATATCTAGTGATGCTGAGAACAGCTCTCGGTTGAATTGTTTTATTCGAAAATGAACTCGCAAAGAAACGCAGAAAATATCAGCTTTTCAGAATATTGACAATGTGCTGATGAAAAAGAACAGTTTTAGTGAGATGCATATCAAGGAAGCATCAGAAAATAATTTTCAAACGAAGAAAAGTGGAAGTCCAGAGGATGTAAGAAACGATGTAACATTCAGTGACAAAGTAAGTGATTAATTGTCTAATAATCGATAGAAAATATCGTCGAGATTTTTTAGATTTCGTACAGTTTTTCTCGACTTAGTATTTGTCACTCTTAGGTGATTTCATTTTTAAATTAACAGCTGAATAAGAAGGTTTGTTTTATTTAGAATATTGTTTGGAATAACATATTGAACAATGTGATTGGCTGAAGAAAAAGATAAAGAAAAAAGAGGAGAGTAAAATTCAGCTTTTCATATTTCTATTGTGCATGATTGATAATTAATGCATTGCTTCGTCTTGTAATAGTATAATTTTTAAAGTGGAAAAGTGTGATTGTGTGTTGCAACTCATAGGTGATTCGTACTGCTGCCTCAATCAGTGGTGCTGTATTCTGTCCTGGTGATATGGATGTTGTCGATCAAATCAATGCTTTGTTTCCAACAGAGCAATCATTATCACATTTGGATTCAGTGATGCTTTCCGTCGAAAATGAAATCGTTGGCTTGGATTGTCAGCTAGCGAAACTTGTTGAAACGCACGGGAAGGCTGGTGCTGAAGGGAACCGAGCTTTACACGAAGTTGATTACTTTTCTATTTCGAGCAGTGACATGATTGTATGTAAGCAGAGATAAACAAACAAATTAAACTTGAGTTGTTCCCAAATCTACCAATATTCTTGGTTGTTCAGGCTCATGTATCGATGGGAGACTTAGAAGAACGTGTATATGCAGTTTGCTTGAAGACCCAGTCCTCAGAAAATGTTGTACAGGAAATGACTCGTGACATTAAGCAACTTGATGTTGCAAAGCGAAATTTAATCTCATCGCTCAAAGCTCTTCATCATCTTCACATTTTACTAACTGGCGTCTATTCACTCGGTAGTATTTATTTTTCTACACTATTATTTTCTAAGTAATATAGTAAATTCTTGTACAGTAAACAATATTTTAATATAAGAAAAGTGCCGTACGAAGCAGTGAAATTGGATAGGTGATTCTTATTATCTAGAATAGGCTAAATTAGTGATATATCAATTTAAATAAAACCGATAATTGAAATCATAATTTTTATTTCATATTTTACGCTACAATGCACATCTCCGAATTTTAGTAAAATTTTATTCTTTGCTGTATTATAGCAATAAAGTGGAAGTTTTATCAGAAAATAGTCAAATCAATTCAAACTTTATGTTCAAAAGAAAGAATGGGGGAAGTTATATAAACTTGAAATATCAGAAACTTGAAAGTTTTCGATCTACTAACAACCTTGTCATCTAAGATTTCTGAAACAGTAGCTGTAATTTCCATTTTTTGGAATAAGATATAAATGTATTCAGAATTTCGAAGTATTCGCACCTTGTCTAATCCATTAATGTTCATGTTAGAAAAAGTTTTGTAGTTTTAATTTAGTAACTTAGTAGGATCATGGATAAATCAGCATCAATATTGTGATATTGCTTCGCAGTTACCAGCTGTTTTGAATGTCTTACAACTTTTTGGCCCTTATATGGAAATGGAACATATCAAAAATGTTGCTGAACAACTCGAACAGCTAAAACAACGACTGGCTATTCAAGTTGTCGCAGATTTGAAGCATTCATTCCAGGTTTTTCGATCGATTAGAAAATATCTTTATTTTTCACCTTTTTCTTGTTTATTACTTTAAGTTTTTAATTCTTTTTCCTAAAATATCAATAATTTAATTGATACCAGACAGGAGTCTTGAATTCTTCGGTAACTGATATGTGTCGTGTTGCTTCATCATTGGATTCAACTATACGAGAAGATTTTTGCAAATGGTTCGTAGAATATCAGTTGTCCGAATATACTGTGCTTTACGGTGAAAGTGAGAGTATTGCTTGGATTGATAAAATTGACTTAAGGTTATTTCAAAGTTTAAACTTTTATTTAAAAAATTTGAATTTAATGCTATTTCTTCATGGGACAGTTTTCTTTTTGTAGATATCGATGGTTTGTGCAAAAATTGACAGAATTTGAAAAAACAGGTGTAGTGAAAGTGTTTCCTGCTGATTGGGATATGGGGCGACGTTTGACTGCGGGATTTTGTGATTTGACGAGGTATTTTTTTTTTATTGCCTTTATCGAATTTTCCGAATCTTTACGAAAACAATATTTATGGCAAATAGCTATGTAAATTCATCTAAATAAGAATTTCAAAAAGAATTTCTTGTTTAATTACCTAAAAATATTAATTTCGATGTTTAATTTTCAGAGAAATGTTGGAGCGGATGATGTCGAAACGTTGGTTGGAGCTCGATTATAAAATACTTGCACACGCAATCAACCATACAATCATGTTCGAAAATCTGCTTTGTAAAAGATTTCCGACAAAGAGAATTTACAATTTCGAAAAAGTATGTTCTCTGATTCATAAAACTTGATCTGAACATCTTATGGGGAGGTCATTTCAAAAAAGCGAAGTCGTTGAACAAATCGAGGAGATTTGTTATCATCCATCAGATAACTTCACCATCCTATGGATGAAGAACAACCAAAAACTAGAATTTTGAGTTTTCGTTGAAGGTTACTATATTCTTTATTCGATATGTACTCCGACTACATTCATGATATGTCTTGTGTTGCTGGAAAATCTTGATGATCATTATGGCAGTTAACTTACAATACATTACATTTGATTAAATATTTCACTGAAATGAAGTTAAAGAAATTATTTAAAATAACTTTATCAGGCAAATCATTTTAAATTAATCATATATGTAGAAATAGATTTTTTTTTCTACGAAGACAATCTTTCTTTATTTATACATAAATTATCATGTTATCTACAAGTGGTGAAAGCAACTTCGCTATTGTGAAGGAAGCAGTTGCTAACATTTAATCCAGATCATTTGGCGAACATTCGATAAATACATGGATGTATTTGTGGCAGCGCAAAAGAAAAATTTGGATAGCTTTCTTGAAGAATGCATAGTAAAGATCAGAAGTGGTATTGAACGTCCAACTCGAGAAACATCGTCTCATGCATATCCTCTTCCATCATCTGCCGATATGTTTCTTTTGTTGAAAAAAATAATTGCTGAGTCAACGAAGCTCAGTTCGAATCCAAATGCTTTATTGAGGTTTGGAGTTATTTAATTCAGCTTGCGTAATATTCAAATTAACGAAAGCGTTTACCATTCATGCAATATTAGTTTAAAATGGGTGATTCTCATTTATCATTAGATTCCATGAGCATGAAAATTTTCTTTTCGTGCAAAAACAACTGTTAAAGACCGTCAAATTGATTAAAAACTACGTTTAAGCTTTTAATTATTGCAGCTTTCGATAAGAAAGATAGCAACAGAAGAAGGAACGTTATTCTTTCAAATTTTGTTTGCATTATAAAAAGTTAAGCAATGACTGAAATATTCGTGTTTTTGTTAATTTTAATGAAATCAAAATTTGGAGTTTTGTTTTCAAGAAATCTCGTTGATGTATTACGCAATTGCTTACGTGGTTACGCTCATGGTTGTTTAACAGCTTTTTTACCGTCCTTATCATCTAATCAATTTTCATCTACTTCCATTTTGCAAACTTTGATGAGGTTTGCTTTCGATTTTGCTTATTATTATTTTCTTCTTTATTTGTTCTTTATCTTTTGTTTGAATTTCACCTCGAATCCATAAATTTGTGAATTATGGTCTAACTAAATTTAGTTTTCTTTTGCAGTAGTTTCCAACTTTTATCAACTTATTTCAAAATTTTAGAGATGAAACTGCAGTTCGCTTGACAGTTGATCAACAGTTTTTTACATGCTGTATACTTGCCACTGCTGATTGGTGTGCTGAAACAACATTACAATTGCAAGAAAAACTAAAACAGCGAGTGCAGGTACGATGCGCTGTTTCAAGTCATTTAATTTTTAACTAAAGGAAGAATTCCTATATTTCTCTTTTACATGGGCTATAATTATTCTGAATTCGCAGAAGGATATGTAACAACTATAGTGATAAATAGACATATAAATCGCAAAAAACTAATGGGTCTAAGAATTTACATGAAGAGAAATGCACATAATAATGTTGAGTATCAAAATCATGTTCTTTATTTCTGAAAAATCAATATGACAACTAGATCTGTATTTTTCTAGAGCATCGATCTCAATCAGGAAATGGAGCTATTCTACAGTATATCAAACAGTGCACTTTCTGTTTTAGTACAGGATGTAGAATCCACTTGTGATGCTGCTCTGCAAGCGATGGTGAAAAAAAAGTGGTTCTTTCCATATTTTATTTTTTTCTTCGTTAGACTCTTCACTAACAGACACCTAGAGTTGGTCTTCTTAGTATCATGAACTTATTATTGGTAATCATGTCAGTGCATCAGAATTTCCACATGGAATAGTAGACATGCCGATTTAATTAGAAATATTTGCAGTTGGAATAGTGTAGAGAGTGTTGGTGACGAGTCACTTTATATTTCTTCAATACGAAGTCATCTACGGTCAAGTGTACCACTGATCCGGGATTTTTTCGTTGATAGACGAAAATATTTCGCACATTTTTGTTTGAAACTTGCGAGTCAGTTGGTCAATAAGTTCTTGGGTGCGCTATTCAGGTTGAATAATCGTATATTGATTGAATTAACGAAAGAAAAAGTTTAGAGGAAATTGTTTATTAAAGTTAGAAAACAGAATGAAATATAAGTAAGATATAGTCATCTTATAAACACATGGTAGAGGTAATACAACTTCATCACTTTAATTCATTATGATTTTCTTCAAAGCAAAAATAAATTTTCATTATTATTATTATGTTTGAATTCACTTGCACTGTTAAGAAAAAATAGTGATATTTACTGCGTTGTGAATTATCTTGACTATATTAATAATAATGTAAGGGCATAATATAAGAAAACAGAAAGCATGTGAGAAAATCGTATGTTTGTGTGAAGCATAAGAAAGCGAAGTTAAAATGGAATCTTTAATTTCCACTGCTTATTTTCCTGACTATATATAATTTTCTTGAGCGATTTTAATATAATATCCTGCAATTTATAATTTATTTGTAAAATTATTTTACTTCATTTCCTAAATCTTCCTTGATTATTTGTTTATAATGTGCTTAAAATTTGGATGTCGACCAGTAAATATCACTGGCGCGGAACAGTTGCTTTTGGATGCGCATGCACTGAAGACCTTTTTATTGTGTATGCCAATGGTTGATTCATTGATAATACGAAGCCGCCAACGATGTATACAAATGTTGTGATGAGAACCATGACAAAAATAGAAATGATTGAAAGTATGGTCTTATTAATTTCGTTGTAATACTGATGAATCTAAATTTATTGATATTCCTATGAACGTAATAGGTAATTTTCATGAATGATATTGTTTAGATTGCCACATTATTACATTAAAGTGCATTATGCTATAAGTTTCAGAGCATTTTCTTTTTTTTTTTCAGAACAAAAATTATCAGCAGAAAAGTAAACAGAAGAACGAGATAAAAAACAGACAAAAAAATTAAATTAGGATCTTAATAATTTTATGTTTAATTTATTTTATGTTCAAATCTCTTAGGTTGTTATGTCTGAGATGGATTCGCCTGAAGATTTTGTAATGGCATTATGTGCGACTATTACCTGATTCGGACTCTTCAGAATTACAGAAAGTTCTAGAAATGAAGGCATTAAAACGTCAAGAACAGACAAGTATTATACAACTGTATAAATCACGTATTGAAGGACAAGTATCTGCTACTGGTCCGTGTTAGTTTTACTGTTCATTTTGATGTTATTGAATTCGGAAAAAGATTAGTCTGAGTCAAGAGAATATCTAGTATAGAAATTAATACAAATTCTTTGGGACGACTTAAATTCATATTGTTTTAGTGTAATTTCGATGTACACTAGAAATAAGAATAAGATTTTATAAAATGGATGCAGAAATACATTGAAGAAGAAAAGTAAGATTTATTAAATGGCGGCAATGAACTTCGTATATATTTCGAATTTCATGAATACTTTATCTTCTTCCGGAAAAATGGACTGTTTTTACATACTAGAATCTTTTGAAGCTGATAATTTTAAACTATTATTTAAACAATGGGTTATTGCAATATGATTTGATGAGGTTGGTTTCGATTTATTTCTGTTATTTAATAAATCTAACTTTTCTTTTTCGGATCATTTCTGGACTCATCCTATAAAATTTTGTTAGAATTAGAAATTTTTTGCTATCCATATCTTTATATAAACAGAATTTTCATGGATTCTTATAGTAAGGAGTGTTTCATGAAGTAATGCAAAAGCGAATAGGGATGTTGGAATAAATTTCTTCGATTTTATTAAATTTTTCATTAATTTTCAGAAGTTTTTGATATGTAAAATAATTTTGAGATTCAATTCCATATAGTTTTAGTGGACGTTCAGTCATCAGCAATCTCAGCACTAGAAAGTATCGGTGATTCTAGCATGAGAAGACTGGAACAGCTCGTGAAGAAGAAAGCCTGATATATGGATGCGATGTAATGAACTGTGTATGTGGAAAGGTGATACATGAAATAGTTTCAGTGATAAACTGTTCAGTGAGGAGATATTTCTGAGCATACTTCTTAAACTTCTTTAATAAAAAAAACTGGTATGTGAAAGTTTGATATGTAGATTTGGTTCATGCAAAGTGCACTTCATTCCCGAGTTTTCAAATCTGTTGAATCTTCGGGAAAAATAAGACGGACAAACGGATAAGATAAGAAATGCGAGACAACGTTCTGACTTTTACCTGTCGTATATGCTTTTCAAACTGCCTATTTGGCGGGAAAAGTGGAGATAACGAGAGCGAGGGATAAAGGATTAAAGTTACGAATCTTAAACGGAGGAGAATTAAGCAAAATTTGGCATTATGCGTTACGTTAGTTGAGAGCCGTATCTTGAATTCAAAGAATGGGAGCACCTATGTCAATTAACGGAAAGTTTATCACTTTTCCGAAAAAATGAACATTGATAGTTCGATAATACAGGAGAATATAGTATACTTAACTTTATTCCATGGATTTCCGTTTCTATAGAATAATGCTTTCGTTATTATTGCGGAGAAGCATGAGTTCTAGAAATGAGGTAATGGGCAACTTCAAAAAAGTTTGAGCAATCCACTCTCATATCATCTCTTTTGACCGATAGGTTGCAGCAATTCAATTGTTTGACTATTTCATTGCTTTACTAAAAAGTAAGTGATACTTAAGTAACCTAAATCAATGGATTTCATTCCGTCATTGAAACTTCCTAGTTATTTCTTTTCCTTTAAATTAAACAATCATTTTTTCGGTCTCAGTTAAGCACGAAAGAAAAGAAATGAGGATGTCGGAAGGTTGCTCAAAGAAACTGTCATTTGAATTGCCACTTTTTCTTGCTTATGTCACAGGTTACTTATTTTTTTTTACATTCAACAAGCTCATTAAGTGAATATATTTAAAAATTGTTAATGGGAACATTTTTTGATCGTTATTTTTTAAATTCGTGAGAAAATTTGGAGGGTTGGCTTGTAACTGTCAAGGTTTAAAGATTTTTTTAAATTTAGGCAATGATGCATGTGATGTGTTATTGGAGTTGGAAAGAAAATACAATGTAAAATTTATCATAAATGAAGATTCGGTTTATGTGAAAGGTTTGATGGAACCGAATCAAAAGGCTATCAAAGAAGCACTTTCTAATGCTTGGAAGATGGATAATTTTCAACGGTTATTGAGTTTTTTCATCATGTAGAGGTTATTTGTTGAGTGTCGTCTTTTTTTTTTTCAAAATCATTAATTGATGATAATAAGTGTTTAATTTAAAATAAAAACATTAGTAACAAGACTAAAATAAAAATGTGTTGCTGTTTATTATACAAATGTATCACAGACGGCACTTTTGTTTGCATCTTCAATACTCTGAATGGCTAAAATCACAAAAGCATTTGACTTCCTTAGCACTTTTAACCAGTCTTTTATCTTAGATGCATAGACTGGATTATCTATTAATGCCCATGTTTCATCAAGAACAATAATGGAGTGCCGTCAAGAGATATACTAATCCTATGAAATAGTAACAAAACTAACTAACATGAATACAAACATTCATTTGATTATTAAATTTCATGCTTCCCTTGAATTATCATATTTTTTAAAATCTTATAGTGCTGTAGAAATTTATGAACTAACGAATAATTCGGATTATCAATTTGTATTTGAAGTATCACCTTCGGAAGCTGCGCTTATACAATTAAATGCCAAAACTCTTCTACATCGGACGGAAGTACTG
Organism: Dirofilaria repens; assembly: GCA_008729115.1. NCBI lineage: Eukaryota > Metazoa > Nematoda > Chromadorea > Rhabditida > Onchocercidae > Dirofilaria > Dirofilaria repens. Next base: position 1,180,396 of record SNRZ01000004.1, on the reverse strand, counting down.
CAGCTGAAAGTATATTTTTCAATAAAAACTGAAGTACTTTTTAATACTTAAATTTTTTGATGATCATTTTTGCCTACTTTTTGATGATCACTTTTGCAGACAGATAGTAATGGTCATGTGTGTATTTTTGGAAACCGAGGCTCAGTTTGTGATGCTTATGATACGATAGTTTCGATTCTTCGCAAAGCATCTTTTAAAAGCAGTAAGTTTAGATTTTCTTAGTTTATTTTCGTACAAGTTGAATAGAAAAAGAAGGAATGTTTAGTGACATCTAATCTACTAAGCTTAGATTGCATTACCTAGTTTATAATTCCTTCTTGCCAATTTATCACATTTGTTATGACTCATTGTTCACCCTACCTGGTTTAAAGAAAATTTTTTTTCCTCAAATTCTTAAAATTTCCTTTAAAATCAATACAGTCTATCACAATTTCCAGATACAGCTGTGCAAGATTTCAGTGGAGAACCTTGTATTCTTCTGATGAATATTCCGAGTGCAATTGCACAGTTTGTATTTTCGAACGATAAGCGAAGTGTAAATGCATTAGAACGTTCAGCCCGATGTGTTATTGAACCACATTTCAAGGATGATGGTGCAGTTGGTAACATTAAGGTTGATATAATCACCAAAAATGTATGTTCCAAATAATTATTATTCGTCTAGAAACTAGGAGTTACATACTTTATTTAAGTTTTGCTTAAATATTATCTCACTAAATTCAGTATTTTGATTTTCATGCCTTCTACAGACATATGTAATCGAGGTTGAGTCAGAACAGGAAAGAGACAATAAGGCCCAACATTTGATAATTTTAAACAATATGAAGAATGCTGCGATAGAAGCCTAAACGATTTAGTTAAATTATTACAGCTCGCTAACGCATTAGCTGTAAAAACAGCACTGATGAACGAAAATGTTAATTCATAATGCCAACTCCAATTACGATTTGCTGTGGTTCGCGTATATTACGATCAGTTCCGGAATTGTCTTGTCGCACGTGTATACATACTTCTTATTGTTTCGAAGTCTTATTTTGAATTTAAAAAATTAATCTGTTGATCAAATCGTTTGCGTTGATCAAACTGTTCAATAATTTGCGAATACTCTTCAGTAGATGAATGCGAAGCTGTGCTATATGGTCCGACCGAAAAAGTTTGACTTTTAATGTGCCTATTCTGAAGCGTCGCGTCTAATTGGTACACGTGGCACAAATAAGAAAAGAATCGAAGAGCATACTAATTGCTACATTTCGGTCTATATTTTATAAAATTTAAAAAAAATTTTTCGAAATATTGTTTAATATCGATTAGTTATCAACCAGTTCCTGATGAAAATTTTTCCTTTTTTACTTGTGTGACGATTAGAACGCTAATATGTGATACAATCTTCTATATAATAAATAATTGCAGTTGCACACAGAGGCAAAGCATGCTGGTGAATTTCCTGTAGAAATAATTGGCCAAAATGTGAAACAATGTGAAGCTGCTCAGCATTATATCCAGAATTTTTTAAAAGAAACACCTGGAATAAATAAAAACATAGCTGTCATCAGTTTATCGAGTGCACCACAGTCACCTAAAACTTTTTAATTCTTAATTAGAACTGTTGCAATTGAATGCGCTGTATCCTACTTTTATTATTATGCAGTTCTATTATCAAATATTTGAATAAATAATGTCGAATTGGTGAATTATGGAACGCAATTCCTTTTCACCTATCTTTGCTGCTTTCCTAAGCAATATAAAAGACTATAGAAAATTCAAACAATGATAATCGCTACGAAAAAAAAAAGGGAATTAAAGCAAAATAAAGCATTACATCGTCCTCTCTTATTTTGCTTCGTATTTTAATATTGTATTAAAAGTTACTCATTTATATATGGTTTTTTTAACTGATAATCTTGCTTGATTAGTGTTTCGTTTTCAAAATTAAATGTAGATATACAATAAATAGACATTTATACTGCATTTGGATGTATTTCGGCTATTATATTATTACATAATAATAGCGGCTTAATAAGTTTTACTCAGTTGATAAAGCGAAATTTACATATTTTACAGTGATCCACCTTGAATCTAATGAGTGGTATTAATGTTTCGGAGCAAAATATGATTTAAAATCGGATTTTAATTTTTTAGACTATTGTTTCCATTCTCATAACTAACGCGCGGCTTAGCCGAAAGATTTAAGGGATGACATCGCAGTATTTCAGTGCACCAGGTGGTGCAGGCGGGACTGCACCGGGAACAATATCCGCATACTTTGCAGCACCAGGAGCAAAACTGAGTGATGCTGGTGGTGGTGGTGGTAGTGGAGGAGGTGGAGGGAGAGGCTTTGATGGTACAACGTCCGCTTATTTCGCTGCACCAGGAGGGGGAGGTGCGGGTGGGACTGTTTCAGCATATTTCTCACCCACTTCGCCCGGAGGTATAGGAGGAGGAGGTACAGGCTTTCCAACAGGTAGTTTATTAAACCTTGAAAGTCCAGATTAAAACGTTCTTTTGAAAAAATCAAAAATGTTTAAAAAAATTCAGAAATTGCCAATTTCTTGGATGCGTTCAGTTGAAAAGTATAATTTGCAGTTCTGAAATTCCTGATTTTTCCCTTGAAATAAACTTTAAAAAAATTAACGATGTAGTAGTATGGGTAAGGAAAATAAGTTATATATGGATTCCACATGTAATGTATCTTCTGGAAATCCCGTGTGTGGTCTTTCTGTTTTTGTTTGAGACATTTGTATGTTCGTGCAATGAACAAAGTAGTCAAATAATTTTTGTTAAGTTAATAATAAACAAAACCTAGGACAATTTCAGCCGATTATGCAGCCGGTGCCGTAGATCCTACGAAAACAGCCATTGGGACTATTGATCCAACAAAGACTGCGATTGGAGCTATTGATCCGACAAAGACTGCTATTGGTGCCATAGATCCGACAAAAACAGCTATCGGTGCTGTGGATCCCACAAGAACTGCTATTGGCGCTGTGGATCCTACAAAAACTGCCATCGGTGTTGTGGATCCGACGAAAACTGCTGTTGGCGCTGTGGATCCTACCAAAACAGCTATTGGTGCAATAGACCCGACTAAAACAGCTATTGGTGCAGTAGACCCGACAAAGACTGCCATTGGTATGCCAGTGGGTGATTTCACAAAGACCGCCATTGGTATGCCAGTAGGTGATTTCACAAAGACTGCCATTGGTATGCCAGTAGGTGATTTCACAAAGACTGCCATCGGATCTCCGACTGCGGATTTCACAAAAACAGCTATCGGAATGCCAGCTGACTTAGCAAAAACTGCCATTGGAGTTCCGCCAGGTTATACACATCGAGTAGTTTGATGTTTGATTATTCAAAAGCTTTAAATTATTTGAATAATTTTGTTTATAAAATCGATGTTTAATGATTTGAATGTAATGATATGTGGTAAGTGTTATAAGAAAAGTACATTTTTTCGAAGATTTAAAATTTTCAGCAGCAGGAGGAGGAGGGGGATATTCACCGACTGCACCAGGCGGAGGTGGAGTTACGTCCGCTTACTTTGGTGTTGGTGGAGGTTTGTTGTTTTAGTTTGAATTCTAAAATTTTCTGAATTCCATATTTTTTATCTGAAATCTCAACAACTGAATTCAAACCCTAAAAATTTTCAGCCTAAGAAATTGTTTTATAAAAAATTTAAGTATGGCAATTAATGAACCTCTTTTCATTTATAGGTGGTGGCGGTGGTGGCTATACTTCCGCTTATTTCGATGTTGGTGGTGGTGGTGGTGGCGGTAGTGGTGGTGGTGGTGTTGGTACTATGCCGGCTGATAGTAGTAGTGGTGGTACTGCGGCAGGTGTATCGGCATACTTCTCACCGTCAGGTAGTGGATCAGGCGGTGCACCTGGGGCAACTTCAGCCTATTTCTCCGTCCGATAAAGCAATTACCAAATATTACAGGAGGATCTAGATTTATATGTACCGCATCGAAAACAGCTGTGATTCTAATCACAATTATCATGCTTATTCAGCCAGGAATTTATATTCCAAAATATACCCATCCTTCTTCATTTCAAAGACTTCTCTAATTAAAATATTCACTGCTTATTTTGTGTGCATGTTTTCACATGTATATAATATATATTGCTAAGCAGCTCATTCCTCACTCATATTTCATATTCACTACACGTATATGGATAATCCGTAGAAAGAATAAAACGTCCTTAATTCTTTTTGCTTAAACAGAAATCATCAAAACTGTTCAAATTAAAGTAAATATCATAATGGCAATTAATATTAATATTGCTCTAAGCTGAATTCATCACCTAAAACTGAATGGAAGTATCTGCAGAAATTCCAATAGTTTTCAATATATAACAGCAAATGATCTGGGTAATTACAGCAAGCTGAGAAAAACATTTCATACTGAGCTACACTTGTCTCGAATTTCAATATCGCGAAACTCCAAATAAATAAAATAAATTTGCCATCCAAATGATAAACAATTTTGATTTTTTGATTTGATTTGATTTCCCAAACTTAGTAAAATATATCCCAAATAAAAATAACACCAAATCCTCTTCTCCACAACAGCAATACTCTCCCATAAATCTCCTTCCAAGTAAGCTACTAATTGCTGAATGCTTTAATTTCTCTCGATCAAAGTGATAAATTATCATTCTTGCAAAAGATATGAAATCTGACAGGAATGATTGCATCATCTGAAAAATTATCACTGCATACTTTCTAAAGGACGACTTCGAAATATGTCAATGTAAGAACAAATGATTTTTCTAAACTAAGAATTACAAAATCTCCAAAGCAAATAAAATCAACAAATATTTTATAGAAATAAAGAACAAGAAAAAGACTTGATAATGAGATTTCATGAAATGAGATTCTTTCTGAAGTCAGGATACTGTGGAATGTACATAACAAAAGAAAAACTTGAGAAAATGTAGAAGTATTTTGCTCTAAAAATAAGAAATTAGATAAAACACATTTCGAACAAGGATTAACATAAACATGATATGATTAAAGGGTTTTGTGATTAAAAGTAATACAAAAGTTATAGAGTAAACATAAAATCTAAATCATAGTGAAGAATAAATTTACACAAAAATTTTGAACCATAGTGAAGAATAAATTTATACAAAAATCATGGACAACAAAAAATGGAGTAATAATAACAAATGAGAGTATAACTGTATTCATTTATCAGATACAAAGACACAAAAAAATTTTAAAAAAAGCAAGAAAAAAACTTTAGAATGCGTTCCAGTCAATAGCTGGTCGTCCAAGTTTCATCAGTGCTTCGTTGGCTTTCGAAAAACATTTACAACCGAAAAACATACGTGAACTTAGTGGAGATGGATGTGCAGTCTAAAAAAATTTACTAATTCTGCAGTTATTTGTCTCCAAACTTCATTAATTTGACAGATTTTAAAGAAATATGTTAAATAAATAATCACCTTGATAATAGTATGTTTCTTTTTGTCAATTATATATTCTTTCTTGTGAGCGAATCCTCCCCAAAGCAAAAAGACGATTCCTTTACAATCACGTGAAATGATGCGAATTACTTCATCAGTAAACTTTTGCCATCCGATATGATTATGCGAATTTGGTCGATGTGCTCTGAAGATTTTTGCAGTTAGATTAATTGAAAAAAGTGAAAAAAAGAACTTAAATATTAAAATGCATCTTGCATCAACTAAAATATGCAGATTTTAATCACCAAGAACAGTTAAACAGCTTAGCCACGCAGCGTATTATTTTGCTTTATCTGAAGCCTTTAAATAAACTTCCCTGCAACTCAATTAGTAAATCATTTTGTTCGATTATCACTAACTTAATGACGATTGTAAAAAAAATAAGAACTTAAGAAATTTAGTACTATGGACAGTAATATTTAAACGATGCGAAATTAAAGACTTTAAATATAACAGCATTTGATAATTAAGATTCTTACTCAACGGTCAATGTGGTGTTCAACATAAAGACACCCTGACGAGCCCAAGATTCGAGACAACCATGATTAGGAACCTTGAAATTTGGAATATCCGCCTTCAGTTCCTTAAATATTATGAACAAAGCACATAATTATATAATTAAATTTGTAGCAAAACATCACGAATTTCAAAGAACGAACTTTATAGATGTTTGTAAGTGAGGGTGGAATTTTGACACCTTTGCAAACTGAAAAGCATAGCCCATGTGCCTGAAATTTTTTTAACTTGCACGTACTATTCTGATTGCATGTTAAAGTCAAAATTATATACAAGCTAATAAACCACCTGGTTCTCGTCGTGATAGGGATCTGACCTATAAGTACAACGCGAATATGTTGAAGCGGAGTAAGGTTAAAAGCGTTGAAAATCTGATGTTGCGGTGGAAAAATTTTCACTCCCTGAATGCAGGCAATTGAAAGATAAGAAAAAAAAAGGAACTGAATAAAAAGGAATTTTGAATTCAGCTTGTGCTCGTTATAATAATGTATGAATGCGAAATTGTCAAGAAATTAATAAATCATCTGGTTTTCATCAACTTTTAAAATCTTTAAATTAAAAAAAAACCAATGTTCGCCGCAAATTTATTACATGAAGATTACCTTTCTCTTTTCTGCTTGCAAAAATTTAACAATTTTATCCATATATCCCTTCTGAAACTCAACGAAAAGTACTCTTCGCCAACCAATATCTTCAACCAAACTTCTTAAAAATTCTGCTGAACTTTCTGACGCTAGTGCATCTTTTTCTGGTTCTAAATATTTTAGGCAGCCATGGTTTGCAACATCTAAAAATAGTTGCCAATGTTATAAAAACCGTCATAAATAATCACCAGAATTTTGAACAAGATTCAAGTCAATATTTATTTTATTACGATTCAAATAATAACGAGACGACAAACCTAAAATGTCCCTATTTTCTGCAACTGAAATCTTCGCTGGAGTTTCTTTTTCCAAGGAGGCTTCATTCCTCTTAAGCCATGACATAAGATTACCGCATCTCATTGATGTACCCAACGATGCTGTTTTACCGATCGAAGATCTATTTATTGAAATGGTATTCTTTATCATTTATGGACACAGTGATTTATGAATATCTGTAAAAAGAAAATTAAGTTACAAAAAGGAGAGTAATTTTATATTAAACAACGAGTATCATGTGCAAAATCTCTCCAGATGTCTAACAAACGGAGAAGGATCAAATTTTTTAACTTCCAAATATGATTTCTTGACATATTAAATATATTTAAATCCTTGCAATGAATCGGCACAAAGAACAAGTTCTTGTATAGTGCACAGCAACATTATGTATGCATTAGCATCAACAACAAATAATGTTTCAATTTTATGTCCCATGGATGGAGAAAATGTGAAAGAATTAAGAATTGTAATCGACCTCACGATTGTAATCGATCCGACCTGAGTCAAAAAATCTATTTGAAAACAAAAAGTGATGTAAAATTTATTTGAATCTGGATGCTGATCAAAAAATTCCATGTTCACGAATTTTTTTATACTCGGATTCAAATTTTTGAATTTTACTGCTAAAGATAATATATGAAGAAAAATCTCCCCGCTGAAGTATCATCTCAAATGAAAATAGTTTTAAAGAGAGATTACAGAATCTGCAAAACCATTCAAAAAAATGCAAAATCAATGTTAAAATTTTTATTATTTGCTTTGACCAGTTCATTAATTTAAAACAAAACCAAGAAATTTTAATTTCCTTATACTCAAATATATATAAGTAACAATATGAATCAATAAATCACAAAACTTCAAAAAAATTCAATAAAACCGGTACTTTGTATACAGTTAAAAAATATATCACCGAGGTGACGTGAAAGCAGATGACGAGAATTGACTGCTTCGATTTTCTTCAAATACTTCATTTTCGGTTATCTGGGTATTAATTACAGCTTCTTCTTTCTTCATATTCCGTTCTGACAAACATGCCGAAATGGGAATAGTAACACGCTGTTCACCGATGCCCATGTCCGAAGCAGAACAGACCGAAACACTTATATTGGTAGTCGAATCTAAACTAATCAAAAATCTTTCCAGACTAAGAAAAAATTTTGTCCTTTTACGAAAAGAGATGTTTAATAAAATGAACCTGTATTTTGTACTGATAGATGCTGCTGTTCTAATGACTGTTGTAATGGTTGCTTCTGTATGTGTTGCTGCTGTTCTTCTGTTAATAAGATCTTTGCTACATCTGAATCCATACAACTGACATTGTTTGTTCCTTTAACTTTTGCATTTGTTGAACGACGTCTTGAAGTAGGCAGGCGAGATTTCCTGAAAACGTGAATGACAAAAGACTGAATCTAGAAACAGAAAACAAAAACAATGACTTTTATTAAACCAAAATTTGTATAAAAACTGAGGCCTACCATTCACTTCTATTCTTTAACGAATTTCTTTACAAATGACTTTACGTTTCATTTCTGTGCTCGATATTTTTCAGTCAAAATGTTACAAATAAATTACTTTTTGGGTGGAATCTTTTCCTCAATAGTTTTTACAGATGAATCTGATTCATCTGATGAATCACTCAGTTTCTCATAAAGAAGCAGACGATCCAATAAGAAATTTTTATCCCGTGAGAGCTTCAACAGTTTCCGCTGTAAGTTTCGCAATTCTTCTTGATAACATTCATTCTCCTGAAAAAAAAAGTACGAGATTTAAAAAAATAAAGTCAGTTTGACAATATGTATCGCATACTGTATCGAGCACACATGCTTCAAAATCTCCTTTAAGAGTGACTTTCAGGCTAAATAACGCATCCACATCATAGCGATATTATCTTTAACTCTGAAAAATCTCATGCAGAAGTATTTATTTCAAGAACCTACATAAACGAGGAATTTAAACCGATGCTTCAGTTCCCTATATTCTTCTTTCGCTGTCAGCGGTCGCTGCAGTATGTCCTCCTCATCCTCCTCATCGCCATCATCACGTTGTTGTATGAAATGTTTTTTCAATTGCTTTTGCAATGAAAACTGTACACATCCATGCTGTGATTGTTGTATCTGATGTGCCTGTACTTGCTGTTTCTGTTGAACAGTTTGCCACTGATGTTGAAAATTTTGTTGCTGTTGTGGTTTTTGCAACATCTGAAGTTGCTGTTGCTGAAGTATTTGAGGCTGTTGACAATGTTGTTGCAACATTTGCTGTTGCTGACAGTGTTGTTGTTGCTGCAATAATATGTTTTGCCGTAGTTGAAGATTTTGATGCTGGCCTTGACTCAATGTTGTCGGTTGCTTTAGGTATTTTTGTTGTTGTTGTTGTTGTTGTTGTTGCATGCGAGGAGATTGCAAAATATGTTGTTGACGAGCTTGCTGCAGTTGTAAAGAATGATGCATCAGCTGCGATGAAGCATCGCACATAACTGATTGTTGCTGATGAATATTATCATATTCTCCGTCGCAACTTCTACTTATCGTGGACTGAAGATGTTCTGCATGTGAGCCACTACTTGGTGTAAATGACACGGAATGTTGTCGTTGAAAGTGAGGAATTATAACAGCTGCGTGAGAAGAAGTTTGCGAAGGTGAAGGTGCATTAACTCGGGTTGATGGTAATGATGCTGAAATCGACAAGGACTGTGGCGGGCAAGAAGTAGTGCCTTGCAGTTGTACTGAACTCTGACCTCCATTCGCCGATTGGACGGGTAGAGGAGATGGGGAAGAATTGCCGACGAATGAGTACGTGGCGTAGAAGGTGTTGTTCTTGAAGGTATAGGCGAAGGTACGCAGTTCAGGGTGCCTGTCACCTGTCCAGGCGACATATAGCAATTTTGGTTTTGAACTGATTGTTGTTGTCCAATTACATGACTAACAGAAGGTAACGGCTGCTGAGCTGTTACTAAAAATGCCAATTGTTGCTGCTGTGCGGTTACAGGGGTACTGTCTTGACATCCTCCTAGCGATCTGTCATCAGTCAGCTGCTGCTGTTGTTCAGATTCTAACATAACATCTGAAAACAAATTAGCCATTGGAATTTAACCGATTATTCAAGCTTAATTCAGAAATTACAATTTAGCAATTTTAAACAATTACCAAAATGGTCAATTTATAATAGATAAAAATAAAACGGACAAACAATCTGAAAAACATTCTGAACTTAAACGAAGTGGTCACATTTCGTTTACATCATTAATAAGTGAATACGAAGGAGAATATATTGTGTGTAAATATACGAATTATGAGTGTGGGTATAATTCAATGTATTTGTGTAATGTAGTATAATGAGAAATTTTAGAATTAAGAAGAGCTGGGAAAACCCTTCCAAATCTTCATTATATATATTATATAAGCATATCTTCATTATATATAAATACATTACATCTCTTAATTTCCATAGCATAAAAGATATATGAAAGAACAAAAATCGAATATATAACCACTGCTGTCAAACAGGAAAACATAGAAAAAACTGCAACTTGATTACTTAGCGTTTCAGGAATATCTCCTGCTATATGCAGCCACGAAATACCGATTTGATTGTTGCAAACCAACAAGTGGGATAAACGCTCGCAGCAGCTACAAGCGGGCGATTTTGTGGGGGAGTGATGTGAGCGGTGGAGTTGATTTCTTGCAACTGGTTGGGAAGGGGATAAATTCCGAATGTCGCCTCCAAGATCACAGCTAAAACTTTCGACTCAAGTCCGAAACAGAAAAGACCCGAAGTTATGATATCATTTTTTGAGAGAAACTATGTGCATCTATTATATATGTGTCACAGTGAAGCTTTCTTGCTCACTATCTTCAAAAAAAGTACATATTAGCAGCATATGTGTAAATTTCTTAACTTCTACTTTACTCTTGATTTTTCTGTGACATATTAATATATAAACTATGAATAAATTGAATTTGATTTCAATTACGGTCAGTGCTGAAATGTTCAAAACTATAAACCTCGTCAGTGAAATGTCATTACACAAATGACTAATTTAAAAAACTATCCACTTAGCTGACAAGACAGTTTATGCTGTCAAAAGTCTCGGTTAGCAATGTCAATTTCTCTCTCGTTGTAAGTCCGCTCTTTCCCCTTTTAAGCTCTGGGCTTCATTAATTAGTGGGACTGATTAACTTTTCCTATTTTTGACCGTAGCGTTCATTAACTTTTCCATCGACTTAGATTTCCGGTTGGTATTTCCGGAAAAAACTAATGGATAAAGCATAAAACTGAGCATTGCATGTGACATCATAAAGAGACAATTCCCGATACTCTGCAACATATATTCAAATCCAATAGAAATGGTCTAATGTTCTAAACCAATTCGAAATCAGCGGAACCAAAGTCATTCTCAAGAATCCCTCTTTCGTATCGAACATCAAGAAATGCAAATGCGGAAGCAAGGGAAAGATGGCCCGTAGACCTCTTTTTACTACGGCAAAACTAGCCGATGTTGAATTACGCAATTGGAGTAAGAACGGACTTGAAGGGTTTGTGGAAGAATGTAAGTATGGGGATGTAGAAGTGGGAAGACGACATTAGGAATCTTTGAGGAGGGTACGAGAAATTGGTATGATATTGAAATTACTATTGGATATTGTTATTTCCAACAGTTTATTCAAATTTGTGCTTAATCAAACCGTTACAATATTTATAGTTTGTCGGTGCCATAGTGAATATTGCACAGATAAAAGAATTATATCGCTATGCTATAGTGGTTGGCTTGCTTACTGCTTCTCGCAGTCATCAATTTTATTTCTTTAAATAAAATACTTTAAAAACATTGAACATATGTTGCTTTCAGGATTTATATTTTCTTTATATTTCTGCGAAGCTATTCTTAATAATTAAGAAATGCAAAATTAAGAGGGGCATTTAACTTTTAGGATCCTTTGTAAACGAGACTCTAATAGAGGAATAAATATGTCTTTGTTTTGTCCAGTCGCATTAAAGCAATGATATACAACGATATATTACCTTATGCTTTAGAATTTATATTTCTACAAAATTATTTCCAAATTTATATTTCTACGAAGCTATTTTTTCTCTTATTCCGAAAACTTACGTTAAATGTTATTAATTTGTTTATAATGTTTTATTGTTTATTTTTTTAGTTTTAGTGAGAATGTTTGAGGAAGACGAGGAAATCGAAGAAGTTCCCTTTGAAGAGGATGAAGAGATTTCATCAGAACAGTGGCAGGTGTGTCATATATTATCTCTTTTAATCTAATTGTAACAAATGTTCAAATGCGTAAATTCAATTCAGGAAGCCTGCTGGGTTGTGATTTCGGCTTATTTCGATGAAAAGGGTCTTGTAAGACAGCAGTTGGACAGTTTCGATGAATTCATTCAGATGAATGTCCAGCGAATTGTCGAAGATTCACCTCCTGTTGAGCTTCAATCCGAAGTTCAACATTTCTCTGGTAATGTGTATTTCTTAGTGTATTTGTTCGCAAATTTCCTCATTCATTGTAGATCGTAATCATATGCTTTTTTAGGTGACGTGGAGAATCCTGTCAAGTTTGCACTAAAATTCGATCAAATCTATCTTTCAAAGCCTACTCATTGGGAAAAAGATGGTGCACCAACCCCCATGATGCCAAACGAGGCATATTTCTTTTTCTCGGCTAGAGATATAATGTATTATTGTTGTCTTTTTCAAACATGCTTTCTTACAGTAACTTTTTATCGATATTATAAAATATTTGGTGGAAAGATTCGCATGCATCGACTTCGATTTAAGTTATCCATATTAGTTGTTTGCAACTGTTGAAGAGTGATTAATTTCAAATAATTTTAAGGCGCGCTTACGAAATCTGACATATTCCTCACCTCTTTATATTGACATCACGAAGACAATGATACGAAATGGTGAAGAACCGAAGGAGACCAAATATGAAAAAGTATTCGTTGGAAAAATTCCGATCATGCTTAGGTTTATTTTAAAGATGATTCATGCTTCGATTTTCTTCATTGAAACAGAAGTTAATGAAAGTAGAATATTTTTGGTTTAAGAAAAAAGGCAATAAAACATTTTAACATGAGAGAAAAAAGATCACCTTTTTATTGTCTTTTCAATAACAAATTATAATTATATAACAGTGGATATCATTATTGTAGATCCTCATATTGCATGTTAGCGAATATGTCCGACCGTGATTTGTCCGAATTAAACGAATGTCCTTTGGATCCTGGCGGCTATTTCGTTATAAATGGTTCTGAAAAGGTAGTTCTAATACAAATGAATTCTATAAATATTAGTCTTCCGCAACTTTGATTACAAATTGGGACTTTCAATAAAAATTTTGATTTTTAGGTATTGATTGCCCAAGAAAAAATGGCCACAAATACAGTTTATGTCTTTTCTATGAAAGATGGAAAGTACACATACAAAACAGAGTGTCGCTCCTGTCTTGAAAATTCAAGGTAAATATTTCAAATGTTTCTCAACTTTAAACTTTATTAGTGATAATATTCTGCGACAATTTGGAATTATGGTATTACTTGGGGTAAGTAGAATAACTATTCACTAGATATTTACAAATCTTTACGGATTTATAGCCTCAGTAAAGTTAAATTTAGTTTCATAAACTGCTTAATAGTTTAAAATATTTCAGCCGTCCCACATCAACGCTTTGGGTTAATATGTTACCTCGAGGTGGTGGAGGTAGCAAAAAATCTGCTATGGGACCTAAAATTATTGCAATCTTACCATACATCAAGCAGGTTCTTGCTTATTTTGTTCTAAGACATTTTAATAACCTAACCTAAAACTTTGTAATCAAATTAAATAATTTATGAAAATTTAAATAACGCTAAAAAAATTTTTCTTTCAGGAGATTCCTGTGATGATCGTATTTCGTGCTTTAGGTTTTGTCTCTGACCATGATATTTTAGAACACATAATTTATGATTTCGAAGATCCAGAAATGATGGAAATGGTGAAACCAAGCCTCGACGAAGCTTTCGTTATTCAGGTATATTTTGATTAAGATCTTCGCTGACGGTTTGATGAAGATTGAAATCACATTTATTTTAAGTGTCATTCATTTTTTGTTTCATTATATTGTCTTTTCATCTCATGTTTTTTATTAATAACTTCATTAAATGGAACAGCGAACTATAAAGCCACTCCTAAAAAACTAAATGAACTAATTTCATCTTGAGGGAATTAATTCTTTCCATCAACATTTTTCAGTTCTTTTTTTGACTCTTTTCCATACTCTAAATTTAAAGTGATAGATAGATTGTAGTATTAGACTTTCAGGAGCAAAACGTTGCTCTCAATTTATTGGTGCGCGTGGTGCCAAGCCGGGTGTGACTAAGGAACAACGCATTAAATATGCCAAAGAAATATTACAAAAAGAAATGCTTCCCATGTTGGTATATCGGACTTTTGCGAAACGAAAAAAGCGGTATTTCATATGATCAGTTTCTTTTTTCAATTTAAATATGATCTTCGCTCCTGATCCTTTTTTTTTTGAAGAATTATATTGAAATGAGAGAAGGAATATTCATCAGCATTGATTTTTTCAGTGGATTCTGATATTTTCTGTATTGCAGATTTTTTAACACACGGACGGGTAAGACTTATGTAGAAAAATCGTATCAGACTGTACTTATATGAATAAAATTATAGTGGCAGGTGATTGGGGCAAGATGGTAACAAAGTATTTTTTATAAGTATACTCAAATTTTCTACAAATCGTCGCATTCATTAAATTTTTTTGCATGAAATTGCAACTTTGAGAATTTTCGAAAACTTAATATTTTAATGAGGATTTGAATTTTTCGAATAGTGGATTTTTTTTTTGACAATAAATGATTGTGTAAAATAAAAGGAAGAATTACTTTGTAGTATTTCCTCGGCTATATGGTTCACAGATTGCTACTAGCAGCGCTTGGACGTCGGGAATTGGATGATCGTGATCATATGGGAAATAAGCGATTGGATCTTGCCGGACCTTTGTTGGCATTTCTCTTCCGAGCACTCTTCAGAAACCTTCTAAAAGAAGTAAATTTTCAAAACATTTTGATTCAGTCTAAATTATGCTTTGATGATTAATTTTAAGATTAGTTTATCTGTTCTCTAATAAAATTTTCACAGTTCGTTTACAGAAAGTTTATCACTCATTAAATTCCTACGTTTTTTAAGGTACGCTTGACCGCGCAGAAATACATAAATAAGAATGGCGATTTCATGTTAGATTTGTGTGTTAAAACTCCACTCATTACTCGAGGTCTTGCATATTCTCTAGCAACAGGTAATTGGGGAGATCAGAAAAAAGCCCATCAGTCTAGAGCAGGTGTCAGCCAGGTGCAGTGTTCATTTATCTTTGATTTCCATCAATTTTTATATCCGTTGTTTGGTATGTAAGCGAACTTTTATTAAAGATTGATCATTTAATTGCTCTGTAGCTTTCTTTTAATTTTTAGCTTTTATTTCAAAATGGTATGTTATGAAATCATCTTAGGTACTAAATCGTTTAACGTATACTGCAACGTTATCGCATTTACGTCGTTGTAATTCACCAATCGGACGAGAAGGAAAATTGGCGAAACCACGTCAGCTCCACAACACACAGTGGGGTATGGTATGTCCAGCCGAAACTCCTGAGGGACAAGCTGTAGGTTTGGTGAAAAATCTGGCCCTTATGGCGTATATTTCTGTTGGTAGTTTGCCGGAGCCAATTCTCGAATTTTTGGAAGAATGGTCAATGGAGAACCTCGAAGGTTAAGAGATTTACTGTTTGAAAGAATATAACTAATTCCAATAAAAATTAGGTTACGGTTTTTATCTTATGTTATAACTTTATATTATTTAATATTATGATTTTTATTCTACATTCTAACTTTATCGTTATTTATTTGAAAGTACTGCTTTTTTTATTAAGAATAGAGATATTGTTTATATTACAGAAGTAGCACCAACAGCTATTGCTGACGCGACAAAAATTTTTGTTAATGGTGCTTGGGTTGGTATTCATAGAGATCCCGAGCAATTGATGACCACGTTGAAAAAACTGCGAAGAGAGATGGACATCATTGTTTCAGAAGTATTTATCCCAATTATACAGAAATGTTCAGGAGACTTGAGAAGAATTAAGCTGGATTTTTTTCTCGATTTTAATTTCCTAATATTTTTTGGAATTTGAAGAAATAATTATTATAGGTATCTATGGTGCGAGATATCAGGGATCGGGAAATTCGTATTTACACAGATGCTGGACGTGTATGTAGACCCTTGCTGATTGTTGAAAATCAAAAATTAGCTCTTAAAAGGAAGCATATTGATCAATTGAAGGATAATAGCTATTCTTGGTCAGAACTTGTTGCAGGTGGCGTGGTCGAACTTATTGATGCTATGGAGGAAGGTACGAGCTCAAAATATTTTGAAATATGAGTTTCTGTCTTCTTATCTAATCTGGAAGTCAGTCAGTATCGTATTTACATAATAGTTGGAAAAAAAATTTTTTTCTCCTTTATTGCCTTGTTAGATTAACCTGATCTGTTGTTTGAATTCCGAACAGCTCCGTTTTGTTTTATCAGTTTATATAAGAAAGCGATGTTTTTCTATTCTGCTTTGCTGTTTTGCAGAGACGGTAATGCTCGCAATGATGCCAGAGGATTTGAAAGCAGGAGGATACTGCGATACTTACACACATTGTGAAATTCATCCGGCTATGATTTTAGGTGTTTGTGCGTCGATTATACCTTTTCCCGATCACAATCAAAGTCCACGAAACACATATCAAGTATGTTTTCGTAAATGTTTAGATTTCTCAAAATTGTTATAATTTTATGAATTCTTTTTTAGAGCGCTATGGGTAAACAAGCTATGGGTGTCTATACCACCAATTTTCATGTTAGGATGGACACTCTTGCTCATGTGCTATATTATCCGCAAAAGCCTTTGGTCACAACTAGATCTATGGAGTACCTCAGGTATTTCTTAGCATTTTCAAAATTCGTAGAAGAAATGAGAAGTAATACTCGAAAAATATTTAGAGAAATCCATTTTCAGATTCAATGAATTACCTGCTGGAATTAATGCTATTGTTGCTATTTTGTCTTATACGGGTTACAATCAAGAAGATTCTATTATCATGAATCAGTCTGGTATTGATAGAGGTCTCTTTAGATCGGTTAGCATCGTTGCCTTTTTAGTCTTAAGTCTTGTTATTAGACTTTATCTAATAAATGTTATGAACTTTTATGGATTGAGATAATCGAATTTCGGAATAATTAGATTTTAAATATATATATATATATATATATATATTTTAATAATTAGATTGAATTTTTTTAGGTTTTTTACCGTTCATATCGTGATCAGGAAGCCAATATCGATAATGCAAATGAAGAACTGATCGAAAAGCCTACAAGGTATTCTTCATTTTATGTGAACAATTTAAAAAAAAAATTTAATCGTTTTTCTTTTTGAAAAACGACCGTTAAATATCGTTAAATAATTCAATATCCAGAGACAAATGTTCTGGTATGCGGCATTCACTTTACGATAAGCTGGATGAAGATGGTATAATCTCTCCTGGAATGCGTGTTTCGGGTGATGACGTCATTATTGGAAAGACAATCTCATTGCCGGATACCGTATTTTTCATAGATTTTTCATATTTTTTAATTGAGGTAATAAGTATGAAAAAAAAAGTTTATTCTATCAACATTAGTATTGTTTAGGAAGATGATCTGGATGCAACAATCAAACGATATACGAAAAAAGATGCCAGTACATTTTTAAGAAGCAGTGAAACCGGCATTGTTGACCAAGTATTTTCTAAAATTTGTAGTGCTTTTTAAATTAGAAATTCAAGACGATCGTTTCTACATTATTGATTTTTTATAATCGAAAATTGATGTCCCTAATGAATTAGGTTATGTTGACTCTGAACACGGATGGCAACAAATTTGTCAAAATTCGTGTGCGATCAGTACGTCTGCCCCAAATTGGTGATAAGTTTGCATCGAGGCATGGCCAAAAAGGCACAATGGGTATAATGTATAGACAAGTTAGTTTTTTTTTCCTTTTTTGTTATTTTATAGTTCAACTTCCCTAACATAATTTATCAAGAAGAGCAAGGATATCTAAAAGTTGCTATAAAGTTTTTGATAAATTTAGCTGCTTTAATGTTTGTTTAATTTAAATGAATATTGGGAATCTTCAGGAAGATATGCCTTTTACAAATGAAGGTATAACTCCAGATATCATTATAAATCCGCATGCAGTACCTTCTCGTATGACAATTGGACATTTGATTGAATGTTTGCAAGGGAAAGTATGTAAAACATTATTTTTTTTCACTGAGATTTTGCTTAGGAATACAGATTTTATTTCTTTTTTATTGTTGTTGTCTAAAATAGTTTGTTCATATCTTATTGGAATTTGTTTTATTCAGAATTTCAATATTTTTTTATGCATTTGATTACTGAAAATAATTTTCAGTTATCCGCAAATAAAGGTGAGATTGGTGATGCAACACCTTTCAACGATACGGTTAATGTTCAGAAAATTAGTAATTTATTACAAGAATATGGTTATCATCTGCGTGGCAATGAAATCATGTACAATGGGCATACTGGTCAAAAACTCACAATACAAGTGGGTCAAAATTAATTCCTGGTTTTTTTTTTGTTTCAGATTTAATAAAAACCCTCCGTTATCTTTCTGTTACTGAATGTCCTGTATATTCAGGAAAGGATTTCTTTTTATGCTTTCGACTTCAGAAATATAAGTTCCATGTGGTTTTTTCATTTAATTATTGTATTTAAATGGAAATCTTCTAGGTTTTCTTGGGTCCAACTTATTATCAGCGGTTAAAACATATGGTGGATGATAAAATTCATTCGAGAGCTCGTGGACCTGTACAAATGATGAACCGACAGCCTATGGAGGGCAGAGCTAGGTATTTTATATTCCATTTGTTTGCTTTTATATTTTAAGTGAGCTTGAGAGGCTTATTTTTAAGAAAATAAAGATCGTTCAAGTTAGAAATGAAATCATTCAAGAGATGGTGGTCTTCGATTCGGTGAAATGGAACGAGATTGTCAAATTTCACATGGAGCAGCACAATTCTTGCGCGAACGTCTTTTTGAAGTATCTGACCCTTACCATGTATATATTTGCAACAACTGTGGTTTAATTGTAGTAGCTAATTTGCGAACAAACTCATTTGAGTGCAAGGTAAGTGAGGAAGCTGGTTTGTTTATTTGAAGTTATAATCCATATTTTTATAATTTTTAATAGCTCATCATAGAAGTCTTTTGTATGCAAAAAATTGGGAGTGGTACTAAAGAAGAGAGCCACCAATCGAAAGATGAAATCCAGATAATCCAAGTCTTAATCATTTAATTTGTTTACAGTAATTGTAAATATGAATCGTTAATCCTTGTTAGTTAGTTTTTAATACGTGTTGATAACTAAATAAAACATTTCCAGGCATGCCGAAATAAG
Source organism: Dirofilaria repens (assembly GCA_008729115.1). Classification (NCBI taxonomy): domain Eukaryota; kingdom Metazoa; phylum Nematoda; class Chromadorea; order Rhabditida; family Onchocercidae; genus Dirofilaria; species Dirofilaria repens. The sequence goes on along the minus strand of SNRZ01000004.1, from coordinate 1,160,977 downwards.
ACACAAGTATCAGCATTTCGTATTCCGTATGCTTGCAAGCTGTTATTTCAAGAGCTGATGTCGATGTCAATTGCACCACGTCTTATGATTTCTTAAATTTATTCACATTTATTATATTTGTATTTTTCTTTTCTAATTAACAGTTGTCTGTTTTGTATTTTATTTTGTTCTAGCTAAATTTTATGTTTTTGAATGTCGAATAGACCTATGTTTAAGAAAATATGCTCGCTGCATTCATGTCTGGAATTTCCTATAGCTGTTATGTTTTTGAGCATCGAAAAATAAGAATTACAGTTGTTTAATTATTGAATTAATGAGCTTGCATATTTTTTTTACTCTTTATAACTGCAAAATTATTCATTCCTTATGTCGTTTGTTTGAAAGCTTTTATTTGCATTTCTTCAAAGAAAGCACTGATAACATCAAACGTATTAATTTTTATTACTTAGAAAACAAACCCATGAAAAATTAATTTAGTGAAGAAGTTGATGACAGATTTGGACGGAATGTGAAAGATTTTATTATTTTTTAAAGTTGGTGGGTTTTAACTTATTCGAATATATAAACATATTAAATGCTGTGGGGTGCTTTCTATTGATTATACATTTTCATGAAGTAAACGTTTGTGGGGTTTGTCTTTGTTGCGACGCAATTATCCACACATTAAATTAACATGGAAATGGGTTGGTTGTATTGTATGGTTGACCCAAATTATCCTGCCAAGAGCAGTATTATTCATACTTCCGATAATGTTATGGCAGTTCAGTTATGTCACTCAATTCCTTTTCGTTACGGTTGCTATTGTTGCTACTACAGTTTGCTTTTAATTCTTCCAGCACGCAGCAAATCCCTACTGGTTTGTTTTTTATTTTACACAAATTCTTTGGGCGGATAATTGATCAGTGCGTTGCTCAATGTTTTGCGGTCCCAAGGTTTTCCTGTATGAATAGCTGAGAGAAATAGCAGTTAATATAAAGCACGGGGAAAAGATTGTACCTGTTGGATGCTTATGGCTAAACATCTATAATCCATTTTGGCGAGGCGAATAGTAGTCTAGCGTCAATCATTGTTACTTAAGTCTTTAGTCCAATAGATGTTACTATTAGGCAGCTTAACTAGTTAAATACATATATTATAGTTAAAAACAAATGAACAGTGATGTTATTCTTACGCTGATTCTCTTATAATAAATGCTTATTTCTTGAAAAATAAATCGATCATAGAGGATGATAATGCAATAAAAGTAAAAGAAATGATTTTCTCCGGCGAACGTATATATTTTGTTTTTGGTTTTTATTAGAATATATGTGGAGTAACTTGCACATTTTTTCTTCAAATTTAATAAAAGTTCGAAGTAATACTTGCTTTTCATGCATTTATTGTAATGCAACACTTTACTGGCTATTAGCAAAAAGAAGAATACTAAAGTAGATTTTAGGAAAGCATACAGAAAATCAGAAAGACGCGGACCAAACTATCTACCCATGGTTAAAGCCTTGGACTGGCGTTATTGACATTATGATGCAGAACGCGAAAGCATTCGAATTTACAAATAAGGTATAATTTTTTAAATTATTATTTCACAACTCATGTTATAATTAAGGGCCGCACATATCATCTTATGACCTTCTATGAAGCATCATTGAAATACTTGTTTATCCAATAAAAGAACCTTTTTTAAAGTTTTGCATTCACGTGTAAACTTAGGAATTGTGTGATCCATAACTGACACTCAAGTTTAAGTTGCTTTTCATAGTCTTTGGTTGATGTTTAATTTAATTTCTATCAAGTACTCATTGCAAGAATATTATCGATAAACATCTTTTACCATCATTATATGCTGTTTACTTCCTCTTATGTAGTTAAGTATGGGAAAAGTGTACTGCCTTTATTCCCGTTTATCTTCTTTTCTATATGACGTGGTATACTATTGATTTCTCAAATATAGTCTTATTTCCTTATCGTATGTACCTCTTATGATTACTTTAAAACCAGCGATGAAAATGAAATTGAATATAAAGTTAGAAACAGTACTGCAGTATCTTTTCGATCCATTTATCAAATCTCAATGCGTTTGATCGATTACTGAGATACGCTTTGCATTTATTATCCTTTTAATATTTTTAAATGAAAAAATTTAGTTCAGAATAAAATCATAAATTTGGGATAGTTTTTGTCAATGACCCGTATTTTGGATTTTCTAGAAGGCCAAACGTAATTAAAATTAATTATTTGTCTATTTACATTTTCAATTATTAATTTTAAAGGTGATTTCCTACATATGAATTTCTTCAGGATCTTTAGCTCCTTGGTGTCATTACAATTTTCACTATAAATGTTCACTGAAAAATGACATATTTGGAAATCATCTATTTTTTTCGAAACTTACGACACCTCAGAGTATAGTCTCTATCAGTCCTTTAATCAGAAAATGCCAAAAATATCCAACAAACAGAAATTGTACATTATTTTTCCAAAAGATCAAAGTTTAATGAAACAACAAAATAGCGTATCCGATATTTTATTTTGAAATTTCCAACGGATTCATGATCTGAAAGTAAAGTAATTCAGTTCGATAATTCGTCACTCCAAAATCATTGATGGCTTTTTTCACACTGCTACTTTTAATAAATATTTTATCACTATGCCGAAACGTCTCATTAAATCGTTCAATTATAAAATATCGAAAGTAATGCATCCCAAAATTTTGCTTTTATAATTCTATTTCATAATTTAGCAGTTTCAAAAAATTGATAGAAATGCGGGGTTGTCTTCTTATGCAAAAAAAATCATTTGGTATAATTTTTCCATTTGTTTCTTAATCTTATTTTTAAAGCCGATTCCTACTAAATTTTGATTTTTTGTGATCTACTGTCTAATTTTGATGGATTCATGTAATTTTTTATTTAATGCATTAATGGACTTGTTTAATCATTATCAAATTTTTAAATTATTTTGTTATTTCTGAATTAATATAACATAACTTTATGTTCCTTCTACCGTTTTAATCAAAAATTGTGACCTTTTTAATCAAAAATTGTAATCTGTCATTGGCGAATATCAAATTATTTTTATTGAATTGTAACTGATTTGATATACTTTTTTTTGACTCGTAATGATGAATAGATGCTATTCAGAGGTATCACTATTTTAATATGCATTATTGGATTTTTCGTTTAATTAATCCTTAATTTTATTCATTAAGCTCATCCGATCTAATAAGAAGTATGTTTTTTGAAAATTTCATTTATTCGAAATAATTTTAGTCGACAATAGCAATGCCATCAATACTGACATTATTAGAATCATTTGGACATAGTCAAAGTCGTCGTGAGCAAATCGAAGTTGGTCGTGATCGGACAGTGAATGTATTTGGCATGCCCGTTGGTCGAAAAGACGGCATTTCATTGGCTCCGTTAAGAGGTTTTCATTGCAACGTATTTAATAATAATAGCAGTAGAGTATGATATATTAAAAAAAAATTACTCAAAAGATTATTGGAAAATATGATTTGTTTCAGCGATCAGATGAAAATATCTAGTTAGAAGTTACCCTGAATTCTTTCTACTGTTCTCCAATTTAAACACGAATCTGTCTTTGTACATATACTATGTCTCGTGAACAAAATAGTGCTTTATAGGTCTTAGCGTCGGTAATGAGGATATGTTTGGTCCGATTGCTGTCAACGATAAGTACAATATCAATTGGGGGATTTTAACGATCTTAACAACAAATTTGCTCAACTATCTCAGTGAATCCCGTATGCTTTGCAATTTTTATGCTAGAGTTTTCATTTTTTTATTGTCAAGATTTTGATAGATTTGATAGTTTTTGACGGAAATATCGAAAAATTTCTGATAGTCATTTCAATTTGGCGTTTGTTATAGCTAACAGTTTTTTATTCTTTTGGTCTTTCCAGTTCGACGAAAAGAATCTTAATTCGGTATTTTTTATTTTAGACGTATATCATTTGTTGTTAATATGTGTAGCTGTTCCTTATAAAAATCTATCAGATGTCAGAAATGTGATTTAAATTTTCGGTCATTAATAAACTTATGCAGATGCAGAAGGCTTATCATCACTTTCTTGGTTGATAAGCTCTAGCATCATTTTTTAATATACAATTCCAATTTGCTTTGGAAAAATATTAATACACAGCTCATTTGAAGAAATTCAGTTAGCTAAAGGTAACAGCAACAACTTGATAAAATTTTCCAGGAAATAATATGGCAAACTTTATAAATAAATTAACGATGCATTCCTGCCATAAAAAGAAAGTACCATATTATAACTTATAAATTTAATAATATACTTAATTAGTGGAAGCAAAGTTGATTATTTGTATTCTTTCAGCACTTTCAAAAAATCATTTTTCCAAGATTAACCGCTAAACAAATTCTATAAAATTATGAATGAAATATCCAATTACTATGAAAATTCATTTTTCTTATGATTATTAGCACGCACTGATTTTTTTTTCTTTTAATGATATTTTTATTTCAGGATAAAATATTATGGAATTTGTATTGCTCTGCTGGATCTGCCTGTTTATTTTGATTTATTTGTTATTACTTTGATTATCTTAAGTGAAAAATTTTACGGAACGTCTGCTGTACAACAAATTCCTCGTTTTCATAAATGTGATTGTTTAGCCTGGGACTCCAAGATTTGAAATATAAATCTTATGACTAAAATTAAATATGTATAATTAGGTTCAGCATCTGCAGCTAATTGTTCATTACTGATCGACCTATTCACGCATGCTGTAGCCAACGTTTTCGGATATTTTCATAAAATCATTTTTTATCTGAAACCCATTTGGATTTATTTCTATTTAGCATTAACACTGAGAATGGGAAATATGGAATTTACCAACTCCATTTTAGCACTTTTCATTCGTTTATCAGTTTTCCATTTTTCCAAGGCAATTATATCCTAAGTTTCTATAAATGTCAATAAAAGAGCTATCAGATTGTCAGATAGATGGTCCTTGCTCCTTTCGATCATGTACACGCATTGGCGCGTAGCACAATGTTCCACGGAAATCAGTTCATTTTCGTTTCTCTATTAGATTTAACTTTATCCGATTGATTAATTTTCTCGCCAGTTTGTAATCCACAATGATCAAGCATCGAATGTTCTACTTTGTATTTGTCAAGGTGTATTAATATCGATAATATTTGATAATTTGTTCAGTTCGAATTATTTGTCAGTAAAAGTTAAATCATCGACTTTACGAAGTTGGTGAAAATTTAAATCTTCAAATATGTTAAGACGCTGACGTTAATTTGATCATGCAGGTATGTGCAGTACTTGAGCAACTTTTTTGTAGAATTTTTGATTCCAAACTTGAATTTGAAATTTGATTGTCGTTCATTATTTAATCTATCATTGTACTGTTAATACTACTCTGAACTTTGCAAATTTATCTTGTTTCCCGACCGAGATTATAGAATCTCATTGTAAAGTTATGTAGTGGAGCTTGTAGAATTTTAATTATAATCCAGAATTTCAATATTTTTGATCAGAAGACTGGTAATGAAGAAAAAATAAGAGGAAAATAAAAAGAAGTTAAGATGGAGTCAAAGTACTTCAAATGGCCATGATATAGCTTTATTAATTTATTTTAAAAAGTGGCATGTACGAGCAAAAAATAACTACTAATCATACATATACAGTCTCGATAATTTGAAATACAATTCAGTCGACTTTACCATTCAGAAATTCGATCCAACATGAGTCATCCTAAAGTCTTTTTTTTTTTTGATTAAAAATATTAACTGGTTTCGCTCATTAAAAAACATTCGGTCGAAAACATAAAACCTTTTGATAAACGTATAAAATTTCTAATTTAAGCGAAATACACAATTTTTGTCACCGTTACTTCTTTATTTCTTATTTATTTGAAAAAAAGAAACAAAGGAAAAAAAAAACAGAAGGAATGCGACATTTCTGATGAAATTACTCCAATGAAATTGATTTTTGAAAAAATTAGGGTCAAAAATGAAATTGAGAATTTACAGCCAGTCTGTTAACAGAAGGCTATTAAGAAAGAGATAATTGTATGGAATAATGATGAGAAAAGATGAAACAATGGAATAATTTGAAGTTTCTTATGAAGAAATTGAAGAAGTTAAGTTGTCTTTGCCAATAAATTTAATATTAAATGCTTATTAGAGAGGTTATTTTAAAATTTTTCTCAAGGTAGTTCAATTAATATGACCATCCCCTTAGAATGATAATATTGAGAATGGTTGTAGAGAACAGCTTAGACTAAATATTGCTTAATGGCAATTTGTGGAATAATTTTCAATCATACTTCATGAAGATTCCAATAGACCAGAGTGATTTTTCTTTATATAATCGTATAAATAATAACTATGAAAGTCTTATCATAATAAATGTTAAGTTAGGAGTAATGCATTGTATCTTGATGAATAAAATCACCACTGAATCGTTTCTTGTCGTTAGAGAAGAATTTGTTTTTCTAAGACAGAGCAAAAAAAAACTTATATTTGAAAACATGATCATGTAACAGTAAATTGCTCCTTTGATTGAAATCTAATAAAAAAAAAGAAAAAGAAAAAAAAAACGGAAATCGAAACTTGATTATGCAAATAGATACGATTTGTTTGACCACTGTGTTTTGTCAACTTCAATGAATGGTATGAATTCAGGAATTCTTTCAGCATCGAAGCTGATGTAGGAAAGTTAGTAAAGTCTAGAGGAAACACACACATATACCGGTCAATTTAAGCAGAATAGTTTGAAATGCTTCATGCAAAAAGAATCAAAGCCGAGATTATTCTGATCATTCAGTTTGAAATTTAGTTTTGCCCAAAAATTGAATCTTTTTGAAGGAAACTGCAATAGAATTTAAAAACTGTTCATCGGGATTAGCAACAAACTAATATTTATTTAATCATTGACTTAATAATCATATTAATAACTAATTTATTAGTAAGACGTGAGACACTCTGTCAAGAGGTATAAGTTGGTATTTCTGTCATAGAAAGATAGGCAGAATTTTTGGCACAATAATAATATCGATATGCTTTTTTGAATGGTTTTGAGATTCGCTGATTGTTTTAAAAAGAGTAAACAAAACTGACATTTACTCAAAAATTATTACAGTAATTTTGCTTACTATCTCTTATTACAATTCATAAAAATATAAAAAATAATATGATGGAAAAAGAGAACAAATGGAGTTAAGCTTTCACTCAATTCATTTGTTTAAACTACAAAAAAAGTGAAGTTTTAAAAAAGCGATAAATGACAATGATATGGAGCCGACCTTGAAATATACTACCAGCGTTCCAATAAACAATTTTTTTAGGCTCAGTTTACAGTTATATAAATCCTAGTAATGTATCCTAACTTTAATTGTTTATAGAATGTTTCGGAATGTTTATATGACTAAGATTTTATCAATAATTTTTGTTTTGTGCTAATAGTTCTGTTTTATTTTATTGTTTTCTTTTTATGTGGTATACTACACAAGTTTTTTCGCTAAATATCTTAGTAGTTGAGCGACCGTTAAAATGATTTTTTAACAGCTTCACTACAGCATATAGAAATGTGAAATAAGATTTAACATCTGGAATGATACTATCTCTCATCAAACACAGCGAAAAAATTGACTAATCAGATCAGATAATATAAAAATTTTTCTCCAAATATCACATCTTTTTGATAAATGCATTTATAAGATTTAAATGAAATCTAAAAAATGTTTAGAATGCTTAATACTTGTTCAAAAGTGATGACCGTAGAATGTTTAAAATTTTATGCGTTGATGACTGTTTTAAAATAAGCTGAAAACCATTTCGTAGTTTTCTTGCAAATTTCTGAAAATACACTGACTTCTACTATACTATATCGAATTTCACCTTTAATACATATTATTAACAAATTTTATTTTTATTAGGAATGATAAAAAAGTTGTTATCATTACTGCTCATTGATTTATAGTAACATCAATCTTTTTTTGCATTTCAAAATAAATTGCTACATTTTAAAACAATTTTTACTGAACTTTTCAGTCATTCTATTAAAAAGAATGAGTCATTTGTGTCTCCTTATCATCTAAGTCATGACAATTTATACTTTCCAAGTCTCGACAAATATTGAATTTTCTAAAAGCCTATTTTTATGTTTGTCTCGAGGAATAGAAGAAAAAAAATTGTTGAAGAATTTATAAACTGAATTATTTGAAATAAATTATTTGTCTAATTTTTCTTTAAAATAAATTGTTATTAGTTTATTCAATCTCTTCAATTGGAATGAAATTCGCTTGAAACAAAAAGCAACGATAACTGAAAGTACGGCACACATTGTTATTGATCCTTGCATTTGTTTCACGAACCAATTTTTTTCCAATTTTATTCAGTTAAGTTGCTTCTGCATAGTTATTCTTATCCTCTTTACTAATTTTCATTCAACTTCAGAATATTTTTTATCTCAAAATTATTCAGTCTTATTATTTGCAATTTCATAGTGCTATTGATGATGAGCGACTTTTTTTTCTATTGCACATTTCTATAAACTAAAATGGTTCGTTGATTCTCTCTCTTTTCGTTGATAATAGTGATATGAGATTTATAATACTGATATGATAAAAGTGTGAAAATTTTTTTCTAAAAAAGTTTAAAATTTGTGAAATGATTCGTTTTTTATTTGAAGTTTATCCTGACACAGTGATTATCTATACCAGGGCAAAAATATTAAATCTTAAGAAAATCGTTTCTGTTTTTTAGTTGATCTTTTAGGTTTTGAATTTTAGATTTCCGAAATGAGATTTCGATTTCTGCTTTGAATTTCTCTGACTTATCATGTGTATTCCATTTAGATATATTTTCTATTGATCATTTTACATAAACCAACTATAACTGGCGAAATGACAGAACTTTGCTTCTTGCTCCTCGTGGAAAAATTCGTGGGACATCATTGCAATGGAAAACAAAAATTGATGTGAATAGAGATACAATTTAAAAAACTTATATGTAGGAGCATTATAATTGGAATATATTGTTTATATATTCCAATTCCGAGCGGAAAAAAACGTTTGGGAGATGTATGATATTGATTATTGAAGCTGTATGTATTCTGGTATTCTGGTACTCAATTGCCTATTAGTGTCTCTGATATGTATTCTGGTATTCTGGTACTCAATTGCCTATTAGTGTCTCTGATTTTTCTCGGAAATTTTGATAACTAATTTATTTCATTTCTTTGCCTCACTTTCTTGCTTACGTGGAGAAAGTAAAGTGATATGGTATTTAAAATGCATTTAAGCAAATAATTTAGATCAAAATATTCAGCAAATAAGTTTTCAAATTTGCTAATATAGCATTCATTTTACAGATCGATCTAATTAGTTTGTGTAGATCCTTCTTTTTTATTAAATCTAATAATGTTAGTTTATACAGAAATTTTTCAAGTTTAAGGGAATTCTATTTCCAAGAAAATCTTAGTTTACTGCTGTTTAAATTTGCACGTAGTTAATCCAAATATTCTCAAAAAAAGAATTCATCACTTTTTATTTTGATTCAATTTCACAAAAGGCCAAGTTTAAAAAATTTCTAAAGTCATTATTGGTTTCGTATTATTTCATCATCATCTTATAGTTGAATAGAATTTGTTCTAATTTAAAATCATTAGAATTTGTTTATTTTCACTCCTTATTATTTTGTTAGATATTTTCGAAAATCAAATCCATCACAGCAACTAGCAAGCGGGAAACCCTTCTTGTATTTACGCTTACAAAGAACGCTTTATATTTCATTCGGGCAATTAATCATACAATTGTTTTTATAAGAGGCATTTAGAGATAGCCGATTGGCAGAGTGTGATATTTTGATAAATCGCAGTAGCAACAATGCTGTTGCTAATATCCAACCTTTCCCGATTCTCTATCGAACATTGCACAATGGACATTCCATCCCACACAAAAAATTAATCGTACATATATATATATATATATATATATATATATATATATATATCAATATATATCAGTGATTCCCGAATTATGCATTAATTATCAATAATAACATTGTTGAATTTTACAAAAAAATGTCGTGAAAATTTACATATTTCTAATGTCATGAAAATTTTATTTCCTTATGGATTAATTTTATTGAATGTTAAACTCCATTTATAATTTACTTATTCCCAAAACTTAAAGGCTGAGAAATATTTAAGGCATCGAAAATACGAATTTTCTATCATTTGCAAAGCTTAAATTGTTCCCGTAATAAGAGATTAGTTCATGATTGGTAGAATTCTATAATTGCATTTTGAAAAGTACTAATTCCTCATCTTATTATTTAAATTATTATTAGATCAAAAATATCACAATTAACAAACATTAGAGAGCGATGAGTATTAAATAGAGGCAATATGTTTTTAAGCAAATTCTTGCCTTCTCCGTTTTTCCAATTTATTATTTTCACCTTAAAGAACATTTCGAAATCATCAAATTGTACTGAAACTTATTTTTTAATGATCTATGCTTCATTCTATTTCCTCCTCTATTTTTTGGAATTTGAATTGAAGCATTATGTTGAACAAAGATAAGGAACTTTTCAAAAAGTATATGAAAAACAAGCGCATTTTATGCAAATGGAAAAGAATTTTTTTTCTCTTTACTGTTTTTTTCCTTTACAGAACCGGGACAATTTGATACACCCAACATATTTCAAAATTTTTTTCTTTTCTTAAATATTAACAAGTATTCCCAAGAATTGCCACAAGTTTAGGAGTAAACCAGTTTCCGGTGTGAAAGAATTAACTAGCTTCCGATTGTAAACAGATTTGAATCCAGAACTACGACATTTGCAGAAAACAGATATTCATATATGAAAATCTCTGATGACATCAGTAAATTAAATAAAGCTAAGAGAATAAAAATTAATTAATTCATCTTAAAAGTTTTTTTTGAAAATCGCAGATACTTATAAGATAAAGTGGTAAGAAGAATAACACGGAAATCCTTTCTCAATCATTGCAGCATTTTTAGCAGCGTATGATATGTGCTGTGATTGGATTGGATTGTATACATTTTCTGCTTGAAATATTTCGGTAAAAATCTTGTCCATAGTATAAAGAATCTGATGAATGATATCATTCAATAAGAGAATATGAAGCGAACATGGAGGTAACAAAGAAAAATGAAATGTGAGAATAGATATTTTATGTTTCTTTCCAAAAAAAATTTTCTGCTGGCCCACATTTTTCATTCCAAACAAGAAATCAGAAGTATTAGCATAAACAAAAAATATACTATTTTATGGAACAATTAAATTAAACATTCTTAAAAGGCTCAACGAAAATTAAACATCTTTAAAAGATTCTTTGTCGTTGTCATATACAACTATATCAAGCAAGTAAAATTATTTATTTCTACTTTGATTAATAATCATCTTTCAAACTGGCACCTTTCAATAAACAGATTGACTAATAAAAGAATGAAATTTATCATAACAGAACAATTGTTTGGCATTTTCTATCTCCGTAAACTTGATGACCAAAAATAAATATCAATGTTTCCGTAAATTGGAAATTTAGTTTTCGAATTATCTTTTATTTGATTCTAGAAATGATTAAGAAATGATCCAGATATTTTCTCAGCATAAGTTTGTTTAATAGATGATTGTAATGATCATCAAGAGGTTTTACATCGGTCTGTTTATCATCACTTTTGATTGTTAGATTAAATGTAAGGATATTTATTGTCAGTTTACTGCTGTCTGAAATAGTTAGAAGAAGTGGAGTTTGACTAAATTGGAGAATTTTGAATAAGATGCAATTGATATTAAGTGTAGAAGATTAAATTCTCTATATCAACTTTTATGTCGTTCATTTATTGTTGTTGGATTGCAATCAAAGTATCCAGAAACAACACTGATTTTTCACATTTTATCAAATTCGTAAAATGAATATCTTATTCTTTTTGATATCACAGGGTTTTTAGATGACAACAATAAAATGTAGAAAATCAAAGAAAGAAATATTGCTTTCATCGGCAATATGATGTTAATTATTCCAAACATCTGAGTTACTGAATTCTATCATTCACTTTTATAGTTTAATTTACTTTCTTTATGCAATTTTTTTATCGTTAAAAATACAGGGGTTAGATATAATTGATTAGTGGAATTGATTTCCGATGAAACATACATATCCTTTCCGTGAATTACACGTGTGAAGATTTCATTTTGATAATGAATTAACCTTATCCGGATGCTAGCCATTTGGGTCATCAACTTGTTTTAAATGATTTGTTGACTGATAGAGTGGGAAGAAATGGAGAAATTTCGAGATAAGATTAGTTGTGGGAATTATTTCAAACGATTAAAGTGTGAAAACATGAAAATGAGAAAGAATAAATAGAACAAAACTGTAATAAAAGCAATGCAAAATTCAGCAAAAATCAAAAAAGTATTAGTAGCTATAAGAAAATATTTGAAGAGAAAATATATGAAAATGATCGCAGCATCAAATTTGAATCAATGAAAGATAAAAAAATTAGAATGAAAAGAATCAAAAAATTACGATTTTTGTCAAAATAGTGACTCATGTTCTCTATGTTTTGCATTGCAAATGATATTTTCATCAAATGAATTCAATGAACCAATTCAACGTGACGATAATGTACGATTAAATCTATAGCTGATATTATATATGAATTTCCATCGGACAAAACAATAATATAGCAAGTATATGATAACGTCAACAAATTTCTTTTTGAACTTAATAGTTAAATGTTATTTTTAAAAAATTGAAACATTGATATGCACTGATAAATGTATATCAATGTATGCAATACTTGAGCTATAGAATTACTTATTTTTATGAGCATGGAATTTTAATATTTAGACTGCAAACATATGCAATGTATCAAACGAGCATCCTATTGTCTTCAAAGTACACGTTTCACGTGCAAATAAAATTCGTATGAAATGATTTGTTTGTTTAGCTGTCAATGTGAAGATTCACTAATATTGCAACATGTTTGATATTTTCATTTCCTAATAGTTTATCAGTTTTAAAATAAAGCTTTTTTCTTGAACTTCCCCACGTACTAGCATAATATGGTAGATGGTAATATTAAGATATCGATAAAGCTATCATCGTAAAAGATCTCGTAAGACTGTAATTGTTCAAGAGATTTTGAAATACAGTAGAAAATTTTAATGATTCTTTTCTTATACTATTGTTATTTAGTCCTCACATAATTTCAGTTAACTTCAATCATTTGATTATTCAATTCAAGGAAGTTATACAGCTTAAACTTCTAATCTATTTTAAATGATGCCTAAAAATACATTATTTCCTGTTGATAATATTGATGGAAATGAGATAAATACTAATTTACCAAGACCAGCTAAACATGAAATAAAAAAATTCAAATATTTATTAAGTGTAAATTATAACTCTTTCTAACTTCTTCAAGAATAATGCCTCTATCTTAAAGTTATAGTCCTGCTAACTTATGCGGTTCATTAAAATTGTATCAAACTTCACATGTCCGTATTTAAAATATGCAAGGTGAAATATCGATTTTTAATATTTGTTTTAAAAAAAATTGAAGCACATTTTCTTAGCTAAAATGTAGTATTTCATTGCCATTTTCTGCCATGCGATATACTTGAAAAAAAAAAAAAAAAAAAAACACTTACAGTGATTTAAAAATGGGCTAATCCAAGACTTATCAGCCATGAAAATAGGATTTTGAAGTATTTTGTTTCAAATTATTTCTTTCATACCAAATAATAGAATTTTTTTTCCAAATTCAATTCTTTCTCTTTATGAAAATTTCCTTTCGCTCTGAGCAACTGTATTTGACAGTAATTTCATATGTAGGAGCATGCATAAATACATAATCCACTGCATTGCAAATAATTATTACGAAAAGTCAGTTAATATTTCTCTTCGAAGAAAGGATGTAAGCATTTTCTCTGTTTGATATATGATTACTAAAAGCAGTTATTCAAACTTTATGCCAATTTCCATAATGAAATTATTTTTAAAGTTTTTTGGTTTTCAGCAAGGTTATCATTTCATATTTTATTTATTATATTTTCTAAATATTTACATATGAAACCAAACTTCTGATAAACTTTGGCAATTGTTAAAAAATTTTAATTTAAAATTTAACTAAATCTTGTTTCAAGTTTCTACATGGTTTTTTTTCTTGCTAAAAAATTTTTTGAACCATCATATCAAAGCTGGAAAATATTTAGTGGTTTCTTGTTTATGATTAAATTCTGCTTATACTGTTATGAACTAATCTCATGTCCTTCTTGAAAATAAATGACTACTAAAGGAAATGGAAGTTTTCGTTCTGTCCAACCAGAAATTATAATTTTGCTAAATTTAAGCCATGAAGAAAAAATAAAGAAAAAAGTAGCAAAAGAATCGACAAATCAGGGAAGATTCTGCTTATAAATTCATGAAAAATTTGAGAAGAAATTTCCAGGAAAGTTGGAAAGTAATAGAAATAAAAATAAAAGGAAATATATTTTGGTGAAGACGGTTTAGTTAATTACATCATTTTAATTTAAATTCTATTAATTCTTTTAACTTAGTTCGAATCATTAAAAGCATGTTATCAGAAAATATTATTCAATTGATAAAGAACATACGACTAAGAAAGTAGATAATCATGCTGAAGAATTGTCACACCATTCTGCAACTTCGAGAACAACTTTTTTTATTTTTCCATTGAAGAAAAAATTGCATTCAATGATTCTTTTTTTTAGTTTTGATGAAATATAGACTTGCATTTTTCTTCTCGACTGCCTATTTCTCAACGGACAGTCGCTACATCATTGCGAATGTTGATGCAATAGCTATTTTCAAATCGCAAAAAGCATTCTTCACTTTTAAAAAGAAGTATTGATAGTTAATTAGAGGAGTTTCTAGCAACAGACAACGTAGTCAAAACTCCTAAATGTCAGGTTTTTTTTGTTCTCAAACCAGCGGGTAAAGTTTGCTTCGAATCGTTTCAAATTTTTTATGTGAAATTTGGTAGCAGTGTAATAAATTACGCCCTATATGTTTGACGATTACGCGTAAGAATCTTTAGGCCTTTCTAAATATTCCTGCAATCGATTGATTCATCTTTCGAATTCGCAACTTCCAGAATGATTAACAATTAATCTCCTTTTTCCAATATTTGCTTTTCTGTAATAATTTCGGAAATAATCATTTGTTATTTTCCACATTTTTTTCGCTTCTATTTTTTAGTGCCAATGGCTCTTTGTTAATGAAATTTGCTAATTGTAATCTGATAGGAAGAATTTCTCTTCAATCTCCATTTAATGTATGCATATGAATGAATATATGCAAATCTAAGATTAAATATTTTTACATAATTTTACTGTTGTTCTTCAACATGTGCAATATATACATACATATTTATAAACAGAGAAGTTTGAAACATTTATCTATCAGTAGCTATGAAGAATGAGAGAGTGAAGAGATAAAGCCCATCCCACTATCAAATTCTTTAAAATCTGAAAAAGCGATTTAGCACGCAAATTCGCCAACCGTCGATGGTTTTACTCAGCATTTCTGTTGGTCATGAAAAAGTTCATTTTTATTAATGTTTCATATTTTATCTTACGTCTGTTCTAACAAACTAAGTCAAAAAATTTGGTAGTTTGAAACTTCTGTTTGATGCCGAGGATGATTGTCAGTAATCGAGATGTGATGTAGTCCTGTTAACCGAGAATTTCAGCATTGTCAAACAAGAGTTCTCTTAGTACTTTATTAGTTTTAAAACTTTATTGTAATTATGTAAAGTATAATAATTGCTGTTTTTTTTTAATTTCTATTTCTTTCTAAATAAAATAAATTGTTATGAATCTTTTAGATTTTCGTTCTTTCTTGCTCTTTTCAATCAAGAAATCTTGTAACGGAAAATTACGAATGCTGTTGGATGTATTATTTCAACGACTGATTGTAGTATACTGTTTATGTTACTTCTCAATTATTGTATTAAATTTAAATTCTCTTTTCAACGCAGTTTTATTTTGTTGTATTTTCATAAAAGATATAAATCATTGTACAAATCATTAGTACAATAATTATGAAAAATCATGTTAAAATAGCTCCTTTTTTGAATTTAATTGCACATCTTCGAGAACTCGCAATTGTTTAAGAAAATGGTGCAATTAGATAATATATCGCAATAATTAAAAGAATGAAAGAAAGGATGATTAGCAACCGCAACAATCATATCTAGGATTTGCATAGAAAAATCTTTGTCATATCATTATGATGCAAAAAAAGCTTTCTATTACCCCTGAATAAAATTTTATTATAAATAAGATTATAAAAAGAAAGAGCATTGATAAGAATGTTATCAAGAATTTAAGTACAGGTTATTATAAATATATCTTGACTCAACGACATGTTTCAAAATTTAACGTTAAACTCAGTTAAGAAAAGTGGAAGTTATGTAAGATGAATAATAGAAGCCATAAAATAGGCATTTTTTGTATGGTATAGAGTGTATCTGAATTGTGTGCACTTTAGAGTAAAAATGAATTTGATTAGAAATGATTTTAAGAATAATGAACTTTTCGTTGGCTGGCAGACTTTTAGAGATAAAACCGAATAAGATAGATAAGTAATTACACTAAACAAATTTTTCACAACATTAAGAAGAAAAGAAAATTTTCGAACTTCCTGTTTTGTTTTTGCTTTCTCTCAGTAAAAAGAAGGAAGAAAAGAAAGCCCAATATTCCATTCGTTCACATCGTCCTTCTTTTTCAAAATTCAAATTCACTGAATTACAAAGTTTTTATTCTCTCGTTTCACTGCCAAATTGAACATCATTCACTACCATATGCTACTTATTGTATTGCATGATAATTTAGATAAGAAGTTATCGTGCGATTTGTTGAATAGATCTAATAAAAAAGTAATGTTAAATGTTAAATCGTAAGTATATGCAGATGCAGAATAAAAGTACAAAAATTGATAAAATACAATAGGATGCTGAAAATGAGTCCAAAAAACAATACTTCCGTTTTTTTTTTTAAAATTAAATCTCTCATAATTTTACCCGCTTGCTTCAGACATTGCTTTTTCTTTTGTTATTAAACTTAGCTGCTAAAAAGAAAATTTTTTAATTTTTCAACTACAGTAGGTTATATAATTACGGTGAAGTTATGAAGATAGTATTTACCATCTTTTATGAGGTAGCGCTAAGATTTTTGATTTTCCCGAAAGTCATACTTTTTAGGAAAATAGGACATTCTTTTAATTCCAAAAATCAAAGAAGCAAAGGTTATGGTTTTGTATATAAAACTTTGAATATAAAAAATCTTTGAAATTTCAAATATTGGTAGAAAACTCTACTAAGAAAGATTGCTTTGATTATAATTCAGACTATTTATCTCTGCAAATTTCCAATATTTATGCGACTTCTCATGGGCTTGCTATATTGATAAATCACTATTGATGATAGAATAGTATTGAATTATAATAGAAATTCTTGCAGTACTTGAGATATAATAAATGATGCATATTTGGTGGATCATAAGGTTTGGTTGAGAAAAATACTCAAGATGACAGTGATGTTATAAACTTATTCTTATCCTATATTGATTTGTTTTTGATAATTGTAACTCATTAAATGATCCTATTTTGCAAAGTAGTAATGATGGGATCATTTTATAATTCAAATTCTAAATTATCATTATTATTTGTCACCATTGTTTTACTTGTCACCATTGATTTTGATAATAATTAGAGAGAAGAACTGAAACAATAATTAAGGTTTTGATTAGTTAACTTTGTCTTTGAAATAATATTTAGTAATCAATTTATTATTCTTTTCTAAAATTTTTCACTTACTACAAGATAAAATAGCACAAGATGAAAGATGAACTTAATAGAATGATTGTAATTCACATATTAGTAGAAGAATTCAAAACATGATCCGCATGAAAATATTTTTTTTGGAAGAAAGTTTTTAACATCTCTCAAAAACGAATGAGTTATCAGCTAAACGAATCTTTTACTATTTATTTCTAATTTCTTGCTGGCTAAATCTTCACAATGGCAATTCAAACAAAAACATTACTGTAAAACTGCCGAATCAAACTGCCCACAAATACATGAATATATAGCTTTGTTATATTCCATTATCATTACACAGTTATAAAAGTGTGTAATATTGAAAAATGATTATTAATGCATTCTGAAGCCTTCTGATACACTTCGCTTATTTTATTCTTTTTAAACAGCGCTTCAAATTTAATTAATAATTAGCAAGCCTATCTGTTACAATATACTGCTTTAGAGGATGCAGAAAGTCTTAAATTTTTTATGAAATTAGAAAGCAACTGATACCATAACCAGTACAGTGATGGAGTTTTCAATTGCAAACATTACAGTAATCGAAGTTATACGAATCTTGCATAAAGAAGATGAATAAATGGAAATTATTTTATCAATTAATTTGTTTAATCAAGGAATCAACAGCTCTGATTATATGACGGCGATGTAGGATTGGTGTATATAGCATTGTTTGTTATGATAAATATGTTAGCAGAGTGATAACGGAACAGAGGCAAAAAGATGAGGGAGACAGAAATGTGAGTTGATCGGCTAAAATAAGAATGCGAACGAAATAGGAGAGTGAATTTTGAGCAGGGATGAAAAGGCGAGAGAATAACAAGCACCTGTAAAATTACTGCAAAATTCTGCGAGCAATAAATCAAATGGTGTAAACTTTTCGCCACTCCTAGACAGAACAATAAAAGAAGTTAGACTTTCAATGCTATGTTTTGAACACAAACTTCAAGCTTTTCATAATCTCGTAGGCGCTCCCAACAAAATTGAAATAGCTTAAAAAGAGGTAGGTTAAGATATTCTCGAATACTTTTTGAATGAATCATTGCCAAATAGGATGTATATGGATGTGTATAACGCACCAGAGGACAGGTATGAGTAATCGAAGTGTAATCATCTCAACAGATAGTTAAAGATTTTGCATGTGTTGATATAGAAAAGTTATTTAAACAAGTTAGCACATAATATTTGCCTTGTAAGAGTCTTTCTTATCCAAGATTTAATTATCAGAAAATTTAACGCTTAAATATTTAATCGAATAAATAGTTTGCTTCTTATTTTTTAACTGTTCGATAAACTTCTTTTATTCTTGTTCTTTTATCGTAGTGACAGTATTTTTTCAGTCTAAATTATCACTGCGTTTCATTCAAATTATATTATATCATAGAACCAACGGTAGGATAATAGCATAGCATGGCACTAGCAATATGATGATATCGTGACAGTTGTAAATTTTATTCTTCGCATATTTTGCTTCATTCATCTGCGGAAATGCTGATTTTCTGAAATCATTTTCATTTTCTCATTTCGACTATCTTAAATTTGGATTCAATGCTAATTTTTATTCTCGGAATTTGAAAATTTAAAAAACTTAAAATATTTGCGCAAATATCATCCAATAATCGTAATCCTCGCCGACTAGAAGTTTTTTTTCCCTTGAATTTTCTAGAAATCGGTTTAAATATTGAGCTATTTTGATTTCCACAAACTTACAATTTTTTTTTTTGACGAAAAAAGTAAATAAATTGGTAAAAAGCATTTTCTTCTCGTCTGGCGCTAATCATTTCACATTACTGCTGGAATCATTTCCTTGTTACTAATTATATACTTATTCGGGAACAGCAATGTATATACTAGCAAAAGAAAATCATTTTAATATTTTTTCGTTGAATATTTTTGGAAAGTTCGATTTCAACGATTTCAGATGCATTACATTACATTGTATTATAAATCAACGATACCAAACTTTAGCATTTCAAACTCACTTCTTTTTATATAAGCATAGAAATGCGAGTTTGCTTGTAACTCGAATAATGATATAAATTCATGCATAAACATCTCCTACAAAAAAAATGATTCTTTCATTTTTTTTAACGATGCAAATTATGTTGTGAATAGAGTTTTGGCTGCATTAGAAAGGGTCTTCTACATAAAATAATATCATCTGATAATGACTTTAAATTGCCGCAACATTAGGTTATTAGATTGTCATTACATTCATTACAAGATCTTTTGCAAATCAAATATGTTAGATGATCAGGAAAGATATCCTGATACTTATATATCCATCTATTGAAGTTTGTACTTTGGTTTAGCAGATAGAATCTCCATCACATTAGCAAAAAAAAATTTTATTTTTTTCTCACTTTTTTCCTGTTTTTAAACCAACGTGTATAGAAATCAATATGATTTATAGAATCTGAAAACTTAAAGAAATATATTTCTGAACATCAACTCTTGTCACTGCCATAAAAGATATGTATCTCCGTACGTATATCTTTATCTAAAATTTCGCTATTTCTTGTTTTCAAAATTTCAGAATTTTTCTTTTAAACTTTCTTAGATTCTTCTTGAAAAAAATTAGAAGAACATAATTAGCAAAACAACATAGAAATTGTGTTTGATATGAGCAATGAAAATTTTAACAAAAAGTGCTATTTTTTTTTTTTTGTTATTCATATCTTTAAACTGAACAGCTGAAGAATAAGTACGATCACTGATAATTAAAAAAATTTTATAACGAGAATGACAATCTATTAGTTCGCCCTAATCTGATGATAAAAAAAAGCATTTTGAGTTGTGCCTTTTAAGACTTTATAATGTTCACTTATCTCGGTGTCTTATTGTAAGCTTTTTTTTAGATGCTTAACTTACGGAATCCATTTCTCCACTTTTCTTTCCAAAATTTAATTTGTTAATTGATTTATTAAGCTGGTCCATGCTTTTTTGAGAGAATTAAAGAGGTAAGTTTTTACTAAATATTTTTCCTTGATTTATAGATGTTTTACTTTTAATTATTCTTATTGCTTCCCCTACAAAAAAATGCAATTGAATTTTAAGTAGATTCATTTACTTCATATTATTGATATTCTGTACAAAAAAATATTCAATCTAATTTTTAGCTTAATGTATCAAAAATGATGGATTTTTTGACGGTAATTTTAGCTTCAATCGTTTAAATGCTCACACATTAAGTGATTACTTATTTAAGAATTTATTTTTTACTGTTAAGTATTTGAATATATACATGAATGGTTTCCTTGAATATTTGCTTTTTTTAAACAGTGTATTATGCGCGTCGCAATCAGATCGAAACTATTCAACTCATGTGATTTTTTTCTGTCTAACTTCGAAATTATTTTCTTACAATTCTAATTCCTTATGCAATTAATATTTTAGATCAACGAAGTATAGAAATTGCGGTAGTGGTAGCAATCATACAGTACTATTTCATTTTGGACAAGAAAACGCAAAAAGGAGAAATTGCGACAAAGCATCGTACAATTGAAAGCATTCATCGTTTTTCTGTTTTAAACAATTTAAATATCAATAAGCTTTATATGGTAACTGAAATATTGAAGCAATAATACATTACTGCTTAAAAAGGTCAATTTTGTAGTTTTTTTTAAATAATAAATATTGAATGTAACAAATATTTTTGTGCTTTTCTATCTTCTTCTTCATCTTCGCTCAATTATTCCTTCTCTGTTTATTTCAATTTCATTTTAATTTTGCTTTTCTAGAAAAAACCTGAACGCACTTGAACATAGATTTATATCTTTTAGAGCTTTTTTAGATTAGAATGAAAGATTCGAATGTATTTGTCTATCATTGAAAGGCGCATCGTTTTAAAAAATTTTAATTTTAGCAAAGCAATGGCGCTTAGCCCAATTATATGGCCTATATTTCGGGTCATGTTAGTATTGGCATTTGTGCCATCAACTTTAAGTCAGACATCCATCAAGTACGATGAAAAAGAAAGTTCGAATAATTTTATTCAGAATTTATCAGGCGATTTGCGCGTGGAAGACATCATGCATCAAATCAATCGTATTAAACGAGCGACGAGGAGTTAGTTGTTGCTGAATTTATGTAAATCAATTATATTTAATAATTCAGTTATCGACTTCTCATCTCTCTTAATATATATTTTCATCGCCACTACTTCATTTCATATGCACCCGAAATTCTCTGCTCTCGCATCTCATATTTAGTACTTTGGTTTTGACTTTTCTTTTTTATACTGAATCATTTTTCATTAACTTGAAGAAAATAACTTGACAATGAAATTATAATTGCAAGTATGAAACTGACCTACCTTATGAACTCTCATCTTTTTATCATTCAATTATGTCCTAATTAGAACTCATAGCAACAAATTTTTTTTTTCAAATTTACATTTTGATTGAATGCGTTACTTTAAAAAGATTTGCCAATCTTCTATCTTATTAAACTATGGCAGTATTTCCATAAAATTATAGAAATAATGTTGGAATTTTTACATTCCCAGAAAGATTGATGAATCATTGCATAAGAAGCAGTGTGTTTTCGATAATCTTATGCAAACAGACTGTGATATTCTTTATGGCATATAATAATTTTATATAGTCCTTTGCCTTTCTCACAAAGTGAGCTTTCTCACTTCCAAATCCCACTGTAAGTGCCTTCAAATGAGAAGCAAAAACTTTTCAATATAGTCACAAGATAGGTTTAATGAACTAAACGGAATTGTTCCGCTGATGATTTTTTGAATTAAATTGCATTCATGATTTAGTAGGAGAAAGTGTATGAATTTGGAAAAATGCATAAACGTAGGAATGTGGAACAATGTAGAAATTTGGAACTTTTGAAACATTTTTAATTTCAGTTGTTACAGCAGCGCAAACTTAGAGATGACTCAAGAAATATTGACTCTTAATAAAATTACTTCCTTAAGACGAGATAGCAGATATGATTAATGACAAAATATCCCGGAGTGTCAACAATGCGTTTGTTGGATGAAGTAGCTATATATTTCAACCTGATTGAATTTAAGCTTTGTTTTGGTCCTTGGTCGACTTTAGTAAGCCAACCTATTGTATTGTATCATCGTCATTATCGGTAGGAAAAAGCCTTCCGTTATTTGGAATATATTCAAATGTGAAATGATACTAGGAACATCGAATGATAATGGGAAGAAAATTCAATTGAATGAATGCTACAGCAGTACTAGCTTTTATTTTGCCTCATTATTATTGCTATCCGCTAATCTTAATGAAAGCTTTAATTTGCAAAGCTTTTACAATAGAAGACAGATGATTCTTGATCTTTTCTAATTCTCATTTTTCTTTTTTCCCGATTTCACGAAAAAAAGTCTACTGATATGATTCGGCGTATACCGAAGAATTTTGGACATTTTCATTTACATATAATCAAAAGAAAATTGATTCTACTAATTCTTATATTTTTGTTAATTTATATAAATCAATCTATATCTTATCATGCTGACATCAGATTTTTTCAAAATTGACATTGCAAGTGCTACCATCTATTTAACCTTTCTCATATCCCAAAAACATTTTGGCACAAAAGCATTCTTAATCTTTTTGAATGTACAGGTTATCCTGGCAACACCATCAAAGAATGCAGTCTGCTGAGGAAGAGAGATTCTCGGAGAGGACCAGGTAAATGGGAGAGATGGTGATGACATAAAAAATTTGTCGTGATTTAGAGATTTTCGGGGAAAGAGCACACATATGCTGACATTTTGAGATATGATTATTTCACAATTTTTTTTTATAATTTGCAGTAGAGCAGAAAGTCTTCAGAATAGTTTTCCGCCATCTCAATACCCTTAAAATTTATATTCAGTAACTTCTTTTTGAAACTAAACTTCTCCTTTTAAAGGTCTCCATATCTGTCAGCTTTATTCCTGAATGCTTGATAATCGCGATTTTTTATTATTCCTATATTATTCTCTACTCCAAACCAATCATATTTTTGCCTAATACGATTAGACCTCGAATGACTTTCTGTCACCCAAAGCTTTGACATTTTGAAGTCAACCTTTAATCCTTCTAATTGGTTTCTACAGTACCACATATCTTGACAACATTTCAGCATTTCAGTATCATCTGCTTGCTCTTTTCCTACGCTTTTTAATACATCGAATTTGCATTTCTTTGGACTTCCACGTTCATCTTGCACATATTCATTGCAAAAATGCCAAAAATTGCATGGCACAAAACCTTCTCGAGTAATTATAATAGTAAAGTTTAATTACTTCATAAGTATCTGTTTCTTCTTTTTCTGACGATTCGGGAACGTGAACTGCCATATATATGATGCTGATATCAGATTGAGATATTGAATTCCAATCAAGTTTCATCCAGCTAAGGAATGGTTACACATGAATGTTTCTTAAATAATGACTCAGAAAGATCGGATGCAACCCAATCAGTGATAAATTATTCGTTTCCCGAGAGATGAAACTGAATAAGAGAGAAGTTGTGCTAGAAAAATTATCAAAGTTGATAACAAACAAATTAATAGTTTCGTTAGAAATTTCTATGCTAATATAAAATGGAATCAATTTTAGTAATAGTCAATTCTAATAATTTATATAATTACACCTTTCTTATTAAATAATAATGCCATTTGTTTAATTGTAGCTAAATTTATTTTCATTTGATTACTCTACTGAATGTTGGATTAGTCTACTGAATGTTGAAGTTTGACTCGAATTAAACTCGAATAAATTTCTAAATTTAAATGGATGACATTAATCTTGAAAATATCTAGATCACGGCTGTTATACTGGTGATATTTTCCATGAATCATAATGCAAATTTATAGGTACACAAACCAGCCTTTGAACCTTCAAAATGTATCAATATTTGATATTTTTGATTATTTTTAGGCTTGGAGCTTGTATTTCTTCGTCTCATAAATGATAGCTTCCAATACTTCTTACAGCGGACCAATTTTATTACCAAATAAAACTTTTTATGAGCTTCGAAATAGGACGGTAGCTCTTTCATCGCAGACAGACAATTTGAAATGATATTTTGGTGCTGAAAATCAGATTATTCATAATTGTAAAAAGGACAAATTAAACGTGCGCTGTACTGTCATGACCATAATCCCACAAAAGGATGTTTATGTAAGAAACATCAAATGGATTTGTTTTGATCTAAACATAGTATATCACCTGCCAGATGACAACAATTTTCAATTCATTGTATTCATAAAATCGCCTACGTTAAGATTCATTATTTCGCTTAATTTTGTTGATTGTTGCCATAGATGCTTTTAATATAAGTAGTAAGCAGCTCTTAAATTTTAGTCCAACAGTTAAAATTTTTTCCTTAATCAAAATATTCAAGTATTTGAACAGCAAAATGAGTCAATTACTAAACGTTGCAAATTTTGAATTTTGAATTTGAAATCAGTGAGTGGAAAAGAGAACAAATCAAAATAAAATGGAATAATAACCTTCAGATTTCCCGAATTATCAACAGTCGAGTGTCTTTCTGTTAATGAACGACACTGGACGATGTGTGGTCAGTGCTGACAAAGCTAGCCACTATTGTGGAGACATAGAAGGTTCGTCTCACCTATCATACTAATTGAAGACAACGCCTTTTATCTAATCCAAGAATGAATTAATGATACTTTCTGATAAATAAATAAAACAAGAGAAAATGAGAAATGAGACAAAAGGTAGCAATAATGGAAATATTATTGAGTACTGTGTCACTGATAGCATTCTTCCGCTACTTTTCAGTAACCGAGAAAATTTTCAAAATTTTCGTTCCAGAGTTCAATTTTGAGCAGATTTTGTTATTGCGAGGATATTTAGAATGCCTGTCATTCCGCTAATGTCTTGTTGACTATGATATTATGAATAAGTAAAGGAAAGAATAAACATATGTTCAGCTAAATTCAATTTTCTCTGAGATATGATGAATTAGAAAGCTAAGTATTAGGTGCTGAATAATCTTTCCATTGTTGAATTATTTGATAAATTTCTCATAATTCTGATATTATAAGGCAAGTAACAGACATTATCGAAAGCTTTTTTTCATCTCTTTAAAATATAGCATATTTCGATAGCCACAACATAAAATCAAGCTATATGCATAAATTTATTAGAAAGATTATTGAAAAATTAGAGGTGAAATGTAGTATTCATATTGAGACATTTATTGTTTAGCATGTAAAATTAAATATATTGCAATGAACTGTAACTTCGATGGTCTAAACCCTCAGCATTTAACATGAGATGATAGAATCAAATGAGTTTAAGAGTTTTGAATCAATTATCTTATAAACCTTATTATTACATTGTTCAGTAGCTTAATTTCTGTTAATTTCTTAAGTTCTTCAAAATTCCGAAAAGGATTGGAAAATCGGCGTTGCATTGCGTTGTATGATTGTGGTGTTCGCGTGTGTGCTCGGCGTACCTTACGTAATAAAATTATCGTTCTTTTCATTTTTTCTCTTTTTTATGCATTATTTGAAAAATTTGCGTCATAACGCTGTTGTTGTGAATTTTAACTTTCATCCTGCTACAGTCATTTTTTTTTTATTCAAAATTTTATTTCTTTTATAAGTATACTCATTTCTTGCATGGTCTTATTCTTGAGCTCGAGATATTTAAGAAATTTAGATTTCATCCTTAGAAACTCAGAAAAGAAATTTTTAATATATAATAGCACTATTTTGATGATCAATTAATATAATGTCTATAACCTTTTACAATTTAGCTTATGATGTTTAAAAGATTGGTGATAATTTGATTTATATCAAACAATTTCAAATTTAGATTTCATTTAAGAAAAAAATGCAGTAAGCAGCAAAAAGAAAATATTCAGATTAAGGTTAAATATTACTTTCTCTAACTGACTTCCAGAAAACTATACTATCTGTCCTCACATATCAAATAAAAGTGAGTATGATATTTCAATTCAGTCTATAAAACTCTCTGCACTTATCGTCAGTGAAAAAATTCGATTGTTTAGTAACTGCGATTCTATGTAATGTGTATTCTTTAAAGAAATACAAGAGAGTCCTTGATACCAGTAAAAGGCTTATGGTCTCTGTTATGATATTTCGTCTCATTTCTTCAATACTTGTAAATGAGAGAAAAATATGTTCCGTTGATTAAGTCGAGGACAACTGATAATGGCTAACACATTTCACCTGTGTAAATTACATAGAATCATAACCACTAAACAGTCGAATACTTAGTATTCGAACCCTCGAACCCTTATTCTATTTTTCATTGCAAAAGCGTGTAATTATTATCGTGCATGTGTTTTAAAATATCAGTTTGTGCTAATTGCATGCGTATTTATCAAGTTTATATTGGCTAAAAATTAAAAACTTGAAGCATGTTTTGCACATTTCCTTAACGCATCCCAACAGTGCATCATCGCTTGCAAAAATTTTAAAAATTTGAATAAATTTGGATCGCATCCACATTTCAAGGATGTTAATCATAAATTTTAATTTTTATTTCGATGAAAAGAGAAAAGTGCGATCCAATTCATTTAAATTATATGAGTTTGCTTTGCACTGATTGTAAATTTTGATTTGAAAAATTTCATGATAGTTTTGAGAGAAATTCTTCAACCTTCATATAAAGATTGGAAAATGAGAAGAAAAAGGAAAATTTTCTAGAAAGTTAAAATTGTTGAAATTGGATTTGCAAGCGGTGTAGGCTGATCATGAGCAAGCCATTTCTGCAAGCAGCAGCCATTCAAAATCAAAAAAAATTTCGGTTTTGTAAAATTTTGCAGTGACAGCACCACCATTTCCTCCTCCCGAAGCTGGCCAGTGCCATTTTTCGGCTGAAAGTGGTCGTGAGATTTGTTGGCCACGTTACGAAGATTTAGACACGACCTGCACCGATGTAGGAAGTGGCATGGTATCGGCACCCGCTGTGAAACATGCCGCGTTAGTTTTCCATATTTTATGCAAAACAGGTAATAGAAGTTGTTAGTTCACTTCCACAAAAAAATTTTTCTAAATACCTAAAAAAAAAAGAGAAGATCAACACCATGGGGGTGATCTTTTAAGATTTCCTGGAATTCCAGCATTCGTGCTATGGCATTTGTTCCACCAGATAATCTTCGACGTCTTGTGCGACAATATTACCGACAAAAAGGTTTACCTGTTGCACAAAATACGACATTTAGCAAGAATTCATTTTTATTTGCATTATACGAGTGTGATTATGGATATGAATTTGTGGACGAAGTAAATTCCATGTTTTGTATCGATCGACAATGGGTTATTACACCACCAAAATGTCGTGGAAAAGGTAATTGCACATTTTAAATTACCTAAGAATTTAATATCATAAGAACTACAGATAGTTTTGTCTGACAAAACAGATAGTTCATTCCTTTCCTGCAAGTGACAAATTAATACATAGTTTGCTGATATTTGCAGAATATGAACTAAACATGAAAATTAAGCAACATTCTTTATCTTCCATATTTGCATTATACGAGTGTGATAGATATGAATTTCCATGATCATTCCAAACATTTTGTCTTGTTCAGAGTATCCTCCAAGTCACTAGCTTTAATAATTTTATTAATATGAATTAACTGTTGGAATTTTCTATTCTCCATGTAAAAAATGTCTTTTAATGTCTCCATGTCTTTTACTAATATTATAAAATGTAAATTTTTTGAAGGTTTATGTGAAGCAGACAACGGTGGATGTAGCCATTCCTGTTTATCAATTGAAGATCGAGAAGTGGAGTGTCGCTGTCCACATGGATTGGTTCTTGATAGTGATAGAAAAACCTGCATCAGTAAGACTTTTCTGGAAGTCACCAGTATTTTTTTTTTCGAAATTAATTTTTTTTTACGAGAATTTTGTTGTTTGGCGGAACACGGGAAGTATAATTCGTTACCTTGTCATAATAAGACCTCTGAAAGAGATATTGATTGAATTCTTTCCTTTTAAAATCAAGTAAATTCAGTGCAACTTTTGTAGGATTTTGTTAAGATTTTTTGTTTGTTTCAGAACCTGTCCCAAAGAATCTGTGTCGTATTCTTAGCAGTTGTTCATGTACAGCCATTAATGAGAATCATATTCATGCACTTGTCCAAAAGGAGAAAAATGCTTATGTAAGAACTAATTCCGTCCAAAAAATGAATATTTTAGGAAAATCTGTTTAATATTTATCACATAATTTTATATATTTAAGATTTTAACATGAAATTTAATAATTAAAACTACAAATATTAATTTAAACTTCTGGAACGAAATTGAATAATTAAAATTACAAAATTATATAATTCGATTTAAATTTTCCAAAAATTTCAATTAAGTGCTTCGTGGCCGGCCAAAGATTTATATTGAACCAGCAGCACCATATGAAATAATGCCTGGTGGAAATTTAAACATCACATGCTCTGCAGTTTCATATCCATTCCCACAGATATTTTGGCAACGGTAAGCAGTTTTAAAATCTCAATAATTAATTTTAAATTCTTAATTCTGTTCATTCATTTATGTAAATATATTGCCCATAGATTGCTGAATTATAAATTATTCAATACATATGTATTCTGGAATATTCTTTTCCTTCTATTGTTAATTATGAAAAATTCTAATCTTCCTGATAAGAAGAGAGACAGTTTGTCTACGTGAATCATCTATTAAAAATTCTCGATTTATTTAAGCTTTCTTGCTAGGTAGAATATTAGCCACACTATTTTGCAGTGGTGATGAAACAGTTGATATCGCTCCAGTAAAACCAGGAACCGTTCGAAGTGAACAAATTCTAATTATCAAAGAGCTCTATAAAAACACTCAGTTCACTTGTCATGCTAATAATTCATTAGGGAAGGCGGAACGCACGATCGAGATTATTGTCACTGGTTGGTATCATTTACCATTTGCTGTATAGCAACACAACATTTGTATGTAATAGGAATTTCATATTGCTTAATTAAACTACTTAAAACAGCCACTGGAATAAATGACATAAATGGAATAAATGACAATAATTGTCTCATTCTGTAAAATGGTTCCCATTATTTGAATACGATATGATGCAGCCATCATGTCTTGAAAATTATCTGCAGTGTGAATATATTATACAAAAATTTTCACAGTATAGTCTTTCTCTTGTCCGCTTTGCATACTATTTTTTGAAACACTTTCTTTCTTTAAAATATCTTCGAGGGGTTATGTATGATACATAGATTTAGCTAATTTAGACGATTAGCCGATAATTTGTTAATATAGGACCCGGATCAGCTCCAATAATTCGTGGCATTGATGCTGGCCATTCATCAGTGTATGTTCGATGGGATCCCCAGTAATTATGAATCGACCAGTTACTTCATATACAGTTTATTATACGAGCAACAGTCATCAACCAATCAAAAATTGGAAAAAAATAAATGTTAACGGTGAGTTATTTACAGCTATGCTGAAGATATTAATATAGAATTGAAAGATGTCAAATGATTATTGTTAAATCGAATGATAAATATATACCAAGTAATAATAAAGGTTTCAACTTTTAACAATTTTACAGCGACTTAAGAAAAAGTATTTATTTTTTGCTTTTATACAGAACCCAATCGAGAGCTAATGATCAAGGATCTTCGACCAAACACTCAATATTTCATCCGCTTACGTGCAAACGATAAACTAGGCCCAGGACGTCTCTCGAATCCAGTCTCGCTTAATACACGTAAACCAGGTAAATCAAAAAAAAAACATATATATATATATATCAGATGATTGAAACAGCTAAAAATCTGAGAAAATTGAAAATTTCAAAGTTTAATTTAGTAAATTGAGCTCTTCATCGCCACTGAATCTGACTTGGTTTTTATGTCACTTTGGTTTAGATAAATCAAGTGAATTACACACTCAAACTGCGCACTTTTATAGTGGAACAATTTGATGCTAGGCACTATCGATCTCTCTCAAAATATTAATGTTTATTACAAACGATATGTATCATTACATGCTATATGATTGATTAGAAAGACTTGATGATAGTTTCAACACTTAATGTTGAACCACACGTCATTCTTACAATCAGAGTTAGATAATTTGCTATTTTCAGAGATTGCATTCTAAATATGACAGTTCTCGAATTTCAGCAACACGACCGCAGCTATTCATTCAAGAAGGTGACACGATATACGTAGGACCGCTGAAGAAATTCAGCATCAGTTGTAATATAACACGTGGAGATCCATCACCTAAAATTGCTTGGTACACGAGGTATATCATTACGTTGAATTAAAGTTGGAATAATTAAATTGCTGATAGTTAACATAAAATAAAACAAATAAGGTGTTTCAATATTTTTAATATTTCTTTAGAAAAAGTTACCAAGGTATTTTTGGTTCAGGTTAAGGTAGGGCAACACTATGAGATAGCAGGTTAATATTTTTTAAATTACTGTTTTTAAGACTTCATGCTGTGATCTCATTATGAATCTTTAATTCTTTAATCTTTTGAATTCAATCAAGAAATTAATACGGTTCACTTTATAGAGCTCGACCAATCAATAAACCGCAGAGGAAAAAATTCATAACGATGGAGCATGGCGGTTTGTATGAAAGTACAAATTTTTCATGCGTTGCTGAAAATGAAGCTGGTCGAACAACAAAACGAATAAAAGTCATTGTAACTGGTAGCAGATTCTTTTGAAGAAGTTGAAATGAGTCGTTGTAATGATTCTATGCAAATACTGTACAATGAATAATTGTAGTATGTAAAAAGTGTAAAAAGTTAGTTGCTTTTATTTGTATTACTGCTTAATTTAATTTACAGGACCAACATCTCCTGAACGAATACGATACCAAATTCATGGTAATAATGTTGATTTGCAATGGGAACCACCACGCATTACAAATGGACCATTGAAGGATTATGAAGTTAGCACTTTTACGACAATATATAAGAATTCTTGAAGGAACTGTAATCTCTGGCAATAAATGATATTCATCTTCGCATAGATTTCCAAATGCTTAAGATAAGCTTGTCCATGTTGGCTATTTTAGTTTAAGCTTGAAATTAAATTATTTCTAACCTTATAATAAGCAAAGATATTATAGGTATTATACACAGACAATCCGAATTTATCAGAGGAATATTGGGAAAGTGCAAAAACTGGAAACCCAGATGCACGTTCGTTATGGATACCAAATTTGAAGGAAAAGAAAGATTACACGTTTAAAATACGCGCACACAATGACTTAGGTTCTGGTCTTTTTAGCGACCAGTTTACTCTAACGACTTGGCTTGCTGGTTTGTGAATATTTGTTTTAGTTTACTTTTTTCAATTTTTAATATCCTCAAATAATAAAAATAAAAAACGCACACAGAGCAGTAAATTCTGCGTAGAAAAGGATTTAATGTCTGAATTATAGCTCGTCCTCCAATTGTAACGATCATTCCCGCTGAAAAAATAGTAAAAGATCCAAGCAATAATGAATTGGCTTTCGAATGTGAAGCAGTAGGCGTACCAAAACCAAAAATATTGTGGCTATGGAGCGGTGGTCTCGTCGAAGATGGAAAAGTTAGTTTTCGGATTTTCATTTATTTTAACATAACTAACTTAATTGTTCAATAATAACGAAACCAAATATCAGTTTCCTGAGTAGATATCAAGTGATTCAGGATGATATGAAAAATATTATGATATGGTGACCTTTTCCACAGACGCTAGAGTATTATTTATTAGATTCCGCAGAACGTTTTGGCACAAAATATATATGCAATGGATCTTTGCAGAATGAATTTCGAATATATGATGTAACACCGTCAGATGCGCAAGATCGATCTAACAGTAAATTAATTGCTGAGAAAACGAATCGAGCTGGAGTAGCCACATGTCAAGCTATCAATGCTCATGGTTTGACGTTTTTCATTAAAAAAGTGCTCTAATTATGTCTTATATTAACCAATTCTGCTTTGAAAAATTTAATAGCTTTTCAGAATTGTTATAAAACATTGAAATTTATTTACAGTAATAAATGACTAAGCATATTCATCAAGGATTATAATATTTTCGAAAAAAACGACCATTTTTTTATATGAAACTTCATCGGAATACTTTTTCTTTCTTTATAGGTTCGGATGAAAAACGTACTGAAGTAAAGATTATTGGACCTGGAAGTCCACCTCGAGACATTTCAACAATTCCATTTACAAATAGCTTTAAAGTGTCTTGGAATCCACCAAGATATCCAAACGGAAAGATTATAGTAAGCATATGCTTCAAATGCCTTTGCTTACATTTTAAAAATTTCGAAAAATACAATGCAAGTTAATCTCACATTTGGTAAAAAATAATGTTATTTTTTTCAACTACAATCATGTATCCCATGAAGTATTTTCCTAGAAGAAACATCCGCATACGCATGTGTTTCTCTAGAAAATTCGTAAAAAAACTTGCAAGGTAGGAAATCGATCGTTTAACTAGTTCATTTTGAATAACCGTAATTTAAATTTTTAATAAGTTACAAATTCCAGCGTTATATTATTTATTATACGAAAAATCCAGACGACATATTGGGAGATTGGAAGAAGACAACTGTTGAAGGTGATCAGCTTGAGGTAACTATATCAGCAGATGAAGATACCCCATACAATGTACGAGTACAGGCTGCTACTAAGGATGGTCCTGGTATTATATCAGAAGTCTATGATGTTACTACTGGCAAAAAACGTTAGCTTTTATCATATATGAAATTTCAAATATTGGTTGAAAAATATGGCTAGACTGTTTCATCTTGCATAGAAATTGATAAAAATTTTGGACGCCTATAACTATTGTCATGTTTGACCTTCAAGCTGTAAGCAATCAATATGATTGAAGGAAAATTGCGACAAGAATATATTATTATAAGATAAATATAAGATGCAATAATTTTTAGCGAATTATAAACATCATGAAACTGTCTCTTTTTTAGCAGTTCCACTTTCCGTAAAACTGGTTATATTGGATCCTCAAGTAGAAGTAGGTGACATGGAAACAATCATAGAGCCACTAAAGGCAATTATATTTAAATGTGATGCAAAAGGAAGGCCAGCACCCCAAATTTCATACACTTGGCTTCCATTCAATGAAACCGAAAGTGGCCAAGCAAGTTTTCGATTACCTATGCAATATATTTATGATTATGATACAAATACTGATTTGCTTCTAGCAAAAAATAAAAATCGATTATTCTAAGCAAATCAGTTAGCAAGAAATTTGAATGTAAGTTGATGTCTTCTCACAATATTAGCTACCATAATATGAAGGAGCAGGGATAGTTAAAGAAATATACATCTTTATCTTTACTTTGGCAATACCCTTGATTTATCACTTCTTCGTGATTTATGGGAAATTTTCTATTCAAAGTGAACGAAGACCAGAATTATAGAAGTTTTTATAGGAACCAGTACCGATACCCGCTTATTCAGATCCACAAGAAGCCCATCGGTACCATTCGTTGGATGTAAATACTAATACAGCTTCTAGGCGTGCATTAATGTGCAATGCTCGAAATCCCGATGGTTCTGTAAGCGATCGACACATTTTCAATGTTCTCAGTGTGTTTTTTAATATATTCGCATAAATGTTTCAAAAAATCTAAATGAAATTTTATTTTTTTCACTTTAAATTTAAATACACCTCTATTGATCCGTGAAATAATCAATTATATCAAATTGTTAAGCGAATAAAATAATATAAGAAAGCTTAGGAACTAAAATAGTATTAAACCCTAAATATGAAAATATTTTAGAACCAGGCAGTCCGCCAGAAAATATTCAAGCAATCATTGATCCCGATAGTCGTGTTACATTATCATGGCATGAACCAAAATATCCTAATGGACCCATTATAGTTCGTTTGATTTCATATTACAAAATGATTCATATTAAAAATTCCGTTTGAATATCTGTGAAATGAAAAGCTCGTTCGAAATTATTGGAATTTAAATTTAATTAAAAACAAAATTTTTTTCTAAACTACAAATTGTTCCATGCTATGGTTCCGATTGCTAATTGAACAAATTTAATTCTTTATAAAACTATTACAGTTTATGAACTTACCAAAAACTTGATAGTATAGAGATCCTTCGCTTATTGTTTATTTTTTACTATCATAATATTTGAAAAAAATTCTTCATTATCAATTTTGCAAATTCTTTTGCAATCAGAAATTTTTTATGCAATTTTTAGATAAATTACTTTGATCTTTCCTTAGAAATACAAAGTATATGTGACATCCGATCCCACTGAATCGATTAGCTATTGGCGCACTTATGACGTTGAGCCAAGAGAAGCGCCATATCTGATATTTGAACGCGGTGAATTACAGCCAGAAACACCATATTACGTAAGGATTGCAGCAGTTGGTGAAGCTGGCGAAGGTCTGCAATCTGATATCGTTCTATTCGAAACAGTCAGTGGAGGTACGATTGTTTTGTCCCATCTAATGCTTATCATTTGCATTATCACGGAAACTGTGGCAAAGAACTTTCAAAAGATGTGTAATATTTAATTAAATTTGTCGACTGCCCCATTACTTCTTGCACTTGTAATGATTCATTTAGTATAGAATCTGAATTTGATACATTGGTGAATCATGCTGAAATATCAATTTCAGCACCGGTTGATGCACCAAAGGATGTACTGGCAACAGTGGAACAAGATAATACTATGGACATAACTTGGACAGGACCAAGTGTTCCCAATGGACCCATTCAGGTAAGTTTGCCTGAACTGTAACTGTATAATATGTATCGGTATATTGGCATATAAGAGAGTTTAAAAATGAAAAAAATAGAAGATATACGAAAAAAAATTTTAGAAATATGCTAATATAAATTTTTCGCTTCTAGGCTTACACAGTCTACTTTACTCCTTTCGATCACCAGCAGACATCGGATGATGCTTACAAACAATGGGACAAAACTGTTGTTCAAAGCAGCGACAATTCTGGAATGTTACGCTTAAATAAAGATTACCTATGACATCCTACCCAATCAATTGATCGAGTTCGAGTGTGCCAACGCAACGACGATCTATCAGAGGGTCCAGCAAGTGAACCTATAACAGTCAGGACTGAAAGTGGAGGTTAAGCTACTTGGACGTTCTTTCATATTATATATTTAAATACAATCACTTTATAAGAAACTTATATCTGACATAAAGTTATTTACTTCAGAAACGCCTCCGACAATACGTCTTGAACCGACCGATAATCCAGTCACCGTAGCTCCATATGGTTCAATATCTGTACGATGCACTGCAAAAGGGATACCGCCGCCTATTGTCATGTGGATTATTGGTACAAATGCTAGTGACGTCATACGAGGACCAATCCTTCAATTAACAGATTTGCGGAAAGATGAAACTGCAACTTGCAAAGCTGAAAATAATGCTGGACAAGTTCAAGAAGTGCTACAAATAGTTGTAGCCGGTTAGTTTTTCTCATATTTTGCTTTCAGTAAATGAAAATGAAAAAATTTTTGAAAATAGACGTCCAATACAAAATTTAATGTTGTTCTTCTTATTCCTTTAAACTTTCGTCATAAAACTTTTACGCATTAGTTTGCTGTCGATTCATTGACATTAAGTTTTCCGTGTTTTTTCTCACTCAGCTTTTATATGTTTTAGGACCTGGAAGTCCACCAAACGAGATTGTTGCTTTTCCACTAGATAACCAACAAGCAAACATAGAGTGGACAACACCGGACTTTCCAAATGGGAAGATCATTGATTATATAATTCATTATGGCGAAGTTTTTGATAGTTAGTGATGATTTAATTTGGATTTGCAAAATTTTTATTTTAAGCAATTCCATCACTATTTTTTAGCAGTTTTAAAATCATAAAATTAACTAAACGGTAAATCCTGCCTTTTAATTTAAGACCAAAGGAATGTGGACATGACATGGTCGTATTTTATCTCTTTTCGCTACAGTTGGAATAAAATTATTATAATTTTAACGAAATATTTATACTAATTCATTAACTAAATTAAATTAAACTGTCCTTATTTTTTGATCCGTAATAAATGTAAAATGTTGTCTAACTTCGGTGAATATTTCAAATTCAAAATTTATGGAAAATAATGCATTGCTTTTCGTTAGAAGAAGCTATTCCACGAACATGGGAAACTATACGAGTATCAGCTGAGGAACCACAAAAGTATCGTCTTGCCGGATTGAAACCAAAAACTAATTATGCAGTTCGATTACAAGCGATCAGTGATCGTGGACCAGGTGTTTTGTCTGACCCGATCAAAATGACAACATTACCACTAGGTAACTTTAGCTGGCTTATTTTTTACTTAACTTTCAAACTGTTCAAAATTAGAAAGAAATTAAACATTTAAAAGTTTTAACTTTTTTAAAACTTATTACTGATTGTCATAAAAATTCAAGTTTAGCACCTGCTATTGTCCAGCCAGCTGATGTAAAAGTTCATAAAAATAATACCATTGCTATCCAGTTTGATGCACCGAAAGATCCCGAAAATCCAAAAAAACCTATTAAGGTTTGTATAGTAATAATCGTCAACGTAATAATCAATTCAAAATTTATTTTCTTTTTTCTTGCAATTGTCAATTATAATTCACTCAGTTTATTTCAGTAACTTATGCATTTTTTAATTAAGCGTATTAATTAACTTTTATACTATCATATTATGAGTTTAGAAAAATTAATTTGATGTCAACGCACCAGAGTGTGAGTATATTCAGGAATTATATTCAGGAATTCGTTGTCCACTACACGGATGATGATCCATCGAGCGATGATGCTCAGTGGAAAGAAATGTTCTGGACGGAACCAGATGATGACTTTTCAGTTAGCATTCCCATCGGTGGCGAGCACTTCAAACCTGATACCAAATATTCAATCAAAGTTAGAATATTCCTCATCTTTATAGTTTGAAATTCATAAATGTTACAACTCCTAGTTGTTAAATTAATGAAATAAAATTTTATTAGAAAATAAACTTAATTAAATCTAATAATTTTGACTCATTTCAGATAACAGCTCGCGGCGAAATCGATAGTCCACCATCGGAGCCCTTCGTCTTTCAGACCGGAGATGGAAGTTTGTGTCTCACTTACTTATTAACAATAACTACTGAATGAGTTAAACAAAATTCACAACAGAAATTATCGAATAAAGACAGTCAAATTGGCAGGAAAATAAATTGAATACTATAAAATTCTTGCATTCAAATAATTCTTCTAATTTCCGGAAGTTTTATTTTCTTTTTTTCTTCCTGTATCCATATATTTTTTGGATTCAAAATCAGATATTTCGATTTTATTACATGATTATATTTCTCTCCTTAACATAATTCAACATAAATAGGTATATTAACTATGCTAAGTGAATTCTAGTTATACCACCGGAGAAACCGCAAATCAAT
This sequence comes from Dirofilaria repens, assembly GCA_008729115.1. Lineage (NCBI taxonomy): Eukaryota > Metazoa > Nematoda > Chromadorea > Rhabditida > Onchocercidae > Dirofilaria > Dirofilaria repens. The sequence continues at coordinate 1,122,688 of SNRZ01000004.1, read as the reverse complement.
ATTGATGTACCAGATAACGTAATACGTGTACCAGCTGGTAGCGATTATACAGTTGGTTGTTCGTCAAGTGGATTTCCAGCTCCGAGAGTCTTTTGGGTTGATAGAGATGAGCAGGTAAGCTACATATTTTCTTTTTGCTTCCATTATTTTCTTTCTTTAACTCCTTTTCCTTTATTCTAAATTGAATTCAAAAGTAAACAAGTTCGCAATGGAAAGAAAGATAGTCGCTTCATTCAAAATGTGAAAAGCATAAAAAATCCTATGGTTCTTCAACAATATTACTATAGCAAAAATGAATATAACTTTCTTGTTGTTTCTGTATTCTTTATGTACAAAATTTTACATTGTTTAAATTAAAAGTTAATGAGTTAATGAGAAGCACTGTAGATGGCATTTTAGCTTGCCAATTTATGGTCATAATTTTGACTTGTTTTTTTAAAAGCATTTTTTCAGCCTCTTAGCGACGGACCGATGTTAAGATTACAAGATGTGAAAGAAACCGTAAAAGCAAAATGTGTTGCTGAAAACGATGGTGGACGAGCTGAAACTGCTTTTGAAGTTTTTGTTACTGGTTTGTTTTAATGATTGCTTTCTGTTTTAGATCCGACTAGTCACGGACTGATTTGACATCGTTCTACCGAGATAATTCTTGAAATCGTAAAAACCGTAGTATTGTCGAAGGTAATTTATAGAACAAGCCTCAAGATTTTCATTTGGAAGTATTGTAATGTTCAACTCCACGTTGCTGTATTAGATAGAGGAATTTTTTCACACCAATTTCCAGGTCCTGGAAATGCACCTAGCAATATTCGCTTGAACTCAGTAAGACCACGTACAATTCATATTGATTGGGATCCACCAACAATACCTAATGGAAATATCACTCGTTATATTATTTACTACACTCCATTGGATGATCAGGTCAAACTTATTTTGCGAAAACTTCGAATAAAATTTTAAAATAAAGTCAGAAATTAAGTGTTGAATTATATCAACATGTTATATCCTAGGATTAATTTCTTGGAAAAAAATTTACAATTTAGTATTTTTAGAATATAGTTTATCAGATGGGACAAATTCCAAAAAAACCAATAACCGAATGGATGACATCTCACAAAGACAGCGAACCACTGAACGCAGTACCACAGAGAGCCGACTTAGTAGATTTTATTGAACCAGATACTGCATATGCTGTGGTACTACAAGCTATCAATCAGGATGGACCCGGACCTTACTCAGAACAGCATACTATCCGAACAATGTCACGCGGTTTGATTCAACATTTCGATAACTTTGAGAAAATGGGAAAAAGGATTACAAAGAAGGAAATTGGATCATTTATTTTTAAATACCAAAATGCTCATAAATTTAATAAAATATATTATGTCTTCTGATGAATATATTTTGATTAGAATTTAAATAGAACGTTGATATCTAATTATTAATTTAAAAAAAATTTCAACAGGAAAGTTGGAAATAAAAAAGAAAGAAAATATTTAAGTTCTTTCCTTAAAAAAGTAATATATTACTATATTACTGGTTACATTTGTTACTTTAGCTCGAGAGGGTCCACCACTTGATCTAAGAGTTGAACCAGAAGGACAACGATCGGCGAATGTTGAATGGCAAAAGCCAATTACTAGTTTGCAACCACCGATTGGCTATGAATTATATTACATTAAAGCAGACGCTAAAATCTGGGAAAACGATTTAGCTAGCATCGATGACTGGTATGCTTTTAGATTGAGATATATAGTATGAATGAAGTACAAAGCTAAGCTTTCTGAAATATCGTCACTTAAAAAAAATCAAACTAATGACCAAGGATTATAGACATTTCGATAAGGCAGGGGAGTGCTTATCTTTCTTTAGCTCTGGATGGAAATGCAAAAATTGAAACATTCTTTTCAGAAACTGTGCATTAATTTATGTCTTTGCGTGTTTTTCAATTAATACATAAGCTTAATTTCTATTTGAATTGAATTTATCGTCAAAAAATATTTTTCGGAAAATTGTATGAATTATTGGTAACAATATAAATTAACCACAAGATAAGGATAAAACGATTTAAAAATTGCAAATAAATTGTGAGTAATGAGCGGTAAGTAACTTATTTTCTAAAAATATAATATTTCAATTTCTTCCTTTTCCGAAAATATTATTATTATTTTATTAGATTTATCCAACGTTAAACTTTCCAGTTGATTAATTTTATCATTTTTTAATTTAATTCTAATGAAGTTTAACCTGTGATAGATCTGTGAATTAACTTTTATTATATTATATATATATATAATCATATATATATATATACATATTTTTCTAGGAATATGATATCAATAACGGAAAAAGATGAGGATAAATTATATCACAAGATTGACGGATCACTTGAACCGGATACAGAATACGTATTCCGGATGCGCGCTGTTTATCCGGATGGGCCGGGAGTATTTTCTGATGCTTGTATCACCAAAACACTTCCAGACGGTTTATAAATTTTTTCTGAAACATTTACCATTACTTATTTAAATTATTAGCAACAATAAATCGTATTACAGCAAATATTTGTTTGACAGAATAAAAATAGAAAAAGTGGAAATTAAAATCAAATGAAAAATATAAAAACATTTTAACAGCTGCTTATATTTTTCGCCAAATTAGCATGAATTTCTGAACCAATTAAACAAGCATGTTTGAGCTTCAGGGAACGCTCCTTATATTCTCATTTCGAACGGCGATCATGGAGTAGAAGGTAAAACGGAAATAACGATCCTTCCTGGATCAGCCCTTGATCTCTCATGTAACGCAACAGGACAACCTCGTCCAGCAGTTAAATGGATCCGATCCGGATACTATCCAATTGATCCTGCTTGGGTTTCGTATTTCGAAAATTGCAGCATTTAAAATTTGTTTTTTTTTTTTTTTTTTAACTGGAATGGATCATTTACAGTGTTTAGCTCTTAAACTACATTTCATAATAATAGAACAATTACACATGAAAGATTCTCGAAGATGACTTATGATGTTAAGTCTTGTGCACTGATTATCATATAATATTGAAATTTGACTCCCTTCTCAATTACCTATATTCGATATCTTTTGGAAAAAGTAATATATTATTATAAATTCTAAGTTCTTTAGGTAAAAGCAGACGAAAAATACGCAATATGGTTTTTGAAAGTGTCGAACATTACCGAAGATACATCATTCAACTGTGTTGCACAAAGTCCGCTTGGTTTTGCAAATTGGACGATTAGCGTTCGTCTTACCCCAGGTGGAAAAATGCAATTGCTTTAGCCTTTAGCCTGACGTTCCAACTTAGGCAATTAATCAGGATTTTAAACGTGAAACATTTCTTTTCTTTAAATCTTAGTTTTTCACTTCCATCATTTGCTACTCATATCTTATCAGAAATTTCAGAAAATATAATAACTTCTGTCTCTCTCCTTTATACTATTATCTCATTGATGGTAAGTAAAAAGAGGAAGATTTTAAGATTTCATTCGTCTTTTAGAAAAGTTCGAGATAATCAACAATTTTCTATTCTAATAGATGTTTAATAGGTTGCGTACAAACTGATCAAGAGCAGGATTTTTCCAGATCTTTTGTCAACATGGAAAAATGACTTCATAATTGCGAGAAATGAGAACGGTGAAGTGGTGATACACTTTACAGACGACTTACCAGATTATCTTAAGGGACCAGTAAGCATTTTTCTAAATAGAGCTTTGATTTGTTTTCTGAAAATCACATCACTTAAAAAATAAGTTTAACTCCATAACAGGGAATTTTTTTCTCGAAGTTTTTTTTATTCCACAGTCCCTAGACAAAATATGAAATCATGATGATTTATGAGATTTTAGCAGAATCCTTGGAATATTTATTGGACGGATAATCCGTCGAAGCCCTTCGAAACTTGGAATTTAGTTCCATCAGACAGTCGTCCCTTAGACCGTGTAGCTATCCCAGAAATGGAACCAGGCACTAAGTATCATTTGATAATCGAGCAGCCATCTGCTGGAATCAAAACACCAATCTTCGACATCATGACTCCAAGTAATTTTTTAATTTTTTCTCTTACATATAACTTTTTCGAATAGCAGATTGAAAAAAAAATTTGTACAGTATTACTAAATTGAATTAACGGTTTCGAAATTATGAGATTCAGATTGAAATAAATATCTTTTTTCAGCTAAAACTACCACCAAAAAAGATTTTTATAGTTCAAAGAATAAACTTTATAATTCCAAAAAGCATGTTTAAATGTGATTACGAGAAAACAAATTTTGGTAATAAATGTTATTATTCGCTGAAAATTTTAGAGCCAGCTAGTGATATACGCGTTGGAACTGATATAAATGGCGAAATGGTATTAGATTTCAAGCCAGCATTTGCTACAGAACCGATAAAGGTAAATTATGGTAAAAGAGAAGGGAGTAATTATCAGATTTCGTATGATTGTGAAAATTTGCTAAATAGTTGCAATCGTCTGCAATATATATATAATTACAAAAACCTTTTTTATATTGTCGTAAGTGTACTTCTTTGATGGACCATGAAAAATTTCCTTCCATAATTACTTTATTGATGGTGCTAAACCGATGAGATCTAGTAAAAGTTTCAGAAATATATTATCAAATATTGGCCGGACGACAATCCATCAGCTGTAATGTATATGGAAACACCAGTTAATGTTACTGATAAGATTGTGTTAGATGGTTTGCAATCTGATGCAGAGTATAATTTTATGGTAAATGTTCTCATCTTCATTAATTGCAGTTATTTGGAGTTCAGAAATTGCTTTGTTTAAAATTAAAAATTAGCTTATGAAAAGAGATTGCAATATGTATAGATATTTTCAAATCTAAATTGCTTCAAATTAATTTTTTTCAATTAATTATCAAGTTAATTTTAATAATAATTTAAGGTTTCTGCAAAATTTGATAATGGCGATAATCTTCCAAGTGAACCAACCAAAATACGTACACCTTCCGGTGGTATGTTATCTTTTCTTCTTACGAAATATTTTGTTTTTCATATATCAAACTTATCGAGTTAAAATTGAGGTTTGTGCTTTCGTTACATCCTTAAATTTTTATTAAAACATGCAATCTGAGTAACTGTTTCGAGCATTACAGATATTCAGTGTCACTGTGCACATGCCTGCATGTTTGAAGAAGATGAGGAAGGCGTCATAACGGCATCGTGCTACTGTCATAATGGTTTTAAACTTTCTGACGACAAGAAATCATGTGAACATATTGAAGAGGATGAGGAAGGTGGTATTATTCAGGTAAAAATTTTCACACTTCATTTTGAAAACTTAACCAATTTGAACTTGTGCAAACATTCAAAATAGGATTCTGGTGGAAAACAATATCAAACATTTAATAATTTTATTACGAATAATTAATAGATCGAATAATAAATTAACGATTAACAATTTAAATTTATCAAAATATTTATTAGAATTATCCATATATAGTTAAATTTATTTGAGGAAATTGCAGAATGATAATATTCCATTCCAGAAAACCTATTTCTCTCGTCTGAAAGTAATTTGCAATGTTTTTTCAACTTCCTAGAACAATCGATCTAGTTTCAAAAATCAAACTCTTCAGGTTACTCCACCAACTTTAATTCCTGAATCCGAATATCCGAAGGAGCTTTCTACTAGGCCAAGTCCTTTTGATGATATGATACTAAAATCAGAGAGATTTAATAAAACAGAAATTCTGAAACCTGAAGTTCATGAAAAAGAACCAGATTCGCAAACTCTGCCCACTGAATTTGGACGACCGCTCTGGCAGGATGAGCAGTTAGTAACTACTGGTAGAGAATCGATTAGTAGCGGTATTTCGCCATTATCAATCGATTCTGAAGACCGCGTTTTGTCACCAATTATCAGTTTTGATGGTGAATCTTTGCCTACAAATGAATATGGACAGACGGTCGATAATCTCGGAAAGCCAATTGTCTGGGACGATGAAGGAAGACCAATAGGACCAAATGGCATTCCCTTACCTCGCAATGATAAAGGAGAATACATATACCCGATTATTGGAAAAAATGGTCAACCATTGCCCACCGATATCAACATGAAACCAATTTATCCTGTTGTTGGACCAGATAATCAGCCGTTCCAAAAAAATCAAGAAGGTCTACATATCGACCAATACGGCCAAATAATTCCAACGGATATCGTTGGGCGCCCAATGAGCATTGATGGATCACCTTATCCAACTGATGAACAAGGTCGGTATATTATTGTGGATTCAAAAAATATCATACAACAAGCTGTACCAACAGATGAACTTGGACGTATTATCTATCCAGTCTTTTATCCAGATGGATTGTTACTAACAACAATGGGAGATGGCCGATTTATTAACGAACATGGAGAACTCATTCCAACCAATGATGTCGGATTGCCGGTTAATGAGCAAGATGAAAGTATTACCGAAGGATTCCGAAGGGAATTTTGTTTATGTAGGCAATTATGTCTTGCCGACTGATTCTAATGGACAGCCTGTGAAGGTACAATATAACGGAAAACTTTTAAGAGCGACAAAATGGGCCGCATCATTGGTCCTGATGGAAAATTTGTGCCGGTAAATAATTACGGACATCCAATTGACGAATCTCATGCTGTACTCTCAACTACTTCTGATGGAATATTTTTACTGCCAAGAACTGATGGAAGCAGCGTAGTAATTCCAGGAAGAGAACAAAAAAAGATAGGAAGAAGACCTCTTAATATCATCGGACCAAATGGAGATTTACTACCGACCATGAAAGATGGCAGTGTTTTAGATCCTTTCGGAAAAACTATACCCACGAACAACATTGGAGAACCAGTGAATTATCGTAATGAACCACTACCAACTAATAATGAAGGACAGGCTATTTATCCAAAGGATGGCTTGGATTGTCCATTACCTCCAACAGACCAACATGGTAGACCCGTTTATTCAGTGGTTGGACCAGATGGCAGATTACTTCCTCGAAAACAAGATGGAACTGCAGTTGATCCAGACGGTAATTTACTTCCAACCAATGCAGCTGGAGTACCTGTTGACAGAAAAGGACGTCCTCTGCCAACCGATAGAAATGGTTCTATCATTTATCCAGCTAGAGGGATCGATGCTGAACCTCTTCCAACAGATTCTAATGGAAAACCGGTATATCCAGTAATTGGACTTGATGGAAATTTATTACCAACCGATATAAATGGAAGAGTGATCGATGAGGACGGAAAGCCTTTACCAACAAATGCTGCTGGTATTCCAATCAATCACCAGGGAAAACCACTGCCATTCGATCAGAATGGTTACATTAAATATCTTTCCAAAATAAAAAGACCGGAAAGACCTGAATACATCATCATAGGGATAAATGGAGAATCATTGCCACGCAATGAAGATGGATTAATTATTGGTCCGGATAATAAGCCGATACCGACTGATGATTCTGGATACCCAGTAGATCATCGTGGAAGACCACTGCCTCGAGATGGAAATGGAAATTTCATTTATCCTGCTAACGGTATAGATGCTGAACCGATGCCAACTGATCAAAATGGCAGACCGGTGTACTTGGTGATCGGACCGAATGGCCAGTTACTTCCGAGAGATAGTCATGCTGCTGTAATTGATATTAGTGGACAACCTATTCCGACGAATGCCGCAGGAGTTCCGCTTGATCACTATGGAAAACCATTATCTGTTGATCGCAATGGTTATGTTATCTATCCGAAGGAAAGTTACGCAACAAATAGAACCGTTACACCGCTATACACTATTTTGGGACCTGATGGAGCTGCACTGCAACAGAATACTGATGGCGCTATTGTGGATCCATATGGTAGGCCGATTCCAACAGATCATAATGGATATCCTATTGATAATCGTGGAAGACCTTTACTGCAAGACCGCATGGGTAATTTTATATATCCACTTAGAGGTTTGGATGTAGATTCTCCATCAACTGATGTAAGACAACTAGCATATCCTATAATTGGCCCAAATGGTGAACTGCTACCAAGAAGTTCTGGTGGAAATGTATTGGATCCATATGGCAGACCGATTCCCACAAATGCTGTTGGTATTCCAGTAAACAATCTAGGAGAACCATTACCTAGAGATAAAAGCGGAAATATAATTTATCCAGCTGGTGGATTAGATGTTCCATCACCTCCAACTGATAGCCATGGAAGACCAATTTATGAAATTATCAACTCCAGTGGTGAACTTCTACTAAGCGATTCCGATGGAATAACTTTAGATCGGCAGGGAAAACCAATCCCAACAAACGCCGCCGGTGTCCCGGTTGATCGATATGGACAACCACTACAACAGACGAAAACTGGTAAATTCATCTATCCAATGGATGAAATTTATGGCGAAGAAGATCAAAGCGAAAAGCAAGTGTATTCAGTCATTACTCCGGACAGAGAGCTGCTCCCTCAAAACGAAAGTGGTTACATTGTTGATCCCTTTGGACGTCCGATTCCTACCAATCAATATGGTCAGCCAGTAGATAGTAGAGGACATCCTTTGTCACGTGACAAGGCAGGAGTTGTTATACAACCGGCAACTGGTCTGGATATTGAATCTAGGCCAACAGATAGAAGTGGAAAGCCGGTTTATCCAATTACTGGACCTGATGGCCATCCACTACCTACAACGGCAGATGGTGACACTGTTGGACCTGATGGAAATATTGTGCCGGTAAATGCTGCTGGTGTACCAACCAATCGCCGAGGTGAACCACTCCCAAGAGATAAATACGGCAATTTTATATATCCAGCAACTGGTCTCGATGTTGAACCTAGGCCAACAGATAGAAGTGGAAAGCCGGTTTATCCAATTACTGGACCTGATGGCCATCCACTACCTACAACGGCAGATGGTGACACTGTTGGACCTGACGGAAATATTGTGCCGGTAAATGCTGCTGGTGTACCAACCAATCGCCGAGGTGAACCACTCCCAAGAGATAATATGGCAATTTTATATATCCAGCAACTGGTCTCGATGTTGAACCTAGGCCAACAGATAGAAGTGGAAAGCCGGTTTATCCAATTACTGGACCTGATGGCCATCCACTACCTACAACGGCAGATGGTGACACTGTTGGACCTGATGGAAATATTGTGCCGGTAAATGCTGCTGGTGTACCAACCAATCGCCGAGGTGAACCACTCCCAAGAGATAAATACGGCAATTTTATATATCCAGCAACTGGTCTCGATGTTGAACCTAGGCCAACAGATAGAAGTGGAAAGCCGGTTTATCCAATTACTGGACCTGATGGCCATCCACTACCTACAACGGCAGATGGTGACACTGTTGGACCTGACGGAAATATTGTGCCGGTAAATGCTGCTGGTGTACCAACCAATCGCCGAGGTGAACCACTCCAAGAGATAAATATGGCAATTTTATATATCCAGCAACTGGTCTCGATGTTGAACCTAGGCCAACAGATAGAAGTGGAAAGTCGGTTTATCCAATTACTGGACCTGATGGCCATCCACTACCTACAACGGCAGATGGTGACACTGTTGGACCTGATGGAAATATTGTGCCGGTAAATGCTGCTGGTGTACCAACCAATCGCCGAGGTGAACCACTCCCAAGAGATAAATACGGCAATTTTATATATCCAGCAACTGGTCTCGATGTTGAACCTAGGCCAACAGATAGAAGTGGAAAGCCGGTTTATCCAATTACTGGACCTGATGGCCATCCACTACCTACAACGGCAGATGGTGACACTGTTGGACCTGACGGAAATATTGTGCCGGTAAATGCTGCTGGTGTACCAATCAATCGCCGAGGTGAACCACTCCCAAGAGATAAATACGGCAATTTTATATATCCAGCAACTGGTCTCGATGTTGAACTAGGCCAACAGATAGAAGTGGAAAGCCAGTTTATCGAATTACTGGACCTGATGGCCATCCACTACCTACAACGGCAGATGGTGACACTGTTGGACCTGACGGAAATATTGTGCCGGTAAATGCTGCTGGTGTACCAACCAATCGCCGAGGTGAACCACTCCCAAGAGATAAATACGGCAATTTTATATATCCAGCAACTGGTCTCGATGTTGAACCTAGGCCAACAGATAGAAGTGGAAAGCCGATTTATCCAATTACTGGACCTGATGGCCATCCACTACCTACAACGGCAGATGGTGACACTGTTGGACCTGACGGAAATATTGTGCCGGTAAATGCTGCTGGTGTACCAACCAATCGCCGAGGTGAACCACTCCCAAGAGATAAATACGGCAATTTTATATATCCAGCAACTGGTCTCGATGTTGAACCTAGGCCAACAGATAGAAGTGGAAAGCCGGTTTATCCAATTACTGGACCTGATGGCCATCCACTACCTACAACGGCAGATGGTGACACTGTTGGACCTGACGGAAATATTGTGCCGGTAAATGCTGCTGGTGTACCAACCAATCGCCGAGGTGAACCACTCCCAAGAGATAAATACGGCAATTTTATATATCCAGCAACTGGTCTCGATGTTGAACTAGGCCAACAGATAGAAGTGGAAAGCCAGTTTATCCAATTACTGGACCTGATGGCCATCCACTACCTACAACGGCAGATGGTGACACTGTTGGACCTGATGGAAATATTGTGCCGGTAAATGCTGCTGGTGTACCAACCAATCGCCGAGGTGAACCACTCCCAAGAGATAAATATGGCAATTTTATATATCCAGCAACTGGTCTCGATGTTGAACCTAGGCCAACAGATAGAAGTGGAAAGTCGGTTTATCCAATTACTGGACCTGATGGCCATCCACTACCTACAACGGCAGATGGTGACACTGTTGGACCTGATGGAAATATTGTGCCGGTAAATGCTGCTGGTGTACCAACCAATCGCCGAGGTGAACCACTCCCAAGAGATAAATACGGCAATTTTATATATCCAGCAACTGGTCTCGATGTTGAACCTAGGCCAACAGATAGAAGTGGAAAGCCGGTTTATCCAATTACTGGACCTGATGGCCATCCACTACCTACAACGGCAGATGGTGACACTGTTGGACCTGACGGAAATATTGTGCCGGTAAATGCTGCTGGTGTACCAACCAATCGCCGAGGTGAACCACTCCCAAGAGATAAATACGGCAATTTTATATATCCAGCAACTGGTCTCGATGTTGAACTTAGGCCAACAGATAGAAGTGGAAAGCCAGTTTATCAATTACTGGACCTGATGGCCATCCACTACCTACAACGGCAGATGGTGACACTGTTGGACCTGACGGAAATATTGTGCCGGTAAATGCTGCTGGTGTACCAACCAATCGCCGAGGTGAACCACTCCCAAGAGATAAATACGGCAATTTTATATATCCAGCAACTGGTCTCGATGTTGAACCTAGGCCAACAGATAGAAGTGGAAAGCCGTTTATCCAATTACTGGACCTGATGGCCATCCACTACCTACAACGGCAAGATGGTGACACTGTTGGACCTGACGGAAATATTGTGCCGGTAAATGCTGCTGGTGTACCAACCAATCGCCGAGGTGAACCACTCCCAAGAGATAAATACGGCAATTTTATATATCTAGCAACTGGTCTCGATGTTGAACCTAGGCCAACAGATAGAAGTGGAAAGCCGGTTTATCCAATTACTGGACCTGATGGCCATCCACTACCTACAACGGCAGATGGTGACACTGTTGGACCTGATGGAAATATTGTGCCGGTAAATGCTGCTGGTGTACCAACCAATCGCCGAGGTGAACCACTCCCAAGAGATAAATACGGCAATTTTATATATCCATTCAAAGGTCTCGAAGCCGAATTACTTCCTACTGACAGTAATGGACTTCCTATTTACTTAGTGATAGATTCCTACGGACAAATATTGTCCACAAATGACAGAGGATTAGCGATTGATGATGAAGGAAAACCTCTGCCGACAAATGCAGCAGGAGTTCCAACTGATGAACATGGGAAGCCGTTGCCGACAGATTCTAATGGCTATCTAGTATATGAGAAAGTGCAGAAGTTCTTGTCGACTGATGAGTCTGATGAATTGATATACCCTGTAATTGAACCTGATAGCGAATTGCTACCAACTAAAGAGATTAGTATAATCACTCCAGTAGTCGAAAAGCTAATTCCGATAGATATTGAATCACTGCCGACAGATTCGAATGGTCGACCAGTATATCCAGTAGTTGGAGCAAACCAGGAATTGCTACCAACCAATGAAGATGGAGCTGTTGTAGATAAAAACGGCAAAATTATACCAACCAATGTTAATGGTATACCGGTAGACGAGAAAGGCATACCATTACCCACAGATAAAAACGGAAGGATTGTATATCAAGAATCGATTGTTGAAGCATATCCTACAGATAGATTGGGTAGGAGAATATATAATGTGATTGGACCCGATGGCAATTATTTATCGGTAGATATCGATAGTGGTGATGTTATAGATCCTGAAGGTAGATTAATACCGACAGATGAAAGTGGAAATCTTGTTGACATGGAGGGTAGGCCTTTGCCGAAAGATCGCGATGGGAATATAATATATATTGCAAAAGGACTAAATGCGAAATCATTGCCTAGAGATCGAAATGGAAAACCGATTTACTCAATTATGGGACCAGATAAGGTACCACTGCCAACAAATGAGGAAGGTCGTGGTATCGATGAAATGGGTAAACCAATACCGACAAATACTGCTGGTGTACCCGTCGGTAATGACGGTAAACCACTACCAACTGAAGTTGAGGGGAATATGCATTATTTTGTAAAAGCTGTGTCAGAAGCACCAGTAGTGGTATCTCATCGGCCAGTTACAGGACCAGAAGGAATACCTTTGCCGACCAGTAGTGATGGTACAATATTCGGATCTGATGGAAAACCATTGACGCCGACAGATGTTTACAATAATATTATATATCCGGTAAAACTACCTGACGGTTCAGTACTGCCAACTGATTCAAATAGCAAACCAGTTTACCCAGTAATTGGATCAAATGGAGAAATGTTGCCAACCATGAAAAATGGTTTGGTTATCGGGTTAGATGGCATTCCATTATCAACGAACGCTGCTGGGAAACCTATTGGACCAGATGCATCACTGCTACCTACTGATGAAGCAGGCCGAATCATACATTTGCCACCTGACGAACCGTTGTCGACATTTGCAACAAACGAATACGGTCATATCATGTATCCTATCGTGGATATGGACGGTAAACTTTTAGATAAAGATGATAGCGGAGCCTACATCACCAGAAATGGTATCCCAGTAGAACTCAATGAGAATCATCTGCCCATTGATTCTGATGGTAATGTTTTACCGACAGATTTAAGAGGAAATTATATTTTTCCGGATCTGGACATTATGGGAAGAATGTTGTCTACAGATAAGATCGATCGAGCATCATATCCAGTGATTGGTCCAAATGGTCAGTTTCTTGCTACAGATTCAAGTGACGCTATTATTGGACCACATGGAGAATTACTGCCGACAAATAAATTTGGAATGCCGGTTGGCTTAGATGGTAAACCTCTTCCAACAGATAGCGAAGGTGGATTTGTCTATAGTGAAATTGTTGGAATACCTGACAGAACTCATTCTACGGAAAAAATGATTGTTAACGTTGTTGATGATAGGGGTAGACTATTACCAACTGATGAACTTGGTCGATATTTACTAGCACCGAACTATCCTCTTCAACAGGATGATATTGGTAGATTTATCGGATCGGACGGTCAACCGCTTCCCACTGATAGTTCTGGTAACTATGTATATCGGGATAAAACGAAATATGTCAGGAAATGGAAAATGATTTCGGACGTCCATTACCAACCAACGAAAACGGTTTCTATGTGAGAAAAGATGGCTCGATGATTACAACAGAACTAACAGGCTTGCCGATGGATGAACAAGGTGTGATACTACCTACCGACGAACATGGTATTTTCATGATGACAAAATTTCCAACACAAACAAAATCATATCAGATTTTAGATGAACAGTACCAAATAATGCCAACTGATGAGGCTGGCAATTTCTTAGATCACGAAGGATATCCGATTGCTGAAAATGAAGATGGAATAGCAGATGGAGTAGCATTACCTACCACTGATATTGGCTATTATGTCTTTCATACTGCGCGATTAAAATCTATAATATCAACGAAAAAAAGCATACAAGATATCTATGGTATCGAAGGTAAATTATTACCAACTGAGGAAGACGGTCAATTAATGACCAAAACACGACCAGATGAAAAAGTAGGATTGCCGGAGTATGTTGATAAGATTCTACCAACAGATGAATATAGTAGATACATTTATCCGGTATTAAAACCAAATGGCAAACCATATCCCACAGATCAAGAACACCGTCCAATTTACCCGATTATTGGATATGATGGCAAACTTTTGCCAACAAATGACGAAGGATTGGCGGTTGATATCAGAGGTCATTCGATCCCAACTAATAGTTTTGGACGACCATTGGATGAAGACGGTGTGGTACTTCCAATCGATTCGAAAGGAAATGTTGTTTATGATAGTAGAAGAAAGAAATGTGATACGCATGTAGGCGTTATGGATATCGCAGTGGTAATTAATGTCGAAACCCTGAATCATGATAGTTTCGAACATGTGAAGAGAGTAATTCTGAATCTTGTGGATGAACACTTCGACCTTTCTCCGGATATAACACAGTTTGCAGTGATCAAGTACAGGTGGAACTGCTGAGATACCAATTACTTTGGTGGGTACAATGAGAAAATAGAGCTATTAGAAGAATTGAGTCGAATTAAAATTGACCATATGAAAGAACATCCAAGACTGGTAGTTGGAATCAATGCTGCAAAACAACAATTCATATCGTTTGGTCGTGAGAATGTTGGAAGGCTTATTATAGTGATAACTGATGGACAAGACATGTAAGTTTCATAGTCATCTTACATTTTCCATTTCTTTCGCAACCAAATTTTTTTGCATAAATATCGTTTAAATGTTCTCATTAATGACATTCGCATACAAGAAAAACGAAGAACAAGTTAATAAGTTCCAGGAAGATATATTTTTCCAATATTTTAGATATCCGAAAAATCGCTTCAACGACGACACTATTCCAATGCTCGTAGTTGGCATTAGAGAATTTGAAGAAGAAATTAGGGATTGGACTAGTTCCTATATTCTCATAGATTCTTGGGAACAACTGCGGGCTGATTCTATGCTAAAACGATAGAAAAGGAATGCTTGCTAGGAAGAATTTTTATTCAATTAAAAAAGCGTTCTCAAGGTTAAAATCTGAAAAAATTCAAAAAACATTGATGGTTCATTGTCACCAATTGGTGAACTTGGTCGTATTCTAGCAATATCACCAACGAGTGAACGAATCATCTCGACTACTGATGAATATGGTAACGTCATATACCCATAAAGATAGTATCACTAAAAGATATGTTGATTTCGAAGGATCATCCTCTGCATTTAACAGCGACGACAATATCATTATGACAAAAGGGCAGAAAAAATAAAAGATACAACCGATTCTGCCAGATCGCTTTTGTATCCAATTATCGGTCCAGATAATATCTTATCATCAAAGGATATTTCGGACGTTTTAAGACCAGAAAATGAGTTGCCGGCAACTGCCAGAAATGGCTTACCATCAGTGCCAGACTCTTCCGTGCGTGATACTAATTTCCATAGAAGGCCGCTTTACAGTCTAAGTGATGAAGTGCTACCATCAGATGAATATAATCGAATCTATTTCAAAGGTTCTGATGGTAAACTAAGCACTGCTGAAAAAACTGGAAACTTTATTAACAGTCAAGATAAACCATTACCAATTGAAATAGACCAAAGTAGTAAAGAGATTGGTGCTAAAGCAGGATCAGATCAAATATTGAAAGGACAAAAACCAGTTATTATTGATTTATCCGGAAGAACTTTACCTACTAACAAATATGACGATTCGATTTATACAGACAGTAGTATAGTACCTACAGACACTTCAAGACAACCTATTGGTTGGAATGGCTCTTTGATACCTGTTGATCATCATGGACAGTACGTGTCTAATTATATGCCAAATAAAATTGATTTACAGGAATCAGAACTTTTGACAAACGCCTCAACATGTGATAAGATTGAAGAACCCGCGAATGTTATTTTTATGGTAGAATCTTCAGATGTTACAAGAATGAAGCTTAATAAAATTAAACTTTCGTTGTTAAATTTTATCAAAAAAAATATTAATTGGCGCATTACCAAAATCGGTGTGGTTTCGTATGGAAATGCAGTGGATGTTAACCTGAATATTGGAAATTATCAGAACTATCACGACTTAGAAGAATCCATTCTCAGTTTGTCACTTATCGGTGGCACAGCATCTGGCGATGAACATGCATTCAGAACTGCACTTCAATTATTCCGTGAAAAATATAACAATGACAATGGTGAATTAATCATACATGTCTTCAAAACTCACTTAGGTTTATTTTTGTCTGAATTTTTTTATAACTTTATTTTCAGTTATTATCCAATGACTTTTTTTCATTTTTTTTGATGATTTTTGCCACAGTTCTTTAATAAATAATACTCAATTTTCAACAGTCAGAAGAATTAATTCCTTCTTACATTCATGATGCAATTTTCAATTTTTTAGTAAAGATGCTCAAGTAGTTGCTAATCGCTTAAAAGTGAATGAAACTATTTCAATTTTATCACTTGGACCAAATCAATGGTACCGATTGAATAGTGATGAAGAAATCAAGAAATTACGAAGTGATATATGCTTAATGTTGATAAAAAGTCATCTTTCACAAACTAAGCAGCCTTTTGGTTAGTTTTCTCAATCAACTGATAGAAGCAAAAGTTATTAAGTTTGTCAGTATTGTTAATATTTTCTTTTGCATCATATGTTCTAGTTAGATACCATCCAACCTCTAAGAACTAATAGTAATTCCGAATAATATATTATTCCTCTTTTATATAAGTTTTAAATATTGATTAATAAATGTTCAGAAGTGGTTTTAAATCACTGCTGATTCCGATCAATACAAAAAAATCATTATTCGCGCTTATCTTCCTTGATATTATAACATTCTAATTTAAATGTTACTATTATTGCTTTGTTTCTCAGCTTCCTCAGCTCTCCGATATCATTTCAGATAAAAGAAGCTACTGATGTTAACGTTTATAATAAATGAATAAGAACAATTAGAATTATTTGAAAAAATGATAAGTTTGAAAGTGATAGCTGATTTTTATAATTAATTATTTATTATGTAATGTGTCACTTTCATTCCAGGTGAATTGAAAGGTAAGATGAGACTTGGTGATGGAAGTGTGGCCTTCTCTTCAATGATTTCTTCGGAATCAGAAATGGCTGATAAATCTTTCTCAAAAGATGGAAATGGTTACTTCTCGCAGTCAATTGTTGGCCAAGATAGTCGACTACTTGATATCGGTAGTTTTGATGCCCCGATTGATTCATTTGGAAGATTTATTCACTATAACACTGTTGGCATCCCAGATGATAGGTCCTCATCAAAAGATGATGAGGGTCACTATATGTATTCTGCAAATAAAACCAGCAGTATCCCATTACCAACAAATATGGACAAGCAGCCAATATATCCGCATAAAGGATCTGACGAACAATCTTTGCCAACAGATAGAAATGAAAGACCTATCGATCATACTGAAAAATTTATACCAGCAAATGAAGGAAAATCGATTGACTTAACTGGATCAACGCTTTCAACCGTCAATAATGGGCCTTTGCCAAACAGTAATTCTGGCTTTAATGGAAAAACGACTCCGACTGATAAATACGGAAAACTAATTGGTGCCGATCGATTTTCATTCACAACAGATTCCAGTGACAAATTCTTATTAGGTACCGAAAATCAAACTAAAAAAGTGTAACAGGTAATAAATATGGTCATATTAAATATTCCGGAGTTGGTCGAAGCTCTTCACTAGCTAGTAGCTCTTTCATATTACTGGATCAATTGGGAAAGCCGATACCTACTGGTGATACTGGGAAGCCTTTGGGTCCGGATGGCGAAATTTTACCAATGGACAAATATGGCAGATATATCTATCCCAATGTTGGACAAAATGGGAAAATTTTTTCGACAGAAAAGCTGAAAAGACCAATTTATTCTATAGGAGAAACAGTTATGTCAGAAATGGTGATTCCAACGGATGACCAAGGATACTACATTTATCCGCCAGTCCAACCTGACAAAATGCTACTATCAGGAGATGCACAGAAGGAAATAGCTATTGCAGCAATGGATCGCCGATCATTGTCTACCGAAAATGTCATCGTTTCTGAAAGCAGCGTAGTACCAATGATTGATTTCAAACAATCTATCGATACCGATGATTCGCAATCACCGACAGATAGAAGTAAAATTTTTATGTTTGGTAAAGAAAAAGACCCAGTACATTCTATTGTTAATCCGAATGGCAAATTATTAATCAACTGATCATTCCTCACGCTACCCTTATTCACACGATGAAGAACCCATTGCAATTACTTCCAAAATTCATCCAGATGGACAAACACTATCAGTGGATAGCCATTTTCTATACCCAATCATAGGTCCTGATCGCGATTCTTTATCGACGAATAGCGAAGATGCAAAAGTTGACAATTTCGAAAGATCAATTCCAACAAACGAATCTGTATCTCCTACCGATAACGGAGATCATGTACTGCCAACAAATGGAGCCAATAATTATCCATATCTTGAAATTGATGGTAACAAACATATACCTCCTTCTCATATTTATGAACAATCAGTTATTATTGATCCAGATTTGAAGACCATTTCGGATAGATTCGTATCAACAACTTTTAGTTCCTTGCCATTCTTAAGTGGTCGTCCATTAGCTGTCGATGAAAATGGTGTTTATCGTGATGACGACGGACACAGCTTAGTTCATATTGATGAAAATGACCGCTCTGTAATATCCGCTGATGGGTCACCACTTCAAAAAACTGACGATGGCAAATATTTTTACCCTTATGAATCTCAAAAAGAAAACCCATTTTTTGCTAATATTAGCGATGATCGTCTATTACGAACAGATCTTAAAAATAATCAGATGCAGTTAAATGATAAAGATGAATCTCTTGATGAATATGACAGATCATCTCCAGAGAATGAACATGGAACTTACAAATGGAGCATGGAAACAACAACAAGATATCATTCGTCAACATCCGGGTGAGATAGATATCATAACTAGTAATTTATAATAGATTTTATTAAATTGAAATTTTGTTTGATAAAGTTGATTAATTATAAAAGATAAAAAAATTACAATCTATTGCTGCGCGATTGTTTGATAAGAAATAAAGCTAGCAAATTATTTTATTACTATAAATATGTTACATGAACATCTAAGCTCACAAAATATAACGTTGCGGCAAAATGAATTATCAATCGGTCCCAAACTTTGGAAATTTAATAATTTAAATTTATTTGCTTCAGAATCAGGACGAGTCCATCATCTTATTGTGTGATCAGTTCAAATGTTGATATATTACTCATCTTGGATGCATCGAACAGTGTAAAAGTTGTCGACTATCGAATGATGAAAGATTTTATCAACAATTTTCTAGCTAATTATGTCAATCTGCAGCGTAATTATGTTCGTGTTGGTGTAATGAAATACGGCGAAAAGGTTGGTCAGTCTACATTTTAAACATATAAGATCTTAAAAATTTTAGCTTTTACCTAAGTAGAAAATAAACACTAAAATAAAATAGCAAGGCAACTATACTAAATCCCTAGAAACCTCCGAAACAAAAGAAATCGCAAAACAAAAATACTTATAAAAGACAAAAAACAAAATTAAAAGAATTAAAAAAACAACCACTCCAAGACAAATCAAAAAAACCAAACAAAACAAAAACATAAAAAAACAAAAAATAAAAAAGGCCTGATAAAAGTCAATAAAACAACAAAACAATAAACACAAACTGAAAAAAAATCCCTTACTTAGAAATTAGAAGTTTTAAAATTAAACTAAAACAGCAAAAAAAACTAAAAATAAGATAACGAACCAACGCAAAACAATACCAAAACAAAAAAGTTGTAATATATCCAACCATAATTAAATCTCAACATAGAAACCAAAAAATAAATAACCAACATCCAAAAACGTCAAAAATAATTAATAATAAAAAATAATAATAAAAACCAACAAAAAATCAGAACTAAATAACAATAAA
This sequence comes from Dirofilaria repens, assembly GCA_008729115.1. Classification (NCBI taxonomy): domain Eukaryota; kingdom Metazoa; phylum Nematoda; class Chromadorea; order Rhabditida; family Onchocercidae; genus Dirofilaria; species Dirofilaria repens. The sequence goes on along the minus strand of SNRZ01000004.1, from coordinate 1,102,402 downwards.
ACCTCTAAAAAAAAGTAACAGAAATGATAGTTGCATTTTTGATAACTGTTAGACGGCTCTTATATCACATTGTAATAATACATCAGATTAACTGATATTTCTTAATAAAAATGATTGGAGTTTCAAAATTTGCATTATTCTACTCTCTTATCTTCTGGTGAAAACTGCTGGAATAATTTCAGTGAAAGCATTATGATTAAAATATTACTTCGAATTGTATCAAATATTCGCAATCAAATTTTAACAATCATTTTAAATAATGTATTATGATTAAAATATTTTATCATTGTGTACCATCAGATTTTGAATAAAAGAACACTGGAGTTATCTGCAAAAAAATTTGAGACCAAAATCAAATAATGTATTAACTAAAATATCACATTCTTTTCCTGTTTGTTGCTTACTTACTGATATTAAGAATCGTCTTGAATAATGCTTTGTGATTAACATATCTTTTCATTGTCTACCGCCAAATTTTGAATAAATGAGCATTTGGAGTTATCTTTTTATATCTTTTTCGCATTTTTGCCACAAAATAATTAAGATAAAAAGATTTGTGTGATTAGATTCATAGATTGCATAATTTCAGGTTGAGATCCCAATATCACTAGGTGATTACCATAGTGAAATTGAGCTTCTATCGAAGATTAACGAAACTAGGCTTATGCATGGTGAAGCTCATCTTGGTCAAGCTTTAATTGATGCTGCTGGAGAATTTCTTATTTTTGGATCAAAGGATATTCCTCGTATCGTGATTATATTTTCGAATGGACGGTCTAGGTATTGATCTTTGCGATTACTATTTCTATTGTAAGATTTTCCGATTTTTAAAAACTAGAAAATGTATTCATATCTTTTGTTTTAGTGTCAAAAAAGTATATAGCAAATTTATTCCAGCTGGTTAAAAAGATTAAACAAATAAAAAATAAGTGAAGATTGGTTTCAATTTTTTCAGAAAAAACTTAAATATTTCCCAATTTGAAACTAATTTAACAGTTTTGAAGAGATAACTTGAAAGAGAGCGCTCGTCTCTTACGAGATGATACGAAAGCTTACATATTCTTAGTGGATGTTGGAAATCAAGGTGATTTCGAACAGAATTTGGCCATTGTCGGTGAATCGAATCCACACCGAATTATTACCATTGATGAATGGTATGGAGCGAATTTAGAGATTCCGGGTTCTCTTCTGCGCGAGCTTTGCAAGGTCGGTGAAATTCCTAAAATGTTCGTTGCAGAATCCTATTTTTCGTTCATAAAATATTCGAACCTATAAAATCACATCTTTTGTTCTTTTCTTAATAATGCTTAAGAGAACGACATTTACTATATTGCTTCCCTATTTCTGATGATTCTTGCGAGCAATCAGACAATAATAATTACTTTTCTTTGTTTCTAAAATATTTTAATTAGGTCAGACTTTTCAAATATTTGAATACTGTGGAATAAATGAATGTTTTGTTAACCATTTTTTTAGCTGCTGCCAAAAAGACAAGATAAAACAAGCGGAGGTGGTACATGGTCGACAATAAAAACCGAAATGCGAGTTGCAACTACTGCACGCATTTGCAATCGGGTTGACTTTAAGGTGAAAACTTTTTTTCCAAGAATTTGAAAGATTTAAAATTTCAAATTTACTTATGTTACAAGACAAAAAATACTTCATGAATTTCTCAAGCTATCGTAATCGGTATTTGCCTGTATTTTTCGTTTTTTTGAAAATATCAATTTAAGGCAGACATAATTTTCATTCTGGATTCGTCAGATAATGTAACATCTGAAGAATATGCTAATTTGAAAGAAAGTATCAGCATATTAATTGATAAGATATTCGATTTGTCACCAGATATTGTTCACGTTGGTTTGGTTGAATACAGGTATTGGATTTACAATATAATCGATGGAAAGAAATCCATTATTTTAATCATTCCAAAAAGAGAACATCTATTCGTTTAATGCAAGTTCATTTTTCAAAAATGATGAATAAAAAGAATTTGTGAATTTATAATTGCATTAATTTTTTTATTTTAATATGAAAAGATTTCCGAATGCTCAATTCAGTTGTAGTCTACGATTAGATTTCTGCTCAGATGTATTATTTAAATTTTGCTTCTAAATTATCGACTATTCGATAAGTTAATTGAATGAACGTTTCATTAATTTTTTTTTTTCTGAAGCAACTTGGATATTTATCTAAATTCAAAGTTCATGACTAAATGTCATAAATTTGTAATCTGAGGCTTAATTCTGTGCAATAAGATAACAATCAGAGATGATATAGTTTCATCATTTGTAGCAATAAGGCATCAGTTCCCGTGCCACTTGGCTATTACGATAAAAAAATGCAGCTTTTGGCAGATATATTAAATAGTAAACAGCTTGGTGGTATGCCGGTCATTCTAAAAGGTCTTCACGTTGCCCGACAACAATTTCAGCGACATGGCCGAGATAGAGTTTCAAAAATTCTATTTTTAGTGACGAGTGGTACTAATCGGTTCGTATGTTAATTAATGCATAACTTCTTCGCAGTAAAAAACATTGAATAAATAATTGATTTTCGCCTAATGTTTAACTGATTTTTTCATTTACAAAGCAATTTTAATATGAATTATTAATATTATAACGACTTCAAACAAACTAAATATTATGTACCAGATTGATTCGATTCTGCTTACCACAAATGGTACATACACTTAGAGCAGTAGAATCATATTTAGCAGAGCATCATTCAGTCGTGTTTCTTATAGTCTAAGAATCCGTGATTTAGACTGTCGAGATAGTATATATAGTTTTTATTCGATATTTTTACTTTTTAGCGATAATGTAGCTATCGCAGCAGATGATCTCCGTAAGCATCTGGATGTAAACATCTTCGTGTTAGTCATGAAGGCAACCCAAGGAGTTCAAATGATGTTAAGTCGTTTGACGGGTAATGAATATAGTCAACAACGGGTGATATCGATTCCTGGTGCAAGTAAATTACAAGAACCGGAACTGCTGCAAATTGGACAAGCGCTTTGTTCTATTACTAACGTGGCAGATGCTACTATTTGGCCACTACAGGAGATTTCTCATCGAACTACGAAACGTGATATTTCTTTCGCTGAATCAGAACAAAGGTAGAGCAAATGAGCAATTGATTTTCATAATCGAACTATAATTTTCACTTATGTCAACGCAGCAATGACGATAGCAGAAACCAAAGTATTGGCAATAATATCAGTACTAAAAATTCTTTTACCCAAAGTTTATCTTATTTTTTTATATTGTTTAATACTCAACTGATTCCTTGCTTTAATCAGCACCGTCAAATTTTTGATTTTTTTCAAATTTTATCGATTAGGAATGATGAAATATCTCACCCAATACTGCACTATCGGAAAACAACAACGAATATTTTGCTCCGACACCACTTTGCAAGGACGGTTTCTTACGGCCATATCAGCTTTCGATCATCATTGATAGCACCGATAGATCACCTTCGGCAGTAAGACAATTGTACTTTGAAAAAGTTTCAATTTTCATAGTTATGTAACTGTTTTGGGACTCTCTACTTTTTTGTTTTCTACAGTACGCCAGAGATTATAAAAGCAGCTTTGCAGGATTTCCGACTGGTATTGAATCATGTTGCTAATTTTCTGAAAATGCGGTTTTCACCGGAAAGCAAACTTATGCAGTTGAATTTAATAGGTGTTGATAGCGATGGCATTAGCTTGAAGGTAGCAAATTTCGGCGTTGATATGGTAGATGAAATTTTCGCTAAAGTGGTGCAGAAAAAGTAAGTTTTATCAAAAAAGCTATAATTCTTATAAAGGAAAGCTTTTAAAGCTAAAAAACTTTTTTATGAAGTGGCATTTCATTGATCTATTCATTTTGCTAATCCAAATTCTTGACAAACATTACAACTTTAATAATGTGTCCTTTCTATTCGACAATCCATAGGAAATTTTGCAGAAGTGATGAAATTTCTCCCAAACTTGGTCGAGGTATTGACGAAGCGGTATTACTGGCTAAAGAGCATGCTATGAAAGGAGTCATCCAAATAATTCTTATCATCAGTTCAGACGGCACAAGCAGGTATCACAAACATTCATCATTATTCATGTTACAGATGAAACTCTTCTTTCTTAAATGAGGTGAAAATGAGAAGATTGGTTGGTGAAAATGTATCTGATTCTCTTTTCCTTCCATTTTTCATTCTAGTGATGATGCAATACAATCAGCGGAATATGCAAGAGATCGGTATGGACATGGCATAGTAACGATTTCCATAAGAACTCCATCTAATGAACTCTTGAAGGAATTATCATTGGGAAGTTCTACCAAGTTTGTTGTGCATTTTCGTCACATTATTTAGTTAACTTCTCATTTTCCAGTTTAGCATTTTAGCTCACGATTAAAAAATCAAAACTAATTTCTAATTTACATAAATGTGTAAACTAGAAATTTAGAAATATAGATTGAAAGCATCAATTAGCAATTCGAAGTATGATGATAGGGCTTTTACCAGATTTTCATGGAAGGAAATTAAATTTACAGGGTGATTCACTTCTCAGATTGGTCAGTTGGAAATGAGTTATTTCACAGCTGGATCGCTCATGCTTTTTGCAGTTATATATCTACATCAGTAATGAGAAAAGCTAAATCGACACGCATGACCCGACCACCAATTCGAAAAACTTGTACTAATTAATATTTGATACCTTAGTTGTTGATGACAAAAGTCACTGATAACTATAATCATTCTATTTTCCCATAATTTCAGTTATCAATATGGATGACTTTTTCATGTTTTATGTGATTTTATATTCAAAAGAAGCAAGAATTATGCTTATGCTCATGCTTTGATTCTCTAAATTATATCTTGAAAATTCACTTATTTTTATTTTTACTTTTTCAGAAGAGTAAGAAATTAAAAGTAACTTTACTAGAAATATTTCTAACGAAATTTCTTGAATATTGTGATCAATTTTCTATAGCAAAAATATCTATGAATGACGCGACAAACATTGAAGTTAGACCTTTGAGTCCGAATTCGCTGCTCGTCTCATGGACTTGTTGTACGAATAATAAAGCAGTCAGTTGTTATTAAATACTAATATTCAATACAATTAGTTCCTAATTAATTAATTTACGATCTTCCATATCTTCGCGGTTTTACCTGCATAATTCTCTTATTATTAAGGAAGCGCTGAAAAATTGTTCTCCAATACTGTATTTTCTTTCCAATTTATTTCAGTTAGGAAGCACTCCGTTCAACAAATTCAAATCTTTCTTTTTTAATTTGAATTACATTATCAAGAATAAACAGTACTTTTAATCACCAAAACTCGGATTTTACTGTTTAGGATTACATCATTTGGTATACTCCGGATTTATCATTGCCGAAAGAATATTGGCAAAAATTGAATGCAAGTTGCCGTGATAGTTTTGGAAGAAAAATTGATGGTTTATCAACGAACGTCAGTTATACTATTTGTGTTGAGACATTCCAACGATCAGCTAACAAATCTATTCCTCTTAATCTGAACGACTGCAAAACTGTACGACTCGATAATGGTGAATTGCTGTAAAATTAAATAACAATGGAACTAAATATTATCAGAATTTACTAGAATTATTTTTACTCTTTATAAGTCGACTTCACATCTAAACCGTTTCTAGCTTTAATTTTCAAATTTTAGATATTACACTACAACCAGACCAAAATAATCAGCCGATAAAACAATGTCAATGTATATGTGCAAACAATGGCGAAGTTTTAATGAAGTCCACATGCGCAACATTGGGAGATCCGTTCCGTCCAATATCTACTCTTCCACCAACTGTAGATGGCGGATGTCGTTGTAGCATGCCTTCGAAAAATGGTCGATGTCCCAGCGGATACTTCTTCAGTCATGGGCAGTGCTATGGTTAGCAGTACTATCAAGCAAATAGGTTTTATTTGACAACTACCCAAGACTTTGAATTTGTGATAACAGATATTTTTCGGATTTCCTTCATTACATTAAAAATGCTTAGTGAAATAAAAAGTGATTGGAAACTATTTCAATAAAACAGGGTAGTAAATTTTGGTTAATTAAATTGAATTATTTGTATCGTTATTTTATAGATTATAGATGTCTCTTGATGGATTATTGTGGTAGTTTGCTGACATAAATTTAAGATTTTGATATTTGTCATTCTTCAAGGTGATATTAAGCTTCTTCATGTTCTCTGTTTTGATGTATACATTTGAAGACATAAATGAATGCCAACAACAAAATGGCGGCTGTTCACATGGTTGCGTGAATACCCCCGGAGATTTTTATTGTGCATGTCCTCATGGTATGATGCGTGACCCAGCAGATCCAAAAATATGTATCAGTGTTGCGGGCAGTTTCGATCGAATAGCAGCAATGTTGAGTCAGTATCTCTATGCAAACCAATATAATACAGATGGTACTGATGTTGAAAAAAATAATATGCAAACTGTTAACAAAGCAGTTAGATATAAGGTCAGTGATTGCTTATCTTTGAATCATAAGAAGTTCTTAGGGTACAGATTTGTGTCTTGGATGTTTAAAATGTGAATTTCATTTGTTTTTTAATATTGACGACATAAATACTTACTACTAAAAATACTTTTAATGTATTCCAGTTATTAAACTGCGAGAGAAATTCCTAGGATAACTTTAATAGAAATTTGAACAGTCAGCAAACAACCGTAAATTAAAATAGATTTCAAGTTAGCACATGAAAAATAAAGTTATGTTTCTCCTCGATATGATTGGATGCCAAAATAACAGTCGTAATAATATATACTGTCGTTAAAATGGGCATCCAGATAAGGAATTTTCAGAAAATGCAAGAATAATCGGGATCAGTAATTCATCTTGCAATCCTATATTTATTAATGATTTAGATTTCCTGAATCAGCATTTTGAATTATATTATAAATAAATTTTAATTCCGAATATTTCGAATTATTTATTTTTGTTGCAACATAGCAAGTTTTATTGAAGAAATAAATAACACATGTCGAAGTTGGAAATACTTTTTTGATAATACGAAATTGATAACACATGTCAAAGCTGATAATGCCTTTTTTATTTATTTTTTCCTAATTATTTCCATTTATTCGCTTCTTCACATTCATTCCATTTATTTATATTTCAAATATTCATACTTATTTTTCATTTATTTATTTCTCATTTATTTTTTTCAGTTATTACTGCTTTGACATTCGTTTGAATCTTTTTTTGAACATTCGAATTCTGATTTTGCACAGTTTTAGGCAACACTGAAGTCAAAAGATGATAAAACGATCTCATTTGAATGGTCATTGATGCCAGCGGTTGTACGAAGGGCATTCAAATGGCTGTTTTGAAATTTTCCTGAAACAATGCTTTTAAATTTTCAGAATGAAGAGGAAAGAAATTCGTGCGTTCTTATTTATTAATATTGTTATCAGTACATTTAATATCATAATTGTATTATAGTTATCGAAATCATCGCTGTATCGTTTATATCATTGTTGCTGCCTTCGGTACTTAGTCCTTCTGTTTTCTTTTCCATTCAAAATTTGTTTCTCAAATATATCACATTCATTTGGAGGAAAAATGTTTCTCTATTATACTCTTAATTTAGACAATATCTTTAAATAAGTACAATTCTCGATTTACGGGGAAAGGGGAGGGATGAAAGGGAAGTCAAAACACTTTCGTAAAAATCAAATATCCTAGTGAATTTGTAAAAATTTCTTGCGTTATGTGATGTATGAGGAGGAATTATTTAATCTGCAAGTCAGCTATTTATGTATGTATGCATGTTGCGTGGATTGTATGCTTTCCGATCCTATGAGAACGTAATTTATGTTTGTCATCAGATCTCGATGTACGGCATTTTAACCATTCAATTGCTTCTTTTAACCAGTCAGTTGCTTCTGACTTAATTTTATTCGTAATTTAATCATCATTTTAGCTGTCTCGTTATATTTTTCAACATACATTGTCATTTGTTCGACATCCCGAAATCACTATTTTCTTCACGTCTTTTTATCCTTGTAATATCATCTTAAGCTTTTCTTTTTTTCTGCTAGATATCATCGATATAATTATCAAGGAGTACTTCAAAAACAGTAGCATCAATTTTAGCACACATTCATCAAAAATTAAACCTTCTATTTTTAGAATAAACAACATTCTTTGCTGTACTTGTCTTACTATTTTTCTACTCAGTCACATAGTTAATGCTGAAATTCTGCACCGATCATTATGATCCTATTGTCTATTTGGAGCCGAAATAAATCTCCAGTTGGCTCATCAATCGCTACTAATTACAAAACGGAAAGTTTTGCTGTTATCTGGATCTTCCAGAAGCCAGAACTCTGTAGCATCTTTACTGCCAAAAACTATTGTGATCGTCTATAAGATTGTATTATGCTTTACCTTTTTAAAAGAAAATAAGCAACTGATGATATATGCTTGTAGTAAACGGAAATAGCAATAAAATATTCGTTAAGGACGATAAACTGATGTACGTAGTATTGTTACGGCAGTATATTTTTACTGTCTTACAAGATCACAGTACCTCGAAAATCTTACAATTCGATCTTATCTAAATATGACAGTAGCTTGGTTAACAAATTTTACATTGTAGTTGCGCAATCATAAAATATATGTCCTTGTGAAAATCGTGGATATCGATTGAACATTTCGACATGAAGCGAAATATTTCATAACAAAATGAAAGATAGATTTTATTAAATTAAAATGAAATAAGTAAGTATTAACAAATGCTTCTGAGAACACAGAAACGATGACCGATATAAACCACGTAAATAACGATACCGAAAAGTAAGACATGGGATTGAAAAAAAGATAATGGTCTTCACTTAACACGCATCTTCTTTCATATGTTATCTTCTTTCTTCTTTTTTTTCTTTTTTTTTCTTTTTTTTTTTCAAGAAACATATTTATATTTATGTCATCTTTTTTCTCCTTTGAATATTTGAACAGTGGAATATTCTATTTTCATTTATTTAACTGGTATGTCATTTTATTCCTCCATGCTTTCCCGGAACATGTGATAGTAAAAAGAAAAATAACAGTTCGAAACTATGAAGAAAAAGTACTTTGCTAATCCCGCTAATGCTCGATCATCAAATTCATCTGCATTCATAGTAAAACTTCGCACCTCCCTTCTATTTAAGTATGACTTTCTTTGGATAAGAAAGTTTCACAACGATATCGTAATGAGCTCCATCACGAACTGTCTTACAATTCGGTAGTGTGATTTGGAAATGATTTTAGCAGAGATTAGCATAGGTTGGGAAATCTTTCCTTACAAGGTATTGTTTAATTTTTATTTGGATCTTAGTGTTTGGGCATAAAGAGACACCATTTGTATCTTACTTAACGGATGATGCAAATTAGGAAAGGTATACATCAATACCAGTTGCTCTTCTGGCGTAGTTGAATACTCAGTTTGGTTTTACTGGCTAATAAGATGTTGAATGTTAACTACAAATAGTGAAATTTGATAAGTAGGATAAATACTGATGCTGCTCAATAGAAATCTGAACCTAGCATTGTTGATCATCACCTTAATTATTTGGAAGGAATAGGCTTATGATAAGTTAACTCGCATAAATGGAGCTATCTCGAATTACTCTTCAAGAAACAGGTGCTGTGTATGAAATTACCGATAGAATTATGCTATTTGCTGTAGTCATTGCTAAATTTCAGCCTATTTCTGTTTTCGAATCATATTTTTGTGTTCTTCATAGACATAAAAAGCGATGATGGATGCCGAAAATGATTTATCTCAAAGATCAGTCCGAAAATCTAGTCTTTCAATCTCTGATGGTATAATTTTCATTGTGTTTTTGGTCTTCTGTATTCTATGTCTGATTTATAGTTTTTAGAATGTATATGAGTATATATATATCTGTGTGTATGTACGAACTTACTTTAAAAAACAGTCATTACCACTGGACTTTTCATCTCACTAGACAAAGAGAGAATAGATTTGTCAGAGATCTTAGTTCAGTTTTAAAATAAGTTTGCTGATATTTTTTTCTTAGTAAGTGAATGAAAGTTATGGGGCGTTGAAAATATCTTCCCCACTTCCTCTCCTCACATAATCTAAACTATGCATCCATTTTTTGCTTTACCATTAAATTTTTTAGTAACGTGGATCAGTAACATGAAAAAATAATTATGATCTAAAGTTTTTAAGCATTTGTTGAAACTTTTATCTTCAATCATTTTTACATTTTAGTTCAGTCAGTTGATGGCAGTGAAAAAAAAAATTGCAGATGAGGAAAGCTTAAGAACAGCTGTAAACGACGAAGATTGTGATGACGGAAAGTCGTGATACTAATTTCAGTTCATCCGATGCAGACACTGAAGAATTTCTACCGAAGTCATCCTTGTGCTGTTAATGAGCGTAAGTTTTGTCTCATTAGTCTTGTTTTTGGCAGCTAATTTTTTAGATGAATTTTGCTGATTAGCTTTTTATTGTATTTAAAAAGCACAAAACGCAGTGTGGCAATGAGAAATTAAATTCAAAAAATTCATTTCAGTCAGTAAGACGAATTTCCTATTATTTTTGAATTTTTTCATCTAATTGATTAATTTCAAATCAATGCAAGTTAGATATCTTCAAGACCAAATACTACTACCTTCTTCTATTACATCGCTATATAAAATTAAGCGTTTTTCCAAATTTTTTTGTTTGTAGCATGGTATTTTCATCATCCGGATTTGGTGGATCAAACGAATGATGCAGATAATGAACATAATGATTTTTCAGATGATGGTTATGAATCAATTATTCCTGGTATGTGAAGTTTTGTCTCATTTTCCACCCCAGACCTGACAACATATTAACATTTCTTCTTTCATTAATTTAGGTTGCAATGATGAACCATTTATACCGCCATCAGAACGTGATGATGCTCCTTTGGCTGGGATTTTGCAAAACCCTGAACTTCACAAAATTGATCCGAGGCAATATTTTTTAAATATCTTTGCAACATTAATTTCAAGTGATTTTTTACTTTTTATTTACAAATAGTTATAAAAATGTTCATTTTAGTAGAGTTTTCTAAGATTCTAAATTGTTTAACTTTTTTAGGCAATTTTTCCCAGATTATTCACGAGTAAAATCTTGCGGTTCTCTCGTCTTTTCGGTGCCAACATCAAATCTTCATCAAAAACAAGAATTTGGTGGCCTTCGAAGACATTCCGGCCAAACGTAGTTTTTTAATACATTTTTTCACTGCAATAGTCTACATTCATCATTATAGATTTATTCCGTTTCTTTCATATATTTGAATACTTTATATAACATTTTTGACATATTTGAATATTCAGATAAAAAAAAAGATCTGTCTTAATGGAATTTGCAATTTTATAGAGTCCCAGACAAGGGGAAGACGACGAAGTAGCAGTAGCATCTATGACAGTAAGAGTAGAAGAACCGCAGATATTCGGAAGATCTGTAAAAGTGATTTTTTTTTTTTTTGAACTAAAAAAAATTCTTTTCTACTCGAATATTTCATTAATAAAAGTATAAAAAAAAGTTTTTATAGTTGTAATGACGCTAGTTTTTGGATCTTTGCTCTACTCAGTTTTGCAGAATTTTAGCTCGTAAAAACCATTGCAGACCATCGAAACATATAGCCCGAAACTACTGTTCGCAGATCCTCCTCCTCCTGAAGACTGTGTTGTAGATGATGAAGTTCTCTTTACAAGACCTTCATCGTCAACTGTATCAACTAAAAATGGCAACAGTGATAATGATGTAAATGATGTATCACCATGGAGGTCTGGTATTTAGAAAAAAATTCCAGTAGAATTGACTTGTTATGTTATATTATTTATTTTTAAAAGAGTGAATGTTATATTTAAAATTTCAAAGACTTTATGTTTATGTTTACAAAATTCCTACCAATTTTTGCTAAAAAAATTGTTGATTTTACTATATTCAGATTTCAGATTCGGTCCAGCGCGTATATGGTATGACGCAATGAATGTTTTGTCAAATCCATCTCATTTTGATTATGGATTTAAATTGAAGCGTGAGGTGTGTATTTTTAACATAGCAGTAATCTTAAGTTTCAGAATAAGATGAATTATATTTTTGTAGCAGTTATTACGAAAAAAAAGCGTCGTGAAGGATGAGAAAAATGACAAAAGTGAAGACGAATCGATTGAGAAAGAAATTGGTCCTGGATTGACAGCATGTGAACCATTTCCGCCTGAAACATTCCTTCCCTTAAATTTAATTCGATGGGAAGACGACATAATGCTCGATGAAGAACAGGCTAGACAACAGGTTTTCTTTCATTAAATTTGTTCGAAAGCCACAAAACTTTTCGCAATCTTTGTACATATTATTTGCACTAACAAAACTATGTTTTTTCTTTTTAATAAATGTTTCAGATTTTGAAAGGTTTGGCTTTACAGCCATCTGATAAATTACTTGAATGCGGTTGGATACCCACACAGCAAACAAGAAATTATGAATCTTTCATGACAGCTTGTAAGTTTTATCTTTTCTTTGTTTATTTTTCGTATTATTGCAGTTTTTTTATGAATGCATTAGCTAGTGTTGATTATTTTTTTTTTTAGCTTTTAACGCAATTTAAATTGCGTCCAGTCAATTTAAAACATAAACTCATTAAACCAAATGTTTTGGATTTCTTATTAGCTTCCTCTCCTGCTTTCTTTTTTTTAGTTAAAAGCCGTGCATTTGAACAGATGTTTACTAAACCAGGCACATTTCCTCTATTGAATAGCGCTATTTTGGGTTAGTAGTTTATGATTGAATTTTTTTGGAAACATGATTGATGAACAGTTATTTTTGCAAGTTTCACTTTTCACTTACGGTTTCTTAAATTTTTTTCCTTACATGATTGTAGAAAAATTTTTTCTGTTTAAAAAATTTTTGTTAAATTTGATCAGAACTGATGATAATGGACTTCTTCATCGAAGAATGGAAGTTATTAAACTTATTATTTGATTTAAAACATTTCTAGTTAGATTAATTGTTTTGCACATCATGAGATGATTAATCAGTAAAAAAGTATATTTTGTATATTTTGTGATTTTCAAGAAGTATGAATTATTAACCGTTTTCAGTAAGTATGAATATTAAAGATTCAATTTTGGTGAAAAATAACATAAAGCTTCACTCAAGCATCGACCACTGAAATTAAATTACGAATTTATCTGGTATTGACTAATCCGCTCTTCATTCACCTATGAAAGATTATTCTGATATCTTGCTTGTATCATTTATTGCTGTGTGGTACACAAATCTACAGCTGTGCAATGTTAAAGGCCTTTATTAAATATGTTATGATTTTTGCAATGTTTTAGATTTTCCAAAAGAACCAACTCCATCTCATTCGCTCTTTCCTATGGAAAATTATGATTTACTTTATACGAGATGGGAAGATGACATTATATGGGATTCAGAAAATATGGATCATATACCGGGTATGCTCTGATGTACAAAATACGATATACAAAAAAAGGAGCAAAAAAAAAGAATGTGAATGAAAAATTTTTCAAGTTAGTAGCAGTACTATTAAAGTACCAAGATATGATATAGAAGATACGTTTAAAAACTCTTTTGATTCCTTTTTCTGTCCTAGACGTGCGAGAAGTTGTAACGTTCTTTCACTTTAGAACCGAAGCTCCTTACTCTTGATTACTCAGATGATCCAAAATTGTTTGGTATGCCAGAGGACAAAGCAACTGAGGATAAGATTCAGGATGGCGAACTGCCAAATCCACCAAAACCATTCGATCGAAAGGTGACTGTTTTATTATAAAAATCTGTAATTAACGTCCATGAAAGTGAATAGGTATCTATTATAAATCGTTTAGAAAGTGCTGGAGCAAGATGCTGATAAAAAAATTTAGTGATTACAATTGTTGAGAAAAAGTTATAGGAGCATCAATTCACAAAGAAATCAAAAATGATTCTTGGCCAAGTGCAACAACGACAGAAACAAGAAGAAGATGAACAGATGGAGAGTTCTATTGCTCAGCTAACTGATAAAGATCCATTCAATCTTAGCAATGATGATTATTATAGACCAAAAAATATTGAAAGGTAAGATTAATTGGCCGATTTTATTACATTAATATTTGTTACAGCATCGTACAGATGTCACATAATTCTTCGACAGTATTATGCTATTTAAAGGTTTGGTTTTTATCAGCTAATTTTTTTTATTTTTAAAAGATTTAAGATTAGCTTTTATAGCTTTTACTAATCTTACTTCACGTATTTTACTTGTAGGACAGTCAATTCTGTTTCTGGTAGTTCACTTATTCAGCATTCACTACCTGCACAGAATATACATCGAACATTTTTCCCAACGCATTTAAATCCATTTAAATTACGGCACTACCATCGTTTACCGTTATCTAAACGGATCTTACGAACAACAGGCTCCCGCTTCGTATCTGTTAAAACATTAACCAAATTGATCAAAGAAAAAGAAGAAGTAACTACATTGGAATATTTTATTTCTATAGCTAATATTAAATAGCATATAGAAAAAGTTTTTTTTTTTGTTATTTTGCTAAGTAGATTTGCGGAAGTTTTTATTGAAATCATTTGAAAGCACTCAAAATTTTCGTAGATCTTTTCAATGCTTAGTTTTAACACTTGATTTTACTTTTTAAGTTTCGCGAAAAGCAGAAAGCAGCAGAAGGTGGTGGCGAGATTTTTTTCATGCGTGAAGTGCAAGATCTTTCGGGCAAGGATAGTACACTGTTACTGATGGAATATTCTGAAGAGCATCCACCACTACTCAATCAGCCCGGAATGGCCAGTAAAATCAGGAATTATTATAAGAGAGTAAGTTAAATTCAGTTTTGATTTCTCCATGTTTGGCCGAGATATCAGAATTCTAACTCCTTTCTTTCTTCGACAATTTTACTACAGAGATATTAAAGAACGCTATGCTCGTTATTCATCGTTTTATTCCAATCTATTCACTGTTAAATTATTTGTAGAACAATATTGAAAGTCATGGAATCTATTGACAGTGCAGTTTCTTCTGGCCAGTGAATACAGATATAATTTTACTCTTTTTTTTACGAATTATGCTTGATATCTCTGCAGAAAGTTGGAAAAGAAACAGATCCTGAATATGAATTTGGTGAAACTGCTTTTACGCATACGTCACCATTTCTGGGTTCTCTTGCGCCAGGTCAAGGTTTACAGTCGCTGGAAAACAATTTGTATCGTGCTCCCATTTACAAGCATTCATCGAATCCAAATGATTTCCTTCTTATTCGTACAAAGCAAGGGTAAGTCATTTCCAGTCGTTCTTTGAGTTCGTTGAGTTATATTAAGTGAAAAACGAGAAAAAACATTTACATATCCATCTTTTCGCGAAATCAATGAACATACGTTCGTATTGTTTTGTGCTGAATTTTGTTAGTACTTGAAAATTTCACTGATTTTACAAAACACTATAGCCGAATAGTTTGACTCACTGACTAGCATCATAAAGTCCAAATTGTTTAGTTACTTACAAAACGTGTGGCATCAGTAGATATCACTTAGAAAACGTGTAGCACTAGTGGACACTTCGTAATTTCCACTTCACTCTGTTGTTTAATGCATCTTAATGATGTAACTGCGTGTGACCAGAATATACTTGGTCGTGAAAATTTTCTTTTTTTGTTTTGAAGGAGTGGAAACAATAAATAGAAATCTCGAACGAAATGCGTTGGTATAATTTTTTTTAGTATTGACTTCTACGCAGTATAATAAAGGCTAAAAATTAAAATACCATTGGAGGAACTGTTTATGAAGAATCAAGAAGCGAAAATGATATCGAGAATGAATAACAAATTCTTTTATAATGAAGATGTTTAAAAAACATGCTCTTCATTGTGTAAGCATCTGATGGGAAAATATTTTCAACACTGCACATAAGTCTTGCTATAGTACATTGAATTACTTTATGGTATTTTACTGTTGAAGATAAACTTGGTAATAAGGAACAAAGATGCGAGATATTCATTACTTAAATATCGTAGAATTAGATAAGTGATTCATTACATTAGACCTCGTAACATTTGTTTATATTAGATAATGATTCATGCAAAATATAAAATATTTCAATTATTCCGACACATGGATAAAAAACAAAGCCATTAATTTTTTAAAAAATATATGCATTGTTCATTTTCAGTTTAGTTAAAGAATCCAAATATAAATCTATAAATTAATGAGCAGAAAATTGCAGGTATTTTATCCGTCGTTGTCCCACTTTATTTCTTGTTGGTCAGGAATGTCCGTTGTATGAAGTGCCAAGTCCAAACTCGAAGCGGGCAACTGTTTTTGTTCGAGACTTTTTGTTGGCATATATTTATCGACTTTTTTGGGCCAGCGATCAAAGTCCTAGAA
This sequence comes from Dirofilaria repens, assembly GCA_008729115.1. NCBI lineage: Eukaryota > Metazoa > Nematoda > Chromadorea > Rhabditida > Onchocercidae > Dirofilaria > Dirofilaria repens. The sequence continues at coordinate 1,085,975 of SNRZ01000004.1, read as the reverse complement.
GGTTAGAGTTTCATTCTTTTAGCTGTTTTTTGAATTTTTGGTTGTTGTTGGAGGGAATGAAGTTTTTTCGTTTTGATTAATTCCGCAATAAGTTTTTTGTATGTTAGATATTAAGGCTCTAGTCTTCCGCAGCAGGCAAAAACTTTTGTTGAGAGTTTTATTTCAATTTAGGTTAAAAATGGAAGACATTAAGGAAGCATTTCCTCATTACGCTGAAAGTTCGGTACGCAAACGGCTAAAACAGTGCTCAGATTTCAAACGACTAGGACAAGGTCCTGATCAAAACTATTGGGTTAGTTTGCAAATCATGAGTTTGAAGAGATAAAATATGTGTTTTCATGGTGTTTTCAAAACGAATTATTTCTGTTTGAAAATATATTTTCAAACAGAAATGTTTAAAATATTTTTGTTTGAAAATATATCTTATTTTGCTGTCTTAACAATTTTTTTTAATTTCATTTCTTTTATGACCAAAAACTCTTTGATAGGTTTTACGAAGTGATTTTCGATTACCGAGTAAAGAAGAGGTGCCTTGCGATGGTAACACCAGAAATGTGTTGTGCGCAGTATAGCATGTTAGCAGCTGAACAGCGCTTGAAGGTAATATTCAGATATTTCTTATTATTATATTTTTTGGCGATATATCCGAATAAGGATTGAAAATCCCAATAAAACTAATTTTAAATCGAAGAGAAAAACGACCTAATTTAGCAGATGTTTTTAGGACGCTGGTTATGGAGAAAAATATTTTTTTACCCCAGAAAATGAAGATGATTCGGATGATCAAGTTACTATCGAAGATGAAGTTAATAAATTCACTATTTATGAGCTTTGTTGGCATGCTTTAAAAAATGTTTATATTTTCATAGTCGAATAGTACATTGTTCAGAAAATAAGCGGTCTACGTTAACATTAGAAGTCATATTATAAAATTTTCTGTCGTGAAGAACTGATGAATAAGAAATATAATTAATATAATCTTCGCTTTCTAGAAGCTATAAAAATCTTTAATTTCATATTGATACTATAAGACACAATTTTAGAACATCGAATGGTAATGTAGTTTTGCATGTAAGTTTTTTGCTTTGATTATGTTGCTTAATATTTCATTTTATATAAATCATTTTAAAGATAAAATGCGCTCCGTGGAATACGACACGAGCTTATATATCATCAATGAAAGGCAAATGTTTGTTGGATCAAACAGGTATAGCTGATCCGACTGGATGTGGTGAAGGTTTTTCGTATGTTCGTGTTAGCGCTAAACCACAGAAAGCTAAAGTTAGTTTCTTTTTTTCTTCGCTTTCTGCTTACATTATAGTTTATATTCACTTTTTCCTTTGTTATTTGTTTCCGTTCTTTTTTTCAAATTTTATTGTAGGAAGAAGTGACGAATGTTCCGAAACGATTGGTAACTGGAACAAATGCTGATCTTAGAAAGCTACCATTAAAAGAAGCGAAAGAAATATGTCGAGATTATGGCGTCCGAGAGGAAGAAGTGCGTTCTTAAATACCACAAAATTTGCTTCATGTTTGGTTTGGACTTCAAAAATTAGATCCATCAAAAATGGTCCAGCTATATAGAAATTTTTGATGTTTCAGATTAATTCATTGAGTCGATGGGAGATAATTGACGTCATCCGAACATTATCTACACAAGCCGCTAAAGCAAGATCAGATTTTTCTGGTACATTCATTATTATTTTTTAAATAACAAGCTCAGTTTTGCATTAGGATAAGATTTTTATTTTTTTCTTTCTTAATTACTACGCAAAAATTATTGTAGGTATGGCTCGATTTGCTCGTGGAAATATCAGGTTTAACTTCGCAGATATGCAAGAAAAATACAAAAAATTCTGTCAGAGAATATTTGATTTACAAAATCAGTATGTTATTGACTCTCTAATACTTTTCATTGTTAATATTTTTCCATTCATGTGTTTTTCAATAAATTTTGGACACTTTTTTGAATCAGAACATAAATTTATTGCAGGACATTATCAAACACAGATATTTTGAGTACAGATGAAGGAAGCAGTGGGGAAGATTCAGATAATGAAGAACTTGCAACGAAGCTCGAGAGCATGCTGGATACTAATAAAGGTTTCAGTTTTTAAATTTGAAAATCCGAATTACTAGCAAGAAAAATATAAAAATATTAAGAAATTTATTTACGGTTGAATGGGAAAAAGTCATGGCGCAATAATAAAAGGCATCTAGAAACAAAAAAGAAATTAATTTTATTGCTTGATTGATCTTATACGTAATACTTTTTTATCATTCTCTTTATTTATTTGCTTATTTTAGACAAATCATTCACATTCGATAAAAAAAAGTTGGAGTTCGAACAAGAGGAAAAGGAACGAAAAGCTTTACAGAAAATGCTTTGCAATGATGAACCTACAGTTTTATCCACAACTAAACACGATGAAAAAGGAAATGATGTAAAAGGTCAAAATTCATTCTCTTTCGCTCTTTCAATTTTTTGTGTTTTTTTTTCTTTTTATTTTTTTTTTTTCTTTTTATTTTTTTTTGTGATTGCGTTTAATGAATTAAGGAATAAAACAAGTTTTTGATTTACAGGCAAGGAATTGGATGCAACAGCAATATTTAATGATATGCAAAATTCTCAGATTCCTGCATCCTCCGTAACAAGGAAACTTAAAATATATCGTACTTATCGAGCTGAAGATGGCACAGAAACAGTATATTTTTAGTGATCTATTAACAATGTAGCCGGAAATTGTACGACAAGAGAAATCCTTAAAAAGTTTTAAGGATTATAAAAGTAAATATATTTTTTCAAAAGTTTTTGTACTTTAATTTCTCGTTTTGGTAGACTCGCGTTGAAGTAATTACACGCCAACAGCTAATCGATGCATACATCCGTATACGTACAAGATGTGATGAAACATTCATTCGGGTATATGCGCAAATGGATGAACAGTTCAAGGAAGTAAATTGCTTGCTGTTTCACTTTTTTTTTTTTAATTTAGAAAAAGAAACGATTATAAGATCAGCATATAAAAGACTTCATGTTATATTCATTGAGCTACTTATTACCAACTGAATTAGTTTATTTAGTTATGAAAACAGTAAAGGGAAGGAATTTGAAATTTATGAAGTGACCAATTTTTATATTGTAGATCATATTAATATTTTTCTTTCTCTGCTGTAGAATCTCTGCGAAATCTATACCTTCAGGAAAGAAGGAAAGAGAAACGACGATTACAAGATCAACTACGTAGAATTAGGCGTAACGAACTCAAAGCTAAGCTTCATGGCATACCCATTGGACAGCCTATAACCAAGGTGGTTAATTTATTTAATTCTGAAACTATACAGATATTAATCCTGGATGATTAGTCATATTTTTTTTTTTTTTACAGACATTGATATGTTGAGAATAATGAAAAAAGAAAATCTTTCAACTTATTTATAATCTTTTGAGACGAAAGTAATGGAAAAGAAGCCACCAGTGATAAAGCCAAATCTGTTAAAAATGAGGTGCAGCGCCTGTCATGGCACGGGACATATGAAAACCAATAAAAATTGTCCATTATATGGTAAAGATCCAATGAAGGCTATTAGAACTGTTGGCGATATTCATCCGGTAAGTTATCGCTGAAAAGTATTGATCAAAACATTTTTGTTTTGATGGACTGCATAGGATTCTATGCTGTCATTGTTGTTATCATAATTTTTAGTGAAAACAAATACATCTTGAAATGTTAAGTCGCATCATATGTATTAGTTATGTTTCGAAGAATTTCAGTTTTTAGTTTTGTTATGCTAGTTTATTTGGGTATATAAAGCCATAATCTTTAAAAAAGTGTGAAATTCATGTTGGTTTGATAATTTAGGTAGCTTTGACGGATGAACAACTTGAAAAGATGGCCGTACCATCTGGAGAACTAATTGCAGTTGAAGGCACGAAATTGAAAATATCGAGGAAGTTATACAGTCATGCAGAAATGATCAAGAAAAATGCCCTTAGGCAAGTTTTTTCTTTTTTTTTTTGATTTTCGTTGTGCAAGTTATAACCTGTTTTTATAGAATAAAAATCTTATTTTTCACATATAAGCTTTACTTTTAGGCTTCATATACCTCGTGAACTAATAGAAGGTGATAAAAAATTAATGGTGGAAGAAGACAAGCGTTCAACATCGATTACAGTTGAACCAGAGAAAAATATAAATATGATGCATGGAAACGACAATAATGAAGACGTTGAACCGGGCGATGACGTACAAATTCCAGGAATTCTTGAACCGCCTAAAACAAGTTAGTGTTTAGCTTTATTTTTAGATATTGTTTCAACACTATTATGGTATTTCTAATCTAAGATGATGTGATATATCTTCAACAAATTTTGATAGATTTGATCAGTTAATCAAAAGGTAAACAGACTATATTTATAACTTTAGGCAAAGTTCGCATAACTGCTGTTGGTTCAAATAAGCGTCGGCATACTGCTGAAATGGACGATTACTTGTACGGACCGCAAAAAACTGTCAAGCGGATACGAGCTGATCCAAAAGTTAGTCTCTGCAAAATATTCGTTTATTTGGATTCTGATAGAAATATTTTCATGAGTACTAAAATGCATTGAAATTCAAATGTGATTGCTAATCCATAAATAAAAATAGCCGTAACTATTTTCAAAAAGCGCTATGCAAAAAAAAAAAGAACATGTTAGTATTTTGGTTATTTAGTTTTGACTCAATTATAAAAAATATGTGACAAAAATAATTGTAGGTATCGATGTCGATTGTTTTGAGTGAAATATTTAACGATGTTCGCAATGTCTTCGGCTGTGAAGAAATTATGTTCCCAGTTAACCCAAAAAAAGTAGGGCTTTTTATAAATTTTTGCTATAAATAACTATTTTGATTTCATCCATACTATTTGAAACTTGTCTTCTCTGTGAGTATAGGATGTTAGATAATGAACAAATATACAAAGAAATGTAAAAGCTGGCGTAGAAAGAGCTGAATGAAACGGTAGGAGAGTGCATAGATTTTCGTTTTCCAGCTAAAGGATACATACACTAGTTTTTATTGCTGACTACATAATCTTTCATCAAACAGTAGTAGGCAGAAGTGACAGAAAAATTTAAAAATAGAGAGGAACTGATATTGCTTTAATCAATGAGATAAAATAAGGAAAAAATGGATCAGAGATAGCTGATTGGAACAAGAAAATTCTTTAGTGATGTTACTTTTATAACGTGGCATTTTACGGAGAGAATGAAATTTATGTTTTCTATAATCATTTTTTTATTTCAGGTCCCTGATTATTACAATATCATAAAGGAACCAATGGATTTACAGCAAATCAGGAAGAAAATTTCTGAAAATAAATATGAATTAAGGAGGCAATTTCTATATGATATCAAGCTGATAATGGATAATTCAATACTTTATAATGGTGGTGGTCATCCTATTACAATTACTGCCAAAAATGTTAATTTTCTGGAATTGGTGATCTTTTTTCTTTCAAATATTCACTTTTCACCGAAAAATAAATTCTTATCTTAGGTATTTGAAATGGCATCCAGACATATTGCTGAACGTGAACAAAAACTGATTTCTTTGGAAAAAGCAATTAATCCCTTGCTCGACGATAATGATATCATTGGTTTCTCCTTTATACTGAACGAAGTTGTGCAAGAATGTAAAAATATACCTAAAAGTGTTGCATTCCATTTTAAAGTTGATCCAAAAAGGTCAGTACCTATTTTATCACTTTTGTGAAACTTTAGAATCACTTAATCATATTATTGATGGAATTGTTATAATGTATTGTTTATTGAAACAGTTTTGAGGTGCTAATACTGCATTTTGTAAAATCGGAGTTATGTTTTCTTTTTTTATTAGATAATTGTGACCTTTATTAATTTTTGATCGCTCACTGCTGTTCCGAATTCTATGACTAACAAAAATTTAGTACAATAGTTTATTAAATAATTACTTTTTAGTTGCCTCAATATTATGAAAAAATACGTAAGCCAATGGATTTGGGTACCATGCAGCAAAATATTAAGGAGCATCGTTATACCACTGTTGAAGCGTTCCGGAATGATATTAAACAGGTTTCATTTTTACCTATTTTCTTTTTATAGAAAGGTAGGCATTGATAATCATTTTTCTGAATTTTATTTAAAAACATTGAATAAACTTTTTCATAAGAAGCTTTACAGATCAAAATGAACAGTGAACTGTATAATGGACCTCCGGAAACATCACACTACACCTCGAAGGCTGTCGAAATATGTATGTTGGCAGAGAAGATGCTTGAGGTATATTTTCTATTATATTATTTCCAATCCAAAGCTATGTTTTTTTCTTTATAATGCGACTCATCGATTTGTACTACATTTATTTTGGATGACTGTGCTGCAGGAGCGGAAGGAACAATTAGCGGAATTGGAGATGAATATACAGTCAACATTAAATGAACATATAGATCTTGAATCAAATGCAACGAGCACCATGTGTGTTGAAGAAATGGAAGAATCATCTCCAAGTTCAAGACCTGACGAGTCGGGATCAAGATTGAGTGAAAATATAGTCGAAATTGAACCAGGTATTTTTAGCTAGATACCTATTTACATACTTTGCTATCATGAATTCAGCGATCGGTAATGACGACGATTTTTATTTCATTTAGTAAATAGTTCTTTTTTAGTGTAATTCTGTTATATAATTTAGATGATGATGAAGCGGCGACACCGTTAGGAAATCTGCAGGATGATCTTGCTCTGAGTGGTGATGAAGATGATCTAGATAATGAAAATCAGCATTTAGGTATATCTGCAGCTTGTTTAGTGATACCGAAGCTTTATATTTATATTCGTTAAATTAAATTGATATTTATATCTTTCATTAAATTAAAAATTATATTTATTAAATTAGACGAAGTTTTACATTTACATTTATTAAATTAAGTTAAATTAAGTTTGCCAGTCATTTGGAATTATGAAATATTTTTTGTTGTTAATAACGTGATTGCATATTAAACAGGTTTTGGTCTATAAATTTCAAAAATATTCGTATTTGATTTTTAGGCAGCAATTGTGATGCAGTAGGTGAAATAAGTAGCCAATATGATGTGAAGAACGATTTGCTACAATCTCGAATGCATACTTCTGGTCAACTGAATGCAGACTTAGCACTGAGCGATAGTGATGAGGATGAAGACGAACAGTTCATGGAAGCGAAAAGACCAAAATTGGAAGATCTTAGCACACTTTAATTATATGAAAGATAATTTTTGAAGATTGGAAAGAAAATGATTCGAATTAATTGTGAATATTTATACATAATGTTCATTACTTTTTATTTATAGACTGAATAATCTTCTAAATTTTTTGTTGAATGTTAAATTAAATTAAAATTATGCTATTCCAGTCAATAGTCTTTGATGGATTTTTTGATTAACATGCCATTATAACATCAGTGTTCAGAATTGTAATTTTTGTTGTTTTCAATACTGACCATTCGAATATTTTTGTACTTCAATATTTGATTTTAAACTAATAGCGGATACAAAAGAAGTATGAAGAAAATGTGAAGAAATTTTAGTAACTTTGAGATTTGATTGTAATAATCAGTCAGTGTTATAATGGAATTTCAACTTAACCAGCGTCGTCTAAAAAAAAATTCGGGATGGAAACCAAAAGGGAGAACAAACTAGGGAGAACAAACTAATTTGTTAATAGCTCAGAATAGAGAATTTGGAGGAAAATTACATTGATTAGTATGATGTTGGCATGTTAGGCATCGTTTTCTTAAATTTAATGTTGTTCTTTCCTTTAAAATTCATTCATATATTACAGATATTTATGATATCTAATTTATTCTAATAGAATAAATTTTTTGATTGTTCTATTCCTATGAGTTATGTTGCGGGTTTTGTTTCTTGATTATACTTGATGCCGTTTACTCGTTTTCCTTAATAAAAATAAAGAATTGCTTTGGTTATTAGTGTGTAGTTGCGTTGTTTTGCAGTTCTGTTCCTATTTGATTTGGTTCAGGATTTTGTCCCCAAATTATCGGGAAGTATCTTTGTTCAGAGAACATATCTTCTTGAGCTCAATTCCTTGATCAGAATAGGCAATAGTAAAAATTCCAAAGTCTTAATATTATGTCTTTCATTGCTCTGATAGCAGTTGAAGTGGTTTTCTTTGTCAAAATAATAAGCTCATTCTAAACTAACAAAGTAAGACGTCTTTGAACTGTTTTATATATCCTTTTTCCAGAAGTTATTCATTTTCATGGCGAAGTAATGGAAGTATTTCTCGTAGAGATCAACTCTGCGATGTTCTATCATCTCTGTGTGTTCATGGTGATACAGCCCAATGGTTTTCTTTTTGTTAGTTGATTTATCACTCCTAGTAATTTCTGCTTCCATAAATTTCATTTAAAAATAAGCGTTTTTTCTGTGCAGCACTTTTCATATCTAGGTTATCTTTTCCCATACACTGGATTACAAAACGATTTCGTCATTTCTGATTTTCTTTTACAAAATGATTTCGGCGTTTCTGGTTTTCTTATTCTACTTCGAAGTATTGTGTAAATAGTTTTTTCATAATCGCTTCAGAATACAAAACAGTAATTTGATTAATAGTAAATTCATATTGCTAATTAATTGTCGAGACTCAGGATAATAGGAGATGTAGTGTATTTGATTTTTGCGGTGTTCCCATTTTATGAATTCACTAGAATGTTGTTCGGAGAAATCGGTTCACATAAATAATAGTTGGAATGAAAAAAAATATTCCAGAAGTACTTTTTTTAGTACAGGTTGTCAATTTTAGGTTTTATTGATGGGATTTAAGTCGTGAAGTACTTCTTATTAAAGATGCTTTTTTCCGGAATTTTGTTTTTTATTTTCAATGGCTTTCTATATTTTATTATAACAGTCCAGTTCGAAAAATCAGAATAGGTGAAGTTATCTTTTGTTATAACGTGCATGTTGTTATGTGACTAATTTTGTTGACAAAAATGAGTGATATTTGAAACCTGTTAGATTATTTAACATCTGTCAAGCATATCATATTCATGTGGAATAAATTTGAAAGCTTTGTCCAGTATATCAGCGGGGTCTAAAAAATTCTCAAAATCTTGAACAAATAGCTAAAGATTTTTGAAAAGGGATGATTATTTAACTAATTTAATTTTATTTTAGTGAAGCATAAATTTTTTCTTTTCCTTTAATACGTCTGCGTATGCTCGTGTATACGATGAATCATCCTGTCCGGGCTTCGTTTTTTTCGTCACTGAACATTCGGCATGAAGTAGTTGTTGCCAGTGAAATTTCGTAGTATCTGCTGTTCTCAATAAATTATTTTTTACTATAAAGTAAGTTGAAGAAGAATAAAATAAGTGATTTTTATGAGGAATAAACATTTTATTCTAATGGAATAACTGTCTTTTAGAATCACTCATTACATTTTTTCTGCTAATTTTTAGAGCAAACCTTCCTTTTTTCTAAATATGCACTCCTGAAGTTAATCATGACGAAGGTGTCTGTTGCTTTTAGCAAACATTTAAAGTCAAATTTCATTTGGAATATGGTATTCATCATTATTTATTACCAAAATTTCTACACTTTTGTCAAAAGAATTTTTCTTCTTCCTTCTTTTCAGAATTAGATGATCCTCTTTTTGTAGTTGACGGAATTGGTTGATCGTTTTTGCTGTTGTGACTCGGCCAAGCCAACAGTATGCTTTATTGAATTATAAATGTTATAACATAGTACTGCGTTTACGAAATGAATGAATTGAACAAAGTTATGGATTAAAATAATGGTACGAATTAAATAATGATATGGATGAAATGAACAGTGCACAGTGAAGTAACAAAGGAACCAAGAATCGTTTGGATGCTAGCGAAGTGTCATGAATCTTTGTTGCCATTGATTTCTTTCTACTTTACCACTGTTACTGCTTTTGCTTGTCACTGTCATTTGATCTTTTGCTTCTTCGAACTGTTGCTTATCCGTTGAAATGTTGAAGCTGCTTCTGATGCTGACTGTCAATGTTGATGCTGGCTGTCGTTACATATCGAGCCGACGATACTTATTAAACTGATTCCATGGATCGAAATTCATTCCTTTTAAAGTCTTTGATTTCCTTCTCTTCTGATCCTCTTTGTTCCTTTGACACTTCTCATGTAATGGTTAAATCCCGTGATTTTACTAACATCTATTTAATCTTTTGATATTCTTATATACAATTAATTCTTCCGGCTTCTTCCAACAACTTTTAAAACTACTTTTCACTTTTTTTTTCTAGCAGAAGATTGAATAGGCTGTAGAGAAGGGCTTTCTCTCATAAAGGAATGGAATTTAAGGATAACGCGTTAACAAAATGCGATATGAAAGTTTTTTTTTGCCGTCGACCAATACGTATAATAAAAAAATATCATTTGCACAGTCGAAATAAAATCAAAAAATAAAGGTATATTTGATAGCAAAGGAATTATTCTAGGTAGTCGGTGAAGTGGAGTTTGTTATGAACTACTCGTGGAACTGCTAACGTAAGAGTGATGATTTCAATGAATAAACAACTCTTTTTATGGTGAAGATGTTTACATTCTTTTAATAGCATTTGTGCTATGGAGGATCAAAAATCTGATTGTAATTAGGAAGATTTACAGTTTTTACAGTTGTAAATGTAATACCAGAAGATGATTTACGATTGCTTAACATTTCTGTTAACTAGGATAGTTAGAAAAGTTTTAAAAAATTGATTTAGACAATTTACTTGACTACAAGATTAACGGTTTTACAAAGTTAATAATTAAGAGACGTTTATATAAATTTGGACAACTTATAAAGCGTGACAAGATGATTGATAGTTAAATGTATCTGCATATGTTAAGGTAAATTTTGGTAAATAAGAATGATTTATTGTTTTGGGGAATATGAAAGACATTTTTAGATTACGAATTACTTGATATTCCCAAAAAAATATGTATAAGCATGTCTTAGTTATCTCGATACGTTGATATCATAAAATATTCTCGATTGAAGAGTACTAAATATTTCAGAGGAATATATGTGTAGGATCATAGTAATGTTTGATATATTTTCCTTTCCGCCTTTGTTTAGCGAGGGAGATCGTATAATTTTCATTCAAATAGTCTCTCTCCTTTATCTATCTCTCTCTTGCTAACTTCCTTTTTATCTAATAGATTACCTGTAATGTATGCTATGAAACCGTCGGATTTTTAATTAGCTATTCGTCTAAAATTGCCTTTTTCTTTGCTTAATTTAAACTTTAAAATTTATTGCATGCCTTCTGTTCATATTTCATCTTCATATCTTTTATTCATCATGCTGCTTATTTTGAGAAGCTCGTATTGATTCTATTTCCACTTGTCAAAGTAGGCAGTGAAATCCTTTCGACTGTCAAAGTTTTTGACAATCGAGTATTGTCTCGGATAGTTTTAAGGATGTTTAGAATAAATATCATTCGTTTCACTCATCATATGATCGGATATCACGACAGATTGATGTAGCTTGAAAATTCATTCGAGATAATTTTGATGATTTTAATTGTGAGTTTACGCAGTAATAATATGTTCTGAGATAGTAAGTGGTGAAGTATGACATTAAATTTATGAGTTCCCTTCTCGTGATTATTCTCCGAAGAAAATATTATCAAATATTTGAGCTTTGTTATAAATTTTTGTTCATGAAATTAATCTGGCTTACAAGAGCTCACATTTAATAAGTTGTATGATGCATATTTTAAGAACTTTAAGATTAAATGAAGAAGACGTAGTTGCATATTGGTCTATAGAACTGAATTACAGAAATTGTTCCTTAATTGTTTTAATTTTGAACTTATTTAACAAATACTAGAATATACTTTCGCTTTTTTGAATCCTTTAGAAGCTATATTTTCGGAAATATTGCGTATTATTTACAAATAGTCTCCTCGAAATCTAGAATGACACTGAAGTAGAAAGATTCTCTACATTTCCGAATATGCAATTTAAGATTGATGTAACATGATTTTGCTGATAAGTCGTAGTGTGATAATATGTTGAAGTAAAATTCTTAGTAATCGAATATGTTAAATATCAATAAATAAAAATCGATTTTTTCATGTATAATGGATTTAGTTACGTGAAATCTTTGGTCGAAACATGTGCGATGAGTGAGACGCATCTGCCTCATCCGAATCATACTTTTTCGACAATTTTAAAGAGAACAAAGAATCGATAAATTTGAAAACGCTGCTAGTGACCATTCTATTCTTCCTAAGAGAGAGATGGTTAAGAGAAAATGTAGTGAGAGGAATAGGCGATATACTAACAATTATCGTTTCTTTTTAATTTTCCCATCTTTCTTCCTTCCCAGCCATTTTACATATCCTTCTTTATTGATAAACCGTGATTCCAGGCTTTTATTGTTTGTTTGTTTCCTTTTTTTGGAAGCTTATATTTTCTGTGAATCATCTTCAAACTGTTCGCTTTTTTTATTGCACGAATAAAAATACGTGCCATTATATGTCGCAAGGTTTGAGTATATAATCAATTATTCATTCAGTATCTCATTAATTAAGATTCACTTGTGTTTCAAGTCCAACTTAGTTTTGAGATGTTTTCATCTCATTACTCTTGTTGTTCGTAATTGGTGACACTAATTGGTCACGTACATACAATTTAAAATAAATAGGTAGTAAAATAGTGTAATTTTCTCGAAAAACTACTCTAGCCAATAAACGACGAAAAATGTTTTTTATAGGGGTTTTTTTCAATAGTGCAATATTAAGGTTTTGCTTGAATTCGTCATATGGTTCAGTCTTGTAGATTCCGATAAATTTTCTGAGATTGAATCTTTTATAAAGAGAAAAATTATTTCATCGCTTATAGCTGTTATAATTAACTACATATTTGATGGCAAGTGCAGAAATAATATTTTATCTTGAAAAAAAAAAATGATTGAAATGGTCGGATTCTGAACACTTAATTTTGCTTTTTATTCATCTCACTTATTAAATATATGCTTTGATAACTTTCTCCAATACAATCGATTTGTGACGACGCGAATTTTTTTTAACGCTACTGATATTATTTTTCTGTTCTTTCAGGAAGTAGAAAATTTGAAGATAGTGTAGTATAGTACTACAGTAAGTATTACAAGGATGGCTAATGTACGGTCTCCAGCTGATAGCCCCTCAAGACATATTACTGTTGTTGATGTTTACGACCTAGCTGCTTCAATCGGTAAAGACTTTGAACGAATCATTGATGAATTTGGTAATGATAGCGTGCGACAAATTATGCCCAAAGTAAGTTTTGAATTTAGTCTCACATAATTTAAACCGTATGGACAATTACATTAATGATTTTATACATTATGAAGAAATACAGATTAAACCAGCCTTCTTTGTTTACGTATTTATAGCTTCTTAGTTCTGAATAGAAATATAATCCATGTTTTTGATGTCATCTCTTTCGAGAATCAATTAGACTCCGATCTTGAAATCCAGAATTTTTTTTTTTTGGACTTCACTTTGAAATCCAGAATTTCTAAAATCTTTAAAATTGAAAATAAATAAAATAAGGAAGACTTTAAATTTATATATATAGTCTTGGAAAGCCTTTCTTTTCATTATCATAAGCATATAAATGGCTAAAATTTAAGATTGCAATTTTTCTCTTTTGGAGAATCATTTAATTATGTATAGTCAGTATTATAAGCTTATAAATCTCTTCAATTTGGATATTGATTATTATCATTTTCAGTTCTTTTCTATATATAAATATATCAGTTCTTTTCTCAAATTTATCACATTTTTTAAAAATTTCGTTGAAAAAATTAAGCAGAAGAATGGGAGACGAAGTAAAAGAAAGATATATATATATATTATTTTATATATCATTATTTATTTTTTTATCTACATAATTTTTCATTTCATCTAAATTTAAATGATCTATAAAATTTATGATACTATGCAAAATTTATGATTCGTTAAACCGTTGCCAGTAAACTCGAGATAAGATTCGAAAAAAAAAGCTTTCGTTTTTACATTCACTGTCATGAATACTAATCTATTTCGCTAGTTATTTTAATAATGATTAGCTTCTCAATTTATTAATACGTTGAAGTAATATATTTCCATCACACTTTTTCTTCATCAGTCCTTCTTTGGACATTGCTAATCACTTTCGATTATTACTAGGGATACCCTCTTTATTTGAATGAAATATTAATTTCTCTATGTTATCTTTAAGAATGGTTCGCTTCATCATTAATTTGAACAATTTCTTCCAGTTAATGTGATTTTTGTTTTGTCTCAGGTAATCTCGGCGCTCGAAACTCTCGAATCATTTGCCAACCATAACGAAAAAGAGAATGAAGAAATTTTAATATTAAAGAAAACAGTTGAAAGGTTGGAAAACGAAAAACAAGTAAAGCAGCAAGATCGAATGAAATTTGAATTGGTGATTTTATTTTCAGTAATAACGAAACTTTATTTTTTTTCATTTTTACAGTCTAATAATATTATCTTTTAAAATACTGCAAAATACAGGATACTGTAAGGAATAAATGGTAAATTTAATTTGAAATATTAGAAATCTTGTAATTTGCAAAAACAAATTCTAAATTAACTGCTATTTCTTTTTGTAGAATGATATCAACACAAATAGTTTTTATATTTTTGCAATCATTATCCATTTAAATATTTTATTGAATTCATCAGCATCTAAATATATGCGCTGTATTTCTGCTCATCAATTTCTTTTTTATTGTTACATTGGAGTTACAGGAGATCACTGAATTATGGATCATGTTTGTTCTTAATTTTGATTTGTTGCACTCATACCATTTAATTGGTCTGCTGTAACTGCTGATTTGTTTTGTTCTGTTCACTCTTTCAGAAATTATAAGTGGATTTCATTCATCTAACATCATATATATTGTTATGAATGATGAAATTAAATCATAATTTATAGGAATTAGAAGCAGTGGAAGAGAATTATCGAAAAGAAATCAATGATTTGTGGTCGATGGTAAAGAATTTACAGCTGGAAAACAAACATTTATCTTCAGCAACAGGCGATGCAGCTTCAACTCTTACTTCCATGAGTACTATTTTTTCATAATTTGTATCTTACAAAAAAAAAAAATTAATAGAAAAGATATCTTACCAACAGTGAGGAATATCAGTTGATGACGATGATGTAATAGAATGTGTTGATGTTTATTTCGTACTTTGTTCTCCTATTTTCTATCTTAGCAGAAAATCATTTTTCACTTTTTTGTATCTTAGAAGTAATGGGATATTCAATTCAAAAAACTAGTATCAAAAATTTATTATCCTGATGGTCATTCTAGTAATTATTTTCATATTTTATTTTCTTTTTATCAGTTTTATTAATAGGTAGCATTTCGTTTAGGTTCCATCAAATTTTCACTGTTTTATAATTTTTTTTTCAAGTTTGTTTATTTCAGCAACTCGCGATGAAGATCTAAAAATGCTGCTGGAACTACGAGAGCTCTCTACTAAACAAAAAGAGCAAATAAAAGATTTACAAAAAGATATTAACACTTATAATTGTGAAGTAGAAAATGTAAGCTACTTTTTCGTAATATCCCAATATGTAAATTTTTCTGAAATTTTTTTTAAAAAAAAATTTTTACTTCGATATTTGCCTGATTTTTCTCTTCATTTCTCAATTAAATATCCAATAACTTTGAAGATATGTCCATCATAACATCGATATTTTAATGCACTGTTTTTAAAAAAAAAAATCAGGAGGCATCAAAAACTTTTATTATTTATTAT
Organism: Dirofilaria repens; assembly: GCA_008729115.1. NCBI lineage: Eukaryota > Metazoa > Nematoda > Chromadorea > Rhabditida > Onchocercidae > Dirofilaria > Dirofilaria repens. Next base: position 1,070,164 of record SNRZ01000004.1, on the reverse strand, counting down.
GTTTTTTATCACAATATAAAGTCTTTTTGTTACTTTTTCTATGCACCGCACATTTCTATGTTGAGGCCTATTATATTGCAGTTACACAACAATGTTGAGAAACTGATTCGCCAAAATGAAGAGCTGTTGCGGAAGAATGCATCATTGCAGAAACAAGGACGAATGCTGGTGGAAGAAAAAAGTGAAATTATCAAAAGATTGCAATTAACTGAAGAAGCGAATATTAAACTAACGAAATTATTCAAAGACGCTACCCGACAGTGTAAAGATTTGCAACAATGTCAAATGGTATCCTTTATGTGATTGAGAATACAGTTTTTTTTCCTTTCGTATTCCGATTCAATTTATTGCTGAGCAAATATTCTATTTATCGTTAATCATTTACCGTTATATATAGCGAGTGATTGAATTGGCTCTTTAAAAATATTATGGGTGGTTTAATGTGACTTTCACTTTCCTTTGTTTCTTCTGAGATAAAAACCCCGGATTTGTCTTGAATTCTTGATTCTTCGATTCTTCAGGTCAGCAGAAAATTTTAAGTTTTCAGTTTCTTTTTACTTTCTTCTACATAAGTTGTTTCTTCCAGTAAATTTTTTAGGATGACAGCGACAATGCTCCTAGATTCACTTTGTCGGAGTTACGTGAAGTGCTACAAGAGAAAAATTTGCTAAAAGGGAAAGTTTTGGAATTAGAAGAAGAGCTCGAACAATTGCGACCATCACGCAGGCGAGAATCTGTTGCAAGTGATTCCAGCAGGGAGTTTGACAGGCATCTTTTAATATTTGAACAATTTTTTGTTGTTTAAAAATTCCTACTTAATTTAGTTTGAAAAATACTTTCACGTCATTCTACAATGCAGTCACTTTTCCAACAAAACATAACTCCTTAGTGTTGAAGTTATGGAGATATTAATCACATTAATTTGTTTTAAAATCACCATCGGTGCAATTTTAGATCTGCTCAATCAGGAGAATGTGTTGTTTATGGGCCAATCAATAGGGAGCCTGAAGAAAAAATTATATCCGTGGAAATACGAACGAAAAGAAAGCGGCGTGCGAAAGTTGTATGCTTTACTTTATAAAAAATTACAAAAGAAATAATTGTGCATTTTCAATTGTTTCATATGCAGCTTACACTCCGGAAGGACGATAAAGACTAGTTAATATGAAGTCTTGAAAATCTGTCGATTATTAAAGAATCTCATGGAAATTGTCAAAAAGGTATTTTGAAACTTTAATTTCGGATCATTCTATATAATGCATAAAAGTTTACGGTATATGATCTAAATTGACAAATATTTTTTATGGTACTGGTCGAATGTAGAATTTATTCCAATTCATGAGCTAATTCTATAATAAATCAAAGATTATGCAAGTTACTTATTAAAACTTTGGAATTAAATATACTGAAATAAACAAATTCTTATGTTTTTCTTGGTAATCCATGGTAACATGAAGAGTTAGTAGAAATTAAGAAATTTATAATTGCAGTTTCCGATTTTTCTTCAATAAAGAAAGCTTCAATAATGATGGTCACAGTCCTTTTCATGTTTCTAGCAGTCCAATACCATCAATGCGTTCGATGCCATCGTTTTCTGGTCAAACGGCTTAGATTAATATGTATTAGTCAGTTATAATAACATTTTCTTACCGAATTTGATGTGTTTTGTGGTGGTCTTCCATTAATTGTCTTCAGTCAGTGCTTCTATATATTTTTCCTGTTTGGACAAGACTTCAATTTTAACAAATCTTAGAATTTGGGAAATTTTTTATCTTTTTGCATTAAATATGTTTAATTTAAGGAATTCGTTGGGAAAAAAATCTTATAAGAAGTCTTCGAAAAATCCAACAATTTTAGTTCAGTCACGAATATCCTAAAAGAACAGGTGAAAAATGAGGGAGGGAAGGAAATGAACGGGTGAAAATTGAGGTTGGGAGAGAAAAGAATGGGTGAAAATTGAGGCAGGGAGGTGAAAAGAACGGGTGAAAATTAAGATGGATGGAGAGGGACAATTTATAAATTTTAAATTTTAATGAATTTTAGTTGATACCTTCCCTTGCTATTTTTTGAATATCATTCATCAAGAACCAAGAAATCAAGCTTTAAGCCAATGAGGTTGCTGCTATATTTTATATTTATCCATGCTTCATGACACAATATATACAAGTTTATTTCATTTCTGTTTTTATAGGTTTTTATTTGATGCTGTTTTTTGAGCTCGCTAATTTCTGGGTATGTATAAAGGAAACGATGCTATTGTATTTGCTTACGATTTTTTTTGTTTTCTCAATTCTAATCAGTTTCAGTAGATTTTTGATAAATTAAGATTCTATACGTAAAGTGATTAGATGAATTGATGACAAGATTGTCGATTTCAATTGGAAATCTGAAGTTTTGGAACATGAGGAGACATTTTCTACTTATTATGGCTTAACAAATAAATTTTAAAGGTTTTACAGTGATGACTGTGAGTTGATTTCTTTCATTCATTGACTAGATCCTGCGAAATGTGCATGGTGGTCTGATTTATTTTTGTATTATTTTTGAACAGCAAAACAGCAACATTGCAAATATCTTAATCAATCCACTTTTTTTAATGATATTAAAATCAAGTTTGTCTTGTATCTCTTTGTACCAGTCTAGCAGTTGATGTAGTCGTCGTTGTCACTGGTGTTGGTCCATAATGAGCTGTTTCATTATTTCTACTATTTCGATTCGATTGTTCTTCCGAATCTTCTGAATCTGGTGATTCTGCAGTCCTGAAAATGAATTTATAAATCATTTGTGAAAGTGGTCACTATAATTCGGCGATGTCCAGTACTTTTTAGGGAAAAGTGCAAGAATTAAATTTGCTCAATTTTGATAATAGGCTAACCATAAATTATATTGAGGGAAATCCCACACTTTCAATTAAGACTCACACAGATAGAGTTTCTTGGTGTAATTCTGCAGACGAAACTGTTTGTGCTGATGGGATGGACTGAGCACTTGCTTGTGAAGATAAGCTTCTGTAAGACTGATTTAGATTTCCTCTTCCACTTCTTGATATTACGACATAACTTCGGCGCGACCGGTCAGCAATATGTTCCGAATGAGTATCTAAAAATAAAGTCACTAAAACAATAATGACGATTATGAATATATATATCATCAAGATTCCAGAATTATAAACAAACTGGAAACTCCGAAATTATTGTGCAAAATACCAATTTGATTAGATGGTATCGCTAACTGACTAGCGGTGTTGGCTGTCACTAAATTGCTGGTAGAATTTTCAAGTATCGTCAAGTTAGTAGGAGCACCACCACCGAATTCTACGTTCAGTTGATCATCGATCATTCGCTCGAAAAATCCTGTGAAAGAAACATATCAATGAATATCGTGTTATATATAGGTATCCTTTATAATAGTTATGTCGCTTATTAGTTGCTGTGAAGATAATCAAACTTCAATTATCTTTGTTAAGGTGAAGCCTTTTCTGATCGGATACCATCAAATGCAAATTAATACCAATTGTCCGTCATCTTTACATTTTTAATCCTACGCTTCTTTGGCTACTGCTTTTTTGCTTTCGATTTTGAAATCAGTCTAATTTTCTGATTTAAATTTGAAATAAAATTGCCAATCCTCTAAGTTAGTGTTTCCTTCGTACTGTTTTATTTGTACAAATATTGGTTACTTGCAATAGTAGCCATCACCATTTCACCAGGATCCTCATTCTGTGATACTTGGACTTGGGCAACAGTCTGTGGCTGAGGGATCAGAGATTCCTCGGTTGCTGTAATTTCTGTGGTTTCCTCAGCCGTGTCTACGTTTTCACTCATAAAAAACCACCAACCAGGTACCTGGTATAATTTTCTCCTTTAAACTATCTATTTTTTTAATGGTGATTCAAATTTTTTGATATTTTTTCAATTTTTTTTATATTTTAGCTTATTATAGTTATTTGTCGTATATTAAATTTCACAGCTCCAAGCTATCCTCGAAAATGATTTAAAGTAAATATTTTTTCGGCGATTACAGATTTGTATTTCAAAACACTTTTTTTTATTATTTTACGTTTTCATAATTTTGGATAATTAGGGCGCGTGAAGAATTGCTGATAAAAACAAAGAGCATCTGTTTTTTTTTGCTTTTTTTTCTAAGATTGGAATTAATTATACAAAGCAATTATCCTTTATGTTCATTGACGAACATTGAGTCAAGTTTTTATTTTTCTTCGTCGTTTTATTAAACCTATCGATGGCTTTAGAATTGCCATTTTAAAAATGCTTTGGTATTGAATGCGTTAACTTGGGTCGATAAGTTTAAATGGAGCGAAGTTTAATATTTTTGTATAGCGTTAACTGTAGGACTGATTACCGGATGTGGGTATTCAGTGTTGAAATGTTTATATGGTTGTACCCAAACCATATGCGACAATAATTCACAATGTCCATGCATCCATTCCTGTTGATACAACGAATCTACCCGTTTACAGAATGTTACCTGCGTAGAAATTTCAAAATCTGAATAACCTTTGATGCAAATTGTGAATCAGATCTTAATTTTTTTTTTAATTATTATGATTTGCTATTTATATTCATGCATAACAGGGAGCAAAAGCCAATGCTGAAAAGTTGGGAAAATTATTTACTTTGAAATGTAGCTTCCGAAATTCATCATTTTTCAAATCTCTAGCTACCATATGAGTTGGATCGTGTAAGCATAATTCTCTCAACGTAAGTGGCAACAATTTCTTGATAAAATGTCGTGTCTCAACTATTTCTGATTCATAAACACACACGCAGAGATATTTGACGGTGAGTTGTTGCAACATTCGGCATTCACGATACAGTGGTTTACTGCTCAGTGATAGAAGTGATGGTGGTAATGTTAGTTTGCTCAAGCACCTCAAATTACCTTAAATTTAAATTCTGGTGAATAATTTCTAATTATACGTGTAATTTGATTGGTTATATGCAATGTTTAAACAATGGGTCATTTAAATACTAAACTGTTGAATTAGTAAGATTCAATAATAACTTATATTTCATAAATACATTTTTTTTTCATTGTGAGCAATGTTTTTATAATGGAAAAGTTAGTTTTAATGTATGGCGATAAGTATATAGTTATTAATCAATCTTACTACTCTCCTTCTTAACAATTTAATAATTTACATGCATTGTTTTAAAAAAAAAGCTCTAACTTACACAATGCTTTCAAGTAGATGGCACCGTCAGGTGTATGTACCAGGGCACCCATAAGGCATAAATATTTCAATGAATTTGAATATTTGTTGGATATCGTTTCCATAGCTAGCCCGGTCAATGATACACCCTGTAAACAAAGCTACAGCTATTAATGCTACTTTCCTTTCATATTTTATTTGTCACAATTAATATTAAATGTTTTGCAACTTATCTCAATTTTACTTCCATATTTTACTATAAGTTACGATATTAAAATGTATATCATTTACCAAGCTTTTCTCCATCTTTGTCTATCAAAATAATAGGCAAAAAATCTCTATTCCTTAAGTATTTTCAGTTCTTTTAAAATTTAGAATTTCCTATAACCTGTAATTTCAGCATCTTGATGGTGTTTGACTGCAATTTTTGTACATGTTCTGCACACACTATATTCATTGCTTTGCGTGGAGTATCAAACCGTTTCAAAATGCGTAATACGAGTAATCTCTTGATTGAAAACATTGCTTTGATTTTGTCATGCAAGTCTGATTCTCTGCAAAATGGAAAATCAAGTATTAATATAAAATTGCTATTATAAGATTGTGATTCGCATAGTCCGATTTGAAAATCTGATGATAGCATAAAAATCAAGTGTAAATATGAAGTAAAGCAGAATATGCCATTATCTTTTGTCTTATCGACTATGCTTCGCTTCCAAACTAGTGTTTGCTGGTGATTCACATCGGCAATCTCACCGCTTAGTAGAAAAAAGGAATGACTGACTCAGCGATTGACAATATGAACTTTTTTATGACATTAGTGCTTAACGATGTCAGAATGCAATTATGTTACAATTCTTACAATTCAAGAAGTGGATTGCAACGAAACGATTTACGAGTGTTTTGTTTAAAATAGTCATGATTTGAAGTAATGTTTTGCAGATATTTTCAAGATCTTTTAAAATTTAGAATTTCCATGGTTATAAATTGATTATAAATTTGATTTGATTATAAATGATTATATAAAGGAACTTTTACTTATCAAAATATCACATGGTAGAGTAAGTTCTCGAAGATTAGATAAACCGTTGAATGCTCCTGATGGAATTGTACGAATATGCTCCACACTGCTGATCACAAGCTTTTGTATAAACGGAGAACTGCGAAGTGCGCTTGCTAATTTATTAACATTCTAAATAAGATTGTTTCAGGTTGGATCTTTTCCAGCGAATCCTTCATCGATTTTTCTAATAGTAAACATTTTCATTGAAAAATGCAGCTGTTTTAGCGAGTAACATATAAAACATAAAATACAAACTATCACAGGAAAAACGTAAGGAAAATCAATCTAACGCTTTATTAAATGAACGTAACAAATGCTCATGGAAATTACCGATTGATCTTTCTCGGTCGTATCTCCGGTGCTATGTACTTCGAGTATACAACGATCAGAAGCAAGAACAATGCCTACTTTATGTGCCGTAATCCGATTAATATCACTCCACTGTAAAAGTTCTAGCAATATTGTTTTTACGGGAAAATGTGATTCCTTTTGACAAGTTAACAATTATATTTTATTTTTTACATTTGTTCCTTTCCACTCCCGACAGGAATACTGATATTATGTTTTCTGATGCTTTAAAATTTTTAAATTCGTGTTTTATGGTCCAAATTATTTAAAGCCATCATGGCCAAATTAACATCAATGGAGAGCAACAAACCAGATGTAATAAACTGTACAAGCGTTTATTGATAGCACAAAATCGAGCTCTTTCTTTAGAAGCAAGATGTTCGAATATTTCTACAATTGTCTCATCCGACAAAGCTCGAAAAGATTCTCTGACAAGCATTTTTTTATTATTGCCGTTCAGCTTCATTATACAAAAGAACAATGGAAATTTGAAACTATCAAATACCACCTTTAAACAATTAATAATTCTATTTAAAATTTACATGTCCATGTAGAGAGGAGATGAAACTAATATGCGACATGAGGGATTTTCGAATCCATTTCAATACTGTCTTGTATTGTTAATAATTATAATCAAACTATCGCTTACTGTAACCCAAATTGCTATAGTATAATATGACTATTGCTTATAAATCTCGATTGCAACACAATTACTACGGTACTACAATAATGACTATTGCTTAAAAAAGGAAAAAATCTTCTGTTCGTATAAATTATTAAAATATCACTTAAAAACAGTGACAAAATAGTTAAATATCTGTATATCTTTTTGTTATTCTCAAAACACATCTTCATGAATCCCCAAATTATTTAAATATTTTAAGCGGAATGAATTTTTAATAGTATCTATTTATGTCGCTTAGAACATTTGCATTTATAAGAAAGGATTTTTTGCTTTTGCGCAAGCGATTTTATGGCTTCTCCCACCATATGCATTATCAATGCATGATTATGATATGAATAATAAGGCTAAAAAAATATACATGTTGAGACATTTATGAATGAGAAAATTTTGATTTTCCATAACTGAGAAATTATCGAGTTCTATTTACTATATTTTTTCTATTTCTTATGTGAAAGGGAACAAAAAAAGTACTTCTATTCAGGCCTATCCATTTCAATAGTATTGACCTTTGAAGTATGGTTGTCTAATTAAGATATTCTAAAATTTTTTAATTTAGAATGAAAATGAAGTTTAAGGTTTTATGCATTTCAACTGCAAACGCTCTTCGGTTTAATGAGTCTCACTACTCCCATTAGTTTGTTAAGATGCAAGTATAATTGAGAATAATGCTAACAAATCGGTTTTATTTGAAATCATATCTTCAAGAATAAATTAACTGTATCTCGTGTTTTTTTTAGCAAATTTATTTTAAATATTATTAAATTAAATTTAACTTATACAACCGGGAAATAAATGCATTTTAAATAGAAAACTAGAGGTTTTAAATTTTAAATCGCGAATAGCAAAGTTCATCAAATCAGCGTAACGCGGATAAATATCCTAAATTGTGCCAATCATTTGCCATTTCCTCCATAGTTCGATTTATTTATTCGAGACGTCTACTTTTAATAAATTTTAAGTTTAAAAAGAAAGTGAAAAAAAAATTATGATGGAACGTAAACATTCCTTTGTTTTTTACTTATTTCGTTCTCTTTTAAATCCTATATGTATAAATTTCTACTTTAATATTATTCATGCTGACATCTATGCGATACTCAAATCCTCTATAGTGTGAAGAGTTCATCTGGAAATTTCTTAAATTTGAAAGATTGTCAAGCTTCTGATCTTATGCATAAGTCTCTTTTCAAGAGATTGGACTTGATTCTTTGGAAATTATCAATGATATTGCAATTTTATTTTCAAAATTTGTTAGTTGCGCCATCTTTGGATTTTAATATCAAATGGAATAAGTGCTGCATGTCTCTATCAAGTGTACTATCGGAGTGGAGATATGATCTGGAAAAGATCAGCTCTGAGAATTTGCGTGCAATTTCTGTGACAGAATGTTGTTACATCAGCATATCCATTCATTCAATCATTGTCCTCTCCTTCCTTCTTCTTCCGTGTGTATGTGCACTATACTTTTGTCGGCCATTAACATTACTAATTACATTTCACTCTCCGAGGAGATAAATAGGTAGGTCATTCTACGCCATTTAACTATTGACCTAGTCCGGTTATTGCACTTCCTTAAAAAATTTTTTTCATTTGTCGATCAGTCTTCAAATGTCACTATTTTTATTGATATGCAATCCAACAGTACGCCGAAAGGTATTGAAATTTCACTGGTTTTATATTTTGAAAACGAAGTCTCAAAGATCCGATTAGAGTAAATTTATCGTGCAAAGTTACTTTCCTTCAATAGAATGTCCTTCATATATGCTATCTTTGATGTCTTGACAATTTACAGTTTTGTGTTCTAGCAGCAATATCGCTATATTTATTATTTGCCTCCATGAACACATCATCTCATCACTACGAATTTTTAGGATTTGTGATTATTGCCAGAAAAATGAAATCAATTCCGTTGCATAAAGAAAAAATTAACGTATTTAATACCAGTTTAGTTTCAAATTCTGTCATTCCGCTTGAATATGTGCAGGAGAAGGCATACTATTTAATAATAATAACTAGCACTGTATTAATATTTCGTCGGTTCCACCAAAGTGTACATGCGGAAGCATACCAATACTTTTCTTTCCTTTTGAAACTAAGATGGAAGATGTCGTCCATAGAGCAGTCACATCTTTAAATGATAATTGCGCAATCCTTCGATGTATGATATTGCGGTAATGATATAAGATGAAAAGTTGTGAATCAATGATGGTGTTTTTGAGGATAAAAATATAGACAGCCATTATTATGTTTTTGGTAAGCAAACACAGAAATAATATTTCAATCTCATAGAATACGTTTTTTCTAACTTTTTTATCATAAATGAAAAAAAAAATAATGAACAGGTGCTAATTCTGATATTCCAACACAGATTAGATAAATTTTCAGATGATTATTGAGTTAATGAAATTAAAAAAAAACCAAGTGCTACCATATATCTTTGAATGATCGGTATATTATTACGTTAGGAAAGATTTAAAAAGGTCATAAGGAAATGCTACGATAAGGAAGCAAAAAAGTATTTGCAAAAACTTATTTTCTCTCAAAATACAGAATGATTAATTGCTGGTGGAAAAATGGACAGTTCAATTTGTGATTTTTGCTGTGAAGAAATGAGTGACTGCCTAGAACCAGTTCTCATCTTTAGATTATATATCACCGATCATCACCACCTTCTTTCGTTTATTTTGATACCTTTTCCGACAGACATTATGTGATTTTCAAAACAAACTTTAGAAATGTCTGAAATTAATTTGAAATCTAATTCGTTTTATTATTTAAATGATATATCTATTTATTGTAGAATTAGCAAATCCGCTTTCGATAATGGTGGTATTAGGGCTTTAGTGAGTTTATAAAATGTTTTTTTTTGATGAGAATTTCAGTTTAGTATGTTCAGCGTACAAATAACAGAATGAATATTCTTATGCATTCTACGTTATTTGATTTCCTTCACTTTGCTACAATACTGTATCTTTTATTTCGCTTTTCTACCGTATTGTTTGAAATTTACTTTTTGCAGAAATGGAGAAATAAATGTTGATGTGAATGCATTGCAGGAAAATGATACGGTGGATAGTTCTTAATATACTCTTATCGATCGCTACAGTTTCTGCCGAAGTTTATTCATCCTTTGCCTCGTTAAAAGTATTAATTGGAGCTGAGAGAGATATTCCAGTAATGATTAATAGCTACGTTAAGAAAGAATTAGAAAGACTTGACTATTTAAAGAAGTAAGCGTTTTGTCTTTTTTTGAGCTGAACTTAATTTTTTTTCATTTCAGTCGTCACTTCAATGTAAGCAAATTGACATTAAAAATGGCAATATCGTGATTGTATTTCCTATCTCCGTTAGCAGAATATTGCGTCATAAATGCCAGTCATTAATAAAGCGAAATCATGATAAGACTTCTAGGGATGGAATTAATAAATACGACTTCAAATAGTTGTTACAAAAACTTCAATAATGTGTATTTTGAAATTTTTTTTTGAAATATCTCTTTTTTTTGGAACGCTATACTGTAGCGTCTCATTACTTAGATGTGTTTTTCAACAAATCACTGATATAATTTTAGATTCGCTCAAGAAATACAAGAACGTAATGATAAAGCTATACTAGATGGTGAGGAGGCAATACAACATCCAATCAATGCCTTTTTGTTGATCAAAGGGATGACAACAGATTGGAACAAAGTAGTAAAGATTATGCGATCCAACTTTGCCGATGATACCATTCGCAACGTGACTCGTCAACGGGCCATTAAGCATATCAATTATCCTACAGAGGTTTTTTTCCGCTTCATTGCTTTCTTTCTTTTCCGAAGAGTAATATAAATAAACATTTAAAGGAAATATACCTGAATTTTATTGATCAAAGTCGATTAAGCGCATTTTTTTTTCTTTTGAATCATAAACGTTGTGAAAAAAGGGACAGAAATATTTCAGTTCATTCCATTAACCAATGTGAGTCGAAAGATTTGGACAAATGATACACTTATTATTGCTATTTAGTTCTGTAAGATATTGCGGGCATTAATTTGAATTTAGCCTCTTATGAGAATGATCTGCTAAACACTTTCCATGCTATCTTATTACTGTTCGATGTGTGTTTAATAAGTGCAGACCTGATTATGTTACAAATTAGTGACATTCTAACTTTATGAAAGACTATTTAGGAGGATCTATCAGGAGCGGCAATTGGTTTATTACGTTTGCAAGATACCTACCAAATGGATACCGCAGATATTGCTGAAGGGAAAATTTTGCATTCTCAAATGCGAACAGTTGCTTTGAATGGTTAGTTTTGATTCTCTGAAAAATAATTTGTAGCAGAACGCTAGATGAGGAAAGTGTTCCCTTTTCTTCTCTCTTATTTTATTTTCTTTTTTGAATTCTTCAAGATGAGAAGATGTTGAAAAGAGAAAATATATCGATTTCAGAATTTCGAATGTTACAGCTGGAGATTGTTTTGAAATTGGTCGTGCAGCATACCATGCATATGATTATTACCACACTATTTTATGGATGCAGAAGCACGACAACGTGTCGAAAAGGAGGCTATACCAACGGCGAAGTTAGAAGATATTCTCGAATACTTAGCTTTCTCACTGTATAAACAGGGTAATCTGAAACGAGCTTTGTTGCTTACGGATGAATTGTATCGCATGAGTAAGTCATTCGTTTTTTTTTTTAGCAAAGTTGAATTTTGCTTGAGTTTTTGACAGAAGTAAAATTAGCGATTTTGATATGCGATAAAAGTTACGTCATTTAATAACATGTAAATTAGTCTTCAATTCTTGCCTATTATGGAGTATTTTATTCTGGCTGTAACTATAGATCCGGATCATCCACGAGCTAAAGGCAACATAAAATGGTATGAAGATTTATTGGAAGACGATGGAATCCGACGTGCTGATATGCGACGAAATATTCCACCAATAAGTAATATACGACGCGAAAAACACACATACGAAGCATTATGTCGACAGGAAATGCCCGTCGTAAGCGCATCATCATCGTTTGTTAAATGTTTTCAAGTAATGAACAGCCAAGACTGAAATAACATTCAAAATCTCTGACTTAATTCTTTTGACTGGCATTGATTAAACCTGCCAATGTAACAGCAGAAGTCTTTCAGTATTACCAGTTTTGAAATTATAATTTCGAATTTGGCAGATTTCTTGCAGAATACAAAATCACAGTCGCGGTTGTATTGCTACTATAAAATGGATCGTCCATATTTGCGTTTAGCACCATTCAAAGTAGAAATTGCTCACCAAAATCCATTAGCTGTACTATTCCATGACATTATGTCGGACGAGGAAGCAAGAATTATAGAAACGCTGGCAGTACCTAAGGCATATTTTAATCTTTTGTTGATCATTTTAATATTACATGTTTATTTTCAAAAGACAAGAAAGAGAGAAGGAAAAAGAATGAGTTATTGTATCTCTTGCACTTGGCAAAATCGCAATCACAGTAATTTCAGTTGAATCGAGCTACAGTACACAATGCTGTGACTGGAAAGCTTGAGACGGCCGGTTATCGTATTAGCAAGAGGTAAATTTTAGTCTTTAAATATTTCACTTATTCTGATTTCACGAGAAATAAAATTTATATCACGTAACAAGAAGATAAGACTGCCAAAAGGTATAAAAAAAGTATTTTTTATCGTTTTTCTTCCATTCTGAATAATTGGTTGGTGAAATCTATCACTTGTAAGAAAAATTTGGCCTCGTTATTAATTGTCGTGAGGAATCGAAAAGAGAATATTTATTCAGTAGTTATATTATCAAACTCAAAATACAATGGTAAGGTAATATTGAGAATAAAATGAAACTGGTTAGGTAGATAAGGCAAGGAAGATGAATTTTTAATCGTGAAAAAAATAGAATAAAACATGGTTTTTTGTACGTTTTTTGTACACCTTTGCATAGGCTATATGCCACACCTAAAACAAAGTCCCTTTCTTCTATAATCACAATTGTACTATGACCCATTATCTACAAAAAAAGGATCCCAAATTCTATATTAAAAGATTTGCTTGCAAGAGTCCGATTTGGTGGATATCCAACCCACCAACGGACATGTTTTATTCTATTGATCGTTAATTTCGAGCGGGTAAAGTATACTTATTGACTATTTTAGTGTTTTGCCATTTGGTAATTTTTCCTACATAAATTATTCGGTCATACATCCTATTGATTTAAGTTCACCTTATGCATCGTTAATCTTACCAATTGAAGATGATAATATGCAATATGAAGAATTTTTCCCACACAAATTAAATACTAAGAATAGGTTTATTAAGTACTGGTTAAGTACTCTTAAAAATTCGGATATATCCTGGGAGATATGGAGAACGGAATATTTAACTTGTCTTAGAAAAAGTAAAACGTACTCAACAGGAAATTTCATCTCCCAAAAGAGTAGACCTCCAATCTCCATGCAAAGGCGAAATAGTTATACCCAATGAATCTGCTACAATAGAATTACCAAGTGGCAAAATACTAAAACAATTAATAAATATGCTTTACCCGCTTGAAATTAACGATTTTAAACAAATAAGGAATTCGAGATTGAAGAACTAATACGTTTTTTCTTCGTCGGTCGGAAAGTCGAAAAAACTGAAAGAGAATACAGTGATGTCTTTGTGTTGGATTTTTCATCTATGGGTATAGAGTGTACATGTGTTTTTACTGTATTATTTAAGATGTATGCTAAATTTGTATGTCTTTGTTTAAGCTATATGCCACACCTAAACAAAGCTCCTTCTATGATCACAATTATGCCATGAGTATCTACAAAAAAACTAGAATTACCAAAAAATGTTAATGGACGTGTGTTAAGTACGTCTTCTATTTCACTGTCAAAGTTATTAGTTCTCTTTCCCGAAAGAATTTCCTTCCTATAGTCTTTCTTATTGCTTTTTTCGTTAATTCAATTAATCTTTCATAAATGCCACTTCCCATAGTGTTCTAGCAGTCGTAAATTTCCATTTCGTTTCTTTTGTTGCTAAGAAATTGGCATTTCGTTCTATGATAGTTTTAGAAACGAGTTGGAACGATTAGCATTATCACTTAAAATCAATTTGGAACATCCTTGTCGACAAACAAATCTCGACATAAGTAAGAAAGCTTCGGCAAAGATATTACCTACTATTTCTAGACGTACGATTCTATACGTATGAGCAATCCATTATTTTCTTAATCCATTTTCTAATTTTATAGTAACGGGACCTAAGAATCCAATCCAGTTGATTCGAAATTTCTTGAACGTTGAACTCATAATTTTGGTAGATCTGCCGTAGCAAGTAGTTTAAATGATTTAGAGGTCCAGCATTTGCATATCACATTGATTTAAAACTCAGTTGAATTCTGTTCTACCTTTTGGAATCCAAAAATTATTTCTCATCGCTGACAGTATATGAGCGATAAAAATTATTTCTCATCCAGCATGACGTAAAATTTCATGATAGTACATTATAAGGAGCTCAGTTATTATAATCTGCCTTGTCAAATAAATCGGGTACTTACTAGTTCTGATTAATTTTTGAGTTCTCCAATCGACTACCAATTTCCATAGTCCATCACATTATTCATAATGAAGATTCCATTTGGTATATTATTGTGAAACATATAATTTGATACCTTCCCGGAGGTAGATACATTTAATTCTGTTAATTCTGTTTTTTCAAGTTTTAAACGATTTGTTAATTCTCGGATAAAAAGCTTATCTATGTAACAATATCAAATAATATTAGAACTTCTCCATAACATTCTGAATTTCTGTATTAAATACAGTAACTACTTTGCATAAGTAAATTTTTCCTTTCTTTTTCGATAATCATATTGACGACACCTACTTCTGCGTGGTGTACATCCAGCTTGTTTGAATTGTTGATGTCTTTCTCGCAGAGTTCGCTGGTGTAAGGTTTTTTGCAATAAAAACATTTCATGATTTCTTACAATCTGTCTTTGCGTTTCCATTTTTGAAGCATTTTCGATGGGCTTTGATCTCAGTTAAGCGTTCTAATCTTTGCTTCAAACTAGGATAAGTTTCACAATCACTATCTCAATGATCTTTGTTAGAAAACGAACATGGTATTCTCTTCTGATTTTTATCTAATTCTTTCTTTAAAGATTTATTTGAAATAATTTTAAACTTATCTGAACCAAGTTGTAACCAGTGCAGAAGTTTCTCTTTGGTTTCTTTGTTGGAAACGTTCGGACTTGAACTTCGTTAATTGTTGTTCGTCGTTGGTATTTGAAGCTTGGCTTCTGGTTACTTCGCAATTTCGAGAAATTATAGTTGTAGAAATTTTGCAGAAGTTTTGTAATTGACTAGGATTATATTCCTTTTGTTGATGTCGATGATTTTGTTTCTGATCGTGACAAAGCTTGACGTGGGTGATTTTTCTTTCAATCTCCACGGATTTCTTCAATTTCTTGTTTTTCGTATTTGGAGAAAAACCTCAAATTTGGGTAATTGAAGCTTTATTACGATAACATATTAACAAACGCAACTATTACAATTTCAATAATACAAGAAGACAATTCTAATAACGATAACATAAATGAATGAAAAAATAGGAGACCCAACGTATAACCCCGATTTAGTTGATCCAACCAAACTGCTGAAAGTACATCCACTATAATGATGTTAGACCCTCCTTTTGTTAGGTGATGTGTCCTGATGCGGTTGTGAATATGAGGAATAAGAGAGTTTGTTAGGGATGAGAGTTAGCTACTAGACAAAGGGCGAAATATTTTTAGCTTACATTTTATATAACACAACATATACCCATTAATGTGAAAGCAACACAAAATGATCAGTGTGTTCGCCGATTTTCTATTTCTCCTCGCGATTTCAGTGACACTTATTATACGTTATCCAAGATTCATCCTGGCAGCTTGTTTTCAATGAATTTCAATAATCGAATGTTGAAGATTTTCCCCGATAGCCTCTAGTTGGCGAAGAATTCTCTCGACTGCTTCGACTATCGCTTTCCATTCTCAATCATGCCTTTTGATTGCATACAATTCGTTATAAAGAGAGTTCTTAATAATTAAGATCTCCCGAATTTTTCCATTAAGACTTTCTTATGACTTAGTAATTTTCCGGTGCAATATCATAGCCTCTCACGGCCTTTAGTGCTTCTCCTTAAACAGAAGACTAAATAATTGAGCTTTTGTATATCTGAAATTGCTTGAGAATGTACAGCAGAATCAAAATTGTTCCAAAATTCTCCAGAATTTATGATCTTTGCTAAATATTGACAACAGTAATTGCGGCAATTTTTCATCGATAAAAGCTGCTTTTGTAACATCTTGTTGTTTAAATTCTTCTTTTAAATGTGATTTTTTTTTTTGTTCAATTATTGATTCAAAATCCTTTTTATACATGTCTAATATGACAGCTGTTCATTACCTTCAGTTATTAAATTTGGAATTTCCTTTTCATCGTCAACCATTCAGGCGCATTTCTCTTTTCCGTCCTTCCTTTTTTGTGAAGGACTATTTCACTGATATAATCCAGCCATTTGTATTGTATTGATCGATTCTAAATGCCAATGTGTTTTCGAAGCGTCGTAGACTTCGATTATTTTTTTCCTTTTTTTTTTTTTTTTCGTATCCTGGACACAATTCTTCCAATAGCAGCTGTTGATTTGGAAGCGATAAATCCAAACTTCGGATCTCACTCAGGATTTCAATTAATTTAATTATTTCTGGCTGCTCGCTTTCCATTAAACTTGTCATGTTACCGATTCATGGCACCACAAACTTGTAGGAAAAACTTTGCCTCGTTGTTAATTGTTGTGAAGAATCGGTCATAGAATATTCATTCAATAGTTAGATTATCGAACTCAAAATATAGTGGTAAGATATTGAAAATAAAATGAAATTGGTTAGATATATTACGGCAAGGAAGACGAATAATTTTGATAGTAAAGAAGAGGAATAAAAGAGCCCGTTTTGATGGTTCCAACCGACTTCTTGCAACTCGATCTTTTAGTATATAGTTTGGGACCTCTTTTTTTTGTATGTGATGGATCATGATACAATTGTGATTATAAGAGAAAAGAACTTTGTTTGGATATGGGCATATAGCTATGACATAGACGTACAAAGCGTACAAAAATTACATAATGCAGTAAAACACATGTATTCTTTATACCCATACATGAAAAATTCAACACAAAGAAATCACTGTACTCTCTTTCGATCCTTACCGACGTCACTGTTTCAAATAAAAATATCGAAAAAGTATATATATATTGCCTAACGAATAGGCCGAGAAAATCCAATCTTTTTTTGACAAATTTTCATTGGATAATGAGTTCATTCTCAGTGCTTGGCTGAGATCGACAGAACATGAAATAGTTAATCGCATCGATAGACGTCTTGATTTGGCAACAAATCTCGAAATAGAAACTGCTGAAGAACTTCAGGTTGTTCTTTCAGATTCTAAATTATAAAGCAAAGGTAAAAGAAGTCTAAAATCATGAAAATTACCTTCTTTCTCTATTCAGTCAGGTGAATTCTATGAAACGTCTGGTAGTACCAACAAATTTTTTTTTAAGTTCTGGTACATGTACAACAAGGTTGTATATTCTAAAACATTTCAGATCCAGAATTATGGAGTTGGTGGACATTATGAACCTCATTTAGATTGTGCAAGGGTAAGTGTATATTGATGATTGTTCTAATTTTTATCGATCATTATGTTATTATGCGTCAATACAATTTTTTTTTAAGTTTTTTGTTCAAAATACATCTTAGAATGGAAATTTAAAAAAAAAGATCGACAGTATGAAATCAGTGCTCTTGTACCAAAATATAGAGTGCATACATCGCTAACAATTTGTCATTTGAGACTTTCTTAATCAGTTCATATGTTAAGGATAATAAATCATATTTTCAGAGTGAAGAGCAATCTGCCTTCAAAGAACTGGGGACTGGGAATCGAATAGCTACAATTTTGATCTACGTATCCTCTCATTTCTTTTATTTATTTCGAATTAGATAATTTAATCTTCAGTTGAAAATGTTTATACAAACAATTGTTTCATTTGATTACAGATGACCGAACCAGAAATTGGAGGTGGGACAGTATTTATCGACTTGAAAACATCAGTACCATGCACCAAGGTGAACTATTAGATATTAAATTCCACATATTAGTCAGGTAGATGTTATTATCGAATCAAAGTTTCTGAAGAGAAATATAATAGCTAATTTCGAATTCAATTTCACTACTTCCATAATCTGTTTTTTTATGTAGTCAATTAAATTTTGCAGCGATGGACAAAATCAATAGAAATACACATCTGTTTAAAGATTTTTAAATTTTATATAATATCCCATAAAATTTTCTCTGATCTAGAAGATGTTATTTAATATGCCTGAGTTGTTGTAGCTTACTTTGCAAATATTCTTAATTAATATATTATTTGAATTTCTGCAGAATGCAGCACTGTTTTGGTATAATTTAATGCGTAGCGGTGAAGTAGATATGCGCACTCAACATGCTGCATGTCCGGTATTAACCGGAATTAAATGGGTGACAAACAAATGGTTTCATGAGCGAGGGCAGGAATGGCGTCGACCATGCGGTTTGAATCAATTTGATCAAGAACGATATGTTGGTGATTTAGGGGCTCCTGAGCCGAAATATCATTTAAATATCAGATC
The DNA here is from genome assembly GCA_008729115.1 of Dirofilaria repens. Classification (NCBI taxonomy): domain Eukaryota; kingdom Metazoa; phylum Nematoda; class Chromadorea; order Rhabditida; family Onchocercidae; genus Dirofilaria; species Dirofilaria repens. Next base: position 1,051,209 of record SNRZ01000004.1, on the reverse strand, counting down.
ACAAGAGTCCAAAAAAATTAAGAAAAAACGCTGAAAATTTGTGGACTCAGAGTTCCGAACCAAAGATTGTGGAATTTCGAAAATATTTTAGTTTCTAAAATTTGTGTGGAAATAGTTAAATAAGAAATTGAAATGTATATGTAACAAAACTTCTTCTACCAAAGCCTTGATAGAAATAAGTAAGCCAGCGCAATGTTATTTAATTGTTTGTTTGGTCTTCTGCATGTCTCCCTATTTTTATTACTATTTTAATCAATTTGAAAATTTATGATGTTCCACCAAACTGTCTTGTTAGATGAAGAATTCGAAAGATTATTGGTAAAAATGAAATATAATGGAATTTACATATTTTTTTCAGGCTTATTTTGGTCTTCTGTTCCAAATCCATACATCCAATAGTTTATCTTTTTTTATATTTCATGCTTATCTATGTGCTAATCTTATTTATAAAATGAAGAACCTATCTTCGAGTTTCTTAAATTTGAAGTAAACTTCAGATTTCCGACCATTTAATTTACATAAAACATCATAACACATGTATTATTCGACATGAATACATTGAATGTGGACGTGAAGATATATAAAGCAAAGATTCTGCAGTAGTGCATGTAGAAAAGAAGATTTGAACCGACCGGAAACTCTTCATAATTGATCAAATCATCAGCATGTATTAAATTAAGATGTCATATCATTTATAGCTGGATTGTGCTTTTTGATACCCAATACCTTCATTATTATATCTTCTCTCCCGCCAGCACTATCGTTAATCTCCCGTTTGTTTTTCCAGCTTAGAATCCATTTTGTCATAAATTGTAGCGCATCAATGCCATACAATTTGTCATGGAGGATTTGAAATTTTTTGCTAGAGTGTAATATGTGAATGTGAAGATTTATATATGCTATCTTTGATGTCTTGACAATTTACAGTTTTGTGTTCTAGCAGCAATATCGCTATATTTATTATTTGCCTCCATGAACACATCATCTCATCACTACGAATTTTTAGGATTTGTGATTATTGCCAGAAAAATGAAATCAATTCCGTTGCATAAAGAAAAAATTAACGTATTTAATACCAGTTTAGTTTCAAATTCTGTCATTCCGCTTGAATATGTGCAGGAGAAGGCATACTATTTAATAATAATAACTAGCACTGTATTAATATTTCGTCGGTTCCACCAAAGTGTACATGCGGAAGCATACCAATACTTTTCTTTCCTTTTGAAACTAAGATGGAAGATGTCGTCCATAGAGCAGTCACATCTTTAAATGATAATTGCGCAATCCTTCGATGTATGATATTGCGGTAATGATATAAGATGAAAAGTTGTGAATCAATGATGGTGTTTTTGAGGATAAAAATATAGACAGCCATTATTATGTTTTTGGTAAGCAAACACAGAAATAATATTTCAATCTCATAGAATACGTTTTTTCTAACTTTTTTATCATAAATGAAAAAAAAAATAATGAACAGGTGCTAATTCTGATATTCCAACACAGATTAGATAAATTTTCAGATGATTATTGAGTTAATGAAATTAAAAAAAAACCAAGTGCTACCATATATCTTTGAATGATCGGTATATTATTACGTTAGGAAAGATTTAAAAAGGTCATAAGGAAATGCTACGATAAGGAAGCAAAAAAGTATTTGCAAAAACTTATTTTCTCTCAAAATACAGAATGATTAATTGCTGGTGGAAAAATGGACAGTTCAATTTGTGATTTTTGCTGTGAAGAAATGAGTGACTGCCTAGAACCAGTTCTCATCTTTAGATTATATATCACCGATCATCACCACCTTCTTTCGTTTATTTTGATACCTTTTCGTATTCACTTAGTGTGGGAAAATTTCAAAATCCGGTCTTTGAGGCAAATTGGATTTATGAATTGGATTTTAATTTTTTTTTCTTTTAACATTTCAACTGCAAACGCTCTTCGGTTTAATGAGTCTCACTACTCCCATTAGTTTGTTAAGATGCAAGTATAATTGAGAATAATGCTAACAAATCGGTTTTATTTGAAATCATATCTTCAAGAATAAATTAACTGTATCTCGTGTTTTCTTTAGCAAATTTATTTTAAATATTATTAAATTAAATTTAACTTATACAACCGGGAAATAAATGCATTTTAAATAGAAAAGAATGAAACATAAAAGTGATGTGGAGGTTTTGTAAAAGAAGAATTTTGCAGAATTCGGGCCACATGCAGAGCTAGCGATAGATATGGCAATATGGGTGGCTGATTTCTTCTTTCAGCGCTCTTTGTATTTTGTGTTTTATTTTTAGGCCATCATTTAGTGCTTCGTTTTCTTTCTGGTTTAATTATAAAAATTACAACCTATAATTTTTGGATTTCGAATTTTTTGAGACTATAATTTAACTTAAAGTCTATAAAGAAGTGAAACAGAAATGAAGTTTATTATATATTCCTTTTCCTTCTATCGCCGTGTATATCTTACAATTATATAGTATTTCCACATTGTTTCTACTTCTCTATTCAATAACAATAAAAGTTATTGTAAACTAATAAATGAAGTAGAAGAGTCGGAAAGTACAAGAAATATTACTGGAATTCAACTAGAAAATTTCCATAAGACTGAATAACTGGAATATGTATATCTTGAGGAGAAAAGTATAAATGAACGTAGGATACTGTCACCACATCGTTAACAAAACGATAGAAATAATTGGAATCCTCTCAGAGGAATAGTCCATCTCATCTATCCGACTAAATGCACTTACTGACAAGAAAAGTAGTTGCCGTAACTACTGAAAGCAGAGGCCATCAAATCTCTACAGCTTATTGCAACTTTCCAATTGTATATGAAAAAGGGCGAAAGGAAGGCATCAGTCAATCAGTCCCTGCTCCCTTTTCTTCAGCATTTTCAGATCATACATCATTTCTCTCTCTCTGTATTCCTCTCCCTCTGTTTCTCAAATTCTATCTAGTCTTCAGATGTTTTGCATTGATTTAACAGTCTCTCTTGACCTTGGCCTGTTTCTTTTTTATCTTAATTACCAGTTTGATTTTAATTTTTGTTTGTAGTGACTTGGCTATCGATTCTAAAGTCTCAATATTATCTCTCTCTAAGTTTGCAGTCACTGTGGTTTTCTAAATAAATCATTACTTTCACAGTTTTATTCTCTTCTTAGAGAAGAGGCTAAATGTGCGTGTATAACATCATTTCATATAAACCTTCCATTTAATAGAAATTTTTATAATTGCCCTCAGTTTCATTGCAACGAAATAGCAAACTTTGCTACGAGGCTGTGAAATTGAAGCACTGTTGAGGCATCTGAAAACAATGGTTGGGACGGACAAATGTAGTTGAATGAATCAAATGTTAACGTCTACGGGAGCCATCTGATGTTCTCAACATTCTAATCTGATGCTTCCTTTTATGAAGTTAGTAATGCTAGCTTTCGTGCTGTTGATCTTGACAATACGAAGTGCTACACAAGCGGATTTGTTTACGTCAGTCGCAGAAATGGAGTTACTTCTAGAAGCTGAAAAAGGAATTCCTGATTTGCTGGATTCGTATATCGAAAGGCTCCAGCAACGTCTGAATGAAATCAAGCAGTTTGTCTTGTTCATTTTAAAAGAAAAAAAATTTTGAATCTAGATGTTTCTAGAATATTGTGTTAGCCTAATTATAAAGATCAAATATTTCTGGTGTGGAAATATAATTTTTTCAGATGTACGTGGTTATTGAATTCATTTGTTTCAAATATAAGCTTATTGATAATGGAGTTTTTTGGTTGTCAGGAGAATATTAATTCAATTTTCATTACTGAATTACAGATTTATTCAGATTTTGTTTCTGGTTTCCAGGCTTTCTGTAGGAAAAAAGCAGAACAACAATCGTAATCTGAGAAATAATATACAACTGATAACCAATCCAGTCAGTGCCTATCTGCTTATCAAAAGACTGATCGAGGAATGGAACGATATAAAACGGTTGGCAAAAAGTGATATTGGCGAAGAATTGTTAAATGAAATTTCTGAATTACGAGCAGTTAATTATGCAAAAACCCCTACCATGGTACTTCTGCACAAATTACTGTTGTAATTTTCATGAAAACTTGAAGATTTATTGTTATAAAATGGGTTTTCAGTAGTTTCTATTAAAAGTTGGACAAATATTCCCTGCTCTCTATGAAATATATTTTTGAGGAAGATTTAACTGGAGCTGCGATAGCTTTACTTCGGCTACAAGATACCTATCGACTAAATGTTAAGGAGATAGCAGACGGAAAAATTCTGAATGCTTCTATTGTTCAGCCATTTACAGGTTATAAATAGATGCCTAATATTATGAAGACTTCATTCTTATATCTTGAGCAATGCTGATTTTCACCGCTAATAAGTATTTATAATATAAATAGTTGTCTGTCTTTAGTTGTCTTCTAAAGTATGGAAGTTAATCATATGTTATATCCCACTTTTAAACTTGAAGATAGGAAAATTTTTATTATTTAAAAATTGAATAAACATAAATATGACTATTTTTTGTCTTAATTAGCATTTTTCTTCGAAATACAGGAAAATTATAATTCAAAAAGAGTTATTTTTCTAAGAATTTTCTGCGAAATGCAAAAAAGAAGGTTTAAGTTTCCAGCCAAGGATTGTTTTGATATTGGTCGAGCAGCATACAATATGAATGATTACTATCATACCTTAATATGGATGGAGGAAGCACAAGAGCGATTACGGAATGAAATATCACATGAAACAGTGCAATTAAAAGAAATTTTGGAATATTTGGCTTTTGCGCTGTTCAAACAAGGCAATTTGAAACGCGCTCTGATACTTACTGAACAATTGCATAAAATCGGTAATTTTTTACGCTTATTTGGATTTAATTGAATTTTAAGATTGGATTAGTTGCTTAACAGTATCAAGAATATTAACTTGTATTTAAAATTTTTTAAGTTGCTCTTGTCAATGATTAATTAAGATACATTTTATAAAAATATAAGCAAAATATTAATAAGCTAAAAGTATAGTAAAAATATTCTTTATTTTTCTTTCTTTCCAACGTAGCATCAGAGTTACAAATTCCTTATTTGCATTTAAGCTCCAAACATTGCCAAAGACAAAGTCCAAAGATATCAGTCTTAAACTTGGAAAAAAAATTAAACTTTAATATGATGAATTATTTAACACAACAACTATTGTTGAGTTTGCGAGGTTTGGTTTGGTGGGACTTGAAGTGAGTGAAATCATTTTTATACCGTTTTTTGAATCTTTGTTATGAATGTGACGATAGGGGTTTATCTCACTTGGGATAAGGTTTTTCTTGGGTTAATGATTCTAATGAGTCATCGGTTTGATTTTTGCTCAAACTTGGATGATTAAACCAATACTTTATTTGACACTAATACGAATACAAACAATGAAATTAATTATTAACAAAAATTGTAATGAATGGAAATTGAAGACTAGTAGAACGAGATAATGATCTAAAAAGGAAAAGCGACTGCCTTTGTCAAAAAATTGCCATATATATACTCTCATAATTAGTCGATACAACAAATAATTGAAATCAATTATTGAACAGAAATTAAATATTCAATATATGACTTGACTGTAACAAGAAACTCTGGACATGTGATAGATATAGATAAACGATGGTAATTTTACAGTTCCTTTCAAGATGATTATTAGAAAGAGAAATTATGTGATCTTTAGTCTTACTATAGATAATGAATTGATAGATGTGGGAAATGACTGTCAGAGAATTTTTGGAGCAATAAAGACAAAAGACAATTAATCATATACATGGCCGCTCCTTGAGCAAGCGAATTACAATTATTATAAGCAACATCATAAATCAATTAATTTATTAAATACATTACAAGCAGAGTTCGGATTTCCGAAAAACAACGAATTCAACGAATAAAGATTTCGTTAGCAAATTGATAGCGAGAACAATAAGAAAAACGAGATTCAGCGTGACCGTTATATTATTCATCTTGCTGACCTCGTGGATGATATTAATGTTAGGGTTCTTCGCACCATTCTGAGGTTAATAGCATTACCGCTTTTATTTGGAGCTCATAAACGTGATAACTAATACGATTTCCAACATCTTGATCTACAAATTAACATCCAAATACATTCACTTATGAATCTTTATATTTTCTTTTACTATGGAACTTTTTCGCTTTATTCGCGACAAAAAGGTCGAATTAAAATCGAAGTAGTTCATTTTTGCTATTCAATGCTCGCAATTAAATAATATTACCTTTTCATTATAGATCCAAATCATTCGCGAGCGAAAAACAACATTAAATGGTATGAGGATTTGTTGGCTGAGGAGGGTGTGAAGCCGACCGACTATCGGCGAAATATCCCACCAGTAATTAATTCCCGGTCCAAGAATGACTTGGAAACAAATGAGCATGATATCTACGAAGCCTTATGTAGGAACGAAGTGCCCGTGGTATCATTTTTAGTTTGCTTACGTTTTTGCAAGTATATTGTGATAAATATTAACAAATAATTCTCATTAATCATTTTGGGCGGAAGGTATTGTTATCTCATCAGCAACCTAAGCAAGAATGAATTGAAGGAAATAGTTTTAAGATTGCTAAAACTCTCAATTTCGTTCAAGAAATTTATTAGCAGTCATTCGGATTCAGAGTTATTCGGATTTTGTTATTTGAATGCCTTAATCTCACTAAAATAAAGTTCCAAAGGACAAAAATTTATGCAAAAGCAAGTAATTTTGTCAAAGATATTTTTCAATGGCCTAAAGCAAGCTTTTATTTTTAAGTCCTGCTTTATGGGCAAAATAAACGGTGAATTTCTGCTAATTTCTGGAAAAATAATTTTTGTTTAAAAACTTTTTGAATTCATCCGTGCTTTTTTAATTATCTTCGTCTTTCCGGTTTTATTTTTGCAGTTAAAACATGAAAATTTTTAGAGCATTAAAATAACATCAAAACTATACTGCTATTATAAAATGGATCGTCCTTTCTTGCGCTTGGCTCCTTTCAAAACTGAAATTTTGAGATTCAGTCCGCTTGTCGTGTTGTTTCGTGATGTTATTACGGAAGAAGAAGTAAAAATGATCCAGATGTTAGCGACACCAAGGGTTATTTTTAATAAGCATATTACTGCTGGCCTCTCTCTGTACCGTTTATTCCTGCATGTTTCTTACGAATAAGTTTATCCTTTCTAATTTTTTGTAATCTTACAGTTGCGAAGAGCTACTGTACAGAACTCGGTAACTGGTGAACTTGAAACCGCGTCATACCGAACAAGTAAAAGGTTAATGATAAACTCACATTCGTACTTTTTCAGTTTATTTTGAGTGTAGAAAAGTATTTAGTGCAGCAAAAAAAAACTTGTAAGAATTTTCAATAAGTTGATTATTAGGAAACAAGAGGACACTTTTTCGTTAACCACATTCAAACCTTCTATTGCTGCGACATGTTCTATTTCAAGCAAACGTAGTGAGGTATTATTCTGAATGGTTGAAAGAACTTGTTATATTTTTGAATTTTCATTTATGGGATTTTATGAAATTATTTCGATTTCTTTCTTCATGTTATTCATTGATAAGAAATATAGTTTTAGAGAAAAAAGTGAGTGACTTCTTCATTGTTTATAGTGCGTGGCTGAAAGATGAGGAACACGAAGTCGTTCATCGGATCAACAGACGAATTGATTTGATGACTAATTTAGAACAGGAGACATCAGAAGATTTGCAGGTTTATTACTTTACTCAAAGGAGAAACTTAAAGTTAAATTATTAATATTTCCTGCTTATTATGAGTATTTTTCTGCTATTGAGCAAATTCATTATTTAATCATTTCCAGACTTCATCTATCTAATTTGTATTCTTATCTCTACAAGATCAATTTTAAAAATTTTATTTCTCAGCGCGATTTATCTATTAATGATTTCTAACTTTGCAATATTGTTTTAAGATTTTAGTGATATTGCGAAAAAAAGTTAATTTTTTTACACTTATGTCGTTCCGTATTTTTCTTATTAACATAAATATTAGGTTGGAAATTATGGTATTGGTGGTCATTACGATCCTCATTTTGACTTTGCAAGGGTAAGTTTCATTGTTCTTAATTAATTGAAAACTTGTTCAAACTTTCCAAAATTGTTGTATTGTATACTTTATCATGTTGAAATAATATCATATTTATCCAGAAAGAGGAAGTGAACGCTTTTCAGTCGCTCAATACGGGGAACCGTTTGGCAACGTTATTATTTTACGTAAGTGTTCTATTCATGTTACACAAAGCAAATTAAAAAAAAAGATGTTTAATTAATTTATTTGCTATGTTTCTTGAAATTTAAATCTAAAAATTCATGTGACTTGGCTTTCATGCATTTCAGATTTCGTTTAATTCTGAAATTTCTTAAACGTAATTTCTTTCTCAAATTCTCTGTTTGTATTTATTTAATTTTCTCTTATTCTTTTTTCTATTCAATTTGTAGCTATTGCTGAAAAAGTTTACTTCTTAAAAAAAAATGAAATTTTTTGAAAGAGAAATAATTTATAGATGACGCAACCCGAATCAGGAGGTGCCACTGTGTTTACCGAGGTCAAAACAGCGGTAATGCCTTCCAAAGTCAGTTATTTCTACGTGATTTAATTAGTATTGCATCTAAATATGTGTTATTTTGACTGGAAAATGATGATCAAACTGGAAAATTGAAGATTAATACCTGACTTAAATTTGTGGGTAGAATTTTTTAAACTTTAAGCTGAATTTCAAACAGTTAAGATACATTTCAATGAATTTCAGTAAGGAATTTACTCAAATATATTGATTTCAATAAATTTTGAATTAATGAGAAAATTTTCTTTTTTTTTAGAACGATGCACTATTTTGGTATAATTTGTTGCGCAGTGGCGACGGTGATTTAAGAACGCGTCATGCTGCATGTCCTGTATTAACCGGTACGAAATGGGTTTCAAATAAATGGATACATGAACGTGGCCAAGAATTTCGAAGACCTTGTGGTTTAAAGCGATCAGTGGAAGAACGGTTTGTGGGCGATTTAGATTTCTAATTATTACTTGGTAGTCGAAGTGCGTCGAAAAAGTTAGAAAATAATGCTCATCTACTTGTTTGAAAAGATCGCTTTTTTGAGTATGTTTTGAAAAATTATGATGTATTTTTACCAATTATACTAGCACTATATCAATCAAAAGAATGTCACGATTCATGTACATATAATTTTAAAATAAAATGTATTTTAAATCTTCGATTCTTTCAATTTTTCGCTTTGATTTCGGGACAATTTTCTGTTATAACTTGAAAATGATAACTTGAACTAATTTATTACTTCATATTTTGCTCAAAAAAATATTTTTGTCAGAGAGGCAGGCAAGAACTACCATTTGTTTTCTTTCGCTTTTGATCTTTCTACTTATATTTTTTTGTCATAATATCTTGATAACTGGTTTTAAATAAACTACAAATTATATAAATGAAGCAAAGAGGTGTGAGTCTTTTGTAATCACTTAACTTTTTTTGTTTTGGTAGTTTATTTGGCGTGCCAGATTTGTCTTCCATGAATTTTAGAAAATAAAATAAAATATCCCAGAAATCCCCATTAATTTATTTTCTCACATAATGCAAAAAATTTCTGCTTTTTGCACAAATGTTTGTTTTCTGGATATTCGCATTTTTATACGTGCTTTGCTTTTTATAAAGTAATAACCTATGCATAATAAAGAAACACAAATATATATTTACTGGATGTGTTGTATTTTTATGTGAATCTATATCCCGTCATCTCAAGTTTACCTTATATTTATATTGTTACATGATTTGATGACTTCTATATCCGCTTGATTATGTTTGAGAAATATGTTCCAAAAAGGACGCAAATTTTAAATTCCGGTATTTTTAAATCAATATCCAGCCACCTTCATCTTCTCATATAGTCTATTTTTAAATCTCTTTTTCTTTAAGAATATTTTGAATCGAATAAAAATATTAAAAAATTGGAAAACGATAAAAGCTAAAGGCTAATTAAAAATGGAATTAATAGTTGTAGCTATTTATGGTATCAATTTGAATGAGTTTCGAGTGGGATTTTGAAGGATGTAATTTTTTGACTGAAACAAAGTTCGTAGAATAGTGCCTTAGAATTGTCATCATATATGTTGGAAGGAAGCAATTTTCCTTGCTGAATAAAAGTTTAATTTTTTGCCTTTTTTTCTTTTTTCAGTTTCACTAAACAAAAGAAGAAGAAAAGATTGCAATAAAAAAGTACATGAAAAGGAAAAAAAAAAACAAATAATACAGTGAATTTGGAATGGAATTGGAAACATGTGAGCCAATCCTTCTTACAGTCCGCATAGAAATGGACTGTTTCCTATCATGCTAGGTTCTTCACTCTTTGTGGCCCAGCTAATTTTCATTTAACTGTTGCTGATTACTAATGATAGACTAAGAATGAGGATCCGTAGGAAACTTAACAGGATCTTCATATTGATAGGAAAGTCCATATGTGATCATTATGTACCGTCGTTTTATCTTATAGGTGGCATCATTTAATGCTATATGAAAAATGTAAATGGATGAATGGAATGGAAATTTTCTACAACTAATCGAATTAGAATTCCTAGCAAAAATGCACTGAAGAATGAAATGAAAAAAATTATGAATGAAAATTTGTGGGTTGAAATTCTGTAGATTGAATGGTCGCTGCTAAAGAATCATTATTACTTGTGAAAGGCAATGATGATATTCAACTGGAGTATGATATTGTGATATTATCGAAAAGCAAATGAAATTATGAAAATGGCGACATTGTTAGGCCAATCCCATTAGCTTGCGAATATTGAAATATGAAATTAGTTTTACTAATAATAATGATTTACAAGTCGAATATTTTTAGTTAAATTTAATTGAATCTTTATAATAACTGAATGATTCGCTGTTCCAGTTCAAATCCGATCTCTTTATTTACTAAACTATATTGCTTTTCTATCGTTTTAATGGGCTTCTAGTTTCTCGGGATTAAGTCAATAGATCTTTACTATCTAGAGAGCGAAATTCGGCATCCTTGCCATAATCCTGTTATCTTTGCCATTGTCATTTATAGAATTCGGACCGAAAATTTTAAGTGAAATCCCTTATTTGCAAAATTCCGAAAAACAAATCGACTCGGCCAAGAAAAAATTAGTAGGCTTTATAGATAAAATTAGGAATGGATTTGAATCAACAGTCTTTTTAACAAAAAAAAAAAAACTATCCTCAGCGCTATGTTTATTCATATATATCTTTGTTTAAATTTCACATGATGTGAAGCTTCGAATAAATACATAATATGTTTTGACTTTACATATTTGCAAAATTTTTTAAATATCAGTTTAGAAGAAAATTATACTATCTTCGAAAGTCAAGACAGATCAGGCAACTCGTATCTTTTCCTTCTGAGCCAGCTATAAAATTTAACAGAATCCTTTATATCTTTTCATGTGAAAGGTAAATTGAAATATTAAGCTGAGTTTTGTTTCTTTTCTGAAACGAAGAGAATATTTCCAAAAGCATTTTGGTAGGAATGTGGCTCGGACTAGGAGTATGTTTGATTTCTCTCTAAAACTTCTGAAGCATTTAGCTTCATTTTCAATATTCTTCACCAGAATTATCGCAAATAACGGTGTAGTAAAGAAGCGTCATTGATAATTTCTCAAAAATCTTGATAGGAAAGGCAAAAGGTGAAATCTACATGTAAAGAATAAAAAAAATTGAATCTCTAAGAATAAGTTATCAAAATTTCGTCACCTCTTCACAGTTCACTTTCAATGGCTTCTTATGTGAAATATATTCTAATAAGTTCAATAATCGATACAACAATGTCTACATGAAAAACATTCGAATAAACATCAATATTTCAGGGATCAAAATTACGTTAGTGCTACTAGGTTGTAAAATATATGAGTGATGTATAGTCTTGTCTGTCTTTTATTCTCATTTATCAGCCATTTGCATAAGTTTGATAGTAAGCCTCCGAAGAGAATCAGTGTTAAATACATTCAATTTGCTTGCTCGAAACAAAAAATGTGGGAAACGATAGGATACTATTATTTGCAAATGCATGAAAATAAAACACGTTTTGGGAAAGAGTTCTACAAACCCAACTTCCTGTGATAGGGTGAATTTTGATAACAAATTTACTTCATAAATCTACATCTCGAACAGTTCGCATCAAAGCGACGAAAAGTTCAATTAACCAACATTATGTAGAAGAAGTATTTGCTGATAATGTCTGCCAAATGAGGAAAATGACTGGATGGTAAGTTTTGATCAAGTTATTTTTAGCTAAAATTTGTTTCTAATTTATAATATTCATTTGCTTCGAATTAGTCTATTTGCCGCTAGAATACTCTGCTCTTTATATCGAATATATTCCATCCTTTATATGTGACTCATATTACAAAGTAACACGGACCATTATTGTTCTACTAAATATTACATCGCAAATGCTACTCACTTTATGTAGAGAGCGCAATATATTTATCATCTATATCCGAATCATGAGAAACATTTAGTACATTCCAAGCTAGGATTTAACATCGTAACATATGTGGATTGCGTTAAATTAAGCTTTAAGCAACGTATATCAGATTTGCTGGTTTATCTGAATCGAAGTGTGACGAGGTGAGGATGAACGTTTATGGTGTTTATGATGGCGTAAAGGTGGGATTCCGAGAATGTCAGAATCGGATGTTATCGGTGTGACGGATGCAGTAATTTATGACTTTTACGATGCGCATATTGCATGCTAAATTAAGGTGTTGAGATGTTGGTCGTATTGCTATTGACTGCTTACTGTTTGGTGGAATCGGCTGCTTACTTCATACACATCGATGCAAATGAGGAGCAGTGTTTCTTCGATCGCGTAATAGCTGGCACTAAGATGGGTGTGATATTTGAAGTTGCTGAAGGCGGATTTCTGGATATTGATGTGAAGGTTCACTTTCTTAGTTTTGATTGCTTGGAAAATTAACTGAAGCAACTTATCAGTTGTTGTCTTTATTGAATGACACAGCAGATATAAAACTTACTCTTTACACTGATTAGTCATAAATGCTGTAAAATCGACAAAGGATTGAAATTTCGAATGCCAAAAACAATGCATCGGTTTTTAATTGTTTATAGTTTGTAGATAGAAATATTAAGAAATATTTTTTCAAATGAAGTATAGCGATAATTTGTTTCCAGATTATTGGTCCTGACAATAAGGAAATCTATAAAGGAGAAAGAGAAAGTTCGGGTAAATATACTTTTGCTGCACATATGGATGGGCCATACACTTATTGTTTTGGAAACCAGATGTCGACAATGACTCCAAAAGTTGTCATGTTTTCAATGGAAATTGCGCAAGCTGGACAACCGATACCATCTGAAGCTGGACAAGGCAGCGGTAATTCTTCAGGTAGGATATTGTTTCCGTTTCCTTTGTTCTGTAGAAAGTGTATATACTTAGATCTAAGCGTTCTTTAGAAAAATAACTTTGAACTACGTTCTGTATTTCTCTATAGATTATGTAGAAAATAATTTTTAGCGGATAGCCTTAAATTAGAAGAAATGGTACGAGAACTATCATCTGCACTGACATCTGTTAAACATGAACAAGAATATATGGAGGTACGAGAGCGTGTACATAGGTCAAGTAAGTTTCTGGAAAACTTCATTAATTCATGTTATTTAGCTTTTGGATCATCATGTTTTATATCTTCTTGTATAAGGAATGTGAACTAACGAACACAAAAAATTAAATTAGAGATTCAACCTATCTTTGGGATAGGATATGGTGTTAGAAAATTTTTCCAGATTCGATCCTTTTTTGTAGATAAAATGCAAAAACTAGAGAGATGAGGAATTTAAGATATCACATAAGAAAGGAAATAATCAGCATTTTTAATTTTAACGTAAGGAATATTTGCCAAAAATATCTTTGTTTCATTCTTGATTAACTATGAGTACTAATGCCATCTTGATCGTTATTGGATGCGGGTATGATGTGTTTTTCATCGCGTTGTGAATGTTGAGATGAATTAAATCGTGTGCGCTTAATTATCATCACTTCTCTATAGTTTGGAAGATGCTGGATCTTTTTGATTTGCCTCAACAGAATTTGTTTTGCAGTAAATGAGAACACAAATTCAAGAGTGGTTCTGTGGGCTGTCTTCGAAGCAGTGGTACTTGCTTCGATGACCATTGACAAATATTTTTATTTGAAACGATTTTTTCGAAGTTCGTCGAGTTGTATGAAATTATTGGTAAATTGTTATTAGTGTTTTATTTCATTTCCAAGCAATCCATATCAAAAAATGCAGTTTCTTATTTATATTTTATTAGTAGTATAGATCTTTTTCTTCCTATTCTGGAAATCAAATTAACTATTTTTGCTGACTAATGATGCGTAGGAAACTGCTTAAGAATGTTTTTTTCGTTAGTTTTGGAATTACCAAAGAGAGAAAATTAGATCTAAATAGTATTAGTAAGTCATTGTTATGTTGGTGCAAATAGTTAATGTTTAATTGTTAACAGGTAAATATTCCGTCTTTCGGTTGTTAATATTTTTCAAATTAATTTTCCCTTTTCATGCATGATTATATTAATGTTTTAGTTAGATTTTTCCGTGGGTGATAAGAATGACTTATATTTTATTATTATTTTTGTTGTATTTCTGGTCCTGTGTTGTAAATGATAATGGAATATAAAGAATAAAATATGCTGAATAGAATTTTCGATATAAAAATTTCTATTTTTTGTCAAACATTACGGTGGAGGAATGAGAATCATCAAATGGCTTTACTTGTAAATAGTTAAATTTCGCGCTTTTAAACCTTATTGGATTTTGTTTTAACAAAATTTTCGGATTTAGATGAAGGCATCGATTATTTATGTTGAAGAAATGTGATAATTATTTTACTATTAGTGCTTTCATTTCTGGATTTCTGTTAGTGGTTATCGTTTATTAGGTTCCGTTTTTCAATATTTGTAGCCAAATTTTCCTTCAGTTAACGCCTTTCTCTAAAAGTAGTAAAAATATAAAATTAAGTTATTCAACTATTTAACTCATTAATTTTGTATAAAGTATATCGGCAAAATAGTTACTAGTAAGATTTTTGTCGGAAAAAATGATTTGGAAGGAAATTTGAAGGTTTTTTAATATTTTTTCTATCATTTTTATCCATGTTTGAATGACTTAGGCAGTGTACCTTTTTTTTCAATTCCAGAATGCAAGAATCTGCATAATTTGAACAACGACACGTTTCACTATACGATGATCAAAAAGGCAGATAAAATGAAATAAATTACCTATAAAAATTGATAAAAGACTAAATATTGAGCTTGGGCTAGGATATACGTTGCTTCATAATTTCTGGAGTAAGTTACTTTACTCGAACCTTATTTTAATTGAATATATATCTGTCTGACTATGTTCAACTGATCTATATCTTATTTTAAATTATACTAAGTTATATGCTTTCTGGCATTTAAAAACTTTAGTTTTGAATAGCAGTGGAAATACTTCCCCTAATTTTTTATCATGAATGAATCTGTCGCGAATTTTAATATCGCGAAACTCCAAACAGATAAATAAAATTTTTATTGGATTGTAAATAAATGCTAACGATAAATGAATCGTATATCCAATTTCACATTTATGCATTTTTTATGCATCTGCTTGTTATCTTGATCAACTAAATTCACATCTTTTTTCTTCATGTCTAAAAAACTAATCCACCTGCAAAATCCTTTATCCGATAACTAATCTTATTGTAATTCTTATACTGTAATCAGATCTCTTATAGTTTTTACTAATATTTTAATATAAACCAGTCCCATCTCTTAACAAATATAACAACCCCCTTCTTTTTTAATAAGACAGCGCTAACATCAAATCTGACGGCGATTAGCTTGATACCTCCGATTTCTCGCACAATATTCCTTGTATTCCTCTATATTCACTCTTGATCATATATTGAAACTCGTTCCATGGTAATTGATATCCGGATTAAAATAGACTTCTCAATTGGCCATACATTCGCCACACAATCAGCTACAAGATAGAAATGTGCGTAAGTCAAACTTTTAAAAGAATATTCTCCCTTTTTTTAACACATGATAGATTTATATCGTGATACAAAATACACGACAGAATCTTTATTTTTCGGTCGTATCAAAATCACTAATTTTTACTTCTAACTTCTGTTACAATAACATTATACCTCTTTCTCTGAAATTCATATATTTTGATGTTCTGATGATGCAAAATTTTGCAAAAGCGTCCTTATGCACATTTCTTTTGCTATGCAACGCGCGTGCAAAGTTGTGCTTCAAGAGAAATTCAATAATTGCCACAAGTTGAGTTATCCGCATTTTAGAGCAAAATTTAGGTCAACTTATTGAACTGAAGACAGATGATACGATTTCTGTTTTTATTTTAACTCATAGTAATGGAAAAAGCCAAAAATTAGCAGTAAGCTCGTGAACACAATTTAGTTATGAAATGCATGACCAATGCTAACTTCTGTAGTAGAATATAATTTTAAATTTAAATTAACGGGTATATTTCTAAGATGAATAATCACCGAATTTCTTGGAATTAAATTGTGTCGAAAAAAAAAATTAAGTGTATCGAAATTTAGATTATCACACCATTTGAGAAAATGGTGACGTCTCATAAAATTTCAAAAACGCAAGAAATTTTTGCAAAGCTTTATTCGAACTTAATGAATTTCAGCTTTACTATCATATAAATTAATTTGTTTATTTACATATATAGCGCTAGATATACCTATAATTCACACAAGCTAAATTAGAATTAGTTGTAACTTCATATTGAAATATTTATAGAAAGGAAGCTGTTATGAAGTTTGAAGGGAAACATTAAGGGGAATGTTTGCAAATAATATTATATTCTAAGGATGTAACATCAGCAGTCTGCTACGAAATCTTCTACCTACATTAGATAATTGACCAGGCTAATAATTAACATGAATATAATTATTTCACTAATCGTTATCTAACCGGCATACGAGCTTTCTATAGTTTGTGCCAACACGATCCAAATTATATTACTTTTAACGCTTTCACTCCTGTTAAATTTTTATTCTACTGCTAACAGCTTCACTTTCAGGTTAATTATGATAACTAGGAACAATAAATGTAATATTAGGCGTTTTCAAGAACGCTGAATCAGAGGATTTAAAAAAAAATAGTGAGATTAACAATCTTATAAAAGCCTCTTTTACTTGGCTTTTTTTGCAGTTTCTTCTTATCATAATCTAAAAGCCATGATCGTTGACTGATTCCATTAATATGCTTCATACGATTTCGTAGATATTGGAGTTCCTATGATTTACCACCAATTTATTTAGTTCTCGCACTGTTTTTTCAAAATTATTAACTGATCCATGTTATATTTGATGCCAATGAAAGCATTCTTCCGATTCGTTACTATTTCTTCCGGTTGCTTGGATCTTCCTTTCTAGTTGATTTGATTAAATTAAAATTTGGAGCTAAACTAAAACCTTTCTTTATTCTTTTGAAATAGTTGCAGAAAGGAAATGAACTTTGTGAATCTTTTCATTAATTAGAAACCCAATATTTTAGAAAATTCGAATATTGTCGCAACTTTTGCCACGATTTTTTCAGTCATTATTCAATCATGTGAATTCAACTAATTATTTTCTTTGAAGTGGGTGCTCAAGCAGATGGAATATTTTCTGAAGACAGGATGATTAGCAAAAATGGAGATATTTGAGATTTTCTCGCAGCAATAAAAAATTATTTCTAATTATATAATTCTGAAGTAAATTGTAACCGCCTTAAATTACTTTCACTTGTGATGAAATCTACTTCTGTTTGAGTAATGAATAAGATAGATATCAGCGTGTGCAAGAAGCCATAATAGATGATTTGATCAAGTTCACTATTCAAATCCAATATATATCCTCCTTCTTCTACTTGCACAAGATTTTGAAAGATAAAAAATGACATGAAGCAACTGTGCAGTAATGGATGATCAATATATATTAAATTATGAAAATGATTTTACGTATTTATAAAATACTAATAGTAAAAAGTTCATTGTTATTATCTGTGCTTGTGGGCGATCGAAAAGAAAGTTTAACGCGTTCGCATCGATGCTGAATAAACTTTCAATCTTTTTGAATTCTACGTATTCAATATTTACCGTCGTGAATTAATTATTTATGATGCATTGTAACGTGTAATGTTCATTTGCTCGTTTTGCAGATTCAGTTGACATGACTGTATGTTCATTTTGTTTTGAATGCAAGCAGCCGAATGATATGCAAGCGCTATCCTGTTCACATATATTTTGTAAAGATTGTATATCGAAATGTTCAGTATCGCAGCTTTGTCCTACTCCTTGTTGCATTCATATACGCCACGTAAATGTGGTTATCGATGAAGCGGATGAGGTAAAGTCATTGGATGTTTTTTGTTGGATACTTCCAACCAGTACAAGTGCTAAATGTAATAAATGTAGCAAGCAGTTTGACTTTCATGGTGTATAGTGTTAACGTTTAAAAAACTTGTTTATTGACCTATTATTCTACAATTTCAGAAATCGAACAGTTAACTGACTAAGTGCGTTGGCCAGTCTGCATATTTATTCATATTAATTTTGTTGACAAATTCATATTGCTGTGGGTTTTGAGAATATTTGTTGAGAAATGGAATTAAATTTTCATAGTTCAGCCGAGATCAATACAGTGTTAAGTATAATTAGTTAGTGAAAATCCCGCAATAATGTGTAATGAAAATGATATTTTCCAGGGTGATGAAGAGACACAAAAGATATCGTTTGGGCAGAAACTGCCATCAATGCTACAACTTGAAGAAAGACAACGATGTGATGGCAGGAAAGGTTTCTTTTTCGAATTTTTTCCGAGATAATTATAGTAGAAGAAAGAAGTCATGTCAAAGTTCTATGAAACATTTCATTCAAGCTTTCTTCATATTAATCAAAAAAGCTAAATTTTCCAAATTCTGATCTTGATACCTAGTGGACTTATCATGCCATATTATATTATTCATAGCCTTTTGTGATTTATATTTTTCCCCTCTAATTGAATGATTTCTGAAGGTGCCTTTGCATGCGTGAATTCGGCACGCATGACATTGATGGATTGTCGTCATCGTCTCTGTTTCGATTGCCTTACATCACGCATTAATGTAGCCATTACAGCTGGTAAGTTTATTTTGTTTCCAATTTTAAATTGCGTTGATACTGATTCTAAAGCTCGATAACTTTGAAAATATTATTTTAAATAGAAATCAGACAATTAAAAAAGGATATTCTGCATAGTTTCAGAAGAATTACCATATTGTCCCATATTTCGCTGTGCCAATCGACTCACTAAAAATGAAATTGCGAAAATATCTGAGCGCGCGCCACATATGCGTCAAATCTGTGCCAAATTAATTGAAACAAGTCCCGAAGATACACCAGAAGAACCTCCAGTGAGCCGTTCTTAAGGATTTTCATATATTTTGAAGAACTTATTCATTCTTCATTGTCTTAATTAGACAAAATAATCCAAATACTTGGTACTTAAATTTTAATCTTATTGCAAATTCTACTGATCTTTTTGCAGTTTCAATTAAACAGTAAAAAAATATAAATGTTTTATTTAGGGTAAAGATGAATGTTTATTTTTTTGTTCTGTCTATCAATCGGAAAGTAGTACGAAGCCGATAATATTTCCTCTAGCGTGTACTATTCTTGACATGGTGAGTGCCATGATACAAGTTCAGAGACTGAAGAAAAATCGTACCGCAAATAATATCGTTGTTTACATACGAACAACAGTTGCAGGTCTCTACTTTCATTGTATACTATAAATTTATACTTAGATCTAGAAAAAATTGCTTCGGATTTGAATTCGATAATCAGAATTCAAACTAACATGTAATTTATGGTTTAATATATGATAGAGAGCTTGATGATAATTTTAATGTCTTTTCACTTTATCTCAGATGAATTCTTTCAGGCAAGCCAAAGTACGATCCGGTAGATATAAAAGCGATGATGAAGAAGAAAATCGGTGAGACGGATTTTCACGACCGTACCCATTTTGTGCTAGACGTTGATAATGAGCTCAAAACAGCGAATTCTACAAATGATAAATGAAATCAATCTCTATTAAAATCTGCTTGAACTACGAATTAGCACATTCAAGAGTCGGATTAGCATGATTATTTTATAGTAATTTTTTATTATTCATTATTTCATGATAGTAAGCGTAAATGGAATTATCATG
Source organism: Dirofilaria repens (assembly GCA_008729115.1). NCBI lineage: Eukaryota > Metazoa > Nematoda > Chromadorea > Rhabditida > Onchocercidae > Dirofilaria > Dirofilaria repens. The sequence continues at coordinate 1,030,903 of SNRZ01000004.1, read as the reverse complement.
CAATATAAAATAATATTATTTAGGATTTCTATAATTTCTTACGAAATAATTCAAATTTACCAAATTCTGTTCGAGAGATAATGTGCTTGATCAGATTAAATACTGCTGCTGGTCAGATTAAATAGAGCTGGAATACTGCATATCATTTAAAAAAGGAATATGTGATCACGCTAAGTCCATTTTTTTTTCTTGAGATAACAATAGATGAAAAGATTTCGATTGAAGTTCATTTAATTTGAAGATTTTCAGTTTCAATAGATTTGATGGCAATTTAGAATATTCGTTTGGAAAAGATAAATCAATTCAAAATAAGTTCAAATCTGAAGTCAAATTCAGCTTTTATAAGCTAAAGTAAATTAGTAGTTGCATATTTGATGGATGTAATTGGTACAATCAATAGACAGGAATTCTTTCATGTGATTACGCGATTATCAAAGAAATTTTTTCCACAAACTAAAATATTCTATAATATTGAATTTGATATTAAAGTAATATCAAATTTAACTGTTAGTTATCAGCCAGTTTAATTCATTTTACTTAAAAGTATAATAAGTTTCAATGTAACATTCTTTAAACAATTAATTTCATTAAGTTGTAACATTCTTTAAATAATTTTTCATGTCGAAAATGATCGTAAGGATTATTTCATGTCCGTGAATTGATGTTTCTTGATATATTCTAATCACTGGAATTGTGTGAGATTCTGGTACCAATAAGAAGGAATTCCTGTTGATCAGAGATGATTCAATTCTTTCCTTTACTTATTAGAAGCAAAAATATTTTAATTTTAGAAACAAATTAAATGTAACGCTATTGCAATCAACAATTCAGTTAATTTCTGTTGTGGAAGCCTTTGATCTTTAAATCAGTACATATTTAATTATTTTTAATGAGTCATATAAAACATTATTCAAAATTCTATTTCAGTCTTGAAATCAATTATTTTTCATCTAAGAAATCTTTTTATTCTCGGATTTTTGTATCGAAAATGATCGTAAGAATTATTCCATGTCCGTGAATCAATGTTTCTTGCATATGTTCTAATTACTTGAGTGAATTGAGTGCTTTTTTCTTCAACTTATCGATGTGGAAAAGAAAAAAGGAAGAAAATTTAAGTAAAATTGTAAAATTGGGGTAAAATAACTATTTAAAATTTGATAAAAAAAATTATAAAGATTTATTTGATCTTTAATCATTTCACGATATTTTTGTTATGTCACTAGTAGTTAGAATATTACTTTCTAGGCATTTTTTCTGTGCATTTTCAACGAATTAATATAAGTAATATAATACTAGTATCTGTGACCTTGCAATCATGCTGACTCTAACTTTTTATTTGCTGCAATATATTCATCAAAATTGCATAAATTTTTTTTGTTTAAAAAGGCTCTACAAACCATAAACCAGCTATTGCTTAAATAAAACTATTTTCGACATAAAGTTTTCCCTCTATTTCAGATGATGTCCTCGTATTCACATCTCGTCTACTGACTTGTCTTTTTTGAAATACGGTGCTTCATTTTTCAAAGATTCTCAAGCGACATTGATTTAACTCTAACTAGCATCATGAAAAATTATTATGTAATTCTTTTCTTCGTGTACTCATTAGCACGTCATTAAAAATATATTTTGTTTGATACTATTGTTCTCTTGAAAGGAACCGACCAACAACATATATATATTAATCTTGCTTTCTTTTAGCTTGGATTGAATAAATATTTTTGTATAAAAACTAAACTTGGAATAGTGACATAAAATCAAAAAGTCATAGGTACCTGTTATGTTATATGACTTATCGCTAGATAAAAAAATTACAATTCATTCGAGAACAAGCCAAAATGCTATTGTTTATTAAATATTTTGTAAGACCTTGAGACAATACATATTGTTCAATTATAGCATTACTCTGTTTTAACCTATAGCATTACATTTTTAATAATTCTATTTTTGTTCTATTTTTATTGAAAAATAAAGCATATTTATGTCAGAACGAAAATTTGAACTGGCTTCCAAAGGGATTTTAAATCCTATCGACAAACAGTGTCGAAATTGTGAATTTCTTTATCCAAATCAAATTTTAAACACCATGTTCTTCGCCTTTTCTATATGTAGTATCTTTTTTCAATTCTTCCCATAGCTTATCTGGTCGTTATTTATGAATAATTTGACCCTGACATTAATAACAATAATTGCAAAAATCGTCGCCGTTTCACTTTACATTCCGTACTTTTCCCTTTCTTGAACAAATAATTGATTTTTGAAATAGGGAAAAAATTGCAGAGTTTACAATAATTAGGGAACTGGAGGAAGTTGGAAGAGGACTATGAAAAGATCAATCAAGGTAAAAGGGTAAGGCAATGTCTCTGCTATTTCCGGTATAGTGCGTTGGATGGATAAACAATACTACAATCTTTTTTTCAACATCAATTCCAAGATTTTCATAAATTTCAAAATCTAGAAATGTCTTTTTTTCACCCAATTAAACTTTTCGATATTGTACTTTTTTTTTCCATTTTGATAATTCAAAAATGGCCTCCAAAACTTTTGCACCAAAGGAACGCGATCACAAATTGGTGAAATTAATTATTTAAAGAATGTTACAATTTAGTGAAATTAATTATTTAAGGAATGTTACATTGAAACGCACGAGTATAATGCTTCAAATAATAATTCTGTTTAAAATGATTTAAATCCTTCGTCAATACACATTCATATCATTTCATTGATTGCTACAATGATAAAGATTTATACAATGAAAAAACTTGAATTGATTTGAGTTTCATATTTGCCTTTTCTGAAAAGCTTTCTCAAATAATGAGTATAAAGGTCAACATTACTTAATCAAATTTATCTATCATACAAATCGAATCAATCCAGGACGTTATTTTGAAACAATATAGAGAAGCTATACAATATAAAGATGATTCATTCGTTTTAAGTTAGTCTTTCAATTTTCTTGCATATTTTCAATCTTCGATTTGTATGTGAAATGATGTAAACGGTCACGCATCTAACAGAGACTTTCATGTACTTCTCAAGACCACTTAAATATGATTTATTCTATTGTAAAACTGTAACAAAAAGCATAAAATTTTCACATGAAAGATTACATAAATCAGAGAATACATGCACAGTAATTTTAGAATTAATTCTTTTCTAAATACAAAAAAATGCATGAAGCCTGACTGCCTGTCACGACTAACGATTTTTCATTGATTTGAAGACTGCATGTTTGCAACAATATCACAAAGTTCACATATTGCCAATGCTAACCCATTTTTTTTTGACTGTTATGGAAGTTCATTTTATCACTCTCAAAGGGAAGGGGACAAGATGCCGATAAAGATTGCAGCTTTTGAGAAGAATCAAGATTATTTCGATAATGTCAATAATTGAAATGGTGATAAAACAAGATAATCATAACTTTGTCAATTATTTTAGAATTAACAACGTAACTAAAAGATGCCAATTGATATCTAGAAATCCTTTGCTATAAATTTAGATAACAATTTTTCTGATTTTGAAGAAATTTTGGTTTCATCACAGTTGTAGTTTATAATTTCAAACATGCTGCTACTTTTTAAAGGTCACTTTTGTTTCTCAGATTTCATGCTCCTATCTAAATGAACGCATTTTTAAATTCAACTAAGATATTTCAGAAAACTTGATAATGAACTGAGATAACAACCCTTGTTTCGTTATTTATACCTAATTTGGAATTTAAATTGAAGCAAAATGACTTCAATACTTCTACATATAAGACCATTTCATATAAAATAGTTTTAATTATTATTTTCGAGAATTTCAATTCTGGCAACATTTTTTTGATAATTTGAAGAAATCTTAAGATCACTAAAAACTCAAATAAATAGCCTTTTTTCCAGGTTTATTTGCAGTTGCTTCTGGCGAATATCAATACATTCAGCAATGTATTTATTTTTTAATGCAATTGAATTTAGGGTCATTATAAAACATAAAAAAAATATCAAATCTTAAAAGATTGGTAAAGGTTGAAATATCGTTGAGATCAAATATATCTATCAGTAGCCAAGTTACTTCAGTATGAAGCAGTGATTTCCAAAAAAAGCATTACTTTTTTTTCCTTCTCATTTAAAAAACTCATAGCTGTTAAAATAATCATCGATTCGTGATTGTATCTTTCGAATTTTTATGTCTCATTCCTATATTCCTCCATTTCTCCTATTACTACTATTTCATTTGTCTTCGTTGATAAATAGTAGATGAAATTGTAAAGATGCATAGAAGTTTGCTCGAATAAGCTTTTTCTTTTCCTATCTGCACTTTTTCATTTAAAAAAAATCATTTTTCCGTTTAAGAATTTGTCGTATCAAAAATGAAAATGAAAAGTTCTTATCCACAAAAATTAATTTTCTTGATTCTTTCATCTTATTCAATTATAAATGCTTCGTTCGTTTGAAATATATTGCATGTACCCCGTTTGAAGTTTTTATTTCAATTTAATGTCAAAATTGAAAAGAAATGGAAGAAAATTAGGTGAAAGGAACAATGACATTCGTCATTGAAAAACTGTCACCATCTTCGACATTTGATTCCACAACATTTTTCTCTTCCTTTTTTAATTATACCGAAATTCACATTCGTTTCCAAAAACTTTTACACATTATTTGAAAAGAGTAAAAGGCTATCGACATCAAATTCACTATTCTTTTTCGAATTTAATTGATTTTTTAACCGGAAGCTTTCGGAATAGTCACTCGATGTCTGTGATGCTGTTGACCCAGAAAGTTCAAAAAATGTACGTGGAAGGTCATATCGGATTCCAAAGAAATGCAGATATGATAACATCATATTTCTCAAATTCTTTTTAATCAACATCTGAGCTGTGTTGCTGTTCAGAATGCTAGTTCATGACTCTCTTGAATTGCAAACGACAATGGAGGATAGACCCAATCTGAAAAAGTTCTTTCATTATCAAAACTGTCTATTATAATTTAAAATTAATTGATCGTGTTTAATCTTAAAAGCAGAAATAAAGCATTTCGCTGATTCATGAATGAATAATGTTTTGAATCGAAATAAGTAAACCAGCCGACATGCTTACTGACCCCATTTTCACTATGGGAAGAATTATATTATCTGATTATCTGTTTGACTTACAACAGTTACAACGATGAGTTATCAGCCTCTTCCTTTTGTCCTCTTCCTTTTGCCTTTTATTGTAATTCTCATGTCCTCATTATTTATTTTTAATAAGCCTTCTTATGCTGACCATAGATTGATAGATAATCTCCTTGCATCTATTTACTGTTAACATCGTTCAGTGCATTTCGATTAAAATGCTGTAAATCAATCCGTTTTTATTTTAGAAAATTTCAATTAAATAAAATTATTTATATATTATACTTCTTCGGATCAGTTTTGTCAAATCTTCTATTAACACTTTGTTATTCTATCTTGTCAAAGTTAAATTTTATGCCTTCAGCCTTCACAATTATTGAAACTATCATTGCTTTATTAATAATTTAGATAACTGATTATGGCTGGTGATTATCTAATAAGTGTTGAATTTAATGCAATTGAAATTATCAATCTATTTTGGTATCTAACGTTGTGCGAGATTTTTTTTTTTGATGAAAATTTGTTTTGTATTATTAGCAGAAAAAATTCAAAAATTTCCAGGAAAATTTTTAAGATAAATTACCGAGATAAGTTCTTGCAGACTCGTTGTACAAATAACAGATGATGAAACTGTTTGAGATTTAACTTGTTAACATTTGAATAAATACTGCTCCCCAATTTAAAATTATTCCGTAGATTTTGAATAAGATTCAAAGATTGCAAAATATTGGGCCTATAAGATGCAAATTCAAAAATCTCTATGTAGTTTTAAAAACTGAATAAATAAATTGAAATATAATGATGGAAATATAATTGCATATATACTATTACATATGAAATTCGAAAACCAAAAGATTCCAAATGACAACTTCAATTTATTTTCAAATTCTTGCTTGTTTACGACATTACACAGATACAACCTCATGTATGAGCATTTTTACTTCAGGTTTTCAAATAGAATCTCTGCCAGATTATAACTGTGTAATAGGAAAATAAATACAGGATTTACAGACTAAGAGCAATGGAAATTTCTATTACAGCGAAAGTGACGAATAATGCAATTAGCTTTGAATAATGTCTCTCTCATTCTTTTCTAAATTAAAATTTAACCAATGTTAATCAAGCAAAAAAAATTTCAATTACATTTACGGCGACGAGGCGCTTCTTCAAATTTGCAATTTTGTCAAAATAAGCAAATATAACTGAAATAAGAGGTATGCGTTTACTCTAGTAATTGATTTAAATCGATAAACTGAACAGCTATTACGAATCAAATTTTTGATAAATGCTTTAAAATTCAGATTGAAATATGAACTTTCATAACTAGGAGATGCTTTATTATCGAAGAGACATTCTATTATTTTTAATGCTTCTGAATTTCTTTTTCATCCCAATTCATCAGATATCTTGAGGAAATGATAACTATCGAAAAAACTGACTGAAATAGTCGCTTTGGTTTCGATATCCACTGGCGTAGTGGAAAGAGTAGTTTGTACTGATAACAAAGATTCTTATATTGAAAATAGATGATGAACCAAATGTATGAACTAGTCGGATTGTTAAAATGCAACTGCGCTTCTAAGTTTACCATTACTTTTTTGTCAACTTTGTTACTATTATTTTTTATAAGTTATTGGAATACAAAAATTTTATATTTCCTATTTTAAAATCAAATGTATATGTCAGCAATTTTTGTTCACTGCTAACTTCAGTTGTTTAGAAAATAGACAATCTGTTCTCTTCATTCCAGGAAATCTAAATTATTGTTTTCATCAGTTTTTGTATCAATATCAAATCATTACATAAAAAGAGTTGATATCTATTGCTCGATTCCATCATCAGGTAATGATGCCAACATCAAATGTCCTGGTCCTCCTTTTCGATTTTTACCGATTAAACTCCTCCTCTTAGTTCTATTTGGACCGAACAAAAGAGGCGGAAGTAATGTCTTTCATTTATCTTATTTTTCACTGAGATTTTTACTTATTACTTCTACCATGAACTTTTCTTTCAAAGTTCTAAATAATGCGAAATTCAAAACATATGTTGTTAAATTTTAAATGAATACAGTTGTTCCGGAGATCAGTTCTGTTTTGCAAAGGCTAAATTGCTCAAATTAAAGTTCAATGTCTTTTTTTGAGTACTCAGCTCATCCGTATTATCATCCATTTCATTTCGAAAGCATTCTTATCTGAATAGTATCGCTTTCACAGCATTCTATTGTGTTTTATAACTGCTTCACTATGAAAACAACCAATTTTCTCCAGAAATTCTCAATGAAAAAAAATTTCTGAAAGTAAAAGTTAAGATTACATTATGCTGAGATCTTTATCATCATCATGAAGTGATCAACCAAACCAGATTATTTCTGCATGATTAGATGAGTGTAATCGATCTGTTGTTTGATTTACGATACTAGAAATATTTAAATTCATATCTGCTTTAAAATTTAAGTTATTTGGAAGATATCTTTACTCTTATGTCAGATTTGGAAAATAATTTTTAAAATTTTTTTTCCAAAATTTCTAAAAATCTGTTTGCTTAATTCTGCATTTTATAAAAAAGTCTAAATGACATACTTGAGATCCAAAGTTCTATTAAGTCTTGCGTAATTCCGTAGCTTTTAAAACTAATGATTAAGTTTGCAGAGATATATACTCTCAAAGAAAATGCTACGAATACTTATTGGCATTTTTGCATAAATTATGCTTTTGATTTTGTAGAAATTAAATATGGTGACAATGACTTTCAGCAGCTATTTGCATTTCCTCATTTTTATTTATTTATTCATTTTTTTTTTGAACCAACAAAGCATATGTTTAGATTTTAAGTTAGAAACTTTGCATATACTTTTGAGACAGAATTTCAAACATAGCAACTAGATGATAACATTTCACATGCTTGTTTTGTTTATAAGTATTGCATTTCTCTTTTATTATCCTAGGTAGATATTTTGAATTCGGAAGTTGTTTTAGGATTGAGGGCAAGAAGCTTCAGGAACTGGTAAAGAAAGAAGTAATCTATGCGGTAAAATGTTGCATCGATTATTGCTGTTATGGACGATGCTGCATAGTACATTGTTGCGTTCTAGCAATGCAATTACAAAAAGTTTCGTAAATTCATCGATGCCTGATATGCGGCCGACATTTGTTGTCAACTTTGACACTGGTACTGTCATTTGTCAACATTCGTCACATCCGGATGATTTGCATTTGCATCAGATTTCGATTATATGCGATGGCAAGCCAGATTGTTATAGTAATCCAGCAATGCACGATGAAAGCTTCCCATATTGCGGTACTTTTTAGAATTTTTTTAAGATTTTAAAATCGTTAAAATTTCATTAGAGAAATGAAAAATCCTGAAACAGTTGAATATAAGGAAAATTAATGGCTAAAAAAAAAAAAATTTATTAAAGATTTTTCTAAAAGATGAGTCTTCTTGCAGTACGACATGAATCAATTCGTCATTCTATTCTTTCGAATGCAGCAATGTAAAATGCATTATGTTATCATTGTTATAATACGTAATACATCAAGGTGCCTAATAATTTCAAATTATCTATCTGTTGAACACACCATTGAGGAAGTTATAAGATATCTATTTTCTTTCTTTGTCTGGGCGAAAAAATAATTTGAAAAGAAATATAAGATAAAAAATTTAACTTTTATTGGTCCTTGAAACTCATATTCTAGCTAATAGAAATTAGGAAGTAACCAAAGACAGACTTCGTGTTCTTAAATGGTCCCAAAAAGAAGTTTGTAATTTGATTTATAATATTATAAAGAAGGAAAGAGTATTCTGATTGAGTTATCCTAATAACACTAAAATCATTTCTCTCTCGTTCAAAGAGCGACTTCTAACCAAAAGAAAATAAACTGTGAAGCGATTCAATTAATATTTCAAATACAATATTGATTAATAACTCACATTTATTCTTATTAAGATGAATAAAAAATTTATTCAAAAGAAAAAAACAAATATAAAGGGAATTGAAACTGCTAATTTATTTTAATAAAATATTTCCATTTCTAGTTTGAATAACCAATAATCAAGCTTAGATTACCCAATAATCTTAGTTTTGCTTTCGACAAGAGAATTTTTTTCCTCTTCATTTTAAAATAATAGTTATATATATACTTTATTTTTAATAAATCAGTTAATTGTTTTTTTCTTTTTTATTGAAAAACGATTCTTTCATCTTCCAATCCTATACTGTTTTATCTGTTTATATCAGTGTAGCTAATATTCAGTACCAACGAATTTCATTATTTTTTTTTTTACTTTCGCATTGGATAGATGAATTAAATAGTTATAAAAAATTTCGGCTAGTTCACATGCAGAAACACCATAAATATTTTAAAAATTTCTGAAAAATCAGTGAATCGGGATTCTTTTGTCAGAATTGTATCTTATCTTTCCATAGACGAGTAATTTTTTCATTTGAAGAAAAAATTCAACAATTCTCCGCATGCATATTTGTACTTACACATTAAACATCCGTCTTACGAGTTTAACTCGAAATTTTTTCTGTTAGAACTTTTTTTCAGTATTAGCTTAAAAATTTCTCATTCACTTAATCACATTAAGAATCCAGTAATCACAACTATATATCAGTCACTTACCAAATTATTGAACATATTTTTATTTTAATCGGATGCAGAACTAACATTACAACTAATTTTTTGAAGTATTTGAATCAATAATAGGCAAATGAAATATTTATTACCTTAACATTTCCTTTCAGTTATGAATCACTGTATAAATTTCAGCCTTTTAACAATCATTCTGAATAACATCAAATTGTTTTCAACTACGATTAAGCTTCCTGTTGATAAAATTAAATTTGAGCTCATAACAGAATCGAAAATTATTCCTTGACTAATGAAAAACTCCTTATTTGTATGCAGGACTGGAGAAATGTTCGTGATATAACTTAAAAAAAAAAACACAATTTGTTTAAAAATATATTTCAGCATGCTGATTACGATAGGCCAAATAATTGTATAAGAATTTCTTAAGGATCCACAATATTAAAATCTAAAATTTTTCATGCAATTCCGAACTACATTATGATTTAGAACTGACCCGCAAAAATTACACTTGAATATTTGAATATGCAAATAAGATGATGTAAATCATTTTAAAGTTGATAACCTTTGTTTTTCAAGGATTTAAAACGGAATAATCATCATTTATCATTCCTAATTAATACGATCAATTATATTAGTAAATGTCAGATAAAAATCTTTAATTTCTAAGAGATATGTTGCAGGTAGTCGATGTAACTCGACATGCAATCAGCGTGGTGCATGTTTGTTTGATGGGATTCAGGGACAATGCTATTGCAATGCTGGATATCATGGCCCTCAATGTGAACTTAATGGTATGAGATTTGCAACAAACCATTGAAAATATGTGAAGGGATTTCCATCCTGAATGATAGTCAATATCCTATTGGGAAAAAAGACTTAATAAGAGTTTGGCACTATAAAGTGATTTTTTTTAATTTTTATTTAAATTATTCCATTTATTTTATCTTCAGATAACAATGAATGCAAGGACAAGCCGTGTCACTGGTTGGCGCATTGCCGAAATACTTATGGCTCATATTCCTGTACTTGCTTTCCCGGATTTGAAGGCGATGGACATGAATGTTCGGGTAAGGCAATTTCGCATCTATTCTTTCTTACTCTTTATAATAATGCATTAATTACCAGAAATGTTGCATATGCTATTATCAAACTGCATTATCCAAGTTACATTTATTTTTACTTTCGATGCTGACTCTAAACACTTCTTAATTATAAAAAAATGACAACAAAGAGAATTGTGCATATGCATTATAACAATCCATCTATAATTTATCATCAAATTCATTGAGAACATAAATAACTTTGGAAATTTTGACGATCTCATCTTAGCATCATCTTCTTTAGCTGTTTTCTTTAATTAGTGCTCTCTCTTTTTCTCTATCTTTGTTTAATCTTTTGGTTAAGCTCATTTTGACCGGCAAATTTATTTATTGTTTAATCAAATAGGTTACTTCTAAGATCGATAACTTCAGTTGCTAGCACTTCGTCTTATTTGTAAATTTAACTTCTTAAGAGCCCGACTGACATATTCACTGATATTTACTGAATTTCACAGTTGAAAGTGAAACGTTATTTTCATTTCTGCGAGTTTAAATATCGCATTGGATTTCAGTTTATTAATGTTTTAATTCTTTTTATATTTTTACTTCTTAAATTGGCCATATAACCATCAAATACTTCGCTTTCAAAATGACTTTTTGGTTCAATACAATATCCAAGAAATTGGATTTTTAATGTATTTTAAATCTGCTGGGATCGAAAGAATTTTTTTTGGAGAAAAGCGAGGCCTGTTGGATACTTTTCGGCATCTCTAAACAAGAATAATGGGTTTTTTTACAGGTAGAAAGGTGATATTTACATATGTGAAATTCATGAACAGAAGGTTCAAATTTAGTGGGACAAGGTCATCAAAGATCGCGGTGTTCGATCGTCTCATTTAGTATCAGCAGCAAAATTTTTATTTATTTTCGCCGAAAAAAGATAAATTTCTCGTTGACTCTTTAAATTTATTTTTAATGGATTTGTTTGAAATATTCACACCAACCTATTACTGTCGATTTTTTAAAAAGCATAAAAATTAAGTAATGGGAATGAATTGGATCACATAAAGTAATTTAGGTTAAAAAATGTGTTTCCGCAATATTCTCTTTCAACACAAGAGAGATCATTGTCATTGACATCAACAGAATAAATAATCTTTTTAGAATATAGGCAATTAATAAAAAGTAATAAGAATACAAAAACTCAATAAAATCGATCAAGAAATGATTGCGGCAATTTAAATTTACTTCACTACCTTGAACATAACGATGAACACTGACGAAGATAATGAATGATTCATGCACTGGAAACTTCCCTTTTATGAGAAAAAGGCCGAATATATACGATAGAATAATAATATACGATTATTCTTCGATATAACAAAGTCTGTAAAAAATTCCAAGGATATCTTTCGCAATTAGCACTGTCAGTAGTGATCTATTTTATATTGGAGGAATGCAGCTGTAAAAAATTAAATTAAATTCTAATAATAGAGTAAGCCAAGCGTCATGAACCATGATACTTGAACAAACATTTTCTTTATTACGTCAGCCTTATTTGCATGTTGCATCATTTAATCCTTAAGTTTGTAATCAATGAGGAGTAAAGATATTTTTGCATTTTACATGAAATATGAGAAATCTTCTGGCATGAAGATTTACATAACGATAGAAAATCTCGGTTGACAGAGACATATATATAACATTTTTATAGTTCATTGATTCAAATTAAAAATAGTGACGATTTATTTCTGATTTTCAGATATTAATGAATGTGAAACTGGAATAGCGCGATGTCCGGAATATTCAACATGTGTCAATCTACCGGGGACATATTTCTGTAACTGTAGTGAAGGATTCCAGCCACTGGGCATACCTCTTGAACGTTGTGCTGGTAGATAATCATTGATTTAATATTGAAAAGATTGCTTTCAAAGGAAAAAAAAAAGGAAAAAAAGTGTATTTTAATGAAAACTCAAGTGTAAATATCCTTCTTCAATTTGGCTTCCTAGCCACATATAAGTTTAAAAATAGATTAGCTTTGTATTATGAGAAGAAATTAATTTCAAGAAATCAGAGAGGAGAAATATACATGCCTTTTCACCATATTTAAGTATGATAAAGTAGAAATAACGTATGATGTAACAATAGCTTACTCGTAGATTTATCACAAAACCTTGACATAGTTGTAAAGCTTAAATTCTAGAACTTCAAAGTTCTTGCAGCATGATAGATTCTTCTACAGTTCTAAGAGATAATATCTTTACAGATATCGATGAATGTGTACAAGAAATGCATAATTGTCCAGAGAATTTGAAATGTCAAAACGAGGTGAAATTTTGTTTTTTAAAATGTCAGAAGAATCTTTCTGTGTATATTTCTGCATAAAGTAATGGTTCAAAAGATTTATAGTGCTAATAGTTTAACAATTTATATGATATAATAAATCTCTTAATAATTGGAATGATTTCTTTGTCAATGGGAAAGTCTTGTTTATAAATAACTTTTTTATTCCAATTTGATGAAATTTTTGAAATGGTGATACTCAGTGATGACACAATATTTTTGGTCTTTTCTCTATGAAAGTTTTTTTATAGATTGGTAAATTTAAATGTGTGGAAAAATGTGATATTGGATATCGTTTGATAAATGGAATATGCACTGATGTCAATGAATGTGCTGAAAAGACTTCTGAATGTAACAAACGTGCTAGTTGCATTAATACGATCGGAAGTTATCAGTGCATATGCGAAGATGGTTTTACCGGCGATGGCAAAAATTGTACACGTTAGTAATTTACGTTTTGCTTTTTAAATATTACAGAATACAGTTGGAAAAACTGATTGAAATTAGTTTTAGCGCTAAATGATTGTAATCAACAAGAAGGTATTTGTGACCGACATGCATTTTGCATTGGTACTCTGCGAATGTGCATATGTCAATCAGGATACACTGGTGATGGTTTGAATTGTTACGGTTCGTGCTTTTTAAAAACTATAAATTAATTTTAGTCTAATCTGAGAAAGTGATGATAATTATTATAACAGCTAAATTCTTGTCCTTTTCTGCTTTTTATCATCAGGTTATATTTGGATACTATCAATTAATCTTTCAAATCATCATATAAAAGACACTAGATACCGTCACATATTTTCAGATATAAATGAATGTGCTGCGGAACAAAATCCCTGTGAAGGCCAATTCGGTGCATCGCGCTGTGTGAATATTGATGGTGGCTATATATGTTGTGAAGAAGATCTAGATAATAAAAGATGCATTCGAGGTACCTCTGCTTAAGACTAATTTAATTTTAGTTAAATAATGCAAAGAGAGAGAGAGAGACAGGTAAAGAAATGTCAGAAATAAATCTCACACTGATTCTTATTGCAAAATGAGATGAAATTACTTGCTTGTGTAGCAAATAATTTTACTTTGCAGTAAGTTTACTATTAAAAACGATATTTTTCATTCTTCAGTATTTGTAATTTCTAGAAAAGGGTGCTTTCTGTTCTGGTGGTTGTGGACTGCATGCTGTATGTTACAACGAAACATGCCAGTGTATGGAAGGATTTAATGGTGATCCGCGAATTAAGTGCTCCGGTAAGCTGTCTGCGTTCAAATTTTAATCTTTTTTTTTTTAATTTTTTTTAGTTAAGAACTAAAAAAAACCTTCCGACAATTTTAGCTAAATAGAATTCAAAATTTAAGCATCTCCTTCCTTTTGTAGTTATTTGTTTTAGCGCTTTCTAGAATAGATTTTTTGAAATAGATTATCAGACCATTTAATCTTTTCTACTAAAATTGTGAAATCCTTATGATTCTTTTAATCGATTTCAAAGCAGTTCCTTTTTATTGTCTGAAATAAAATAGTTTATATTGCAGATATGAATGAATGTGAAGATGACAAGCAGTGTCCAGGTGTTGGTGAATGGTGTGTTAATATGTTCGGCGGATTCGTCTGTTGTAATGAAGATTCAAAAAAACCGGAGTGTCTTGGCAGCAATTATAAATTGGATAGTAATAATTTCATTACGATTTTATCATAACTATTCGCAATATTTTTAACCATATTTATGGTGATCTTTGTTCCATAAAAAATATATATCCATTTCCACTTTATTGTTCAAGATGAATGCTGTATCAGAATTAGTTAATAACAGTAATAACAATCAATCTCACTCACAAACTTTTTTTGTTTTGTCCAGTACCCCGTAAGCAATATTAATTAAAGGTGTACGGAGAATTTTTTCAACTGCCAACATTCAACAGAAAACAACAGGCGGCTTCACGATCATCGATAAGCAGGTGATGTTGACGGAACAGTTTGGTCTTTCATGCTATTTTGGTTGCCCCGCTGATTCTCACTGCGTAAATGATACCTGTCGATGCAACTATGGCTTCACTGGGAATACCTTTGAAGGTTGTGCTGGTAAGTCATTATTCTTCGCATATTTTCTGTTATGTTTCTTTTGAAGAAAGTTACAGAAAGCGCATCGAGTAATTTGAAAAAGCTGAAGAGTTTTGCTACTCTGAAGCAGTAATGCCATTCTTTACTACAGATATCAATGAATGCGCGCTTGGCCTGTGCAACCAGTCAGATTCATGGTGTGTTAATTTGCATGGCTCGTTCGCATGTTGTACCACAAATGCGACTTTATCGGAATGCATTGGTTTAGAAATCGCTGGTGGTCATGAAAACAGCCTACAGATGATCGATGATAGTGATGCTACTAGAAACCATCTCATTGATACACTCGACTTGGCTGCTAATAGTGCTGCTAATATTAAAGGTGCACATGAATCTTGGAATGGTAATTCCAACAAAGGTGAATTGAGTAGTAATGGACGAAGAAATAGTTGGGCTATTGAAACGGTCGGCGAATGGAAAAATTTTACGGGTCATGCGATAATTATCGGACGTGGACGAATCGAAAGCAGAAAATGGAATGAAGTAAAGGACAGAAATGAAGCGCTAATTGATATCGGTACAATTTATAAGGAGATAGGGAGAGAGAGTTAAATCGAATAATAATTCATATCATTATTATTATTATTATCATTTATTATTATTATTATTACTATTATCATTTATTATTGTTATTATTATTATTATCATTTATTATTGTTATTATCATTTATTATTATTATTATTATTATTATTATTATTTATTATTATAGTGTCTCCGTGCATTTTTAAGGTCGTATTTTGGACTTTTCATTGTCATTTGATGTATAGATTAAGCCAATTTTTAGCATAAACCGAACAAATTATTTTGAAAAATTTCAACATTTCTAGGATTTTGAAGCGCACTGCTCTTTATATGTTTATTGCTTATCCTAGCTGCCTTTTCAACTTTTTGCATAATTATTTGCCGAAAATTCTTCACATTAATTTTACTCTACTATTATATCTAACCTAATATTGCTTCAAAATATACATTTTACATACATTTTTTCAATAAACCATATTCCGATTAGGGAATGTCTTATTAAATGATTGGACATTTCTATATCCAAATACAACATAGCTGTTCAAACACTTTTGAAATTGAATTCTAATTAAATTCATTTTGTCCTCCAAAGATCTAGTGAATAGTTATTTTTTAATCATATTTAGAAGAAATTCAACGACTTTTTATGCTATTAAATTTGATATTTCAGAAATGCATGGAAACCACACAGAAGAAGGAAAAGATTTCACATCTTCAATCAAAAACGAAAGGGCAGAAACCCGCAAAAAAGATCGAGAAACCGAAGAATCTGACAAAGACATTAAAACTAATGATATTCTTGGAGCAGAAGGAAAAATTCATGGTGGAATTCTCAAAGCTGATACTTCACTATCTTCGCAAGTTGGTAGAAACGTTGAAAAAGGATTTGATAGAATTTTAACAATCACTACAGCTGAATCACCGCTAACGCTAACGGTTAGCAATTTCAGTGAAGTGTACAAAATTAAGGAAGAAGAAATTAGAAAACCCGAAATTGTAACTTTCCAATCTCCGGAGGAGTCGATAAATAATAAATTTACTGAATCAAGAATATCATTAGAAAGAAGTTCGGAAAATTCCATTGTTTCTATTTTAGCTCTAAAGACTTCAAAAACTTTAGCATCAGAATCCCATAGAACAGTTTCAAATGAAATCACCAGTCAAGACAATTCTGGAAAATTTCAAACTTCTGAAGTTCCTAAAAGTCATATCTATAGCACGAATGTTGAACCTATTCCTAAAATGGAATCAACGAAGAATATAAAGTTAGAAGCGGTTACGAATCTGAAGAATAGCAAGGCAGACGCAACAATTATGATAACAGAAAGTGATTTGATTGGATCAAAAGAATTAACAGATACAATGTCAAGTATTGAAACAAAACAAACGACGAGAGCTACCGATAAAGGAATTAAACTGAGAATACCATTGACTGTGGAAAAGCAACTCAGAACTACTACTAGTAAAGGTCTTGAGACGCGAACTTACATGACAGATAAGGAAATTGGCGACTTTTTAACTTCACAAGACCAAACTATAGTCACTGGAAGCGTAATTTCATCTTTTATACCAGAAGGCAAATGGAAGAAAGAAGAACACAAATTGCAACCTGAAAACACCATAGCTACAGTTTCTGAAACTGGTGTAACAATTAGTGTAAAACATGAAATTATCACGCCAAAGATTACTGAGGCCCTTCTTAAAGGAACGGTTACTGTTATCCCAGAATCTGATTCATCAACTTCAGCTGCAGTTGCTCATTCAAAAACTGAAAAAGTACCCAAACTTAATGGAATTTCCAGCCCATTTCGAGAGCGAACTTATGAAACTACTTTAGAAGTCGATTTGAAACAGGTAAAGTTGCTCCAACGACTGATGGAGAAACTGAGATTGAAATAGTGAAAGCATCTAATGAACATATTTCAAAAAATGATGAATTTGTTGAAGTCGATAGCACATTCTATGCATATCCGAAAAGTACTAAATCCGTTCAACTTATGAAAAGTACTAAGGAATTCAGACCTATAGCAGATTTAATATCAGCATCACAAAAAATTCAGTCCAAAAAATCGAAAGAAATTGAGACGACGCAGATGAGAGCTGGAACAATTGCTTGGGAGAAGTTTTCGGAGCAACCAACAGGGATTGCTGGAAACAGAAAAGAAATGTTTTCAAAAATAACTCCTATTATTTCTGAAGTATCTTTACGATCTGAGCAAAGATCTGAAAATTCTGGAGTCAGTGATATGGCATCACACAATAGTTTAATTGGAGCGGATTCAGCAAGTACTATTTCATCTTTCAATCCTTCTACGATGGTAGCTAATACAGTATCAATTTCATTGAGTAAAACGACAAGTCAAGTTGAGTCACCGGAAACTGCTGTAACTATACATGTAACACCAATTGAGACCGGCGCGTTGACACTTCAGAGAAATTATCTGAGACCATCCAGTCTTCACTTGCTAATCAATCAACAATTTTCTCGCCAGTGAAAATAACATCTCGAGTTGCTGTAGAAGATGTAACAATGATGCAGCGCACAGAAACAAAACCTGTTTTAGATTATGCCAAAAGTGCTACTACTGAAACAGAAAATCCTGAAACACTTCAAACAAAAGATGCCGAAGTTGAAGGTTCAGGTGAGGAAACAATTGAATTTCGAACTGTCGGTGACAATAATGATTTCATTTCAAATACTCTTATCGAAGCAAATAATCTTTTAGGAACGATAAATGATAATGATAAGGTTCAGGAAATTGGACTGGAAATTGTGTTGATGAAAGGATATTCTAAAACAACGAATTCTCCAATAAATGAAGTAAGTTCCTTCGAGAAGACTACAATATCATCGGTAAAAAACGAATCTAGAAATAGCTCGAATCTCCTTAGTGAAACAGCAATGTTGAAATCGGAAGGAACATTCACAGAAAGTTATGTAGAAACTTTCAGTGCGATAAATAGGTCTACCAAAGAAGTAAGGGAAAAATCGATCATAGAAAAATCTTCAACATTTGTTTCTCATGAAATGGAAGAACCAACAGCTTTCGGAATGATTAGTTCAAAAGATTTTAAGAAGGCTGATATTATAATAGATGTAAATATTACTCGAAACACCGAAACTACCGCCGATAAAAAGCAGGATTCGTCTAAAGAAAGAACATTTATTATTAATGAAGGGATAGATCCAACTACAAACATTTTTGCCTCTGAATTTCCGTCGATTCCTACATCAGATATAACTGAAATTGTCGTAATTCCGACATCAACCGAATCTGGATCTATAAAAGAAAAAAGTGCAGAAGTTCTCCGTGTGATTAATGTGTCTACTGGTACGGAAGCTAGACGCAAAAACGCATTAAAGCCTATAGACAATAATGAAACTATTCTTAAAATGGATGAGTTAGAAGAATTAGAAATTATTACAACTCTACAACCCAAGGAATCATCAATGGCATTTTCAAACTCTTCGGCTAAGGAAATTCTTGCGACATCATCCAAAATCAGTAAAGAATCTCCAAATTCAGCGGTCGAAAACACAGCAGAAAAAAGTATTAATCCTAACGTAACCGAAACAGTGAAGAAAATAGAAGGATTCAGAACATCAAGGAGTTCATTTTTTGAGACAACTACAATTGGCATAACAGAAATATTTGATGAATCTAAAGGATGGATAGCTTCCAATACTGCAGAGTTTACTGAAACAGCTAGTGGGCTTGGAACTATGAGCACCGATGCAATGAATAAGGTAAAAATAGAGAATGTTTCAAATTTTCTAACCGAAACTATATCAACAAAATTCGAACCAGAATCGAAGACAATCAGAGGGAGTACATCAGAAATTATGTCAGTTGCTTCAACGGAAAAAGAATATGTGTCAGTTCAAGAAGCAACATTTTCAGTATTCAGAACCCACGTACAGACTACAGAACCTTTTGCTTATAGAACTTCGACAAGTTCTTCGTTTTCGCCTACTGAAATTGTTACAAACTATGGAAGCTCTGCCACTGTTGGAAATCCAGATAATTTTTCAAGTTTACGAGCTGTTTCTGGAGCAGAAAAAGCATTCTTAGAATCTAAACCGACGTCGATTTCAGAATATGTTAAAGCTTCCGATACTTCTACTCCTCGAGTTTCTGAAACGCCTACTAATAGAACAGTATTGGCAGAAAACACTATCTTTTTCCAGCATTCAGAAAGTTCTAAAACTGGTTTTCCTCCAATAACAACACTGCCGAGGAATAATTTAGAAATTGTATCAACCGTTAGTAACGTAAATGTATTAAAAACACAATCAGAAACTGCAAGATGGACGATGAAACCGGGAGAAACAAGAGAAAGTAAGGTTTTTCTAGAAACGACGACGGTAATTCCTATCTTCATCCCTGGAATAGAAATCTCCGAATCTGCTATTAATCCATTAGGGACTTCTACAAAAGCTGGAAAAGTAACATCAGAAAAAGTAACTGTCGAGATTAAAGAATTGGTTGCAGATGAAAAGCAAATCTCAAGCAAGACTTCAGTTAGCAATAAAGATTTGATCAGCATAACAGAACAGGTAAAATTTCAACTTTTTCGTTCTTATAAATTCGTGTATTTTTTTCTTCAAATTTGAACTTATGAAGTAAATAGTTAAGTCTTCTTTCTATTCTCAATTTTTGGTGTAAATTCGGATAGTGAGTTTATTAAATTTGTGATTTAGATATGAATGAAAATCAATCCGAAAAAATTTTAATTATTCGTTTAGGAAACTCTAAGTCCGCTCAGTGCTAATATTTTAAAATCTGAACAGTACATCTCCAAAAAGACTATGGAAAAGACATACAGTTCGATTAAAACCAAGGAAATATCGATTACTCAGAGCAACACTTATCACTTATCTGTGCACTGTCGAAGTAGTGATGAATGTGGAGCAGATGCATATTGTGAACGCTTATCCGGAGTTTGTCGCTGTTATCCAGGATTTGATGGACAACCACCCAAGATATCATGTATCGGTACTGTCTATTTTCTTTCGTCTTTACATCGCAATATAGGAAGCAAAAGCGCAACTGCATAATATATTCCTTTATTTTTTATATGCTCCTTCAGATATCGATGAATGTAAACGACATTTGGATGATTGTGATTTAACATCTCGATGCTCGAATAAAGTTGGTGGTTTCATGTGCTTCTGCGAAACCGGTTACCGAATGTCGAGTGAACATATTTGTACAGACATTGATGAATGCCAAGAGCATGCTGGGCAGCTTTGTAGTCAGCACGCTATATGTATAAATATACCAGGATCTTATCAATGCCATTGTAATCATGGCTATACAGGTATTTCTGATTTCGTATATCCACTTACAGAATTTATTCTTTGCTCTATGATTAGCCTAACAGTTTCTCAAAATTTCAAATCTTCTAATGTTTCATATTCAGAAAGTGTTGAAATTTAGGTGATGGATATACGTGCATTCCGATAGAGAAGAGGCATTGTAAAACAGAAGAACTGACAAGATCTAATTGTGGGAAGAATCATTTGTGCTTGGTAGATGACGAAGGCAGAATTGATTGCAATACTTGCAAAAAAGGTTTTCGGAAAGAAAAAACGGAGTGTGTGGATATTGATGAATGCTCTGAAAGAGATATATGTCACGAAAATGCATTCTGTAAGAATATCATGGGCTCTTATGCTTGTCGTTGTCAATCTGGCTACCAAGGAGATGGTTTCTACTGCGATGGTAATTATTTCCGATACTGCATCTTGCAATTAAATCTCTTTATCCGTTGGATATTTCGTTTTAAAATATTAGTACTATAAATCAAATTTACATAGGCTAAAATGTATTAATATGATATGCATGCAACAAACGGATTCTTTAATGCAGTTGAATTAATTTGATTACTGCATATTATTCTGGTGGTTTTTTCTTAATTTTGATTGCAATATGTTCACAGGATTTCTTTTCGGACTGTGCTAAGTAAGCATATTTTTAAGCTCCGAATTTTTTTTAAATGCAGTCTTTCACTAATGTTTCACTATACATTTCACTATTAACAGATATTGACGAATGTCTGGATAATCCATGTCACCCTCAAGCCATTTGTTTCAATTATCCTGGTTTCTTTAGCTGCAAGTGTCCGAATGGATGGGCTGGAGATGGTAAAAATGAATGTATTAATCCATCTGATACCGCTTGTCTGGTATATACTTTGTCTCATTTTTATCTAAATTATATTTTATGAACTATGCATTCCACATATGTCACTCACAAAAAACACTTTAGGATAAGCTGTCGATCTGCAATCAAGCCAACCATACGTCATGTTTGTCAGTTAACCTGGGTAATTTGACTACGTCGATATGCGAATGCGCTGCTAATTATCGGTATAATCCTATCAAAAATGTCTGTGAAGGTATATTTTATTAAATTATTTGGACTTTTTCTTAAACGGCGAAAAGCTTTTGCTGTGGTGTTATTGTAACAGTGCTCGTATATATTAAAATTTTTCCAAAACTGATTGATGTGAATGGACCAGTACTGCTCATCAGTAGTAAATAGTTTCTAAAATAATGGCTTGAAAAAGAATTTTCCAAAATATAATGTAAAGTTAGCAGTTGACATCGAATTATCTTCTTTTTAATAACTTCTTATCTGAAAACTCCTGCTGTTGCTATTAACTTACGGTATTCGTTTTATCGTGCATGACATTAATGATTTATGTTTCATCAGTTTTGTTTGAATTTTTCAAATTAACAACTTCTATCATATAAAACAAATTAAAAATGTGACATTTAGATATTAATGAATGTATAGAGAATCGCCACAGTTGTGATCCCTCGAATTCAATTTGTATCAATACAGATGGTAGTTACATATGTGAGTGCGCACCTGGTTACGAAGGTACAGGAGGTATCTGTGTCGGTGAGTTTTCCATATGATGTCAATAATTACATCCATATCAATATGATATCAGTGAGTTGAGAATTTTCATTTTAATATTTCTTAATATAATCTAGTGAAATTTATAAAAAATATAGTCTTATCTTCATGAAGATCGTTTTGGATATTATCTCCATCAGTAAATGTTTCCTTATTACAGATGTTAATGAATGTGAGCGCGGTATCGCTGGTTGCAATGCAGCTGCTCGGTGCGAAAATTACTTAGGAAGCGTCGGATGTAAATGCCCACCGGGATTTATTGGTAACGGCTTGCACTGTATTGGTATGTGCTAAAATATTATTTTTAATTAATAGTACGTAAAACTGAAATTTAAATATTGAAATTAAGGGTCATGTGATTTGAAAGATAACTCCTTCATCTCCAGCTTGACTTCCTTTTTTTCAACTTCTTTCTCAAACTTTTTCCATCCTTTTTCTTCCTTTTTTCTGTCCTATTTGTTTTTGTTTTTATATCAATAGCTTTTCTGATTCAAGCTACTAAATCGTTCACAAAAACTGGTTCCGGCTGTAACAGTGAATGGAAGAGATCTTGCTATGATATGAACAGAACATGTCACATCGATGATGAGGATATACCGCAATGTGGTTCGTGTCTTATCGGTTATCAACCATTAAATGGAAGATGTCTTCGTGAGTAGTTGCTTCTTCAGTATTGAACTTTTTGAAAGATAACTGGTGCTCAGGATGCTTTGATATTTACTAGTTGGGAACGATTTATCTTTTTACCTTTACGCCTTTTTCTATAGAGACTGCAGATATCTCAGTCAAGAAATAAATCAAGCAGGTTTCAGAAATGGTGACATAAAAATGCAGAGCTATACTGACCTTGATTTATCTTTTTATTGTTAAAATTATTTATTAAGATTACAAGAAAAAGCGCTATTTATTTCCAGCAATACAAGAAGTAGGTAATTGCGCAAATCCACAAAAGAATGATTGTGATACGAATGCGGAATGCATCGACGTATATCCAAATCATCATTTCTGCATTTGTAAAGTTGGATATATTGGTGACGGACGACGCTGTGATGGTAAGTACTTATTTTTGATCCATAGAATATGCATCTGTATTCACTGGTAATTATGGAACATCTCACAGTCATCACTAATGCTACTTGAATTTTTGAAGTGATCTTATTTCATTATCCAATCAAATTCATGTACTAGGAGCTCGTAATAGAAAGGCATAGATTTTGCATATGCAACTAATAAAACAAAAATGTAGCTGAATTTGTATTATGATTAAATGAATAAATGAATGTAAATGATTAAATAATGTATAAATATGGCGATAGAGGTAAGTTATGTTTTGATTCTTTTATGAAGTCTTTGGATAATTTACCCTTTGGGGGATTATCGTTTATTTGATGTAGATAACCATTGTATTTTGCCTGTTTATATTAATATTGATATGTATTGTAATTCTACTGAATCATTCTTTTGCTATTCTAATTGTTTTGTTAAGGTGGATGGATGATTGGTTTGTTACTAAAATTGTAATTTTTCTTGTTATGATTTCTTTTATGGTTAGTATGCTGAAATTTGTGGTGCTAATCAGAGTTTTATAATATGTTTTAGAATTGACACCTTTAGAGTGTTGGAGAGTTAATCTATTGGTTTATTTAATGAATTGATGTTTTAGTTTATTTTGAAAATATTTAGTTATAGTCTAAAAGATTTTAAAAGTTTTATTTTGTTTTTTTTTCTAGTTTTATTTTAACATCTTACCTATTGACAGTGAATACCAGAAAATAAAAATATGATACATTGTTAGTGCCAATTAAATTACATTACGTCATTCCAGATATTGATGAATGTTCATTACCGGGTGCTTGTGATCCGGCGGCTAACTGTCATAATATTAACGGTTCATTCACTTGTATATGTCAATTCGGTTATGTTGGTAACGGATTTAAATGTACAGCAAAATTCAACAAATACGGAGGTTAGCTGTTATCGCTTCTTTTTCGAGAAATCTTCTAAATAGAAAAAAAAAAATAAATTTAAAAAATTAATAATTCACAAAGTATTGAAATGGAATGTATCGTAGAGCATGATTATGGATTTGTTCATTTTACAGGAATTTAACATATTCTCGTAACAATGATTGCATCATCATTAGATGTAACGCTTTTGGAGATACTTCAAGTGAAGAATATTTTTCTTCCGCCTTAATTTATGACGTAGAGAATCCTAACTAAAGATAGATCAATTAATAATGGCAACTTTTCATCATTTAACTCTTTTCTTCAATTAGATAACAAATCGAAGCTAATATGATATATTGTGAATTTAGATTTTATAAAGTAGAAAAAAGAATGGAAGTGGATAAGAATTTTTTGAACTCGATGAATTTTAACACTGATCGACATTAGAAACTTTAATTTGAAGGGAGAAGATATTTTTCCAATTCTAGAATTTTAATGAAAGGACCAAAGAAAGTAGGTTTTAAATTAAATATCAAATTTATAGGTCATAATTGCTCTTTGAACATATCTACGTGCCACAAAAATGCTCAATGTCAGTTTGATGGTACATGCAAATGCAACAGTGGATATCAAGGAGATGGAATTCACGTGTGTCAGTGTAAGTTAAATTTTTGCTACACTTGATTATTTATCTGTTCAAATAAATAAATTTTTTTTAATTACTGACGTTATATTACCAAAAATTTATTATATATCATTAGTTACTTCATATTTACTTAATTTCCAATTGAAATTTGTTTTGACTTTTTATCTGGATCGATTTTTCTGCAAAATTTTTTTCTGCAGTAGAAAATGGAGAAAAACAGGATGAAATAATGTTTAAAAAGAAAACGGACTTCTCAAATGTCACAAAAGCTGATACAGTGAATCAAGAGACCAGGGGAATTCGCTTTGAAGGAAGATCAACGTTATCTCATGACTCTGTTTTCGCTTCTGGATTTGTCAGCTCGCTTACAGTCATGCCAGTCACAGTATGTGTTGTTGTTTAATTTCTGAAAAAGCATATATAAATTGAACGCTTTATGACATTTCTTATAGTCTGACGAAAACTCTTAATTAGAATCAGAAAATTTTCAAGAATTAGAATCGGTCCTGATAGTGAGTAAATAAATACGATAGCTTCTATGAATAAAAAATCATATATATATCTGTCTTTTATGCTAAATAACCGTATAAAAATTTTTGCAGGAAAGAAAAGGAGATAAAGAAGTGAAGCACATGATAAATGATAGTATTGGCTCTGTGAGACTGCAACAAAGCAATATGATAGGAGGAATAACAAACAAAGGCATAAGTGTAACTAAAAAAAGTTCAGAAGAAGGAAGTAACAT
The DNA here is from genome assembly GCA_008729115.1 of Dirofilaria repens. NCBI lineage: Eukaryota > Metazoa > Nematoda > Chromadorea > Rhabditida > Onchocercidae > Dirofilaria > Dirofilaria repens. The sequence goes on along the minus strand of SNRZ01000004.1, from coordinate 1,004,908 downwards.
TGATTCAAGAACTTCATCAAATTGGATAAATGAAACTGATCACGTGACAGTGTCTGGGAGCTCTGGTGAGGATGACTCCTTCGATGGAGATTGGCAGTATAGTACGAAGGCTGGTAACAGATTATTCACCGCTGGAGCACTATCTTCGAAAATGGTATCAGTACATGAAAACGTGAAAGAAGCTATGAGTGATTTCATTTCTCGTACCAGGGTTTATTCAGGCTCTACTTCTGCGCATGCAGATGCTACCAGTCGAGAAGAGACTCAGAATGTAGCTATGCAAAGATGCACTATCACCAATCAATCAGTATGTCATGAACTTGCAGTTTGTATAGAACAAAATGGAGAATGTGTTTGCAAATTAGGATATCATGGTGATGGATACTCTATTTGCATGTTAGTTTCTTTTGAACATTTTTCTACTTTCCTTAAATCTGCTGTTATGGAAGTGTTGATTTTGAAGACAAATCGAGCGTATTCTCAATAATTATAATGAAGAAAATAAAATTTGTACGACAGCAAGGACTAATTCTGAATGAAATTTGGCAAAAATGATAGGGAGTTGGATATGAAGAAACAAAATGTTCAGAATAGAAATGACAAGTAATTTTTGATTTTTAAAAAACAGAAGTTTTGTCTCGAATAAATGATTGATTTTCATTTCTTTAGGAAATACACCGCAGATTGTGTTTCTGACCCAACAGTTTGCGATTTGCGCGCTGTGTGTGATGTATCGACACATTCATGTAGGTGTATTCAAGGCTACATTGGTGATGGTATTATTTGTGCTCCGGATATCTTCGTATGTTTTATTCCTGTGTATATTGTTTCATTCCTGTGTATAAAAATATATATATATATATATAAAATCGAGCATATTCCCAATAATTATAATGAAGAAAATAAATTTATACGACAGCAAGGACTAATTCCGAACGAAATTTGGCAAAAGTGATAGGAAATTGAATATGAAGTAACAAAATGTTCATAATAATTTTTGATTTTTAAAAGCAAAAGTTTCGTCTCGAATAAATGATTGATTTTCATTTCTCTTAAAAAAATATATATATTTCTTTGACTTGACGCAAATTTTTTTAAAGATTGAATAATATAAATTGTAGTGAAAGTCAGAACACCTTATCATGAGTTTAGGACTGCTTGTTGAGGCCAAATTTATGCAGTAGTTTTGCTGAATGCATTGGTCGAAGATGTATATGCAATGCTGGATATACTGGTAATGCACACTATTTTCATATTTCTTTTTTCTTTCCTTCATTGACTCTTATTTTTAAATTTTTTTTAATTCAATAATTGCTGAATTCTATCATCATTGTTAATGAATATTGTTGTTCGTTCTGAATTGAAGTTATGTAAACAACTAATTAAGATATATTAAATAAATTCTTTATAGGTGATGGTACCGAATGTGTTGAAGTTCAGCCATTGCAAGATTGTACACAATGTGATATCAAAGCCAGATGTTACAATGAAACTTGCATTTGTGATAAAGTATTGTTAAATTGCTCGTCATTTATAGATTTTTTTTAAAACTTAAATAATTGTACGAGATCCATCCTTTTTTATGAATTATATTCAATCACTTTGAAATCGCTTAAAAAATCATCATTTTTTATCGGAAGCATAAATTATCCACATATTTCACTTCTGCATTACGAATAATTATACGAAAAAGTTTATTCATTTCAAGGGCTTTTGGTAATGGCGCAATTTGTATCGCTGATCCAGCGGACTGTATCCATTATCCTGGTCTTTGTCATTCTAATGCTATATGTGATTACGAAAAAAGGCGTTGTAAGTGCACGAGAGGTAAGTTTTTTTACATTTGGTTTATTCAAATTCTTAAAAATTAATAAATAACATGAAAATAAAATTGAATAACATTTTTTCTTAAACTCATTATAGAAAAAGTTAGAAAAATTGTTTTCTGAAGGTTACATCGGAAATGGTATAGAATGCAGTAGGAAAAAGGATTTCTTGTGCTGGAATGGCACAAACATATGTGATCAGAATGCAGAATGTCTTTCAACTGGTATATGTCAGTGCAAACAGGGATTTGAAGGAGATGGGTATTATTGCAAAGCAGGTTAGTTTCTTTCTTTGCTTTAAGTTTACTACAGTAATCAATATTTTGCTAGTTTTGTTGTTATTGAATAAATAAAAAGTTTGGAACACTTGAAATATTCTTTTTGTAGAAGAAATATGGTAATAATCTACAAACATGTCAGCAGAGCCATTTTTAAACAACATTTCTTTCTGTGAATTGCTTTTCTAACAATTTTTATAATAACAAAAGAATTTTCATCGAAAGATAATTCTACAAAAACTTTTATATTATTACAAATCTAAGTTCTTTTTCTAAATCCTTATTTCTAGACCGGTTTAATTTGGCGATTTAAAAGCTTTTTTGATGTTCAGACGGTTTTCTCTTGCTTATAATTTACAATTTCTAGTGAATGTGAAATTTGAAAAAGTGATGCAGACAACGAAAAGCAATTTGTTAGAATGTAAACAACAGTGTGCTTCAAATGAACAATGTTATCGCGGGGAGTGTCGATGTGCCGAAGGATATAAAAGAGGGCCAAATGTTACCTGCATGGGTATATTAAATTGCCGATCATTGAATATTTTGATCTTTCAGTTTTGAAGATTATCGAAAATAGGTCTTCATAGACTAAAATTAATTGTTCTGCTATTATAAAAATATTATAAAAATACTAAATTGAAAAAATTTCAGATATTGACGAATGCTCGATGAATACACATGATTGCCATCCAGTGGCGCTATGTATTAATGTGCCTGGCTCCTTCGCATGTATTTGTCCGAACGGTTATAATGGAAATGGGCGCAAATGCTATCAATATCATCGTCTTCACAATATGTCAGGTAAGTATCAATATCCATTCGTGGATGTAAAAACAAATTGTTCTGCTATTACAGAAAATTTTCTAAGAGATTCTGCAACTTCAGAGTTAGAAATTCAGGAATCAGTTGTTGTCTATTCTCAAAAATTGTTTATATAACAATGTAACAAACACATAACAAGTGCCATTTTTGCACGAACTTGAAATTTTTCTTTTTTTCAGTAGATTGTGAATTAGACAGGATGACTCTAATTTTGGTTAATGCTCCCGACCTACACGACGGTCGAATATTTGTTCGTGGCCAAACTGACAATCCATATTGTTCGAAGAAACTGCTTACAAACAAAAGCGAATATCATCTTATGATTCAATATGCCCACTGCAATGTTAGATTTGAAGAACCGGTTTGTTCTTTTTTTTCTCAGCAAAACTTTTTTTTTCAATTCGAAAACAGCGAAACCAATGATAATAATACTATATTGGTTTCCAATTAATATCGAAATGCACATTCGATTAAAGTTGTCTCTTGTTGAACTGAATGCTAAGCTATGCATTGAAACTAACTGAAATTACTTTCATTTTACTGAGATATTATTTGAATCTGTTTAATTACTCTTGCTTTTCCATTAAAAAATTTTATCCTTAAAATTATGATCTATTTAGAACACCATAGCTGTGACAGTTGTAATTCAACGACACCCGATGTTTATCACTGAGAGAGCAGACGCTTATGATGTTAGATGTACATATCCTGTTGGCGTTCGAAAGGTGCTCCTAAATTATGTACTAAACTCAAATCCAATTTACATATTCATTGATTATGAAAGTTATATGAATTTAAATATATTTCTTTCCCAATGATAATTTGAATATAACGACAGACTAACCAAAGTAAAGAGGAGTGAAAATATGTTTGACGGGAATATTTTATTTTCCTGAAAGTAAACTGGTCATTATATTAAAAAGGCACACTAAGGCTTATTTTCAAAAAATATGTTATTTTTTGAAAATATATGTTATAATGTGTTACATAGAAAATCCTATTATGCGCAAAAATTTTGGAAAAAAATGTAGTGTTAATAATATTATTTAATTATATGTTAATGTTATTATTTCATAATTCAATCTTTCGTCGTACGTCGCAATAAATTTAATAAATACATTCATCTGGCGGTCTTAAATGAAGCTTATTAAGATAGGGCGAGTTAAAAAATCATACTAAAACTTATTTTTCGTTTTTCGGAAACACGAAATATTTTTCGTTAACAATAATATCAAAGGAATAACAGTGATAATCATTCAGTTTATAGCTATAAGTTAGGCTACATACAACCATAATCGATCATACTGTTAAAGAAAAATGGATTTATAGGTAGCAAGTCATGTGGGTATATCGGAGATAACTACCACTAAGACTATTGTTGAAACGGGAATTGGACCAACCTGTTCATTAATTGTTACCAATGAACAAGATCAACTTATTGATACCGCTACCGTCGGACAACCGTTGAAACTTGCACTAACTGTATACCCAAATGGTTTATTGATTTTATTCAACAATTGTTTTTATCATCTCTTTTGAATAATAGTATATAGTAATATCTACACAGTTCTCATATACATAACTTCAGTCAAAGTCTGCTGTCGTAGCTACGAAATATAAGTACTTTATTTATTTCAATTGTCGATGAAATTATTTGACAAAGAAGCCAATACGAATAATTTTAATTCGATCTAGGTCGTTATAATTAAAGTTAATTGATATGTTCAATAATAAGCTTTGACTTTAAAAACTTCTCTTTGTAGATACATATGCAGTTGTTCCGCGGAATTGTTTTGCAATAAATTTGGAGACAGGTGAATTGTATTTGCTAACAGATGAAGGTGGATGTGCTATCGACACGGAACTTTTCCCAGAATGGACTTATCGACAACTGTGGTTTACAACAGCCAGATTTCGGACTTTCAAATGGCCTGATAGCTCGATGATTCGTTTCCAGTGTGACTGTTCGGCATGCATCGAAAGCTGTCCGAAGGTTATTCTTTTTGTGATTTGTGATTTTAGTGATTTTGTGATTTTTGTGCTTTTTGTGATTTTGTGATTTTTGTGATAAATTAGTAATTTGCTTCTTTAAATTCATGGAATTATCCTATTATTCTTTATGAAATATAGGTTAATTGTACAAACCGTCATGAATCGATAAAACAGTATCGTTTCCGGCACATTCGTGAAATTCCAAGAAATACGATAGATGATGAACTGGAAAAGCATATAGTAAAAAGTGCAAATTGGATGGCATATTCTGCAGCATTACATGTCAACGAAGAAGAAGAATTGGTACGGGCTGAACGTGATATGAAACGTTGGAAATATCAAGGTGAGTTGCTACTATTATTGCATTCATTATTCTTATTTCATCATTAAGTATTTAGTGAAACTATTTTTACTGCTGCAGGTAACAATACCGAGTACTAGAGATTTTTTAATTTTTTCGAGATAAAGGCGGAAGGACTTCAAAATAAATTGATGTTTCTCTTTTGAATGCTATGTGCGCCATAATAATGTAGATCACGAAAATTATTTTATAGTCTTTTGAAGTTAAACAGATTTGTAAAATGTTTATTTAAGGTTTGAAAATTTATGAGGAACCGGTAGATATCTTGCCTGATGGCATTTGTATTCAAACGCTTTGGATAATATTATCACTGCTACCGCTATTATTACTAATGATGCTTATTGGTGTATTATCGGCATTCTGGAGAAAAAAATCCTCCACCTGGATGCACTGGAGGAGGACAGAATGTTTGACAAGTTTTAATGGTAATAGATCTTCGTATTTTAAATTTTAGCGAATTAAATGTATTTTGCTGTTTTCGTACCACCTATGAGCAAATATTGTTATTTACTGCAACCACGTTGTTGAACTATTCCAAAATTTAGAAATTTTAAATTGCTGAGTTGTAAAATTTACATTCAAATGAAATAAACCGCCAGGTATTTCCGTTTTTCAAATTTTTAAAAAAATCGAGATCTGTTTTTTTTTGTCTTTGTTAATGTCTCACAATAATTTGAGAGTAATTTCTATATGCTAAGATTATTCCAATGTCTTTTTAATACTCTATTTCAGAATCTAAATCTCCATGTTTTAGAAATTTTTTGAAACTGGAATTTATTTTCAAATGATTTCATGCCTATTCAAAATGTTCAAAACCATTAACTGATAATCTTCAGGAAATTGAAAACTGGAATCCCAAAATATAAATTTTTCCTATTTATTTTGATCAAGAATACGTTATCAAGAATTAAAAATATTGACTAAGAATTTATTTGAAATATCAAAAAATTGTGAACACAGAGAATCTTTTCAAATTACCAAGAAGTTTTTCTCGTCCTGCCCTTCTCAACTTTTTGGCATTCCTAGTTGATTTTTCAAAAAATGCTTTGTTTCCATTAGGCTGATCTCTTGATCTTAAGTATATAACTTGGTTCAAACCACCTTTATTAGTTTTCTTGAATTAATGGTCAACTCTATATATATATATATATGTGGGTTCAATTCATTTGAGGAGACCGGCAAGATTTCCAGATTAGGTTTTTCTAGAGAATTAAGAGCAATCTTAAATAGAATAGTTGTATATATGCGAAGGCTATGATTTATATATTGCTAAATTATGCAAATACATCACCGAAATAAGAAATTTTCATGATCAATTTATTAAGGATCTTTCATGGCTAGCAAGAAGTATACAAAGTATAAAAATAAGCTATTAGGCTCCTCAAATGTTTATATTATTTAGAATCGAAAAAAACTTTTCCTTTGCTTTAGAATGAGGAATTATTTACACAACCATAGGAGTTGGAATATATCTTCGTTTTTTTGTTTGCTGATTAGTGCTAGTCTAAACTCCCATTGCCTTTTAAATTAGAATTCTTCATATTTTCGGAAATCTGTTTTTGGTTTTTTTTTGTTGAAGTGATAAATTTTTTGTTCATACCTTGTCGGAAGAAAATTTGTCCATAATTTCACGAATTCTATGAGTGAGGAAATGGAATATTTTGATTTCCTTAAAAATATAGTCGAAGTCGCAACAATAAGCAGCGGCCCATTAGCTATTCAAGTAACAACTGCTACTCTTTCGTTTTTCACATTTGATTTTTAATTCTTAGCACCCATATTTTAACTTTTATTGCGAAAACCTGAATTTATAATTTCCTGATTTGTCTTGAAACTATAAACTTGCGATATGATGGAACAGATCTCTTTATAATCGGGATCCGATAATATAGTCTGTTTGCATTTAAGCATCTAGATTAATCTCACCGTTTCATGAGTGCACTTTTAAGCATTATCTTTCAAAGATTTCATTTTGTTATGCCAGAATATGCCAACTTGATAAATATGCTAATTTGATAATTACAGGTGACAAAGTAATGCTGTGACATTGGCAAATATCATAGTCAGATATTTAATATTTAATCAAGTATTCAAAAGTACTTTCTTGGTCAGTTAGTTGGTTGGATTTTCATTACTGCGAATGGTTTTCCTTAAATTTTTTAGATTATGATAAAAAGATTTTCAAAGCTAAATGAAACAATTACTGAAGTCAGTAGTGACCTATGTAGAAAAAATATAGGTAAAGGTAGGTATAGAGAAGGGAATAAGTTTTTGGTATAAAAGTTTAAAATTATGAAACATCTATAGAAATTGCTTATTTTATTATGGATTAACCACTTCTCTACTTATAATATGATGTTACAAATAGTTTTATAGATATTACAAAGCACAATATCATAATCATACATAGAAAGACTGAAGAATATACATGTTGCACAAAATTAAGATCTATAATAATAGACTTATATTAGGTGTTTCAGTAAGGAAGGTAATAATTAAGAAAGATTCCTATCAAGTAAATCAATCTAGGGAGCATGTGCTGAGACACATTGAGAATCTGAAGTAAAAATAACAATATTATTGAAAGATTAAATGGTATATAGTATTACACTTATAATAAAAAAGTTTAGAGAAGTTTACTGATAACTTTACTAGTAGCTGGTTTGCGTCTTATGTATCTTTTGTTATAATATTATCAGTGTTACCAGCTTTAATACTTGCTTTCGAATTTATGTCTAAAAATCAGTAATGACTTGTCTGTAATCTGCATTAAGATTAATGTAATTTTTTTAATAATCTTCAGAGCATATAATGAAAGAAATTGATTTATCGATTAATTTTTGCACTCAAACAACAAGAAATCTTACTTTTCCAGTAACGTCACCTAGTTCATAAAAATAAGTTTTGTTGAATTCCAAAAAAATCATTATAGCAAGGGAAAAAAGATCAGCATTTCTTTGGACAAATTATTTCATGATAAACGAATGAATAGAGATAAAAACAAAAAATAAATTACATGTCCCAAAGGATCGAATTATATAGTGCTATCGAGTGCAAGCGATACTAAGTGTAAGCGAATGTGTTATATCTCAGTATCTTCTGTGGTTTAATTTCAAATGTAATGTAAGAGTAAATAATAAACAAAATTTATTTTTATGTGACGTTACTGGAAAAGTAAGATTTTTTGTTGTTTGAGTGCAAAGCATTAAATCTTATATCTCGAACCGTAAAATGATGAGTCGAAAAAATTAAAAAAAATATTTACACTCATAGAAGAAAAAAAGAAAATAAATAACAGATAAATTATGGCAAGATCGATGCAGAATTATTACGATCACTATCACTAATTTAAATTTCTGATGTAACCCATCGTTCACCTCCCGGTGATTGGCATAACTGAATCACATGTCACCAAATAATTCGCGCATTCAAATTTCATAACAAAACGAAATTTCTGTAAATGAAATAATATTGACATTCTCAATCTGATACAAATTAATTTAATTTACAAAAAAAGAGAATCACGACGACCGTACAGTAATTCCATCACTGTACTCCACAATAACGCGCAATTGAACACGATCTTATTGGATATATATTAATGTCAACGTTTTCCATCGATTTATCGTATTTATTTGCAGATTTGCTTGTGTAATTTCATTTGACTCCCTTATTTTTTAAATTATAAATATATATTTTGACTCCTAGTCGTGCTTATTTTAAATTAGATGATATACATAAGAATAATATTTCGAAAGGCGAATGCACTGGAAGAGCTAAAAGAAGAAATGCAATGATGCAAAAGTACAGACAAAATTAAAAGAAAAGCTAAAACTACCCGTATTATAGATATCAAGACTTCTATTATTAAGAAAACTTTCAAATTTCAACAAAGTGGATAATATTGCAAACGCAGACAAAATACAACGAATTTAATGAAGTGAATATTTAAGAGTTCGAACAAGCCGACGTTGAATTTCAGTTCCCATATCGCAATTTCAATTACATCATACATAAAACTCTATATTCCGTACATGTATTACGGGAAAAATTTTGTAATACTCAAGAAATGAAAATATTGCAAGTTCAGATGTAAAACCAGGTTCAAAACTCCAAACCGCATCATCCTTCAATCATTAAAGACAGTCACATTACTCATAATGAATTATTTTTACTCATAATAAGAAGAACACAGAATATATGGTCTGCAGCTTATAAAATAATCAGTATTGAAATTTATTGATTTATTCTATGGAAAAAATTTGTTGCTATTAATTAGTTTGCATTTACTGCTGACCGACATGAAAGAAGTTGACCTAAAAAAAGCTTTTGTCCATGAATTTCAGTAAATTAAAAAAACATGAAAAATTAGTAAAAGCAATCACTTTAACTGTAAAAAGCATAAAAATTAATGACCAAAAGTTTTGATGAAAAGTGTCATAACAATGTCATCAGAATAGATTGGCTGGAGAAAGAACCAAAAATGAAATAGATATACGAGCTAGGAATAACCTGAAAGTAATCACAAAAATTTCGAACGAAATAGTTACAGTATATTAATACAACTAATACAGCAAATTTATTTAAATTGTCCTTGTTCTCATCTATGAAATTACTGCTATTATTCACTAAACACATAAAACATTTTCTTATCAAAATTAAGAAAATTGAATGGCAAAGATGAATTGTACAGCAATATATTATACATTTTGATATAAAAAAATTAGAAAGTACCACGAAAAAAAGCTGCATTTTAGCTAGATTTTTTAGTCTTGTCCTTAGTCCTTTTAGTCCTACCTTTTTCCTTCACTTTTATAACATTTGGAATAAAAATGGAATAAAAATAATCATGGAAAAAGAATTATTCAAGAGCTGTTGCATTTCATTATATTAAAATAGTTGAAATAAAAATATAAACTGAAACTCTGCCATTTTTATATACTCAGTATGAACCATAACACATTTTGCAAAACATTCGCATTCATCTAGTTACGTCGTAAAATTTAAGCAATTTCATCATACTTTTACGACATACTGTTAATCAATTTGAGCAATAATATGAAAGGTTTGTTTGTACAAATGAGCATATATTTTCACCTTTCCTCTTAAACAAATAATAGCAACAGAGAAACTTATTTTTCCGACTATTATTATTGTACGAGGAAGCACGGAAGCACAAATCAGATATCAGTAAACTTTAACGAAGTGCCTGCAGAAATCATATTATGCACATCAGCAATGATAAGTTGTGCTACCTGGTCTGCTACCTCTGCTTCCTGAAACAACATATTGTTTCAATGAATAAAAAAATACCCATCATTAAAATTGTATTTGATGAACTTCTGAAAAGAGAATTTGTAATCTTCACAATAATAGAATCTTAATAGTACCCTATTTCTTATAATGACTTTTAATGAGGAACTAAAACTTGTTCGTCTCCTTCCTCAACGAATAAGTGAAATAATGAAGATTTACCGTTCATTTCATTCGTTTCCATAAAAAACAAACACAATACATCTATCTTCATCCAAGTTAAAAAATACGAAAAACATGACAACTAAAGTAAACCTTTTTCACAGAATGATGTAGATATTTATCTAATTTGCTTTTGAGTTTTCTTCGAGTACTTTCTTTATTTTCGGATATACTATAACTATTATCATACATAGGCCGATAGCGACCCATATCATCGACTTTAGCTAATGACACATTCCTAAAAGGAAACGCAATATACTTGATGGAAATTCAGACGTAGCAAAAATATAATATCTGTCAGCTTTAAAACGTTTCAAAAATACGACTGACTAATAAATTTTATAAACTGTATTAAAAAAATTAACGAATAAAATTAAAGACATAAAACCAGGCATGAAAAACCTTTATAGTAAAGGCATAAAACCAGGCACGAAATTCAAAAAAAAGAACTCACTGCTTTGATCGCCCAATGCGAAAAATATTTGTTCCACAAGAATTCAAATTATCAGGCTGATAGACTGCCTCATATTTCTCTTTACTTAGTGGTAGTGCAGTAGAAAACGATGAATCAAGATAAGTCAAATTACGATATGTCATTTTCTCAAATAATGATGATGGTATACTTGTATCTGAGGATTGATCCGAACTGGTCGCTAAAACAGCGAATATTTTTAAATGATTCAGAAAAAGAATTCCGCTTCCACTATCACTATATCGAAATTGTTTAATTTTCTTCAAACTAATTTATATAGAAATAATACCTAATCAGTTATCTGAATCCATCTTTCTGCATTCTCAATAATACAAAAAAAAAATTGCAAGTGTAAACCAAAAACTTTCTCAAGTATAAAACAGAAAATAAAACTTGATATAAACTCTTCATCCGGATTCCTTTGTTTGATAGTAGGGACACTGAAGTGAAAAACTGAAAGAAAAAAAAAAGAGACATATCTTCTTTTGTCACCAGATTCTAGCTTAAGTCAGAATTAAGTTTATTAGTATTATACAATTTTCTCTTTAAGGAACAGTCTTTAAAAGTTGGTAAATCTGAAAAATGCAAAAACAAACCAAATGTTCGCTTTCTCATATTCGGATTTGGTAATTCAATATTGTTTTCTACTTGAGCCATTAGCTTTTGCAGGTATTTCACAAATGCTGGCGATGCAGAAAAACGTTTTAGATAATTCTGGAGAGGATAAGATTTAACCAACCAAATTTATGCTCTTTCATTGGACAGAAATTCGATGTAACAAAAAACATAAGTTTAGTTAACATCATATCTTTGATATGATCGATAGAATCTCTGATCAAAAAATCTAACTAATTTCTTTTTCTTATTATTATCTTTCATTTATCTTATTGCTGCGAAAACTTATTATGTAATACCAAAAATCATGATCTTATTTTCATAATTGTTATTTGCTTACCTGCTCCAGAATACGCAAAGCCATAAGCCGTGCTGTCTCGAAACAATTTGAAGCAGGCCTTCCACTTCCTAAACAAATATCGTTTTCGATTTGAATTCTTATTTTCGCACCAAATTTTAACGGTTCCGTTGCTTGCATTGAAAAGTATCTATAAAACAAGTCCCTTGAGAATGGCCAATTAAATCTAACTGCTGGAGTCCGTTACATTTTTGTATCGATAATTTTTTTATACTTTCACTTTTTTTACTCTTAATTTATTGATTGTCGACTATATATATAAAAAAAATTGCTCTTGGGTGCAAAATGACATTGTCTCCAGTAGCTGAAAAACATGTGAGATAGCCCTTGAAATCGTGAATAAAAGAAATTTCTAGGAAAATTCTTTTAGATGGTTATGCAAAATCTTAGATGAAAGAAAACTGAAAATAAAATGAATTAACCAAACCATTCACCTCAATATGTTCATTAAAGAATAATTCAACTATGAACTTTGTCTAATATTTGTTCTGCAAATGTTAAAAAATGGCATCATGTATCTATAATTCAATGCTTTTGCTTTTTAAAATTTCCCATCGTTCCAAATATTTTTCATATAGACAGAAGACATATTAAGAATGATACAACTTGAGAATTGTTAACTACACAAAAAGGGAAAATTAAAATATCGATAAAATTTCAAGCAACATTTTAGTCTATAAAGTTATTAAGTCTCATTCAGTCCAATACAGACTACGGTATTTTCGAAACTTGCAAGCATTAATACCCTGCAAGCAACCAAAGAAATGCAAATATTTGAGGTGACAAACCTATTATAGATAATCATAGCATCTTCAACAGCTTGTTCATCGCTTTGCGTTAATGGTAATTGTTCAGCAAAGCTCTCAGCAGAAATAATAAATTCTATCAATTTCCCCCCATCTTCATTTTCCATATACTAAAAAACTCAAGTTTTTGAAAAAGTCTAGCAAGTCCCAAAATATTAGAACAAATAATAGAAATTGTTCGATATAATCCAAATATTCTATGCTATTTTATCTCTTAAAATGATCTGACAAATAGCAGAGTTCAACAGATAAAACTGAAGGGAAATCGAATAAAAGATATTATTAAATTTAAAAAACCAATTGAAATAAGTTTGTAGCTGCATATTTTTCTTTCTTCCCTTATTTATTGAAAATTCAATACATATAACTTAAATTTTTAAATTTAGCAACTCCGAAACAAACTGATAGAAGCTAGAACTCTTTTGAATTAATTATGAAAACTTGAAATAAGTGAAAAAAGTCCCAAAAAGTTGATCTACCTCAATAAATGCGCATAGAAGTGGCTGGCACAACATGATATCTTGCATTGTAAGTGCTCCATTGCTAATAATGTCTATTCGATGCTTAGCATAATACACACTATTTTCAAATTCTTTGAAGTACCTGTAAAACTAATTTAGATAGTTAAAATAGTATAGCAATAATAACTTTTTCAATATAAGATAATGCAAATTTTAGAAACTTTCGATATTCCGATTTTTCTTAATATAAATTTAGAAACTTTCGGTGCAGATTTAATATATATGAAATTTCAAACTAATGCGTGGAGATACAATTTTCTGTAAAAAGATACAATTTTTTTTCTTTTGTTTATCGACGAACAAAAGAAGGAATGGCTATCATATGTCAATTACTTCCTTAAACATAAAGTAAAAAAAAAAATAAAAAATAAATAAACTGCATACAGAAAAATTAATAAGGAAACATAAATCAACGATACAAATCTTTAAATTTAAATAAAAACCACAAACCGATTTTCCATGACGTTTAAGACAAAGTTCTGTGCTTCAAAAAAGCAACAAGGATCGAAAGATCCATTTTTAACACTTATTCGTTCTGAAAAACTTGAAGGAGATAAGTTCTAAAACTTCCGTGAAATCAATAATCAATGCTCCTCTTTTTAAACATCACGATAATATTACTTACATAGTGAATGAAATGATAATAATGACAAATATGATGTTAACATATTAGCGGTCATAATAAGCAAAAAATAGTCATTTGTTCGACTGTTTTACATGTTAACCGCTTTCGATTTTTTGTGTCTTCTTACGAATATAATAAAGAAAAAAAAATATTTCAATACAAGTGGTCGAAGCTGATAGAATTTGCAATTATTCAACATTAAAAAATTTACCCAGTACTATTTTTCGCAAATAGTCAGTAATATCAATTGAGCAAGATGCATCTTCGGCTATATATTTTGAATAAATACGAACTGCGTCATTTTTAATCACTGAAAGAGATCGATTTTTTAGTTTATGTTAACACTTTATTAATCTATCGAAAGGCTACTGTAAACCAAATAAAGAATTTTTTCACTGAAAACAAAGAAAAGTTCTTAACAAGTAAAAACTTATTTTTTATTTTAATACTGGAAAGATGGCAAAAAATTACTTGTAATCAAGGCTCCGTCGTTTTTCTTCACTGCAAGTGCCGAACATCGAAAGCTTTCAGCGTGCAGCCAAAATTTAATTAAGTTAAGCTGACCTAAAAGTAAGGACAATATGAATATAAATGAGCACAAAAAAGCAAGATTATTTAAATGAAAAGATTTCCGAAAGAACTAATTTTTTGTTACTCAAAAGGAATTGGATATCTTCTAGTTTTTCGTTCTAATCAACTCTAATGAAGGCATTATTAAATCAATCCTTACAAGCAATTCCCAAAAATAAAAATGACAACAAATTGGAGATCACTGATCAAACAAGCTTTTTCCAGTCAAAATGTTTCAACAAATACATACACCCATGAAATCATTACCAATTCCTTCCATGAACTGAATAAAGTAGGCTAAAGCAGAAGCATCATGCAATGTTTCGTTCAGTGTATAAACTAAAGCTGATTTTGGAAAAATTCGTTGAACTGATGGTTGTGGTTCACCTGAAGATTCAATTTCCAAAAGAATAAGTCTGAGATTCTAGTAATTGTTTAAGAAAAGTCCTAGTTCGGCAATATATTTTTTTGGTGAGCTCTTTTTCGTTATGATGTCACCTTTTAGTTTTATAAACCATCTGATGCGTCCTAAACGATTTTTACTAGAATAAAACAGGACAAAAAGATTTAAGGAACTATTTAAACACCTTATAACTATCCCATATATATCGTGACACTAAAAAAACTTGGACCGAATGACTCAACTGGAGATGGAAGATATACATCCGCTTTCTGCACAAGTGGACTTTAAAAGCTTAAAAAGATGAGATTCGGGATTAAGGAAATATTAACTTCATCTTAACAAAAAAATTAAAAAAAAAATCATCAAAAGGCTAGCAGCTAACCTAAATCATCATTTTTTTGCAAAGCAAACATTCCAAAATCGTATAATTAAATGAAATTCTTGAGAGATATATGGAAGGAGTCATTCATCATGATTTCTTGACATCGCAGATTATGGTATGTTTATTGCTTATCTTCTGAAAAGTTCACATTGTGTCAGGAATTTGACATTAAATAACAATTCTTCTTCGTAGATTATAATTTGCAACTTCCCACATATGCTAAATTATGTAGCGGCTTTTAATTATTCTAGCCGACCGATGGTGTTCGCTGCCTTCCACAGCTACACAATCTCTGATGACCCACAACTTCACATACTAAATACTTGCATTCAACGACACGAAGACACAATTCGAGAAGTTAAAATTTTGCATCTAAAATGTCTGAATTAAATGCGGCCTCCGTGATTCATAGTTATGTATCATTACTGAGCATGGATGATGATGGACGGGAACCGTCATACGATGCTGGGTGAGTTTTCCTTTGATATTTAATTTTGATTTGAACTCTGTTTTATTTTGTCACATTCGATGGAATAATGGAAATGATTTGAAGAGCTTGTTGCGTCTCTTTGGGCTAATTATTCACTAGGCAAGATTGCTTCTGAAGATGTATTTCTTTTTATTGTCATAATTTGCCAACATATGCGTTAATGTCATTGCAGTGTCTCGTTGCTTTTTTTTTTCAGTTCGAACTGTTGTGATTTGAAAGGCGTTGGAATTGAAAATATAGTCAAATTCACATGCTTTTTGTGTGATCTTACTGAGAATTGCCATTATGGTATGGTGGAGGTTTCGGGTCGAACGTTAGTTGCCGATTTTCCTATTCCTTCTCTTTCAGACGATATTGCTGAACAATTTATTCGTTTATCCCATGAAATTCAGCCGTTATATTCATTTGCTTATTTGTTATTAATTTTATCGAACACAAAAGATTCTTATAACTAGTCAGAGTTTAAATTGCTTAATTAGTTTCCTGAAAAATTCTTTTTCACTTTTCTCTGAATAAAGCAAGTTTTTTTTTTTTGGTGGAATTAATGTATTGATTTAATTCCCTGATTCCTTTATTGAACATTCAAATATTTATAGATGGCGGATTATACATAAACAATGAGTTGCATATTTACTTTGAAAGCAGATATACTTTGATTGATCTAAATCTTGCGATAGTTTTCCACTTCACGAAAAACTCCAAGAAAATCTTAAGTTTCGAAATTTTTTAGATTTAAAGTCAATTTTGGGAAACATTATTTTTTTACAGACACACTTACCGATACAAAGACGAAATGTACTATATGTTAGATCCATTCCGAAATCGTAGTGCTGTGGATAGAAGACGGCTAATTCAAACAAGTGTAAATGCTGGCAATAAGACTTATGAAGGAAACAAGGCTCCAAACATATTCGATATACTCGTTTTGGGAGCAATTTGTAGCATATGTGGACAGCCTGTCTGCATTGGTGAGGTAGATAAATATTTCGAATATTGAGTTTTATTGTGATATGAGAAGTTTTCTCAGTGATCATATGTTAACATGAAGTTTGAGCATTAGAAATTCATACCGGAAAGAAATGAATTAAAATCAGAAAAGTTCAAGCATCAATATTTATTAATATTAAAAAAACAAGCTGTGGACTATAAGATCCTAAATGTCAAGGAATTTCCATATGTTTTTCTTAATTGTTATATTTTTTAAATATTTAAAAATGAAGAGAGGATTAAAAATGAGGAAAAAAATTTTGCTGATATTTAGAGATTCAGGATCGAAAGCTTTCAGATCAAATATATTTTTTATTCCGCGGATTATGAATGCTTTATTTGAAGCTGGACATTTGAGTAATTATTCATTGATAAATTGTACTCTCTTTTCTAGAACTGTAGTGTTTTCTACGCAAAAACCTTCTGTATCATATGTGTAAATCGAGAAAAAACTTATCTCCCAAAAAAATTTATTGAGGTACTTTTTTCTAAATATATTAAAAATGAGGCAGTCATGATTGTGTTTTCTGAAGAACATAATTTTTTTCTAATATGACTAAACATCAGCTCTTTATTATTTATCATGTTGATCTTTTGGTTAGATCATGAATAATATTACATCCTAGTCATCCAACAGATAATGGCTCTATTTCCGGCTTCTGTTGAATTATTTGGAATAATCTTATTCAGAATTTTGATACTGTTAAGCGATTTTCTAACAACATCAAAATATAGGAATTGTAAAAAAAAAACGTATCAAAAATATAGGTAATAGAATGCCAGATGCCCATCTGATTATATTTATAATGATTGATTATTGAAAAATAAGTTTTTAAGATCATATTTAGCTTGGCTGAATTTTCTGATTATTTCTATTCTTAAATATTGAAATTTCTGCTTTCCAAATTTTCGAATAAATTTGGTTTTTCTAAAAAAACCTTTGTTTACTATTAATTGCTAAATTTACAGCAGATTAATACAAGTCGAAAACAGTACAAAGCTGGGCGAAAAGAAGTTAAGAAGACATATGCTTGATATGCAAATCATTTAGATATAATTACAAAATCTTTGTATACTTAAATATTTTTTCTGTGAGCATCACATTTGTTTAGATATGTATCATTTATTATGATAAATAATCTTTTTTTACAACGAGTTTCATATCTATATGATTTTGAATTATGATATACACTAGTGTATAAGAAAAAACAAAAAAAATTCCTGGTTTTCTCAAAAATCTTTCTTGTTTTCGTTTTGATCATCATTAAATTTCGTGAAGTGTTTCGTTTCCTTGCATTTAAGCCGTATTGTCAGGCAACTTTTTTGTTCCTTAAAAGAGAGATTATAGAAGGAAATCAGTTCAAATACTAGAAACAAAACCAAATTATGAAAATTATGGTTTGCATACATGACTTCATTCTTTAAAATTCAGGCAATAATTACTGACAAATATGCCACCTCTCATTGCTCCTCTGCACATTGAGTCTATTTCGTTAATGATATCTTTATGATTATTTTCCAAATGCCTATCCACTTAAATTAAGCATGTTAAATTACCTCTCTAAACTTCATTCACGTTTTAAAGTAAAGGCGGTAGTAACATTTTACAGTAAATAAAAAATCATCGATTAAGAGAAAGTAGATGTGTCATTTACGTTGCTAAAACAGAGATGGGGAAAGCTGATTTGCGATTCATTTATATCGAAGAAATATGATATATTCTATCAGTGCTTCTCATATGATATAGATTAAATTAATCATTTCAGTGATTGTACGAGAGAAAAAGAAACTATTTCCATTTGTGATGAGATTATTGACGCACGAAAACTGGAGAACGTTAAGCTTTTAAGTTAAAGTTGACAAACATATAAAGGAGAGATTTTTTGCGCATTTATTTAGCTATAGATATTGTACAAGTTCAACGCACTTTCAAATGACACTATCAACATATACCGTATGATTAATTTCCTTTATAAAAACGTGGTTTTCTGGAACTACCGTAGTTACCATAAGTATTGTCTTGTTCCAGTTCAAGAAGAACTATTTCGCAATTTCTATTCAGTTCAGTATCGTAATACTTTTCGTACTACTTCAGTAATTCTTATGCTTAATCGACAATCTTTCCCCTAATTACTCAATTTTTCTTTTTTATTTAATTATTTTTTCGAAATAGCTTAGCCATGCTTCATAGTTTATTATCGATATAGCTCTAGAATCAGTTTATTTAAGCAAGACTTCAATTTTTATGTTTCATCTAATACAAACTATCTTGAAGGTTTTTGGATTGCATTATAGAACTTTATCATCAAAAAATTCATCTATTGAAATAAAGAATTGAGAATTTTAGTAAAAGACAACGTCAAAGTTTGATGTAAGCTAGTGCTTTTTTTCTTTGATTCAAACTTTGAAAATTCAACCTTTGACATGTTCCACATTCTTTTCGTTGACTAAAACAATTTTGGAGAATTTTTGCCTGAGAGAACAAATTCAAAGTTAATCGGACTGGTTAAGAAATATACGTTAAGTTAAAAAAAATGCCCAGGACTGGTTCGGCGATGATACTGTACATTGTATTTATCAAGAATCTTTCAGTCCTCTAACATAACAAAATATGTATAGTTTTTATGACTTTTAGTGTTTAATAGGAGCTTCACAAATATCTTTCATAGTAATAAAAGAAGGGTTTTAAGGCATAGCAACCAAGTTAACATTCAACCATAATTTTCATCCTATTTTCACGTATGGCTATTAGCCATCAAATTATATGACCTTAAATTTGTGAACGTTATATTTCCATACTTTTCCCTTGTTTTTTCCAAATTTTTCCCCACCGCAGATTTACAACTTTAATGAAATTAAGTAAGAAGATAATTTCTAGCACATGCTCAACGACCCATTTTGATAAATAGATAAGAATTTAAAAATCTGTAGTCGCAAACTCATAAATAGTTCAGGTGTTAACAAGTTTATAGATGATTCAGGCATTCAGTAAATGGAAACCTTTTCAAAAACGAACTATTAAGAATAAATCACCGTATATAATTACTAGCTTATTTCTTATATATTATTTTAAATTTATTAGAAATATCTATAACTTTATCTATAGATTTGAGCATTCTTCTAATATCTAAATGAGCCTGGTATGGCCTTCTTGATCAAGATCCTTACTCAGTTCAAAACATTCCGCAAAATCATTGTTATTGAAGAAATTAGAGCAAAGGACTTAATTTTTGCACAACTTCAAAACTGGTATCAGAAGTGATTTAGATTGTTTAAGAAATAATAATTCTCTGAAGTAACATAACCAATTTCATTAGTATATTTCTTAGAGTAACATCTATAAATATATGCAATTTTTTTTATTCCAAAATCTTACACACGCGATGAACTTTGCAATTTAATAGCTGACCAAACTGAAAAAATAAGTGCATGCAAAAAAATTCTAAAAATTTTGTTACGAGAACATTTATCCATTCTCAATAATACAGTGCAGGAGAGATCATGAATATTCGAACAAATACAAACATAAATCTCAAAAATTTAAATAAAGAGATTTGGATTACTCAATCCTTATTCAGTTTGATAGAAAGGCCATTAAACTCTAGAAATCAATTTTAAGACTGATTATGATCAGGAACGTAATTTCCAGTTACTTTTAATTTATGCTAGTTTGACTAAAGCGGACTTTTTCAATTCAGATAAATTTAAATCCTGCTTGAAATCTGGAATGAAAAAATCAAAATAAAAAATATAAGAAAATCAAATTCAGTGTTTTAATTAAAGAAATCAAATCAATCCGAATAATTGAAATTCATGAAAGAAGAAGTAATAAAATCTAAACAAATCGTGAAATGGATAACGAATGCAGAAAACGAAATGATCGGTACAATTTTTTAACAACTGCTGAAGTTTGGTGGCTAAGTCAAATATTTTTCGCTTTTGGCATTTTTCAAATTAGAAACACATAACCATAATCATTTTTTTGCAATACTGATCTTTTTGATTCATACTATCTCGGGCCTTTCTGCAAAATCTCTCCGAAACATGAATTCTACTCACATTCTTTTCAAACCAATCTACCAAAACGTAAGATCTTTAGCTTTTAACGACGACTAGTACAAATCTTTCCATATCTTTTTTGGATATTTCATTATGTCACAAATATATAAATCCTATAATATCCAAAATTTTGAAAAACTATTGCTTTTTAGCCGCTCGTTCTTTTTCTTTTTTTAAACTTCGCAAATAACGCAGAGCACGTTTAGCTGCCGTACATTTGGCTATCCGATAACTCCTACCCATTCCAGTGAAACGACACTTGCCCTGGATATCAACTGTTACACGTACTTTCCCTGTTTCCAATATTCTTTCCAATTTTCTGTAATAAAATTATGTCTTGACAAACAGAAAAAACTAATATTTAACCAATAACATAACTAATATTTAATCACATATTTTTGTGCTATATAATTTGAGTGTAACTAACTTCCTCAAGAAAATGAATTCACATCAATTCAAATCCAAATCTTTGATTCTTCACATGAGTCGCAGTCGCAACTTGAAATCTTTGGAAAATACAACGCTTTCAAAATTTTATAATTTCTTTTCAAGCATTCTAACTAAAAAAATTTAGAAAAACGAAATTTTCTTGTTTCTATCCATTTCCTTCTCCAAACTTATCCACGCACCCTTCTAGATTCGAAGTTTGTAAATTTTCCGAAATTTTCAAATCTATCCATAACTATTTTTTTTTATCAGATTTAAAATGATAATAAGAAAATTAGAACGGAAGAAACATACGAGAAACGAGCCCGTTCAGGTTCCATTTCAAGCAGTTCACGAATCGGTGAACGTGGTGGATTACTACAGCATTCATCAATGGTTTCTTTCATTAGGTTATAAAATATTCTCCACACAACATCTAACCTCCGTCCACTATCCTAAAATTTGCAAAATTATAAATCATACTAGAAAAAAATGAAGTTCAACAATTTCCATAAAAAATGGGAATTTTCTCAATTTTAAGGGTAATAACTGCAAGAAATTAAGTACTCCTAATTTTTCCCTCTATTTTCATAGAAAAAAATTCTAAAAACCTAGACTGCTTAAATTACCAAGTAGATAGCTCCAGCTACCGATTCGAAAATATCACCCATTGCTTTTGGGACTTCAATATCCTCTTCCTCACCTTCATCAATTTCTTCTTCGGTCGTTACCATATACATCTATAATTTAAAGAAAAATCTAGTTAAATTTCCACTTCTTCAACTCGATTTACCTATGTTGCATATGGTATGAACTTTTTTTGGTTATATATGCCAAGTAATAGCCTTCAAATTAGGTTTATTGGTTATTAGAGTAAGATTAAAAGCAAAACTTTTGTTAAGGAAAAAATACCTCGTCATTGAAATTTGCACCCGAGAGATTTTTTTCTGCACAGAGGCAAACAAATTTCTCGATCATATGGTGCAGCCTTGGACACATCGCGATAAAATGCTTAAATGATAACAATGGAAAGAAAAAATCAAGTTTTCCAATTACTGCAGCTTATTATACCTATTTGATGGATAATATTTTCCGGTAAAAAATTTCTTACATGTTTTTATGTTGTAATACAAGCATCTAGAGTTATTCGATGCTAGTTGTTACATAATAAAATTTAAATAAACAAGAAAATTTTTAAACAAATGCTGATGCAAAAATACCTTATGGAAGTTATATTTGACAGCCAATGATGCAAAAATAGTATTGTTTACAAGCGCAGAACGAAGATCTGTAAGGACGCCTGGACTATAATGTGCTGAATGTTGGAAGAGAAATCGTGTGATAACATAATCCAGAACAGCATCACCAAGGAATTCTAAACGCTGCAATATAAGATATTTAGTAGTTTAATAATTTATCTAATTTCCGAATAAAAATTGAATTGCTGAAATATGAAATTAGAGCTTATTTCAACCGATGCATAAAAGAGATTTTAATAACTACAACAATGACAATAAAACATATATCAAAACAAAATTTCGCAGTTTAACCGACTAGCAAAAACCTGATAGCATCCTGTTATTCTGTTTTTGTAGTATGAAGCGTGCGTAAATGCTTGCAATAGATATGCCCGATCATTAAAACGATAGCCGATACGATCTTCTAGTTTCGAAAATTGAAATTGTATCCACAAATCATTTAATTTTTTTAACGACTTATCTGGCTGAAAATGGCATAAACAAAACAAATAAATGCTTATAAAAGGAATGAATAATTAAATCGGCAGCCACTATAAGACAAGTAGCAAATATTCATTTGATTTTTCTATATACGTTTTTCTTTCAAAAATATAATTATCTCTTACAATGGCCAAAAAATAAATACTTACTACAGCAAAAAAAATGTTCGAAAACCAAAAATTTTTAAAAATAAGAACAGCATTTATTGCTTAAAAGATCTGTAACATCAATTACACAAACTATAAAGGTATAAAATGAACTTCATTACAAAGAAATGATAAAATATAACTTAATTATTCAGTCAAATCACTGAAAAGTTAGAATACAATTGATAAAATAAACTATTAGAATCTTGGCTCAAAAGATAACACAAATTACCTGCTCAGGTGTATCAATAAACCGCAATAGCGGAGGTTCCATCTGTACCGACTCTGTAAGTACCTTTAATCCTAACCATTTCATGAATTTTAATGTTGCTGTAGGACCTAGTTCCAGAAGGTGGGCACCAATCAAAGATTCTACTGCATCAGCAATTGACTTGTCACCCAGACTTTGCTGTGTCAACAGATTGTACGGCAAAGGTGTAATCTCTTCACCATCCCAACTTGTTGTCATATTCTGAAGTATGACTGATTATATTTGGTGAACGAAGGTGCATAAAATTTATGAAGTGAAGAAAGTGTTTTTTCCTTTTTAGTAATCCACATCTAGTGCATCCATATTTCACGGAATACGCATTACAATTAATAAAAAATAGTTCTAATCGAGAAATACGCAAATGCTAGTTATTTCTTCACTGTTTCAAATGCTTACTTTTGGGAATTCAATAATTTCAATACCATCAGCAATTCGTCGAACTTGACTATTTTTGTCAGCTTCATCCCAACCTGTTGGTACTTTTACCTAAAATTTAAATCTCTAATAGAATCAGATTATTATTTATACATATTACATCACACAGCTAGTGTAGCTTGATATATACAAGTGCGATTTGAGTTTTTTTCAACTAAAAAAAAAAACAATTGAGTCACTTTGAAATCAAAGAAAATATGCCAGTCAAAAATACGAACATGATGTGAAAATAAATGTGACTGTAAAAATTAAAAAAAAGGAAAATTAATTCCCCATTCCTTACTTCTCGTCTTTGTACTGTAGAAACACAAGGAATAAAACAATACCGGTTCCTGTCCTTCGACTGCTTTCCCTTCGAGGACATTTTCGATAAATTTGTCACGTTCTTCTGCATCTAGTATATTTGGCGCTTTGAAGTCTGATGTTGGTGCATAACTGAATCTCAACAAATTTCTTGTTTCAGAAAAGTAAAACTTTGATCGAAAAAAATCAAAGGAGCAGAAGAAATAGGTGACTAAAACAAAAAAGGAAAAAAGAATTCGTAATCACAGATGGAAGGAAAAATCTATAAGATTTTATCATTACAAATATAAAAAAATGGATTCCCATATTCGGTTAATAAGATAACGGCAAAAATTAAGAAATTTCAATCTATATACTGAATAGAAATATACAACGTCGAATCATTTTAACTATGGAAAGATTACGAAAGCAATAACTCACCAGGGAGGTAACCATCCATCATTTGGATCAAATTTTGAACCAATAATCAAAGAAGGAAGATTATGTTTTCTTCCCAAACGATATAAATTACAATTTGATACCTGTAGAAATAAAATGCTGCAGAGTAATGAAAACACCAATTTTTAAACAATAGTGGACTTGCTTCATGTAAAGTGAAGTATTTCACATCACAAAAAAACTAAATATTCTTTGAAATTTGAAAACAATAAATTATAAAACAAACAAAGAAAAAAAGTTCATTGATGATTTCTTTCATATTAAATTAATAAAAAGCAGATAAAAAACTCTCAAAACCCCTGAGACATTTAGTAATAAATCGATATAAGCTACTGTTGACGCTTCAGCACCTGTACTTCGTGTTCCATATACTTGAGGGTAAGATTCTTTGTTTTGCAAATTATAATAGTAACTTTTTCCATTATGAGAACATATTCTAATTTTAAGACTAAAGTAGCTATTCCCCTTCTGATTTCCAATTTAAATTTTAGGAAATACATCACTTTATTCAATGCTTTCGAAGATAGAACAGCAGTAATCACTAAGAAATTCAAAAAAAACCGACTAATCGTAGTAACAAAGACATTGTTATAATAGTTAATGATTGATTTGGAACATGCATAATATTTGTCTAGTCGTTTTTTGATAAATCAAGGACAAAAATCGACAAATTGTATTTTTTTAACACTAGTTTTACTGTTTCTATGGAGATAAAATTCTTTTATTTTTGAACTTAAAAAAACATCCCCTAAACTGAAAGTCAAAACTTTATTAATTATCATCAAAACAGCAATAAAAATTATGTATATTACTGATGTAAAGCTGAAAAAAATCAACGATACGAAATCAATGAACTGGTAAAAAAACCTCTTTGCTTCTCGCAAAGCTGAGCTTTCCTTCATGTTGTTCGGGGTTTGTGTGGAATAAATAATCAGTTATGGCATATTTCAAAAATGAATCACCAACAGTCTCAAGACGCTCCAAATTGATACCGTCAGACGCATTGGAGAGTGTCAAAGCCTAGAAATATCATTCATATAAATTACTTCAAAAATGGTGAGAAAAATCAACTTTCATTACGATTATAACAGCCAAATCAGATACCTTTTGTTTCGATAACAGAATGATCATTATCTTTTTCACAGAGAATGAAAAATTCAAGAAAATATAGATTTGACAATCGATAATTTAAAATAAATGACGCGTATTTTTTAATCTATTTTAATACTTCTCTCAACAACAAAAAAACTTCAATAATTTCTTAAGATCCATTAGCCATCTGTCTGCGAAATATCTTTTAAACAAAGCACGAAATTCTATTAAGAGTCTGTATTCATATATTCTACCCTTATTTAAACTATACACCTGTAGTAAAGTGCATGGAGAGACACCATCTGGATGATTATTAAAAGTATCTTCCTCGAACGAAAATGTTATCCAGTCGAGAACTGGAGCGCTTATTTCCTGCTGAAAAAACAGCTTTTAATTTTTCAATATTTAACAGAATAATTGCAAAAAATTAATTGAAGAAGTAATGAATAGCAACAAAGTTACTTCCGGCTATTTATTTTCATTATTTTAAAAAATTAACGACAGTCATCTTCTTTGTTAGAATCATTCCAAGCTTTTACAAAAAGATTTTGTGTTGTCGCCAAGTATGATTTAAAGCGAAATCAGATACACGCTAAACAGTATGCCACTTTTTCTCCTCTCTAGCAGGTATTTCTACACAATTCCCAAAGCATTCTTGCTTCTCATTTATGAGAGAAAAGATATATATTTGAAGGGTATGCCTAATTAAAAATGAAAAATTATGCTCTATCTACTAGACGAGAACTTATTTTCTCTAAAATATAATAAGAGTCCAGTTATTAAAAGAAGACAAATGGAAAAAAGATTACTTGAATCCAATAAGCACTGCAAGATCATTCTGTGAATAAATAGAAATAGGTCATAAAGCTGATACGAAGTCACAAGTATTTTTAATTCACGATTTTTGAGACATTATAGTTAATATTAATGAAAAAAAAAGTTGAAATGGTGTAAAGATAATAATACTGATGCCAACACTATTTTTTAAATTTATTGGCCTCTCCGTCAGTGAAATTGGAGAGTTAAGAAGTACTGTTTCAAATTGAAGAAAATAACCGTCAAGATAACGCCCAGAACTAAGAAATCTAATCCACTTTCAGCTCCTCAGCATACAAGTCTGGTATTGCTGATGACTGAAATCAATTGATTTTTTGAAACATTTTCGAAATACCTTTCTGTCAACTTCGTTCCACATCGATCGCTGAACAACCCAACTTTGTAATATCATTATCGTATGACATTTGCAAAAATAATTCTAAATCGCTTGATGATCTTACCATTTGTTCATTCTGAAAGCATTAAAAAATACATTTAAAAAAAGTCAAAAATCAAAAATAAGATAAACGAGTGAAACTGCATAAACATTAAAGACTGTAATGATTTTAGAGTAATTGGGCAAATCATATAATTTTTTTTTTCACTTTCGGGCCGTTAAAATTTCTCAGAACTTACCACCAGTTTTCCATCCTGATGCAATATTTTCTTGGGTGACATCACTTCAGTATCTAATTCAACATCAGTATCCAATAAACATCCTTTGAAATAGTTTAAATCAAATGGTAGTGTCTCATTATACTCTAAAAGTATTCATAATGATCAAAGATATTTTAAAATGAATAAAATTATTCTACAATATAGAATTTAGAATTTAAAAACAAACTATCAGTTGAATATTCAGAAAATGTAATATTATACATTCTATTATTTCCTCTTCATTTTCCTTTCACTGTTTTATTTTTTATTCAATATATTGGATCATGAAAACAAAAAGCATTCATTTTTTGAATACACTCGATAATTTGTATTTATGCAAATTATTTCAGAAAAAAATTCATAAGTTTTATTTTATTTTAAGTAACACTTTTTCACTTTGCAATATGGTTATTTTTATAGAAATTACTTCCAATAAGCTATAAGAATTACCATTAGATAAGATTTTGTCCACATCATCACAAAACTCGATTAAATCAATACATTCTTCTTGACGATTTGATTTCGATGAAATCCGATCTGAATCTTCCAATCTTTCTAACGAATCAAGATATAATTGCGCAGGCTAAAATTAAAAGCAGTTTATAGACTTAAATAATAAGACATTAATATCAATAAAAATTTTGCTAAATAAAATGAACCTACCCAATTCAAAATCTCTATTTTTATTTTTTTTATCTCAGTTCTTTACTAGACATGAAAGGAAACAGACAAACATATGCAGATATTTTTGAATAAAACTTTTCTCAAGTCAAAATGTTTTTTATCATTGTCAGAGACTAGTGAGAGAAAACATGCATTAACTTTAACTAGATTTCTCTGCGCAAAAATTTTAAAATCCTGGTTAAATCAATAAAATTTTAAACCTTTCTCGTTAAACCAATGAAATTTCAATTTTTTATACTGGTTAAACCATAAAATTTTAAACCTTTCTAGCAACCGAAGAATCTTGTCTGCAACATTTCACAATTTCTTTTCTTTCATCAATATCAGTCTGGTTTATCGTATCTACTGATGCCAACGGTACTGCAGAGGACATGTTCAGAACCCAACTCATCCGCGACAAATCAGCCATTAAGCCTCGACTATCGATCTGGGAATCTCCACTGTTCACAGACTGAAAAAAAAGAGTATGATTTTTATACTAACTTTCAATGTATTCATGTAAAATTATTCGGACGTATGAAATTTCAATTAATTAAGAACTTATATTAAAGACAACACCTTTTTATATTAAAATTATTACATTTATTCGTAAGAAAAAATTATTTGAAACCTTCAACACTGTCAGGTTCGTCATTTCTACTTTAGTTTCAGTTTCAGATTATACTACTTCTACCATAATAAAATGTTTTTAATTATTTTTACTTCCCACAGTTTCTTATTTTGTTATCTATGATTACTCTTTTTTGTTATATTTTGCTGCAAATAAATGCCTTATACATAACCAGTTACTTAAAAACATTTTTTTCAATAACTGAAAAAGTAATTTAGAAACCAAAGGTATATTTATTCCGTTGGGTGCCGATTCTTCTATTACAACCAAATCGTCCCAACCAGATGATGTAATATTTTTTCGTGGTGCAAATATATCGCTACTTTCTTCTACAACATTTAATATATTTAAGAGTAATTTGAAATAAAGTACTAAGACTAATTCAAGAAATAAGTGGAAGAACCACAAACAGAATTTTATATATAATTCCAAAAAAACTATATATTTAATAATTCCATAACTATCTGTATTCCAATTTTTTTTTTTTAATCCCATATCGATCCAAGCACCATCATTAGATTTAAATATGAAAATTCAAATAGTTATTCCAGTCAAATACTTTCTTATCATGTCAAAAAGAGATTTTTGCAGTTGAAATTAGAAAATCTACTTCCGAGGCGTTCATGTACACTATTTATGAAATCGAATAACACAATGGCATCTTCATCGTCATCGTCTGACATGTCACCATGTTGTCGTAGAGTAGAACCATTCATTATAAGACCTAATGCATCTTCCTGAAAGAAGATCCATTTTTCTGAGACAACTGCTTTGGTCTAATAGTAGATCAGTATTTAATAGATTGGTATTCTGCAAATGTTTTGCAAGGATGATTGAAAGTGAACTGGTGCTACTTAATTTTTGCGACAGTGTGTACAAATATTTGCAAAGGAGAATAGTTTCATAAACTTGAAATGAATTACTTCAAAAATCATGGAGTAATATAATAATAAGAACATCATGGGGTTGAATTAATGCAGTCTAGATTCTGTACAGAAAGAAATACTATGCTATTGGCATATATGACATATAAATTTTAGATCTTGAAATAAAAAAATGAAGCGTTGTAGAATTAAAATTCATTTTACTTAGCAAAATACTCTAATAAAAAAAAAGAATTGTTTTCTTTTTTAAATAAAATCTTAAGTAACTTACATCAACATCTTCGAATCCTTTAAGTTCATTATATCTTGCCTTAGTTAAACAGAAATCTCCTAAACCCTTCGCAAGCTCCGGATCCCAAACACCGATTTCGAAATCAGCCTAAAAAAACTCTCGACACTGATTAAGAATATGAATAAAAACGCAATCTGCATGCAATTTGTAATAATCAGAAGAAACCACAAATACATGAGGCTCTAATTCCATTAGCTTTTTTAAAATTTCAAAAATAGAAAAGATTTTTTAAATATACAAATAAAATTCTCATTATGTAAAACATATATCTTTTATATAAATAATAAGAACTGGGTAAAGACGAATGGATGTAACTAAATAAAGAGTATATGTTTAAATTTTAAGTGTTTCCGTCTACATTTTTTCCAACTTTTTATGTTATTTATTATTAGCTACAAAAAAATATATGTATTTCATGCATACTAAAAAATGAAATGAAACTTATTATCTATTAAACTTAATTACTAATAGTAATTAATTACTAATAGTCTCGCACGACTGATAAACGGGTAGAATATAGAACAATAAATTAAAAAAAAAAAGTAAAATAAAAATAAGCAAATATTACCATCACAGTGTTAGGATTTTTCGCTTCTATGTCTTTATTAATTTGACTTCTTTGTTCCGCACTAAAAAAAAATTTTAAAGAAATGTATATTTGAGTTGTTGAATAGTTGTTGAATACAAATGATTAACAACAAATGATATTTTGTGATAGCAGTGTACTTCAACAAAAAATGGAAAAAAAATAAATTATTAGACCATTATCCAACATTTTTTGCCATTTTTACTAACTTTGCTTCTTACAGTCATATCAAAATAGATAAATAAAGCAGAAAGTACTGTTTTTTCCTTAGATCACAAATTCTCTGCACTGGTTTCATCTCTATGTCATCCATAGACGTTGGATAATCTAATGGCATCCAATATACGTCGTCAGAAGTTTTATAGTTAGGATTACATAACGCTTCACGCATTACCAACTCACGTAATTCATCTGCCAACAATAAACTATTGATTCTGAAATCATTATTAAAATCAGCACATTTGTCTAAACAAGTATCGGAATAAACAATCTCATACTTCTTGCGCTCTCTCATTGCATCTAGCGAAATCTGCAAACTTCTCTTATAATAGAAACAGAAATGCATACCGATAAAGTAGCGTTGGAAGAGCTGCAATAACATTCCATAAAGAAGCAGCAATTGGATGCACATCAACAAGTTCAGGTACCAAAATTTGTCCCTGCGATATTCCACCACTTTCTGAGCCTCTTTCTTCAATAATCCGACTTCTCGAACGCGACCAATGCCGTGGCATTAAAAGATTTAAACGACTATAAATGTTCATTTATAATGAAGTAAGATTCGGCAAAATCAGGAGCTTAATCATTATTTTTAATAAATAATGATTTAGAAAGACATCGAATATTTAACTAAATTCCATAATTTCTAAAAGATTATGTTAGTCATTTGAATTCTCTTTAGCCCTTTTTAGCCATCTCTTATTTTCTTGATGACAAGAAATGATCTCGACTACAGTCTTACTGCCAAGAAGTAAAGATACCTTGAAGTATAATCAACATCCAAAAGCGGCTGCTCTTGATCATAAATAATGATATCATACTTCTGGATGAAATAATCATTGAATGTTGCAAATTTGTCGTCCGGAAATTTGGATGATGGTTTGGCATCAATTATCTGAAAATTCTCAAAAATCAGAGGAGAACAATTTCTCAGAAATACACACTCCTATTTCGCTTGCAGAACAATCAAAAAATTCGGACCAATTTAATATGTAAAAAGAACTCGTATGAGTGTTACGAGTGAGATTGGTACGGTGCGTGAATATCAAGTCCTTAGAATTGTAAAACCCACTTTTTGATTTACTGATTTTTTTCCTTACTTCAGCAACATAATAAAACGAAGGATGATCTCGGTCCCGATACCACGGCATAACAACAGCATCTTGAAACTTAGCTGCGTCGAACTTAAAAGCTAATCTTTCAACTTCCGTTGGAACTCGTGGCAATTCGTCAATCGATGAAACAACATTTCGTACATATGTGTAATCCAGCTTGAAATCCACTTCATTATTGTCACTGTTCCGTTCTAAAGTATAACAATATGAAGTGATCAGCTCACTTTTTGATTACTAATTTTTTTGATCCTATGTAGAATATGATATCAATTAATCCAGGAGAAATTTTTTATATCGAAATTTAATCTTTGACCAGACTTATATTCAGAAGAAAAAGCAAGAAATATCTAGACTCTTATTCTTCTAATCATGTTTGCATCTCATATTTTTTCTTTATTTATTGATGAATCTGTTTAATCATTTCCTTGATATTTATCGGCGAAATCACTTTTCCTTCTACTGTTACTGCTGGTCAAAGAATGTCTATAATACAAACAATGAAAACAGATTTAGTTAAGACCTAAACAAAAAAATGACTTTACCACGTCGAAGTGGGACTATCAAAACATTGACTGGCGCCTTATCGGGGACAAAAACTAGCCCTCCTTTTACCAATCGGAGAACATTATCGAACAAATAATGATGGAATGCCTTTAAGAGTTCCAGCATTTGTGCGTCAACAAGAAGACGTGATTTGACAAGAAAAATATTCGCTTGCATGCGACCTTGACGCAGAAATAACGGAAATGATGGCACCTAAAAAGAACATAAAATTTGGAATGAAATACGCTTTGCAACAAAATGATGGAAAATGAGAATGTTAAAGCATACTTCAAAGCATCATTCTTACACTTCTTAATTGCTTTCGACATTTTAAAAAAAATTTAATTAGAATTTCTCTCTAATTACTGAAAAAATTCTTATAAAAATCACTTCCAATTCCATCAAATCCAAATTGACAGATGGTAAGAATAGTGGATAAAAACTGGATAAAACAGATAAAAATAGTGAATAAAAAGTTACAATAAAAAGAAATAAGAATTAAACAATTATACACCCATTTAGACATTCAAAATTTAGTCCTACTTTCGGTATTTTTTTGTTAGAGAGGAATCCAAAACAAAATTCGGTATCCAATGGGTTTATAATTCGACGATTTTTTGGATTCGCAGTACCAGTTACTGCTTTGATAAGATCCATTTCCATAACATAGATGTAGCATTCTTCATTAACATGCGGAATTGCATTATGTAATGCTTTTGCCATCTAAAGAAATTGAAACGAAATAAGATTTCCCACAAGGAAATAAGGCAAATGTACATAATACATATAAAAGAATAAAAAATAAAAAATTGATTTTCAAAACATTTTTTTTCGAATGACCATAATTTAATTCAATTAAAGAATGACTATTTGAGACAAACAAGCAATAAACAAATAACCGTACTTACTGTTACGACATAGTGGTACTCTAGCAATATTTGAAATGTAACCTTAACTAGAAAATAAAACAAGAGAGCAAGGATCAAAACTATATTTGAAATTACTAACTCTCTTGTCGTATAATTGTCTCCTTCGAGCTGATCCAACTTTATAATTCATATTTGGGATAAATTCATCCGGATCTTCATCAAGAGCTGTTAGCATAATAGTATCTTTACCAACCGGAAGTAAATAGTCATTCAGCTCTTTTCGTTTATGCAATCTCTTGCACGCCTAAAAGTTTTTTCAAAAGAGAAAATAACAATAAAAACTGATACATTTTTCTATGATACAATAAAATAGTCTTGTTTGTGTGTATGCTAAATAAATATTACTTTGACAAATGTGTTAAAAAAGATATGAAAGAACAATTAGTAATCGATAAATATACTGAACGTGTATTCAAGCTACTTTATATATCAGTCCAGCGAGGTCTTTGGTATCGATTTCTCCATGATATAAGTACTATGACAAACTTTCCATGTCTAGGTATACAAATTAGTTTCTTTGTTAAAACAATTTGGCTAAATTTATAGCTAATTTGAAAAATAACTGGAAAATAAAAAACAGAAAATATAAGATGAAATGAGAAATGTCGGATGTTCAGACTCTTACTTCCAGAGCAACAGCCATTTGCGCAAGCTTCTTGCTTTCCAACGGTCTTTTTAATTTAATGATTTCTTTGATCGGTGAATTGATAGGTAGCAATAATTCTGCTCGGTACATAATTCGACCACCTACCTAAATATTACTGCTAAGCAACTTCAGGACACTAACAAATAACTATGCAAATTTTTCACTACGGGGAAAATGAAATGGTTATCAAAGATGATCTCAGCATCGCAACAAGAACAGATCAATGTTATAGTATGTATTCAGATTACTTCTACATTTTAGTTGCTTGAAGATGAAAATAATTTTATCACAAACTACATGATAAAGTTTAGTCATTGACTGAATTTCAAATCATCATAAGTAAATTTTAGATAACTTATTTACAGTTTCTGGCACAATTGTATTTTGTGGAACCAAACGAGTAAATATATCACTAGGAAGTTTGGCACAATATCTGCAAACGAAACATTTGAAATGAGAATTAAAAATGAATTGAAATCTGAAATAGTAAATTTATCTAATAATAATTTCACGAAAACTTATTCAGAATATAATTTTTAAAAAATTTTTTAAAAAAGTAATTCAACGATTTTAAATTTTTTTAAAAAGTAATTCGACAATTTTAATAGTGTGGTATCAACAAATTTCAAAATATTCCCTATAGCAAATAAAAAATTAAACGAACGGAACCTGTTCACAAGACTTATAGCAGTAGTTAGGGTGACTTGCGCTCCGGTGGATTCAACAATGTATGGTGCAATGATGTCATCTACTTTTCCATCCTTGGTGAAATCATTGGTTCTGATGGATTATGCACATTATGGTATCGTTTCAGTAGCATCTTGAAGAAATTAATAACTTTTTTTTTAAATTCAATCTCAAATTGCAAATAAGCTTTTAGAGCATCTTTGATGATTCCAGAAATTTATAAGTAAATTAAAAATGCAGAATGAATTTCTGAGTCTTTTTATTCTAGGAAATAAAACTATCAGAAAGAAATAATATATACTCTTTCGATTTGCAAGAAATCCTTCAAATCACAAGAACACTGTTCGCGATCATATTCTTCGACTAATAAAAAATAACTTGCATCATCTTTTCGTGCTCTTCCTTTTGACTATAGAAAAACAACTTAAAATTGATAAAAAATTCTGGATAACTTAAAATTTTATCTTCAAAGAATTAATTAAAGGTCTCTATAGTTACTTAGGATGAGTTTTAAAAAAAGAATAAAATTTCGTTCCAAGCGATCTGATTTCTTCTAAAATTAAATATATATAATTATTCTCAAGCAAGATAAATGATGAAATCTTAAGCCCAGAAAAAGCTAATATATCTTGTTTTCAAATTCAAAAATTGAAAGATTTCAATTTCGATTGGGAAATGAGAAAAATCAACGAATACTGACTTACTTTGAATCAATCTAGTGATTAACATAAATGTCTACATCCCACAATCTCGTAAATATCTGAGTACTTAATTTCTTTGATAAATAAAAATAAAACGACTATTACCTGTACATAAGCACGGTAATCAGTAGGTCGATCGAAACGAATAACCACATTACATTGCCTCACATCTACACCCTCTTCTAGAACACTTGTTGCAACCAACAAATTCAGATGTCGCTGACGAAATCTGCGTAAAACCTAAAATTTGTTTACCTACAAAAGTTTTAAATGTAATATACCGCTCAAGATTTTATCCAAATAGAGAATGTTTTTTGGCTAGTATACCGTATGTAAATAAATATTAAAATAATAATATAACTGTCTAACATAATGTAAGTAAGTTATCGGATTTCCATCATATTGACATTGAACGTCTATTTAATTCATTGCTTAGATTTTGCAAATCGAAATAACCTTTAATCTGTGAGAATAAAATTGCTATAGAATAAAGAAGACGATAGCAGCGTTTCAGTTATACTCTTAGTATAAATATAAATCTATTTATCAATGATTTCTATGTAAATTGGAAAATAAATAGAAAAAGTTTCCTACTAATTCCTGCCTCCTATGCAACGCCATTGTTTCTTCTGCACCAATATTGGCATTGTTGTATCCGATAACGAAGTCCGAAACCAGATACCCAAATTTATCATTATCCCACCGTGATATTGCCCTTATCAAGGTCTAAAAAATAAAATGATGACAGTAAATCGAAATTAAAGCCTAAGGATTTGCAACATAATATATAAGTGACACTGAAAAGTAATATAGAAAAATTGAAACTCTACATTTAATACATATGCCACGTAACGTTGCTCCACGAAGATAATACCACAGAATATAAAATCTGGATCAATTTTTTCCATATTCGAAGGATTAAAGAACTTCAAAATTTCAAACAGTCTTGCTAAACGATCTGGCAATATTGGTTTCATGTCAGCAAAGCACCGTATGCTAGCTACTTTTGCATCCAGCAAACGTTTAGTAAAACGCATTGTTGTGTATGCCATTTGTAAAAAAATGACTTGCTTTTCAGGTAAGAAACCCTGTCCTGAATGTTTCTTCAGTTGTCGTTGAAATAGCTGCAATAATTGCTTGCCATAATAATTGTGATTGAAATGCTAATTTATACGGACAAATGAAAAGAAATCTCATCTCATATGTTCTATCTAAACCTTTTCCGATCAAATAAAATCTTGATCAGAACTTTTAATGGAATGACAGGATTGAGAAAAATATACTCAGATTTATATTATTTTCAATTAGAGTCTATATTATTTTTGACCTAAACAATTCAATTTACCTGACAAACTTTCCAAGCACACCATGGTCCCAATTGTTCCAAAACAGATTTCGTTCGACTAACTGCCTCAAGAATAGGTTTTCTTGGATCTATATCAAATTCTGGATGAAATTCGGCACATTTCAAACAAAATGCACGTAAGGCTTCCTAAAAAATCCTAGATTTGAAAAAATTTTAATTTGAAAATAGTTTCGGTTTTCTGAAGAAAAAATTTCACATTCTAGTTAGATAGCTTCGTGACTTTTTATTTTTTTGAAAAACTAATGTACTTTATTTTTTGAAAGACCAATGTCCAAAACAGCTATACAAGAATACTACCAAATATAATTGGACACTTTCATTCATCAGTTTTATTTGTTATAATAAAAAACTTCGTGTAAAATTATCCCATCGTTTTTTTAAACATCATTCGAAATGAAATATGAAATAAATTAATATAAAGAATAAAAAAAAAGAAAAAAAACTGAAAAATTTACTAAAGTATCGACAACTTTTTTGCTAATTTCGCATGCACAACAGAAGAAATCGTGACACATTATAACATATTCTTTCGGCTTGGCCCCGTATTTAGAAATCTAAACATATTTTCATTATATAGCTTAATATTTTTGAAACTTTTATAATTATCAATGATCGTCTGATTAAGAATGTTAAAAATCGGATTTAGATTTCAGCAAAATGCATGTCCTTTACAATTTTTAAGGGCAAGTTCAGATAATTACTTGATGGAAAGAGAAAATTATCAGTACTAGAAAGCAATTTGCTTCACAGCAAAATATCATCTTTCATTCCAGGGATATCGATTGCCACAATATTACATAAATGAAAATTATCTGAACTTGCATATTTTACCATTCAAATTAAAATGCACTTTATTTCTGAAAATAATGATGACAATGACAAACTAATTTAATTTGCAAAAAAAAAAAATAAATTAAAAAAAGATCATTGAAACTCACAGAGACTAAGTCACTTGCTGTTTCAATAGAACTATGCATGATCCTTTCCAATTTTTCCAAAAGTTGCTCTAAACTACTCGGTGGTATCTTGCTATTTATTAGAGAAGCTGTGAGACCGAGAATTCGAGGTCGATCCACTGCAATTTAATATATTTCAAATTCTCTATTACAAACTAAGCAAACATACTATAAAATAAATATAGCCTTAATTAATCATTTGATGATTTTGTCATATATTTGTGAGATAAAAATAAAGTTTTCTTCATATTATTAGTTTTTTTGCTGTTTTAATTCCTTTTTTTCAATTCAAATTTAGAAATTAAGAAGACCAAGATTAAAACTTTTAGAAACTAAAGTTATCATAATCCTACGGTGTCAACCAACACATATGACTGAATTTAACTTAATCACTAAAACTAAGAATTACAAATCTTTCAAGACCGGTTAAATTATTTTTAACTTAATTGCAAGAATACACGAATTTATTTACTAAATTAAAAAAGTATGTTATTATTAATTTCTTTGCTCTAAAGATAACTTTCATTTAAACGACTATTAATAAAAAATTTTAAAATAACATTTTTAATCCTTAAAATGATTAATAAGTACCTTCAGTGAGTTGACCATATCGATGCATAATTAATCGATACGGGTGTCTGTTACCTAATACATGATGGCATTCATCAAGGATTATAACAGCAGCCCTCGACATATTGAAGAAACCATGATCGAGCAAGTCCAAAAAAATTTGAGCAGTTAATACCATAACCTCAAAAAAAATGATTAGCATTTACCAGAGCGATAAAAATTTTATAATTAATGCCATTTGCTCTTTAAATTTAAAATGAGAAATTTTTCATCGTTTTTAAATCTCTAATTACTATAATAATTACTATAATAATAGAATCTAAACAACCCGAATAAAAGCTTCTAAACTTACTTCATGTAATGCAATGAATGCATCAAATTTGACAGGTTCTGACCAAATATCCTGATTCAAATGTCCATGCATTTTCCCTACATTTAGTGTTGTATGATGTTCAATATGTGCTGCTTGCTGTTCAACCAATGAAACTGAACAGCTATACAATAAAATATATTCTAATAATAAAAATTTGTGAGAAAATTCTTCACTGCCCTTTTACTATCCAGAAATTTTCATTTTGGTATACTTCTTAAAGTTTAGTCAGCTATAAGTAACGAAACCAATGAATTCAATGCCATAATTATATAACGTTCAATGAATGTTTTCTCATATTTCAAAATAAAAAACTATTTTTTGCAGAATTCCCAATCTTAAAATTTTTAGAAAAATGTGAAAACAAAAATTTACACCTTTATCAACTAGGAAAAAGGCCCGTTTGCCGCCAT
Organism: Dirofilaria repens; assembly: GCA_008729115.1. Taxonomy (NCBI): domain Eukaryota; kingdom Metazoa; phylum Nematoda; class Chromadorea; order Rhabditida; family Onchocercidae; genus Dirofilaria; species Dirofilaria repens. Next base: position 965,972 of record SNRZ01000004.1, on the reverse strand, counting down.
TTTTCCATGGTATTACAAGTTTGGTTGTATACTCCTTGATTAATAAAACGGCAATAAAAGTTTTGCCTGAACCTGTTCCGAGAGGCACAATAATGTTTCTTTTACATGCTTTATCCAATAACTCAACCTTGAAAATTCAATACAAAAATTTTACACCAAATGAATTAATTCGATTTTCTAAAACTATAATCGAAATATTTGTTTTAATCTACACTGATTCACCAAATCCATGTTTGGAGGTATAAAACAATTGCCAACACTAATTATATCAGCAATTCCTATATGTAAACTGAGGATTACGTTCATAGAAAGTTCGAAAACAGTTAATGAAGAAAATTAGCAACAATCAATTAATAATACTGAATGCACAATGAATTAAAGGCTGCAATGTTTTACACCAAGAATACTGCCGCTTAATTTTGCAATATTATAAGAATTATATCAATAACAGCCTTCATCAGACAAACCGCAGTTCCACTGAAATAATAGAAGCATTTATTAAATCTTATTCAAAACAATGAATATCAATACCTGATAATCTCGTGGAGTGAAGAAATCTTTGTCTACATCACCTACTCGAATCACCATATTTCCTGAAAATTTTTTTTAATTTTTGTTTTCTTTTTATTTTCCAAATCAGAAATTTTGACGTAACGCATAGCAAAGCACTAAAAGACAAAAGCAATGAAAAGAAACAAAATAACATTGGAGCATAAAATTTCATTTAGAGATATTAACATAATGAGGGAATTTCAATGTTCCTTATCGTAAAAATTTTACTTTATCGTAAAATCAATTTCTCTTCAAGAAAACATTTATCTACACCATATCAAAAAATAACTGGAAGAAATCTATCAGCATTGTTATTACCGCTAAGTGAAGCATTAAGTAATGTCTTATTTCATAACAGCGATATCAGTTTCTAAGAAGTGGACTGCCATAAATTACTATAAAATTAATTCTTTCGAATCGCTGAGTGAGGTAATGTTTTCCAAGAAATTATGGTTTAATGTTAAAAAACACGGTAAATTATTCACTATTTTCTAACTTGCAGAAAACTGTACTTATATGGTGAGAAAAATAGTTTATACATGAAGGATTAACTATTTATCTCACATAAATTTCACTCTTCCACAGTTCTATTCTTTTATAAGAGAGCAAAAGCTATATTAAAGAGAATGGTATCAAACGAGATCCTGATAGCTCCTTCTAAGATTTGTCTTTGTAGAAGTAGTCCGGTCTCTCTTCCCACAATCCAAAATATCGTTCGTCCCTCAACTCGTCTTGCTTGTAGTAATTATGTTTCTGAAGTAAATATCTGATTCTTTTCTGCAGGTCGTACCACCGTCGAGGTGAATTAATTTGCATTTTCTCTTTATGCATATTCCGAAAATGAATCAGCTTCACTAATTCATTGGCCCGATGTTGACCTGGAAAACCACGAAGCCATGCTGGGACATGATATAACAGCTGAGCTGGATGGATTCTACCATCACCCAATAAATCAATATAGTCATTCTCACCAAACCTACAATAGTTTATATAAACATTGATATGAAAACTGAATAAATTACAATCCATGATAACGTATTCCCTCTGTGTAGTAGTAGTTTAATGGACAAAAATACGAAATAAATTCAGTATTTTAAGGGTGAATTTTAAAACTTTAGCAACAAATTAGCTTTAAATTTTTTTATATTCCAACAATTTCAATCTTTTTGTACTCGTTGAGATTTCTTTTGCATTTCATACACACGTACTAATTTAATTAAATTATTTCTTAATATATCTATTTCAATAATAATACGCATGTAAGATAAATATGAATAAAGATTACGATTAGAAGTTTACTCATACCTTGCTTGTGCCGTAGTCCAGCAATTGCGCACTTTATAATCGGGCTTATGAACTTCAACCTTACAGTTCGGTAGCCGTGGCAAAGGGTCAACACCTGGTCGATGGTAACGATATCTATATCCAGCATCCGTTATTGGATGCATCTTTTCTTCAGGATCGTCAGCAACTCGTGGAACAGCACAGCGATCGTGAAAACATCGTAATATTATTGTTTTCAGTTTTGTAGCGGAAAAACATTTCGAAGTGGACAAACATACATGGTACTGCATTTCTAAAACTTGTTGCACTTATCCAATTACGCTTTAGCAAAACATGAATTTGTCTTCGATATTTCATTGCAATTGCGCTGCTATTTTGAAAAATAATTCTTCAAGTTTTTTCGGTTTACGATGGTTCATTCCGTTTCCTATGTTTTTATTCGTGGAAGACGCATTAGAATGGCTTAAGTTTTGGTTAGGTTGAGTTTATGTTGCGTATGTGCTTGTTTAAATTATCCGTATTCATGCTATAACCACTAGTACTGCATTATTTTTGATGCAGTCGAAATTTATGCAAAAGTTTTTCCAAATAAAAAGCGAAATGTATTGAGCGTTATGGCTTAAAAATTTACCGCATGTACATGTATTTCTATAAAGTGCCGCATGTAACCAAAACATGATATTGCAGTTTGTTATTTTAGTTGTAAAAAAATGTCAACTATAAAGCGTATGCCACGTATGAGACATAATTATGAAGTAGCACCGGGAATTATGCGATTTTCTGCTGCACGAATGTATGCGAAGCGTGGTGCATATATCAGGAAACCATATTCTGTTGTCGAGAAAAAAAAAGAACGCAAAGCAAAGTTTGTTGTGAAACCAATTGGGGGCGATAAGAATGGCAAAGAGCGAAAAATTCTTGTCAAGAAGGGAGTGCGGAATTCTTTGTTTTTTAGGATTTTTTAGGATATTCATCTTAATCGCCTTTTCTCATTTAATTGAATTGGCAGTATTATTATATAATTTCGAGTGTATTTAATTGATTCCAGCCACTAAAATGTGTGCTATTCATGTTATTTTTCTTACATTCATATCTGTAAGTTGTTTTTTGAAATGACTTCATTTATTCTGATTCTGTTTAAAAAAGTAAAGTTAACAATTTGAATATTCTTTTAGTATACTAAATTTGTTTTAGCCGAGATATCTGAAAGAAGATGGAAGCACTCAGCGGGTAAAACGATCCCCCAAAAAAGCAGCACTACGACCATCAGTCACTCCTGGTACTGTTCTAATAATACTTGCTGGACGACACAAGGGCAAGCGTGTTATCTTTCTGAAACAGTTGGAAAAATCAGGCCTGTTGCTTGTGACAGGTAATTTTCTGCTTTACGATAAATTTGTTTGATTGCTGTAAATTCAGTGTGCAAATTACTAATTATTAACTTCAATTTGTCTTATAGAAATAGAGCTGTTTACTGTATCCTCAGTCCTAACTTTTATTATTCCTGTAACAGTAATCACACTCTCTGATTTTAAATTTGAAATTTCAAGAAAGTCTTTGTCATTACTGAAAACTAACTGATTAATTCCATGAAAGTCTCGAGTAAGAAAGATCAGATTACTATAATCGCGCATATGGTATAGCCATTCAGAAAGAATGATTTTCTTCTCTCTTTTTTATCATCTTTCCTTAACTCATTGCATGTATGAGTTTTATGGCTATTCATATTTGTTGAGCGGTATTTTAAGAAGTGTAGAAGTAAACCTTATCAAATGCAAGCTTGTTTATTTGAGTATTTGAATGATTTTTGAAGTAGGAGAAGTCTGAAGTATAATATTGTTTTCTAATATCATCTTTTCTCATGCAAAAAATTGTGAAGTTTCTTTAGTTAGATATAATTATAGATGACTCTTTCAATAAGCTGAGTATAAAAAATGACGTTTGGACAAATCATTGTATTACTTGCTATAGTTGCAGTATTTCTTTTTTAGAAAATATATAGAGATTTAGTTAGGGAAATCATCCTTCCTAAAGAAGTGTGAAGAATTAAGAAATGTAATGAGCTATATCAAAGAAATAAGCGAAAAAAGCTAATGGAACGTCGAGAAATACCACGTTGCTTTCAAAAAGTACTGATTTTCCTGAAATGTGGGATGGTCAGTCATTAATGAAACTATGTAAAAACAATCTTTGTTGAGTGAGGTTATACTGCTTACGTAAGCAGAATCTCAAAAAAACTTCAACGTTTTAAGGTTTTGTCGAAATATCTTGAAGTTTTAATAGGTTTTAAATGTTTTAATTGGATAGAACACATTATCTCTTTAATTACACTTCTTAATATACTCAGTTTATTTCAGGGCCAATGAAGCTAAATTCTACTCCGCTACGACGCATAGCCCAGGCTTTTGTAATTGCGACGAAGACAAAAATTGATATATCAGAAGTAAAAGTCCCAGAACACATTGACGATGCTTATTTTCGGAGATTCAATTCAAAAAAAACACCCAAAAAAGGCGATTCCGACATATTTACGCAAGGGACGACTGTAAGTCTAAATTTATATTTTTTCATAGCTTCCTTTTTTTAAATGAACTTTTTCTTTTCGTAGAGAAAATATCCTAAGTCATGTTCTCTGGCGTTATATAGGAAGTGACAGAAGTGTGATCATTTTGCGTCATACAAAATATTTATTAGTAATAGTCAACAATGGTAATAAATTACTTGAATGTATGTTTTACTTAAACTGTAGCCATTTTTAATTGTTCATATTTTTTTTCTAGGAATATACTGTATCGGATCAGAGGAAAGCGGACCAGAAAGCTATAGATAACATGATTTTAGAAGCGATTCGAAAACATTCAGAAAAGAAATATCTTTTTGGTTATTTGGGTTCCAGATTCTCGCTGGGTAAAAATCAATTCCCCCATCAGATGTCGTTCTGATTTTTTATTTGAGTTTTTCTTTCTGTTGAAAATAAATGATGCTAACTAACATTTGTGAAAAGAACTTGGCGACGCATCGAAGAACATTCGCTTAAACTGTTTACCTTGTATTGTTAGTTTAATATTATGTAGTTTGTGTCTCCGATAATTTCGAGGCATAGTGACAAGTTTACTTATTGCATGAAGGAATAAGTTGGTCAAAGTAGCAAAAACTGGTTTATTAGGACTCACCACTTATCTAAAATAATATTAGAAATGAACTCAACGCTGCATTATGTACGTTCAAAGTGAATAGGGTGAAGTTCGTTTGCATAAACATTGCCGACAAGTATTTCTGCTTCGCTGTAAAGTATTTCCAACAGCAGTATTACTTTAGGCTACTGATATATTATAAAGGTGAGGATTGGATCGAGAATCTCGATACTTGCAGAAAAGGAATGCTATTAATTAGGGATTTCCAACAATAGAAAGTTCAGAGTATTTCCAGAATCAGTTTCTAAGACCAGCTGATTTCTCTGAGATCGTTTTTTTCGCGAGGATTTTTCATTAGTGCAACTTATCAAAGCAAAACTGGAATTAAAATAGAAGCAAAAACTTTGGGAAAGTAGCAGCACTAAATTCGACATTTTCGTATCGTTTATCATTATTAAGAATTAGTTTGAAATGTTTCCTTGAAATAATTGTATCAAATGTTTCTAGTATTTGTTATCCGTGCTTCTGGAAATAATTCTTCAGTGTTTAATTCGTTCCCATCCTCAGCTGATGATTGAAAGAAATCCTGGAATAATTTTTGCCTGTGGGGAGTGTGCGCATGATAAAGATCGAACGCTTGAAGTAAATAGACCGCTGTTAGTTAATTTAATAATTAAAGAAGGATTTCCATAGTGTAATTGATTCATTTCCAATCTAACTCTCTAACTCTTCAAGTTATTTTCCACTCTGAGTAGTGATCCTTTCGGTATGAATCCTCTTTCAAGAACTTGTTTATCTGAAGATGGAAACTTCGCAGAAAAAATTTGAGTAAACTTACGGATTCTATATTTGGGTTTATTTTACGTGAGACTACTTTGCGAAATAATCTGGAAGTTTGGCAAATTCAGTTATTGACAAGTTTTTTAAAAATGTAAATGCATTTTCAAGAAGCAAAAAAAAACCTTTAAAGAAGAAAAGTAATAGTTATACTTAATTTTAAATAAGGAAGAAAAGGAACGAGTAAATAATTAACCCACGATTATCCGACTCAGAGGTTGGGTAACCTGAAAATAAGATGCCAAATTCGAATATGCAACAGACTGTGGGAATAAATGCAGGGCTGTAAAAGACCACTTTAAGCAAAAAATTTAAAACTTACAAGTTATGCTTGTCCGATGCCTAAAAATGATGCTCAAAAATATTCGTAAATGCAAAATTAATTGATCGAAAATCGAACACAAATGTAATGATATGAAGTGTAATCAAACTCGAATCCCCTGCCACCTCATGGTTCTGCCTTTCTTTTGAACTTCATTCTTTAATTGTCATTGAACCTTCTAGTTTGTTGGAGTACATGATGCTCAACTAATTATAACCAATAAAGTTTAGCTTGCACGAACGATATGGGAAATCTTAATGTTTTGACATTGTAGTTTCGTCTTCCAAATTTAGATGGAATCTAGATTTAACCGTACGTAATATGTTTTTTAAATTCTATATTGACTGTAATTTCAACGTCAGCTGACGAAAGCTGTGACATTTTGCATGCCAAATTGCCAAGCATACGATGCAAATTTGCAGTAGCCGCTGCCTAAAACCAAGAAATTTCCAAAGCTTAGAAAAGGCACTGTGTCAAATACTAAATTTAAAATGTTTTTATGAATTTCATTGTGCCAATGATGTTTCAGAAGTTCACTATTTTGAACAAGTCGACTAGTCTTAGTTCAGCGAGAAGATTCTTAAAAAATTTAAGAAAAAAACTTTGGCAATTAAAATGAAAATGATATTCACCATATTACGACCTAGTAATACAGGATAATTTAGATGAAATGCTCTGGAAAATTAGGTTATTATAACTTATTATTGGAGTAATGCAAATTTAAAGGCACACTTTAAACTTTTGTATTAATGCTGATCAACCACATTGACAGGCGGCATATTATTCGAACCTTGTTGTCCATCTTTCAATGTAGATGATATCATTGATACATTCACTAATAATTTACTGGTTTCTGACTTGATCAGGTTGCATTCTGCGTTCCCACAGCTCTAACTTTACAAATTGCAGTTAATTATGCACGATATTAGATAGCTGCGTATTTCAATGTGATAAACATAATCCAAATTTGAGTGTACGAACGCGTTGTCCCGAATAAACTGCGAAAAGCTTCCTTGATAAAAGAAATTGTGATTATCACTGAAATCGTGAGGAGAATAAAAAAATCAATAATTCCTTTGTGTTGGATTTCACATAAATCTGTATATATTGTACGTGCATATGTACTGTATAATGTGAGATGTAAGCTAAAAGTGTCATCCTTTATCTATGAAGCAGCATTTCTCAAAGCTAACAAAGGCTCTATTCTTTATAATCAACTGTTTCAGGATCTTCCACCCATAAAGAGGGTGCTGATCATTCAAATCATTGTCGATATAGTTGCTTGGCGAATTTAGTTGGGCGATAGTATTAAGGGTGATATAAGGTTTTTCTTCGTATTGTTACCGTTATTAATTCGTTTATTGAAATTTAAATCGTTTTTTGTTGTCATGTTAGAATAATTTCTCGTATTAATGGTTTAATTACCCAAATTTGGGATTGGTGTTGTGGTCTTTGTCTTTGGCGATAACTTGAAGTGGAAATAAAGTATTTGCAACTCTGTGTATCCTGTTGCAACTCAATCAAAAGAATAAAAGGAATACTTTCGTATCGTAACAACAAAATGCAAAATATCATTTATTTTGCTGCGTAATTTTGCATAATTTTTTCTGAAAACAAAAGTGATTTATAATGAAATACGTTATGATTATTATACCTCATACCTCTTCAAGTATAAAGCAGTTGTTCGTCTATTTCTAATTCGTAGTAAAACGAGATTCTCAAAGTGAGCGCGAATCTTACTCTTGGCATTTTTTAGCAGGTCGTTGTTTCCTTGACAGCTACGATATATGTTGGTAAGGATAAACCGCGTCCTCAAATTTCATAAAATGATAAAATCTGATTCTCGATCAATTTAACATTTTTCTGATAACATTATGACTTGTTCGTGTATTAAGGATGCACTAAAAAAAGTGTATTTGCGGTATAAGCGACTCGATATCACTGAATCTTACGATCATTTTCAGCAAAGCATTTAGTCATTATAATCTGGGCGCGGCATAGTAATTGTGCTTATTTAAGTCAGCATTTCAAGTGGTTTTCAAAATGGAGAAAATCCGCATATAAGAGCCAACTTTCAGGAAAATTTCGTTGTATCTTTTATTTATAGAGGCAATTGATATATATATATATATACATATAATATTGTGTTTCTATTGAAAAGCTTAGTGATTTGAATGACTTCATCACTGGCTTCAACTTTTTATATATTAAACTAATTTATTTATGTGCAAAAAAAAGCATATTAAATACATATGCTTTAGAAACTATCAGATTCTCTTTGATCTATATCCACACAAAACGATCAAAAAAGGCTGAAAAGATTTAGAACTAAAAAATTAAATAGTATAATATCAAAAGCTGTCGTCCTCTTCCTACATTGCGTTTAACTAAGAACCGCATCCTGATATTATATTCGATATATCAATATTTATACTAATTTCGCTATGATTAAAATTTACTTAATATTTATTTATCTTGAATCATAAATATCATGGTTCTATTTAATTTAAGAAAATGAGGAGAATTACGTATCTCTCATGAGTTTCCTTTTATAATTTTGAATGAAATGATTTTTATTCTATTAGACTTGTTTATATTTTGCGTATATATTATAAATGAATTTCTCGGCAAGAGAAGAAAAATCGCTCTTAAAACATAATCGTAAGCAAATTCTGAACAAAAAAGAGTTCACCACCTAATCGTTGGATCAATATATCTAATAACCTATTAATAAAGTTTTTAGAAATTTAAACTGATCTCAACGTTTCTAGTTATATTTTTAGAACCTTCGATAACTTCACAAAACTTCTTGTTAATTAGCCATTAATTTAACAGTTATAATACATCAATTTTCAAAAAAATTTGATAAGAATTTGAAGAGTTTTAATAATAAAATTTTTCAAAATAAAGAAATTTTCGACTCAACTATATTTTTATCGAAAGTTATTAATGGCAAGAATATGCACAAAATTTTAATATAGCAAAGTGTCTTAAAGATGAATATCCTCAATCCTTTTAATCTGCCTTATATTCTTCTATAATGCATTTCAGAGCTCGTTCTTTATTCTCCAACCCTTAAATGCACATAATTTTTTTTTAGAGTTGAAGTAAAATGTTCGAAACCGGTTCCTTGGACCTTCGCATTCATTTCGTGATGAAATACGATTTCGTCCAAATTTTTTCATTGTACGTCTCTATTCGTTTTCCATCCAATTACATCAGAGAAGCACATTCTTTCTAAAAACGACGAATTTCCATGACGGAAGTAACGAATCTCATGCAGGTCGATGTTCAACAACAGCACGCCGATTGAAGCAGATTGAAAATTTAAGTGTCGCAGAAATAATTAGAGTTTTGTGACTATTTGGAAAAATAATCATATATTTAATACTTTCAAAAGATCAAATATTAAATGGATTAGATCAGATGAAATTACGTTATTGATCTTTTCTAATAATCTTAATAGTCGTTTTATTGTGTTCGGTATTATTGATTATATTTTAAACGCAACTAATTATTTTTCGATTAAAATTCAAATAATTCTGTCAATTTCAGCTTTATTTATCGTTAATTCTTATTTACCATTTTCTACCTATCCCAGTCCTTCATTCTTCTATCACCGGAAGTTTTGATCTAATGACGAAAATGGAATGCCCTTTGTGACATTGTTTTTTTTTATATTTTTATGTTTTTTACTTTTCTCCGATCCCTTAATATAAAATTTGTCCATAATTAGTTCCGATAACAGCTAAGTTAAATTTAGAATGCAACAACTGTAACTTTATGACTCTAGTTATTGCCACGAATTGTACTCTTGGAATAAGTTGAGAGAAAAATTATGAGGCGATCTCAGAATAGGTTTGAATAACGAAGAGTAAATAGATCCTATGTTATTAAAATAATTTCTTGTAAAAGTTATTTCCATTTCTCAAGATTTTTTTTCGGGTTGTAAGAATGCTATGAAATTCCGTGCCATCTTTATGATCTACTAAGGTAAAACTTTCTCTCAAGTGCAAACTTATTCGAGCAAATTTTGTCTTGTTAAAATGAAAATAATCTTTGTTCGTTTATGCAGATTAGTTTAAGCGATAGAGGAATGATTTAAACGGTAGAGTCTAAGAATTAAGCTTTATTCTTATTACTCAAAATTAGACTAAATTAAATCAATTTTTTCTTCTCTAGAATTAGTAAGGAATTAAGTTGATTGGAGAGATAAAAATAAATATACGAACTGATTGCTGATTGAATTACTAAAAGCAAAGGTTGGATGTCACTTCTAGATCCTTTTCATGCGTCAATATTAAATTATTGTGGAGATGATATATGGATATTTAAATATGTCAGACAAATAAATAAGTATGCGAAGAAAGAAAGAAGCGATCAGAAGTGCTGAGATAGTTAACAAGTCCAGAAGTATAACTTATAAAAAAAATTCTGCATCTTACAATTATCAATCCTAAAATATCATTGGGAAAGTTAATAAAGATATTTTTATTCTTTTCAGAACCAAAGATTTTTTTGAGGGTCAGGTCGAGCTTTGGATCGAGGAATTTTGATAAAACTATAAGAAAGTAACTTAAAGAATATTAAAATTAAATACCATTCTGAAGAAATATTCAATTTTTTTATACTTGCTCTATTAGATCTTATTTTTTAAGCTTAAATATGTTAAAAAAAAAGCATCTTCGAAAATCTTTAGATTTTATAAATTTGATATCTGGAATTAATTGAATTTTTTCCCATTTTACCTTTTTGTCCTTTCTGAATATTCAGAAGCTGTTTTAAGAAATCGCTATTCTTGGATCTTTTGCTTAATTTGTTAGTTCAACAAATTAGTTCAGCTGGGCTTCGCAAGATATAAATATGTGATCACTTTGGACAGATATTCAATTTTTCTTTTAAACTTATATTACTGCTTAATTTTTATTAGATCAGAGATAAAACAATATCAATGAAACTGTCAACCCATAACGATGTCAACAGAATATCATGACTCATAGTACCCGCAAAACTACATATGCTGGGAAATTATATGAATTTTAGCGTTAAATATCCTCGACAATGAGTCGAAACGTATCGAGAATTTGAAAATAATAAAAAAAATGAAATCATCAGTTTGTCCTTACGCATTTTAAAATACATGAAATTGCGTAAGCGATATTATAACTTTCAAAATGTTATTTAGACCAGTGTTCAATTTTATGCCAAATCACTTATAAAAAGTTCAGCATTGCTCTCTGATTCCATAATTCCTTCTCTCACACAATTCGTTTCCCACGCAGTCATTCTCACCATTTCTTTACAAACCATTGTATTATTGTTGAAACTTCCAACCTAAACATGTCTGTCTCTTCTCCTTCACCCTTTTTCGACCTTTTATTTTCCCTACTTTATTGGAACAAAAATTTCTGCCTCTACTCTTTTTTTCATCTCTATCGACAATCGACGCAATCCCAGCTTTCATGACTGGTATCACGGGCTTCAAAAATACAAAATTATTCGTCAATCTTTTAGTTCTTTCATCATTCCTTTTCATATTAACATTTTGAATTAGGATTGATGAGGCAGTCGCAACTATTAATTTATAAATATAAATTTGCTCGTCATTTGTTCATACACCGACGATTGGTCTTCAGTGAGATGAACAATCGTTGCACTTATTGTATAGGTTTTTTTGCTGACATGATTTTTTTAACTTCTATTATTTATATTATTATCAAATTGTCACTGTTCTGATTTTATATAAAAGAATAAAAGCGCTATGAAAATTATAGGATTTGTTCGCTCATTTCAGGAGGAGTATCATACCTTGACAATAATTCATAACAGTGTTTACGCTAGTCATCTGCTTAGAGACAGTATTATATAAATTTGAAAAAATAAAATGTATGTTGCATTGAATTCATAAGTTTTTAGACACATCTAAAATTATTTCACGAAATATGCTAATTTTGTTATGAAAAAAAAAATTCAAGACTGTTCTGACATGTCTTAAAGTCACTTTTACCAAAATCATATATTCCCACCGATCTGGTACATTAAAAGCATATATTCCTCAGGTAATGAGATGCATTTGTCCTCATTGCATACCTTTTTTATGAATGAAATTAAACTGCTTATAAATTTGCGTATAACTTGCATAGAAAATCAGTGTAAACTATTTACGGTAGAACTAAGCTGTAATAAATGAAATGGAAACGAAGAGGCATTTTAACAAAAGCTTCTGAAAACAAAGATTTCTTATCCTACTTGGAGAATGACAAAAGCAATTATAACTTTGCGGTTAAACATTCCGTGTCTATGTCAGTTCTTGTAATCTGATCATCATTTTTGACTCTTTTCATTCTCTTCTGTCAACTTCTTTACTCAGTCATTCTTATGTTTCATCCAATGAAATTTGGATTTCGCTATTAACTATTTTCCATCTAAAATCCAACAAATTTGAGAAATTCAAACGTCGCGGAAGGTGTCAATAGTTGATGAGCGATTTGTGTGTAAATGTTTATCACATACTGATGAATGATGCACTGGAGATAGTCACTAATAGATATTTTGTATTCGACCCCGCTAGTTCCATAATTAAAATTTTGACTGCTTTTCATTTACTTGGTGTGAAACTTCAAGAACAATCAATTTTTCCCAAATTTCTCCTAATTTGTTTTCACTTGAAATAATTTATCAGCTTGGAAGAGATTTGGATCGGAAAAAAAAGGATGAGAGAAAAAAGAGATGAAAAAAGTCTATCTAATTTCTTTCTTTGAAAATTCTATTTCATAAGAATTTTGCCTTTTGGCTTTTTCTTTATTTCCATTATGGAAGATTAAATTCAAATTTCAAATGCTAGTGAAATATTTTTTTTTTTTTGAGAGTATGACCGATATGTAATAATAATTTACTGCTCTGTAGTTTATTTCTCCCTATAATGTAAGCAATTAAAACTATTCTTCTTCACCTACTGGTAATTCCTTTTTTTTATTATATACCAATATCATCACACTGAATCCTTTTTTTTGGTCTAATTGAAAAGTTCATTTAATTAAATATTCATTTAAAAATAATGAAAATTTTTAAATTTGCAAATAATTCAATCAGTAAATGTAGAATGAAAGAAATGTTTTATTTGACATAGAAAATGACTGCGTCTTGTAACAATCACATCATCATTCGCATCTAGAATTATTTAAATTTGTTATTTATTTCACAATTAACTCATCGGAAATGGTGACTTTATTGCGTATAAGCTTTCTTCTGTCATTTTCATGCTAATGGAATGAGTTTTTGCAGATAATTAATCAATCGGAAATACTGGAAACGGGACCAAAGTAAGTCCATATGAACTCTAGTTAATCCTTTTCATTCCGATATATACATTCACCGATCAAATCAAGCCTATTTGGTCGAGGTTTCTCCAATTCTTATCAAAATTTCATGAGAGACGAAGCAAACAATCATCGCAGCAGTATGATTCAATCCTTCGATTCTTCCTATTTTATAAGGTGAAACATCCGGAAAGATAAAAAACGGATGAGTCAATTCTCAAGTTTTTTCGAGATTTTAAATTCAAATTTCAGAACTCAAAAATCTATTTTAAAAGGAAATAATCTGAGCGGAGAAGAGAAATAGAGTGTTGATGGAAAATCACTTATCCACGTCATTTGAAACGTATGACGATCAGTCAAGACATTCTGCGAAACCTACTGAAATCGATGATGCTATTATTGATAGCGATGATGAGCAACTCTTATGTGGCTACGGCAGGTAATCCGTTCTTATCAAATTATCAAAAACTCTCTTTTTTTGCCACATAAAATTGTTTCCATTTTCTCTCAATTATAAAATACTTTTATTTCCTCTTTTTATGAGCATAATTGGATTCTTATATTTGCAGGTGTACGCCAAAATGGTTACAAATGTTCCACAATGCCAAGTGTTTATTAGTCGTGCTTGGCATCTGTGCATTTGTACAAAGTTTCGTCGTCAATAGCATATTTCCCGTGGGCTTATCAACGCTTGAAAAACGATTTCATATGACAAGGTATATTATAATTACTTACCTTTAGGTGATACATAGATGATCTTATCATTGCTTAAGTTTATAATGATGTAGGTTTGAAATTCATCCAAAAATAGTTTGCAAATTTCTGCTTCAATTTATAGCACACAAACGGGCATCATTTCGAGTTGGTATGATTTCGCAATTCTTATTACGGTATTTCCAGTGTGTCATTGGGGTAATACGGGTATGTGTTCTTATGACAGCAAATTAATCATGTTAACTTAAAAAAGAAATAAGATATGAATTGATAAATAATGCCATACATTTTTATAATTTTATAAATAAATTTTTGTATGTTAAGAAAAACTCTGTCTGATTAGGATAAAATGAGTTTAATTTGAGGGATTTTTTTAATTTACAGTGGTTTGGATCAAAATGACAGGTAATTCTTTATGTCATGATAGGTCACAAAGGTCATTGGATAGGTATTGGTTCATTCCTTATGGCACTTGGTTCATTTGTTTGTGTACTTCCGCATTACATGATATCACCATATCATTATTATGAAACGCAACTTAACGAAAGCGAACATGGTCAATGCACATACAGGTTTTAATTTGTAATATGTATAATAATACTTTTACGGTTTGCATTAAAAGCTTAAAAGCTGTTATTTTGCAATAAGGTCTGCAAGTAGTAAATAGTTTACCGATGCATGATGCTGTAAGGATCAGCAACTTTTTTCAGTTCAATTAAACTTCATAAGTCGTTATCAATGATAAATAAATAAAAGTAGAATGTTCTGGTTACTCTGATTGCTGCACTTATTTGGAATTTTTAAAAGTGCTGAGAATAATGAGTCGATAAGTTTGCTTAATTTATAGTCTTATCTTATATTAAATATCCAATGAATACTGAAGTTCTTTTCATAATTCTGGAATTCTGTAGGGACGATTTGGTATCGGATTGTTCGGAGCATATTTCTAGTTCAGCCTCATATTTGAATCCATACTTTTTGATATTCTTGTTCGGACAGACATTGCACGGTATCGGGGCAACACCATTATTTTCTATTGGTACTGCTTATTTGGATGAAAATGTTTCACAGAAAGCATCACCTGTTTATCTAGGTAAAGCGAATAAATCTTCTTAACAATACTTCAAATTTATTCTAAATCACTAAATATTTTAGAGATAATGTCGTTCAAATTTTAGCGATTCATTCGGTAGTGACCTCTATTGGACCTGTTATTGGACTTTTTGTTGGTGGCTTTATGTTAACAATTTATACAGATTTTGATCGTGTCGATATGTCAAAGTGAGTTCAGAAATATAAATTCTTTCTTTGCAAAAGTCGGTTTTTCAAAATTTAATAGAAATTCTTATAATGTATTATCTGCTTTTCTAAAGAGAAAAAGTTTAACCTTACTAAATCATGGAAATACCGGAATATCACCCGGCAAATGATATCTTCGTTTTATTTTTCTGTAATTCTTATATTTCACTATTTATTTATTCTAATATTGAATCAAGACATTAGTTCTGATTTATTTAATTTAATAATCAATTTGTAATGTACTATCATTTTATATTATTCTCATGAATTTCGTTCTGTTTTATTTACTTTTTAGATTGTAAGCAGTTCTGAAAATAAAATGTTTCAGCGTGAAGCTGAAAGATTCATCGGATCCACAGTGGATTGGCGCATGGTGGCTCGGTTTTCTAGGCTCAGCAATTCTTGCCTTCATTACAGCTTTTCCGATTTTAATGTTTGCTCGAGAATTACCAGAGGCAAAGAAACACCGTCTAAAAGACGTAAATCAGGTTTGTTATGCATTTATGCAATCTGTTATAGCTTTAGTCATATTGCAGTTCATCTTTTCTAGTCCTAAAAAAGAAGTATTAAGTTTTTCGTTAGTCAGTTATTAAAAAAAATTATAAATAATCCAAATTCTATTGTTTGATATATTCTTTTTATTTTTGCAGGTGCATGCAGTTTCGCAAATAAACGATAAAGATATCATTCTGAAAAGAAATCTTAGATATCTACCACGATCTGTTTGGGTAGGTTTCAATAATTCTGAATATCTCTTTAGTAGAGTTTACCATTTTATAATTTACCATTATTTTAAGATCAAAATTCACGCACTATTAAACAATATGCTTGCAATTTAGTATTTGTACAAAAAAGTAATACCGCAGTAATGATAATTTGTGCAGTAATTGAACATGTTATTGAAATCATAATATTTGTGGCTAAGAATACTTAAAATTTTCTACTAATAAATCTGATTTTTCATATTGCAATAAGTGAAAATAATAAATTCATGAAAATATAATTCACTAAATCACTTTGCAGAATATTTTACGAAATCCGACATTTGTCACCACCATTGTTTTGGGTATTTTCGAATCAATTGTTATTAATGGATTTGCTGCATTTATGCCAAAAATTCTAGAGGCAGTACTTAGTACAACTCCAACCAAGGCTTCCTATCTTTCTTGTCAGTAAATAATATTATAGAAACTTTTCCAAACTTGATTTTATCAAAATTTAATTCATTCCCAAATATTTTAACCCCAATTAATTACATATTCTCCTGTTTGCATTATTTGATGCACATTCATATGTGCAAACTACACAATTAATATAAAAACTTAATGCAATTTCAGGAATTAGAATTGTCTTATTTTTTCAATCTTTTTTTTAAAAATATTTTGATAAGGTAAAAGTTTTGAACAAGCATATAACAAATCCGATTCCTATAAATATTTTCAGCAATAGTAATATTTGCTGCTGCAGCTGGTGTTATGCTAGGCGGAGCTTTAATACGACAATTCAATTTACAGGTTTATTTTATAGTTTAATTAAACAATGAGCTATAGTCATTCATTACTGTCACATTCTCATTTATGACAATCACAAATGGATATGTCATGTCATTTACATTTAATCCAACTGATGACATCAGATTGTCCTGTCAGTGTTTTTAGGTTGGCGGAATGCTAAAACTTATATTCGTATGTCATCTGGTAGCTTTGATACTTACGCCATGCTTTTTAATACAATGTCCTGCACATGATTTCATCGGAATCAATCTAAGCTATAACAATCAGTAGGTTTTCATTCGTTTATTTGATAATTTAAAAGAAGCATGAGAAAAAAATGGCATTTTTGCGAATTTCTAGTACGAAGCCTAATTCTTTTCATTTTATAGACCCTGTATTAAAAATAGAATAGAATTTGAAAGCTGTATGTTGCAGAAGGAAAAAGTACCGCAACCGGTAGTCTTCATGCTGCCTGCAATGCGAATTGTTATTGTACAGGGAAATGGAACCCAGTATGCCACAAGGATACTGGCTATACTTTTTATTCCGCTTGTTACGCCGGTTGTACCAACTGGATACAGAATTCCTCGGTAGTGTTTAATAAAGAATAATATTGTAGTATATGCAATATATCGTATATAAAAGGATATTGGTTTAATTGTTCAAGCTTAAGGGAACATACTGGGGCAACTGTGTTTGTTTCGATGAATTGGTATCATACGCTCTAGAGATACGGTATAAAAATGATCATTTGCACCAAGGTTTTTGTGAAAAGAAATGTGGATTAACTCAGTGGATATTTCTTGTTTTGCTATTCCTTTCGGTAGTTGCTAGCTTTGCTACCGGAATCCCGTCCCAACAGGTGTCTTTTTCACCATCGATATTGATAAACTTCCTTATAAAACTAATTGATTACTTTGAGCATTAAAATATTTTTTTGGAACCTAATTTGATGTAGAAATTCACTACAGAAAAGGCAGTGAATGAAATGGTTTTCTAATGTTTCAATGCAAATTCAGAATATATATACCTTAAACTTTAAAAATAATATGAGTAACATTTGCTGAGGATTTAGGTACAAGATTCAAACGTTCTTTTCCAACATATTCAGGTGAAATATAACAACCAAACGTATACAATCTACTAAAAGTTGCTACTGATAGCTTCATAAGTAATTATTGATGGAGGACTTTTTGAGAAGAGATGAGTTGTTTCCTTTTTCTTGGATAATATTTGATTTGTCTCTAAGAGTAATTTTCCAGATAATGCTTCGAGTGGTACCATTCGAACAGCGTACATTAGGTATTGGTGTCCATTGGACATTTCTTCGACTTTTAGGTTTGTTCTTTTTTGTCCAGACTAATTTTTAATTCAAGTGCACAATAAAATTGACAATGTAATTTATTTCTGATTAAATTTCGAATAAGTTGCATGTTTTCAAATTTTCGAACAAGTTTGCATGTTTCAGATTAATTAAGCGAGATCGGATTATTTATTTTTTTCATGCCACTTTTGCAGGATTTATTCCGGGAGGGGTACTGTTCGGTATGATGATTGATACAGCTTGTATAAAGTGGAAAGAGGAATGTGGGAAGCGGCAATCCTGTTTAGTTTATGATTCCTATCGATTGTCTTGGACAATTATGGCTGTTGGTATGCTTTTCTGGAAGATCTTTTAGAAAATTTCTTACACCATAAGTGTTTGTAATGCTCGAAAAGAAATTGAAAAGTGAGAGAAAGAACTTTGAAAGAAACACACATTTTGTTTTTTCAATCTACATAAATTTCAAAAAGAAGTAATGAGTATTTTCACTTATCTCTGTCTTCCATTTCTGTAGTTGATTATTTTAGAAGATATGATGTCAGTGGCAGTTTAAGCATTGTTTAGGAAATGTCTGAATTAATTAATGTATGAGAGAAGCGTTTTCAGCAATAGTGTGCAAATTGGTTTCCATCTTGGGTACCATCCTTGGTTACATAACCTATCGTCCCAACGATTTAGACAATAATATATCTGTACAGACAACCGATAGTCGTGGACCCTTGTCTCTTACCGTTAACGATGACCGACCACCTGATGAAACAGTCAGATCATTTGATGGTGGAGACTGAAGCAACAAAAAATACCTGTCACTTATTTCATGGTATTTTATTTGGGAGTTTCTGGTGAAGAGCAAACACAACTTCATGCAATGAAATTATACACAATACAATACGGAAACAAAGCAGAAAAGTTGAAAAAAGACTTCGAATGATTTCTTTGTGTCAGTTTTTGATATTTCATAATATGTTATGATAGAACATTGTTAGAAAAAAGAGATAAGATTTTCCTTTAAGAATTTTTGCTTTTTTAAATTTGTCCTTGTCACCATTCCTATTCCCATTAACTATAACCATACGTGTTAAACAATCAGTCTGATAATTAAATGTAGGGACTATGTATATAGGCAGGTCGAAGATTATATAAGAGAGGAAAACAGGAAATTATTCTAAAATTACAACGGTTTGATAAAAAAAAGAAGAATCGATCGATGATTTTCTTATCGGAAGTGACAGAAATGAAGAGCCACATATCGGAGCCATGTGATATTAATTCATTCTCTAAGATCTAAAAAATTATTATCAGGAAGATATATCTATACTGTGGCCATAACCACAGTTGGAAGTTTCAGTAGTCCATTGCTTGACTTGAACAAATTTGTTTTGATTTGCGATAAGGCTGATGTAAATAATTTATTGTGTATCTTTTAATTCAACTACATTCATCACTGTTAGCATTTGCTTAGATTTCAAATTACATGGAAATTAGGGCAGAAAAAAATTTATTGAAAGGACAAACAAAAAAATATAAGCTACCTTTTTAATAGATGACATTCTTAAGGTGAATAAAATCAGAGATTTTATTAATGGACTGATTTGTTCATGAGAAAATTGATTTAATATAATAGTTAACAATTAATGCTTGATTAAATGCATAACAATATCGATTTCATAGGTTGCGGCGTTATTATTAATATAAATACAGCATGTTCCTTGTCGCCTAATTAATCTATAAATTATTACTATGCACTGATTTTAATTTTCAAATTCAGTTAAGTATTGATTGAATAGTTTTTTTCACAGTCTTCAACATAGCTCCAGATTTCATTCCTCCCGAGAGCAATTCCATAATATTAAGTTATCGGCCAGATGCTTTATAGAAGATTAGTTCATATGATGATATCAAAGCTATATATTATAATTAAGTTATATGGCTAAAAAATTTGTAGAGTCTTTATATTGTTCATAAGGAATTTGCCGTTATAATTGTTCGTTGACGTTACCATTAAATGTGAGCACGGTATTTCAAAAGCAAGATAGATTTCGATTTCAATCGGAAACCTATTGATAGAAATATATTCGCGATTTATCTTTCCTCATAAAACATGAAGGAAGATAAATCGTTTTCATTGCTCATAAATATTACAAGTTCATTATTTTTAACTATTTTTATCTTTACCTCGGAATTAATCGGTAGGATATTTATTCTATAAAATGGTAATCAGAATATAATGTTGTTAAACATTAATTGTAATTATTTCGAAGAATGTATTTTCCGATGATTCGGAGGATGGGGGTTTTACAGATGCATCATCAATAGATTTAAAATGAAGATATCATCTGAAACTGCTTCTTTGCTTGAAATTATGAAATTCAGTAATCGCTCTCTTCTTAAATTGCTTTCCATCATGAAATTTAGCATCCATGATGGGATGAATGCAAAAACAAATTTACAAATATATGCAAAGGTTTGAGTACATGTCACTGATAAAAATTCGCTGATTTTTTGCGTCTATTTTTTTAATTATACTAAATTTAATTGAATAAGTATCCCAAAAAAGACAGTAACAACAAGTGAATTACCAAAAATTATATGGAAATTTCATTTTCTTTCTGATTTGAAGAATTATTAATGGATTCAAAATGCTGAGTAAACGAATAATACTGTATAATAAATTGTAAACGCTAGATAAGACTAATATGATTGGAACAAAGATAAAGAACTTAATAAAAAAATCCAGCTTAAGTGTCGGATTTCAGTTACTTTGCGTGAGAGACTCTTTAATGTTAGCCTTCTTCTGAATGAGCATAAAATCATTTGGCCAATTTGAATAATTACAATGATTTGAATTCCGATAGAAACAAGTATTCATCGTAAAGCTGGGTTTTGTTTTCCATTTTTGACATAAACCATCCATCAGATAATCAATACTTTAATGAACACTTGTTCTGTATGATTTAATATCAGACAAATTGAAGTGAGTGCAGAAGTCAAGCTGAATATGTAAACATCAGTTTAATTTATTAATGAAGGGGAGGGACATTTAATGTAGATATTTATTATAGATGGTTTGATCTGTTTTCGTATTACTGGTAATTCATTATAACTATTCTATTATTACGTCACGAGGTAATGCTTCAGTAAAAATTTTCCACTTTTGTTTAATCAGTTTTCCATGCAGAAGTTTTTTAATTCTGTCCAGCGTATTATCAGATCCCATGTTACATGTCATCTTCCCTTAAGAATGGCATCATATTTTTTTAATTTCCAACAGTAACTTGTTAATATCATCCATCCCTTATAAAGCAATTTTAAATATGTAAAAAAAGAAATTAATGAGAATACTCGATACAAAATTAACATTAATGGAGTCTTTCCTTATGAGAATAAAATGTTCCTAATAAATAAGCAAACAAACAGCAAAATAAATTCAGGGTGAACAAAAATCCTTTAAAAAACAATATGTTGCGAATATTCATGAGAAAATATGCAAATGAATGGATGAAGTTCATTTGAAATTTAATTTTCAGAGGAGAATGCTTTTTCATCATCGAATAAAATTACTCTGAAAGACATGAAAAAAAATGTGACAAGATGACAATTAAGGATATGAAAAATTGTGATATGGTGAATGATATATAATAATATAAATTAGCAATAAAATAAGTGATAAAAGATAAATATGATACTATGGTGTTAAAAAAAATTGAAATACCTTATATCGAGCAATTATTATGGTCGCATTTCAATAAACATAGAACGGCACATCGAAAGCTAAAAAATTTTTGTGAAATTTATCAATTTGAACTTAGTCATTTGATCGTTGGAGCGTAATTTCCCACCTTTCTGTCCTTGTCATTTCGCAGAATTCGCAAAACAGCTATTAATTGCATTTTAAATAAGATGTTAATCGAGCAACCAAAAATGGATGAAAAAAAAAATTAATTCGTAAAGAAGTTGCTCGCATACTTCGAAAATGAATGCCACAAATTTTTTTTATCTATCAAAATTATAATTTAAAGGTATTTTATCGCATATTATATGTGAAAAGACTTGAAATTCTTTTCTTCTTTCTCGAGATAAGTTTTTACATGAAGCAATAGTATCATTCATATAAATGCACACTTAATTAATAAATTATTTATTAAGAAAAGTCGGTCTAAAATTACGAAATATTTTAAAAACTGATTGTTTTTGTCAGTGTCCAATCAATTTAACTATATATCATCATATCACGTGCTTAATATATCCTTATTCCATCTTGTCACATTTTTTTCATGTCTTTCAAAGTGATTTTATTCGATGATGAAAAAGCATTGTCCCCTGAAAATTTAATTTCAAATGAACTTCATCCAATCATGCGAAAAGAGAGCGAACAATTTTGAAAATAGTTTTAACAGAGAAGGAAGGTTCATGTACTTGCTGATTATGCTATTTTTCAATTAAAATACAAAATTTTCAGAGGAAATCCATCAGCTTGTGACACATAACTCATTACATAACAAATTCATCCATATGTATCTTTCAAACAAAGTATCTCTCACTATTGACAACTTTTCATCTCTTCTCTTGTGAAAAAAATTTTATATTTGAAAAAAATATTTCATTAAAACAAACATAAATACAATGACAGGAATAATTAACAGTCTATGTTTCGAACAATATTTTTTAAAAATCTTCAAAAATCCTCAAAATATTTTTTTTAATTTATGGATGTACACCTCACACTGTTTAATAATCACATTCATTTATCTTCCTTGGACATTTATGAACATTGAAATATGTGTGCAATAATGTCTAAGCAATTATTGCACTTTTTTTGTACCAATTTAATAGCAAGCTTCGTTATAAAATATGATATGGTGATTAGTATTCTTGTAGTTAGACGGGTAAAAATTCAAATCTATTCTTGGGTTCTTTCAATTTAAAATTAAATTTTATCATTAGAGAAAATCTGGTAACTTTTTTTCATCTTAGCGATTTATTCCGTTCCATCATTTCTTATTGGTTTTTTCATCTAATATCGATTCTACAAGCACTTTTGCAATGCTGCTAGACTTGAACTTACTATTTATCACATCCATCGCATGTTAAGAATTAAAAAATGATGCATTGCAATTTGTTTAAGCAGTTATTGCTAATGCACGCACTAAAATATCAATACTTTGTGATAATATCTAAAATTCTGAATAAGAAAGAAAAGAAATCGTGGAGATATTTAATGAAGACTTAATCAATTTCCACAGATCTCACCTGCAATTATAAAAGTTAGTTTTCTCGAAGAATCTACTTAATTTAAATCAATTATAATTAAGAAAAATAATATAACAGTCCCATTTTCTTAGCTTACAATTTATCAAAAACATATGTGATTACACCATCACTTAGAAAAAATAACCAATCAGCGGATTTAGAAAATATATCAGAAACCCATTTAACATTCGGCGTATTACTGTTTTGTGTACATTAATATTTTAAAAGTTTGGCGGTAAGAAATAGTAAGCAGAAAAACTTCGAGTTTTTAAATAAAAAAAGAAGCTTTAAGTTGAGGAGGTTATTGATTAACTCTATGAAATTTTCATAATCGTTGTTCGATTGAAAACGTCAAAAAATCCTGCATTTTTCTCAGAAAAGCACAAAATCTTCCTGCATTAATGTAAGACACAAGACAGATAGATGTTCATATTACATTATATCAATGTTTTTTTGAGTCATTTCTTGCCACATTTTTAAAGAATATTCTAGAAATTTCACATTCCAGGTAAATAAATTTCAATTAAATATTACTGATATCGATATATTACAAGAGAACAATTCATGACCAGAAGTACGATAAAATACTTGTCTCTTGTTTTCTCAGTTCTCCACACAATTCTATGCAAAATACTTATAAAACTTTCAAATTGTAGGTCATTTAAAATTCGAGCTAAAATTTCAATTAGAATACAAACTTGGTTGAAATTTATATAACTAAGCGAAATCAAATCATTAATCTAATTCAAACATGAAATAGATATATCACAAATGAAAATAAAAATAACAGAACACAGTTATGCGTAATAAGAGCTCTTAATAAAAACAGACAAGACATTTTTCCAGTGTTGTTTTTATTTTTAATCGAAGTTCTTAAAACTTCTTAAATAAAATGATCGATAATTTTTGTGCATTTAAAAAAGAAAATTTTGATCATTTTGTGCGTCAGTAAAATAGAAGCTATTGCAAATCGGCGAGAAAAAATACTTATTTATGCAGTAGCAGATTCAGACACTAAAATATATTTTAGAAAAAATTTTTTGATTTAAGGGCAAAATTTTATTATATTACCTCTAGAAATTTATTTGATATTTATTTATTTAATAACTGTATCCAATGTTTGCATAAATATTCGCCGATTTATTAAATATATTCTCATAGGTATCGATCTATTTAAATTCAGATTAATTAATTACAATAATAATAATTCATAATAATAGCATATAATTATAAAAAATTAATTAAATGTTCTATAAGAGAACTCTTAAGGAATCTCAGTGCAAAAAAGTTAGCATTTTACAGCTTTCAAAACTTCCTCAGTGTAATAGCTAAGTTAGCAAGTCAACCAATGAATGAATAAGGCGATAGTGTTCAACGAAGATACAACTCAAAATACGAAGTAACAAGCGAGATCTTTATAAAGATACAGATGCTTAGAAATAAGTTACTTCAATCTAATAAAAACTAGTAAAAATCGATAAAAAGAAATAACGTACATATAATCCCGAATTCTACAACATTTCATGCACAATTCTTAAATTCAATGTACTATGAAAATGAATTACAAAACTGACATGTAGATGATTTATTACTTTTTTAGAAATAAAATGAATTTTGTATTACAAATTATCTTTTATTTCAAAAATATTCATATAGTAAAAAATATCTTAGTTATCTCGATATGCTTATATTATAAAATATTTCGGTTATTCTAACGAAGATGGAATATTCAAAAAGACTGCATATTTTGAGTATTAATTGTAAAACTAACAGTGTCCCATGAAGAACCGATTTCTACGATATGTATCAAAGTACTCCGTAATAATTTTGGAGCTGTTTTAATACTTAAAAAAGAATGAAAATGCTGACACATAATCAATGGAAAAATTTACTACACTGAAATAAGCTAAATTACAGAAGTGAATTAAAAAGGCAATACTATTGAAGGTAGTTATTTCAGATTCAGATTGAAGGTATATTTCAGATTGAAGGTAGTTATTTCAGATCAACGTCATAGGTAACATTCTCATTCAAAATAAGTATAAGCATCAAAAATTTATTGAAAAAATCATACATAGTATTGAAAAAATTCAAAAGTAATACGTATCAAAAATAAATGACTCCAAATCTCGGATTTGAATTGTTTAATATGAATAACGAATAAAGAAGAAAATTTCCATCACTACTTTGATAATTCGGAAAGATATATACCAAAATATTAACTTTTTCCAAATATTCAAAAAACTTTTCGAAACTGAAAAAACACGGAATCATTGACAAAATCTGGCAGTTCTTTATAAAATTCTCTCTTTAGTTTCATATTTTTAATTTTATTGGGTTTTTATAAAAAAATAATCTCCTAGCTGAATTCGAAAATTTTTGCAAACTGCACTTAAATTACAAACTGATTTAAAATAAAGCCCAAAATAGAAATTTAGAAATGAAATTTTTTGTCTATTTAAAAGATAATAAAGTCAAAATGAGAATTTAGAAATGAAGTAATTATTCATCAATAATATAAAAACCAATAAAAAGATAATATTCTAATTTTGATCAACAAGATATCATAATATAAAAGAGAAATCGTTGTACTTATAAGAAAGTCTCGATTGAATTCAGTTCAATTATTGAATTTAGTTCAATTAAACAAAGAATTACCATGGTAGCACATTTCAGCTAATACGCAATATGCATGATATGATTTTAGGAATAAAAAGATATAATTTTAGGAATAAAAAGAGATATAATTTTAGGAATAAAAAGATATTCTAGCTTGGATGCTAATTTTTGGTTATTGAAGATGACACTATAAGCATGAAGAAGTTTGTCCTCCGGCTGTCTTTCCAAATGTACTCTCATTACGAACATTAAAAAATTTAATATAGATTCGAATTGAGAAATTTCATCTGCACTAATATTCTAAAAATAAACAAAACTTTTCACTTATGGGAATTGTCTGTTCTTTTTTTTAAAATCAAAAGTTATTACGGGTGCATGAACCGGCAAAGATTTCAAAGATTGTTTTCTCGAAAACATCCTAAACAATGAAAAGATTCACTCTAAATGAAAAGTTATGGAATTTGTTGTGTCAAACAAATCAGAGTACTGAAAAAGCTACATATTTTGAAGACAGAAGTTGGCAAATTGAATCGAAAATAACTTTACTTTCATAAATAATGAAATGGAAGATTGAGAGGAAAAAAGCATTATAAATAAAAACATATCGCTTTTGCAATGATGAAATTAGCAATAATTTCAACGTACACTTTGATCGTCTTGATAGCTAAGTTGATCTAATTAAAAAAACAAAGTTCTATTTTTTGCATTCTTCAGATATTTTTTGTTTAGATTAATTCAAATCAGTATTCAAGACAGTTTTTTAAATCTCAGTCATTTTTTAAAAAATGGGAATTTTAGTTGGGATGATTTGCAATCTCGTATATAATACTATCATTAGTAAGCAATTATTTAACTGTTAAAACAATATTTAATTCATTTCCGCCAGTATGTAAGCACTTATTCTTGAACCCTAACTTACCTCTTATCTTCACGTTCCAAAATTCATATGCCTTGAAAAATAAAAAAAAGTTAGTTAGCAGTAAATTATCACATCTTTTGAAACTTTTTTCGTTTTCACCATTTCATCTTTTTCTTCACTTTTTCTTTTTTTTTATTTTCACTAACAAAATGAAAAATAAAAATAGGTTGAAGACAATTTACTGTTTTGCGTTGCTGATTAATTGCTGAAACTTAAGCCAGGATATAATAACAATTTCCCTACGTTAGAATAATTGATTTTTCAAGATAAAATTTTTTAGAATAATTAAAAAGATTTTTCAAACACTTTTAGCTAGTTAGATGCAATAAATTTTGTTGTCGTTTGTAGCCAAACAAAAATTTTGAAATCCAAAAAAATTATACGTGCTTTGAAATCATCAATTGAATGAATAACATATTGCATGTTAACAAAGCCCGAAAACTTTGGTCATTATTTTCAATCAGGATCAATCGATTGAATCATTTAAATCGAAGCAGTGAAATTATTTGTGATTAGTTAAATCAAATTTAATTTGAAAATGATAAGTTAAAGAAAAAGGCGCATTTTCGATTTGATACCTTGCTTTCTCTTTTCAATCTGCGCGGAATTTCAATAAATTTTCATTGTGATAAGCAAACAAGTATTATAAATTTATATTGGATTAAAAAAAGTCTGACGTGTCTAAAGAAGCAAAAATTCATTAAATTTGTGTATGCGTTAAATTTGGTATTAATGCATTTAACAAGTTCAGTTGTATAAATGACATTAACACCGTCTCTAATATCATTGAAACTCTCACTTTTCTTCCATATCAAATTTCCAAACTACCCAATTTCACGTTTATAGCTGAAATAACTGCGCTATGATGAAGAAAGATGCAAAGCTTGAAGTACCATGTGTTTGATCAATAATTATTAAGCAAACTTTATTTTCATAACGATTGTAATACATCTGTAGTAGCAGTTATAATGAGATAAATGGAATTCGGTTGGTATTTGAGATGACTCGATCAAAAATAAGTTTATCTGAATCGATAAGACACGGCTAAGAAAATGATCGAACACTTCAATCATTATCATTTCAGTAAAAGATGGTGCGATATAAAATGATAATTTCTGGAAACAAAAAGTATTTCAGTTCGGACAACAAAGAAACCGTACAATATTTAAAAATCTCACAAAATACTTGAAAATAAATCCGAAAAAATCTTTAAAAAAAGCAGGCAATAAGCCGACCCTTATTAAAATAAATATTGCTTTTTTCTGCTTTTTAACAGCGATGTCTTTCTGAATGTGATAACTTGCCTCTGAAAGCAAGAAAAAAAATAATCAAATTACGGTACTACTTGTGGAAAAATGAGCCAACTAGACCATATGAGATTGAAATCAATTTCTAGTGCGATCTGATAACAGCAAATATTTTCAAAAGTTTAAAAGATCATGAAGTCGATGTATAACTTACTGTGTTAAAAAAATTGATGGAAATAGAAATTAAAAATAACATTTGGTGAAGACAGATTTATAAAAGAAGTGGAATTATTGAATAAATTTATTTGAATACTGTGAAAAATAAGATTATATCAAATTAAGCAAGTAATCACAGAAATTAATTGATTAAATACTACAGATAGATTAGGGTGAAGTTTTTTAATCGTAGCTTAAAAAGTTGCTGTTGCAATAAAAAAGAAAACTAATCCAAAGTTCAAAATTTTATGCAGAAAATTGCGAATTCTCAAGAAGTCGGTGAAATTCCAGAAATCTCTCAAGTTTGCAAGACATTAAAACTAATAAAAATTTCAGCATAGTTGCTCAATTAGTTAAGTTGCATGATAATAATTACAAAGGACAGAAATATAACAGCAAAATGTAGAAATATAACAGATTCAAGAAAATTATAATAGAAAGCGGCAATGTATATGAAGGCAGTGCACTTCGATGAATACGATATGAACTTCAAATTAATTATAATTACTTATTAAAATTATTATAATTAAACCAGATTCTATAGAATTCAGCACACTTGACGGAGAGGTTTCAACTAGGGCATCAGGTATGTATTCTAAAAGAAGCATTCACATTTTCTCTTGATATTAATTTATCATTTTCGGTTAAAACAAGTTTCTGTTAAAATAATGATTAAAAGACTTCATTGTGCTATACATCTACTGCTAATTATTTTATGAGGAAATGCTTTTGAAGAAAGAAGAGAAATGAATACATAGTTATCGTTTGTTGATAATCATTCACATATCTGGTATATTGCTTTCTATTTGTCTGATACATTCATTGATTGATATTACTTATGCAGTACGACAAAACTAACAAATTTTAAATTAAATGAAAAGTTATCTATAGGCAATGAAAGAATTTTGTTTTTAGGGATGAAAAAAACAAATATGGCAACATTGAAGATTTGCTAGTTCATGTTTCGCTTGTCACTCCGAAGGGAATTATTCGTAGACAATGTCAAGTCAATATTTTTTTTATTCAGTTTTCTAGTTATGTTGAAATTTGTTAAAATAATGTTTATATTGTGTTCTCTAAAAAATTTTCCCTTCTCACAGATTCCTCGAATATCCGGTGGGCCAAAGTTGCATCATGTAATTCTTGGTTCTGAAGGAGTTCTGGGAATAGTGACGGAAGTAACAGTGAAAATTTTTCCAAAGCCAGAAATGAAGAAATATGGTTCGTTCGTTTTTTATGTTGGAATCAACGATCCCTTTGCTTTAACTAGAGATGCTATTTCTCACAAGTTGAGCTAATTGACTTTCAGTAATAATTTTAGTTTTCTAATTGCATTATGAATAAGCTTTGCGATTTATATTTTCACTATTACATGCAAAATTTCGAAAAGGAAGATTTCCTAACCTAGCACTAAATTTCAGTCCCTACAGTGCTTTCAATGCTATTAAATATTTAGCAGTCAAAAATATCTAGGAAATTCATTAATGAGTTGTAGGTATAAGTGACCAGTGGAAATTGGGAATTTGGCATAATTGAAACACTGAAGAGGAAAAGGAATTGAGAAAATAAACGTAAGTGTATGGGTACTTGAAAAAAGATCGAAAAAACATATTTCAATTTAAGAATTTCTCAAACGTTCCTGGCAGATCTTCATAAAATATTCTCAAAAGCAAGCAATGTTATTATGCTGGCAAATGATAAGATACTTTTAATGGATATTGCTGCTCCAGTTGGATAATATGATGATTGTAAGGTATTCGAATCACGAGGTACTGATGTTGTTGCACCGGGGGTACAGCAACAGATACCATTTCCATCCGGACATGGCTGCAAATTCAATGATGCCAAAAATGTTATCAATGGGAATTTTCGGTAATGCGATTTATGATATTGCAAAAAGTACTATTGGAAAGAGAAAGAATCGGATAATAAAAAAAATAAAGTAATGGGAAAACTGAATTTGATGAAACTGTATGACTTACCACACAACACTGCGTACTAACTTTTGATTGTTGTATGCTAAAAAGTGGTGATTGTATTGGTTGAAGATTGTACAGCAGCTGTTGTTGTGGTATAATGTTCATTGCTGCGGGAAACTGCACCTGAGGCACATGTATTTGCACCGATGGTATCATCAAACCAGCACCTGGACCTCCAACATAGGTGTTGATAAATTTCCCTCCACTAGTGCTGATAAATCTTCCATCAGCATCGCTAATCATTGTAGCAGTTAATCCCTCACATCCTTGAAGTGAATATTTGATGCTTATTTTTAGAATAAATAAATCGATAAACAAAAAGTTAAATTCGTTGAAATTCAATCACAAAATTTCTTATATTACACAGTCCAAGTAGATCAGTTTAAAAATTAGAAATATTCTATAAATTGAAATGATGCATTAAACTGAAGCTATTTCCAATTTAGGACAAATCAAAACTATTGACTTAACATTTTTGTTAGATTTCTCTCGTTATTTGAATGGCAGAAATCATTTTAATTTTTAGTACCCGCTAGAGAAGGTGGTAGAAGAGTGATTATGTTAATGAGACCATTTATCGATTTATAATTTTACCTGTGCTCTCATCTCCACTTATAGTACATTGGCAACAGAGTCTCGAATCTTTTTTATTAGAAATCGCAAGTGGTAAAGCAGCAGTTGTCAAAAATATGCAAGCGGATATCAATATATAGTGTACTATGTGTAGCATTGTTACCCTAGAATAAAGCAAAATTTATTTATCATTACTAAATATTTTATTTTAAGCATACAATACAGAAATGATCAGAATATAGTGATAAAAAAGACAATATCCTGTCTACTCCTACTATAAAAAGGGGAAAAAGGCAACTGATATCATATGATTTCATAGATCTTCAGTAATCAATTATATTTCTTATTCCTTTTAGATCATCAGAACTGTCTAATAATTCAGTGCAACTCGTTTGCCACTGATGGTGCGAAGATGTCCACTATGTGAATCTCGAGTAGAAATGCACAAATATGTATTAGTTTGTTGGTAGGCTAACTAAAAGGTGCCTTAAAAAGTTATATTAAATACTGATGTTGTGAAACTTTTTGAAAATCGATTCTTTTTTTTTGCTTTATGTACATGTACAAGTGAGCAACAGAACTGTAAGCTCTGCTAAATTTTTAGGTAATTTTGATCTCTATTATTCTGGTTAGGCTTCTGATGATTTTTGAAAGTTTTGACTTCACGATCAAAGAGTGATACTATCTTTTGGCACTACTGTGAATTAAGATTTATTTTCTAATCAGTAAATTTCATTTTCTCTTTTTATTAAATTTTAATTCACGATTAAACCTTCTTAAATCATCCTTTTGCGATGATTTTTTTAATGCAGTAGCAACGTCTAAGCCGATTTATAGTTATCAGTATGTTCACTCTATTTTAGCACTTCCTATTATTGTTTTTGCAGCCATCATAAAGCATTCAAGTGGAATTCGACTAAAACTACGGGCTTGATACAAAAGAAAGAAGAGAATATTTGAATTGCATGAATATTGAAACATACTCATGTATTACAAAGAAAATTGTCACGAGCAATACATAAAGTTTTAGAATATTGCAAATATCGATGATGGAATAGCGAGATTGCAAATGATATATTGCTATCATCTGCCATAGCAAAATTACGAATGAGAAGGCCCTATTAAGCTGTGCATCAAAGTTAAGACGCTCTTTGGTATTAATTGAATATCTGAAATAAAAAAAGAAGAAAAAATTCAATAGCAAAAAACTTTTTACAAAAATGATTCATTGTCAAAAGTATCATCCCATCCCAAGTCAGAAGAAAAGCATCTTTTTTAAGTCAGAAATATGCGGTGTAGAATGATGAGTAATAGGCGAATGCATACATACTACATACACTACAACGTTACGACACTTAACATTCCTGATCGTTCCTTCTCAAGAAACAGTAATTTCCATCCGAAAGACATTACTGAAACTGATTCCTTTCATTAATCATACTGACGAAGAGAAGAGAATGCCACATATGCTTCGATTGATTAGAATCATATAAGTTTTTATGAAAATTTTAAAGAAAATAAACGAAAGAAATGGATCAAATGATCGTAAATTTCTTTCTTCATAATTTTTATTCATCAAAGCTAAATATACGAAATAATTTTTCAGAAAGCTAATAATCGTAGATCAATCATAATTATTGCATTTTTACTATCTTTTACCCCAAAATATCCAGGAAATATGGCTTTCAGAATTTATAACTTTGGTTTTGTCAATCAATTTTGCTACAGACTTTTAATTGCTCATTAATAAATTATTTCAGCAACAAATCATTCCATTACTTATTGCTAGCAATCCAAATTTATATTTCATTCAATAAAATCAAAACTTTTGGCCATCCATAATGCTTTGATTAATTTCACTTCATGTTTCTTGACTCACTCTCGTTTTGCAGAATCATGTTTCATAGGTCTCATTTCGAAGGCTTCTTTTCTTGGGTGGTTTGAAGAAGTGATCAATAGATCAGTTTTGAATGATTGTTTGTTATGTAATTACTGTGATTTGTTATTTGTCGATTCTACTGAGTCTTTCTCTTTATTATACATGTACCAAACAATCGTTCAATCACCATTATCATCATTATCTGCACTACTGCTGTTATTATCATTAACAACAATAAAAATAATATTAATAAAATAACTGCAATGTGAAATGTCACGGTCTTGGGATACAAACAAAGACGCGAAGCTCTATCCAAAGAATAACGATTCTACTACTTGTACTCAAGCCATCAAATGACAAGAATGAACCAATAAAAACAAAATTTGTTCACTGGTCATCATATTAATTTTAACAACAAAGTCTTGAAAGTAACCATGATCTCGAGGTATGTTATATCATTCACTTATCGAGAAGGTTCATAATAAATGACGTAACGTGTCGATTTGCAAAGAAAATTAAGATATAAAGTGCATTATGGACTGAAAAACACTTCAAATCGAAGAATTCCGAATTGCTCACTTTTTTAAAATAATATACAAATATGGAATTGAACAATGTGATTCAATAGCAAAAATTTGCGGAATATTTGATATCTTCTTTTTCCTCAACTGATAGTATGTTCTGCATAATTAATTTTTAATCAGTTTCTTCGACAATAAAAAAAAACGCCTGATGTATTTTAAATAAAATCCCCACGCTTTCCTCTCCTGTATTAAACTATTACACTTAACAGTTACAATCGAGATTAAGAGCACCAAACTATTGAGTGATCCATAAGTTTTCATTTTGTCCGTTATACGAGATTAGGTCACAATTGATGTAAAGTTCACAGTTGGGTGCATCGTCAGTGTTATTTCGCGAATAGTTCTAGCTTTTTGAAAATTTTTCTAAATTCAAAGATTTACTTGTTCGACAATTTCTGCTTCCAAAATTGGCCTCAGTGATGACTAGAATGAAGAGAAGAAAAGCGGGAAGAGAACTAAGGAAATGAAAATATTGATTCGTAAGGCAATTATTTTAGTTCCTCTGTCTAATTACGTTTGGTTTAAAAGCTTTCAAGCCATTTAGGTATGATTTATAGCAAGACTTTTATGCTGAAATTGAATTAAGGATGCCTGTATCCGGATTACGGATTGCAAATGCGGATCCAGAACGAGTTCACAAGGCGTCATTGTCGCTTTCCGGATGCGGGTTTCTCTGTATATATCATGCTGGTGTATGCGCGGCTATTAAAAAATATGCTCCACAATTATTGCAAAATAGAATTTCTGGTGCCTCTGCTGGTTCCATCATTGCTGCTTGTATTATCTGTAATGTATGTATTTCCCAGGCTACGAGCTTCTTCCTGAGCGTCGTTTCTGAAGTAAGTATTCAAAAATAAACTTAAATTTCTATTTTTATCTTTTAATGTAAGTGAATAAAGCATTCGGTAAAAAAAACAAATTTTCAAATTATGATATATTCAGCTCTGTAATTGATAATGTCACTCTTAACTTGTGCATGCTGCTAAACTTCGTATTTTGAGGTAAGATCGTATACATTTGGTGCTCTAAATAGAGATTTTGATTTGTTGAAACTAGTGCGAACAAAATTGAATGCTCTCTTACCAAGTAATGCCCATGAGATTTGCACTGATCGATTGAGGATTTCTTTAACTCGATTCCGTGATATGGAGAATGTGATATTGGATGAGTTTCATACCAAAGATGAACTCCTCGATGTATTTTTTTCTTTTATAATTTTAATGTTGCTTTATAAAGGTATTTAATGATAGCAGACTAAATAATCACTTTCGGAAGGATATTTGGTATCTTTGTTTTATCGTAAAATGTCCATGTGGTTATGTCTGTTGTTTGGATAGGTTAATCTGGAATGAATAAGTAAGAAACTTTTGCAGTCTTTGATGAGAGAGGTATGCGAAATTTAATATATAGCAGTTAAGAATATTCATTTTTTTTTGCATGAAAATAATAAAAATGGAAATTTAAATTGATAGAACAAAAATTTGTACATGATACTGCAATCCTTCCAAACACATTAGGCATAGATTAGTGATGTTTTCAATTTTTCACCAAAATGAATTATAAAATTATTGAAAAACTTAAATGTCATTCATTGCAGGCAATTTGTTGTAGTTGTTTCATCCCGGTTTACGGTGGCTTTGTTTATCCAACATTTCGAGGTGAAATTTACATCGATGGTGGTGCTACTAATAACCAGCCGGTTATTGATGTTAATACGATTACAGTTTCACCATTTTCGGGTGAATCTGATATTTGTCCGACAGATAAGGAAAGTGCTAGGTTAAAGTTCTTCATACGAATTCTTTGACTAATATCTATGTACTGGAACCGGTTTTCGTTATTCTTGAATATACTGGACTAGTAAAAAACTTATATTGAGCATAGAAATTGGAGGAATTGTAAAATGGAAATTGGAGGAATTGTAAAATGTTTAAAGATTGGCGGAATATTAGAAAATGCTAATTTTTGATAACACAATCGGTTTTTTTTTTTGAGCCATGTCCGAATCACGACTTTTGTTTTTAATTATAGTTTATTTGAATGGAATTTTGCTGGAACTTCTATTAGAATTAACAGCAAATAATCTGTATCGCGCTGCTATTTGTCTTTTTCCTCCGTCAGCTGAACAGTGTGCATTCATGTGTCGAAATGGCTTCAGTGATGCCCTGAAATTTGTCGCTAGTAATGGTAAGTTAAAAGAAAATAAAAATATTTTTTAATAGCTGAAATTCTGCTGAATTGAATCTATTTACGTCATTGAACTTCTTCGTATTTAAATGTATAGTGTAATTTTCCGGAAAGTACTTGCATTTTCAGTCGATCAACAAAATAAAATGTTGAGAATTGTTTGTATTTTTTTCACCATTTTTGATTTTCTGTTATCAAATTTATAAGAACTATTATTTGGTTTGGTAAATTTCGGATTCTTTCAGAATTTATAGAACTGTTTGTTACTATATATATATATTTAGGACTCATATCAAGTGCAGTTTGTCTTTCGGCAGAAATTGATTTATTAGTCAATCTGAATCATACAAATAAAGGAGCCAAGTTAACATCGGACTCTGCGATTCATAAGGAAAGGTTATGTCAAATTTGACAATCATTAAATGCATTGTGGTCTTTGCGACCTCTCATGAAGTGGACTTAAATTTATTATACATTTTTCATCAGAAAGGCATAATTTTTTTCTGTAAATTCATAGACAATGGTACATGTATGGCAGTTTTGTTTAAATTACAGAGAAGCGGAGATCACACTGATTATTTTTTATATTGGAATTCTTATTTTTGTGTTTTACACAGAGTTTATTTTTCTTTGAATATTATAAAAGGAAAAATTGAATTCTTGCATTTGCTGATTTTTCAGTCATGAAGATGAAAATACCAGATATATTGATGCTGTTCTTGCAGTAGATTCTATTCAGTTACCGCATTCAATGCAAAATGGTAGTAATTTATTTTCATTTCTTGTTACACATATATCTAATTCTTGTATGTTTTTCAAATTAATTTTTTTTCCAAGAAAGTAGCACATAAAGAGTTATTTAATTTTCATTTTCATAAGTTAAAGGAGATTTTAGCATTTGATGAAGCAATGAAAAAAAATTGGTTTCTGGACTACATTCGTTCATGTCGAATGATGCAGTTAGCGCACTACATGACAGTACCCTTAACTGTAACTTATCAATGGTTTAAATTTTGTCAGTGGTTCGTGAATTTTTTTATTGTATTTTGATATAATAATATTATCTTATATAGCATCATAATTAATTATATGGCACAGCATTTCAAAATCTAATTAGTTTCCACATCCTGTTTCTCTTATAAATAAATATACTTCGTATTGATTTTGATAAAGAATTTCGTCTCTCTTTGCCATTAAAAAAGTTAGCAATCGTTTAGTTCAAGAATGCAGATCATAATTACATATATAATTCACTTGCTAGTTTTGTATTGCAAAGGAAAATTACGAACAGATTTTTCAGTTTGAGTACCTGGCTTGCTGTACGAATCATCAGACGTATTGCAGACGATTGGCAGAGTATAAGGATAAAACATATTATCAAGTTTATTTTGAATGAGATAAATATGCAGGAAGCAAAAGTTTCTGCAAGGTATTTCGTCCAGTCTATTACTTGATAAATTTCATTGAATGATCCCTCTGAAAAAAACAATGCTTTGAATTCACTATTCCAGGTTTAATCAGCAATTAGCAATCAGTGAAGTTGAATTTAGTGGAAATGATCAAGGATCGCTTGTTCAAGAACGGCTTAATATTAATTTGCCATCTGAAGCTATCAAGGAAAAAGAAATACTGAGAAGTATAGACAGATTATTATCGAAAACAGCATTACCATTTGTTAGGGTTTTATTGGTCATTATTTAGAAAACAAACAGTCGCTTATCGGTGATAGATCAAAATAGTGATTAAATATATTCAAATAATTAAATATCTAATATTGTGATTCTCTTTCTGGAATGTAATATTCGACAAATGGTTGCACGACACGACAATTGTAAAAGCAATGTGGTTGACTTTTTGAGAGATTATTTTTGTTGTCATGAAAACATTTATGAATTTAGTAATGTTTACAGGGCGATTATATGAGGATTTTTCCAGTGGAGAAAAAAATCGGCTGTTTTCCATGTTTGCATACAAACGAGCGAAATATAATAGGAGGCGATAAATCTTTAAATCAAATTATTGAACATATCAAAGAGTAATAAGATAAGCTGATTCAGTATATACACACTATTAAAAAATTTATGTACTAGAAAAGCTTTGTTATAACAGATTGCCATAATAATTGATGAAAAATGGAATACATTGATGAATATTTTTACAGTCTCAAATTAGTCATAGTGTCATCCTCTGCAAAAAGAGTGCAGTCAAAATTAGTGTTATTCGAGCCTGGATAAAAAATGCTAACATTGAAAGGCAGCAATAAAAAATAATTTGAATATTTCAGCTATATATGTGTGAAGTATTTGATTCCGATCATCATTTGGAAGAAAAATATGAGTATTATTCGATGTAAAGCAACTAGTAATTCTGTTGTTGCTGCTAGATAATATTTCTTAGCAAATTCTGATTTTGACATTTATCATGTAAAACAACATAATGAATTAATTTATCGTGCTGATCTAAAAATAATGATTTACAATCGTTTTTATCTTTAAAAAGCAATTTATTTTACAATTTTTATTTGACTATATTCGTCAGTTTTGATTTCAACTCTTCAGTTTTATATTTTTTCTTATTTGTTCCTTCAATGTATACCTGTTTAAATATATTATAATGTGCGTCTGTTTTTTAATTCTATATTTTTAAAGAATACTATTGGAACCTCGTTGAAATATTTTATTGCTCTTGTTTAACTTGATTTCGTAACATTATAGTTAATTTGGAAAGTTACGCATTTTGGCCTGAAGCGGTCAAGATTATTTTAAAATCCAAAATTACCGGTGTGTCTATGCTGTGTGTTTAATTGTTCTGGCTTGGATACAGCAATTTCATTTGGATTACATATAGATTTGGTGGATTTGTTCCAGTCTTAATTTTTTTAATTGATTCTTATCTGCTGAATGTATAATTGCCTCAATAGAAATCAAATTCTTTACAATTCTTTATATTTACGTTATTTCAGCTTCTGAATTCCAATTAATTGTATTATAAACAGTTTTACCGTGTGTCTGTAAAAGATTTCGGCAGTTTAGGGATTCCTCCAGCTGAAAATACGAATACTTGTAAGAGGTTGGCATCAATTTCAGAAGAATTCATCATTGAAAAGTGAATTCTGCCTTGTACTTGTATGATTTATTTTATTGTGTATACTGCTATTACTATACTTGATATGTTTAAGCTCAATTTTGAGGGGCTCCAATAATTTTCTTTTATGTTCATTTACTTTTCTCTCTTTTACCTTCGACCTTC
Organism: Dirofilaria repens; assembly: GCA_008729115.1. NCBI lineage: Eukaryota > Metazoa > Nematoda > Chromadorea > Rhabditida > Onchocercidae > Dirofilaria > Dirofilaria repens. Next base: position 926,992 of record SNRZ01000004.1, on the reverse strand, counting down.
TTTACTTCTGCATTAAAATTTTCTTGGTTACGTAAGCCAAGCACTCAGAATCTTGAGGTTTTATATTTTTGTCTATATCATTTAGTGTTAGTTTTTGTGTGAAGGAGTTATAAAATTTATTATAGAAAACTCCGACTTCGTTGTATTTACTGAAATTAATGCCATCAATTAAATATAATTCTCTTAAATGTTAACTCTAAAATTGTTTCTTGAAGGTAATCGGATGTTTTCCAGGCGTCCTACTATTTATAAAGCCAATATTTCTTTAAAAAAAATTAGCGTCTTCTTTTGGATTAAATCTAAAGTACTGCAGGAGATATTAAAAAAGAATTCCTCAAATGTTCCTTCACGTGGGGAAGGTATATCTGAATTTTGCTGGCTATATTCCTGAGATTAGAAGGTTTATGATAAGATTACTACTTCTTTTCCGTCAGTCTTATTCGGTGACATTCGATGACAAAAACCATAATCATTTTTACGTCGAAGAGAACATAACTGCCGCCTCTCCCTGCAACTCTTGAAGTTGGCATCGTATGAAATGTTCTTTCATGATCATGTGCTTAGGGCGTAATTTAACATTTGGTAATGAGGCGAACAATGTAACAAACATGTCATTTCGTTCGTTACTAACTTGCTCCATAGAAGTTTCAACTCGTTGAAGCGGTATGTCTGTCCCCTTCTTTCGAACAATTAGTCTTCATGCAGTATTCGGTTGCATAAATGATGTATGCAACCAACTGGAATAAACACTGTTCCTGGGCGGGATGACATGCAATGATTTTTAATATTGCATTAGTAGGTAATGTTAAATAATGCAATGCAAAAGATTGAGCAGAAAACGATGAAGTGTCCAGTAACGTGCTAAAAGTCAAGTAGTGAGGTCTTGTGAACTATATTTTCTCGTGCCAGTCTTCCTAAATTTCTTCAGTTCTCTCCTATCAGTTTTGGAATTTTATATCTCAATATTCATCAGAAAACACCTTCAGTTTTCTTTGCTTCAAATTATCATACTGAAAAGTGCTGCATTATTGGATTTGCAAGTATTCCTTTCATCATATACGACAACATACTGAAATGTAGGGTGACAGCTAGCAATTCCAGTCTTCATTTCCTCCTTCTATTATCATCTCTTTGCATAATGCTTTCTATGACTTCAATTAATAGCTATGAGAAGTATTGCAGTCCAATGCCAAGAATATTGTGATGTATTTGAGCTTCGTTGATCACACATCATTCATAAGTTTATATTCTTTTCATTTACTCATACGACGATTTACGCAGATAAAAGCAGAATAATTATGCTTAATGCGGGGAATAGAATTCTTATCTATAAAATATTTCATCACTGTTTTATAAATAAAGACATTTTGCTTCGATTATGCACCAGCAGTTTGCATAGATTCTGAAGATTTTTAAATGTTATATAATTTCAGTTATGGATATTGTTAAGCCCAAAAGTAACGGCGGTGTGCAGATGGCACAACATCAGTGTTCCTTTTATTCTTTACGTCCTAAACAAGTGGATTTTGATGCTACGTGGAAAAATATCGAAAATTCGATCAAAAGGATCATGAAGTTACAACCGTTGGAACGACGTGTTTGGGATTACAATTTTTAGTTAGTATCGAAGTTTTCCAAAATGAATTCATCCCTGTACTTACAATAAATTTATTTCTGTATCTTATATTATTTTGTATTTTCATTCAAAATTAAATCTTTTGATCAACTTATCTTTTTATAATATCTTCGCAATAGGAATCAATAATTTTCGATTCCTTGATTAACATCTTTTTTTTTTTTAATAACAAAGCGATTCGTAAAGCAGACAGTACACTTACTTAAAAGAATAATTTCTCCCTAATCCAATATACATACCATCACATTGGAATATGAAGATCATGATACTTTTTGCATGGAATACTGTCGACGTCGCGAGATTAAAAAATGTAGGAAAGATGATATAAAAATTAGATCCGTAGAGAGAAGCAGAAATGAAATAACATGCTAGATATGTCGTTTAATCCTAACCGAATATATTTTCAAATAATTATTAACATAGATAATTTATATTATTTTTATGAATTAATTATGTTATTTTGATAAATTAATGTTGTATATCCCACTACATTGTTTAGGTATGATGAAATATTCGGTACTTAAAACACTTGAAATCATTTCAGTGATATCTATTCTTTATGTGTTGCGATTCCTGAGCCCTTAAGTGAACGCCTGTACAGAAAAACTAAAGAATGTTTGGAAGGACATGTTACCGAACTGTACCAGGTATCAAGTGAGAATGATTATCATATCGAAGTAAATTGAAGCAAAAATGAATTTTGAAGGCATTTTGTGATTTGCGAAATCGGAAATACAAACATTTTAGGTTTCTGGAAAATTGAATTTTGTGTTCTAATTAGTTTTTTTGATTTATAAGAACATTTTTTTACGTCTGTTGCTGTCTCTTGGTTTAATGGGGTTTAAGTCATCTGATTCTTTTTTGTGGTTTTATTTTTCCTCTCTATGCCGACAAGTTTTCTGAATGACAAGTAAAATAATCATTACTACTTCTTACTTTTTTAGGAGATAAACTCAGCCAATGATTCTGAGCTACTCAGTATTTATTGCCAACTTTGGAACGTATACTACAAAGGAGCTTTATGTGTTCATAATCTCTTTGGGTAAGTAATTGCTTAGCTGGATTGGATGAATTCAGACTATCCCAAATTTTATCATTTATGTTAACCATATTTTCTTGTTGCTTACGTATTTTCTTCCAACATATCAATATGTAAAGATATTGATATGCTCGAATTAGAAAGCACAGCAATGAAAGTTGTGAAACTTACATTTACATTTATATTTTTAAAAGATACACTTATTTTTAAAGGTACCTTAACAAGCAGTACATCAAAATAAAACGTTGTACTGAAATTGAAGGTGGATACGGAGCTTATAATCAATATCTTACACAGAAAGATGTTAAGGAGATTGGTTTGGTACATTTTTTCTTTTTCTTTTCTGAACCATAATCAAAATGATTCTGCGCTGCTGTTAACTAACTCGATTTATCATGATGAGAAATTTCTTTTTGAAGGGTGGCTTGAATCTCTATTTCTATGCAAGGATGTAATTAGTTTAATTTGGATGCTTTCCAATTTCTTTCAATCTATTTGTTTGTTGAAAGAATATTGATTTCATAAATTGTAAAATCCAAAAAATCAAGAAAAATTAGAAGTTAAAAAAATTTGTTGTTGAGATTGAATCACCGTTTATGGATTTTTTTTTAAAGGAAAATTGTTTTTCCTTTAAAATTGATATTTTATAAGATAAATTGTTTTACAGCTTGCAATGGAAATTTGGCGCAAAAAATTAATAGATCCGATTGAAAAACGGTTAGTTGGTCATGTATTAAATGCTATCGCTGCAGATCGCGAAGGAAAAAACAGCGCTTCAGTGAACATTGTCCGAGATGCTATCATGTCTTTTGTCCAAGTATGCAAATTTTTAATCATTTGGTAGAGAGATTACTTTTGTCAACTTTTAATCGATTTTTATGAATTTAAAGCGAGAGAAAAGTTTTATGGTGTAGTATTGGTGTTTTTTTTCTAGGTGGACGATGTCGACGGCATGCACGAGGTATTAGATAAATCATCATCAAATTTACCACAGAATTACGAAACTTATCGGGAAATGTTTGAAAAAAAAATTCTTGCAAACAACAACCGAATATTATACAGTGCTTTCCATTAAATTGCTCAATGAACTCAGTTGTTCTCAATATATGGAATCCGTAAGCTACTTTTTTTTCCATTTTATAATTCTCCGACTCATCCCATATTTCCTGCTTCATATAGATTTATTAGGAGCTATAGTGTAAAATTTTAGAAATCAAAATCAGTGTGCAAAATCTACTCTGTGCATTTCATCGTTTTTCGTAGGATGCATTCAATGGAATTGTAAATTTTAAACTTATGTTTCTGAAGAAAATTTTTAGAAAATCAGAAAGATGTATGGATTATCTGATTTGAAATTTTCTTTCTCAATTACGTTGCTGTTAAGGAGAAAATTTTATTTGGTTCTTCTGTTTTCTTCAAAATTGGAGGAGAGAATCTCTTTCTTTATTTGTTGTTGATTGGGGGTTGCTAACTAATTGTCGTTTTTCGCTATTGTGATTCGGCTAAGTCAACAATAGGTTTATTTGGGTTTATAAAATTATAACTCAATGTCGCACTCATACAATGGTTACAGGTCATATCTTCCTTATCGCTGTGTCGTTCGCCTTTCGCTTGAACACTACTGTTTTGTCATTATCGAACTGAACTTAAAAAAATGTCGGACTCCTCAAATAACTTTTCGAATAACTGACTTCTTTTCCGAAATCCTTCCTTTTTAAATCCTTCGGAGCCTCTCTTCTCTATGTCTTTTCTGACATTTTGCCTCTTGATTGAGTGACCTTACTTTGCTGATCGGTGAATCGAGTACTTTGACAATATCTTTATCCTTTCAGTTTGTTGACCTCCTTGTAACTTTGATGCGCTATTTAAACTTCAATGTTCCTTGTATATCACGATTATTCTTTTGTTTATAATACTTGCTGCATCGCTCGACCCTCGCCAATAATTGCAGCAACGTAATGTTTATACTTTACAGTCTAATTCACTGATGAGTATAATTTTAAGGTAATCGCACGAATAGAAGAAGAAAATGAGCGTTCAATTCGTTTCTTGCACAAAAGTAGTCATGAAAAAGTTACTAAGCTATGTCAAGATGTGATGGTAGATGCTCATAAAGAACGTTTGTATGCCGTTTGCCATGAATATATCGAAGGCGAATGCATGAGTGGTAAATTTCTATTTATTTCTTGAGATAAGGTTCGTTTATTAATCATAAAAAAACATTCCGTGACTAGAGGTTTTTTTATTTCTTTATTTAATTATGGATTTCCTTCAACTTGTTTTGTAGACTACAAAGGTAACATCGTGAAATATTCGGATGATTGGAAATATACATGCTTTAATATTTATTCAATGCCAGGAGGGTCTTTATTAGTATATTCAGCCGTATGTACGGAATCATTTAAAAAAGGGGTTCTTTATATGTTTACTATTGTTTTTTACAGATCTTCGCAACATGTATCGCATTCTGAAACCTATAAATGCTGGTTTGTCAGTTGTAATTCGCGAATTTCAAAATTTTGTTAAGAAAACTGGTCTTGAAGCATTGAAAGGTATGCGTGGTGATAATATTCCTCAGCAGTTTGTAGAAAATGTGTTGCAGGTATGTGATCAAGCGATTATTTTACTATAAAGGTTTTCTTATATTTGTATCAATAATAATTATGATTATGGGAGAGAATTCTTTATCAATGGATCTGAAATTTAATATTGCAGTGCTCTCAAAATTTGGAAAGTTATTGTATGTTCAGTAATTTTGTTGTGAGAAAATCAGCCTTATCGTAAGAATATACTGATTGAAATAATATAAGGTTAAAATAGGTTGCTGTTTAAAAAAAATGTGAATGGTAAATGCATGAATTCGTAGCATTACCAATATATGACAATGTACAGTCACAATCAGTTTATTTTTTTAAAACAGAAAGGCTTCGAATAGAAACGAAGTGTTTATAATGAACGTGGTAATGGGTGTGTTATTTTAATTATGTGAATTTTCATTTCTTTATTGGTATCTTTCTTAGTACAATACTTTCTAATACTCTTGTACGTAAGTGTTGTTTATTTCCATTATATTCTTCACATATATCATCCGTAAACCTAATGTCCGATGTCTCTCTCAATCTTATCCATTTTTCTGTTCTATTGTGTTAAATTTTTGACAGTGTTCTGCGCAATTTATTATTTATTTTAATTACACAAATAAAGCTATGGAAATTCAGTAGTTTGCTTTTTGAATTTATTTTCGTACACTCTTGTCTTGGCATTGAAAGATTGATTTGGGCTTGAAGAAGTATCTAAAGTAATAGAAAATCTATTATAATGCCGGATATATTCTTAATGAACTAAGGAGATTACTAAAATTTGGAGAATTATCGTGGCTTACTGATCTTTGTAAGCAGTTTTTTTCTTCTCTTTTAAAAGTCATCTTAGATTCTTTCTCTTCTATGCCTTTTAACATTGTATTGAATGTCTTCACGTTATTATTAGCTCTTGCGGATATAACCTTTTCTCAATTCATTTGACGGCAGGTATTGATAATCTTTTTAACGGAAAAAAGTTATTTATTAAAGTTTGATATTTCTCTAAAAGTTCTATACTTTCTTTAATGAAGACACGATTTCATATTTCGAATAGCATAATTTAGTTGCTAAGTTACACATTACAAGTTTATTTTGTAGTAGATATCGTTATATCTAATTTCAATGTTATCACTTTTTTTGAAGAACTTACTTATTGTTATCCTTAATTCCTGTTGGTCTCTTAAACAAAATCAGAAAAAAAGTGAAATTCAGTAGAAGGCAAGAATTACGGGTAGAATTAGGCTTCTAAATTCTTATTATTTTTTGTTAATAAGTGCAAATAACAAAAAATACGAGTAAATAATAACAACGAGTAAAAAATAAGAACAAATTTTGCTAGACAGATTATCTACATTAAATGTTCATTGAAATAATTTATTGAAATTATTCCTATTTTTGTTACAAAAAAAAAAGATGTCAAATTTGATTACTCTACCTATTTTGTTATTACAGTTAAGTCAATTTGCTATTGCAGTTAAATGTTATTTTCACGGCTTGCTAGATTTTTTTGATCAGAGTTTTTAAACCACACTGTTCGGGTCCCTACTTTGATTTAAGAATTTTTTTGTTTTCGAATAAAAAAAGGAAAATGATCTACGTAATTTGATTAATTAAGGCAGCTGAAAAAGGATATGAAATAATCTAAATTTAACTATAAATGAAATAATTGTTCATTTTGCTGTTATTATTTGAAATTATAGGTTTATAACAGATTTTCTTCGATGGTTACAAAAGTTTATTATGATGATGGCGACTTTGTTGGAGCTTTGGACAAAGTACTTTCTAGAAAATATTATGATTATTATTAAACATTTATAGAAAATATTATTAGACATTCAATTTAAAATAGGAATTTATGCTTTGTTTAAATATGAAAATAAGAGGCCAATAAAATGTCAATCCACAAATTTGATATAAATGTTGACAGCTTTATTTTGTTTTCTCAGTTTTTGTATATTCATACTTTATCTTAAAGTAGTTTCATTAAATCTTTTTGGAAATCGTTGGTATTCATTTTCTTTTAATATCAAGATTTCAGGCTCTGCAGGCTATCGTAAATTATCGCGAAGATCCACGTCAGATATCGAAAGCATCAGAAAGGGTAAAGTTAAAGACGTTTTTTAATTTAAGTAGATGTCGGTAATTTCATCATGCTCAAAATTGTTCAGTACAAAAGTATTTGTGAAGATCAAGCTTATGATTCACTTAGAAAATATTTGTATGAAAATGTTCGTTTCTAATGTTTCAATAGTTTCCTTTTTAAGCTTGCACGTTATACTGATGCGCTTTTGCGGAAATCTGGTAAAGGTCTAAGTGACAGTGAGCTGGATACAAAATTGTCGCAGGCAATCATTATTTTTCGATACATTGAAGACAAAGACATTTTTCAGAAGGTTGGTGTGATTTTGAGTTTTTTCCTGTGTATTAATTGGCATAAAAGTTAGATATTCTTTGCTAACTTTTTTTTATAAATTATATTTTTTTGTATCGAAATCCACTATTCATTTGAAGAATACCACGAAAATTGGAGTAAGCTGATAAGTTGGATTTAATGCCTACATTAAAACTATTATTGTATAATGATATATTTCACACTTTTTACTCGCAACCTTTGTTTCTACGTTTTAGTTCTACTCGAAAATGTTGGCTAATCGTCTAATTACCAATGCTTCTCTTTCGAAGGACGCTGAAGAATCGATGATTAGCAAACTAAAGGTAAGTTTTCATTAATACTTTTTTGGAATTGCAAACTTTCGAATTCTTCATAAATTTTATTGAATTTAATGCAATTGTTAATAAGTTACTATAATCATTTATGTTTCTAGCAAGCATGTGGGTTTGAATTCACTAGTAAGCTGTCACGGATGTTTACAGATGTTGGACTCAGTCATGAACTTACGGATAAATTTATTAGTGTAAGTTATTTTGCTAAAAGGCCGATTCATTATTTCGGAAATGAAGGCTAAAAATAATCGGACAAATAATGATTCTGTCATGCAGAAATGTGTTTCTCATGAAGACAAGATTCGATAAAATAATGTTTACAAAAGTTTTGAGGTCCTGAGTTTCTTATATTATAAAAATAAATTTTATTTATCTAGCAGATATGGAGTGAAAATAACGGAATAATATTCGGGAAATTAAAAACCAGGTTTTTGTATAATTCAACGCATGATAATACTTTCAATGCATAATATAATGAATAGTGGATGTAATGAACTTGTTAATTTATGAAAAAAAAATTTTGTGGCATAAGTGTATTTTTTTTTTATAAGTATTTTCGTATTTTCGAAACGCGACGTTGTTTCTTTATTTTTTTATCTAAAAAATTGTTGATGTATATTATCTGTAATTTAGTTTTTCAGCACTGCGCTGTGAGCAATGTTACTTTGAATGTCCAGATGACGGTATTAATTTTACAAGCTGGAGCATGGCCATTGTTAGCATCCAGTTCAACTTCACTTTCTGGTTCAATTTAATTTCACAAAGTTGCATGTTCTTTTATATGAGTTTACAAGCTTAAGATATTTCTGCAAAAAAATATGTATTTTTTTTTTTTTAACAGCACAGATGATCCTAAAATTTATTTTGAGCACGAAGAGCTTTTTTCAAGCTCTCGTAAGGAAGGTCTCATATGTAATTTCTTTAAAATCATCATGGTTTTCGTAGTTTATTTAGTAAAGATAGGTTTATTGAATAACATGAATATGTTTTAAGGAACAAATGGAAAAGACAACACAGCTTCTGTCCAAGTTACGGGTTTTATCGTTCCTCCAATCCTTTTACCATCCATTGAACATTTTGAAAGATATTATCAAGCATCGCATAATGGTCGAAAATTAACATGGCTTTTCAATCTTGCAAGTGGTTAGTTCCTCTAAATGTTTGAAATATTTTAATTTTGTGATCGGAGTAGGAGAATATGAGATATTTGACAAGAAAAACGAATCTGAAAGAAGTCTTAAATTAATTTTTGAGTCACAGGTAAACATGTTGTTATTTGCACGCTGATAGTATATGATTACATAATAGAGTCGCGATAATTTCGGAATTCCCTGAAGATCATTTGATTCATTTGCTACCTCTTATGTCTTGCTTTTATTTCGATCATATCAAATCATTTCTCTGATAACATCCCCAAAAAGACTTCAAAAGCATACCAAAAAAATTCCAAGAAGTAAAAAATTGTCTTATTCTACATCCATGTTTTTACTAACTATTGGAAAATTCAGAATTTTTCAAATTAATAGTGCACTTGAACTACTTTATATCATAGGTTTTGAAAAAAAAAACCTAAATATTTAGCAGTATTTCGTATAGCATAAAATAAAGATTCTTATAGCGTCAGAATAAAATTAGGAATAAAAGTTTTAAACTTTCAGTTGAAGTAAAGTTGCACTATTTGGACAAAGTCTATCAGGTGACAATGTCAGCCCATCAACTGGCAATTTTGCTGTGTTTCGAAACGAAGAATTCACTAACTTTAAGTTATATCGAGAAAGCAACTGGTTTATCGGATGAATTACTTAGCCGAAATGCTCGTGCACTAATCGATTCCGGATTACTAATTGTGGCGATGAAGGTCTTTTTATTATTTTTTATTAGAAAAATTTTGATGAATTCTCCTAAAAACTTTCAAGTTTTACTTAAAAACCTATCTGAATTTGAAGCTTAGAAATGGAAATTGATATGGATTCTGAAATGGGTCGGAATGGAATTGCAAGTGCAGCTTTTTAAAAGAAAGGTGTTGGAAGCAAATTTTGTTTTATTTTCTTTTAATATGTTTTGTAGGAGATGAATGAGATTAGTGAAGTGGCACTCAATTTGACGCTGACATCAAAGCGTCTTCGTTTCAAAGTTTTGCTGCCTCAACTACAGCGACATGTAAGTGAAGCTGTGCATTTGCAAATTATATATGTGATTTCCATTTAGAAAAAAAAGTTTATGATTATCATTCTGTTAACTTTACAAGCCATTTAGTTCAATCATGTTTTGAATTAATTGTAAGTAATTGAAATATCGTTTACTGAATTCTGTTTTACGAAAAAACAACGTAATTCATTATATCCAGTTCTTGGCCAGGAGTACAGTAAGGGAACATCTCAGGTTGTGTGAGGTAATTCTGTTTCTAATATTAGAGGGAGAAGTGTACCAAGAGAATAAAATCACATTATGAAAATTATTTCCTTATGCATGAATTATGCGCTGAGTCTAAAAAATATTTATATTTATAAGAAAAAAAAAGACTGGCCCCGTTTAGATTGTTGATGTATTCTTTTCTAGTTTAAAACTTTTGATAGAAATATCAAAAGCTCCAATATCTTCCGTTTAATGGAGGCGTCGTCCAGAGTTTTTGAGCGACATTCCTAGCGAAATATCAGGGATCAGTTTGCTAAAAAAAATTTCGAAAAAAGTCTTACGAAATGATTGAAAAAGAATCTGTTGGATTAAGAGAATACTAAGAGAAATAAATTAGGTTTCACTAGCTTTAAGTTCTTACATAGAAAGATAATTGATTTTAATCAAGAAGTCCTGCAGTTTTGATGGTAAAATAAGAAATATCTGGAAATATAATAATGACAAAGTTCGAATTATTTTAAGCTACAGAAGCATTTCTCATAAGAAAGTTTTTTTTGCAATTTTTATTATTTCTCTGAGATAGACATCACAATCTATAAATGGACCATCACCCAGGAATCGTTTCACTTATTAGTCTGTTGTGTATTTTTATTTTTAATGTATTTTAAGGCGGAAAAGGAAGCAGAACATATAAATATCACCGCTCAACAAGATCGAAAATATTATATGGAATGTACCATTGTTCGAATAATGAAAACACGAAAAGTGTTGAAGCATGCAGCTTTAGTCAATGAGGTTTTTATGTTCATGTTTCATTTCACTTCGTACTATTCCCAATATGAAACAATTAAAGTCACTCTGGCGTCATAATGTAGCAAAACTAAATAATATGTTCAAAGTACCATAATTGATTAGTTTTATTAGAATTCTTTCTAGGAGGGATGAATATTAAAATTTAAAGCCTAATGGATTGTGGTCAAATTGTTTCGCTGTTTAATAAATTTCTTTATTAATAGGTGATTGAACAAACGAAATCTCGTTTCACACCTGATGTTAACTTCATCAAGAAGAATATCGAATCACTCATTGAAAAGTTGTATATTCAAAGGACTGACCAAAACGATGAATATCAATACTTGGCATAGAAATCGTTGGTGAGCCTCATGTATAAATCTTAAATTGATTTTGAAATAAAGCATTTTGCTAAGCTATCGATCTATTTATCTTCGTATAAATTGAGAAAGAAGAGTTCTGTAGAAGACTAGCCTGTGAGATTATTCTCATTGCTGAAAGAATTACTGAAAAACCTTTCACACTGTTTTAGGTTGAATTTACAGAATGTCGTAAGGTTTTCTATTGCATATCGGAATATATCCAATTCATTATTATGACATTAAATATTATCATAAATAATATCACTAATGAAACATTTTTGACCGTTCCGACTTGATTTTTTCTTTTTTTGATCTGAAAACTTTGAAACGAATTTTCAAGTTTTTCTAGATTCATCATCAGAGAATTGAATGAGTGAATCACCCAATTTTTTTTTTAGTTTGCATAGAAATAATTTTAAACTCTTATTTCAATCTTACAAGCTTTTATACAACAGCTTTACATGTAATTAAACTGAGATGATTCTAACATGTGTGAGAATACAATCATAAAAATAACAGGTGATAATCAGACAAGTTGTTGGTCCATTATAATCGCAAAAAGTTTAACTACTTTCTCAGTTTTCTTAAACAGCTAAAGTATATAACTGAAACTCTATGAGCAAAAGTAACCACTTGCTTAATTTCCATTTGTTATTTAGTCTTCGGTCATCAAGAAATTGCTGTCCTGAGTCTACATTTCACAAGTTTTTTATAAAGAATTAATCATCGCTGTTTTCTGGACTTAATTTTAGGCAGTATTTTTGCTGGCTTAGCTTAAACACTTCAGAAACCGTTAAAGTATTCAGAGTTAGTGTAATTTCTGAATTGCATCAAAGAAAAATGCTTGATAAATGAAGATACCAAAGTGATTTCGTGTTTGCATCTATAGACCATTTTATCTCCGAATAGTTTAAGTCATTTCGGATACATATTCCGTGTAAATAAATACTTTGTCTTTATATCTGCAGGCTAATGAATAAATATGAGAGAAAAGGTACAGAATAATCGTGAAGCCTGTTTTAATAGTTAATATAATAAGTCGAGTAAATATCGTAAAATAAAAAGTTTAAAGGATTGCTCGCATCAATGATAAAAAAATATAATTTTATGGTCGGCAAGACCAAAGCGTTAAATTTCGAAGTGAAATATTCATCGCATTAAGCCAGGAATGCATTTCATCTTTTCGATCCGCAGCCATCAGAATTCTAAACGAAAAATAAGTTAAAAGTATAAGTAAGATTCTTCCAAAGAGATTATTCGCGTGAATTGCATGACGTGATTTAGTTTGATTAGCTCTAAAATTTTATCCACTTCTCTTTGACTAACGTTCGAGATTGTTGGATCTTTATTAACATGTTTGCTAAATAATGAAACATTGATTTTTTCAATTTTGAACTTCTCAATCTTTTTAGTAATGAAAATGCTGGGTATATAGATTTTTTTGAAAATCTGCTAAAATTCTTTGCTTGTACACAATATTCTAGTTTTATATTATTCTCGTTTTAATCTTTAGTAATATTCTAATTAGATATTTAAATGAGATTATGAAAATCTAAATGAAATGAAAAAAACCAATTTTTCATGCGGCAACCTTATTTTATCCGGCTTTTGCGGATATTTGCCAGGTAGCCAGACATCGATTTGCATTGAATTCGGATATGGACAACATTCCACAGGAATAGGTTTAATTTCATTGCATGCACATGTTCTTAAATCAATGCTTACCACTGGTATCTAAAGTGACATACTAATCATCAATGCATTTATTAGTTATTGGAAAACAGTATCGAACTAGCAGTTGCTGCTGTCAACAACAGCTGAAATGAAAAAGAAGTGCTAAAACTTTTTTCATAATTCATTCATCGGTTTGTGGGCTTAAGTTTTTTTTTTTTTGCATTAAAGAAAATGCAGTGAATCCAGCATTAGAACCATTCATAGAAAAAATAAAATCTATAAACTGTAACTGACTTTCGCGTTTTCATCCTCTGGATATCGCCAAAATCGTAACTGCCCATCCCAAAGCACACACCAGAATCGAGCCCATGAAGCAATGTTTTCAACCGGTTGATATAAACTCTGCAAAAAAAATATTTCACCTTAATTTTAAAAAATTGACATTGTACAAACTTCTGTGCTTTTAGAAAGAAATAATAAAGCAAATTAAAAAAAAAATGAAATTATGAATTGCCGCAACTGTAAAATTGCGGAAATAGAATGGGAAATAAGAAAAAATTATACGAGGAAGAAGAAAGGAAGAGAAACAGTCAATAAAGAGCAAAAAGTAAAATCATTATGTCGGATGTCTAGTTCTGAATATTGCTTTGGTGTAGACATATCTTTTATAAATGAAGTAATGAGCGAAATGTAAACTCAAGATTGCTTTTGTACATATATTTATCATATCTCTGCTGCAGAATTATAATATTTTAAACTCGAAAAACATTTTCGATCAAAAAAAATTACTCACTAAAAAACCTTTATATCCAATGGTACCACAATCTTCTGCATAACAGCGAACTTTCATTTCGACAACTCCATCAAGTGGATAAAGCGTATCAGAGAGATGGAATCTAGTTTTGTTTACACTGCTTATGTTAAGTGATAAATGTCCAATACGCTGGAATGATGGATCTATTACCGCTGATGGTCCACCGAGTGAAACTGGTCCTGGAATTGAAGACGAATAAGACCTACTATTTTTATTTAGCAGGTAAATCATTGTGTTAATTGTACAGTGGAAAAGGAATGACATTTAAAAAGAAAACCGTGTTAGGAGTAATTTTTCAATAAATATTAACAATCCATTAAACAGATATTCCTATAGATTTTATTTAATCTATACTTTATGATTATATATTTCGTAAAACAGAACACTATCAAAATATTCAGAAAAATTTTCACTGGAAATTTAGATTTCAAATGATCTTATTAAGTTACAATTAATAACCTGGTGAAAGCATCGATTTCTGGGATTTTTTCAACGAGTTGCCACGTCTAATATGATATTTAGTTTCATAACGAAGCAATTCCCGTCGGGTTCTCTAAAAAATTACATGCAAAATTTAATTTTAAATATACAAAATTTTCTAGCCAATGAAGGCTTTTTCCCCCTAGAACAAGCCTATGTATTGTGCAGGACTGCTAAAATACTTGATGCGAGAATTAACTTAATTTGAAATGAAGCAAATACTAAGAAATGAACTCAGAACTCGCGATATATCATTTCCTGCCTTTATCAAAAATCTGATCTGGTAAGACAGAAGAAATTGAGAATTTTTTTTTCATCGACACAAACGGCCTTAGCAATAATGCTTATAAAATAACGAATCTAAATAATAAAATTTGTTTCCAATATTTATCTTATAAAATTCGAAAGCAAATTCAAATTTGCGGAAATATTCAAAGAAAAAACATTTTAATAGCTCACAAGGGCGAAAATTTCCAACGTGCAGCTAAAATCATGAGGCAGTGATCGAAATTGAATATAATGCGGAAACTCAAGTCTACCAGAACAAATGCCTTCATCGCTCGTCGTTAAAGTTGTATGATGGACTGTTTCTTCGTATCGTATCAATACAATGAAGTAAAATAACAGCTGGTCTGAAAAGCTTGCTAAAAAACGGATGTTTATTCATTCTAAACGTGACTTGTTAGTATCAGCCATTCATATTTTAAAAAATAATTTTACTAATTTAACTTTTTTTTAAAAATAAAATGGCTTGATACAAAACATATGTCTAAGTGATAGAGTTGCAGGATATTTATTTTTTTAAAGCACAATATTTTAGTCGGGACAAGCTTCCAAATTTACGATAAAATTTAATGTAAAATTTAATAATATTATTTTCTTACCATCATGATAATTGATATGTCCATTAACAAAATCACGCATAAGTTTCACAGAAATATCCGAAAATGTTAAATTCCCCTTTGGCCCATCTGAAATTGAATGCTGAACGCCGCCGGTCGCATGCTTTTGGATCAGTCGATCAAGTACAAAAATTAACGCACGTCTGCGTTCAGTCGCTATTAAAAGCGCTCGTTGAGCATCAACCTGTAAAAGAAGATGGATTAACGTGAATGCAATCAAAGTATAAATCACTTTTTTTTCTAACAAATACAGATATCTTTTGAAGAGAGATCTAATGCGTACGCTAAAATCCGTTTCGTAGATAAATCTTAAGCTGCATACTTCAACATGAAAATAAATTGTGGTTTCAAAAGGCGAAATGCAATAAGGCTAAATAGCTGAACTAAATGATCTAAACTCAGCCGAATTATATAAAGTTAAAGTCACAATATAACTTTCCAACATCAAAGATGTGATGGAAAATTATCAGAACATAAAAAAAAGGTTAACAGGATTTACGTGGAAATGGAAATCAAGCCACTTAGTTTTTTTCTCAATAACATATTTTTTCTTAACTGATATAAGTTTGAAATTATTCTTTTTTTAACTTATATCTGGACTAGAATGTTTTCTCAGTCAATCTCACAATAATTCATTCCAGAAAAGCTTATGTAATTAAATTTAAGTAGTTATTTATGATTCTAACAATTATAATATTTCATAAGTTTTATGAACCTCTTCACGACTTCCTTTGAATTCTTGTGTACTATGGCAAAATGATAGCGCCCTCGAAGCTTGGACAATTTGCTCTTGCTGCACACTGATTGCTTTTTCTAAACGTGCTCGTTCAATCTCGAAGTTCGATCGATCATTCATATTTGTCTTTGACATAGCATGATTGAGAATGGTAGTACTACTGAACGGAGATGTAGTAAATTGCCTAACAAAAAAAAAGGCTTGATTAATTTTTTTAAATTTGAGTTTTAATCGGTAATAAATTTTATAGTTTTCTAGGCATAATCACTTCTAAGTTCAATAAAACTAGCAAAATTTTTTGAGAGTGAAACATACAAATAAGCTGCAGAGAAATCAAAGTATGTATCATTTAGGGAATAAAATCGAAAAAGTTTCAATATTGCACATTAGACAATAATTTTTTTTTTGAGAAGATCCCAATGTAATATAACATTCTAATAATCCAACAATTTCAATTAAAAATCAACAAACAAAAACAAAATATACAAGACATCATGCATATAACCTGATGTACAGTACTAAAATTCTTTCGATTTTATTCCTTAAATAATACTATAAATTTGATCTACTGCAACAGTTATTTGCATTTTTCATTTGCATTTTCACTATTATATATTTATAGCACTAAAACTGCGTTAATTAGAGAATAATTATTCTTTCTATTTACAAGGCAATTTTTTCCAGTTGATAAAAAAATGTCAGCAAGTCTCGCTGTCTATAATTCTAAACATTTTTTTACCTGTTCATTTCCAAATAAAGTTACTGAAGTGAGCACTGCAAAAAACAAACGAAAATAAAAATTACTTTCATTAAAATTCTATGTTCGATTTTCTATTTTGAATAAAATATCTAGAATCTAAGATTTATGAGTTATTCAGAAGCTTAAAAAAATACTTAAAAAAGTTCTTAAAATCACCCAAGTATTACTGTCTCACATCCGGATCGATTTTCTTTCTCTTTCTGTCGATAAAACGAAACTGAATGAGCTAGAGGAACTGTTGCTAAAAGGAATCATCGTCATTACGATACAGGAATTACGAAGGTAACAGAATTAGATGTTCATTAGATATTTTAGTTTTCATATGCACAGTTTATTTACTTCATTACATAAAGCATATAAAAATTCTTGAAATGCTGAGAACATACCCTCAAAATTCTCACGATCTGTTAATACCTCATTAACTGTTGGAGAAGATAAAGTAGTTCGAATTTCAGGTGTGCTGAGAATAGCTGACATAAGAGAAGAATTTTTATCTGGCGTCTGCAGAAGAGTTCAGGTTACACAACAAAAAAAATATTACAGCTCAACAGTTAAAAGAAACTTAACTAAAACTTGCAATTTGATTGTGAATGTATTACTGATCACGTCTTGAAGAGGATTTAATAATATTATTTCAATCTTATCTTTTCCCCTAAAAATTTGTTATCAACGCTTGCACATAATCCTTTGTAATATTTCTAGAATACAAATTCTTAAAAATAATTCCTTACCCGATTAATGAACTGAAAAGCATTATCAATAAGTTGATTGGGTTCGCTGTTACTTTTATTAGAAATGTTCGTTTTGCTTAATTCTTCTTGAATAGCAATCTGTTCCTTGCTAACTGGGAATAATCGCTCTTCGAGTGTGTCGGTGGGCTGCTGAAACGAAAAGATTGATTGAAAAGATTGTAACTTAGTTCATAAGATTGCTTCTCCTTCAGGAAATTTTATTAGTCAGAAATCATCCAAACGACAAAAACTATATCTCATGTTCACGAAAAATGAATACATCTCATTTTGAAATTTTTTTCTTTTATTTTTAGGAAGCAAATGAAGATGATAATTTTCTTAAGCGTGATGGCTGCCACTTTGTTTTTTTTAGCAGTATAACTAAAATTACACTACTAGGGCTAAACAATATTACTAATTCACTAACAATACAAGTAGAACAAGCCACTGATACTGGTCGAAAATCAGAAAATTGAACTGCACCTGGAAAACAAGATAGATTATTGTTTTCAGTTCTAAATTTCGACATATTCTCTTAATACCGAATTAGATGTCAGATTTATTGCTGATAGCAAAATTTTAAAAAGAAAATATACTTTTTGTTTCACAATATGACTGTGGTCGCATTCTCTCTTGCTTTAATGATTTTGCCATTTGCACAGCTGCCTGTAAAAGCTCATCTTCCTCCTGATCTGGATGTAGGGGAATACCAGTAGTAGAAGATACCTTAAAGTAATTTTTAACAATTTAATAGATAATAAACATACAAAAAATCCATGTTTTTGAAATATAGATTCCTATTTTAGTTTAAGACAAAGCTGTACTTTAAGACAAATATCTAAAGTAAAATTCATTTCACATGGTTGCTTCATAACTATGTCTATGAGTTTCAAAAAAAAGGCAAGAAAATAATCAAAAAATATAGCTAGAATTCTTCAAAAAATATAAAAAGTATAATCGTCAAGAGAAAGTGATAACTCAGGTAATAAAATATACGGCTCTAATAATACGTACTTCCCATCTGTCGCGCAAATTTTTCACATTTGCTGAACGAGTGTCAATTTCAACATTATATTCTTTCTTCTGAAAAATGATAAATATGAAATAGTATAGAAAAAAGAATTTAAAAAATTAAAATAACAATCAATTGGAAGCAGAAACTAACTGATTGTGAATGGCAGTGTTCGAATTTAGAAAGCTCGATATTGATTTTAGGTGCAACCTTCGCTTTCAATCTTTCCGCACCTATTTTTTCATCGAGTCTACAAGTTGATGTTGTTTGTTAAAACATCAATCTTTTTTTGGAAAATTTATGTCAAAAGATATTACCGAGAGATGCAAAGATTCGATATCCAAATACTAATATCAAATTTATCATGGAAACTAGAGGAGAAATATGCATTAATTTTTCTATCGAATACAACGGAATTTATAAAATTTTAACTTTTCTTAGTACTGCGAATATTTCTCTATATTTTGAAATCCGAATTACCAATTCTTTTGTTACTTAGTCAAAACAAGCAAGCCCAGTACTTCCTTCCCTAGTTTTTTACTGAATTACTTTCTCTTGAGGTCTTACAGTTTCGCCATTCGTTTTGTGTGAGTTAGTTTATTAGCGTCAATTGAGATTGCCAAAGTGGCACTATTTGCAGCTGTCGTATTTCCATCGATAATGTCACTGCGGTTACTTACGGAGAAAGTTTCTGAAAATGCTAGATATACAGAAACAGTGATAATTTTTGTTAATAAATTTATAATTCATAAATCAATTAAACAAATTTTCTAGGAAATTTTTATCTTTTTGATCATCACATTTTTACATCTGATAAAAATTTGAATCTGGAAATGTTATAACTGAAAAATATTCAGAATTGAAAAAAAATTACCTGTATTCAATTTTGATTCACTATGATTAACGCAGCTGTCATTCTGCAGAAGTAAGAATCCAGTTTTTCAAGATAAAATAAGCCAAATGTATTTCTGTTTCAATCATTTTTGAATTCCAAAGTGATAAAATTGCATTAAATTCTTATTCGTCATTCGTTTTATTCAATATTTCTGATACATAATCAGAATTTGAAGAGCGCTTCACTAAGAAAGAAAAAAGATGAAAAAAAACTTACGTCTTCTAGAGATTTAGGCGATTCTTTTGACGTTTTACGCTGCAATGCAGGAACATTATTATTTCAGATATTTTGCTTTCTTTTGAAGCTTATCCTGATTAATATTATTCTGAAATTATTTTTAAATTGGATTTACCCTGAAAAATTTGTGAATTCCATACTCTTCAGTCTCGGAGCAATTATCAGCATCAGATTTTGATGGTTCCTTATTGTCAAGCAAATTCTTTTTTGATTGTGCACGAGCAGGATATCTTTGGATCAAAGAATTCTAGGAAAGTAATAGATCATATTCCAAACTGATAAAATTGCATTAAATTCTTATTCGTCATTCGTTTTATTCAATATTTCTTTTGGAAAATTCTGTACTTTTAAAATATTGTTAAAGAACAATTGAAAATATAAAACAAAAAGATTTAACAAAAACAAAAAGGATATTTAACATCTTCTCGAATTATGGATACTTTTTGTCACAGTTTCCATTCTCTAAATTAATAATGGAAGTTCTGAATTAATCAATATGTAAACATCGTATTCTCATTAAATGTTCCAGTAAAACCAAGAAATCAAATGAAAACTTACACAATGTAATGAACAATTTTCCTGTAAAGGATCAGTTTCCGTTAATTCACATATAGATGTTGCAAATCGCAAACGTTTTTCGCTTGTATTATGTAGCAAGTTGATCGATTTTAGCGATTCTGATGATTTGAAAATTGCCGCTGTCGCCATCTTTTCCTGCTCATCCGTTTTGTCAGACGATTCATTAGCATATACTACTGTCTCATCATTACGATTGCACTCTGATTTTCTTTCAATTCGAGACAAAGAACCGGTGGAAAGTTTATTGACCGAAGCCAATAATGATAGTTGGCGGTAGGTGTGAACAATATTGCTGGAGAAATCTGAAAAGAAATTCGTACTTCATAAAAATTTATTCTTTTCAACCGCGGCTCAATAAGGAATGATTTATACATATTAAACCAACATGTTCTCTGAGCCATAAAATACTTTATAAATTCTGTAAAAATGGTTAAACGAATGTTTAAGGAACGAAAACAAAAAAAGAAGAGCGGATTATATTGAATTTTATTTTATTCCAATTTACATATTCAAAATGAATTAAAAAGAAAAAAGGAAATCTCTAAAAGATTGTTAAAAAAGGAAATTAACAAGAATATTAAACACTTAGTTACATCTCCACCACTTAATCGTGGTGATGGTCCTTTGAGGAATGATTCCTTGGAACGCATAGGTTTCAGATCGCATTCGAAATTTTCGACATCAGCAGCAAGAGCAGCAAATCGAGCACGCAGTTTCTCATTACGTGATTTATTTGCTGTATATACACCATGTAATGATTCAGAATTTGGCTGAAACATTATTATACATTCAAATAAAAATTCATTAAATTGGAAGGAAGATATGATTTGTCGAAACAGTGCGTATATTTCTCTCAATTAAAATTTCTCTTTTCTTTTTATTCCCATATTAAAATCTCATTACTTCTAAGATTTCTAGATTAGATTAAATTAACAAACATTTCGGGAATTATCCAACGAAATTTTCTTCATTATTTCTAGTTCTTCTGTCGGATAAATTGAATGACCACTCTGCTCCTGATTCTTGTTCAATAATAGATGGGATACAACCGATCCCGCGCCGCCATGTGGCACTGATGTTTCTGAAAACTATTCTTTGGTAATATAAAGTTTCCATGAGACTATGATGAATTAGCAATGGGATTCATAAATTGCGAATAATGATATAATTTAGTATTAAAAGAATGCTTTCTAAATAATTTCATTTTACTTGATCGGAGTTCTATCGAATGAGACAAATTAGCACCTAAATTACAATCTAACAACGCGTTTTCCTTCTCAATAAGCAATTGTCGCTCTTTGCTACGTTGTATAATTCTCTGGAATTTGCATAAATAAAGGAATTTATATTTTCAAGTATCGAAAGTTCAAAAAATGAATACTTCCTCAGGTTAATTCAATTCAATCGTAACAAAATTAAGATAAGGTATAGAAGCAGCGATCACTCAAATTTTCTGTTTTCAAGAATCTATATCTGAGCATATTCATATCTTCCATTTGAGTTCGTCCCTTCAACAAAAGCTTTTAGAATGTTTAACAAATACGATCACAAAACTGATTTTTATTACTAGCCAAATCTTACGAAACAGTATAAATTAAAAATCAATTCTCCTATGAAAAATAAGTGAATATTTCTATAGATTGGTAGAGAAATACTATTAAAGGCAAAAAAAAAAAACAATGGTTTTATTGATAATATCATTCAGGAAGAAAAACTTACAGTTAAATCGACGTCTTCTGCTTCCATGCTTTATATTGATTAGTAATCGGTACTGAGTGTATTTTTTATAAAAAATGGTCTTTTGATACAGTGTAACAGATAAGAAAGCTATTAATTTTTGTCAAACAAGAGCAAGTAAATAATTTACAAGGCAATTTGGCTTTTTGATGAGGTTATACAACTGAAACATGTAGATATTCGATAACGTTGGAAAGCAAATACTTTTAAATCTTATAAGAAAGTTATGGAAACAAAGGCATCCTAATTTTCTTTCTTATCCATGAATATTAACATCTTTTACTATTGCAATAACAGCATTATAAAAATATCATATGAATTTAAATATTCTCTAGTCAATCTAAACGAAATATCCTGCAGTAAATCATTTTTAGATTTCCTTACATTTCATTGGAATGACAAAACTTCACTCAAATACTGAAGCAAAATATCTTGCTACTATGATATTCGTAATTTCCGTTTTTCGTATTATCTTCCTCAAGTACCTTCAAAACAAGATACGGAATCATTTAGTGTTCAAAAACCGATATTTCAATTACAGGATAAACGACTGTATACAATCTTCTACTGTTCAAACAAATTTATATTCATTAATTTCCATTCAATATTTTCATACGTACCTCTCATTTGCCGTGATTTTTCAACTTTAATTAAATTCGAAATAAATTCATGGGCGATGTAGAGATGATCATTATATCTGAGTTACTAAAGTTTCATGAAAGTTTATAAAAGCTATCAGGCTAGAAACTAAGCGATAAAAAGGATTAAATATTTCCTGATTAGAAAAAAAAAATGATTACTCAAAAAATTGCAATCCTATGAGAAAGCTCACAAGTCCCGAAGATATGTGATAGGCAGAAAACTATCAACATAATTTTTTAGTTCTTCACATAGTAAATAAGAAATTTAACAAATCATATTTTTACAGATTTCAAAGATTCAGTTTGGTAATCCACAAATTTCAAAGCTACAATTAACTAGAAAAGCCACAGGTCAAGAATGATCAATGCACTCATAACATGTATCCTTCATCGATTGATACAGCATCTTCAGAGTCCCGCTTATTTCAAATTCGAAAGTATCGCTCCCTGACCCCAATGTGCAATTCTGCTAGCTCATACCTGCATGATTCGAACTGGAATGGTAAAATTGCTAGCTCTGGTTGAACATTATGATGAATTAGCTCGAATGGTTTGCTATCAGCTATGAGTATTAGCCATTTTCATAATCAAATTTCTGCTTATTTTTCCGTCATTTTGAATTTTTCAAAATTTTTGGATGAAAAAGAAACAAAAAAATACTACCGTGATAGTTTGCTATCGTTAAAATACAATTTGAACTGCCTTGCGACCGTTTGTTTATCTTTAACCTTCCGTAAATGTCAACACTTCCACAATTTTTGATTACCAATTCGACAACATTTTCGTTGAGCATCATTAAAAGAGAAATGACGGACCGCATGAAATTTTGCTTATCCTTCGTTTCTTGGGCGTGTAAGTTTGCGTTTCATTGTTTCATTGAATGATTATTATCGATGGGGTGATTGAGTGCGATCTTTCTGTGCGAGATCAATGGATGTAGAAACTCTCTAGCAAGTATTAAGGGATAGTTCTCGTAATAATACTTATTTCTGGGATATTTTCTAGGACAAGCCATACAGTATTCAATCCCGAGTGTGATATGTGGTCGTGATTGTTTCTTATGACGCAATGAGGTCTGGTGAAGCAGGGCAGCACAAAAATACAGAAAGCATTAGATTCTTTTCTGTTTCTTGAAAATGTTATAAATTTCGGTCTTGGATATTATAATATCCAGGGAAAGGTAGTGAGTGGTAGGATTTTTTAAAAAATTGAATGATTCAGTGATGCAGAGTGGAAGTGGAAGCGGCGCCGGTTCTGATTTATTCAGCAATTACGAGCAGCATCCACCACCTCCAGGTTCACGTTTGGCGCAATATCTGCATGGAAACAACACCCAGCAAATACCGCGACCCTCTAGTTGGGCCAATCGTAAGAGTTTCTTCAGCATTTCGAAATTACAAGCACTTAATGAAATAAAAGATGCCAGTTGACTGTATGGTCATTTCCGCATAAAATTAGATGAGTCTTGGAACTATGGATATATTAACATGAAAAGATTTATAGCATATAAATCTTTTATCTCACAAGAAGGATAAAATTTACAAACGAATGAAGCAAATACATGAGTCAGACCAAAAACAAAGCAAGTTTTTTTTCAGTATTTTAGAAAATTATCTCATTTGTCAATTAGTTTTTAGACTACCACATATTTTTTGTAGGGATGCCATCAAATCAAGCAACCATAGCAGGTCCTTATACCTTCAACAGTAATCCTGCTTCACATTCGAGTCATGTCTGTTATGTCTTCATTTATTTGCTTTTTCGACTTTTTTCTTATTTAGTACTATTACAAATATCGAAATAAAAATAAAGTGTAACGACATCCAAAAATCTAAATTGGAAAGCTTCAAAGAAATATTTTATACAAAGACATTTCTTGACTCCATGATAGTGCCGAATGCCGAGCGCATTGTTATCTTCTGAATTATAAATACCTCATTATTTTCTGCTAGCAGTGTTTTCAAAAAAATAAGTATAAAAGTGATTAAAAATGCTTAAATATTAGGAAATAATAAAAGGCAACTTGTGACTTGCAGATGAAGCCTTGAATATGAACATATCAAGTTTATGAACGCATGATGATATCTCACCTACTGAACTTATTTTGTAAAAGTTTTGCAGCTACCGCATTTTACATCGTCTTTTGCGGCAATGGGATTAAGTGATGAAAAAGAAAACCCATCACTATCGGCTATGCCTTATGGTTTTCCAACATCGTCACAACGGTCACTTAATTACTGTAAGTACTATAATGAGATTTGCTTTAACTGCACCTGAAGGATTTTATCATAGCAATCATGCACGGTTTTATTCAGCATTTTGTTCTTCAAGAATAATTTATTTGGATGGTCACTCGTTTTATCCATATTCATAATGATCATTCACTTAATTGTAATTGAAATATTCTTAAGTAAACTGGAGCAAGAATGGTGTTTGTTTATTACATTTAATATACTACAAAAAAAAAATCACTGTCAGCTGTTATATCATTGCCGTTATTTTGATTTCCATATACTTACTTAAAGATCTTGAATCATTTTTTAGAACTTCAATTTCTATTATTTTCAATTTTTATTGTTATATTTGTTTTTGAGCTAATGTAGCACAAGCTCTGACTGCCTCTCCGATAATGCACGATCCGATGAGACCAAGCAGCCATATAAGTCAAGAAAATTGTGGTCCAACTACTGCAAACTATATGGTTTGTTTTCTTTCAAAAAAAATATGAATAGAAACTTTGTTAGAAAAAAAGGAAACTGGTATGGAATTTTCTTGACTGAATAACTATATTTTCCAGCAAGAAAATTTCGGTGGAACAACATATTTTTTCACTCCAACCACAACAAATTCCACTGTTGTTGATGGACAATCATCTATTCCACAGAAAGACGATCGTGTATATGTGGTAATTTCTTTATTAGTTTCGATTTATTCAATCTTGATAATGGAAATATATTCCAGGCTAACGAAACTTAAAAGATGTAAAGACATTTTATTGGATTGTGAATGGTAGAGCTTGACCATAGAAAATAGAAAAAATAATAGATTTCGAGATATATTTTATCCTCTTATATCTTTGTCATGTAATTTTGTTGCATTTAAAAATTATATGCTCTTTAATAATAATCTTTCTTTTCATATTTTTAGCATATTTTTCTGTTTTCTTCGTCTTGAATTCAAAACACGATTGCTGTTGTTTAATATGCTAATGTCATTTTCTTTTTCCCAGTGGTTTTTTTCAGACAACAAATGGTAATTTTGTGTATCATGGCCCATTGCCACATATTGGGTATATAAACGCCACGAGGACTTTTATTTTGCACCACCTGAGTTAAAAATGGTATTAAATTTATAACAGAATACTGTATACATTTCCGTTCAGTAGTTGCCTTCGAAGACGATTTGGTTGCCAGTGATCCAATTTTAATTGGATGCGAATATGATGACTGATGTTATTGTCTATGCTTAAATTTATATGTGTTTTTATACATAAAGTTGTTTAAATTTCAGGAACTTTTGCAACGGCAGCTTGCTATACAATGTCGCGCAGAACCATCACTTTATCCTGATATCCCGCAAAATGTCGAATACTTCCAGAATCTTGTTCCACTTGAAAATGTCAAATTTGTAGGTGGCCATATGGAACGTGGAATCACCGGGTCACACATTACAACAGTCTACAAAGCAATCAATGGACGTGACGGCATGCCGTACTGCTTAAGGCGAATTCATAGTAAGCATAATAATTTCGTAAAAAATGATAAAAGAGGTGAGGTCTTATGTAAATCTTTAAATACCATATAGGATTATATAAATTAGTGAGATGTATTAGTTAAATTGTTTAACATCTTGATTTCACTTGACCAATTAATTGTGAAATGATTATTCCACATTAGAGTAATTCAAATCAAAAGTTCTCGTCTATTTTTTAAATTTGTGGGAAACTACTTGGGTTGCAATTATTTCCATTTACTCGATATTTGGCATTGTTATAACCATTACGAATTTGTATTTTGAAATTTCTTTCTTCGTATTTTTTAAACTAAATACCATTTGTCTTACTTCCTGCAGATTTTCGAGTGAATACAATGAAGCAACTGTCATTAGCTGATAACTGGAAGAAATTAATGCACGTAAATGTTGTGCAGCTGAGAGATGTTATACAGACACGTCAGTTTGGCGATCACTGTGAGGGATTTTTTGTTTTGGTTTAAAAAACAGAATAAATTAGTCTTAAGCTTCGATCTTTTCTGTGCTAAAACAGACACCTACTTTTTTCCGTTAAGGATATATATATCTCAAATTTCCATACATAAATCTAAAGTGAAAACTGGAAGCTTTACCACATGTAAATTTTGATTGTCATTTTAATTGTGCAAGAAAAATGGAGTGCAAAAAAATATCAGTGCATTTCAGCACTGATATTTGCCTATGATTATCATCCTCTCTCAGAAACGTTAAAAAATCGACATCTGAACAGTCGACTGAATGGTACGTGTGCTACATCTTATTTTTAAAATATTTAAGACAGTTGAAAAACAAAAGGCATCTATTTGGTATTTAATTTTTTCTAAAAAAGATTAGGATCCCCTGGTTATTCGCGGGATTAAAAGGAAGGCTTCTGAAATCAAGAAATTTAGATAAAAATTGGCATAGTAGCTGATTATTTCTAAAGTTAATAGCTAAAAAAGTGTTCAAGGTTATGGACACCGAGGCTTATTTAGTTTGATAAAAAAAAAATTAACTTGCTGTGGAATTGGTTTGATTTATTAGAAATTTTTTTAATAAACTCAGTTGAGAAATAATTATGCAGAATTTATTTATTGTTTTAATACATCAATAATTCACATGCAGGTTCTTCGAAATTGGGATCAGTTGCAAATATCCCTGGAGGCGTCCGGTGATACAAGAATCTTTAATGTGGTCCTACATTGTACAATTATCATCAGCCCTTAGAGCTATACACTCGGCTGGGATGGCTGCGCGAACTGTTGATCCATCAAAAATTATTATTTTTGATAAAACCAAGCAAGTATTTTTGACTTCGAATATATTTATAATTCTAAAATTTAAGGTGCCACGCATATTGGTTCGAAACAACTGCATTTGAAAATAAATGTAAGCTTATAATAGAATTTTATTCTGCATATTTCGTTACCATATTTTGTTAGATTGCTTTCGTTGGTTCATTCTCCTTAAGTTACATATGAATATTAGAAATAAGGAAATCATAATAGAATAAGCATTTCAAAGATATCAGTCTAAAAGTATGATAACCATAAATTTCTTGTCTTAACTGATTTTATGGTTTCTTATTAATCAATGTCGTTTATTATTTTCAGAGTAATGTTGAGCAGTTGCGGTATTCTGGATGTCATTAATCCTGGAAATGATCATAATATACAATTGTATCAAGTATGCTGGTCTCTCGGTTTTAATGATACAAATAAAATGATTAGTGACTATTGCAATTATGAAAGAAAATCAAACTTTTATTGTACATTAATGAGTTTTCTCAGATCAACTATGTTAACTAAGGTAACCAATTGCATTTTTTTTAGCAAGATGATTTGAATGGTCTTGGTCGTGTACTAATTGCTTTAGCAATGGGTTCATTGCATGCTATACGTCGTGAAAATATTAGCAGCAGTATAAGCATTATCAATCAACAATGCACTACTGATTTAAAAAACATTATTACGTATGTTATTATATTGTATACTGTTTCAGTGACATTTTTTATTTTGTTCCGCTCTTTTTAGTTAAAATAATTCCGACTAGAAACAAAATTTGTCTTGAAATTTCTAAATATTGTTCATCGTCTGATAGATATTTAGTGAACATTTAAAGCTCTAAGCTACTTTTAGGCTTCTATTACAAGCTTCAACTCAGCGTCCTCATTCTATTAATGAAGTGATGCCAATGATTGGTGCTCGTTTCTATGCACAACTTGAAACGACGCAAATGAAGAATGACCTTCTGGAAAATGAATTATCAAAAGAATTGGAAAATGGACGTTTGTTTCGATTGCTATGTAAATTAAATACTATAACTGAGCGAGCAGAGTAAGTTTATTGTTATTCTGATGATTTCCCTTAATTTTCTGAATGAAATTTTTTTTTTTCATTGCTCAGATTTCAACTTAAGCTTTTTCTAAGCAGTTGAAAAATCTTAATTCATTATTGTTGAAACGGTTTAGCATAAGAAATCTCTTATAATATTTATTCTATAAATATTATTCGGAGCGCTTAAAAAAAAGGAAAAAAAACTATTGTAAATACCGAAATTTTCCAATTTAATTAGCAAAATGATCTTGATTTTAATGTTTGCAAAAAATATGAATTCAGGTTTCAAATGGATATGTCATGGAGCGAAACGGGTGACCGTTATTTGTTGAAGTTATTCCGAGATTATTTATTTCATCAAATGACTGAAACTGGTAAACCTTGGATCGATATGGCACATATTGTTACTTCCTTGAATAAGGTTGTTGTTCCCAACTTTCAGGTTAACTGTACATCAGTTTTACAATTGATTGGAAACTGAATAATCCGGAGATTTTGCAGTTCTTAGTCGATTAATGATTTTGCAAACAAATTTTGCGATATGGTATTAATGCCATTTTTCAGAGTTTTAGCTACAATAACTGGCGGTGATTATTTTTCGTCATGTTTCCAATCGCTAACTCTTTTACTTTGTGATTTCAGATTGGCTACTATTATTTAAGAAACTATGAATTCTTAATAAGATTCAACTGTTTATATTCTACTCATTAATTCGTTATTTTTTCCGCATTTTCTAGTCTCTTATAGAGATTTATCATTTGTTCCCATTACTTTTTTGATTTTGGATAGTTTCTATTCCAATGATTTATTAATTAATCGAGCCAATAAGCCTTTGAAAACAAATTGATTCCAGTTAGATGCTGGTGTTAACGAAAAAATTCAATTGGTTTCGCGTGATGGAGAAAATGTGCTTGTGGTGTCATACACAGATTTGAGACGATGTCTGGAAAATGCTTTCAGTGAATTGCAAAATCGACCACCATCAATACCAAATCCACTATTGCCAATAGTTGGTCATCCCTAACATCTTTTCTTTGATGAGCTTATTGTTATTTGTTGTTATAGTAACAGGTGAGCTAAAAATTTATTATGAATCTAGTATCAATTTTTTGTATGAAATTTTGGTATTTTTGACATTGTTATAAAATGGCGAGATACATCATATCAAGATTATTTTTTGCGTACTTTTTTTGATATTATGGAAAGTATAATCATTTACTGAAGCAAATATTCCGTACTTTTTCTTTGCAAGTCTTATTCACTTGGCAGTTGCAACTCATTTTCTGCGCATATACTTAGAGTTATTTAGATGAAACACCTATTACTTTTTTTTTTCAGTATAAGATACCAATTTTATTTATCACAAATTATGGTTTATTGTTTGTTTGTTTCTGGTTTGTTTCATCAATTCAGATTGTTTTCACATGAAAATTATTTTCATGTTTTAACTTGCCACATTATTTATGGGTTTTGTATACTTTAATATTTTCAAATTTATTTGATTTTTCAAGTTTTTCAATTTGATTTGGTATATTTTATGTTATGAAGCGTGATATATTTCCATGTTGTTATCAACAGATGTTTGGTTGCTTTATTTTGTCACGTTTCCACCATTCTTTTTAAAATTGTAGTGTTCTCATTGTGCGTCAATATTTAATTTGTATATGAGTTTCTCTACCTTTTTCGATTTTCTCAAGCCTCTTCACTTCTGCTCAGAAATCGGTTGTCTGCATTTTAATTTAGTGGATTTGGTCGTATCATAAATCTTTATCATCTAAAATCTTGCTTGATCAATCTCCGTTTTCTCCATGTTGAGTTTTTTGCGGAACATTGCGGTTGCAATGAGTACTGGTGTCTTAGGACACTTTCTTTTTTTCTTTTTCGCTCTATTTCTATTAGTTATTATAGCATGTAATTTTCTGATCGTAGAGATAAGAGAATGGAAGAAAGATATCAAAATCGTATATACTTCCTGGTTGCATCGAAAATTTAACTATATTGAAAAAACATTCTTTATGAATAAATTCTTGTTCATGTCATAATTTGCTTCGGAATTAAGTAATTTAATTGTCTTTCCATTTATTTTGTTTTTTTATTTAAGTTTTTAGTTCTGTTTACTGTTCAATTTCTATATCTCTCTATATCAATTTATATTCTAAACGGAACTAAATCCTTCGGATTTTATTTTTATGTCTGACTTATTACTCTGATATCATTTTGCCGGTATTAAGGAAGTTAATATAATCAGTTTCAGAGAATTCGATAAATCCTTGATTTTTTTTGATTCTTAATTTCTTCTGATGGTTTAGTTTTTTATTTTGATGAAAAGTATTTTATTTTATTTTGTTTCGTTTGGTTTTCAGGAAGTCGAATTTTAGATTTTCGGATATCAAATTTCTTATAACGGGATAAATCATTGGTTCGGGAAATATTTGCACTAAGCATGAAATGTTGTAATGAATAAACAAAATATTTAAAAATGAAATGGCTTATGCTTATACTTGTACCGAGAGATATGAGCAAAAGGGTTAGGAATAAAGGAAGGTTTTGAATTTTGAGTGAAAGTCTTCTTTAGTTAATCGGTTTCGGCTTGTATGAAATAGTAGTGACATAACGCTCATTCACTCTACTAATCAATAAATTTTTTACAAAGGATATATCTCATTGTATCTTGCTTGGCAATCTGTTTGTTTTGTTAAGTATTTCTTTTCTCTGTACAGATAATGTTTTATTTCGTTTTATTGTGTTTTTATATGTTTGCATACGATAACTTCTAGGTGTGACATGTATTTGAGTCTGCATTAACCATTTTTACGAGAAGTTTCTAGGTTCATAGTTTACATTTTTAGAATAAATAACGCATGCTTACGGAGAATTTGATTTCCTTGTTATGAAGATTTTTCTCAAATCTTCTTAATCAATGGTATAGAATTTTTTTCTGAGAGTTTGTGCTATTTCGAGATATAGCTAAATGCAAAAAATAGGTCGTATCAAGTTATAAAGGATGCTGTGGCGGGTGATTTCTAAACGTTTACTGTAAACAGTAAACGCATAAGCCACAGTTTTTAAATTATCGGTTGAACAGCAATATTTTGATTATATGCGTTAGAAGCATTCCTTATGAATGAAAGACTCTTCTTGAGGATTGTTATTTGGTAGCGTAGCCAAAAGTCTTAATAGCAAAAAGTCTTAAATGTTCCCCACAATTTTTCTAAATGTATATTAAGTGAAAATTTTGAAAGGATAGTTTTATATTCATGTCGTATGAAAAATTTCCGTTTTTAATTTCAGGTTAGGTAATTTCATTCAAAAATCTTTGTCTACATTTCGATTATGTTTTGCTGCCAAGTGCACAGGAGTGCTGCTATTGTTTCAATTTATGTATGAGTCGTGATTTATTATCTGCAACACGGTCTTTTTCATATTTATTTTCTGCAACGTGATTTTTTTCATATTTAAGATGCATTTTTTAATGCTTATTTGACGTGTCACTGTTTATGTTTTATGGTTTGCTCTTGTTTGTTTTGCTAAGTTTCCACGACTTTATGCGGTTTTTATTAATGCATAAAATGAAATTAAGTTTTCAGAAAACTATGATTTTTACAGTATGGTAATAAGCCATTATTGTCGTATTGTACTTAAATCTTTTGATTTTCACTTTTATTTTATACAACTTGGTGAAGGCAACATGAAACTCTCCTCCACACTAAACATTTTTTGATATGGAGAATCATAATAGTTATATTCCGTGCAAATCCAAGCTGCTCAAGATTTAAGTACTTCAGGCGTCGAGATTGGAGCCAATTGCTGCAAAAGAAATCGACAAGCACACTAAGGCAGCATTAATCTGTGCAATTCTATTATCCCAAGCTATCATTTTGTCAACGGGTTCATTGGTGTGAATTAGCGTGCTCTTTGCGGCCGTGCTGCTATTGGCGATCTCATCACGTGTGGATAGAATGATACAGTTGAATAGTTTTATTTGCCATGATTTTATCACTTTTTTAATGTATTTCTTGGTCGGCCCTTCAACGTATCTTTTGGCCACCATATATGTGCACGTCATGTCAATCATAGTAAGAAAATGCATACATGGTAATTGAAGTTCTCGAAAAAGTTGGTAATATAATACTTAAAAATTAGGTTTTATGCTTATGCTTAATTAAATGATCAGTTACTTGACTTGTATTTTGGCTTAGAACTTGGATATGGGTTGCTATTGTCATTTAGCTTGATAATTTATTAGTATTTGTAGAATGCTTATAATGTCGCTAAGTTTTTTTCTTTAATTTTCTTAATCTGAAATTGAAAATCAGACGAAATATGCGGAGATGTTGGTGGTTATGTTTTATTCTGGTTGGATCATTACTAGTAAATTGCGTTGCGCATGATGAAAAAGATAACAATGATAATGATCTTGATGAAAAGAATGTAGTCGATGGGGAAGAAAATAGTGTAGAATTTGTAAGTTTTTATTGTTATTTCTTAAATTTTCGTTTAATTCTTCTTTATTAAGTGGTAGTTAAATTTTAAATGTTCAGTGCGCCTAAGTTTTCATTGTTCCTTATTGCACTTAAGCAAGACTATGTAATATAATGTCTGAAATTTTTTCAGTACTACTCTTCTGTGTATTGGTTAATGATTGTTTGCTTCTGTGATTTTCCTTAGCGTAGCTCTTCCAAATATCTGCAGTCTTGTCAGACTGAAATATAAATAATCCGAAACTTCTTTCTTTTAGTCTTACGTTGCTGTACCTAACGCCGATGAGATTTCCAGGTATATCCTGGTCCAAGTATTTTCCCACCAATACTTTGCTTTAATTCAGCGAAATAAGATGTGGAACATCCAACTGTAGTAGTGACCCAGCTAAGAGTGTCTTCTTACAGTTTGCCAATTCGAAACAGAAAGTGAAAATTCAATTTCATGGAAGTATCACATTAGTTAACTAGGCTCCTCTAAATTCTTTCTTGCTCAGAACAGCTTGCATTCTGACTTATTTGTGATTTGCACTTTTTTTCAGCGTCTCTTTCGTCAAAGAAAAAAACATTTCGCTTTTTTACATAGTATGCTTTAAATATGAAATGATGCTTGACTTTTCAAGTTTTATAGTTTCCCGTCTCTAGTAAATCTGTATTGCTAAGGAAAAAAAAGCAAATTTTAATTTTTAACTTATAAAAAAAGGCTCATTTTGCTTTAGAAATACATACCACCTCCATTTCAAACACCAACAATTCCCGGTTCACCGCTTTTGGTAGACTGGTTCTCAAATCGTAATGCAGTTGGTAGGAAATGGTTCATATCAAAGGGCAAAAAAGATAATGTAGAAGATTCAATAGCAAAATTTAATGGTATCGCCATTATTTTTCTTGGAAGTTGTATTATTGGTTTATTTTTTTTTAGAAAATATAATCTGAAATGGAGCAAAATTTAATAACGTTTTAAACAGTTTTTGTTTGGAATAAGATAGTCCTTCAGGCACCAGTTTTGATGATGGTGGTTATAGAGAAAAAAAATAGTAATCTTCTTCAGGCCAATGGGACATAGGCACTCCATCGAAAATTGTGATCGATAATGATTTCGGATTGATTGTGAAGACTAGAGCACGGCATCATGCGATTGCTGCAAAATTCAATCGACCATTCAAATTTGACGGCAAATCTTTAGTTGTACAGTTAGTTTTTCGTACGTAAAGTTAGTAGTGGGAATGAATTTTCCGAGTTTGAACTTATTAAAAAGTCATTGTTATGGATGAAAGCAAGGCGAACATCCTATGTTTGTTGTAGCAGTTTCGAAGAACTGTAAAGGAATAATTGCTCTTATGAAAATGCAAGTGTTTTACTAGTAATTTACTTAATTTGTTCTCAGGTGAAAAGGAAAACAAATCACCGTTTATACTTATAATATGCACAAAATAGCAGTTTGTTATCAATGCTTTTTTAATAAAACATATGTTGCAATGACTTTAAAAAAGCGTTTTTGATCTAAATTTTAGTTATATTGTTCATTAAAAATTGCTTAAGAATTTTTCTGAACGACAAAAAATGCATGAAGCTACTCAGCATATGAATTTTTCCATTAATTTGTCGATTTATTTTCTTAAGCAAATGTGCTAATTCTTCGGTTAAATTAGTAGAATATATAATATATAGCTTTCAGATACGAAGTAAAATATGAAGAGGGACAGGAATGTGGTGGTGGCTATGTGAAGTTATTAACGGAGGGTATAGAAGCGCTAGAAGAATTTACAGATAAAACACCATATACAATAATGTTTGGACCTGATAAATGTGGTGCGAAATCCAGCATCTTGTTTATTGTTCGCTTCAGAAATCCCAAAAATGGCACTGTCTCTGTTAGTTCAAATATATTCAACAGTTCTTACAAACATATGAAGATTTCGCAAATATAAGCTGGTAGCTTAGTGGCAAATGCAAAGCCGAATCACTAAATTATGATGTGTGTGGTGCAGTAAGTTTCTGAATAGGGCTTGCTTGCAGACCCATGTGACTACGTTTTGAAAAAAGTTATAATGTTTGCATAACTGATTTATTTTACCATAATTAAATTAAGAATATGTAGAATTTGAATGTACTATTTTTGAATTGAATTTTGGTAATCAATATACTCATAATTTACCCATAATTAAGAATTGAATATATATGTATAAATTTTGGTAGTTACTATTTTTTGAATTTGAATTTTTTGAGCTCCGATTGATAATTAATATAATCACGAGTTTTGAAATTTTTTTGAATGAAAATGGTTTTGAAATTTTTTTCAAAAAAATAGGAGATGCTCTCGCTGCCTAATCAATATGGCCCCGAAATTTGAAACTGGATTTACAAAAAGCTACAACTACTAAAAACGTGCTTTCTCTAAAGATCATTTTCTGAGCGTGCTTTTTTTAAGGAGCATCATATGAAACAACCATCTAAATCAGTTTCAACATATTTCGATGATCACAAAACTCATTTGTACACTCTGATTGTTCGCCCAGATGAAACGTTTACTGTGCTGGTTGATGAAAGTAAAATTATGTCTGGTAATTTAATTACCGTAAGTTCGTCAATCCTATATTTTTCAAATTTGTTTGCAGATATCTTACATTTTAGGAATCTGATGTCTTATATTTCAAGAATCCTTTTCGAAATGTTTGGAGGAATTTTTCTGCAGAAATAAAAATTGGAAGCTTGAGAAATGGACTTTTTCCTGGGCATTTTTATACCTTCAGGATCTCGAGCCATCGATTACGCCGCCAACAATAATTGATGACCTGGCAGATAAAAAACCTGAAAATTGGGATGAACGTGAAAAAATAGATGATCCAGATGCTAAAAAACCTGATGACTGGTGAATTCTTTATGAAATGTCAATTTATGTTAATTAGTGAATAAAAGTATAATCAACTGTTTTCAGTGGAACTTTGACTGCAAGATTAATACAAATTAGAACAAAATTTAAAAATCACTCGTAGTTAAATAGGCTCATATGTAAACTTCATTTTACATGACTTTTAAAATAAGAAAGCGTAATAGCAGTACTGTTATAGTCATTTGATTAACTGATTTGATCGAAGAGAAAAGTAAATCTGTAAATTCAGAAGATTTTGTTATTATTTTTCATTTATTATTAATATTGAATTTGTCTTGATATACTATTTCTGTTGTTTAAGGGATGAGAATGCCCCTCGTAAAATTGAAGATACAAATGCTATAATGCCTGATGACTGGCTTGAAGAAGAAGAACCATTAATTCCGGATCCAGAGGCAGTAAAACCATCAGATTGGGATGACAGCATGGATGGTGAATGGGAAGCACCGAGAGTTGATAATCCAAAATGTAAAAACCGGAGTGGTTGTGGCAAATGGACAAAACCAATGATGGATAATCCAAATTACAAAGTGAGCACTGAATTTCAAATGTGATTTTTCACTTGGCAAAACTTATTGTTGGTTATAATCTTCGTTTTGTAATAAAATTGAAATCATATGTTTTAGTTTCACTAAATTTATCTCGTAAATATATTTGATCAAATATATTTAATATCAGTTTAAACCTATGATTTCGAAATGTAAAAGAAGTGGTACTGAAAACGTACAGATATATTGCTTCTTTTTGTTTTTATCATTATTTTCATAATGATGAAATAACGGATAGAAAAACCTGTTTAATTCAGAATTGAAAAATCACTTTTTCAGGGAAAGTGGAAGCCACCACGCATTGCAAATCCTAATTATAAGGGGAAATGGAAGCCAAAACAAATCAAGAATCCGAATTATTTCGAACCTCATCCATACTCTCAACTACAACCTATCACAGCGCTTGGAATTGAACTTTGGACAATGAGTGCAAACATCATTTTTGATAACATTTATATTGGAGATGATGAAAATGCGGCTTCCAATTTCGCCAAGCAAACTTTCAAAGTTAAACAAATTCAGGTATTTCAGCATTCCTACAAAATGATCTTTATGAAAGGAAATTGGAAATTTGGTTTTCTCTGATTTCTAAATTTAAGTTACTATAACTTTTGATTATGTATAATTTATTTTACAGGAGGTAGCTTATGAAAGTGCATCCTCTCCTGGTCAAGGAATATTTAGTAAACTTGTATCAGCTACAGAGGAACGGCCATGGTTGTGGGTTATTTATATCCTATCCATTCTTATACCAGTAATCATCATAGCCATTATTTGCTTCGGACGTAAAAGTCGTCCAGTTACGCTGGATTATAAAAAAACTGATGAAGTAAGCCATATACTAGTCTCTTAACTGTTAAAGGTCTTCAAATATCTTGAATTTAGAGAAAAATTTTTTTCTAATGTTAGAAATGGTTATGCTTTTTTTTTTTTTTTTTTTTTTTTTTTTTTGAAGTCGCATCTTGACGATGAAGTGCCGGATCTTGTTGGTGACGATGATGAATCTATGGAACGTAGTTCGCAAGAACCTGATGCACATGAAGATAATGCGAAAGAAGAGAAAAGGACTTCTTCTGGTTCACCAAGTCGTTCCCATATAGAAAAGGTAGAGATAAAAAAAAATTTTTTTCGTAATAGTTTTTATTGACGTGGGATTTACTTGGAAAAATGAAATCCTGATACTCTATGTCTAGGTTTTTTAGCTATTTAAATTCTTTTAATAAAGAAATTAATGGGAAGCATTGTTTAGTAATAGTAATTAGATGGGTCGAATTTTGAACAAAACAATTACCGATAAGGGCTGGGTCTGCATAAGTCAGTATTAATGTAGTTAAAAATAATTAAGTATAAATGGATCACTGCAGGAATCATCATCTGGTGAGGAAATCAGAGGAGATCACAATTCTCCGAAAGTGAGGCGCATACGTCAAAGAAAACAGGATTAGAAAATATGGATGTCATAAACTCTATTATAATTTTGTTATGTAGTCATCTGTAAGCAAACAAAAAGTGAAATTATTAACATCATTTTTTTTATTTATTAGCGTTCATCGTTTTGTTAGCTATTCCAGAACCACTTTTTTTAAAATCATTTTTCTAAAAATGCATGATGCTGTTGTTGCGATATCTACCTATGAGTTTTTTAAAACTTTTGGTATTATTCATCGTTTGTTTTTAGAGCTGATTGTTACAGTAAAGAAGTTCTTTCTTAGGATTTTATGATGTACGCCTAATTTCTAAGCACCGTAATTTTCACCTACAAAATATGTATATGGATATGCATAGACAAATCAAAGTACATTTCCCCAATGTCATTTGGAATTTTAAACATCGAATTAATCATCTTCAATCTTATAATCAATCTTTGTTCATTTGAATATTAAATATAATTTTCACTTATCCGGAAAAAAAAATTAGAGTTTTCGAACGATCCTTTTTTGGAGCACTTATGATATTTCAGTGGTCTTCAAAAAATAGTTTTTAGATTCTGTCGAGCAGAATGACAGCGCTATCAAATATCAATGGCAGGTTAGCTCTTACTATGTGAATTCTTCACATTATCTGCCAGTTGTGGATGATAGTATTTTGGTTTTTTATTTCATTCTTATCATTTTATTGCCAAATTAGGTTTCTCATTATACCATTTTATTGCCAAATAAATGATAATTAAGAGTACAGGAATGGTTGAAAAGACCTAGTATGCCCTGAATATTTTTCCTAATTCTTTGTTTGGATTTACAAGCAAAATTTTTGCAAAAATTTCTTTGGATGCATTTTTAAATGCATTTATTCTATTGACGCTTATTCTATTGACAGTTTCAGTTGACTGCAAATTGTTACATTTTTGATTTTTAGGGGCCTTAAAATTTCCTAACAAAAAAGACAGCTTCGACCTAGAGCTACCTTATTTTATTCTGCTGATATCTTTTCTTTTGTTTCTTTGGTAAAAATAAACCGAGTGCATTTACTGGAATAATGAACACATTTTAATAGTATCTAGCTTCCCAAATTTCTGGAGATCTTGGCTTTGTCAGGAGAGTTCATTTCACCACGACCTAATCATGTGAACATAGCCAAGAAGTTTATAATTTTTTATTTTAGTTCTTTTCTTTCATTATCATTTAAATAACTTTTGAGAGGATCAAAAGTTCTGTCTCATGGGTGTTCATTGAGACTTCGACATGATTTCAAATAACATCTACGTTTGATCAAATGTTTTTCAAAGCGCACTGTCATTGATGTGAACGGAAATTGTACGGTTTTTGCTTATAGTTTAATAATCAAAAAATTCCTAGCCAATGGTTTTTTTTTTGGTTTTTTTGCGAATCGATGCCTTTTGATTATATTCTTCTTTGTAGCTAATTTTGCTCTAATAAATTTTTCTTTACTACTTCTAACAATTGTGAATTAGCTTATCTTTTTTCTCGTCGTAGCTAAAGTAGGTTTGATGCCCACAAATAAGTTCTTTTAATTTATATGTTCGCGAATCCATTTTATCGTTAATTCACATAATAAATCACAATTATAACCCAAATTACTTGACTTATTTCATTTTAGATACTATGTTTTTTAATATTTTTTCGATTGCGATAATTATTGGTCAGCTCTGTCACAAATTATTGGAGAGAATGACATTAATATAATAAAGCGGACAAGAAAGATATTTGCAGTCCTAACGATTCACAAAAACAGTGAAATTTCAGTTTGTCCTGTGAAATAATGAAATGCAAACTGGTGGTCTCAGTGAATAAGAAAAATATGCTCAGCTGTTCTACTAATTCCTCTCCCAAGGTGTTGCCTGAAGCAAGATATATTTAGTCCAAAATACATTTTTTAGAGAAAATTATATTCATATAATGCTGTTTTGTTGATTCATATTGAACACAGTGTTCAGCAATCTGATACTTTTTTGATATCGTTGATCTCGAATTCGAGAGTACTCGTTCCAACTGAAAAATCAGTTTTATTTTACATTTAAAATCCTGGAGAATCTCTGAGTTCAAATTCTTGCCTCTTCTTTTAGATCCGTCGAACATATAAATTAGCAAATACCGAAAAATGAAATATTCATGAATTTTAATATTTTAGATTCGTAAATTTTAATATCTTAGATTTCCGTAAATTTTAATATCTTAGATTTTTCCGGAATAAAAAGATCGACTTTTTCTTGATTCTTTTCCAGTGCGGTAGATAAACTGCCAATAATTCCCTGGAGCTTGTTGAATCCAGTTTTACTTTCGTATCAATGTATAGAGGTGGAGGGGCTGGTTCAATCCGGATGCGATCATGGGGCCGTGGCAATGCCCAAATTTCTTTTGTAGCCAGTAAATCCTAAATGTAGTTCTCAACTTGTCAAACAAAGCTGTTTTACATCTAGATGCTATCAATTTTCATAATTCTAATATAAATATATATATATATATATATTTCCAAAACTTCGAACTTTTTGTCACATGTTATGAATTATTTATTTATTTTAAAATCTCAAAAACGAGTAATGCATGTTAAATTTATAGATCATAAGATTTTATGTCTTGAGATATTAGGACGGATCTTATAAACGGACAGCCGAAAAACTAAAATGAAAATTACAAAAAATCATTGATCGAAATGATTTACCTGAAAACTATTGACAAATTACTTTTTTTCAATAGTTTTTCAGGAAAATCAAAAAATACATTCTTCGCAAATGGGATTTACCAGTGAGTCATCGGATGGTTCTGGATGCTCTACTTCTCGCCTTTCTTTCGGTCGTTCGTCATCACTGCCTCGCATCCAGTTTCGACATAACGCATATACGCCTTCGCGACGACCAATATCTCGCAATGCAAAAGGTTTACCCCTGAGCTCGAAAACCATCCCTGAAAAATTATTTTTGATATATTTTGGAAAAAGGAAAAGAAAAAACATTTCTATTTCGTCAATAATGAAATTATGCCTTTTCTCACATGTTCAAATATGTCTAATGGTCGACTCATTTAGTTATCTAATGTTGCCTGCTGTGTTCAGACAGTATCTGCAATAACTGTTATTAAAAAAAATTTCTAATCTTGAAAAGCAGATTTTTGTAAATAATAACAGTGACAGTGAAAAGAGTATTCTATTCTAAATGATAAAAGCGAGAATCACTCACGTCGACTTTCACGCCGCAACGATTTCTTTGGACGCTCAAGCAAATCCCTTTCCATCTCTTCCGGACTATAATGCAGAAATTCACTGTCATACAATTAATTTTAAATATTCTACCAAATCGATTCTAATTAATAAATTTGAAGTAATACATATTGAATTTCCAGCAAGAACATTTTTTTCTGATCACAGTCGAACCTTCTGGCTCGATTTCTAGCTTGTATCCCGGTTTGAATCTCACCACTTCGTATTCCATCGAGAAGATGACCAAAACGTGTCCGAGCGAATTTCATATCTGGAGATTCGGGCATATCCTTGGTTACTGTTTTCTATAGAATGAATGAACGAGAATAATTCAAGTATTATGCAATTTTTAAAATTATATGTTAAACTTTTATTGATGAAAAATTTGGCGATGGAAAAATTGAACGAAATATTGAACGAGAAAGGTAAGGCTGAAGAATTTTGCAGCTATAAATTGAGTGGATGTTGCAGGAAAAGTTACTGTTGGTAAAATATGTTTTAGGAGCAACATATGACAAGGGCAATTTAAAAGATACCTCTTGAGTGACAGTCACTGTCCACGATGCAGCACTGGCAGCAGTGGAATTCTCCGTAGACTGTTCGCACACGGGAAGCACTATATCTTCCATTCTCTCCAATGATAACTTTCTATTTTTAAATCACTTTCGTGCAGATTAATTTTCTTAAAGATTTAATTTACCAATCATATTAAAGATAAAGAAAAAAACGTGTTACTCTATGTCATTTAAAGTCAGCGTATGTGCAAATGTTCATTCGATGCTTACTTTCTGCGCAAAGTTTATGTAGGATTTATTTGCGTTGCGCATAAAAGCACTCCAACAAACACGTGAATGTACATCAAAATAAGTAAATCATTCTAACAAAGTAACCGATAGACTAAAAGAAAGAGAATGTCGAGTAGAAATCAAATGAATTTCGCGGTTCTATGTTGGAGACGCAATGAAACTGTTTCGCCATCGTATTCGCTGCTGATTTAAAGAGAATTTCTTATTAGCGATTTGTTTTTCGTTATACCTTCTTCTTGATGTATAGTAGTCTTCTGATTGGTATGGTGATCCTTTACTTTGATGAAATTTCTATTAACCTTAATATCTATGAGAAGTCCTCTTTAGATCGGATATCAATCAATGCAGCTTTTTTTGCCAATGAAGTCTTTCGAATTATGTGGAAATCTTAAGGAATTTCTGGAAGACGAAAATCGGGAAGATTCAAAACTTAAAAATTTTAACATTGAAATGACTCGAAATGACATTCATTCATTCATCCATTTATTCATCCATTCATTTCATCTCTTTTGTTCCCATCTTTCAGCCACCAACTATAATTGCTGCACACGACTATCATCATGGCAATTGGCAATCGTTATTATTATTATCATTGGTCTTACTGTGTGTGGTTATTGGTCAATAACGGAAATGTGTAAGATTAATTAGTATCGCTGACTTTTTAAAATTTCCTTCCTTTCTCGCAACAAATTTTCCACTTCCATTACTGTCATCAGTGTCTTATATTTTACGGATACTTCAACAGCATGAGAATTCTATCATCTTTCCTTATTACATTTATCGTTTTTACTCTTTCTACAAATGGCACAGGTCAGTGCATCTCATATTCTTCAGTTGATTTATGAATACTTAATGAATAAAATGAATCCAAGAAATGTGCACATCCTATAATCCTGATTAGAATTATTAATCTGCTCAGTTTGGCTGAACTTTGTTTTTGCTTATTTATTTGATTTCTTCCAAACTTTATTTTCAATAGCAACAATAAACTGTTCTCAGACATGCATATTCTTGTCGGCATTTACTTCAGCTAAGTAAGTAAACATTCAATCATTCAAGCATAACTATGCTTGGAATGATGTTTTATCGTTCTTTCCTCTTTAATTAAAAGTAACTTTTGGCATCTGAACGATTACTAGGATTTGCGAATAATTTTCGTGTGATTGCGTCCCTCATTTGACTAACTTTCGTGTTTCTCATTTGAGATTCGACGATAAACATCATTCGAATTGTGCGAAAAAAATTCATACCGTTTTAGCATCTCGAAGTGTTTTACATAGAAATCATTGACCCAGTCTAGTTTTCAGATTTTTTTTTTTTTTGTAACAATTTCTTTTCAGTTCTTTCCGGAATGATTTAATAATTCGTCTTCTTGGAGGGGAGGAACGTATTTATATCAAAAAATTGTCCCATCAATCAGTAATTGCTTGAAGTTAATCAATTTATTTTTTAAAAAAATTTCATATGTTTCTGATCACTTTCAGAAGGACAATTATCAGCAATGTTTGGGAATGCAGTACAAGCAAATAACTGTGCCCAGTGGACGGCTTGGGGTCCATGTATTTGGTTAAAAGGTAGTAATCCGCGGTGGCAACGTTCCTACTTCGACCAATTGCTACCTGGTAAAAATGGTTGCCGTGAACACATTTTTTTTAAACTTTTACATGAACGTTGGAGTGTGGTAAGTTGTGCCCATGTTTTTTTTTTTTTTTTTATTTATGCAATTCAAATATGAAAATGTAGAGTAGTAAAATAAAAAATTTCTAAAGATTTGACCAG
Organism: Dirofilaria repens; assembly: GCA_008729115.1. NCBI lineage: Eukaryota > Metazoa > Nematoda > Chromadorea > Rhabditida > Onchocercidae > Dirofilaria > Dirofilaria repens. The sequence goes on along the minus strand of SNRZ01000004.1, from coordinate 883,085 downwards.
AAATGTTACATTCATTATCAGGAATTCTATTTTGTTTTTTGACATGTTTATTTATTTCTGCATTTTATAAATTTTCATTTTCTTTAATCCCTATTTGTAATATTTATACATGACTACCCTTGCACATAAAAGGTTCAATTACTTCACCAACAACTGCAGAGATGCGATAAAAACTTAATTGTTCGCCTTAATCCTTAAGGCGAAATTGTATATTTTAAACATTATGATACTTCTTTAATTTTTCTTACACCGTAAATTATTTTCAGGGTACTTATTAAATTTTTTGAAAATAATTTTCTTTGAACTGTGTGGTGATGAATGATAGTGCTGGATTGGAAGAGTGACTGGACTGGGGATAAAAACTGGTTCTTTAAGTGAGAATAACGTAGATTTTACATCAAATCTTGAAATTTTTAATTGCATTTTCAGAAGAATCTTCCAAATCCATTACTTCATTTGAAAATAAAATCAGAGATAATTCGAAAAATATCCTATGCATTGAACTATATTTTGAGGTCATCTTGAAGTGCCGCGCATATTTGTCGCGCATATTCGTTATTCATTGTAGATTAGGATCTAATCTTTGATGATCTGCCGAAAGAACTGAAATTTACGTTTAATAGGTCATTTGTTTAAATTATCGTTTGAAAAAACTTATTCTATATAGAAAGGAATGAAATGAATGAAATTATCAATGATTGAATATTTTGTAGAGTAAAACATCTGAGATTTTTCAACAAGATTATTTTGCTTGTATAAACTGATAGATAATATCTTTTAAGCGTTATTATCAAGAAAATTTTTTTGCAAATTTGGGAATTTATTTTCTGAAATTTAGAATTGAATGCCCAAATTGAAGTGTTTATTTTATATTCAGCTGTAGGTTTTGTGTATTGACGCTATCCAGTTATTGTTTTTCAATCTTTAATTGAGCAATTCTTATTATATAGAACTTAAAATGATCTCGAAATATATATCACCATCGTTATTCTTTTTATTCATTTCTAACTTTATTGTTTATTGCTGTCAATGTCATACGTAAAATGTCAAGTTTTATTAATTTTTACTTCAGTATTGTAAACGATATTTCGTTTATCATTGAAAAATGTAATTAATATTTTGGAAAAGTTTGTTGCGACTGAAAAAGTAACAATATTATATTTTATTGTCGAGTTTACGATACCATTAAAATAAGCAACATCAAATAGACTATTACAATTGCATTCTCTTTTCAACGAAATAGCTTAGATTCTTGATATACCTTGACTTACACATTTTTTAGAAGCCAGAAAGGAAGCAAAGAGTAAGAGATGCTTAATCTTCTAAATGCAGTAGTTTGACAGATTTCAGGCTTTCAATAATTTCTATAATTATCTACGCGATATCACCATCAGTCAACAACAATGTGGCCAATGTTCCTATCAACAGAGTTGTGGAAGACAGTGCCATCGGCGGTTAGTTTTTTATATTAAATTCAATTTGCAGGATTTTTTTTATATTTTTCGCTTCTTTTGTCATTCTTATTTTCAACTTAATTCCACAAACGATGAAAAGCATTTTATTAGAAATTAATTCGATTTTTTTGCTACCACGTTATGATAGATCAAACTTTGAGTTCTGATAATTATCACACATTTGATTTGTTAGGATGACAAAATTGCATTTGAATTTAAGTATTTTCTTTTGTGCATTTAAATATTTGAAAAAATTTATGATTAAATACCAACTTGCGAGCTATAAGCTTCCTGAACTTATGGCCCGTAAACATTGCATAAATTTTTACGAAATCTTTGAAAACTTTAAAAAAATATTAAAGGTATTAAAAATTCAAATTTGTAAAAACTTGAATACTTTTCTGAGGTATAAAAATCATAAATCTTTCGTCAATCCTATAGCCCGTTGATTTTCAGAAGAGTAATACATGAATCCGTTAATTAATTACACATGGATTCATGAACTAATTATACATGAATTTATGAACTAATTAATACATATGCATTTTGAATCGGCAAAGAAATCAAAATGAGTGAAATTTAGTGGTACAATTGATGTGATCAATCCGCTTTTTGTTGCGGAACGTGCTTGTGTTGGAGTGGATCAATCGACGGCATGTGAATCGAAATATATTGAAGGCTGTAAACATTGGCCAAATCCTACTATTCAACTGCCAAATGTCACACATACTATGCAAGAGATAATCGACAAAATCGATTATCTAACTTGCATACCAGAAACAAAGTTTGTTTTCCTTTATATTCAGTTTTATATACATACTTTTTAATGTGATACAGAAGTTTAACTGACGTTAAAAATGTAATTAAACGGTCATGTGAGGAGAATATTTTGCTAATAATAATTTCATGCATTTCTTACTGTGATTGGAGTGTAGACAAGATTGAATTTTCACGACTTCAACCTGAACTATTGTTCACTGTCCGCTTGATCGGCATTTCAGCAGCAACTTATTTTCAACGAAAGAAATAATAAAGAAAGGATGGATATTTTTATAATATGTATTTATAAATGTTAAGTTTTTAAATTTATCAGACTCAATATCTTGACAATGATAAGAAATTTATTAGTTCTGTTCATTCTAATTGTCCTCTTGTGTTTCTGTTCACTATCGAATTTTGAATATCGCTTTCTTGTTTCATTTAAGATTAGAGAAAACCCAAATTAGAGATATCTGAAATTTCTGTCTTATAATCATAAATCTAGAACGAAGTGAAAGCATTGTTTAAACCATTCAATTGCAGAAGCTTCCTTCAAATGTGCCTATTTCTTTCATCTCATTATAAGAATTCTTTCCAATTTTTTAACAAAAATCAGATTGTTAACGGCATGTGGAATGGAATTGATAACAAAGTCAACATTGTTGATTCCTTTTAAAATTTATCTATTTTTGATTTACTTATTTGTTCATTTATTTATTGGTTGACACTCGAGTTTTTTTATTTCCTCTTTGTCATTTGGTTTTTTTTTTGAAATAAATTTGAACTAATTAGATACTTACTTGTTAATGATATTTTTATAATTCCTTGGAAGATTTAATCTTTAGCTTCTGATATTGCATTAGGAAGCGATAATTTGATTCGTAAAGAAGAGAACAATTTATAGAAAAGAATTATTGAGTGTAATTCGATTCCCCTCGCAGTGATTAACAAATGGGTATTCGTATGCCATTTTCTCAACCTTTTATTTCTGCTAGTCTTCCACCATTTTTTTGCATTTAAAAATAGGAAATGTGGGAATGGTTCATCGAATAGCTTTTTTTTGCATTTTGATTGATTACACATAGTGCGAGATTATGGTATTCATTCATTTATTTGTGTTTATCTTTCCTTGAAATCATTCTTGTCCGTAACGTACCGCTTCCCTATTTTGAGAACAAAGGAGAATGAATTATAAGAGGAATCGTGAGAGAGAAAAGGGACAAAGGATATACAGATCAATTACATTATTCTGTAATAATTTCATGTAACATCGAGAATGTTATCTTAAGTTTCTATCTGAAATTCTTGCTTCATCAGTTTTTGCTACATCTGAATATTCTTTTTTTTTAATCGATAAGAAAGTATCGGATTTTTTGTAGAAAAAATTTTCGGGCATCTTATAAGCAGATAATAATAAGCTTACTTTTATTTACTTACTCGAAATCGTCTTCTGTCATTCCACAATGATATATGGCAGATGTAATTAACAGACTTCAAATCTATAAAGTTGTGATGCCATTTTGATCAAATTACGGTAATGTTCTATTAGATCATAGTGCATTAGGAAATATTCACTTCTTCACCTTTTATATGGGAAAAATTAATTTATATATATATTTTGTTAAGATAATTATCATAAACGGATTTGCAGTCTATCTAATCCTAATCATTTTATATATTTTGAATTAGAATTATTGTCAATGAAATTAATCGATATAGTTAATAGTTTACTTTTTATCATGACTTCTCAAAACTTCTCCTAGTAAATTTTTAAACTGAGCACTATTTTATACTCTGTATTAATTTGTTTTACCAGACTTTTCTTTTAGACTTATAAAGCCTTTTCTAGGCCTGATGGGACGAGCGTATGTCGATGTTGTTGTCATCCGTATGCGCCACATTCAACAACAATGAAATGTGAACTCAAACCATACTTAAACTTCAACAAACAATACCTTTACGAGAAGGTGCAGTCTATTGATGATTGATTTCTGGAATTTCTGTTTCAGCCTCCGCTTTATTACTTTATCTTATGCTGATTTCATTGATTTATAAATTTTTTTTTTTGTAAAAAATTTTTGATCACACTGATATTTTTTTTCTCCATGAGATGGATGACTTAGTTCACGCAATTATAAACATAATTATTTCTCCTAAAAGATCACATGAACTATAATATGGAAGTATGTAAGACTATTCTGTCACTGTCATTGTTCTAAAAAATTTTTCCAATTCATTCTCCCAAGCAATAAATCAGCTGAATCGAATATGTCTGGAGATTGACAGGAAGTCGACATCCGGGCTGAATTAAATGCAAGATGTACCAATGCAGGATTACAGGCATTAGTGAGGACAGAACGAATCAACTAAATTTTGAAATACTTTAATGCTAGTTTCTTAGATCATAAAAGTATTTGAAAGTCTTCTTTTATTATATATTTGAAAAATTTTGCCATTCATTGATTTTAAATCTGTTGAAATCCAAGGTTTTTTTTAGTCCCAGTGTTGTTCTTTAAATTTCTTTAGAAGTATAGTTTTCTTAATACAAAAAATATAATTGTGATACATTTATTAGCGGTGGCTGTAAAATGAGGTGTCGGCTTGGTTATTCAAACTGATTTAAAAATAGGTTTAATTAAAATTGTTTTGTAATCTAAACCCAAGCATAAGTAGATTGAACTGGAAAGTTTTTGGTATAATGGCATTTCAGGTATGGAGTTGTGGTTACATCGAATTAATAAATTCTAATTTAATGTAGCCATTGGAAAGCTTTCTTACGCGTTATGTATTTACTCCAGGAAATATTTTTCGCGTGTTGTACACAAGAAAATAATTTTTGAAAAGTTCATTGAATTTGGTCCATCTTCTTACTCCACACACATGTGTATCGTTAGGTTTTGGCAAGCAGTTCACGCAAATTTGTAGAACTTTTACGCATATATTTGAAGGAGGTTAACATTATGAGGCTCAGAACTTAAATTATAAAATGTCCGTCATCGAGAACACCTTGAATTCCGAAATCCTGCATCCAGGCTAAAATGATCAGCTGCATGAATCATCGTTGGAAGTTTCCTCTGTTATGATTAAATCGATTTTCATATGATATCCGTGTTCATTTATTCATTATTGCTTAGCAATTGATTTAGATTGATCAAGTCGTTCAATTTCCTATTTCTTTATTTTCTTAATTTTTTTATTGATTTAAAATTATTGTATTCCCAATTATTATACTTATGGATTTTGTGTTGAATTAGTTTAACAGATTTTGTGGTTCCGGTTTTTTTGATTAAATTAATATCAGAATATAATACATCAGTTTAATTTGGTCTTAAGGGCTGACTGATCAAGTCTTGCTTTTATTGATGAAACTATTTTCATTTGATGACTGAAGGTTTCAATACAGGCATTTATACCATTAAGGTGCATATTTTAGTAGATAAGGTTAGCAGATGGTCACCTGTATACCTGTGGTATTTTCGAGATGCATTGGTGAGAGAACGGGAAAGAGTTGTTATAGACTAGTGGGTATGATGAAGCTAGTGGAGAGGAGAGAACAAGACCGATTTCTTAATAGCGATATCGGAGGGAGGAGCATGTCGGTAATGTAGGATCTCGGCAACCAATTTATGTTTCTTCCTCCCCTTCTATGGGCTTGTAAAATACAGCGGACAATTGGAAGGCAGAGTCTCGCAGTGCACTCATTATCTTTTAGGAGGAAGGAGGAAGGGAGGACAACAATTGTCTCTCTGTCATCTTGGAGGCCCAAACTTCATCTATTCCATGGTGAGGAAGGCGGAGAGGGTCGCATTCCATCTTTGTTTCATTCTTTTATATTTGTCGATGGATTATTTTTTAAATTTTTTTAGAAGCGAATAAATCTTCGAAATGATAATAATAATGGAGAGCGATTAATTTCAGCTATTATTTGATGTCAGTACGATGTTTTGAAGTTTTGCTCAAAAATTTTAAATTTTAGTTGCTGAAGGGAAGTGACCAATCATTGATATCATTGTTGGTGTCTTTTTAAGCGCTAATGTCAGATAGCAACAATACCATCAATTCTGCTAATGGTACCATAGCCAATGGTAAAGCGACTAATCACAGCGTATGTTTCGTTCATTCGAGAGTATTTTGTTTATAGTAGAATAAACGAAAGGGCACATTATGACCTTTCTTAACCGTAATCATGTCGATTATCAATGATGGAAGAACTTCATACTTGTAGTGTGATCCAGAGGATGATTCATTTAGATGCTATCTTCCTTTTATTCTGATGCTTCAGATGCAATAATTTAATAAAGAAACGTCATTAGATCGTTCATTCAATGCTTTCATTCCGAATATTATTGATCATTGTCTATACTATCCAGTCTTATAGTCAATGGTCAGTTGAGTTAAACTTTTTTTTTTCTGCCGATCATTTATTTCTTTTGATCCAAACTGTAATTTATAAGACAGAAAAGGAAAAGCAAGAGACAGAGAAGATGAATAAAAAAGTATCGATTTGCTTACAAAAATTGCTTTGTAATTATTTTAGTGAAATATAAGATTTGTCTTACCTTCGTGCCTCTAAATATTACTTGCTATAATCTTTCGCTTTTATTTTGATCCTTAAAATCACCCAATTTTTTCTACTATTATTCTCATTTTAATCCATCACTATGATTTAATCTTAGTAATTGTCTTCGTGTGAGTTTCGTATATTATTTTTCTAGGTGCCGTTTTGAGTGAGCATTTTAAAAAGGCATTGAATTCTATCAAGAAATATTATTTTTATTTGTCAAACACTCTGCGAAATTCGTTGATTTTAGTTTTCCCTGGATATTAACCGAACCGTTTCTATATATGTGTATTTGTCACCACAGTAATTGCTATCAGAAGCTTATCGTTATTGCCTGGAAAGATAAAATCGAAGCTTTATTATGTCAAGGAATGTTACTGAATAATTAATTACTTATGTATGTGTAGGAGTAATAAAATTATTTGAAAATTTGGATGATCGCTATTGAAATTGTAGTCAGTTAAAAACATTGGAATGATTTAACTGTTTGAATTCGGGTAATTATTTATTCTTTTCATGCTGCATTAAAATAATTTTTGCACACTTGTCAATTCATCAGTAGATTGGCGCTATATGAATAAATCAGAAGTTCAACCTTTAATTACAAAGAAATATAGCAATAGCAATAGGCAGGAAAAGGAGGGAGCCATGATACTCTTTATATGTAATTGAGAAGCACTGAGACATTTGAAGTGTTTAGTATCGTTTTGAATCCATTTTAGTTAGTGCAGTAATCAAAATGATATGTTTGCTGAGAGCATAGAATGAACAGATTTGCCATGCATTTTTTCATAGCAAGACTGAGAAGTAATCGGTTATAAGCTTTTGCAATAAAATGACTATTTTAGTTATTCATGCGCTTACTACAGGAAATAATTACAAGAATAAAAGAGCACTTGTAATATTTGGATGGAATAGCAAATAGAAATGTAAGTAGCTGAAGAATGGGGTAAACATCTTCGAGAGATGCTTGTTTTCTGTCTTAGATGCATTCTTCTCTTCTTTTCCTGAGTTGCAGGAAGAGTTTGCAGTATAAATATTTCCAAGATATTTCACAGTAAAAGTATAAAATTATAAAGAACTACAATAGAATAGCAGCAAACGTAGATTACTATTCTAAGCGAGTGTTTTTACGGCATTAAATTGAATTGCACTAGTCTTCATTAAATTTTAATATGTATACATCCGTTTAGCTTCTGTCATTGAAAAAAGGATTATAATACTTCGCTATAAAAGTAGTTCAAGTTTTTACTTATATTAACATCTCTGTTGCTAAAAAAATTGACTTGCAAAAAACCTTGTGATCAGGGAAAATCATATTAAAATTAATTCCATTTCTAAATTATGCTCATTACCATCTTTCTCCGCGTCTTTCTCTTTCAAGAATGCAAGAATATCTGAAAAATAAGAATGCTGGATTCACCTATTGCACTCCTGCATACTTTTCCACATTTTATAGCATTCTGTTTTTGCATTTAACTTCTTTAGAAGAAACTGATTCAGTTACTTACTTTTAGCAACAAATTAATTCAAAAGATAGAAAATTTAAATCGACAATTAGGATCATTTAAACACTTTAATTTCATTCGTTATTATTTATTATATCTGTGTGACTGCTTCACTATTTTCTTTTCTTGCTTTTTTGTACAGAAAATTGTCGTTGGCTTGGCTTTCTTCAATTACGCTGAATACTAAACCAAAATGTACCTGTAAGGAAAAGGTTTATATTAGTTCAAATCTGAATTGGCTCTTATCAGCAGCTTCTAGACGATGATAAAGAAAAATTTACATTTTCTTTTGCATAAGCCTAAGGTGCAAAACTTCTTAACTTATTGTTCATTTTCAGTTATAAATTCATTTTTAGGTAATATGGAAAGGCAAGTAATTAATTATATCAGAAATTCTGAAATTTGTTTTTTTTGCAAATGAATGAATTGGATTCGAAAAAATTGTTATAAAGAATAGGAGTTGTTTTTATGGAACATTCATTACATACTTAATTGAATTGGAAATAGTGTTTAGAAAAAAAGAATTTTCTCAATCTCATTCTGTCATTTCTATCGCGTTTCTTTTTAAGATTTTTTTTTGCGCTATTTATGGAAGCAAAGATACCATTCAAGAATAATGTCCGTTCCATCTTGAATTCTTAAGATGATTTTTAGAACTTGCTTTCTATAAGTTTTCATTGAAATCGTAAGTGGCGTTAATTGTAATATTTATTACTTCATTTCATATTTTTGACTTTTTCTAGGATGTATTGTTTTATTTTCTTAGAAAGCTTGTAAGTCATCCGTATTGATCCGAAAATAAGCAATATACAACAAAAAAATTTTGCTAATTACCAAATACCAACTCTAATTATTCATTCTCTATGTATTCTCGACGTGATGCCGCTATTAACACCCAGTGTGATTTTCAGATTCACGAAATTATGACGAAAATGTTAATTGAGTTATCTGCTTGAATATCTTGAAATTTTTAAAGAAATCTAGCGGCCACTAAGAGCATAATTCTTTTGATTTAGAGAGATGATGGAATAATGGATAAAGAAGGCATGAGCAATGATGAAATGAAAGTTAATAATTATCCTTAAGAAACGGAGCATGATGAATGTGGATAAGCTGTATGAAATATAGACATCTCCCTAATCCTCGAAATGAACGTTGAAGAAACTATTAATGACAAGGGTAAACTTGTTTGGCCTCAAATTAAGATTGTTAACGTTAATTTTGTCAGGCACAATTTGGTTGAAGTATGTCACGACTAAAACTTGATCATTAATTAAAATTTCTTGATAGTAATTCGATCCAAATAAAAACTGAATACAACCATCTAAAAATCACTTCTTTATGAAATCTCTTATGTATAAATAGAAATAATTAGGAATTATGGTTTGTTTCATCTTTCAAAATGAACTGATGAAGCAATTGATTTTATATTACATTGATTTCATGACCATTTCATACGGTTAATCATAAATTCCTTTAAATTCTGTCGATTGCATCTATGATCACGTAAATCATATGGGGTATATCAGTTAATTCCAGTGCACAAAAAACAATCGAAAGTTGCATTCGATTGTGGAAAAAAATATTACTACGCTGGACTTAAAGAACAGTACAAAAATATGCATGATGTCAATTTTAGGGGAAACTGAAATTCACGGTATTAAGAGGAGTAATAACAAAGGAGAAATACTTTCCGGGACCAGTTGGATTCTCTGAAAAGCACTTTATATACCAGAATTAACTTATTTCATACAACTACTGTAGTACTGTCTCGAGTGGAAACATGAGATAGTCGCATTTCTGGAGAACTAACACTAATTTGCCAGATTGAGATTTGATGCAATTATAGATGATTTTGAATTTGTTCAAAAAACTTATGAAGGCCACTCATTGTTCAGTCAGAAAAAATTTTGTAAATCAGATTCTTACTGACTTTGGATCCATTGGCATATTAAAATTCTAAAATTCTTAATAGTTTGAACAATATCCATTCAAATTTCTCCGAAAGAGTTAATGTGCAGTTCAAAAAATTTTTGAGAAAACTAAACAAATGTAATAGTTCTCTTAATATAAGTTCAACTAAGCGTTGTTCAATAAGGCAATAAATTTTAGAAATCTGAATATTTGTTCATTGTTAGTTTTTTAATTGGAAGTAGTTTTTAAAGCCTTTCGATGCATCAGGGGTGCATTTCACAAACAGAACTGGAACTTTAAAGATAATTGCTATTTGTTCATTTTCAACCGAAGAAAAGATTCCCGGGTTTTTTCTTTTTTGAAAGTCATATGCAATGCAAATGATGATGAAGTGCATTCATCATCATTTGAAAGTGCAGTAATACTTGCACTTCTCATAATTAATGCAAAATTAAATCGTCCTGCTATTTTAATTCTACTATTTAATTAAAATAGATCCAAGAAATTTTATTCCTCCTCTGCCTTTCGTGTAGACTAATTTTTTTTTTAAATTCGTCTTAATTTGGAGAGATGAAAAAAGCGAAAGGAAAAATTAATATTACGAATCATTAAATGAAAGCTTTCATAGTTTTATAAACAAAGAAAGAGGACGAGATTAATGATTCTTCGGTAGAGGGGCGTAAAAAGAACTGAAGAAAAACGTTTAGGGATTTTTATTTAGAAATTCGAATTTAAAAATATCTATATCTTTTTGTCTTATCTTTTCAATAGAAATGAATATACTATTTATATATGAGTTTTTGGTAATTATTTATTCCAATGCAGCTCTTTGAACGAAGTGAATTAAGTAACAAACAGAAGTCTTTCCCATTTTTTAAGAATTCAATTGATTTCAGACGCCTAAACGTAATGGTTCATCAGCAAATACACGTGAGCGCATCTTTGGCGACGATAGTGTGGAGAAAGTAACACCTTCAAAGAAAGTTTCAAATACTTTCAAATCATCGATTTTTGAAGATAATACATCTAATTCACCCACTCGAACACCTAAAAAGACAATACCTGTACTTGGTTAATTTTTTTTTTTTCAGATTTTCCCTTTGATTAGCTTAAACATTTAGATTTTGTACAATTCGTTCTATAATTTTTGTAAAAGATTAAAACAATTAGCTTTCATTATTTTTCAGAAGTGAAGCGTCATAATATAGTTACCATACTGAAAATAATGAACTATATATTTTTAATAAGAAGCAAAATACAATTTTCAAACTAATTTCTACTTCGAGTTCCAATATTCGTTTCCATTTGAAGCTAATTGGCTGCATCAAAAACAATGAACAAACTTCAGAGTTATTTACATTCTTACCATACAGATCATTTTTTATGGAATATCCGTCAATGAAAATCGTACAGCTGATGATAAAAATTCTTACGATGTCAGTTAAATTGAATTTCTCTTATCAAATCTGGTTTTTGACTAATAGTGCTTTTCCAATTTGTTAACGGCTATGAGGCAGCATTACTCATGCACTACTTACGATGAGATGAATAAGCAAATTGTTCTGTGGGATATAAACTTAAATATTTATTTACGGAAACAGTGTTCAGCAAAGAATTAGGAGAATATTTCTTTATAGCGAGATATTATCAATTTTCATCTCCCACTGTTTTCTAAACGTTATCTTACCTTTGCGCTAAAAAGATCTTTATCTAAATTTTTGGTTTTTATCATGATTAGGTCAGTTGTAAAATATGATATTTCGCTGAATGAAGATTGAATTGTTGAGCGGAGATGGGAAGAAAAAAAAATTAATTTTACTAAATTAAATTGCACATTAACCTTGCTGCAGAAATTTCTAATTCTTCGTACAAATGCTAGATTACTGGATTTCTTGCAAAAAAACGAACTTTTTCATGCAGCGCGGGAGATCTATCCATTTTTACATATTGAAACACAAGTTTTTCAAATTGATTGAAATTATATGCATGTATAATTTTTGGAGTCAGGGAGTGTGAAATCAATTCACACCTGTTCGTCATCGTGATCTATGTTTTCAAGGGCATTTTCATGTTCCAGAAACACCGAAATTTAATGAGAATTTCTGATGTCAGAAAATTTAGCATATTTCTTAGGATTAAAAATATGTAATCGAAAAACTAGATTTGAACAATTTCAGTTTTAAGAAGGTTGTTCTAAATGCTTGATTACTACATTTCAGATCGAAATCCGATAACTGGTGAAGTGAAATGCCCAGCGAAGATATCAGCTTAAATATATTTTTCTTTTATTGCTAAAAAAATCGCTCTTGATACATTTCCAAAAAAAAGATATTTGTTAATCAAATGCTGTTATCAAATCATCTATAGTATCATTTGGCATTATTTTAATATTGCATTTCATTAGCATATTTATTTATATGTCAAAAAACTGTTTACCACTTATAGATCGATGCTGTACTTACTATCAATTCAATTAATTGTCTCCATTGCGTAAATGTATTTATTCCTGCTGTTATTTATACTTATCGAGTGCAATGTTTTAAAGATTAACTATTCTCGACAGGAGGGAAGTGAGAAAAGTTCAACCTTCCCGTCCTATTACTTTGATAATGGCATATTGTTCAAGTGACACCTATATTTTAGACTTGCTAAAGGGATCCAATTTTATGTATGTATGCATTTGTCAATCATTGGTTATGCTTACCCATCGCTGAAGAATATATTTATTATCCTTATCGATCTTTTAATCAAAGAATATGTCTTATATTAATTAATGTGATATGAAGAAAGCGGTCGTGCGTGTGTCGTTTCATGATGCGTAGGCCAATAATAAGCTATTAAACAATTGGAGATAATGAAAGAAAAAAATGAAACTATATCGGTTGAGATCATTTATCATTCAACAGCTCTTTACGGGAATCATTGAAATGAGAAAAAGTAAGACGAATTAAAATTCATAAGGTGAGATTTTATTCTGGTCGAAAGGGATTTTTTTCGAAGTTTTTGCTATGTAAATCTTTCAAATCTGTGGACAAATTGACATAATTTTATCTGTCAACTCAACGAATGGAGTGCATGAGGCTGTATTCAAATCTGTAAAGTTTTCATAATAGTTCAAATGAAATAACGATCTGGAAATTGTTGGTCTTTAAGTCTTGAAAAAGCAGTCGAGTTGAATTTGCTTAAATTCAAATAAATCAATTTTGTGGTAGCGAGGATTCGAATTACTACATCTTAACAATGAATGCACCTTAGAAAGCTTAGTATATGGATTACTGAATGTACAGGGTCGAAAGAAACGACGAAATGAGGAATCTACAGTTCGTACCAAAAACATTTAAATATTTCGCTGTGCAAGGAACTGTCGAAAAAATACTTTTTATAACGTAAGGAATTTTTTCTCTAATAAAAGAGTCAGATATATTTTTCTACCACTTTGCTATAACTCGATATAAGTAAATTCAAAGGAACCATTTCAAAATTCCATGTCAATCATAACACTTCTAGAGAGAATAGCTTTCTTAATAAAGAACCAACTCATTTTTTATGATAAGCTTACCCTAAAAGTTTCAGAGAGACTCTGTCATCAAGCACATGACATCTTTTTAAATTTTAACCGATGAATTTAGTTTTAATCAAATGAAAATTAGCAGCAGATATTGATTTTAATTTGGAAGTTAGAAATTATTACAGTGTATTTAAGCTGAAATCCAATCTTTGGATTGAAAGCAGGTGGTCGTTTTATAAAATTATGAAGATGATGCTCTGATAATATAGATGAAGAATTGGAAAACTCAGAAGTTGTCTTTTCATTCACTTCTTGATATATTATGAAGTTTTATATTGTTCCAACTTTGCTTAAACAAGGCATCAGACTACCTAAATAAGCATTTTATGAAAATATTTGCAGCAATCAGATAGAATTGCAATAAATTTTAAACATATTATAATGTATGTTGTAATACATAATTCAGTTACTTTAACTCTGTTATGATGATGGAGACGAACAAACAATAAAACTCGATGGAAAAGCAACTCCAGGACTTTTGAATTTAGATCACTGCTCGAACTTCAGAAACGTTTACATTTCAATATTCGATTAAAAGACAGCAAGCTGGTTTCCGTTACGTCATAATTTAAGGAAGAAGAAAAACATAAAATAAAGTGGGATTACAAAAATTGTATGTGGATTGGATTCATGAATATGTGACATAAAATATATTATTCGAGTGGGCAATATTATTTCAGGCTATGTTGGAGATTAGTCGGAACGAAAGAGTCAGTTGCCTCGATCGGAGTTAAATAATGCTTCTTTGTGGGAAACAGATTGGAAGATGACGAATAATTATCGCCGTATTGATATATAAATTTTAGATTATGAATTCCAAATATTACCGAACTAGGCGCATTTCATGAATAAATACAGTGGGAGATTTTGACTTTTCTGCTACGACATCACAAAAAAACATACTTGAGAACTAAGGATAGATACCGCCCTAGGCTCTATTAAAATATTCACTATTACTCGCTAATTGCTACCATTATACTAATGATGTTGCAGTAATATCAACACTATTACTGATCATAATCCATAAACTCTAATTATGACAGTTATGTAATTGCATCATGACCATTATCTCCAGTTTCTTTCGAAAAATTCGAAACGTTGGTGCTGATATGATTTCTTCCTGTTTAGAAGAAGTGCCACATTGACTGCGAAAAAAATCATGATATGATTACACGAAATATCAATTTTGTTTCCAAAACCCAATAAAAGCACAAAATATGATTCACCAAAATAAGAAACAAATTAGAAACAAATTATTTGCCGGTGTAATATGAACATAGCTAAAGTTGAATTTATTATTTTGCAGAATTGTTCGACTGCATAAGGAAATTAACTTTTATCCATTATCTTTGCCACAGTTACGTAATGAACAAATGGTTATATCGCTTCTGTTCAGTTGACGTCCAGGATCCTTGAATAAAAGTAGTAATATTTTCCTTTTTGGTTCAGTCATTGTGAATGCATTATCAGAGAACCATCCGATTAGATCTGGAGCTAACTCCATATATACAAAAGGTGCTATTTTGTCGGCTTCTAATTTTAGCTCATATAACATATTATTTTCCCTTCGCAGTTTCTGGATCCAGGCTTTTCCGAAATTCACTTCATTTACCTGAATAAACATACGTAAAAAAGAAACTTTGCTTTTTATAGTAGTATGGATAATGAAAATTATGATATAATAGTAAAAATATATGATATAATAGTAGCAAAATTCTCTTTCGCACTATGCTAAAAGTAAAATTCCCTATTAATTACGCTAAAGTGAAATTTTCCATACTTTAAACAGCTTATCAGGCAAGTAGACTATATCATAACCAATTTGAATACTATCATTCGACATCATTCTTCCCCGCAAAACATATCTGTCATTTCTTTTCTCTCTGCAAAAATAACAAAGAATTTGACTAGCATACTTTTCAGATTTGACAATTCTTATACAGAAAGAGAATTTGCTGGGTGATAAACATTTTTTTTTGGCGACACAAGAATAATCAATATTCTTGGATGTTTATTTTGAATAAGTAGAAAATTTTGTAGAATTCCCAAAAAACACAGAATTGAATGGAATGAATGAACCTTATTTTATGGGAAATTGCTCTTTCAATATTGATTTCAGTAGATGATTGCGGAGGAATAGAATTAATTTGTTGTTTAAATGACTGCACTGGAAAAAAACAATCAAACCAAAAAGTTTCCAGGACCACTGTTACGTTGTACATTGGTTTTATTAGATCTGATACAATGAACAAATGAAGCTCGTCGTCCACTGTCTGCAATATATTCTTTAAAAAAAAGATCAGAAGTGTTTAGTTTATTTATTTCCTAGGCAAATTAAGTTGGAACTGACATTGCGCCAAAGCTGGGCATAATAATTATCATTATAAGTGATTTCATAAATATTATTTGATCTTCTACTTACTAAATATACAGTGTTCCTCATTTGTTCTTAAGCATCTAATTGCTTACATAAATTAGTAACTAGAATCGCGCATCATCTTGCAGATTATTCTAAGTAAATTAGCTAGCTAATAGCAGATTGTATTAATAAATTAGCTTTGTTATAAAAAACAAAAAAAAAAAAAAACATAAGTTTAATGAAAACCACGATTCACCACAGAAAGAATAACTGGTGCAAAGAATCGACGAGCAAAATAATGAGCGGGTTTCCATGAAAGTTCATAATCGATTGTTGACCAAGTTGGTGCTGCCCACAAATCATTCAATTGCCAGTATAAAGCACACATCGTATTACCACGACCATCCTTCGTCAATCGTCCACGCCATCTGAAACTTCTAACTTTGTGTAGCACTTTTTTTTCTCTTCCCAGTCATCTTACCATGTTCCTATCTTTCTTAGAAGAAATGAAAAAATCAGGATTGAAATACATAAAAACTCTAACGAAACAAATAAATCTTCTCTTTCATCACCTTTTATTGTTACACTTTAACTTTTTACTGTGAATGCAAGAATATATAAATACGAAAATTTATTTAAATAAATAGATGTCACGTAAAACTTGCCTTCGGTAATGCTCCGTCTGTATTTGGTAAGTTATCGCTTGGTGGAATTGAGATAAATAAACGAAACGATCCATGAATCTTTCTGTTCCCAGATAGTCACAGTCATCGTTTCCATTTTTCCCACAATCATTCGGAATCTGCAATTGAATTTTTACTACAGCTATGAATAAAATCTGCTTTACTAGCGCACTAATCATTAACGATATTATATCTATCACTTATCACTGCATATATATTAACCCTAAATGCAAATTTAAACCTTCGAGTTAAAAACTCATCGTTTTTTTTTTCATTTCTTTGTTTTTATTTTTTGGTATTGCGATATTCAAACAAGTTATTCATTTGTTAGAAGATTTTATCTAGGTGTAATTACAATTTTATCCAAAAATAAGACGAAAAAGAAAGATTACTATTATTAGAAACAAATAAATACAATAAATGAAAGTAAGTTTGCAAGGTTGAAGTTTAGATTAGATAACAATTTGATAGATATATTTTGTGATATTCTACACTCTCCCCAATGACGATAATTGAAATACTCCTTATCTAGTAAGAACCAAAACATAAGTATATAGTAATCAAGCCAGATGAAAAAAGAAAGAACAAGAGTAAATTTTAGATTACTTTAAAATGCGAGAAGATCATGAAAAGTTGAGCCAAGAATCCACCAGGATGATGCTGCCTACGTCTCATTTCTTCACTTGTATATGACCAATCCGCTTTATTCAACCATTTCAACATCGTTTCTCTGAAAACAATAACATGATAATAATATCAAGTAATCAATTACATAATAATAATAATAATAATAGTTCTTCTCTCTTTCATTATTCCAGCAGAAGTAAAACTTTATACACTGCAGAATGAGAAAACGAAATTCTTCAGAAAGGCCGTTTTTTTTTCAATTTCTAGAGAAGTAACATCCATGATATAGGCAATGTAGCAAGTATTATCGACATAATTCTACAGTGTCTCCTCATAAGGCGTAAGAAATCTTCTAAAAAAAGGATTCATGTTAGCTTTATATAAAAAAGCTAAGTAATAGCACTCTTACTTTCTTGGAAACGATTGCACACCGTATTCAGAAGAGCATCGTGGAATTCGATAAGTCGAGTCCTTCCACAGATTATCCAATTCATTGTAGAAGTGGATATCACCGTATTTCTCATCAGCAGGATATTTCGCAACACCTCCTTCTCTAAAAAATGTTTTGAAAAAAATTTTTCTCATTATAGCATAAAAATTATCAATTTGTTCATTAATAGCTACGCAACTTCCAGAATGACAAGTTGAAATAGTTTTTTAATAACCCAGAGTAACTCAGTTTAGATATACGGAATAAGTGCAGCAATCATAACAACTACTTTTCAGATTCAACTCCATTTGTTGGACTGGAAAGCAAATACGGTCTGGTACCGTCTAGTTTACCAATAATTGGTCGTATTGTCTTATTATACAGTTCCATATAATCTGCTACCTATAAGTCATCATTATATTCGAATAAAAAAAATTTTTTTTAACGGTATTTTGGTCGTTTCCAGTCTTCATTTTCGTCATAGATAACTAAGTATACTTTCAAAATAAACCAAGCTTATCAAGTAATGAAGCACGACGAAATATATACCCCGAAAGCTTTAAACAAGCCTAGAACAAACATACAAGCCCCGCATCAAAAATCAATGATATTTGTTCAACTGATAATCCAAAAAAATCACAAAATTATGAGATGGAAAACCATAGCTTGTGCTATGTTTAGAGAATAATCAATTTTGCAGAAAATTAAGCAAAATGTACCGAATCAGGGAAAGAATAATTTTCCGCAAAGAACCACTGGCGAATACCTAGTTCGTTTTCATTATTTCCGGCCCAAACGAAAATAGATGGATGATGTCGAAGTCGCTCCACCTATAATAATTCATTTCACATGTCACATTAAGTACATTCTATCAAGAAGATTTATTTCATTTGAAACAGTAACCTGAGCATGCACTTCTTCTCGAACGTTATTCAAATATTGTTTATCCACTGGATATAATGCACATGCAAACATCATATCCTGCCATATCATTAATCCCTGCAACAGGTACTACATTAATATTTTACTATTACAGGCAGTATACAGACACTATCTGTATACTTTGCTATCTTAGTGAAATAGGCAGAAATTGAGCGAAAATAACCGCAATACAATTTAATGCAAACTTGTTCGGTTCAACATTCTAGCATTAACTTCGAACTTGGCTAAAATTGAATTAGCCAGAATACACAAGCGAAGGTATAAGAAAGGCATTGGATAAACTGTGTACTGTGCCATTTATCTAACCAATTCATCTGCTAAATCGTAAAAGTGATCACTCTCATAACGACCACCTCCCCATACACGTAACACATTCATATTCGATTCACGGGCTGACTCAAGTAAAAATTTCTCTCTAAAACGATAATTACGAGCTGGAAATGCCGATAATGGAATCCAGTTCGCACCTGAAATTCAAATAACTTGAACTCGAGAATAGAGAAGAAGTAAAATATAGCAAAGTAAAACATTTATTTGAATTTAAAACGGTGCTTCATCTCCGAAATGTTTATTTGAAAGCTTACATCAGTTTAATGAGTTTTATTGAGGAATAAAAGCAACGTGTATCAATTTACCAGAAATCTAATTTCATTTAATTTTTATTGATTGGAAGACAACCTTTAAGGAATATAGGCCGATTGTTGATCATGAAATAAAAATATCTTCCAAGCGTGGGTTTTTCCTTATTTACATAATCCTGGACAAGTTCAACTGTTCGAAATCCCACTAGCATTTCTTTATTGAAATTTCGACCTGAAAATTAACAGAAATGGAAAAAACGTGATTCTATTTGCTCATTTAATTCGGCTGTTTTAATAACTCAACAAACTATAATAGTTTGCTAACTTCAAACCTCCTTTGCTGCAGTGTGCTTTTAATTTTAGCATGAAAACTAGTTTTATAAATAATCAATTAACTTCTTATGAACCTTCATAAGACACTATAGCAACCAATTTGTATAATTTTTGCTTGCCGCTACCATTTGGCCACCATCTCTCAACAATACTGTCAGGCACTGATATTCTTCCTTCTACAATATTTCGATTCATTGGTTGAAATGAAGTAGTGAACAGATTTGTAATGGAAATTTCGGGCAATACCAAAGTCACTCGTGCATATTTAACCTTTATTGCACTCCATATTGTGATTCTCACCGAAACGATGAAGTGATGCTCTGTAACAAGGTTCTCTAAAGTTTAAAATAAATAGAAAAAAACCGTAGGATACTAACCATACTCAGTATCCTAGATAGCTAATAAGAAAACATACGTTTCAAATTATCAACTTTCTAGCCAGCAAATAAATTAAACAAAATATATATGCTGGAATTTTTAGAAATGACCCCATCATACAATCATCGCAACCATGTTTGCAAAAATAATCATTCAGGTAAAAATGAAATAACTTTTAAATGAAATTAATGTTGACATGTTGACTAGAAATATTCCCTGAACTCCTTCGATAGGATATTGGTTTCCAAATGCCAACTGTTGGAAATGAAGGCCCCCAATCCCAGCCGAAGCTTGCTTGTATCTTCCTGAAACAAATGCTGAAGCCACTGATAGCTATGAAAGATATTAATGCAACATCGTATTTTGTAGCATAAAATTTTGTCGAATTCCTAAATCCGTATTTGAATACATGTGACCAAAATAAAGTTATTTATCTTGTGGTATTATCGTGTTACTGTATTATTATACTGTTATACTATAACATATTAGTACTAATATTGGTGCTAAATATAGTTAATAATTCATTCTCATGCGTTATTAATAGAACCTTGCTACAGAGCAGCACTTCATCGTTTCGGTGAGAATTGTCTTTTGGGACAACGTATTCTTGCTTTATTTTCTAAACTAACTATCGCAACTTTGTCAGAACAAATATATGGTAAAACAAATATAAAAAACGAATTGGAAGATAACACAGAAAATCCTTTAACCTAAAATAAAAATTAGAATAATGAAAGGAAGAAACAAACCTCATAAAATTAACATGGCATTCACCCCGGAATTCAGATACAGGACATATAGGAGGAATAACGTGGCCAAATTGTTCCTGTATTATAATTCATTCTAAATTTCAACATGAAATTTGCTAAATTTAGCAATTTTCTAATTTGGTTTCTATTATCCAGCAAATAAAAGAGATGAATACATCTCGCTGGAAGATAGCTTTCTATTCTAAAGAATACGAAACACTCGATATACTTGATAAGTTCTGAATATATATGAATTTAATGAGATTTACTTTTACATGATATTTGTGTATCTGTAACTTATAAGTCTGCTAAGTATAACAAAAAACTGAACCTGGTATTCTTCAGACTTTTTTTTCGCATAAGTAATAGGCGATTTAAATTCGATGCGCAAATAATTTTTCCCAATCTTCCAATGTTTCAGAAGTGTGAGATAGGAAAGGAATTGATTTTTAGTTTTGAGAACCAATGCACCATTGAAAAACACATCGGCCACTGTATCTAACCCATGAGCATTCAATAACACTGCTTTTATCTTTAATTTTAAGAAGTTTTAGTAAATTTTGAAAAAATTTAGTTACTTTCATTTAAATTGAAAATATCAATTGTCTTTATCACATTATGATTTTAGATATATACTTCAGCTTCTTTCTCCATATTTCATTTCTATGACCTACTCAATCCTAGAATGATAGTGAAAATTTTAAAAACTCTCAACTCTTTCACTCGATTTTTTCTTTCGATCTATATTGTTTCTTATGGTATACTAATATCATTTGAAATACTTTAGAATATCATTCAAGCAACCTGAAATAAATTTATGTTAGTAATGCGAATCACATGAAGACAGTCTAAAAGATGACAATATAGTTTCTAGTTTGAAGCTTACTGTGCTCCAGTTCCTGGGAATAGTAAATGAGGTATAATAAATCCAATTCGTTCTTGGAACCCATTGTAATAAGCGATCATTCTCTCCAAATAATGGTTCGGAAATGTAATTTGCAAAGAATAAATCTTGGTAAATATCTCCAGGTACACGAGCTAAACCTCGAATAGAACCATTTATTGACCGAAAATACCACTGAAATTCACGCAACTGAAAATTTCCATCGCTGCCTATCGTTCTTCCAAATCGGAACATAAAAATTAGCAGGAGAGGAATAATACGTAACATTTTTTGCCTGAAAATTTTTACAAAAAATGGACACGAAGAATCTTTCTGAATCCTTCGATTTCTCCTTTTATTTCAGAATTTTTGGCGCTGTAAATCAATTCATCAAAGCCAATCATTAAATGAAATTATTTGGCTTAAAGAATGATGGATTCTTTTATAATCCCATTTTCTTATTTATTTATTTTTTTTTTTCGATAGAATAATAAATAATATATCTCAGGGTTTTGTTTGATAATGCTGGAGAGAACAGTAGAGATAGAATTGAAGATTTTAGACTCATCATCATATCTGAGAATTATAACATTTATCTACATATTGACTCTCGTTTTATATTCTGTGACAATGGCGAGAAAGACAGACAAGAAACTGAAAAAACATTTTTCAAAATTCAAAAGATATCTTTCTCTTGTGTGAAGCAAGAAACAGAAATGTACCAAATGATAAGAATGCATGGAAGATGAATCCAATGGCGAATTTATTTTTTGTTGCTCAATTAATGCATTAATGTCTCAGTACCTATGCTGATATAATCTAATTTACTATGAAACGATTGATATGATCTACTTTACTATGAAAAGATTGATATGATACACCTTACTATAAAACGATTACTCTTTTGGTTCTATTCATCTCCATGGAGCAAAGGTCAACAATTTAAAGAGATCTACTTCACAATTCTTTTAATGATTAAGATTAGAACGCCAGAATATAAATAATAAAGGAGGCACTGGATATTAGAAAATGCAATACAATTAGTATATCGCGGTAAATTGAATAAAATTCATGCTGATTATTGACAATTTATGACAACTTGACTTATTGTAAAGAAGTTACAGGAGTGCCTAGTTATTCTGAATCTCTGCTTTCACGTACTTTCTGTCATTAAATGCCAACTGCATGTTCACGTTCAGCATAACTTCACGTATCATGTTAACTCCTTACATGCTATTTATTTCATATAATGTGCTTCTGATTGAAATGACATGCAAAATGCTTTCAAAATATTTATACAATGCATAATGGCTTTGTAGGGATAACAAAATACTCTCGGAAAATGGATCCATCGTTAGAATCGTATTGTCTGACTAATTCGTCAACATCTAAAACGAAACAGTTTTTCAAGTAATGCAAAAAAAATAAAATAGACAAATACACTTTTTTACAAAAAAAAGGCATCAAATGTTAAATAGTCGGTGTGTTTAATAAAAGTACAAACATATGTAAATTCACAAAAATGCAAAAAGCAAGTACTAGGAAACACGAAAGCAAATAAGTTTTGTATTTTTAATAATATTTCAAAAATAAAATATATATTTTCAATTAAAACTCTTCAAAACAGACCCACCAATATCTCATTCTTTTAAAAAAATAGAATAATTAGTTAAATTTATTTACAAGAATCCACTTATCAACAAATTTGTTTAATATGAAACTGGATGATTACAGTTACTAAAAAATTCTCAGTATATTTTTCTAAGACGAATGTATGAAAATTATCATAACTGTTTTCTATAAGTATTTATTTAAAGACAAGAAAGAAAATATGAATAACCATCAGAATTTGAAATTCTATTTCAATTTAGAAATTGGGAGTTCAGAGAAGATTATCGCAGCACAATAAGTGTGGCTTCCTGCGACTCATCTATAAAATTATTTTTCAACATCTATTCCCTGCATCTTAAAGTTGATACGGTCGATTTTCAAAACGATTTTTTTTTCAAGACGAAACAACTAAAGATGAAAAGTGATAACAATGTGCGCTAGCTATTCCATATCATTCTCGACAATTAATTAAACTCCTTTCCCATCGACTACTTTTTATGTGAAAATGACAGTATAACATTTCGTTCAACGGCTAAAAAAATATGAAAAGACAATTTGAATTAGCGTACAATGGATGGAACATAATGATGTAAGCTAAAAAAGAGCAAATTGTGGACTGGAAGAAGTCAAGTGTAATTAACGAGCTGTATGTTTGCTGATAAATCGACATCCCTAAAATAAAAGAATGAGAAAGGAATTTGAAAAGAACGATAAAAGTAATTTGAATAAAAGATTTCAAGATCGGAATTGACCAAAAGATAAATTTAGATAACAAACAATGTTTCTCTACAAAATTATAGACATAATATATTTCCAATCACATTAGGAGCAAAATTTCCTCGTCAGCTGTATAATCTTTCGAGGAACATCACTTTCGCTACTCCAACATATATAGGTATCGAATATGCTACGTTTTTTTACATATTCCAGAAAGCTTGGTATATTACCACCAATTCCAAAGTAAAACATTTTTGCTGCCAATAAGCTGAAATTTGTAACAGAGAGAAATGATGAAAAACAGAAATACACTACAAATACTATGATTCAAATGAAGTAGTATAGTCATCAATTCAATGAATAAAGCTCCCCGTTCACTCATTTATTGATAAAGATAGAAAGAATAGAATGTCTGTTAGGATTAGGACAGTTATAGAAAAATAAAAAGATATAATAAATAAAAATAGACTATAGAAAATTGGAAACACAATCTTAGCATTCTTTGAAAATTTAGAGGAATAACTGAAAGTCAACTGAAAATAAACTTTGTTACTCACATTAATCCATCAGGTGGAAGAACAACATTAAACAAATCATGCAAAATTCCATAATGTTCATCATTATAGATGGTCTCGGAAGTTAAAACAACATCAAATCTTAAATATAACTTCTTCAAAATTTAAGAGAAATAAATTTCTTTCATCATAAATAAGCGAAAATATAAGTCTAGAAACAAGCATGATTAATCACAAAATAAGCAGAAAAATCATTGCTCTATTCTTCAATTTTCAGATATTTGGTAAATTGCAAGAAGCACTATGCCAAATATTAACTGACTTGAGATAGATAAAACATTGCATATTGGAATATATATTAAAGCCGTATATTATTAGCACTAATATTTTTATTTCAATATAGATATTAATGATTCTAAAAAATAAAATAATTTACGCTTACTTCTGTCCATTCATTTTCTGTTGTAGTGTCACCCAATCACAACCGTAAAATCGGCAATTTTCCAGGCTCACATTATTGACCGTAAAATTATCCTTTGTAAAGCAACTGACAACAACATCATTCTACAAAGTATAAATTAAATATTATTGTATATTGGAAAATAATTTCATACTAAACACATTTTTAGCAAAACTTACATAATCCTGCAAAACAACTTCTTTAGCACCTTTCTGTAATGCCAAAATTGATGGTAATCCCCCACCGCAACCAATCTAAATGTTGATTAGAGTTATAATAGACATGCAGCAAATAATTGAAGCAAAAATAATGGGGAGAATTATTTTTGTACAGCTAAAAAAAAGGACTGAGAAATCATCGAGTCAAATCATTACCAAAAACGAATTATGAGGTTAGCAACTTAATGAGAAAATAACGCATTTCAAAATAATTAATCACCTCGAGAATTTTCTTATCCCTTAAAATTTGTGGTTCCAAAAGTTTATCGATGTATTCACATAGGTCGATGGAGCATTCCCACACTTTGAATCCACCTGCAAATAAAAACTAATATTTAAACCTTTTAATTTCATTATGGCCTAGCTGTAATAGCCTAATCAAACGTTTGAAAAAGAAATAACTTCCCGACTCAAATATTATTTGCATATAAAAACATATATAGCAGGAAGTGTTACAAACTTTGAAGCATTTGTTATTTATAAATCAAAGCAAAGCTTCACCTCACCTTCATAAATACCAATAGTACGGTCAGAATTAGTGATCTGTTCCAATGATGGATCATTTTGATAACCTCGTTCTCTCACGTTTCTGTCCAGCGTAGCCTGATCAATGTAATACAAGCAGTGTCCCGATGATAGTTCAATATGCTGTACACCCTTCCTGACGTCACTAACATTCTTTCTCATTTTACTGATCTATAGCATCAATTCTGTGGAAGCTTAAACAAAACTAAATAAATTTAATATGTTTCATTCGCCAACATTGAACATGTACTATCATGATAAGCACAGTTCTGAAACTATGCATTTCTTTATGCATACTATGACATCATGTTGGAAAATGCTTAATGATACTGCACACTAATCACCACAATAATCATCCAAAGCTCCAATTCGTAAATTAGAAACTTTAAAATTTCAATATACTTAATCCATCTCGTCTCATTCTGAAGACAAAGCCATAGCAACAGAAACTCATCACAAGAAAAAAATTGTTCAAATGATAAACCTAAAAAATGCTGTTTGGTATAATCAAATAATTGGCAAATAAAAACTGCATCATATTTCATCAGAACTTTGGAATGGCTTGTAATTTAAAAAATAGATATACGAGTAAAATCAACTATAATTATAAGCACTGCAGATACCACACACGGTTGCTCCACAAAACAATAGGAACACAATTTTGATTCAAACCAATTTTATTGAAATTAATTCAAATTTCAACTTCTGTTGCTCTTTTAAACAAATGGCAGCACATTTAATATCTGTCTCAATTGAATTCATTTATTGCAACTATCTTATAATGATAAAAAATGTTTCCCAATAAAAATCATAATGACTTGCAAATCATTCGTAAATTCTTTTTTTTTGGGAAAAATTGATACTATTTTTAATGGATCCATTATTTCTGGAAAGATGTCATGTCATGCATGCACGTCCATCCCTGAATTTTGCATTTTTTGGCACATTTTTTTTTGTGATGGCAATAATAAAATTATTTGTTTATATCGCTTCGAATAGATTCTTCAGCTTTCAGGCAACTTACACTGGACTGAACGACTGAATAACAACCAAAATCGCACCTGCATCTAAACAATTCAGTGCATTTAACCACATACGGATAACTCTCCAACTTATGCTAAAAAATATGCTGCTGGTATGCTCCTAAAGTACAAACAGTAAAGCATGCATAAAGAAGCGATGCAACCATTAATTACAGGAGGATGTCCAGAAAACGGAACATTGTTACAATGATACAGCGTAAAAACGTCGAATTCAAAAGGCACGCGCAGAGAAACGAAAAGGGACTGCTGTAAGTCATATCTATTCAGAATATTACAATTCTGTCGTGTGCTGGCTGTTTAGCATCTCAAAGATCGGGAAAAAAGCATAAATCACGATGAACAAGAAAATAATTTTTAGTTCAATTTATCAAGCAATATCTCTTCCTTTAGCAATATTTTAATTAAATAATTTTATTATTGCTATCACAAAAAAAAATGTGCCAAAAAATGCAAAATTCAGGGATGGATGTGCATGCATGACATGACATCTTTCCAGAAATAATGGATCCATTAAAAATAGTATCAATTTTTCCCAAAAATACTATTATGTGCTATTTTCGATAAACAAAACAAAGAGCAATCAAAAAACATTCTGACAAACGTACAATCGCCATTATCAGTGAGGAGGAATATAAATTCATTTTGACTAGGATTCAAAGTTACAAATGTTTCATATCTTCAGAAAATGCAAAGTAAAATATTACATTGAAGAATTACAATTGCAGAACTGAGCTAAGAAATATTCCATTGTATGTGAACAATAGATTAACACAGTGATAATGATAAGAACACGGTCATAAATAATATGCATAAAAATAATTGCCGAAAAACAGTCATAATATGAAATGGAAATAACGCCTGCAAAAATTGTAGCTTAAATTGACATGAGGATTTTAAAAAATTAATATTATATAAAGACAGCTAAGTATCACTCTGAAAAAAATATCACATTTCTGTACAAGTACAAAAAGGAGAATTCGATGCATGGGAAAGAAATCGAAATATGAAAAACACTTAAAACGTATATTTATTCAAAAGTTCTGATATCTAAACATTTCATTCACTCAAAAATATGACGACCGATAAATGTAATGACTTTTATGCCTTTCCCTTTTCTTCTTTGCTGTGCATTAATTGCTCTCAAGCTCTCAGACAGATCATTTTCTGGAAATGTTTTCTCTAATTGCTATTACTGAAGGAAGAAAAAAATTACCTGAAAAAAATTGAAAAAATCGAACAGTCGTTAAGATGAACAGTTTTGTAAAAATTGGAGAAAAATAAGATGCAATAAAAAACTAAGACTTATCAGACGGATGGAAATATTGAAAAATATATAGGAAAATGACATATGCGTCACAAAGGTATCTGAATCCCAGACCATTTTTTGTTTCAGTTCATTTCAGTAGCTATATAATGGTGAAGGGAAATTCCACATGAAGTTGCTTATGTAAAAATGACAACGAATTCAAGAAAAAATAAGTTTGTTGAATAGCCAAGGATACCGGAATGCATAGCAAAGTTCATAGCATAAACAGAATGAAAACGGAATACCACAAAATAGGACATAGGATTATTTAAGAAATCAAGGTTTAATTATCAGTAAGCAATCAGAAACAATGATATTAAAAACTATCATGCAAATGCTATTCCAGTTTCTTAAAAAAAAAAAAAAAATAGAACATTTCCTTGCTAAGTAACGAGAAAATCTGAATAAATATAACAGCAAAGCTATATCCAAAGGAAAACCGATAATGCATCTCTCGGTAATTAATAATCATAATCGGTCTGAAGCTCACCATATTTTTACATTTAAAATGTAAAAAAAGTGCAATAATGAAAAATTAAAAATAAAACTACTGCAATATGAGTTTTATTCGAAATTTAGCTTCGAAAAAACATTAATAATAGTAATAGATAGTGAGTAAATTAAGACTATAACAAAAAAAGCTTTAACGAGAGGATAAATTTGTGGCAGAAGAAATAAGGCCTTGCACTGTACCTCCAACCCAGCCATGATTTCGTTGCTCTTCTTTCGTTACCACTGCATTCACCTGTTCATGTGTAAATCTTGCCACCGTGGCAATGACTCGAGCCAGTGTCTACAGTTAGTAAGTTTAAATAAATTAATGGTATAACAGACTCAAAAAAATCAATAGATAAAATATCATTCAAGAAAACACAAACAGATTAATTTGGAAATCAAAGTCATCCAGGACGAATACAGCTATTTAAATTATTTTTAGATTTTGCATATTTTTGTTTTAAATATTATTATAAATTTTGAAATTCTATACATTATTTTACTTCTGACTGCGTTCTGTCGAATGACTATGTACTACTTCTTAGCCAAGGATTTGTATTGTAAGTTAAAAAAAAAAAAAACTATTATGAGTTTTGAATGTTTCTACATAAATACGATAATGCTGGTTCAATAATGACGATGTCGTGAACTGTAAATAAAATAGTATTTCACATACATATTATATTTATGCTTGTAATGCATAATATGAACGACATAATTTAGATGCAAACAGATCTAGACTAATAGTATATTGTACATTGCTACAAAAAGAAAAAAACAAAAAAGATCACCAAAAAAAGTTCATTCCACTTCCAATTGCAAGATAATTTTTTTTAGGGACAAAAACGAAAAAACTCACGACGCTCTCCTTGCCCAATGTTTCCCGTTCATTCATGTATCGATATAATACATTTCTCAAATACTAAAATATATATTAATCTTAAACTATATGCAAAATAAACAATCAGTAAAATAAAAAATTATGATACGTGGCAGTGCTTCTAAATAAGACTGGACTTATACAAGAGATTATCGCAATAATAAAAAAATTCCAACAGCGGCTAAAATCTATTTAAATCAAAAATTTATCTTGTACAACTCGAAATAAACTAACTTTAGCTTCCGTAGATTCCGCAAAGACGAAACTGTTATCACTCGGATCCTCTCTTGCCATCTATAAATAATAAAATGCATTTTCTAAGTTAAGGTGAAAAGTACTACTTTTAAGGAACATAAAAAGTAAAAAACTACCGTAAGCAAGCTACGTTCTGAACCAATAAGTAACAAATATAACAAACGTACCGAGATAGATCCACTGGTGATTGATTCTAAACCGATATCACCAAATTTAGTACAACAGGATTTTTCATGTATCCGTGTTATTTCTTTCCTATGAGGAAATTAAAACATATTAAAGCAAATTGAAGCATTCCATTTTTTCAAGATACTTCTGAAGTAATATGAATAATTAAATACTCACTTATGTGCTTCTTTAGTATTTTCCAATTGTTTTTGATAGTTCACTACTTGTTCTCGTAAAGTACATAGTTCTTCATAATCCTTGTAATTAATGACCACGTGTCATTATATTTATTTTCAGATAATGTTCTAAAAACTATGATTTTATAACTGAAATAATATTAAAAACAAAGTGAAGTTAAAATGACCATAAATCGACAATTGAATCACATATTAAAATAAATTAAAAAATAGAATTTAACAGTGAAAATGTAGATAATTAGCCTATTAATATCAAATCTCGATCAACAAGTAACATACTCTCTGCTCAATAAAATCCGAACTGGTTTTTAAACGTTCGCTTTGTCCATCTCGCTTGTGACAAATATCATCAATTTCACCATTTCCAGTTTTTTTGGTTGATAATTCCTGAAAATCTATCAATAGGAAAGTTTTCGTCGATAAGTTAATTCGAATCGTAAAATTTTAATATCAGCACTTAATGAATTTGAACAACATTATTTCGAATCAGTGATTAATAGCTTGGTAATTTGGAGAATTTTGATTATAGAAAATAAATCACTTCACACGAATTATTCAAATTTTCCATAGCAAGCAAACCAGCACCTGCAGCTTAGATTCCGCTTCATTCAATTGTTGTGTGCGTTCATTCAAATCATGATATAACTGCTTGATTTCTTTTTGTAAATCACGCAGTAATCGATGCCTCTCTGACTCTATTTTGGCTGTAACATAATTAACAAATAAAAAGCCACAGGTAGATCAAAAATCGTTATTCAACATGATTACTTTTTAATTCCGCAATTAACTTGCCTGAGGCTTTTGCTGATTCTTCATTCGCAATTTTTTGCAGAGTAACAATTTCTAGCTGCAGTCTTTCTATTTCTCTCCCAAAATTTTCTTTCTCATGTAACAGCATTTTTCGTTCTTCTTCCAACTGCTCAACAATTTGAGTACTTCCTAAACATAATTTCTTTAGAAATCTGAAATTGGAATAAATCAAATACTTTTAGTAAGCAAAAGGCAATTGATCCTTCCGTTTCTCTCATTTCATCAGATTCTCAGCAAACGTTGTATAAACAGTAATTACCTCTCAAACGAATATTTTGAGTATTTAGATTTTCCAATTCACATTGCAATGAAGTGATTTGCTGACTTTGTGATTCTAACTGTTTCGTTGTTTCCTCTATAGTTTTATGCATCGAATTTAATTTGATTTCCATTTTAGCGTACTTCTGAAATTATTTATAGAATGCGACAATGCAAATAACATTTCAATCTACATTTATCTATCATAGTATTAGAACGATGCAAATTTTTTCAATTAATAACTTCGAGATAATTTTTTATGATAGAGAAATTTAACAAAACCGTTTTAGGAACTTTGCTCCTAAAAGAAGACCAATGCAGAACTTTTTCACTTTTATGACAACCGAATTTATGGCATAATTGTATCTAAACTTTTATAAAAATCAATACAGATTGTACAAGTTGAGAAACGACAAAAGTCTGACATCCAATTTCTTGTCTTTTTCGTTGGATAACACTTGGATAGTTGCTTGCAAGTCATCTATAATTTTTTCATTTTTCCTTTCATCAAACAGTTTCTGTTCCAAGGAACTAATACTCAACTTCTGCTCTTCAATTTTTAAATCTTTTTCAGCTATTTGTGATCGCATTTCATCGATCTGGAACAAAAGGCATTATGAAAACAGCAGAATATCAGAACATCAATAACTCAGTAATTCTGAAACAGTATACATCAAGCAAATTCAAGATGTGTGTGTATTTGGTTTCAGTCGGCAGAAATCTGTATTATAGCAATGAAACCATATCAATAACATTGTTTAATTGTGGTATTCTTCTGGATGCCTTTGAGAGTTCCATAGAGCATCTGACATTATACTTTTAATAATAAACCTTCAAAAGAAGTTCTGTTTTCGCATCTTTTTCATCCATTTCACATTGTTTTTTCATTTTCAATATTTCCTGCTCCGCCTTTTTTTTTATTTCTTCTGTTCTTTGCTGATTTTCCTGCAATTTCAATTAAATTATCGAACAAAGTTAGACTGCGAAAATGATTAATGCCTTCTAACAAGTTTTTATGAATAAAATGAATTAATGGTCATGAATCTCAAAATATATAAAAGACAAGGGATAGAAAACATGAAAGAAATACAATTTTTCTGTTTTATGCAATTAAATATAAGAAATTAGAGGTATATGACAAATAAAAAAGAAAATATCGACAAGAAAGCTATTAATAACCTGCTTAAGTTGTTGCATGATTCTCTGGTAATCGTCTTTAGCTAAAGAAAGCTCAGCGATAAAACGATCTTTCTCAGTTCGTACAAGATCAATCAGCTGTTTTTGTACTTTTTCCATGTTTTGGTTCGCATTTTTCAATACTAATGCATATTGATTTCTGAATGACCAATTATTCCTTGATGCATTTTTAAGAGCATATAATCAAAGGTCAAAGCAATGGAACTGGATTATGCTAACAAAGACTTAAATTACTTATGCTTTACACAATCACAATTCCATATACTGACGAAATAAAATCCACTTTTCAAAAGTGACTTCCACTTAACTTCCTTCCTGAATACAATAGCTAGCAAAAAATTATTAAGTGTCTCGATATCTGAACCGCAACGAGTTAAAGTGTAAAATATAGCTCATGATTAGTTTTTATCAAACTGCAATTTAATAATTAATGAACAATTAATACGATTTTCTAAACAGCGACTATGTATTTCTAATAATTAGCTCACTAACTTTTAGATAGCAGGAAAAGTATCAGGATGTCATTCTTAAGCAATCTTTAGAACATGATACTATACAAATTTAATATTATCTTAAATCCAAAATATTAATGCTCTGTCAACATTAAATGGAAACAATATAAGCATTCCATTTAGTCATGGACTTATCATGATGTGTCTGTATCAATGCGTTTAAAACTGAGGCCATTATGCATAAGCAGTAGATTGAAAAAAATCGGTATTTCAATACTGATTCAAAGAGGAAATTATTCGATAACAAACTAAGTTCTTGTAGAGCTGATTTCATACCAGAACATTTTAAGGTATTAAGCAAACAGAGAAGTACAATTTAGAACATAAAACCTTGTTTCATTCTCTTGCTCATTTTCTTTCCTTTTCTTGTTGAGTTCAATTTCAAGGAATTCCTCGTTGTTCTTTGTCCCCTGATGTTCAATTATTTTATTTAGATTTTCTTTTGTTTCAGTAAGCTCATTTTCCAGAACCAATTGTCGTTTCCGTTCCTTGTTTAAATTTTTTTTCAGTGATTCCAAGTTAGCATTTTCCTTCGCTTCTTGTTCTTTTATCTTTTCCTGCAGTTTGCTTACAATACTTTCCTGGAACCATGTAGTACTTACTTCTACAATACATCAACGAATGAAAATACTGAGACCATGAAATATTTCAGCGATCAAATAGAGTGCAAAATAAGAACCACTATCACCACTTTTGTAGTCGATAAATACAAAAACTGTGGTAATGCAGTAATTAATATCATAAAAATGTATTTCACGATCGGAAGTGTTGAATTTTTTATCCTCTTAAGTTAATAAATTTATTTTAACAATATTCAAAGACGTGCCTTCTGAAGAAATTCAATCCTTAATTTCTCATTCATCGCTTCCAGCTCTTCATTCTTTATTAGCATTTCATCTAATTTTGATGAAGTATCTTTATTTTCATTTTCAGCAAGAATAACTGCGCTCCGTAAATTGATTGTCTCGTCGATCTTAATAGAAAGATCCCTCAAAACAAACTTACTAGAATGACAAAACATGAAATAAACAAATTCCTATATCCTATACTCAATAAAATACCAGCTATTTGTGTAATTCCAATAATTACTCTGCAATATTTCAAGTCTCCGAATAATGTTGAATTGAGCACTACAATTTTGTGTAAAATTTCTGACTAAAACTTAAAAATTTATTATTATAACCAACAGAAATCCGATATTTTTTGCTAGTGATTTCAACTTAAAAATCGAGTAAATACCTGATCCTTTAGCTCCTTTTTAAGTTTTTCTATTTCTGCTTTACTCTTGTGCAAAGTTTCGCGAACAATTACTTCCATTTCTTCCATTTTTATTTTTAAATTATCCCGACTACCATGAATACCTTCCATTTCCTTCATCATACTGTTCGTCTCTTCCCCAATTTCTTGTATGTTTTTTTCCAATACTTCTGCATTGGCCAAAAACGATGACTTTTCATTTTCGACCCTGAAATTTCACAAGAAAAACAATTTTAGTATTTTTTCCATTTCTAAGGAAAAAAAAAAAACAAAGATTATCACTTTTCCTGAATTTTTACACTTTCACATCAAAATAAGGAAATATTTTGTACTGCTAGACGATACTCGATTTTGTCAAGAAGAATTATGTATTTAAATACACTTACAGAATTAGCTTATTTCGAAGATCTTCAAGTATCTTATTTTCTTCTTTAAGACTGTCAAATTTTGAAATTGATAGTTCTTTAGTACTAGAGACACATGATTCTTCCAATTCCATGTCTTTTAGAAGAATCAAATTCTGTAAATAGGATAAAAACACAATGCTTTGTGCACCAAAGTAATTCATCTGTCATTAACTTCTCCCCAAAGACAAGAATAAGAGAATATTTCAACTGGAAATATTCCACTGTTTCGATCAATTATTATATCTGTGCCATAAAAATTTCTGTTTAGAGTTTTTTGAAATGACAATTTTCTATAAATTTTGATTGCTTTTTGGAAAAAAATGCCAGATTTGTTGTTTAATATTCATCTTCGATTTTAAATCTGTTTCTTTAATATTTTGTTCCAGAAAAATTACCCTTTCATTCAAAGTCATATCGATATCCTCCTCTTTCGACCCTGATTCCACCTGAAAACTTTGCCTTTTTAGAATTTATTCGATTATTTCTTCTGAATCTAATATATTAATATTATTATGAGCAATTAGATAGTAACCAATATTGTAGCATCCTTGACAAAAAAATTTAGTAACCAATATTGTAGCATCCTTGACAAAAAAATTTTTCTACTTAATAATTACAACAATAATAAATATCAATCTGTTAAGCTAACGAATTAAAGAAAATATTTTCAAGCAAAGATCTTGAGCCTTTTGTCCACTCCAAAAAATTCATCATTTCTTCACTAATCTCAACTTCCTCTCCAAAACATTTATTTATTACACCAGAAGTGGCAAAACAAAATCATACATTTCAGGCTTCATAAAAATTATTCACTTTCTCTTTTAGATGTTCCAATTCCTTAGCCAATGATTGTTTTTCTTTCTTTAACTTCTTAATTTGCGCCTGCTGATTTTCCAATTGATTCTTCAACTGTTCTTTTACATCCATTAATTGCGCAACCTTCTCATCAAGATTATTTTCCGTCATTTGTGTTCTTTCTTGCGTCTAAAGTAAATAAGAATATAAGAATGATTATTTATAATAAAAATTTAATAAAAATGAACTGCTAGAAAAAATAAAAAGAATAAATCCAAAAACTAGTTAACTCTATCAAAAAAATGTCAAAAAAACATTCATTTCAAATTCAGAATATATTATAATAAAATATTCAATATCAATTTAAAAAATCACGGCAAACCTGCTGCACGTTGTATTTTATCTCTTCTACTTTATTTTTATTCATCTCTGCAATCCACTGATGATTGTTTAGCTTTTTCTCTTCCAATTTCTGTTTTTCCTGCCGAAGGATTAGCCGATCGACTGCAAGCTAGTAGCTTATTTCACCCAATATTTCATGCTGCTCCATCGCTTAGAATAAAGAGTTCAAAAATGTGTTAAAAAAAAAAAAGATCTTATTACACATGAAAAAATTGAAACCTTCAAG
Organism: Dirofilaria repens; assembly: GCA_008729115.1. Taxonomy (NCBI): domain Eukaryota; kingdom Metazoa; phylum Nematoda; class Chromadorea; order Rhabditida; family Onchocercidae; genus Dirofilaria; species Dirofilaria repens. The sequence goes on along the minus strand of SNRZ01000004.1, from coordinate 847,102 downwards.
TTCCTGTACTGCTTTTTCAACTCTTTCTTCCATTTCCAAATATCTTTTCTCAGTTTCATCACGCTCTAGCTGAGCTACTTTTAACTGTTGCTGTAGAAAATTTTGATGAATTCAGTAAATTATGGCATTCGAACATAAAAGCACTAATAAAATTCGAATATATAAGCACTAATAAAATCCTTTGTTCTAATATAAGATTGAATGTGAGTTAAGGAAAAAAATACGTCTCCAATATATGTATGAGCATTGATAATGCAATAAAAAAAAATAAAACTAAAGCGTTAAAGCATGCAACTGTATGTTAGCAATATTGAAAAATCAAAAGAAATATTATGATCACAGAAATAAATAAATATTAAAAACGATAAAAAAGCGAAGAACCTGCAAATGTTGATGGATTTTAGATAGCTCTCGCGTAGAGGCTAATTCAGCATGCAGAATCTCTTTCTCCGATTCCAAACTCATAATAATTTCTGTTTTCTGTTTCAAATTTTCATGAAGTTCTTTCATTTCCACTTCTTTACTTGATAGTCTGAAAGGCAAAATTAAAATGTGCAGACTCAAGAAAGTGTCCAGAAAAGATTGATAAAATAATGCTAGTAAAAAAAAAAAAATGAGCGACAAAACACAATTCGCAGCATCTATCAAATGCACCAGAAAGTGACATTGTTTCGCAATGTAAAATTTGCATGTTGGATGACAAGTTTAAGGTCTCCAATTATAAAAAATTACATGATAATTTTATGCATCATGATAATATATAGACTTTGCTGATTTTAATGTCTGATAAATTTTAGTTTCGCAATATTGAATAATTCGAAAAATGGATGCTGTTGTCTCGCAAGTGATGAAATATTGATTTTATTTTGATTATAAGATTTATTCAATATATGAAGAATGGCTTTTAGTCATATTTTAAAAAAGTTATTAAACCATCATAATTTTTCCGAAAAAAAAGTACATTCATGGCAGCACATCATTATTTCGAAATCGTGATACCAAAATGCAGAACTCACTTTTGACTGAATTCGATGAGTTCTTGTTGCAATGCTTTCATCTCAGTGTTTCTTTGTATCAGTTCTTCATTAGTACTGTTTTCTTTTAAATTTTTTTCATAATTCTCTTTCATCACCAACATCTCCCTGCGTATAATATCTATATCATTTTCATACTGTCTCTGAAAGCTAATGTGCAATGAGCTAAAATAAATAAATGTTTCTTGATAATATTAAAAGATCAAACTGGACAACACAGTAAATTGTTATAGACTTACCTGTCTTGAACACCTTTAATAATGTATGAATCAATTTGAAGTAATATGAAGATCATAATACCAAAGGCAATAAAATCTTCATATGCTTGAAATTTTCTAAGCATGTTCCTAGCAGACTTTAATTACGATGAAAAGATAACAAAAAATAATGAAAACAAATTTTACTCTTAAATGATCAGTTATTTGTTGTTCCATTGCTAATTTGTTAATAAGTTCTTCATTCTGATTTTCAATTTCTTCCATTGCTTTCTGCTTGTTGCTCCTCAATTCTCTTAATTCATCTTCAAGCAGTTTGTTTGATCTCATAGCTGCTTTAAAATCCTAAGTATCAAATATTATTTATCATCAATATATTTTTAACAAAATTCAATGAACAACTGAATAGAGTTTGTCCTTAGACAATTTACTTTTTTGAGTGCAATTATGACTTCGTCTTCCTTCTGTTTAATTTCATTAATTTCCTGTTGATATCTTTCCTTATTGGTTTCAATAGAAATACATAGTTCTTCCATTCGCTGTCGATGCTTTTCTTTCATATCTTCCAAAACTGATTTTAAATGTAACTTTTCCTGAAAAGTCACTAAACAATCATGAGCTTTATCCAAACGTAACTATCCTGACTTGCTCTAAAATCTCCTATTCTCAAAGAACAATAAATGCTCAAAAAATTGAAACAAGGCTTATTATATCGAAGTTAGTGTAAAATATCAACTGAAGTTTGCATGTTAAAATTTATTATAAAATACAGAACAAACAGCAGTGAGATGCTCCACTTGAATGCCCAAATTCTCATTCTTTCGATCATGTTCAATCACAGCTGCTACTTTTTGCATTTCTCGTTCTTCGATGGCTAACTGCATCTGTTCTTCCTGTTCTTTAAATTTCAAAGACCACTGCTCATCCTAAAAATATTAGATATCTCTATAGAAACTTCTAGTCTAACTTTTCTAAATAACTTATATTCGAAATGATAGCAACAGACTTGTAATGGTGGTGAAAATTTATAATTTACTTGCGAACTGGAAATCATGCGAAAACAAGCCAGTTATCAGAAACTTTACAAATTATTTAGTTAATCAGATATATTCAATGAAGAAGTAAATATACATTTTTCATAATCATTTCTTGAAAAAGTCGTTCATTCTCCTCCTTTTCCTTAATCCACTTTCTTTCCATTTCCTTCTTTAACTCTTGCCTTTTTTCTTCTTCTTCACACTGTATTGCCTTAACACCTTGTTGCTTCGCTTCTGATAATTTCTTTACCATATCTGCTTTTTCATTTTCTAACGCGTCTACAGCTGCCTTTAGCTCATCAATTCGACTTTGTAATTCTATCTCTGAAATATAAAAATCAATCATTTTTTTTAAAATAGTCTTCGAAAATAACAACATTTTTTCTACCAAATAGGTTTTTTTTTAATAAATAGGAAAGAAAAAAATCTTTAGAAATACTTGTAAGCTTTTTTCTACATTAAGCTAATAAATGATCTCATAAAACTATGTTCAAAAAAAAAATATAAATCAGTTTCTTAATTTTTTAACTTAGACGTATTTTTTTATTACCGTTCCAAAAGCATCATATAAAAAACATACAAATCCTGAGTAGAAACTTCATGCAAAAAAAGATTTTGATATCATTATATATCTTTGTTTTGACATCTAAACAAATGTATATAGAAGAATGCAAATTTCTTGAGGAGAACTAAAAATACAATGATCAGTTAAATATTCCTTTAAGCCACTGTTTGCGTTAGCGATTTAGTCGCTTGATTTTACTTATAAGTATGCGGAATGTATCGTCTCAGTTTGTGTTAAGCGGTGCTTCGACAAAACCGTAACCAAAAAAATGTACAAACATGGTTTTATGATATTCATGCTAGGAATGAAAAAATCTTCAATTTCTCAATCATCTATCTATTTAAAAATGAAAATTCCATGTTTCATATTCTTTTATGAATTGACATGATGTCGAGTTTAAAGGATTCGAAATGAAGAATTCAAGAATGGTAATTTCCACTTTTTTAAAGATGACGGCCATTATTTGAGTATAGCGATGGCAAGGTTTGACAAAAAAAAATCAAATTTAGATTGTATAAAAATAAATTATACAAAGAAGAAATACGAACCATTTAATTCCAGAATTTTGCATCTGGCGCGAACTATCTGTAGTTCACCATCTTTCTCTTCCAGTGCTCTATGCATTTCAGCCTTCACTTTGGCTATTGCAAGAGTACCACTGCAAGATTAGACACAATCACTACTGCAACTGTATTAAAACAGAATTTATAATAAGTTACTTAAGCATATAAATAATAAACTGACGCTTCTTCGGAATCAGAGAGGCGTTTAGACCATTCTTTCTCTAGACAATGTACACGGTCCTTCCATTCAATACTAATTCGCTGAACTGCAAAATCGCTCATTCTTTGCTGTAACATTTTAAATAATTTATTTTCAACTTCTTTCTTAACCGATAATTTATAACATATATTTTACAGCACACCACATCAAACAGTAAATAGCATGGAATTTATCCCCGCCTTTCAATCATAAAGATCATTTTTTTCGAACATATATAGCTTTCTAAAAGAAAAAAGGAAATTTTTTAAAAGAAATCACAATTCCATTAAAAAGCTTTGCCTTAAAGACCTGTTATTTCTTCAGTTTGCTCATTATGAATGAAGAATTGAAGCCATAAAAATTTAGTTACTTGTTTTGAAAACAAAGTGAGACTAAGTAAATATCGAAATGCTTCAACTAAAAATTGAGATCTTACATTTTAATCATATGTTAAGCAATAGTGGAACATATCTGCAAAATATCTGAATAGCTTTATATAAGAAGCCTACTTCGTCATGAAATGTTCCAGTATTTTCTTCATGTTTTTCATTTTCTTGTAGTAATTGTCCAATTCTTTCCTCCTTTTTCTCCATACTTAAGTGACGTTTTTTCATTAGCTCTCGTGACTTCTTCATTTTATCTTCATCTGCTTCTTTTTTTTGACTTCCTATGAATAGTTTTTGTATCATTTTTCTTTTCGAATATTTCGAACATTTAGTTCAAAGTTCTATCAATTTAACATTACAGTCCACAGTATAGATATTAAAACTGATCAATACCTGATAATAATCAACAGTTACATTAAAATTAACAAATGAATTTATTATATTCTGCCTATTTTTTCTTATTTTATTAAAGACATTAGTTAGACATTCATGCCTTATTTTGCCTACTATACTCCATTTTTTGCATTTTTTTTGTTAGCTCTCGATTTTTTTCTCGCAATTTACCAATTCTATCAAGCGCTTTATCCTGCGTAGTTGCTAACACAGACTGCAACAAAAAAAATTCATGATTTTTATGAAATAAAATAATGCTGATTTTATCAAATTCAGGGGAGATGTTTTTTGGTTTTTTCTTTAATAGAAGTTAAAACTAATTAAAACTCTCATTTGTAGTTCATACATTACAATAAAAACCAAAGAAATTTATCGACATGGAAATATTATTAACAAAATTTTATTCCTTCCTTATTTTATTGGAGCAACACTCAAACACTTGTATTTTATCTGCATTTAATTTCAGCGCAAGTAAAAACACAATTTAACACCCTCACCCGATATTTCTCGTTCTCCCGTATTACTTCATTGTACATTTGCATAATTCTTCGGTACCTATCCTTATAATTTAACGCACGACCTTGCAATTTATGCAGAACAGTTGAAATCTAAAACTAGTTATAATATCGTCTTTGCTTGTGATTTAATAAAATGAAAATGAGAACTATTTTATCAATCCAAAAAAATTTCAATTCATAAATTTTTTTTTTGATAGAATTCGATCGCGAGTTACTTCAACTTTGATCAGTTTTGATCAACGATCTACGGATCAGAAAAAGATTAGAAATTCTAGTCTGCCTCGCAAGTTTTCTAAAACGAGAAAAGTAATAAAATAAAACAAGATCTTGAGACGCAGACCCAACTACAAGAACAACAAAAAAAAGAAAAGATTTTAGAAACCTGTTCTTTTGAAGCGCTTTGAAACTGGGATGAAGTAGCCACACTTTCATTCTCCACATCTGATGCTATTGTGTTGAATTTACGACCAGAATTTAATATCCTCGATACAGAAAATAAATTATTGAATGAGCTGAAATGTACCTGTCCAATGGCTTAATAACATATCTATAGGAATTCAAGATTACTTAACAATATTTCAGTATTTCTGAAACTGTTTGTATTTGTCAAAGCCACAAAAAATCTTTAAAAAAGTTATGAAGATGGGAAAAATTACAGAATATGAAGAGTGAAGGAACATAACTTGGTTTTCTAGTTTATTTATAGTAACACCCTTTTATAAGCATGGATAATGCGGCATGTTACAGTAAAACATTAACGAACTTTTCGCTTTCAAAAGAATCACTCGAATTGTGTCGCTGTCGCGATTCAGTAAACAAATCTTGTTCCGGTACTTCTTGCATCGTAGTTGAACAGTTCACATCCTGTTTATCCTACAAATCTTTTATTAATTTTACTATTAATTCAATGCATTCCCACTTTCCTCCGGATTATATTAAAATAATTAGACCCATTACCGGCTGTTCCGCATCAAAATCGTTTCTAAATGCATCATCGAAAAGATCTGGAAAATGGATTGAAGAATCCCTTGTAATAACACTGTTGGTGGGCGATCGTCGTGCTTGCCCACTTGTATCGCTTCTAGCATCATTCTAAAAATACTTTTTTATAAAGAAATTTTTAAAAGATCAAAATATTTTTCATTTTATCCTTTTAGTTTCAGTTCTAGAAATTTTTTGTTTATTTCGATCATTACTCAAACAAAATATCTTAATGGGTATTCTAAAATAACATGTGAATCACTTTATCAATCATTTTTACTTTCACTTACATGACAATGTACCGTTTTTCACTTTATTTACAAATACTCTTACCACACCGAACCGCACTTGCTGAGCAATGTTTCCACTGTACTGTGATACAGTCGCTTGTAATCTCCTCGCTTCATCTTCCAATTTTGATTTTAATCCTTTGAACATGTCAAATTCCACTTCTTCGCCTCAAATAGAAGGAATAATAGGAACACATCACAACCACGACTATATACAATTCAATTAGTTTCTTATATGAAAAAGAGAAATTTTAATTCCGATCAGTATTTCGAACCATTTTTTCCTTTTCATTTATATCTAATATATTACTCTTAAAGGATTTAATAACTGATTTTTCACTTCTTAATCAATTTTTTTTCATTAACATATTTCTTCACCTAAAATATAGAAGCATCAAGGGAATGAACTTTTGTAACTCAATATATAAAGAAGATATTATTTATTATCATCTAGAAGCATTTGAACAACATAACAAAATGACAATAGACTGATTGATAACTTCATTTTTTTGAAATTAAATGATATAAAAGCTGAATAAGAAAAATTATTTACAACATTTGTATGAAAATAGCAACCCAATCTAGAAAGATTGATAGCATCAAGGATATAAAAAAACTTCAATTTAAATAATTATGCATCTATTTAAAGCATGAAATTCATGATGGATCATTAATCTCAGCTTTTCCCACTTCTGTCGAGAATCGCATCAGTAATACTACTGGATAGCTTTAAATGATATTTCGTAACTTCGTCGATTGTTTGCTTAACTAAATAATACATATTGAACAAGTTGTCAATTGATTTTTGAAGGTACTTCGCATCCAAACTCACAATCTCACTGAAATTTCACGTTTTTTTATGTATTTATAACGCTATGCGGAGTGAAGTAAGAAACATTCGAGAATAATCTGAACAAGCAACTAAAAATAAATGAGACAGTTATTTGTTATAGCAAGAAAAACTGTCTTACGAGATCAAAATAGAAAATCTAAGAGAAATTGAGTTTGTCAGCTTACATGATCATATGATGCCCTCGCACAGCATATATTCGTTTGGCTGTACTTCTCGATGGTTCTTTGTCGACTGCCAAGGTTCTGCAAATTATCTGCGCCTTTTCTTCGTTTTCTAAATCAATTTGTATGATCCTAAAATAAGAAGCATTTATTTTAAATATTATCTAATTCTTTCAAATTTCGAAAAAAAAAAATGGAACAGTAAGATTTGCGTAAAACCAAACAGAAAATATGGGGTGCGAAACTAACGCTTTGTGACTTTTATCAGCATCCCTTGATTCTAACATATTTTCGTGGCTAGAATCCTTCGGATCATTTAGAACTTTGAGTAACTGTCGATAATCGCTCATCAGAGAACTTAAAACAAAAATAACGAAAAAAAATGTACAGTATATATAAATTTAAGTATAACATAACACTAAACAGATATACTAATATAAGGCGGTCAAAAATCACGATTTACTTCAAGAAGCTAATTTCTGATCACTAAAGTGAGAAAAAAGAAATAAGAAAATCTATTGACAATTTCATCGATTTCTTCTATCATTCCTGGGCCTTTTAATGATGTTACAAATAAGCAGAATCCTGAATGTGATGCTGAGAATATATGCATTAATATATCGGAATACTGATTACTGGCCGCAAGAGATAAAGGACATAATTTTTCTTCTAAAGGTCCGCCGCTTCTAGTTGAATACAGATGGAATGAAAGGAACCCACACTTTGCAAATTCACTTGAATAGAACAATCCTTATCGAATACTACCGTACTCACTGATCAACAAAAAGTCAGTAAAACTTCTAACGGACCCTGTAGCGGTCCGTTGTAACTACTCCTCTATATTTCAAATGGTACTATTTGAGAATTGGGATGAGGAGAAGTTATCGGTTATCCGGTGATATCAGTTCATCACTTGTTTCCAGTTGGTGAGAAGTGGGATTTACATGGAACTAAAGAGTCTATTCATTTGTTATACAGTATTACTAGAATAATATTATAATTACTAGAAAAATAATTTTCCAGAAATTAATTGAGGTATGTCATGTGTTTGTTGACATTTGTTCGATTATTAAATCAGCAAATTTTATCATGATAGTAAGGCTCTCTTTCAGCGATTGTGTACAATTATTGAAAAAAGCACGAGATTAAGATGTTAACCGTTACGTTCATTTAATCTAATAAGTAAGGATGGTAATTCAGAATATGTTAGCTTGGCTGATTAACAATGTTTGTTTGTTCTCTTTTCCATGTTTATTCGTTAACGAGTCAGCTGAAAATGCTGTCAATGTGATAATGAGGATGTCATCGGTGTAGAATTATACCAGTTTTGGAATTCAGTCCATAGAGGAAACGATTCCGGATAGCATTTGCGAAACGAATTTATCCGAAATCTCCTGAAATGCATTAATGATTAGCTGATGAATGCAAGGCGACAGTACAGTAGTCACGCTATTCAGGACGTTTGTGGCTGCATCGGAAAAAAGTGATAGGAATTTTATTTGTCACAACTGATGTCATTTTATTGTGACTTGTTACTGCTCTTGTCTTTCTAATTTCAAAAGTTTTGCATATGAGCCAACAAACTTCTTAACGATTAACGACATTTTCGCTTACTGGTGATGCAGGAAGAATGACTATAATGATGACTTACGGCGAAGTCTCTAGGGGTGGGCTGGTGAAGAAGCTTGATTTGTTGTTGCTATTTAAGAAACTCCTTTTTGGAATCCATTATGCTTTCAAATTCCTTTTGTTAAGCGAGGGTGATATTGTAGGCTTAGTACTTACTCTGTCCTTTAGTGTTTTTGAATGCGATAATCTCGATAAATGATATCTACAATCATTTATCTGCTACAAAAGAATCGATTTGATAATAATTCTGATCTTGAATCATTTTATCATTTCCACCTTGATTTTACTTGCAATCTTTATATCATTTATAATGATGAAAATAAGATCAGCAGATAAGATTGATCAGCGTGTCATCGAAACTAGAATGATATCATTTGTCAACATAGATATTATTTAAAAACTCGTCTCTTTTGATTCATTTGTATTTTCAAATAAAATTTTTTTTTAAAAATTCCTTTTAATTACAAGTAAGTTTATTTTTTTTTAAGTTCAGCATCAGTTTTCAATTGTTCACGACATGTAACGTTGATTAAAATTGAGTTAAGTAGACATTGACATGTTTCCTCGCACGCAGCTGTTAAAGGAGATTTCACAGTTGCAGACTTACGACATCACTCAACAGTAGCATAGATTCTTCCTCTGCCGGGGATTAAGAAAGCCGGGGATTAAAAAGTGAAACATGTCGAAAAACGCAGGCTGTTTTTGCTGAAATTTTGTTCACGATATACAGCACTGATTAAAATTGAGTTAAAAAAAAGAAAAATAAAAGAATGGTTGGTCTCCATTTACTTTGAAGAATTTAAAATGGGTTTCATCTGAAAGATTGTAATTTAATCCACTCTAGAGGAAAAAAAAATCATTTCTTATCATAACAATAATTTGTCAAAAGAGGTCAATTTAATATGAAACAAATTTCCTTCCGACAGCACCCATTTCTGAAAATATTCTATTCCACAGCTAATTTCTTCTGTTCTTTTAATACTTTTTCGCAAAAATATCCAGTTCAAATTGCTTCCGTTGATCGCAATTCTCCACGAGCATTTATTTTTTTCTTACTTTGCTTACTTAAAACGCCACTCAGCTTTTTCATCATTCTAGTGGTAGATTTTGTCATCATTTACAATTATTACGTGGTAGCAGTTGTTGCGATTCAGCCGTCTATCACTAAATTGGAATGAATTATCCTTACATGCCGTCTTATCAGCGCAAAAATTATCAAAATTATCGAATAGTGTCTTTCATTCCGGATGACCAATGTATTGCATCATATATGCATCTGTATATCATCATCTTTCATCCTTTTTTGTTTTCTGAGAATAAGAGTTTGTATTCGACTTTTACTTAAGTTTTCGCACTATTGACCCAACCTTAACAACTGAAGTTTCCATAATTAAAAATGATGAGTATTTATTAATCTGTACTAGTTGGTTTATTTTTATAGTTATGCGGTCTTAAAAATATTCTATTGTAGTATCAGTAAAAGTATACTTACAAAATTATTGATTGTTGATTAAAGTAATAAGACGAATTGTACAAGCGGCAATTAATGAAGCAAACGATGGCATCTATGAATTGCATACATCTCTCTCTTTACATTTTTTAATTTAAAATGACCAAATTGCTAAAATTTGCCAGCCTCATAATTATTAGAAGAATTGATATGCATTTTATGGATTTCTCAATAATTATCGCTACCTCACTTTTATTTCTATCATTTCGTGGTTCAGATTTCTTGTTCTGAACAAAATTTTTGCTTTTCTATAAGTGATAGTATGTAATCTTTCATAAAACTGATTCTAATTCATTCTAATTAGTTACTGTTCCTGGTCTTCTAAAGAATTCTATGTAAAAAAAGAACACAACAAAATATTTGGAAAAGTAACATAATTACCACTTATCAAAAAAGTTCCAATTTTCATCCGATTGTCCACAAAATTACCAGTTCGAAAAAGAAAAAACTTTAAAATAGACGAATGCTTTGAATAAATTCAGATTCGAAATTATCCATTTGTAACTTCGTTTGCACAGCATCACGAAGTAAAACTATTCGGATATCGTCATAATTTTCATCTGCATAGAACTGATGAAAATATTTCCGTTATTTCTGAGACAAATATGTCGGACCTAAAGGATTGAAGTTTTAAAAATACTGGAATAAAATAAAAATAACTGTGAAAAAGCAGCATCGAAAAGGCCTTTTAGTTGCGATTTTTTTCTTTTTTTTCGAAATACACAGTATTTTATAAATGCTTTTTTTCAAATTGATGTGAAAGTTCTTTTTTTTGAGTTTTGATCATTTCTCGTTAGTTCGTTGCTTTCAGAAATCCTAATGTCTGCTGATGAAAAAAAGTTATTGCAAATATCGTACAAAATATTATGAATTATTAGTAGAGAATGACTATAATATTAGCTTATTTTTCAGAAGGTACAAATTATGAGAATGCTTAATAATTCGGTTAATAATTCATAGTATTTTGAGATAATATCAAATAGATCTAAGAAAAGAAGAAAAAGGACAAGCTGTTTGTCGAAGATGGCTACAAATAAAACTAAACAAATCTTGTCAGAGCAGATCGCGTTTTTTTAACTTCTCAGAAAACTTATTTTTTTTTAAATATTAGAAACATAAAAATTATTGTCCAGCAAACTGTAAACAAATAATTCAAATAGTATTCACGTTGGCGATAAAATTGATAATTAAAATCTATTAAATATTGGTATCTTCCTTCATATAATAGCATTAATATAAACAAAAAGCTTTAAAACGAAATTAGTTTTAGAAATTACCTTTAAAATGAAATAATTTCGAAAAAAACTTTTCCGAATTATCTCAGTTTTTGTTTTCCAAAAGCACATAGTTCAGATTTTTTGATTTGAACAAAATTTTTGTTTAATCTATCAATAATAATGTAAGCTTAATCCTTAACAGGATTGATTCTGATCCTTCATTAATGAATTCTAAGTAAGATAAAATTATGGGAAAGTTTAAATAACATGACTGATTTGAAATTTCCACTCACTCACTCCGTTGTTCACGGAAATTCACTTCTCGAGGAAAATTCAAAATAAATGCATATGCTTCATTCAGCAATCACAAAAATTCAAAGAGGAACATTTAAATTAGCAAAAACGATTTTATCCATATTAGAAAAATACAAACATACATCAATGCAAATTGCGTATTATCTTCGTAAGATAATAAATAATATGCACTAAAGAGAAAGAGAGGGAATCTCTTCTTTGGAAGCATGATTTTTTCTTTAATTTTTGAATGTTTGCAATAGTTTCTTAATTATGCTTCTCTTACTTTGTTTTTACTATTTTCATTTTGTTTTACTGCCTTTTTTCTTGTTGTTAGTAGTCCCACGAGTAAACAAATCTTTCTCTGACACTATATATTTACATGATAAGATTTAAGATATTAGCATTTTATGCTTATCAACAACATACGTTTTTGCGCTCTTACATGATTAGCATAAACTATAAAACAAATAAGTGACCTTTCAATGATTAAATTGGATCATTTCATATTACTTCATATCACTCAATGGATTCTATAGCTATGTATAAATTTACTTTGTAAGCAAATGCAACTGGAATTGATTAATTAGTTATGATCTACTAATTGCTTTCACCAAGTAAATGAATAATAGACGAAATTTGATGCCATTACGGATTACTGATAAATCTGTTATTTAGAATGGATTACAAGGAACAGTGCTGAAATCATAAGATTATATCACAAGAATATCGATATTACATTGATTTTCAGAGATGCGTCTGGTACTCATATTATTTTTTCTCATCGTTGCTTTCGATGGACACTTCGTTTACACATTCATTTGGAAGTCCAACGAACGGTTCCATTTCTTGATTATTTGTCACTGTCCTACTTTTAATGTAGTTCGGAACATCGTACCTTTAACAATCATTTCTTTCAAATTATCAGAGGTGCTCAATATCCACACTGATCCATATGTACCTTACATTTCATTAAAATTCCATGATAATTGTTATAATTTCCAGAGATAGAATATGCTGAAGTATTATCAGCTAATCAGTAGTTTTCTATGAACTCATTATTGCCTTTTCAGAGAATAAAACGCTTCGAGTTTTTAGGACCAATTAATAGTATGTTCAAAAAAGAACATCTACACAACTTATCCACAAATATACTCACATTTTTACGTACTAAATTTACAATAAATACACATACTCACATTTTTTGAGACATAACTATCTGTGCAATTGTTGAACAACAGTATGACTTCAAATTTTACCCTGGCAAAACGAAAGATATTTTACAGGTTGGATGAACCGATAATGATGTTGCGTGATTTACGAGCCAAGGAAATTTCACCACCCAGTTATATGAAACGCTTTGAAAATGAACCAAATGAACAATTACTTCGGTATATTTTACATCCGAAAATGTCGAGACGATATGACTTATCGAAAGCATTATTTTATCAGTGTTTGTAGAAAGCGAGTTAAAATTTCCCATCACATAAATTAGCGCGAATGGTAGCTCTGATATGTTAAATCATATAATTGTTGTGACCATTACACTAGTACTGTTCCCAGAGCTATTATCACAACTTCTTGTGATTGATGTGTCAAATATGTACGAACATTAATAAGTGCATGCATAATCGATATTGATTTTTACAGAAGTTATGATAAAGCTTCTCTAAAATATATTATGATTTACTCAAGCGTTTCTATATCCAAGAATATCCTGATCTGACTGGTCATGGAAGGTCAATTTTTGGAAGGTTTATATATATATATGATGTAATATCTATCTCAATCTATCGAAATTTTTCAAGCAAATGCAAAAAAAAACTTTCCTGCTTATTTGGTATTGATCATATGTTATCATTTTCGATTTCATGGTATTCTGAATCAATATGAAATTGGATCTTGTTTTTATCTTCTTAACAAGCGTACTACGGAGTAATTAAGGATTTCAAATGAAGGAATATTTACATTGGTGATTAGACGTTAACATAACTACGCATTGTGTAGTTATAAACTGCTATTAAAATTATGATATGTTGCACGAATATTGTAGTCATCAGACTACCTTATTTTTTATTATGAATAATTTTTTGAAATCATAAATAACAGAAATCAGAAGAAAAGTAGAGGACAAGATGAGAGAACAAGTAAGAAGATTGCAAATTAAATTAGCATTAAATTAGCATAAATTGCAAATTAAAACGACGTTCATGATGGTAGTGCATCGGTAAATTCATCAAAATTGACGGCATCTTTTTGTTTCTTCAGTATATTTTCTTTAATTGCCGAAAATGGACCATTTTTTTCAGACCCTTGAACCAGTTATTTTATAAAACTTTTTTGTTTGAAGTTGAACGATTAAAAGATGTATTAAAAAATAATCTGCAACATTTTAATGGTTGCATGAGACATATAAAAATTTTGAGGAAATCATTAAAATCTTCATCCTTAGTCTGAAAAATTTTCTCATGGTGAAAAATATTTTTAAAATATTTGTCCATCTTGATATCTTCATACTATCATAATTTTTCATTTTATGTCGTTTAATGAATCTACAAAAGCAACGTCTTAAAAAGCCACCATTTTATCCTTTGTCAGAAACAAAAAAGAGTGAATACACTACTCTGAATGTTCAAAATAAATGCTTTCTTAGAAATAGATCCCAAAATTAGTCTATTAACTATTTCACTCATTCCTTCCTTAATTCCACTTATTCCTTTGTTGAAAATTATCCGATATCATGCAAATCTCATCTAACTGAACTTTTTGCTTGACCTGTAGTGTTATTTCTATACAGGCACATAATGAATAATAAAGAGAAACTGCTTGATATATAGCAAATACATCGATGCTGTTAAATAATCGATGACTATTTAGCTTACTTCTAGTGCTCGCAAAATTTTCGGACGAAAATTAGTTTCAGGACTTCATATTCAAATGATTTGAAAAATCTTTTATGAAATATCGACTGAATCTTTGACCTTCGGAGAAATGAACTATACTCAAATTATGATTTTCACTGGATTTTAAAATACTAAATTAGAAAGATTATATATGATATAAAATTGTTTAACCTGCTGCTTCTACTGTTTTGCTCCCTTTCATTCTCGATAATGACAACAGTGAAATGCCATCCTATAAGCTTCAGCATTTAAACATTAGGATGCATATGTGAAATTGAATTAAAAATTTATAAAATGAAAAATGGAAAATATTTCTAATGTGTTGAAGTCACATGCCTCATTAAGTAAGTCATTGCTTGACGATTTCTGAGAGTACAGCGTGCTATCTTGCGTTATTTCTACTGCAATATACAAATTTGATATTTATCAAAAAGTAAGAAAAATCCACGAAAAATGACTGATTCTATTTATCGATGGAAGATTAGGATTTTTTATTTCATTTTTCTGCCATCTGCAGAAACTATTAGTTCTGAGATCGTAAAATGATGCATATAAATGGAAGATGCATGCAAACATTATCATGAAGTCATTTACCAATATTAAGCGCCACTTTTGAAGTCTCGAATATTGAAGTCATTATCGGGAACTGCTAAAAGAATATGATGAATAAAATAATTTTCAGGAGTTGCTTCATAATCTTGCTATGTATAAAACAAGCAGTTACTGAAACTATGCCGCATTTTAAGTTTAAAGATAGTTAATTGTTGTAAAAACAAATGGTTGGAAAAGATGTTATTAGAAAACGATGATTTTTTGGAAAGCAGACTTTATAGAAATTACACCAAAATGAATAAAAATCTCAGCATCTACAGAATTTGTAAAGAATCTCAAAATTCAGTAAACAGTGTGAAACATTTTAGATTGAATAGATCTGTTTTTTAAAAGTTATAGAAGTGTTTACAGGATGAAGAAATAACAACTTACTTCATTTTCTCTTTTTTTTGACGTATTGTTCAATAACAGTTTATTTGATAGCTTGGTTTTATCCAATTCCTAAATGAATCATTTATATTCAGAAATTCTTGTCTTAAAAAAAAGTAGATATGTAAGAGAACTTACTCCTCTTTTCGATTCTTTCTTACCTGTAAAATTGAAATTATAATAGGAATGCGTTACAAACAATATTTTTGAAAAATGATATCCATCTCTCGCAACAATTGCTTTATTGATCATTATATGGTTTCACCACTTTTTATGATGGTTAAGATAATTTAATTAACATGAAACAACTTCAACAAAAATTTATCAAAAAAACGGTCCTAAAAATTTAGCTTACTTTGGCTTCAATTCATAACATGAAATGCAGGTCATTTACAAATTTAAAGATCCTACGAATGAAAGAAGATTGAAATGAAAAGACCAATCCGCTCGGATTTAAAGATATCAGAAGGAATAAATTCATTTCAGCCTAATAAGGTTAGTTTTTTTTAATGTATTAAATTGATAAATTATGATTTCATTTTTTTTCCCGTGATTGGTTAACTTTTCGAAATAAGGTAAATTTTCTAATTTCGTCGATATCAGTTTATTTCGTAACAAAGGTTCTCATTTTTTCAGATTTCAGATTTCAAAATGTCATTTCAAGCAAATCTTGAAAAGCCGGAAGTTATAGTCCTCTAGTGAATGACTCCAAAAAACCTACTTCTTTGTTCCTCGGTATTTTTGTAGATATCTTTCTGAATTTGAAAATTAGCCATTTTCTGAATGTATTTTTCCACGTCGTCCACCTTCAATCACTTAAGTATGACAAAAAAAATTTTGATTTGCTTCTCAGAATCTCTCTTTATATTCTCAAGAATGAACAGATAGTTAGTGTTGGAATGTTTATAAATGTTAAGTGAATTTGCAATGTTAAATTTGTTCTGAACATTTGCAAAATAATTCAATTTCAGTATTTTATAGATGTTACAATTAATGGACGAAAATTGATCTGAGATCATTGCCTATAGTCCATTTGACAGTTAGGAAATGATCAAATGGGGGAAAAAATATGGCCTTTTATTGCATGGTTATCAGTTGAGAACTTTGAAAAACCATTTTGTATTGACTTGAGAGCTCACTGATTTACAAAAAAGTAAATACATTTTCTCTTGTGATCAATCATTTCTTTTGTTAAGTAGGCGATAATATACTTGAACCGGGAAGAAATTCGCATTACTTTGTTTATTATTTCACTTCTACTAGTTTTCCGGGAAGCAGAAAGCAGTTTGTACTAAGATTCTTAATTTCACATCCTAATTTTAATTATTCAACAAGCAGAAAACAATTTGCAATAAAATGAAAAAAATTTATCCATAATTTTCCAAAGAATCACTTATTTTATAAGACAAGACTTATATCACAACTGATCACATTTATTTAATTTTAATGTTAAGTACGTAAACTCCTTGACGTACAGGATAAGAAGAGTTTTTTCTATAAGCACCAATACGTTACTTCAAGAATGCAAAAGCTATAAGTAGTATTTGGAATATTCGGGAACTGTTTAACTAAAATACAGCGTAACATAAAACAAAATTATTGTAGATTTGGTGATTCCAGGACTCTGGGTGTAGAATTCTTTCCAACTATGCAATGAAAACCTTCTTTAAAATAATTGAAGCTTTTATTGATTGAAACTTCGAAAAAAAATAATTGGAACTTCAGAATAATTTTTCTCAAGCTTTCATCTCTAGTGTACAATGGAAATCTTGGATGGAGCGTAGCAATATCAGGATCGCTCAAACTTTTTACTCTTTAATTCTTCTAACTTATGCTTTAATGATTTCAATTCTAGCAAGGAAAAAGATCCCAGTTCCATACTGTATATTCCCTCTCTGAAACAGGCTTGTGAAGGCGGATATTTATCGCTAAAATGAAAAGGAAAATCAAATTGAAGATCACACAATTTTTTCGCTAAGGAACAATTCTCTCTCGTGTATAAGTATTGCCATTTAGAGCTATTCTAGTAAACTTGTGAAAATGTTAGGGAAATAATTCCAAACTTCCGGAGTGAATAAATTCTTTGATTTGACAACTTCATTAAAACAGCTCTGAATGACAATACTTTGTTACGAGACATTTAAATACTAGGATGTTCGCGAAATGCTCATAATGATAAAGTTAGTAAAGTAGGATTCTCGAAAGAAATTCACGACAACCATCTATCTCACCATTCTATTCTGTTAACCGTAATAGAGCCTTTTCGAATCATTTATCATTTATTCTTCGATGTCGAAATAATAAGAAAATCTAAACATCTAGCACGGATATTATACTTAAAAATTGAATTTACGGAGCAATATTTCTCGGTTTTTATTATATGAAGTACTAAATTCAACACAAAGTGTATTGAGTAACCAATGGCAACTAAGACAAAATTTATATCCAATTTTTGAAGAAAATAAAATCTATCACTTTCCATTCATTTCAAATTGAATATAAATATATTCACAAAAATATCTGCAGATAGGGCTATTGGAATATTTTGAGTGACTATATCTCAAATTGTTTTCAGTATTAAAATATCAATTCATAAACAACAGTGCTACAAAAGATTACTTATGAATCAGCCAGTATTAATAAGATTACATGTATAAGATTAAATGTACTGCCAAGTATCGAGTAGAACAAAGCGAATTTCAAAGATTTACTTAAATGTATGAGTTCAAAAAATAAATTTATGAGTTCAAAAATAGATGCACTACCAATTTATTTTGCTTCATCACACTTTTTTCTTGACACATTGTTAAATAGTTGCATTTGTATGTTGAAAATTTTTTGGATATACCGAATAATTTGTTCCATATGATAGACCCTTACCAGTATCAAAATAAAGAGAAAATTCGTATATTTTGAAAACTTACCACCTGCTCAATGTTTTGAAATTTAAATTTAAAATTCTGCTGGAAAGTACGATTTTAAAATATCATTCCAACTGATTCAATTAGAAAATGTCTTCTCATAAAAAATTTTACGGAATGACATTTTCTGATTAACTGAAGAAATTTTCCAGAATGAGATTTCACTCTTCTTCATTGTTCGATATCATTTAAAAAGTTCACTGGATAAACAGCCACTTCCTGGATGATAAAAGCGTTAGTAATACATTCAAATGATAGTCATTGTCTTATCATGATTTTAATAATAACGAATAATAATAATGGCATTTAATTAGCATTTCATTGTTCTAAATTTATAAATAACCACTGTTTCTCCTACTGCGTCAAACAGCTAGCTTCACTTTTCACCGATATAAATTCATTACAATGTTCTTGGAGGTTCTGAAAAATAAATAGACAATGACGATAATAATTCCAAGATGTAGTCTGAACAGTTTTTCTCCTTGTAAAATATGATTTTAATTGGAATTAAGTTCACTGATAAACACCAAAAATAACTTGAAATTAGCATTAGCATTGATTGTTTCATTATGAATGGGAACATGAAGACTCTTCGGATATTTGTGCAAAACAAATCAGAATTGTACATATATCTGAAATAAGATAAAGGAGATATCAACCGCAAATTCATTTCTAAAAAAAAATGCATTTCAATGTCATTTTCTATTCATAAAATGTTTACCCATATTGAGCAATTCTTTATTTCCACAACAAATATATTTTACAAGGAACATTCTTATCGCATTATTACAACAATAGTATCATTATACGTTATTAATCTACAATTAATTAATGGATCTTTCGTGCTCTACTGATTCCATCCAGAAAAATGAAATTACTCTAGGATGATATAAAGAAAAAAATACGCGTATATATTTCTGAAAAACAAGGAGTTTAATAATATCATATGTAGCGCTGTAATGTTCTAATGAAAGAAGAAGTAAAAAATGGGACTCATCGAAAAAAAAACTTCATGAACCAGTACACTTGCTGGTTCTCATATTATTCTACCTTTAGAGAAATTATTTTTAAAAAATGAATGATTTGGGTAGATTTATTCGTCAGTGAATTTAGATTTAATAATCTTATTAAAGACATGAATGAGTTGCTGCTTCCTGGAAAAGTGACAAACAATAAAAACGTCCATCATTAACTAATGTATCATAACTTATCAAAAAATAAATAAGTAAATAAAACAATCGTACGCGATAAATATAAAACAAAATTGTAACAGGTGACTTAGATATAGAACTGATAACTTTCAAACAGTTGAACTGAAATTGAAAAATTTTAATGTATAAGTTATATTTATTACATCTATTATTTGAGTATCGTATCCATCGATATCAATTTTTTCTAAAACGTAAAACATGAAGTTCAGCGCACTAAATGTAAAATGAGATTCAAGCTATGTTTTGAATCGTTAAACCATCAGTAACGATTAAGCAGTAGAAAGTTTTTGTAAGTAGAGGATTTTAAAATAGTAAGAAGGCTAGAAGCATACTTGCTAAGATTGCTAATTTGGATATATTTATTCTTTGTAAATAAATTCTTAGGATGCTAGGGCTGTCAAAAAATCTAGATAATCTAAGATTAAATCGTTCTGCAAATAATAATACTTAAAATAAATAAAACTAATATCAGTACTTTTACTAAAGCATTTTGGAAAGTTCCAGTTTCATTTGCTCCTTGTCCTCTTCATCATCTATTAACAAATGGTCAGCGAATGTGCTTGGGATATTGTCCTCAATCCATTTCAATTCCTCCTGAAAATGACAAAATACATAGCGATGCAAATTTCTAAATATGATTTAAAACAATATACTATCCGCATTATTAAGTCTATATTAATTTTCTTTTCTTACATTCCATCCTCTTACCAATAATCCTCCTTCCTTCACTACTATATTTTCAAGATAGAAAAAGGCAATATATAAATTAACGCTAATAATATACTGATAAGACATTTTTTAGACATCCTAAGCCTCCACTGAGAAGTAAGTTGTAATTTTGTTTTTACCCAGCTTATATCTCAGAAAAAAATAAAATTAAAATATGGTTGAATAGTGCTTACTATATACGAATACTGACTTAATCGTGAAAGAAAATCACGCTAATTACTTTAAAATATTCTGGCAGCACAAATGATTCAAACCTGCAACTTTCGATCACTTTCTTGACCTTCATGTTGCTTCGTGTTAGAGGAACTTTCTTCACCACGGGTAAAAGCGTAAGTCCTCATATTGATACTTCGTTTATTTAATCCAGCCATTGCATAGTAATTAGTATTGAAAAGTTCATCTGCATCCTCGATTAAATGTAAAAGCAACTTGATGATAAATTGGATAAACAATAATGAAATTTCCAATTTTTCAGTATCACAGACACTAAATTCATTCTGGAATGTTCTAATTTTTCTTTTTGTATTTATATATGAAATATTGAAATAACAGTACTTACCATCATCATTTTCATCTTCGCTATCATCAAGCAGTGGCGTGAAAGCATAGCGTTGATTGTTGCGTGATGGACGCCATAAAACCATTATAACGACCAGAATGCAACAGAACTGAATATGCCAAAATGCTGTGTCCACCCAACTATAAAATAAATTCGAAAAAATTTCATGAATTACCTTTGCTATAATTAATCGACAACTATTCCTATAAATTAATTGACAAATCAACAATTTTTTTTTTTTTTTTTTGAGTGAGCTGATCGAACTATAATTATAATTCTAATTTCATTCAGTAAAATCTCATCGTGAATTAAGCGAATATAAGTGTGAATGACTCACTATTCTTTCCAGTCAACTAAGCACTGCTGCATATTGTGAATGTAGATTGTCCAGCAGATAAATATTATGCTTATGAATGCTGAAAAGCACAACGCATTCGTAAAGTGACGATATACAGAAAGCTTTTATCTGAAAATAGATTTTAATTTGAAAAACTTAATTGAAAAATAATTGAATGAATGAAATACGTAAACGGCATACACGCATGTATTTCTATAATTGACTTCTACAATTTCTGCAGCAAATCTTTTAAAGATTATTAACCTACAGTCTGAGAGAAAATATAATTTTTAGCAATCCAACAACTTTTTTCAAAAAAATTTTACTGATCTAAATTCTTACATTAGAACTTATAAGCGGATCATCCAACAATAGAAAAACACTGAAAAAAGGCCTAAAATTAAATGAAAGGCTGAACAATCAAAGAATGAAAAAAGATTAAAATGGACAAATGAATCCTAGACGTATTCGTATAAATCAGTTGACTTAATTTAAAATCAAAAAATATAATAGCTTATTGACAGAGTGAACATACCATATTTTTTCTCATTCTAAGTACTCGCATAGTGCTAATGAGTGATGTAAAAATCCACCAGAAAATTACTACTTCAACCAATATCAACGGCAAAGCTGCTAACTGTTTTTGTTTCATTCCTTGTATTTGATTCTGAAAATACATACGGATAACAACAATCAAGGAAAAATGTTACTATTTCATTACTTTTTCCAAGCAATGTTTGAAAGTGAAGGAAAACCAATTATGCCAAATTGATTTTCTAAAAGCAAAGATGTCTTAAACATAAGAAAATCTAAAATAAAATACCTTGCTCACTCTAGCCATCGCTTCGATAGCACTGAATACGAAATAAATGAAACCCACACCAATTACCTTTAAACAGAAAAATTTATTTTCCAAAAAATTTTTTTGTTATCTGCAGATATCAACAAACAGAAAATTACAATTCCATTTCAAAAACGAATACAAATAAATGCAAATAAGCAGCTAACAAATATAATAGAAGAAATTAACCTGACTGATAGTACTGCCAAGTCTTGGTTTCACAACACCATAACCAAGTGAAACTATTATAATCAGTATACGAGCCATTGTTCGTTTTAAACATGAAACTAATTCTGCGACCTAAACTAATAATAAATGTATAATAACTATAATTGACGAACAAATTTTTCGACAACTAATCCAGAAAGAAAAAAAGACAAATAAATCAATCCCATATTTCGATATGTAAAAGGGTATATTGAAAAATAACCTGGATTTACGTTTCAATAAGAATCAATCACCTCAATAAAACCATGAACAGTGAAACCTTCTTCATTCATTGAAGCATATTCCGAATAAAACATTCCTTTTTCAATCATTCCAGCAACGATCACAGTACCTGAATTGTACGTATGCCTATATACACTATAAATGATATATTTTCAAAATTTTCGAATTCTGAAATAATCAAAATGTTTCATTGCTATTGCAATCAATAGACGAAAATGTTGAAAATTTACCGATACAAAATTGTATTCTCAAAATATCCTTCCAGTAACGTAAGCAACATATCAACCTAAAAAAAAATAAATAATTTTGAATTTAAGAATATCAGAGGAAAACAAAGAAGAACAATATGTATATTCTATTTTTTCTTTTTGAACATGAAAGATGAATTAAAAAAGAAATAATAGATAATTATAATGTTATAGAGTGACGGATATTTTCACTAATCGATTTACTTCCATTACAGTGTACATGCATGCAATTTCATTTAGTAAGCAATTTTCGCAAAAAGTTCGAATTTCAATGACATTTTCATGCTTCTAAATTTTTTATACCATAAACTGAAAACTCATCAATATCTAATGCAATAAAAAACACACAAGAATCAACTTACCAAATAATGGCTAACATAGTATAAAAAAGCCACATAGAAGCATAAAATCTGAGAAGTGGATAATCGATTGCACTTAAGTGCCCATAAGGACTGCGCCACTGCACATCTACTATTAAATTGTGGACAAACGGTGCTGAAATCAAAATCTGAATAATATAGTACGATTGTTATGATTCTAGCGGCAAAAAATAACAAAATTACCACAAATATAATTTTTATTTTGTTATATGAAGAGCATATACTATTTACGTCTGATATTTCAGTAATTTAAAAATACCGTTATTAAATCTTCTGGCTTTAGAATAAATTTAACTGAGATTGTAACAACAAACCTTCTATGGTGTTTTCAAATGAATTATATTTTATAACAACAAATTTAATCACTAAAAAATATATTCCATCTGCTGGCAGTTTTTGCACTGGATGCCAAGAACTGCAATGAAATTTCGGAAACAAAAATTGATACTCTTTCTAATAAAATAGAAAATATTTAGCTTATTTCACTTAAGACGAGTATGATTTTATGAATTAAAGGATGGAAAAATATACTGGAAGTACATCATATACTGCGTTCCATATACAAACATTTTCTTACCTAAGTGTAGTTTTAGTGCCACCATCCAGTGAGCCATCATTCAAACCAGCAAATTCACGTTTAAACCTTGCTTCTACCTGACGGTGACCAATAATGTGCTGATCCTTTCCAGGATTAGACATATTTGTACTTAAGATATTTGAGTATTTGGAACTCTCCTAGAAAGGACGAAGATGGAAAAAAAAAATCATCTAAACAAAAATAAAAAATAAATTCGAATGAAAATATCTGTTTTTCATTTAATTTAGCAAATACAAAGAGTTTTGAATTAAATCTACCGAACAATATGCTTTGGTGAATTCACACCATCGCTAACATGAACAGTATTCGCTAATCAAATGCCATTTTCCATACCTGTTTGACATCGTGTATTTCCAATGGCCGATGTGGACGCTCATCTTCTTGAACAAGTAATATGCCATGTGACTGGCTGCAGCTGAACTGTTGCACCCGAGATTTATAGAATAAAAACTTGGTATAATCATATTCGGGAGGTATCTCCCACTCATGTTCGAAATAGAAGTTCTATAATCATGGTAGAAATTAAGTGAAGAACCACGAAAACAGACAAAACAAATTAAGTTCATGAATTGTTATTAAAATTGTTATCGAAAATTGTTATTTAAAAATCAAGGAAGTCATTTCAAGTTTTTAAAGCAATTTCCTGCAAAAACCAATTATTATGCAATAATGATTGTATAGATTCAGAATGTCAAATTACAAACATAGAATACAAGCAAAATTAATACTCACCAATAAATCTTTTACTTGAACATGTCGGCTGGCGTCGAAAAATTCTTTATCACATGGGGAACTTCTTATAGCATATTGTACTTGGAACGTCAAGTCTGCATCATCGATACATCGAAGCCGTATTTCTACCTCAGTACCATTTAGGGCTGACTGCGGAAAACCAACGTATTCGATCTACATAACAAGAAAAAATGAAAAGAAAAAAATGCTGACCTACTTCTATACAATAATGTTTATTATTATGGGGCAGCATAGCGAGATGAAAAGAAAGTTAAATTTTGAAGCAATTAAAAATGGAAGACCAATTTCTAAAAACAACAAACTATACCGTGTCAGCCTTCAACTGTAGTTTTGTGGATAGAATTGCTGGTGCCAGGAAGTGTGCGAAACAATTACTATTCAGAATAACAAAAAAAAGCCACCAAAATCGATAACTTTCAAATCGACTTTTAGTCCAAAACATGAGATCAGTATTCACAAAACATATCAAAACAAAAATTATAGCTTAAGAATAGATGCCAGAACATCAGCTTTTATTCTCTTCAATTCAAAGTTGCTGCGATTCTGGAAAAAGTTTTGATGCAATAAAATGGTAGCAATAATTTATTGAATTATTCGATCTGTAAATTTCCACAGCATTCACAGTATGCATAATAATAAATTTTCTAATAGCACTGCTGACGCTATGCAAATACATACGCTACTGTAATAAGTGAATAAATCTCAATAAAAGTTAATGATGACGCGTAATTCTGGATGCTAGTAATCACTATGAGCAAGTGATCTAGAAAAATTACTATTTAAGAATTACTTCGAATTATCTAAATAATTCAGTATATAGTAGGAGTAATTCAAAATGGGAAAACATATTTGGTGAAGCCTTGCATATGTTATGACAAAAAATGATAAAAACTCATTGAACGATGTGTTCAGGAAAAATAGTAGAAAAAAGTGTGAACCAGGCTGATCTTATGTCTTCACAACAGTGAAATGATAATCTACACATATCGCCCCTCCCCGAAACAACCTAACTAACAAAATAAATGTGATAATTTAACATGGCAAGTGAATGAAATCTTTGATCTCATCCTGATTAAACATTCCTATATCCTCTCTTTCTTTTTCGGCATGTGTCCGTTTTTATCTTCTACCGGTACGACATATCGATCCGATGATACGTTACTCCTTTTCTAGAGAATAAATTTATTCTCTATTCCTCATTCTATCAAATATTCTGAGTAGATATATGATATATATTAGCATACATCCATGAGATTTCGACGAGCATTGGATCCTTACTCCTCGCGACAATCATAGGTTGCAGTAATGCCTTCTTCAACAGCAAATTTAAACTAAATCTAAGTTAAACCTGAAGCCGCAATCCCAGGAGGATGCCTGAATCCAGACACAAATTCTAGTTCAGTATGCATCCTCAATTATTCTCCATGATGTTACCTTCTGGATAATTTCGATTTCAATCTTAACTTCTATAATTTAGTGATTTACACAACAGTATGTTCATATCTGGAAATAACGACTAAAATGATTTAATAACTCACGTCAGCAATCCCAGAGAATTATGCATCATTCTTAGGCAATCGCTTATTCATGAAAGCGCATTTACAGAATACTCAGATCGTCCCGCTAATACCCTAACTCAGTGAGAAAGAATATTAAAATTTGTTGGACTTTTCAGATTCATTAAATAATGACGGATATCTTAATTCCGTCTTATCTAGGTTTAAACAAATCACAATGTGCTCAATTTATAATGGCACAACTTGGCTTATTTACTCACACTAAATGTGTCTCAGATTTAATAATACGGATTCTTAAATTTGAACGATGTGAAATTGAATTTGTTCTTATAATCTAACTTAATAAACATATAGATGGTATTTAATTAATAAATAATAATAATAACAATAATAATAATATAAGGTTAAGCCATTTGCATAGATAGCAATACATGAATATTGTGAAAAAATAAAAATTAATCATTCTTTACGTTCATATAATAGTAACAGCATATTTATCATGAAATAATTTTGAAAAAAAAAAAGAAAGAAACGAATGAGCTTTTAAAACTGATACAGATACATATTAGACAATGAACGAGAAATTAAGAGAAATGCTTCTCGTAATCTTCTTAGAACTTGCTTCATAAATACGAAATATAATTCCGACTATAATTTAGTAATACACAGAAAAAGAATAGAAAATGAAGTGGCAAATGAGTTCGATTCGAAATATGCTTCTCATAAAATGATCAATCATTGCCATTCCCTTCATCTTAGTTTTTTTTTTCTTTAACTACTGAGTAAATAATATTTGCATTCAAAAAATAAAATCTACCTTCTAATCGGAAAAGCATGAATAAGAGCGCTATAACAAAAAATTATGAATATAGAGAAGTCATAAAACAACTAGAAATATTTCTGAAACAAAGAAAACTAATTGTTAAGAGAAACGGCATAAAGCTGTTAAAAATACTGGCATCAAAATACGTCGTATAAAATGAATGTATTTTTGTCAAAATTATTAAAATTTGCAAATGAAAAACAATGATAGAATATGTCCCCCTGCACATGCAACATTTTTAGCAAAAACTGCACTAAGCAGATTTCCGCAGGACACTCCGAAATATTTATACAAATTTTTCATAAGTTTTACGAAAGATTCTCCATTTCATACGGAAATTTATTACTAGTTTTCCAGTTATAATATATCACATCGCTTTTTTTTACGAAATTTGTCGCGAGGCATTGCGTCACCACCAGAAACATTTCCATTCAACGTGCTGCATTTTCTTTGCTTTATTTCACGCATCAGGTCATAAAATATCTGAAATTCTAATTTTTGAAAAGCAATGTTTTTATACTTTCAGAGTAACTTTTTTCCAGCCCTTATCAAATTCAAAGTTCATAAATGATTTTTTATCTAATTGATGATGATATCAATTTCTAATAGATCGTGAATAGCTATGATAAAAATAGAATTTTTACTGCCAATTTTAAATGTTTTTCAAGTGTCTATTCTTATTACTATTGTAAATAAAAGAAAAAACAAAAATAACTGAAACTAAGTACAACGATCAAATATAAGTTACAATATCGAAATATTTAATTAATTATCTTTATACAGTGATTTTAGTCATAATAGAATGTCACTATGAGAAAGAGGATAGTTTTGAAATACTGTATACGCTGAAATCTCAATAAAAGAACAAAAACTATTTAAAAATTGAAAATTTCTTTTTATTATTAACGATAATACTAATTCTTTTCAACCATGCCCGCTATCATTCCGTTCACTATATTTTTGTGAGGAGTATACAAACAGCACTTTTATCAACATTAGTTCTATTTTTGGCAGATGTTTCAATATATGGCACATTCCACTGTTCGGCTCTTTGTTGTGCATGTAATTGCATCACTGAGCGTTCACTCGTCAAATCTGACTTATTTCCAACCAACATTATTGGAATTGATGAATCTACGGCAGAATTTTTCACACGCAATATTTGCTCCCTAAAAGCGAAAATAATAACAACGACTTATAAGATAAATAAACTATGGCATTAATGATCGTAACAATAACTGCGAAAATCGATAATCAGAATGTGATTACTATATTAATTCATAATCAGAGATAACATCAAAAACTTTAAAATACAATTGGAAAACAGGTATAATATGGACATTTAACAAATATACAAAGAATGTCGTGAATACAAAATGATTAGATCAATCAGGTAATAAATAATGCATGAATAACCTGAATTCGTTAGTTGCTTCGAAAGATTCACTATCCGTTATCGAAAATACGCAAATAAATCCTTCGCCACTTCGGTAATAATTATCTCTGCAATTATTAGCTATTAATGAAGCTAAGTAACAGTTAGAATCAGATAAAAGAAACAATCTTTTAGAAAGACAAAAATATGTTCGAAAACTTATAATTCAACAACTCGGCTAAAATTCGACTAATCCTTTTTTAAATTATGCTTAAAAATTATTTCCAGTACAACGCAAAAACAAAATTCCTAGTTTTATTTACAAATCTGATTAAGAAATTCAAAAAAGGATAAAAAATTTGCCCATTACCTAATTGCTGAGTAATCTTCTTGACCAGCGGTATCTAGAATATCGATTAAGCATTCCTCACCATCCAATACAACTTTCTTCCGATATGAATCTGCTTTTGTTGGTTCATATTCTTCTACAAACTGTAAAAAAGGATAAATTCTTGAATTAAGTTGAGTTGACGATGAAAATGAGCTCTTTAAAAAGTATGGTTTAAGAAAATCTTTAAATTTCTGATTGCATAATTTAGTTATCAACTCAATATCTCGGACATTAATATACACTTACAAGAGACTTTTCATTCTGAACATAGAAAAAATTCAAAACTGCATGAACATCGCATAGTTAGATAGGTATATTCTAAAAACCACAAAACTAAATCAAGGACTACATAAGTAAATGAATAGATTGGTTTTAAAATATACTGACATCTGCCACAAGAAAAGTATTTCTGAGACAATGGGATGTCATTAGCTATTTTAAAAAAAAATATTTATTGTTTATTTTCAATCTATAAAAATCTCAAGTAAGTTAAAAGTTCGCTCCAACAGCTTATTGAAGAAATATACTTTTTTTATACTGAAAATAAGTTCGCAATCCCATAGTAATTCTGAATTTCAAAAGCATTACTAAAAGAATTTTTAAAAAATTTTAAAGTTTTTAACATCCTTTTTTGGAGATTGATCATATTGTTTTTATGAGAAATCATATAATCATTTTTTGCTTCACATATTTGTTATCATAGTTGAACAGTTACTGCTCTAAAAACGCAAAAGAAAACGAAGAAAACCAATAGTTAGCAACATTTTACACCTTAAAAATGAGAAAATTTAGCATATTCCAAAAAATGGAAATAATGCATTGCCAGGAATCACTCTGTATTATCTCATTTCTGCCTTCTTTCTCCAGATCCTTCTTCCTATTTTTTTATTTCATTCAGCTTTCCCCAAAATTTACAAAATAATATAAAGAAAGGTTCTTAAAAATGAAGGAAACTCGGTGATCTGTTTGAATCATCATTTTATCATTAACAGAGATACGAAATATTCCGTTAAAGTAAAACAAAATTTTCAAATATGATTTCGAAACTCATTCCTTTTTTGTATATATTGAAATAATAAAAGATCGACAACAATGGCGAAAGTGAAAACAGTAATAGTTGTAATGTTTGAAGAAGGAAAGAAAAATGTCTCAAAATATCCTCGGTCAATCCCAGTAATTCAATAATATCAAATCTTCAAATTCGGCAATATTTCATGTTCTTACAACAAAAATCAATTTTGCTATCTCACTTATTATTGGAATTGTCAAAAGCGCAAATCACGTAAAGATAAAGGCTAAAAAAAAGATTAAATGGAGATCTAACCTCATCATACATGAACTGCAAAGTCAAAGCTGATTTGCCAACACCGCCACTACCAACCATTATTATCTGTAATTACTTCGATTTATGAAAGACCAAATATTTGAAAAAATCCTGAATAGATGTCTTTTTGAGGAAATTCAAAATAATTAAACAAATTCCCAACTAACTATTTTTATCCTAAATGAAAAACAACTGATTGCAACTTCACCAACTTTTTTCTCCAATTTTATCAATTATATCCTAACAGATATTTTTACCAAAAAGGATTTCAAAAAATAAAAAGATAAGAAATTTTTCCCGTTTAGTTTAAAGAAGAAAAAGAGTGAAATTTATTAGACATGATTAAATTTGGGATGCTAATCGTAAAAGCCACTGGGAACACGACTCAACCATCGAACTCCATCCATACAAGAGTGATTTTGGTTTTCCTAAATTGGAAAAGTAGAAGGGTATCGTAATTCTACATCTCTTTATCCCTATGGATTTCTTTCAAAACAATTATAATTCTATTTAGATTTATTCCAGTCCTTTATCTACCATGATTATATAGAAATACAACTATTCCAATTCCTCTCATTCCTAAGCAATTATACCATTCACTATTTGGAGCGAATTACGAAGCACCGATCACCATTTGTGAATACATTGACATTTCAAAATGCTGATATCTCACTATAAGTAATCGTGATACTATGCCTAGTCAATTCCTGCTACCACATTCACCTCCCTAATAATTAACAATAGCATGGGATTCATGAACTCTGAACAGCATTTTGATAAAGTGGTAGTGTGATTTCCAAATAGAAGTTAATTATAGTAACAGGAACACAAGGTAAGGTATGAAGATTTACAGTTAGAGGTTGCAGTCTTCAGAACAAAAATTATGTGTGAATATCACAGAATTCTCAAAATATAAGATAAAAACTAGGCCTTCGCAAATTTGACGATTAATGAACATATCATACTATTAAATTCTAAATTCCATGATTCTATTTATGAAAAGTGCAGAAAAAAACCTAGTAACATACCTTATGCACCTGTGTTCCAATACAACCACCACCAGATATCTTCTTCGTATTATCACTCATTCGTGTTAAATGACCCGACCTTGATTCAGAGATCACTCCTCCAGTAGTAACACTACGCTCGATATCACAACTCCTCTCCGCTGCTTCAGATTCGCTAAAGGCTGATGTTAAGCCACACAAATCTAACAAACTGATAGTAAACCAAGTCAACCAAGACCAAAGATCTTTGCAACGTTCTTTGATCCAACACCAACAAAACTGAGCATAATTGCGTGAATCTTCCATTTTTCTGGCTTGTAATGAAATAAAAATGTATAGAAAGTGTGACAAATTTGATCAGGAATTAGCCTAAGATAGTTTTCAACAAAATAAAGATGGTTATTAATCACATGCAACAATAATAACTGATGATTTCAAGTCTAAGAAGATAAGAAGGAAAAAGTGAATTGAAAGAAACTGAATTCTTCGATGGTTGATCTGATCTGATTAATTGATATCGAATAAATACTTCGAATTCATGGGATTTCTCTCGAATGTAGTATATTTTGACAAATGGATTAACATGCTTTCTTCTGCGATTACGAATATAATAAGTTCAATTCTTCTTCGTAGTTGATTTTCAGAAAGAGTGAAAAGAATATAAGGGATGAGCGATGTGAAGAGCAATAAGTAACAGTGATAAATTGGTTAATAAATCATCTGCAGCCAAATGCAAAGTAGATAATTATTCCACGTCGATCGCTGATATAACATCCGGCCGTGCTGAGGAAATACTCCAACGTATAAAACACTGCTACTGTCATCACAGGCAGCACACCAAGGATCTCCTTTCTCCCTGCATCACCCCACCCGTCTCACCAAACGGCGAGAAAGCGTTGACATTAGCGATGATACCGCATCATTGCGACATTTCTCCATCCTTCTCGGCATATGTATGTGTACAAAGAAGTGCATCACTCTATTAAGGGAGGTTACCTCAGGTTATGTATTAAAACAATGTAGAGAGAGAGAAGGAAAAATGATTTAAAAAATATGCCACAACAACGACAATTATTGTGAGAGTTCAGTTCGCTGATATGAAAGGTCATCAAAATAATGGCACAAAAAAATCATTCCCACAGATCATCTGAGAATTTCAGAAATACGTCATGTAATTCCAATCTTTTTTCATTCAACATACTTCAGTACTTCACTGTTTATCATCTAACAATGAATGAACATCAAATTCATTCATCATTTCTTATTCTGTTTTAGCAAAAGCAAGCTATTGAATCGTTCTTGCCTTTATCCTACAATTAAAATACGTATGCAATTATTGATTCACTACCACTTTGTCTCAAAAATTCAAATTTTCTATCGATCAAAAACCTTTAATATTTTCAAACTTTTATACTAAATTTTTTAAAGTATTAAAAACTAATTTTGTATATCTTGTTTGCTGGTCTACATCTACTCAATTTCTATAATAAATCAATTTGCATACTTTTAATTTCTAAATCATCAATTTTAATATTTCAGCATTTTTTAAAAGATATGTATGTTATTGTAATCCACCAACGTAATGAATCGAACTGATTACATTTATCAAGCAAAGACAGAAAAAGATGAAGCAAATCATTCTCGCCTTATCGCTGCGGAATTTCATTTCCTATCTGCTAACGAAATTAAAAAAACCGTAAAAGAAATTGAATGAAGAAAGTTCATAATTAGAATGAATTTAAACATATATATGCGAAAAATGATAACAATATGCAAAAAATGATAAGAATAAAACATAAAATAATTCAAAGTATTTCGAAGCATTTTAAGCTAATTGGAAGAAGACCGAGCTGAAATGGATTATATGAAGAGTTAGTTATAAATAGAAAATATATTTATTGAAAATAAACAATGAATTCTTAAAAATTCTTCGCATTTCTTAAATAAATAAAATCAATTTTTTTTAATTATTTTTTTACCACTTTTTTTTTTGTAATTATTTTTACCTTTGTAATTATTTTTACCATTTTTTAATTTGAAAATATTCAAATATTCTAAATAATCTTCTAAGTTATTTTGTCTCTAAAATTATTGTAGCGAAATGGATATCAGTTAGATATAGCTCGTCTATGCTATTTATTGACTATCCTCTTTCCAATTTCTATTCTACATTTCTCCTTTATCTATTCTACGAGCTAATATGAATCCTTAGCTTTCATTAACTGTTTTCAAATTGACCTTTCAGACTTCAAGTCATTTGACATTCTGCCATGTAGTATGTGGTGTATCTGTCCTCATAATCAGTCGTGTTCACATCCTTATTTGTTTTATATTATCATTAACAGTGAAGACTTTGACTTCATATTTTTCTCATTGCCAATAAAGGCAAAAGATGCAGAAGGATAAAAATTAGAACTTTAGTACCCAATAAATCAGTCTGCCTTAAAAATGAAACAATTTGCCGAAACACAAAAAAATTTCAAAATTAGTTAAAAGCTCCAAAATTTAATGACTTTAAATAAACAATATGAAATATTTTGAACAAAGTCACCGTAGAATAATTAAAAGAAAAAGGCAATAATAGTATATCTAAAGGATAACTGTTGTTGCTAGCAAATAAAAAAAAAGTCTGAAAATGCAGAACAAAATTTCAGCGTAATCACAACCACCATAATTACAACCGCTATAACACAATCACCATAATCACAACCATCACCATAATCACAATCACTATCACTATCGTACTAATTCATTCGACAAAAAAATCAATGTTCCAGTGGAACTTTTCGCATGTCAATTATAAAACAAAAAATCACAAAAAGGGAAATTCATAGACAATCACAACTGCCAACGCTATCGAAGTGATGCATTTAATAAGCATCGATTAACTGCACAATCTATCATTGGTAATATTTCCGACAAAAATAATTAAGCTTAGCATGAAAAGCATCGTGATAAACACATAGTTATTAGTCTTCCAGCATGTTTGTTTATGCTTGCTCAACAACTATAAATTAGAAATGTTTTGTGATGAAGATTTGCATGGAATAAGTATTGATTTCGGGTAAAATCAGTTGAAGTTCCTAGTAATTTGAAGACTGCTTCAATGACCTATGTCGCATTGAAAATTAAACTAAAATTAAACAGAATAATTATTTATATAAACTTACAATGTAAATTGTTCATATTTTATTTTCATCTTCTTGCTGCACTGTCAAAGCTCAATTCTTCAAAGATAATGTGCATCAACCTACGACATCTACTTTTCAATAATATCAGAAACTGATGAAGTGCTCAAAACAGTGTATTATTGAATCCTCCTCTCATCTTGCGCTGCTAAAAAAAATTCAAAATAGTAGAAGAGATGAAATATATTGGCGAACAAAAAAAATTCAGAATAATGAATTCGATATAAAATATTCAAGTTAGAAGAAAATCATGTAAAATCATGAAGATATCAGTCATTTTTGAACTTGACTTCTATTATCCTTCCATAAGGTCAAGTAGATAGGATAATCTCAGATACAAAGGTGCAGCTTAAGACAAGAACTGTCCAGCAGAACATTACAGTCCACAGAAAACTTTTTGAGTGCCTGTGGTATTAATCATAATGTACTGCTGCTGCATATATAAATAAGAAATAAATCTTATCACAGATTGATGCCAACTGATAGATTATGCGAAGAATGCAGTGTGAATTAAAATAAAGCAATTCAAGTGAGTAAGAAATGAAGAAAATCGATTCCCATTAAATCAATCGAATTTCAGCATTTGACAGATGGAGATCTCATCTTTCTTCACTTTCATGTCGACGAAGTTGCCTTTTCGTCTTTTTGATAAAGTAATCAACAGAATTAAAATAAAAATACTTATTTCATCTAGGGGTAATGCTATATACACAAAGTGATTACTTATATATAACGCCATGCAACATTTTTTGTGTAATCAATTTGTTAATTGACATCAATTTATTACATCATCAACACAATCACTGTAATTCCTAATACTACAAAACAGTTATATTATCATCCATGCTTCATCATTATCCTAATGCAATACTCTGATAATGATATCAATATCTGTTTGCTATCTTAGCAGAATTTCCCTCAAATAAAATCTCAGAATTTTTTGAGAACTTCAGAATGATATATCGATTATGGAAGGATTGATTTCAGTTCGATTTGATAAAGGAAAAAAACTAATAGAAGCAAATGTAACCAACAATTTGCAATGGTTTTTTTCTAATAGATCCTTACTAGATTCCAGCATTATTGAATGTTAGCAAGTTATGCCCGATTCATATCAAAGAGATAATTTTGCCATCTGTCAGATGTAGTGCTGTATCTTTGTTGAAACAACAACTCAATCAATTGCTGTTTGTGATATAGTCCAAATATAATCAGAAGCATCACAACAATCTCAGTAGAGCAAAATAATAGATCAAATTTGTAAATTTTCAGCGATGATCACAGAATGGAAATCGATTTCAATCATTGTTGAAAAAAATCGCTCTCTGTCTCTCTTACTTTCTCCCTTTATGATTATCATTTCTATCATTGTTAACTTTAAAATAAACAAGCAAAAAAAAGATAGACTATGTTCATTTTACTTATCAAATAAACGGTGATAAAGTAGTATCAAGTAAGAAATGAGCATACATATTTCAAAACATATATATATATATATATACATATATATGTCGTAAATTATTCTTTATAAATAATACCACATTATTTAAGAATGTCATTAAATTATATGAAATAAATAAAATCATGAGGAACAAATATATGAGCACTGCATGATAAAAACACGTATTTATTAATCTCATAAATGATGATAACATGGCATCTAAAAAAGAAAATAAAGATGTTATTAAAGAAGTGCAGTAAAATGTATACTTGATAAACTTCGGAACCAGCTATCAGACATTTAAAAAAGCATGGCAAATATTTGTCACTAAAAGGCGTTAAATCCAGACAAATGTATTGTAACTGACAATGAGGTAGTAAAATTGAACTGAGAAGAACTTGTGGAATATTTTTAAATTTGAGAAATTAAGATGAGAGATTAGCATAAAATGAATTGGAAGATTAATGATAATAATAAGAAGGACTTGTTGGTCTGAAAATAATAAAAGGCGGACATAAATTTTAATGAACCAATTTCCTCTACTGGTCATAATCGATGTCTTCCTCAACGATCAAGCATCAAGTGTCTCTTTCATATTCCTAGAAAAAATTCGAAAACAATAGTTTCCCTCTTTTTATCGCAGCTACAACTATGCTATGAAATGGCAGAGATAATCAAATATTGAAAACAGAGTGAAATATTCTTCCAACTAGATGATAGGAAAAGAGAGACGTTTACTTTTCCTTATTTTCAAAATCGTTCTTCTGAAATATTTGTATATACGCATATAATTCACATATAATATTGAATTTTACAAATTTGAATATCATAATTTTGAGGTTTTTACAGTTAAAATTTTCTATCAGTTACTGAAATACAAACGAATGATAATTATAGAGCGAAAATACATGACTTCCATTTGATTAGAAATAAAAAAGCAAGGTAATGATGACTTAATTAATACACAAAACTTTACTGCATACAAGACTGAGTAAAGAACAATTAAAAATAGTGACCAATACAAAATATACTATTTGAAAAACAAACAGACGACTAAATTGGATAGTATAATTTTAATGTATAATTTTAAATTATAAAACATGAGAAAAATAAGGTAAAACAAAACAAAAAGGAAAACATAATGAATTGATTTTAACATCAAAACGAGAAGGGTGATTCGAGCTTGTTTTCAGAGATCGATGGAAAATATCAAACATATTGCTGAATTCTGTAATTTAAACCATGAAAAAAAAGGCTACCCATCATAGATGGACAACTTCAAGATACTAAGCTGGACTTAGTAAAGAAATACAGAAATAATACATATTTGTGAGGACTCGTAAATTAATTTCTGATATGATTTGAGACAATCCAATTTTACTGAAAAGTCATCACAGCAACTGGTCGAAACATTAATCTCGGCATCCATATCCGTCCTAATTATTATAAACTACCAGTACACAAAGTAAAAAAACTTTTAATAACTCTTTTACATACCTATTTAAGATAAACTAGTCCCTACCTTCTAAATAAGAAAAGCGTCATTAACCGGAAAATAAAAATGGAAAGAAAATTATCAAAAATCGCTTAATAATTAAAGATTATAAGAAAGCCCGTTTCAGAAGTGCAAGCGTAATATGTTCTTCTCATGGATGCAAGTCACCACATCCTATTCTATAAGTGCTAAATGTCAAAAACATTTGACAAGCAATATACAAATCAAGTCATCCCGGAAAATGCTAGAATCTGAGACCTTGAAAAGAACTTTTAGGACAAGGAGTGATGAAAGCGTAGTGGACACCATTTAGCCTTCTGAAATTTTTTACTGCACTTTTATTTACAGGAAGTCAGCCGATCGAATAAGGTATAATCACATGAAAACGATAACAATCAATCGCTTATCCTCCTTCATTAAATTTCCAATTTAAAAACTCTCTTTTCTAAGACATTTCGCATAAATGTTGTTTAGATTAAAACATAAAAATTATCAGCAGATTTTCAAATTCTAAAACAACGTCGTAACAAAATTAGAATTTTACTTTTCATTTGGGCATTAATAACTGAAGTACAAAATGAAAAGAGCTGTGATTCATTCAAATGCGATAAGCTCCATCCACTGACGTATGCCACTAAAAATACGGAAACTAGTAAATACATTCTGGAAAATATCAGCTAGCTAAAAGAAAAAGAAAAAAGTGGTGCAAGAGATTTCGAATGAATCATAAAAAAAACTTTTCAGTACTCAACAAAATAGAAAAATGTAGCTTCCAACTTCACTAGCAATGAAATAAATAATTTCTGAGCAAAATTCATTTCATATTTTCTATGAAAAGCCGATTTGCTAAACGCTTATTTAAGAAAATATAAATTATAAATTAATATGAAAGAGTAATTTTGAAAAGCCATAAGTTTGAGCAAATAGTAGAAAATGCTGTAGTAATAAATGACTTTATTCAGATCAACCGACTGAAAAGAAATAATTTTAATTACAAGAAGAAATCTGAAAAATGTAATCAGAATACTCAAAATAAATGATATTTTTTCAAAAAGATTTTCAATTTACATGAGAATTGATTGATAAACGATAAAGATTATATGAAGAAGGAAACAGTCAATGAGAATTATTGAATTATTCAATTTGGATAATGATCATTCTTGTCAAGCAAAATAAAAAAAGTTTTATTCTTTTTAAAGATATAAAAATATAAATTCTGTTATGAAAATTTTACTAATTTCATTTTCTCTCTAAGCCACACCTTTCTCACTATTTGACAAAAGATCTCTATGTTTGTGATATACAATTAAAATTATCGAAATTAATTACACCGTTGCTTAATATTGAATTGCCAACCCACTCATTCGATACTTTTGAATGACGATCTCATATACAGAAATGTAACCGTATCCATCTTGATCCTTCCTAAACCTATCTTCAGATGGACTAAATCTGAGCTCAAATTCCGAATTTTCAAACCGAAATATCGAATAAGGTATCTTGATTTATATTTCTGACAATCCAAAAACTGATAAGATCTGATAAAAAATCTTCGACAAAGTCGGTCTTTACTTTCTTTTTGTGGAAATAATTCCGTTATAAGTTCTCTTTCAAATTCCTGAACAAGCAATTGAATATTCCAAGCAGTTTTAACAGCATTTAGTTTAATCAAAAGGCTGACTTAAACATAAATTATAGTCAAGCAGATAATAAATGTAGAGTCTACTGATATTGAGGTTTTATCACATATCCTGGTCAGTTTCGATATTAAGTTAAAAACAATGATTTTTTTTTCACATTAGCAATTCTCATATGCGCAGTCGTATTATTTCCATAGTATTCAGTGAACATGATGGTGAAATTCCAAACGAAAAAATAATGATTACTTGATTTTATTAAATAGGACAGAGATAAGCGTTTCGTGTTTTATAATGTATTGATTTATGTGCGTGCGCCTCCAAGAGACATCTGTTAATCTCACAGTGATTTCCGCGACCGGTCCGTCGATATTCTGCTCCCGTGATTGTAATCCTTATTTCTTTTTTCGCTATATATGTTTATTGCGCTACTATACAAGATCAATTTTCCGTTGATATTGTACTTATATTTTATTGTGCCAAATAAACGATTCTATCAAATCGTCTCAAACAACAAGTTTAACAACATTGGATATTTCAAAGTATCTATAATATATATATTATTTCAAAGTATTTTTCTGTTAGAGAAATATATACTATATTCCTGAACGATTTTCGCTTTTTAATTAACTTTTGTGCCAATGCTTTTATATAAATCATACGATAAAAAATTTTTGATGTTTCAAATATTGCTCCAAATACAATGCAAATTTGTCTAAGGTAAACCGTCAAAGTCAATATCATTCAAGCTTAGATTGAATAACAAATTTTACATACCTGATCTACCATTGACTTCATATCTTCCGGTCATTCACTAAGTTCTCTCATGATTTTAATTTCAGTGCTAGATCCATTCAAACATATTGGACAAACATTCCATGGAAAATTTCGTTCAGTTTCGAGAAATTTTTGGACCATTTGAAAATATTCCAGAATGTATTCCAAAAAAAAAAAAATGAATCGGGCAATTAGGCCTAATAAAGTGTACAAAATCGGCAATGTGAACTATCTTTAAGTTCTAATAAGCAGTATCAGTTTCAGTTACAAAATCGATTGGAACTGAACATCCTATCTGGCTTGAAAAATATCATAAAGAACAGGCACATCAATACTGATTCATATATGCTGCTTAATGCTCTTTTGAAAATATTTCTATTTTTATCAAGATCTCGCTACTGCTATAAATTAATTTTCGGAAACAATTTCGGGATACTGAAAGACATTAATTTATCACTACTAAACAACCATTTTACAGTCATTTCAAAGCTGGAAATCCAACAGCAGTTTAAAAATTCAGTTAATAGCATTTCTTCTGAACTGTTTTAACCATTTTATCGATCGCTAAAACTTAGCTATTCTGTAATTCGAATACTTCTGTAACACCGCGATTTTGATAACATTAGTGTATTTTCATGTTTAATTACCTATAAAATACTAAAATCTTGTGAAATCAGAGCGAATTCCCTGCACATGCATTAAGTATTTTCATATATTATTAACTAAATTTCATGAATTATTAAATTCAGATTCCTAAAATTAAAGTTTGAAAGCAGGACGCGCTGAAAACAGTCATTTCATTCCTAAACGATGATCAACTAAACAATTAACGCTCAACAAAACTACCAAATTATAATTTCCGACAAATGAAAAGAAAGGGAAATAATTTAATTATTTTGGAAAAAAATTATTTTCCCGCAAAATTTCTTTTGATATAAGTTCGCTACCATATGTTTCGAAATACCTCAACTTTTAACTGAATTCCACAAATTATCAACATTTTTTATTTTCCAACTAATTCCTTGGCTATAAAACCATCACATAGCTATAGTTGCAATAAAGAACAACCATTGCGAAACATCTGCATGTGAAACAGTTGCAAAGTTCAAGTTACATATCCACAACGCATTATCAATTACTGTAACAAGCAAGCAAAATAACTTCCTACTTTTCATCGAAAATCCTTTATGTGAAACAAAGGCATAATTTCATTTTTATTTTATCATAGAACAAGTTTTAATATTATCTTATCTTAAGTAACGATACGACCAATCGCATTCATAAACCTACAGGTATAATCTTACCGATTCGAAGCTGAAGCAACTTCTACTTATTACCAACTTTACACATATTAGCAGTTGGTAAGCATCTTATTTGAGTAACATAAAACTTGCCCCAAAAATAAGATTTATTAGTCTTTACTTCTCAAGAAATATAAAAACACTACATTATTAAAAGATATTTCATTAACAAAGCAACAAGAAGTAGAAGATTTATGATCAAAGCAACCTGAAACTTTTGTAAAATACGGATTTTTTCGGGTTAGACTCTTAATACTAATGTTCCAAACATGTTTAATAAATTGTTTAAAATGCATGAGAATGACATGAGAATTAAGGGACTGCAACAAACATATATACAAATACCTTTTGCAATAAATATTATGAATGTATCAAGAAAAAAGAATTCGTAGCCATTCGTAGATTACGAAATAATCAATTCTTATTTAATCCAAATCGTTCAGCGCGTCTTTGCTTTTTTATTTCCAACTGTAAATTAATTACGCACTAATTTACTAATTATATCAAACATATTGCTGAATTCTGCAATTTAAACCGTGAAGAAAAAGGTTACCCATCATAGATGTATCAAAAATTGAATTCAATAGCTAACTTCTCCTTGAATGGAAGATACTTTTATCAGCACTTGATAAACGCATTTTTCTAACGACAATGTTTTTGCTAAGTAATCTGCTTATCTTTAACAAAATTTTGTCAATATTTCCGAAGCGATGAAATATAATAAATTATTATCGATTAGGGAGATCGGTTTCAAAATATATACAGTAAATGCAAAAGAAAAGATACCTCAGCTTCTTCAGAACACGAACCAAAACGTTCCCGACGTCTTTCTAATACCTCCAACGAGACTTTCTTAACTCTACCAATAGTATCATGGATTTTATTTTCAATTCCAAACCTACAATAGGAACAAAATGGCATTATTAATCCCTCAAACTATAGAAGATTTGAGTAAAATTTAGATTTTAAGATTTTGAATCTTTCCATATTCCATATTAATATCCAAAAAATACTGACGACTTAAGTTTGCATACGCATTAATGATTACCTTTTAGCTCGTCTGTCCAAAATTTCCTGCATTTTTTCAATTTCACTGACAATACCAAATCTGTAATTCATTCATAATTTAATTTTTTCGTTTCTCTTCATAATAAAGAAAAAAAAATTTGATACATTTATCAAAAAATATTTATTTTATATGAAGTCAAACCTGCAGTGAACTTCATTTGGCCACGGGAGCAATTATAGAGATGATGTCAAAATTTCTTACAGCATCTTTGGTCAATGTCCCATAGTATGATTAGACATTATTCTACTGGCTTCATATTTAGTATTTTTAACTTCAAAAAATAATACGCAAAATATTTATATACACAAACCTCTCTGCCCTCTTTTTTTTCTTCTCTGCAAGAACTTCATTAGCGTTTATAGCTGTATTTAATTGCGTGCCGAATCTCCAACAAAAAAACTTGAATTCTTAATATTCGTTTGAAGAAACAGCATAGGAAAATTATTATTTTTAACGAAGATAATGACAAGCTACTATGAATTTGTTCACAAATTGTGACTCATATCATTAAGTGACTCAAATCACTAACACTAGCTATCGAACCACACGTATATTTATAATTTCTGTATGTTATAATCATAAAAAATTATATAATTACCGTTCAGTGCGTTTCTGTTTAACGTGTTTATCGGATAATGGTAAACCAAAACGTTGAGCTCGTTTCAATTTTGTATCTAGTGAGTCAATCATTGCTTCTGTCTTCCTGTTTACTTCAGTTTGTTGATTAGTTTTGGACTCTCCAGATATATATACTGATGATATCATTAGTGGCGTTGATACTACCGCTGTAGGAACTGAATCTTCCTGAAAAAATTTCTTACTGCGCCTGTAACGAATAAGCAACTTATGAATTCATGAAATAACAATCCATTTAATTTTTCTGGTAAAAAGTATTAATACTTCGTTAATTTGATCAATCAATAGCTTTCCATATATTTTTTTTTGAAAATTGCTACTTTTTTCTATGCTTTCGAAACTTAATTTTTGTCAAAATATTATTTTGAGAACACCATAAGCCTTCCATATACTAAAATTACAGCAGTTTCGTAAATATTTATTTCTGGTTATACAGCCATGTCGCACTGATGTTCAGGTCAAATGGCAGCAGTACGACATTATTTAAACAAAATAAAAAAGGGCTTTTAAGATTTGCCTTCGCCACTTTGCAGAACACCCGACCCACAAAACACATTTCTAACATTCAAAGATGCATTTATTACATTTATCTGGCGAAGGTAATTTAGATTAAAATTAAAGATAGAAAAAAATATTTCGAAAAAGAAACTGGTAAGTTTTTTTTTCTTCTTGACATTTAACTAATTTCTTCTAATGAAACTAGGCTAGTGACTATCATAATATAAAACATCTCATAATCAATAAAAATATAGACTAATTTAATTAATGTTTCTAAACTTCTTGTGAATTCTTTGGCGATGATCTTATCTGAAAACAAATAACTAATAATTGTGTACTCGGAAACATTCAATCACACCTTCTTTTTAAGTGAAGTATCTGGTCCCAAAATATCGTCTTCATTTATTGCACCTTCC
This sequence comes from Dirofilaria repens, assembly GCA_008729115.1. Taxonomy (NCBI): domain Eukaryota; kingdom Metazoa; phylum Nematoda; class Chromadorea; order Rhabditida; family Onchocercidae; genus Dirofilaria; species Dirofilaria repens. The sequence goes on along the minus strand of SNRZ01000004.1, from coordinate 803,451 downwards.
AGCACTGCTTCCTCTATAAAATATTTACACTTATCACAAAATTTTGAACTGCACACCAAACACTGATATTTTGACAGGCAAATGGATAATATTTATGAGATAAATAACTCAGAAAATTTTTTTAAATTTAATTTTATCTATGGAGCAGAACAATCCAGGAATCAAGACAAATCTTTTCAACTGCAAACGAATCCTATTTTCAGTCCTGAAAAACTTGACTTCTAATCATTCTATAAATACCAAAAAAAAAATTAAACAAAATTATGCTAATGAATTCACCTAAGCTATCTTTTGAAGCACTGGCATCTGAATTTAGTATTGTATCCTCGACAGCGTAACTCCCTTTGAGACGTTCGATTAACGCAGCTTTAGTGCCATCTGTTGGGAGACCACGCGACCGTAATTGCTCTCGCAGTTGAACAACCTGTATGCATTTATAAGTAAATATACATACTCTAACACATTTTTTATTTCCATTCTGACAATTCGATGACGTAAATATACTAATCATTAATCTCAGATATTTATCAATTAAAAAAGCTTTAAAATGACCATTTAATTTGAATTGCAGTTTAATTATAATTTTGCTTGCATACTACTATCCAAAAATATTTCAATCATACATAGATAAAATCGAATTTATACAGAAATTCAATTTAAATCATGCTTCCTAACACATGTAACTAATCAGCTCAAACATAAGATTCTACTCATATTAGATAACTAAAGAGATAAGTAGTTTCAAATAGTAATATTTGCAAATACCGTCATCTTTGATAGATCCTTTGTTGACATTTGCTCTCTCAAAGTAATCGCTTAGATCTAAAAAAATAATTCAAAAGATGCAATTCTATTGAAACTAGCGCGAATTACGTGATAATCTTCACTAATAATTGTTAATTACAATAATGAATACAAACCACAACCGATTGATGTCGTTAAGAGTTTGTGAGAAATGAAATTCTAGGATTATCATAAATGAGAATTCAACGTAAAAAACAAAGATATAATTAGATCTGCGATTGTCACAGCTACCTTAATGTTTCTGTATATAATAATTTTGGTCTTGAGCTTCAAGAATTAGTGAATAAGAGCACCCGTATCCGAAACATTTTGTCCTCCCTCCCACTTCTCTCCTCACAGATATTCGGCAACAGACATCTAGAAACCGAATAATTAGCGATTGATAAAATCCAAAGGAACGAAATGAAAACATTTTCCCTGAGTTATAAGTGTTATAGTGATGTTCAAGAAAGTCTGTTTGTTTGAAAACATCATTGTAAATGTATTAGTGTGATTTTATGCAGTCCCGTTTACTCATTAACGGTAACAGAGAGACATGATTTTATCCAGTATAGAGAGAAATGATTTTACTCAATGCCTTGAATTCTCCAGAAATTGTCTGCGTTTCATCAAGTTTAACTTATATAACACACTCAATTAATTGCTGAAAATTCATGCGTTTTTGGCTTCAATACTTATAGCACAGAAACAGAAAATGCTAATTTGCTTTATGTGACTGTAGTTTTCCTTGCACTACTCAATAAACTCCATCCACACAGAAATGTATGTAAAAATAAAAGCAGTCATAAGTGGTTACATATTCCCGTGTGTACCATGCATGCGAATTTGCATCTTTATACCATCATATTACATACAAAGCTGTCACATATAATTATTTTGCAATGAAATAAAAAACAAGAAAAGCGCAGGACATGCTGGAAAATGTTTTACAGCAAAGCAGTAACAAACATTTTGGGAGCGTCGATTGGTATCTCGTCACTTGACATGAAATGTTGATACTTTTCTGTATATATTAGCAGATACTTAAAATTGACTTGAATCTTCAAAGATTAAGTGCAACGAAACAAGCTAATCCGCTCAATTTATAAGAAAATGAATAACATAAAAAATCCAGATTCATATCTGAGATGCAATAAATACGATACCGCGCAAAACAAGTTTTTGGAACAGATTTTTTAGTTACAGTGCAAAGTAACTGCCAAACAAAATATTGTACTTGTTTTTCTAACTTTGTTGAACTACCAAAGATGAATCTCTAATATTACAAATTATATAAATATTGTTTATAAATAAATTCCAAAAAATTAATAACAATAAATCGCTTTAGATATCAAAGAAAAAAGAAAACAGGTGAAAAAAGAAAAGATTTAATACTGTAGGCAAGCATTGAAGGTTCTAAAATAGCACCAAATCTTTGAGAATTTAACTTTCCAAATACGGAAATTTATCAACTTAGACCGATTAATCTCTTATTATAATATATAAAAATAACCTACTATTTCATACTGAATCAATCAATTCAAACGCAACTCAAACGATAGAAAGCAAGAATAGTATAAAAAAGAAATAAAAATACAGGATAAAGTAGTAAATAAAAATAGACACAATAATAAGAATTTCATCAATGAATAAATGCTGGAAATCCGAACTTCCTATCCAATTAACAAGCTTCATTTTTCATAGGATTCTGTCGTCACTTAAATTCTCTTCGATTATCTAAAAAATATATTTTCAAAGCAAAAAAGGTTCTATCATCACTTTGCATATCGCCAATTCATTTTTTATTTAAAAATACTGACCACTTTTCCCTAATCATCTACTTAATTCAGGAACAATTACAATTAGAATTCTACTTAAGCCGGCGTATTTAATAACAAAATAGATCAAAGGATGACTTACTAAAATTTTAAACCAAGAGCTTCACATATGCTGAGTAGTTCTTTAGGCCGATAATTCTGCATAGCTACTCTGATATTTGGGTTCGAGATCACTTTCGTTATAGCAGTGTAAATATTGGTGTTGACAGAGTTCTGTAGTTTTATAGATTTTAGGTACAAACAGCAAAGTCTCAGTGCAATGGAAATGAAAATGTTTTTTTTTTTTTTTTTTTTTTTTTTTTTTTTAAATCAGAAAAGAAGTTGATATTCTCTTTTTCCTGTCAGAGGCTAAAAAAATAGTGAACGTTTTATTCGCAGACTTATCGAAATTTACACAGATTTCTTTTTCCCTGTTGCGAATAACTGTAAAATACTTTAATACTTTGTGTTGCTTTTCTATTGGATCCCCGAAAAAAAGATGCTCACTGTCCATAATACTTCCAAAATGATTATCCTTATTGTAATGAACTTCATGTTCCTTGTCGAAATGATTTTTTTGTTCACTAAAAACCCTATATTCCTGGAAGATCTGAAAAAAAAGATAGTACAGCTCGCTTTCGTCAAAAGAAAATGGAAATTTTTAATTAGCAAACTTAGCTAGTATTATTAAACACATACGATATCCAACTGTGAATTGAGACTAAGTTCTTCAATATACTTTGTAAGCATCCAGTTATACTTGATAATAAACTGATATTTTGTTGGTTTTCTGAAATCGAAGGAAAAGAATTGCTTAGTAAGTCACCAATTTAAAATTTTGATCATTAATATATCATTTAGAAATCTTATAAGTTCAAAATGAAGAAGAACCTCGCTACTAATGCCACATATGTTTGCTTCGGCTTGTATTTTTCATGACAAATTGCTCCAACTTTTCCTAATGCTGGCGACCAAACCCATTGACCATATCCCTCTTGTTCCTTCTGTTGAAAATATATATTTGTTCTAAGCTGAAATAAATTGCTGCAGTAATGCAAAAAACTCCTGATTCATCAAAAAATTTCAAATTTACATATCCACTATAAATTGGAATTATTATTGTAACGGATAATGTAATTGGACAAAACAAATGAAATATATCTAAAAAGGATGAAAGCTGTCAACTTCTCACTTACAAGAACGAAATTTTTGTAAATGTATGTTGGAAGAATTTCACTGCATTGTCGCGTAATTCGATACATACTTTGTCCAACAATGTGCAAGATTACCCAGGAACCCAATTTTAAGACTTTTGATAGAGTAACATTCTCTAATTTGACCTATAAATGCAAAAAAAAAAAATCAAATTAAAGGCAGAAATAAAATAATGCTACAAAACATAACGAACTTTCAAGCACTTCTTTTAAGTTCACTAATAAATTCGAATGGAAACATCTCTTAGCACTCACTATCTTAGCATTTATACCAGACTAATTCATTTCATTAGTTGATTGATCCCATACATTCAAATTAACTTCATTGAAAATAAGACCTAAATTTACCTCGAAAGAATCCATTTCAACCGTTGGTGAAACTATAGAAATAGTAAGCCAATGTTTCTCCAATTTAACAATCACTCCTTTTAGTTCGGATGATTTTCTAGAATATAGTGTCAAAAAAATTAATATCATCTTAGATTCCATGTGCAATATTCTATATTATTTTGTAAGCAATAATCCTCACTTGGATAACTGGAGCTCCTTTTTCACGCTCATGATTATTATGAAAACTATGGAAACACATGAAATACTGCCCTTACATATAATAACTTTAACTGGAGCGAGATCTGCCTCATCAGGCTGAAAAAAAAACAGTTCATAACAATAAAATAAAATAATAAATATTTATTTTTGTATAGAAGAGATTTCATTCATAAGAAAATTCATTTATAAAAAATAATAAGAAAATTCTATTTCAGGATTATTTTTCTCTGAAAAATTTTTTCCCAATTATATAAAATTAAATTGTCGATTTTTAATTCAAAATGAGCAAAAAATCCAAATAAAACCAGGTACCGAGACCAATATTTGCAGAGAATTCAAGGATGTTTTATTTCACTACAGTGAAGAGAAATTAACACAGTATCCAACTATCTTCAAAAAAATCGAAATCGATTATTCATTATTGTTTACACTGCATATCATGCAATATAAGAAACATCTCTATTTCCACCAACTACCATTACAAATTATCCTTCCAAAATTCAGTAAAAAAAGTCGAAAAAAAAAAACCAATATACTAAGAAATAGCAGATTAGAAATTGACATGCGTAATCTACGAACATCTCATACCATCACAATATTTGAAGTATCTATGTACGTCCAAAATCAAACCAAGTTGCATATTTCACTTTTTGGAGAGTCTTTGGCTATCTCCAACCAAATATTTCCCGTAAGCGTTGTTTTTTCTGTACTTTTTCTTGAATTACAACAAAAGCGTCAAAAACGAGGACTTTTATAAAAGGAATTTTATTCCCAAAAAAAAAAAGAATAAAACGAAAGAAGAAATCAAATTCAATAGTATAACTGATGAACAAGTAGAAATAATAAAATGAAAATCAAACAACACTTTTCAAGCTAGCGCTTCAGATATTGTCTACATTTTTAAAATTCACATATATTAAGGAAATTAGCTTTTATCATTATACGAAAGCAAATTGCAAGTAAAACTTTGCTTTAAAAAGATACGACAATAAGTTTTTATTAAGATAATCGAAAAAATATTTTTCTCCCTCCTAAAGCATATACAAATTTAATATTATAGCAGAAAATGAAGATTAAAAGAGATAATGAACTGGAACTCATAACAATTTTCGCAACCACAGTCCGTTAACTATAACACATAAATCACAAATATATTTAGAAATAGTAAAAGTCTGAAATGCATAACAAAGTGATAATAAAATTAAATATACAAAATTCATAATGACAAAAAATTATCATTATCGATTGTTATTTCTTGTCTACGCATCTCGCTTTCGTAAAAGTTAATCACTAACTGAAATAATAATTTATCCTTATCGCAAAAAATTTTTCTTCGAAAATCACTATTTGTTAAAATGTGTCAATTAAATTAAATATAATGCCTTAGAATATGGTACATATATATAAACATGTGTAGACGACGTAGACGAATTACACACAATGTTAATCCATAGACCTATTATGCCTTTCTTAACCTTCACAAATCAATAAAAATGGCCTCAAATGGCAAACAAGAATATTTCGGAAGAAAATCTCTAGAAACTTTAAGATCGAATTTTATCAAAAAAATTTACCTGTGGCCAATATTTTACACATATTGAACTTGGTACCCTTTCAAATTTTTTCTTGTGTCTGTATTTAACAACGTATGTAAGTGGGAAATCCTCTTCTGGTTGCTGAAAAATATAAACCGTTCGAAGCTATTAAATGTTGAACAATTTGTTTCCTTTCTTTTTATCCCTTTTAAATCCTATATCACAGAAACCTTTCCCAGCTAATTTCACAAAGAATATAAATAATCGTGAAACTTACACAAGCTGCGACAATCATCTCTGGCACCCAACCTTTTTCCATTCCACTTTCACCAGGAGGCGGGCGCACTGAAGAAAACATCAATGTAAAAAAAGTTCGAAATTGGATGCAATGCAGTTTTAAGTCATCTCGATATAGACATAAACTTTGCAGTATAGTTTCAAGATATCTCGATATAGATACTAAGCTTGCTTTCGAAAAAAAATGGAAGCTAAGTAGAGTATAAAAAAAAAAAAAACTCGATGGAACTTAAATGACAGGACTTCTTAACTGTCGACTTTCTTCATCATCTTCACTTTCACTTGAACAAGCGCAGTTCTCCATCTGGCACAAATTCTTAGAAACTGGATGCTTCAAAGAAATAGATGTACATGTAGGACCAGATCGAGAAGCTCGAACAACTTGCGGTAGGATACTATGATAATCAAAATTTGTAAACACTGAACTGCGACTTTCAGAGGAACTCATTCTGGATGAAGTAGATAATGGTTTTCGCGATTTCGATTTAGAATTTGTAATGCCCATCAAGTTTTGCCATAATTCACTTCGCTGCTTTCCCCAAGTTTCTCTACACCAAACACAACAGATTGGAATGCAGCAACAACATTTAATAGCTCCAATGCTGACTATTTTTAAGACAATTAGAATATTAGACAATTAAAAACTAAATTAACTAATGCTGAGAATTACTACTACTATGAAAAGTATTTATTTCTTATGTTTCATTCTGAAGACGTGAAGATTATCCACAAATATGATAAAAAATTCGTACTGCTGCCTCTACTTCCGGAATCAAAAGTTTCCAATCATCGAGTGATAAATTTCCTTTAATCGTACCTCTACCAGACGAGCCAGATAGCAACTTTCAAACTATTTTTTTAATTCACTTATGATACTGTCGTAATTTGATTTGACCAATTATTACAATAATTCTCATAATATTATTTAAGCATTCCTTAATAATGTTATGCTAGTTCCTAGGATAAATTAAATAAAGGTTATTTAATTTTCATAAGGAAAACTAGTAATTCTAATCATGAAGAGTGATAAACAAAAAAAATAATAATAATAATTTACTTTTGTTGTGCATGAAATTCAGCAATCAATTCATCGCAATCCTGAAATAACGTTTCGTTGTGATATAATTATTAGAAATTTTGTTAAGCCACACTGCTATATAGACGAAACATATAAAAAAGAAAGAAAAATAATTCAGAGAACCGAGAATATGCATATATTTAAAAATGAATCGACTGTTAAAGTCGTTTTTCAATTCAAGCTATCAACGTCTGGTAACAAGCTCCAGCACTGTTAAAAATGGCATAAAAATAATAAACATAAGTTTTGGTTTAATAAGCTGCATTACTAAAGTCTTCGAACAATAGATTAACATCACCAAAACTAATAAAAGTATTTTGAATGCATATTTACAATTTTTTGCTAAGCAAAAATCATTTCTAAATTTCGAATATCATCCTCTCATTTTGCTTGTGAAGAAAGAATGATTTGTTGTACTCTAAGGGATATTTTCGATCTACAGTAATTAAAACGAAACTATAGTTTCGTGATGCTAAAAAGGGAAATTAATAGTACCAGGTTAGTTTCAGGTTCCCACGTGTTCTCTGCGTCACTATATCCCTTCCATTTCAGCAGATACTCCTTCATTTTCTTTTTCTTGTTGTAACGCTCTCCAAGAATCGCCTCCACAACGAATTCTTCCTCTCCAACATCATTATCATCCATTTATGCTCCTGGAAATTGTATCATTAATAAGCAGTAGTCTTTACTAGAAATTATACAACATATAAAAGTAACTACCATTTCCTAAGGTAATGAAAGATCAGCAAATAAATGCCATGCATACCGCTGTTTAATGTTGACATAAGCTTAACCAGATTTAGATATGGTGAAATTGAATGTTTCCCCTGCGAAAAAGACGGTAGCATAGCTTGTACACTCAATTCGAATCTGCATTACCCATCGAACACTCAGTTTAGGTTTGCCTGACCTTAACGAAAGCCTACAATTCAGCAAATAGTAGCGAAGTAGTCCGGCAGGAGAGCAGTTTACTAACAAGTATTCGAGTCATTGAGAGTGGTTTTCGTGAGCTGCATGGGGCATTTCTGGGTCTTTTGCGAAGTAGTTTTACGATCGTGAACAAATTTGGTCTTTGAATTTCACTAACATATCTTGTCATAAAATTTAACGACAAATTTCTTCCAGATAAGTGATGCTTGAAAAGGTATCAGTGAAAAATGAGGAAAAATTGAGAAAGAAGCCTGGCAGAGCTTGTGATCACATACGACAAGCACTGAAAAGTTGCCTTAAAGTAAGTATATGTGTAACAAAAAGGCTTAAGATAAATATGCACTTAACATGAAGGTTACAAGAAGATTGAAAGAAAGATTGACGGGTTGAATAATTCACAACAAATGATATGAATGATATTATTGATCTTTCCATGCAGTTGAAATTGAAATTAGAGAAATGTTTTTTAATTATTGAGTCAATTTTTCCGGGATTATTTGATAAAATTAGAGCAACAGTAATGAAACTATCAGATTTATGGCTTGTCTGTTTGTATGCTAAAATATGCTAATCCTTGTCACATATAATTTCCTCATACCCATATTTTGATCTAAGTATTCTGAAGTGTATTATAAGTAATAGGAATGCTTCAAATGTCCTTGACAGACTGAGAAAAAAACCACTGAATTGCATAATTTAAAGCAGAAGTGTCTTTTTAGTTTTTGCTGCGCTGCAATTGAATTAGCGACCAGAACATTAAAAAATTAATCTATTTTCCTTTATAATCTGTTCAAAAGACGAACAGTAGACTATCAAATAACACAAAGTATTGTTTTTAATTTTATCTGCTTGAGAACAACTGCTTAAAGTATTATACTTTTAGGAATCAGATTGTATTCAAAAAGAACATCGGCATGCAATGGACTGCTTGCGCTCGAATTCCGATACGGTTCCAACACGATGTTTTCAATTATTAGATACATTTGCTCAGTGTAAATTATCCTTAGTTAGTCTTTTTTTTTACATATATATATTTAAAGAATAAATAATTTTTTGATATATATTTAAAGAATAAAAATAATTTTAGATGATATGAGGTTTGCAGACTAAATAATGCTCATCATAAAACGATGTGTTTTGCAGATCGATAATCGTTTACGAACACGTGGACGAAAATTAGATATTCCAGATACAGAAACTTCTCCAAGAAATATTACTGGACGATAATATGAATACTTAAATACAACATATGGTTAGTACCAAAAAACAGAACAAACTAGGATTATTCTTAAGTTGCGAAAAATTTATTTTTCGAATGTTTTTGCTAATGCATATTTCTTAACAATGATAAATAACTCATGTCTTCAGACCATTACGAATCCATGATTTTCGAAAATGTGATTCAGCGCTTTCCGCATGTGTTGCAAACATGATTAAAATACCAAGAAGAAATAAGCGAAGAAGCATTAAATTATTAATATTTAATTGTAAATACTGTATAATAAAAGTGTTGATGCTTATTAACAATCGGAAATGCGAGATTTTTATTTACAGATTTCCAAGCAAATTTTATAAAATGTAAAACCAATTCTTTCAATCAAAAAAAAAAAAAAAAAATTGGTTTCGCAAGAATTGAACATCGATTCCTCGTGCTGGCAAGCAATCCAGTTTTCTCCATAATCACTTCATTTTTAAATCAAAATATTAATAGCAATTTTGCACAGTTTGCTTAAGGCGCACTGGTAAGCCCAATAAGACATTGGTTCAATTATTTGGCTTTGCCCGTTTTCAATCGTCCAAAATGCAAAAGACTAATTGAAACTTCCGAAACAAAATTGCTATAGCTAAAATGTTTGTTGTTTGTGCTGAAGTGTTAATATAACATTGTAATAAAAATATAAAATAAACATGTATAGCAAAGCGGCAGCAATATGGTTTCGAAAAGCTTTCACTGCAAATATGTATTCTTTGTTTTTCAGAATTAGAGCTATTTGCTTCGTATGACACTCACGTGAAATTTATCTGGTATCACAGAAAGCTGTTCAGATGCCATTTCCCCGAACAAAGTGAATTTACAATCTTTACAACAGCATCTAAACTGTCGGGCTATTACTTGCTCATAACTTATATTCATGGAAAGTTTGATTTTAAACAAAAAAGAAATGGGCATGTATTTACTGATGTTAAACTGATTCGGCATTTTTACCATATAATTGATTCATTAATGGTTCGATTTACTAGTTATCGAGTCCATCAAAATGATATATCATGCCTTGCTGTTTAAACATCAATCATCTATATAATTGTTTTGTATCGTTTCTATCCCGATTATCATAATTTTTCATTAAAATTTTGGCTGCTATGTCAAGCGCTAGGTTGATCAAAAACAGCCCTATGTCATGAGATTTAATCCTATATCAACAATTATTCCTATGCCAATGCTGCAGCAACACTTAAAAATAAAATAGCATTTCTGCAAAAGTCAGGTGAAACAAAGGGAACTTCTGTCCGCAACCACATTTATATATTTATTACATGAAACATCTCTAAGAAAGAATTTCAAAAATCCGAAACGTTATCAAGCAATCAAATAGAAACTTGAACATTGAGTAATATTTTAAGAAAAGGTGCTAGAAATGAGAGTACTTCAATTGATTACGAAGACAATTTTGTAAACATAAAAAACTGAAAGACGCAATTACATTCATTGCATTTCAGGCAGAATAATATATGAAAAACTTTAGCAACATTACTACTACATTTTCTCATTTAGATTTAAAAGTCACTAAAGCACTGCAACCAATACCTTCAATAATTGGTCATATTCATTTTTTAAATTTTGAAAAATCACAAGCATGATTAAGAATCAAGTCTATACAGAGAAAAATATTAAAACTGGATCAAAAGAAGATTCTCAGAACAAAAGTTGGTGGTGCTGCGAGAAGAAAACAATTGAACATATAAAAAACAGAACTAGTTCATCGGCTGTGAAATAGCAAAATAAAATACTAGTAATGGAACTTATGCGCGAGAATGAAATGGAAAATGAAAAGAGTATTCTGAGAATCATGTCTATGACAAGTTACCGATAGCGGTCAAAATATACATATAAGAGTACTTTTGGAAAATTAAAATAAATCCTCAAAAATATATGATTCAACAATTTCCAAAGATTTTCTCCCAAATACTTTTGGAAATCAAAAGTGCTGTTCTCTTAATATAGCGAAATAAAATACTAATTGTGGAACTATCTCCTAATATGGAAAATAATTAGACCACAATTTCCTAAACAGTCTCAATCTTCAAACAATTAAGAAATCTAACAGAAAACGTTAGTAGCTTATCCTGCCAAATAAATTACGCGAAATTTAGCTACAAAAATTCGTAATATCAATGACAAAGGGACAAAAAAAAATAGCTATTTCATATAAATTAAAGTAAACTTGGAATAAACATGTAAACAAAAAAAGCAATAAAGAGATTTAAAATTTGATTTGAAATATCAAGGAGAGATGAATAAAAAAGTTTAAAAAGAATGATAATTGTTGTTGTAAAATGTGCTGGTCACAATTGTTACAGATCACTTTTAGGTCCAACATGCGCAAAACTGAGTAACAGAGGTTAGTTGCTGAGTTTATTTATTTAAATGTATCCGGTTCGTAACATATAATTGAAATTTCTAAAAACATAGTTATAATCTAAAAAATATAAAATTTAGCAGATATGTAAAAACTCCATATTTTTATTTTCTATAGCTTTCTTGATTTTCTATGGGAGGATTTGACATGCTGTAAAATCTATCACTTCAAAGTAATTCATTGAATAAACTGGTTAAAAAACCTTTTTAACATTATTATTCACGTCGCTGTTGAGCTCGCTTGATTACATGCTTCTCTAGAGAAGCATCCTTGAGATAATCAAGACCAAGAGTTGGGTACTTCTCCTCGACCAGTATCTCATCCAGCGCCAACCAACATTTTCGATTAAACAACATAGATTCATATGTACTTTTGCTTTCGGGTAGCAACCGTGACAAGTATCTGCAATAACACATACAAGTTAAATAAGCTTGATGAGAATGAAACAAAGATATCAGAAACTTTTTATTCAACCGATATATTAATACTCTGCGAAGGAACAAAATTTTCTAAAACTTGCTCAAAAACAGGTATTGCAATTGTATCCATGAATTCAAGTTGCAGTTTTGGTACGCATGCACGATCTCGATCCATCATTTCCAGTGGACGATTTCCCATCTGTTTTTCCAAGTCTCCCTGCGAGAAAAATTCTTTGTAAATATTTTCCTAAAAATGATAATATATGAATCCAGAACTGAAAACCTTTCAGTAATATAATTAGTATAAAATAATCAACAAAAGCACATGACAATTGCGAAAAATTTTTTTTACTCCGCAATTTTGCATTCACCCTTCCTGCGTTTCTTCACATCTTAATATTAAAATTGTTGGCAACTGCTCCTAAGTTTTTACAGAAGAAAAAAAAAGTTATTTGAGAGAAACTTCTTACTAATCGTATTCGTAAATTTATCAACATGGAATCAAACTTACAGCTATTGCCTTACTATTCCTGAAATCTTTTGTCTGATCGGATAAGTCGGCTGAAGTCATCATAAGGCATAGTAGCAAGTACCGATGGTGCTTTATTGAACTATCGAAGCCAACTGAAACCCAATTATTAAACTTCCAGGAGTCTCATAATGCAATAATCAAAATCATTGTTTGCAAAGGATGGGTATTATGGTACTATATAATTGAACAAATGTACTCCTGCAGAAGCCCAATGAAATACTACTTTTGAGATATTTTCGCAATGTACTGTTCCAATGATAAATTAGTATGATGGATATGCAACATTGCAAGTTTGACATGTTCAGTAAGATAATGATATAATTTAGTACAAACTGATTTACTTCCATAAAAATAGAAAATTATATGCCTGTAATTTTTTAGGGAGTTAATGTACAAAACTGATAATTTTAGCAGAATAAGAGCAGAAGCAAAATATTCGATCATGCGTTTGAACTAAATGATATTTCAGGTTCAAATAATTTATTATAATAATCTTGTTTTTCGAATATTTGAAACGTTTAAACGCATTCAATCCACTCTTCCCCTGCCTAGAAAAAAGAAAAAAAAAGGTCACAAAGGAATACACAAAGAAACACAAAGGAATACTACTCATCAATGAATCACTCACCTTCAACCATTTGATTGATGTCTTGCACTTTCTGCAAATGATTAGCTATATCAGTTGCAAGAATAATATCCCTTATGTGATCCAGAACCGAATGAAATTGCTAAAAAAAATTGCTTTAACAACAAGAATGCAATTTTAAAGAACTTCTGGGTCATTGATTTCGAACCCTTAAACCAAAGATTTCTCCCATATTAGAATTTAATAATACTGTCTCATATTAGTGTCACAAAGGAAAAAAAAAAGTGATATTAAAAATGTAATAAAGTCTAAGCGTCAAAAAATCCTCAGACAAATTTTGAGCAGTAAAACTAATTCAGACTTGAAGTAGTTCTATCAGTCACATCTCTTGTTTTGAATTTGTTAAATTAATTTCGTAAATAAGATCCGGATTAATATGACTTTTTAAAAAAGATATTTCATATGTTAGAAAATCCTAACATTACTTAGAGCTTAGCCTAATAAGACATGAAATGAAATTCTGGAAGATTTCTAATTTTTTAAATTGCTTCCATTACTTAAATAATGACCTGTCGATTTAATGAAACAAATATATTGCACTCTTCCATATTCAATATTGATACTGTTTGAGCAAAATGATGCCTCTCCAACACCGAGCCTTCGCTGCTATATAATTGAGCTAGCGGTGTTCGCTATAATGAATTACTATCAAAGAATTGAAACTAATTCACGTATTTTCAATGTAAATTGACTTTGATTGTATTATCTAACTTTAATCTACACTTTAACCACACTTTATTCTATTCTTATTATTTCTAGAAAAAAAAAAGATTTCATCGCGTTGTAATCCAGCCTAGGCTATCAAATTTCCAAGACATTTCACACGTATTCTATTTGCAAGACTTCGATAAAAATTAGGAACATAATTTCTATTCGAAAAATTCTTGTTATTCCAATAACAACAAGCTACTTTATATTTTATATGCTTTATTAATCAGCAAGTATCCATGATAACAATGACTTCTTACGTCATTTTGTTCAACGTAATCTAATAAATTATAAGTTTTTTAATCTATAAGTTTTATATAGTTCACTAGGCTATATTAGAACTAAAAATTGAAAATAGAAAAAAAACCATAAATTTAGAAAACAGAACTAACCGACTGTACTTGAAATGCATTGGTAGTGCCGCGGTGGTCGATATCATGACATAAACTTGCTACATAGAGAGCAAAACTTTCCAGTTCATTGAGCGCATTGAGTGCTGTTTCAGTTCGTAGTAACAAATATATAAAATGTGCAACCGCAAATGCGTGAGACCAATTGTGATAAGGCACATCACGGTAACCCTTTTGAACCATCAATAAAAAACAAGCCAGCGTTTGTCGTTGCAACCGAAATCGTTGAACGAAACCCAGATCCTGAAAAATGAATTATATCATATTTATAAAAACCCAAATTAATAGAACCTAAGGTCAGATTAACTTATTTTCAAGACAATTCGCAAATCTTTGCGAAAGCCTAAAAACTGTCTGAAATTTTAAAGACTAACTTTAAAAATAGACAATGCTGCTTCAACATAAGTATCGCCTGATCCTATGGAACGTGGTGGGAAATTAAAATTATTGAATTCTGCAGAAAAAGAAGTCACCACCGGTATATCACTTGCTGTTAGACGCAACAAATCTTCAGCTGCGATCTGCAAATAAAATAGCAAAATAGTCTTAGATTCCATGAATCAAGTATATTTTTATTACCACACTGTCGTAGATGCTTCGGAAAAAAAATGATATCTACGATATCATATGCAGCAATATTCAATTAATTTCCTTTATTGTTTACCATTCAGTGATCACTTCGTTCGGTAATATAATTTCAACTACGTTAAAATGCGACACCACTATCCACGATTACTTTTACTGCAAATTTTCACTTATTTCTATTCTTCTTCAACTATTATTTCTTAGAATTGTTCGAAATACATTTTCATAAGGTAATGATATTTTTCATAATTGCAAAGACTAATAAAGCGAAAATCAAGATTTTTTTGGAAGATTTAATTGCTTTGTGTCCTCACTTTCACTGCTATTTAGAAAGTATTTTAAGATCACGTATCAATTATAGTAATAAAATTATTCTATTAATAGTTACTACTGGAATAGAATATGTCAGACTCATGCAAAAAAATAGTTGAAGAAGACGTTCAAATCTACGGGTATCAGATTTAATCAAACCATTAATGCTCAACTCTATATATCATTTTAAAAAGTATCACTATAAGATCTTTTATTTTCAGGCACAATTTCCTTTATCTTTTAAAACAGAATATAAATTTTACCGAGAGCGTGGAACTCTGGACTAGTAATTCGGCAGCCAAATGTGATCGTCGGTGAGCCTCTTGCAGTTTTCGATAAAGAAGACACTGCAAAACATATTTAGATTTTGGCGATAGAATCAAGAAAAAAATGAACAATTCATAAATGGAAGCCTCTGTTAGTATAATTTTCAAAATCAAACGCAACTTAATATACACAGCCTTATAAATTGAAATAACTAAACAATATCAGTAAACGAGTAAGTAATTATATATATATATATATATATATATAATCGACTGATTTGCCGATCTTAGAGTCTAAATATAAACATATTCAACATTGTCCATCCAGCTACTACATCTATTATAGACAAATGCTTGCAGCTATTGAATGAGCTTGATAAATAGAGAGTTTCACATTGCTTACCATCTATCTTTTCTAAGTAACGCTATACAAACAACGAGATATTCTCCATATCTACATTTCTGATAATTGCATTTTCTTCTTTTTATAATAGTATAAGATAATATATTATGAATGTTATTTAAGAATTAAATATTGCAAAAGGATATTTGAAGTAATAAAAAAAATTATTAAACATACGTACAACAAATCCATTCTTATTAATATATCATTTTACGTTAACATACGAATGTTTTCTCTAGTCCTTTTAAGAACTCGAAATGGATTTCAGAGTGTTATACATTTAAAATGAAAAAGTAACCTGAATTACAAAATCAGATAAAATCAGTGAATTTCATAAGTATGGAATACTTAAGAGAAAAGAATTAATTAATATTATAAGATTATAGATTATTACCCTCGTATTACATAATATCAAATATTTTTGATTTAAACTCATTAAGAACTGTATTTACAAATTCAACAAAAATGTATTCAGTAAAAGAAACTCTTATAAAATGAAGGTGGATGGTTAGACTGAAAAAATTGCAAACAAAAACAAAAAATTATATCAAATATGATTCAAACACCAGTTTACCAAACGAAATTAATAAACTTTTCGGAATTAATTAAATAAATCAGAGCTCGAAAGTTACTTCAAGTTAAGAAATTATAAATCCAAACATCATGTCCATTCATCAGATCAATTGAGACAGGTATGCTCTTTGAGGTAATATTTCGTTTATTTTTAAAAATGATTCATAATGAAATCTTACATGTGATATACTGATAGCGCAATATACCGCAAACATCATCGCAATCTGCTCATCGTGCTTCGTAAAGGCAGGCTTTCCTATTTTATTACACAATTCCGCCACACCAACAAGATTTCCTGTGATTTTGTGGACTTATAGAAAAAAAAAAAAAAAAAAAAAAAAACGTGGAAATAATTTCCAAGACTTTTGTATTTTAAAAATTAAGGAAATTTGAGCAATATATAAATTTATATATACCTACCGGAACTGTCTTTGATCGGGAAACATAATATATTCCGTGTAATGAAACCGGTTCGTTCATCCACTTTTGGATAGAAAGCTGGATGACTGAAACCAAATCACAGCATAACTTTTGGGAGAATATTCCATACAAATCATTCACTTCATGCGTCAAATAATTTCTTAATTTATGATAATTATTCAAAGTGACATAAATAGCGTCAGAAAACTATTGATCAACAATGACTTTCAATTCAACTCATCAATAAACAAATTTTGATTGTAAAAATGGTAGGTACAAAGACTTTTGTCTCCTACCAGACATGCCTATCTAAACAATCAGTGCAAAGTGAATTCTAATTCTTGCTGAAAAGGTAATAAGTAACCTGTAAGCTTCTTTGACATTCATCATTTGTCCAGTACTTGCAACTTGTCCAACAATACCTAATGATATTGGCATTCTGATTTCTGTCAAGTATTCATCATTTGAGCCATTTTTTTCGAATACTTCCGCAACTAATTCAGAATTTTCACGGTCAAGAAGAAACAAAGAACAACTGAAAAACAAATATTGATCACAGGAAACATGTGATAATATCAGAACAATCTTCAAACAAAATCAAAACATTGAACCCACATTTCAGCATGAACGAGAGTTTTGGCTTCTTTCGTTATATTCCTTACCAATAGATTCATATCTTCTGAATAAAAAAAACTTTACAGAAGCGAAAAAAAACACCTAGACTGAGCCTAGAAAATTGCTAGATAACGGAAGTGATTAAGCCAAAAATAAGTTTCATAATAACTAATTCGCAAACGGTATATGAACAAAGTTTCAAAATAAATTTTTTTAATCCATAATCAAATTTTGAGGGTAATTCGTTTTCATCAAAATATAAGAGAAATCAGTTCACCCACATATAATTAGGCAAAGTGTCTTATGCTCTCACAATGCTCTATGTAAAGATGAAGCTTCATGATTTCATGAAAACTGAATCTAAATTCGGTAAATACTTGGTCTGAAAGATAAAAATTTAGGCTTACGCAAACTAGAAAATACGTTTTGCGTCATGGTAAAAACACTTCGGACTGTTGTGCTAAACGTTTCTGCTCTTCAATATTTGCAACAATGGACAATAATGCCGCAATCAGGTGTAAATGAGGCATAATGATACTGCGTTCCGATTCCACTGTACTGAAGTTTTCTTTCCGAATTGGTAATTATCGTGATCAAATCTTTTCAATGACGAAAAAACAAAAATTTCAATGGCGAAAAAGAAACAAAACAGAAATTTGCAAAAAAAATTTTCAAACTCATAAGAACGAAATGAAAACTATCTGACACAAAAAAGGGAGTACAATTTTCCATTATGCAGAACAAAGAGATAGAAAATATTAATGCACGGTAAAAAAAAAAAAAAAAAAAAAAAAGTATTTCAATAAGGTATTGTCTATCACCTTTGAAATAGAAAATTAATGAGAACAGAAGATGAATAGAGCAAATGAAATGATGAAATTTTTAAATCTATGATACACATCTATTATGTTAGCTTTAATAGAATCATATTTGCCAAGGCGTCTACTTCAAGAAGAAAAAGAATTTATAACAAGAAAGAAAAGAATCTATAACAAAAAAATTAATGGAAGAATATTTTTTAATAAAACTAGATTCCCATAAAAATAATGGAAGATAAGTTCTAAAAAATGTCGCTTATACAGATGGAAATAATAAGAGAAACACAAAACAGTCTAATTCGAGAGATTTTGAAAATGCGAGGGATTTAGTTGTATTAAAAAGTGGCTCAAAACAGAAATTGAAAAAATTCAAACTGATATTTTTATATAAACTTAAGATAAAAGAACTAAACTCATCTTTCCTGTTTCCTGTTCCTTCAAAGACCAAGAAAAATGAAGTTTAAGAGAATATTTGACGATCTAAGATCTACAAAGAAATGATATTGTGAAACAAACATACGATTCATTTTGATGTAATAACAGCAGGCCGGCAACAAAATTACTCCGTGCTTGTAATAAGAAGATGGTGCCGCTAATAGAATTCCTTGGTAAACTTTCTCCAATACCACTTTTCCGCAGAACGGCATATATCCTTTCTCGAAATTCCTGCAACGATTTAGAATAAGTTAAGATAAGGTTCGCAAGTTGACGTTGACTGAGGCATTCATGTAACACCAGTAGAAAGCAAAATTTTGAAAAAACATTATATTATAAGGTGAGATAGGTGACTGCTCCGACAAGTTATCGTCACATAAATAATAAAAAATATCACGGGAATTTTTAACTCAAACAAAGTATTTATTTTTTCGATAAATGAAAAGAGTAATGGAAAAAAGAGACTTAAGAAATAAAAGATGTTCCACAAAACGCCGGAAATTCAATGTTGATTTATCACAGTTATTAGAAGTTATTTTTCTAGAGAAGAAAATTGGTCGAAACTTCTAATAAAAATAGAAAACAGTCCGATAAAAAGTTCCAAATCATACTCTTTAACATGAAAAAGAACTGAATCCAACATCAGAAACTATGTCAAAGTATAGAAAATAAAAAAAATAGAAGACACTTGAAAAAAAGTATAATAAATCAATAGAGATAAAAATAAATTTAATGTCCATTAAAACATAAATTAAACGGTCATATCTAAAAGCAGAAAAATCATAAAATATCTAAGCAAATAATTATGGATCAAAAACTTCAAATTCAAAACAACCCTTTTTAAGTATGACCTATTCCAAAAATATGAACTTAAAAAAAGGAAGGAAATCGAAAAAAACGAAAATGAAAGTGAATAAAAGAGCTACTGCGATACGAGTTTAAAACTATGGAAGGAGCGTAATATGAAAAATTTTCTGATCATAATTCTATTAAATGATACCCAAAAGTTTAAAGCAAGACTCATATGCTTCATCAACTGCTCTAGCAATTCAGCACTGCTAAAAAATATAAAGTGCTTATACAGCATAAAAGAATGAGAAATCATTTGTTAGAGAAGTAATGAAATTTTCCTATTTTAATAGAAAAGACCATATGTTTCTCAATAAAATTTTAATATTTAAATTAATTAGAGGCAATTCAAACTAACAAGGATCGTTTGGGAAATTGGCATATGAGCATACGAAACTATATAAAGTAAGTTCACATGTAAAGCATATCAGAAACTCATGCATCAACAAAACACTCAGTTGGCTCAAATCCTATATTTGTACAACTGCATTTTATAGCTCTCCAAGTTTCAAAGAATTGGAGAATGAACTTCGGAAATTCACTAGCACCATAAAACGAATAACTACCTATTATTAAAAAGATCGAAATTTCGAGTAAACTTTATTTTTTTCGAAAGAAGCAATTACTCGATAATCTTCCTTTGTCCACCCATTTTCCATTGCCAAATCTCGGGAAAAATTTCGTCTTTTTTTTCTTGTCCAGTCCCGTATAAGGAAAAGCCATACGAAATGGAATACGCAGCTGCACGTTAATTATGTGTGACTACATCTTGGCACCTGCAAAAGAGGGTATGGTCATATAGGGAATCGAACCTCTTCCAGTCCTCCATGGAAGAAAAAGCAAGAGTCTCAGAACTGGCATAAAAATGGCTTTATTTTTAATTTTGGATGGTTATTAAGTAAGCTACACAACAAATAACTATCTGCCAAGTTCAAAAATAACTAATTACTGTTAGAAGGTAGAAATATGTAGAAAGACGAAAAGGAACAAGTTAAGATCATTATGCGATTTGACGACTAAGATGAGAATTCTCATAAGCTAATCACGAGGATTGATATTAAATGCGTGAAATGAAGCAGATGATTCAAGATCTCAGCAAAGAAATAACACATATATAGAATAAAAGAAGCATTACAAAATGTAAGACAAGGAAGAGTACAATCAACCGATCATCTCTACATTCAATACGTGAAATGTTGTTTGTCCCTGTCAACCTCGAACTGCGAACAGTCGGAACGAAATCACTTAATGATGTTTCTTAAAGTTTTTTTTCACTTATATATTTCAGCTTTAGAAATATATTGTTTTATTCATGCCGAACATTTTAAATTTGCGAATTCTTTTCCGATTTCTCTTTAAAACATTTGAGGGAAAAATCATAAATCAATAAATCGAAGTAGAAAGTGAACTCGCCTTACTCAGCATATCGATATCGATATAAATGTTGGATGCATGAGGCGTATATGGCGGAGGTGACAATTCCTTGTTGTTCAGTAATACCGCATTTCCATTAAATAGTGACCATAACACATCAGCAGGACCCTTTAAATGCAAATTTGATGAATTGTGAACTTTTCTTATTTAATAGTTAACATGAAATTTCAACTGATTAATGAAATAATAACCAATCAGTTTGCTAATCATTATCTGACTCCAAATAAATATGTTGCTACAACAATTGGTTGAATCTGTCTCTTGTCTAAAAGCTTTTTGATAGGAAACTATTCCATTCTGATGCACATTTTATATCTTTCCCAGTTCATCCCATTAAATTTTATCGTTTTATGCAAATCATCTATCGATATTGCAAAATGGAAGACAAGAGTTTTAGTTCTATATTCCATACATGCCAGATATTTAATCTTTCATTTAAAAGATAAAATAACATAACTATCGTAAGAGTTAATAAAGCTATTTCAAAATTTCATTTCGGACAATGAAAGGAGGTGAAAGCATTATTAGACCAAAATCTGAGTATATTTTCGGTTTAATTCCCAAAAAAGCTAGTAAGGAATTAAAACATACACAATTTCTACGACCAGAAGATTCAATACTGAAAATCGAATAAATTTTGACAGTTAGAAAGGCAAAGAATGAAATGGAGACGCTGATGAATCATCAATGAAAATGTTTTTGTTTAGTGTCCCTGACAAGACTTCTTGTCTCTTCTTGTCTCTCTCTCTCTCTCATCATTATCACCATCTCACAACATATTTCGTTGAATGAAAAATTTACGAAATCAATTTTTTGACTAGCAAAGAAAATGAAAAGGGATCATTCTTATCATCCTTCTCCAGCCATTTCATATGATCTTCCTTATCCTTAAAATTTTGTCATTGTTTTGCAAACCAAATCGAATCATTTGCCACCTATGTTTATTTATCCAATCACTTTTCACTTTGTAACCGTTGATCAGAACTTGATAAGGATAATAATAGTTCTTCAGCTGATCATGGATTTATTTGAGACATTTATCAAAATAAATATCATTCAACTATTTTACAAAAAAGACATTTCTTTGCAGGATGTCAGTCAATACACTCTTCTCAAATTGCACAATCTCAAGATGGAAAATGCTTGCTACTAACTATTTACATATATATAATACTGAAACTGGAATTCCACTACCTTTCCAACTAAATATTCACCTTGACCTTCAGGATTATTAACAGAATGTTTTAGATAATTTCACTGTAAGCCTGGAAAACCGAGATCACGTAGAAGTTATAAAAAATCAACAAGTAGTAAGTCATAAGAAAAGCATGAACAGCATAGAGTAATTAGATCTGCTGAAGTTTATTACCCGTTCAAGAAAAGCTTGAAAACAGGATTTTAGAATAATATCATTCAGAACTTACGCAATAAACCGGTTCTTTCAGCAGCTGATTACCACAAACCTGAAGTACATTAAATTTAATCTTAACAAATGAAATTATTTAGATTTATTTTTTGATGTAAAGTGCTAAATTTTATCAAGAATCATGTTAGATCCCTTTTTCATATTGTTACAGTCACTAACATATTTTATGGAAATCTTAATCGCTGAATTCCTTGCTGTGTTAGAATAATTTAACGTATTAGAAATTTGATTATCCAAGTTTGTGATTGATTCTTTGGACTTTACTTGGCAATGTTTTGGAGCTTAATTGGAAATAAAAATTTGCAACTCTGAGTACCACATTGCAACCCAGGAAAAATAAAATTTCCATTATATATGGAGAAAGTGGATAGATAAATGGAGGGAGGAGAGAAGAAAGGAAGCACAAATGAAAAATATAAGCGAATGAGTTTGGATGAAAGAATTAAGCCATTTTTCTTATAAATTATAACATTGTAAATTCTATTATGTCTTTGAAAGATTTGGAAATTTCTGTTGAATAATGAAGGAAAAATAAATTTACAGCTGTGCACATCTTAAGGATACTATATTCCGATATATTAACAAAAAGAATTTCAATTAATCAGAGATTGAAATAATAAAATATATGATATAAATGCTGCCTATTTTGTAGGTGAAAAACTAACCATTTTATCGAAAAATGTGCCCACAAACTTTCTTAGAACTTTCCTGACCATCTAATGATATGAGAAGACAATCTACTCAGATAAGCTAGTCATTTATAGTCAGAGAATAAGAGGATATTAAGCAAAAAGAGTTCAATCAATAAAATTTTTAATAACTTTGAAAAGGAAGAAAAAATTTACCTGGCAGAAGCAAGAATTACATTCTTTTGAAATGAGCAAGAATGCCGCTGTTCGTGCACCTGTATGAGCTCCAATCTGCAATTTTTGTGAATCTGAAATTCTTGCTTTTAACTTAGGTATCTCCCATAAATACTGGCGAACACCATTATCTAGATCGAAACAAATACCCCAAATGAATGAGTAGTTCATCTATTTAAAAAAAATTTTTTGAAATTTCATCGGCAAAATGAGATGTGAACTTAAAAGTGCTTTTAGTGGAACAGAAGCAAGAATAACATTCTTTTGAAATAAGCAATAATGCTTTTTTCTGATTTCTACAATTGCATGAGCAAATTGAAAATTATTAAACATCTGTTAGCATAATTACTAAAAATCTCATTTTTAAGAATTCTTTTTGCTAAGATAAAGGATAGGCAATCGTTAATTCGTGCAAAGCCTTTTTTTCAGCATGTATGAGAGATACATTTTTATAATTTGCAAAATTTGAATAAATAAGATAGTCATTCTGCACTGATTCTCTCTGTCTGGAATACAATAACGAACTGCTTACAGTTTTTTTTATGATTCGCAAAATAAAAAGAGCTTAAGAAATTATGAATATAGAAGAATCCTTCCAGAATTAAATTCATCTAATTCAATTTTATTTCAATTGAAATTCAGAAATTAAATTGGTTGAAGGAAAAGTTCTTTTTTTATGACCCATTGTTAAATGAAAATTTTCATTCAACGGACCACTTAAAGCAACTTTTTAATCATAACATATTAATATTATCGAATTTTTTCGATCAATACTAAAACATTTATTTTCTTTGTCCGGATCATATACATTTGACAAAAAAGCACTTGAAATAACTGTGAAGTTCTTGGACTGTTTTCTATAATTTCGTCTGATTGGCAGCTGCATCATTTTTTCTCTTGTAACCTTTTTATTTCGATTCAGTTGAAAATTAAACTGAAATTTGAAAGTGCAATCTCGAATGCCTTCTCCCAAAACACCGATACAGCCGCTATCACACGATAAATACTCCTCAAAAAAGTGCATAATTAAGAGTGCAGGTTTCATGTCTGGCAGTTGGCAATAGAAAAATGATAATTAATCTTTCATTAATGAGAATTTTAGCCATCATCGGAAAGACTACAACGAAGCACACAAATTTGTCATTCCTATATTATTTTATAATTCTCATCATATCTAATAGATTTAAAGCAATTCTTCAGCAATCCAATCTTTTCATCCACACTGCTTTTTTACAAATTCATTATATACCTTCTCGCAAAGATCAAATAGAACTAATTCTAAAGATAAGTACTTCAGTTTCCCATTAGTTAGAATATTTTTCTGTCTGTGTGATGTCGATAATAGTTCTTGAGAATCTTTCAATTTTCAACTTTTAAAATCGAATTTCTATAAAAAACACTTACCCATGAATTGAGTACTTGCTGGAAACGAATCATATCCGGATTCTCGGCAGCGATATCTGCAGTTACACGATTTAATTCATCAATATTTTTATAACATGCGTCACATGATTGTATGTCAGCAAATCCAAGTTTTGGTTGAGGCCCAATTCCGACATACAATTTGGAATCACTAATTGAACGTGGTAACACTAGTTGTCGAACCCGAATGGCGGTAACATCATAACATGATGCCAACGTCACTTTTCTATTCGGGATGTCGTTGACAATAGCCGTAAAAGCATTTTGGTCCATACTGTTCAGTATCAGTATTGACTATCGTAGTAGTGATGACGGGTATTGACGTGATTTCAGTGCTATCAGCAGACGTCAAAGGAGCATGATTACGACATACTGAGTACTCGAGCATCTTCTGTCCGGTCGACTGCGTCAGGTAAGACAGTGAAGAATCACAGAGAGTACCAGCAAACAATGGTGTATTTTCACTTTCTAAGTCGTCTAACAATTTCATGCAACTTAATGTTGAATGAAATGCTTCCATCTGTCTTAAAGTAAAAACATTAAAAAAATGTAAAGAGAAAAAGAGTGCTAACTGTAAATAAACTGCAACTGAAAATAAATATTGAATATTCATGCACAATCCAAACACAAGTCTGATACAATTTAACAGTGAACTTCTCAAGCATAATGGATATAAGCTCTTCATCCATAAAATGAATTGATACCCCATTACTTCCGAGTATGTTTAAACTGAAGAACATTTTTAGTGCATTTTGGAGCTTGTCGAAATTTCCGATATTCTTCAAATTCTTCAAATTTATCTCAATACTGATAAAGCTTCAATATTACAACCGCATTTTGCATGTAGCAATCTAGGAATTATGAAATGTCTTTTTCCTACATACCTTTTACGCAAAGCGCCGATTTTAATCAGAGATGATAACGCTGAATTATTTATTGGTAAAGCACCATTATCTGAACTGCAACGATAATTACCGGTACTGTACTGTTACCATCATCATCACCATCAATTTCACCATCACACTGACATGCTACATCTTTTACAGTTGTTGCTTGTTGCTGATGTACGAGAAGGTGAAAAGCATGCAAAGTGGATGTAGAACTACAGGAACAACTTTCATATTGTTGCTGTTGTCGTTGATATTCGGCTATAACAGGACATGCTTCCGTAATTAAATTTGAGTAACCGGCTTGATATAAAACGTGATGAAAAATGACTGATGATTAATTAATCTTAAAGTAGTGAATATGAAACTCCTTGCTATAAAGTGCGGTATTAATACAATGTAAACAAAATCAATTGTATTGTTGTTTGACTTATATTAATTAGGTAGTGGTGATTTTGAAAACTATCTCGGTTAATATTTTCATTTATGTTGCCTATGACTGACAAGATTTCTATTCAGTACAGAATCAACCACATTGTTATAAAATGATATTCTACAAGTTATTACAGTTCGACCCCACAAATTCGATTTTTTTCAAAAAAACAGAGCAATCTTTTCCGAAATGAAAAAGGAAAATGAATGCATCAATGGTAATTTCCGAAAAATAACTGAGACACACTGCTTCAATTTTCTGAAATCATATTAATCTGGAAATGACTCCTACTTCTGAATTTTTCCTTTTCATATCATTTTTTTTTCCCAAAGAAAGTTAAAATTTTCTGAATTTTATCAAATGTATTCAAAAGAATTATTTAAGTGATATCATGTCAATGAGAGATTTTGCAATTATGCTGGGGAAGCTTCAATTTCTTCAATTTATCTGTGTTTTCGAATCATATTTATAAAAAACTTCTTAACAGTTTCTCAAAAAATTTTCTGATAAAGAGAGACAAAACAGTATTTATTTGCTTAAAAGCTCAAACTAGAAGAGAGAAATTTCTATATTAAAGAACTGCAACAAACTTTGATCAAACTTAGGCCATTATCTAAATATAAAACATTGAATGCTTTTATATTATACTATGGTAGACAATCTTACTGAAAATATACATAAAATGTAATAGTACTCAATACAATAGTAAATAGGCAAATGAGGGATCATCTAAACAATTGAATACTTTTTAAAAATTCCCATACATTAGTTTGTCTGTGGTATTTATCTTCTTTTATTTTCTATTACAAACTGATCCCTTTTTAACACAGTTTTCCAAAAAAACCGCTATTGACAATCGTTTAACACACTATGACTGTTTGAGATAATGTATCTCCATGCTTGCTGTTGCATATTTCCATCATCAATTTTTTTCCCTTAACGATAATGAAGTCATTCAGAAAAAAAGCCCAAACAACAATTTTCTCTCTCTTTACTTAATCAGTCTTACAAGATTTCAATCTCGAATCCATTTTCTTTAACACTTTCAGACACTATCAAAGATGCACAACTGGCAACAATATTGCAAATACCTCTAGATATGTATCATAAGGATTCAAAAGCACCATTTGAAATAACTTTAGTTACGAGAAAGACTCAGGAAAAATTTCTCCAATGTATTACAGCATTTTTCTGATCGACTTCAAGCCAATGAAAATACTACTGAAGGCGAATCATTCAAAAAGAAGTGAAATGTCTTTACAAGAATCAATGATACTTTCACTTTGGGAAAATGCTCCCAGCATTAAATGTTCTATTCTGCGGTAAATGAAGAAGCAAATGGTATTAAGAACTAAAATATTTTCCTAAACATTCAATTTTTAATGTGCTAGCATTGCTAAAAAAAATAGAAAAGAAATGTATTCAGCAACACTAACAATAAGTGAAAATATTTTGGAATATTTTAGGCCAAGAAAATCATTTGAACATTCTTCGATCAATAATTTCATTTCAATGAAAGATTGAGATTGGGGAAGGACTTCTTTTTGTATAGAAACGAAAATAGAATTTTCCCAAAGACAACGAAGTTTAGCATCTACCCTTCTCTTTGTCCTTTCCAATCCATCTAAATAACAGTGTTTATCATCGAAAGAGCGAAAATTGTGAGATCACAATAACGAAAACTGAGTTAAACTAAATAGCTCTTAATTTCTTCAAAAATGAGAACTAAGCGTTACTCTTGGAGATAAGCAAATAGTGGTACTATTTATGAATGTCAAATAACAATAAGAGCTAATTATCATGTCTAATTATTACCCACACAATAAATTATATTTTGATAACACTAATAAGACCCTAAGTTAGAGAATGTAACAAGTCTACATAAAATTAATTCATTCTCGAATCTTTAAATCCTTTAATACTTTCGAATAAAGAAGCAAAAAACAGTAACAAATTCTGCAATAATAAATAAAACAATAGTTATTCATCTTATTGCTGTGATATTTTAATATACTGAGAATGAGTGAAATAAAAAATCAATTCCTTGCCAACTCGGATCTTTCCACAAATTTACTGAAAATAAATAAATAATCTAGAGACAAATCTAACGAATAAAAACAGAAAATAGTGTGGGAAATTAATAATTCATGTTTCTGTTGAATATTGAATGCAGTATATGATACAAATAAAAACTTTAATGATACGAGATTTTCATTCAAACAACCACATTACGAATCAACGTAAAACAGGAAACAGACATGCAAATGTGCTTTTATTCTTAAAAGGATTTCATGACAGTTCGTATTTTTCATTGGACTAAAAACATTAGTGCAGACGGTAGAAGCAGACAGTAAATCCGTGGAGCAGGAAGAAGAGTAATTGATAATTTTGGTCACTTCAATAAATATATAATACAGCCTTCTTTCTCGCAACAAGAAATCTCAAAAAATCCAAACTGGATCATCCCAGTTTGAAATTTATATTTCAAGTCTATGAAGAATAATACATTATTTAACTATTAAATATATTATTAACGAAGTGCTAAAAGAAATAAAAACGAAAAAAGCGCTCCGCATAGTTAACTGAGCTTTTAAAAAAAATTTTTCGATCCATTAATTCTAGGTTATCAAAAGTCTGTGACATTGAATGAGTAATACTGAATTTTAAATTAGATTTCAGAAGACAGTATTAAAAATTTTTTTGTGGAACAAATTCTAAAAAATTTTCTGTCCTTACTTCAATTCGTCAAAAAAATCTAACTCGATATCATAAATAAAAATTAATAACTTTCAGAAGTCTTCTAATATGCTTTATTAAAGTAAATTTATTTATATGTATCGAACGAACCTAATAATTCTGGTAGTAATACTTGATTTCGATGCTCTTCAGTAGATGACTGCTTCCGCGATTCCGGATCTGTAAAGATTGTAAAAAATGAAACTACTGTATTCTACCAGACCTTTTCATTATATAAAAAAAATTCAAACCAAGACTTTTTAATGAAAAAAAAACCCAATCCATTTTTGAATCAATTCTCAGATTAACTGTCCAGCTGGATTTCACAAAAGACTTAAGTGATGAAATTGTGATAAAATCTCATCACCAAAAATGAAAAGCTTCGGAATCGGCATATTCATCTGATTTATCCGATCTAACCTGCCTTCAAGTATGACATCGCCTGTATCTTTTAAACAAGTTAAGTTGCCCGTTATCAGTGTAATACAATAGTTTTTCTTGATCTGCTTGAATTTCCGAAATATATCGCATACTTCAATTATTCTATTAATGTTGGATTTTGAAGTAATAAACTAAATGGAGCGAAATATTGTAGAAGAATTTTGAAGATTATTTCATAATAAAACAAATTTCTCCTTTTTTTTTTTAATTTTTCGGGAATTTCTTAAGTTCGAATTGTTTCAGCAATTTTTGAGCGAATAAATCATGTTGCAAGGAACAGTGTCCTTTAGAGGAAATTATGAAAAACTTGAAATAAGTGACAAATAATCTTGAAATTTCATTTCAATGCGAAAAAACTAATGAGAGTTTAACTTATTTAATAATATTTCATTGGTAAATGAAAATTGCTACTCAAAAGCAATTCAGTAATTCTGAAAATTCGAATTAAAAAAAGAAATTAAAAGAATACCATGGAATGTCTACTAGGAATTAAGTTATATGTTAACCTTCAACAGTAACAAACTGATGCAAGTAATATGTCTAAATTCTAACTTTATCTTGTAAGTCTATAATTTCAAAAGATGAATGGAATAATTAAAACACTAACAATACTATATGATTTTAAGAGTTTTAAAAACGAGAGAAGCCATATGGATGTGCAGAAGAGTGAATAAATTATGAATTCATTCATCCAAATTAATATAATCCAAAAAATCTTCCTTTCATTATTTACCAGATCAGAAATTAATAAGCATCAGACCTACCCAAATCGGAAAAGCTATCAAAAGATGCAAGATGATCAGTGACGGAATCGAAAGGTAGTGAATCATATTTCGGTGAGACGATATTCTCAATGGCTTGCAACTTGCCAACAGGAGATATCTTCCTTCTGTGCTGCTGACCTCCTTGTGTCACTATAAAAATCGACAAGTAATAGCTAATATTTGTCAAATTCTTCAGTGATAAAAAAATAAATAGGGATTTGAAAAGACTGAAACTTTTTTTCTCTCCATGCCAAACTATGTAAAAGATAGACATTAGTTGTAGCAAAATGATAATGTCATTAAAGAATAAAACTTTTTCAATAAAATCAAAAAAAAATTCACAGTACTACCAGATAAAGATAAACGAGTAGAAGTGCCAGTATATGTATTACTTTCACCATCAGCCTGATTTCGTATACCGCAGCACAGCCAATCGACAGCTCGTGAAAACGCCGTCGTGTTACTTGTATCAAATTTAAACAAATTTCAATGAATTTAATTTAATAACTCTGCTATGACACAACTCATATGCATTATAATGAGATGAATATGCAAATAAAAGTAAACCAATGAACAAATCACTTTATGCATCATGGTTAATTTTACTTCATCACTGTTTTGTTTGAAAATAATAGAAATTCAGAAAAATATTTTCGTTATGGTTCGAGAATTCTTTAAAACAAATCGTTTTGCTAAATTCATATGCTAAAATATGAGAATAACACCAATACACTCAAGGAGAAATAAAAATTCAGATGTACAAAAGTTCATTCTCCGTTCTTCATGGAAGAGAGCTTCCATCTGTTTTATCAACGAAATCACATAGTCTACTATTTTTTGCACATTCGCTCATCTGCTACGTAAGTTAGTAAATTAAGCAAACAGTTTTTCGAACATACTGAAGTTAAGCGCAATGAAGCGCAATGAACAAATCAAGCAAGTAATTTTAGAATATAATGAAGTTAAGCCTAGCCTTAACGTCATTATGATATGTTGAGACAATATTATAACAACTGAGATTTAAAAAATTCCGCGAAAATTGTAGAACGATAATATACATCTTATTTAAAATAAGGTTTCAATATTCTAATGATTCGGATTGCACCCAACACCGAAAACTTAAAACTTCGAAGATTTCTAATAGAGGGAAAGAAAATGTAACGAAACCGAAACATAAACGGAGAAAATGGGCTTAGGTGACTTCGTACGATTACAGAACAAGAAAAATGAAACTGACGTGAACTTCGAGTAAGAAAGAGTATCTAGTTATAGGAGCAATTCTTCATTTTGGTTGCGAAGATTTATGTTCTTGAATAATGTCAATCGAATCAGCGATATGAAAACGGAACAATTTGTCAAATGAAGGAATAAGCTGTTAAAACAAGTCTAATGAAAAGCGGATGAACCACCCTGAACATCACTTGATGGATTATGCGCCAATAAAAATATAATTTGGAAATGGCAATATTGAGGAAATTTAGAGAAAATTACATTAAACAAGTTTCATCGCTTCAAATATTTCCATCCATCTCGATTTTTTTCCCATCCACATAGAAAATACGTTCATGAATGAAATGATATATAGTCTCTGTCCATTTCTGTTAGAATGAAAATCTTATGTCTATATCCAAAATAAGTTGCTCTGGTCTACTTTCATCCAAAACAATGATTATTAAAATTCAAATATTCAGAAGATAAAACAGGGAATTTCTTAAAGAAAAAAATTTCTTCTTTTAATTATTTCCATTTTAAAAAATTGTGATTAACTAACTAAGTTGATTTTGTCAGCTGGATATTAATTTTTTATTACTAGAAGCTATCTTAATGAAGGAAGGATCTTATCGCCAAATGTAGTAAAAGCGACATTGTTATGAAATGAAACATAACCTCAATTTCAATAGTCATCTAGTCTGGGCTGCTAAATCAATCTTGTAGGTTAGTGACGAAGAATCAGAATCTGAACTGTTCACTAAAGCGATTTGGAGTTAGAATTTCAGAACTCCTACCGATGAAATAATATATGATAATAACATATTACAAAATGCAACGATTTCACACTCGTAAAAGTATTCCTATATTTCTTCTTCTTGGATCTACAAGATGTATCAAATCTGATGAGCATAAATGATTTTTCAAATAATGTGCTGCTACTTTTGGAGTGAACAGTATGCATATTTCAAACTTGAACTTTTTCACAACAATCACAAGAAAGCAACGCAATAAATATTATGCGAAAGACAGAAAATGAAAAGCAATCGAATAATCGATTAAACTGAAAGACTGTTTCTTTTCAGTCTATAATAAAAATGTGCTTCCGCACTAACTGATGAGAAATATGATTTGTCATGTTTTTAATTAAATTAATCCCTTTTTGCATTCTCATACTCCAGACTGGTGAGTTTTATCTTCAAAGTCATTCTGTTTCATAAAATATTACTAAAGAATGGTAATCACAGGAGAGAAAAATGAGAGTTTGAAATGCTAAGACATACCATGATAGATTTCGGAATATAAAATCCGTTTTCACTGGACATCAGACTATATAAGATATGAAAAACGATACTAGAATACATTGAAGCTTATTTATGAATTACGCATATAACATATAAAAGTATGGCTTATTTGTATAGAAATTTTGAGAAGCTTTTAAAAAGATATGGACAAAAACATCTGTATACTACTAAATGACACTTCATTACGAATTTTTTAAATCTACACTAAACAGAGATGCGTATGAACAGAGAGAGGAAAAGAGTCCTGAGAATATCCAATGCAATGAAAACAATAATTTTGAATTAACCCACAAAATCAGAACAAACGTTATACAATAGAAATCAAATGCTTTTCAACTTATTGAAAAGAAGAGATGAACATTATTTTTAGATTTTCGAAACAAAAAGATCCAATTCCACATAGCAACAAAATTTTTACTTAAATGCTGAATGAAAGATTGATTCTAGGGTGAAGTAAAATTACGCATATTCTCAGGATTAAGCGTTATTTGCTTATGTAACATAAAAACGTAAACAATAAAATCAAAATGAACTTCTTTGCTAATATCAAACGAAGAATTCATATAAAACTTAAATGTAAAATATTATTTTTTTGCATCTGTATATATTACGAATGTTTCCACTCTTTCCAAGACTGCAACATCTGTTTCGATGAATTTTCCACTTATTCGAACATTTTGAGAGGAAATAATTTTACTGAATTTTATTTTCGTCAAGGAAATAATTTTACTGAATTTTAAACTCAATTAGAATTAATAACCCGCTGATTCTTCAAACCAGAAAAAATAATGGTATGAAAAAAATTAAACTGAAAGAGGACTACTGAAGACAAAAGCATGATCAACACTTTTATAAATCATTTTCACATTAATACGTTTGTATCCTTAATTCTGATCTTCAACTTATCTTAATAAGTGAATCCCGTATCAACTTTTTTGGAATCAGTATTCATCATTCAAACCATTTGACGAGTACCAAGCTATATAGTCAGTTTTCAACATTTTGTTTCCTTTTTTAAATGTGATTATCTGCCTCATCCACATGATTTCTTTGGATATCATCATGAATTAAGGTAATGTTCATATCTAGTCAGAAAGATTTTTAGTAGTTATAGCAGTCACGCCTACCTGTCACTCTAAATGAATTTGTGTCAGTATTTTTATATATGCAAATCCTGTCCATAAGCTAAATGATGAACTGAAGAGATGGAGATGAAAAATATTTTACGTATTATTATCCTCGCTTGTAAGGAATAAGAACGCTCGAAATTCAAAAAACAAAAGGTTTCTGAAGATAAAGATATCCTTCTGTAAAATTATATATTATGAAATGATTGTAGAATTTCGATTTTTCAAGCCGTATCTTTAAACTAACCATGTTAGAAATTCAGATTCCATAAAGTTCGGGAAAAAAAGAAAAAATGATATGGAAAATAAATAATTAAAAGTTGATATAATGATGAGAAAAAGAAGGAAAATTCTTTTAATTTATGTCGAAGTAATCAGCTAAGAAAAATATTTCCAGTTCAGTAATTATTAAAAAAAACTAGTGCATAATTAATACTGAAAAAAAAAAAAAACTAGTATGTAAAGTATATAATATAATACCTAAAATGAACAAAACTCTGGCTAAAACAATGAAAAAAGGATGAAACTAAAGAGGAAACAAAACTGGAAAGAAATTCACCATGCTTGGAAAGAGCAATCACGCATGTTATTTATATTGTATTTTATCTTATTTTGTTATTCATATTGTATTAACATTTATGTTTATGAGATGATAACTGCTATATATATATATATATATAATGTTGATAAAAAAACAAGAATCTAAGAATTTCGAAAATTTGCATCTTATTTTAATTAAGCTTCAGCAAGAGCAAGAAACTTGATATATGCTTCAAGCAATTGCAAGAAGCTTGATATATGCTTTTTCTAGGAAACATCCTTTCATTTCAATTTGAATCAATAATTTGAATAGAGAATGTGATGATATTTCTGCATTTCATTACATTTTCTCGATTTACTTTCAGCAACTGAAGATGGAATTTAATGCCAAAGGATGAAAGAATAAACAAGAAAAGTATTCATTCCATCAAATTATGCTATTTTATTTTTGTGCATCGACTTTCATCTTTATATAATCAATCCTTTGTAGAATCATTACATAACAAGTAATCTAGTCGATAACAAAAAAAAAAAAAGAAATATAGAAGAACAATAAAAGAGACCGGTCTCTTTTATTATCTCTAATTACAAATAAATCCAAAACTTAGCAATGAATTGTATATTAAAGTCTTTTTGATGAAGAGAACAGAATATCTGAGAGAGATAATCGATGATAGAAAATGAGAAAATTCCGGAAATGACAGAGAAAACACTAACGATGTGAGTGTTTACTGTTATTTGTTGTCGCTGAAAATATATGGATGAGATTCCTTTCATTTTTTCGTAATTAGAAAAAACGTTAACAGCAAGGCAGTGATTAAAAATTGAAAGGATCGATAAAAAAAATTAAAATATGCTCTGAAGGAAAGACACAACTGTTGTTTATCTATATTTCATTGTTAATATATACATATATATACTTCACTATTAATAGAAAGTAAGATAATGTTTGCATCTGATGGGACAATTAAAAATTAAAATCTGCTGGAATACCTAATAAAATTATAAAGCGAAATAGGAGTTATAATATATGAAATATAAAAATAAGACTAACAAAAGAGTTCCTGTAAAATGGAAACTCGGCACTAACTTCATTCCTCTCATTTTTTATTCTCACTAAAATAAAATGACTCATTAAATGATAACAACGATAGTGAAATCAAAATTTTAGGTAGGGTAAGAGTATTTCGAGTAAGAGTGATATGATGACGGTGAAGACAAGATCAACTGAATGTGATGAAGCGCTTTTGAAATATCATGTGTGTGTATGTGTGTATGTATGTATGTATGTATGTATGTATGTATGTATGTATGTATGCATGCATGTATATATATATGTGTGTGTGTTGTTTCTGCCACATATACCTTTCATTTGCTAAAATTGCTTTTGCTGTAAACTTGTGAGATACTACAACTGAAAGGATGAGTAGGATGATTTCCTTTTCAGCGCTGGTCAACACAAAAGCCATCTAATTGCTCTATTCCAAATGACAAAATTTTTTTCTCTCTTTCTTGTCAATATCCGATCAATCTCTTCAGATATTCAAAATATTAATGACTTGAAGGCAATCGAAAAACACGAATTAATTATCAATAAGCATATATGCATGCTTAACTGATAACTAACTAATGCTCGTTTTTCTGCGACCATCCACCATGCATCCATCCAATTCATTCACTCAAATTCTACACTTATCCATCCATTATTCGCTACTAGCATGTTCGTTGCGACAACTCATCAGCTAATACACTCTTATCAGCTAACACTACTTGATATCACATGCTGCTTCCTCTTATCTACTCCACATTTATTGCTGTACTTGCTAAATAAAATCTGCAACATTTTAACTTCCATCACATTTGATCCAAAAATTGTAATCCATTTGCATTCGATGGCTTTTCCTACCCACAATCAATGCAACCTGATGTAAAAAAAAAATTGGAAAATTTGGAATTTCTCCATCTCTCCGTTCATATATAATTGCAGAAGGAGATATCTCGGAAAATTATCGCACTACTTTCCCTAAAGAATGAACGGGATGAAATGTTTTTTTTCGAGATTGGTAGCTGATATAATAATTGCGATTTATAATTAACTGATGCAGTATTGCGTACAGCAAATGTATTAACTATTGTAAAAGAAATCTTGTAAAGTTGAAGCATCGGAAAAAAATTTGTAAACTGATAACTCCAAGCAAATCATTGTGCACATTATATAATACATGAGAAATGATTTTCAAAAGAATCAGAAGTTCATTTATAATATTTATTTTGTCAGCCTGAAAAATCATTTTATGACTTTTAAAAACATTCCGATATAACAAATCGTTTTAAGTTTTACACAGTAAAGGAAGTAAAAATTTATGCAATCAGCTTTGATATTTTATGAAAATATTTTTCAAATAGAAGTTCGCATTACAGCACTGATGAGAATTATCTGATTTCCTCATTCATTAAAATGTCTTTTATTTCTATTCGGATTGAAATGCTGAATCGTATAATTTACAAATGACAAATGATTACAACTCTTCGCAACATAAGCAATAATACATCCATTTTAAAAACCAATGCAGCAACTACCAACTGTTAGAAACATTACGATAGTGTCTAACTTTTTGTATCGGTAGAGTAAAAGTCAAGGATTTTTAATTTTTGAAAAAATACAAGCAACTGATGAGTTTTTGTCTAACAGAAAACTGTAAAAATCAATAACAAATGTTGAAGAAGCAAGCTGGGAAATAATTTTCAAAAAAGTGGATTAAGCTATCACTCGACCTTCTTTCTAATTTCATACTATTATATCCTTTCTTGAGAGAAATCTCAGCGACCAGTAATGATCTGCTTCAATTCACTTATTACAAACTAAAATATGCTATCCTGTTTGTAAAGATTTTTCAAAAATAGTTGTCACATTCACATGCCTACAATTTTCAATTTTTATATTCGAATTGTATCAAGATGTCCGAGAAATCAGTCTTGATACTTTCTTATGCGATCATTGCACAGCAGTTCTGCAGAATATTGATTAGCGATCATTTGAAATGAAGAGAAAAGCTTGAAAACTCTTTAACACAAAATTAGAAGAGTAACAGGACAAGCAATCTTTGAAAATGAAATATTTTATTTATAACTGATGATGAGAATTATCTGGAGAGAGGAGCAATGAGAAGATAGATGAGAATGGATCAATTCAAAAATACTAAGAAGGCTATCCAATTCGCTTTCTAGAAACCAAAAACAATGTTGATTTCCGAGTTGTTAACCAAAAGATGTCTCATGTTCTTTTCTTCAAAATAGCGACTAAAAAAAACGAGTAGCTATCAGTGACACCTCAAATAGGGGAGCTAAAAGATTTCAGTAAGCACAGAAAACTAATCAGATTTACAGAAAGTCGAGATCATTATTATTAAGTTATATCGGATTGTATGATTATAGCCAAGAAAAATATTGAAAAATCTAATGGATAAAAGTAAACACCGTATGATAGAGTGATTCCGGTTTAAACTAAATATGTAAAGAACAAAATAGACAAAATACATGAGAAAAAAATTTATAGACAACCTTATCTGATTTGCTTATCTGATAAGACAAATGAAGACTGGCTAGGATTAGTCCACTTCTTATGCAATATGCATTTTTGATAGTGAGATATATAAAAAGATTGCAGATGATTGAATTCTTCCGGAAAATATCACGAAGATTTTGGCCAGTGAATTTCCAAAGCCAATTAGAGATGGCCTATTAAAATCAATATAACCAGTTACTTTAGTAAGTGGTAATAAATGGATAAGCCTTATTTATGCCAGCACTCAAACAATGTTAAACCAATCGAAAAAAAAAAAAAACAATCCCAATCCAGCAATCAAAGGCAGTTGTTATCTAGAGGGAGAAGCAGTGCCAGATAAATGTATAGACCAACAATGCCTACCCAACAGTGCCCACAAACATACGCGACTACTGCCACGACATAAACATGTTGACACCTCTTAATGCTAAAAACATTCAGCGAACTTCAATTCATAGAATGCCAAGCACCGCACTCCAGTCAAAGTGCATAATCATACTAGAATGAATGCACATGACACAATAGCCTTCGGTTAAAACCAATACCCAGGTGAACAATGTCCTTACTCCTCAGTCGGGGAATCTATCACCACATCTGTGATTTCTGCGTTGGATCTATCTATCATCATTTGGAGTGATACACATACGCACTAGAGATAGCAATAGGCGGTCCAACCTATCAAAATGAGTGGTTTACTAATATTTATTTTCAACGGGCCATTAGACGGCGAAAGAAATTCTCTGCAATACTGCTAGCCATTTCCTAATCATATACTTCATTTCTTATATTAACTTTAAATAAAGAGCTCGAGATAATTCCAATGAACGAAATAATATTAAAAAAATAGGCAGTGTTTTGTAAGGGAATATTTCATTTAATCTGAAACATTACTAATCTTTTCCACCTTTCACAAGTCCTACTCTCCATGAGTTTCTTTCTCATAGGTAATTTCAATATCTATAGGAGATAAATTGATAACCACCCAATACAACATTTCTTAAAAATGACTGTGACATGTTTTTGACCCAATATCAATCTAAAAAACCAGTTCGCAGCATAGAAAGATACTTTAAGAAATGAAATGGTAAGTCAAAATTTCCGAAAATATAGTGAGCTAGATCTTTATTTACTTAAATTTGTTTTTAGTTATGAGGTCAGCAAAACCACTATACAAAATGAAATAAAATTCTAAAAAAAATTATTAGCATGCTTGAAGGAACAGCAAAAGACAATATGGAGTTCACTAAGAGAATCTAAATCATTCCAAATGATCTTCAATCTAGAATGCCCACTTTTTCTTTTGATTGTTATAATCATATAATCTTCGAGCGTTGATTGAAAAAAATTTGATCATCTAGAAGAAACCTTGAAAGCCGGAAGTACTCAGTAATTAGTAAACACATACATAACGACTAGGGAACAAAACACGAAAATTATACCAAAAAAGGTAGACAAAGATAAACTGGAAAATCAAATTTATTTTGGATGAATAAATGATATTCCCTTCATAATAGATTCCCAAAAAAAAAAAGAAAAAAAAAATAAAGGAATACAGAATATTCCTCCTTTTAAATCATTTTCACACTATGAGAAATTGAATTTTAAGAATAAATTTAAAGTGTTAAAGTTTTTTAAATTTTTTTTTTAATTTAAAAATAAATTTGACTTGCTGAAGAACAAAGTTCAGTAAGAGAAAATCATATAGACGACATATGTCAAAATAATTTCCATAGTGTCGAAGAAATTTCAATAGCATAAAATAACTTAATATTTTTATCGCTCAATTATGCTATATAAGTTATTAAATATTTCGGAGTTACTTAACAGATATATCGTATAAAATCAAGCCTAAGCGTGAATTTCCTTTTTAATACCAACATTATTTATGATAAAATTTAAAAGTGAATTATTGTTCTCTTCACCCACTCATAATATTAACAGAAAAAATGAAAATAAAGTGACAAAATACTCCTGAGCAGAAACAAATCTCCCTTTTTATACCTAATTAGTATATCTCAGTCCTTTCTTTTCAAATCCAAGAACTTACAAATAAAAACCGATTATATAATATTAAACGGTGCTAGGAAATGCTGCACGAAATTTTAGTCTAAAAATCTTAAAAACATCATAATAATGCATTTTCTGTCCTGAATAAAATCAATTAATCAATATTTGTCCATAATCTACAGAGGACAAAAACTAAAAAATGCATTGTTTCTTTGAAACCAATAAAAACTACGGTAAAAAAGGATTTTTTTTTTGTCGAATAATGTCACACAGAACGATCACATAGCATTTTTTCTATGAGTCTTTAATTAATGATAAGAAAAAAGAAAATAAATACCGATTATTTTCATCATAACGAAACCAAGTCACAAAATCAATGCATCGAAATTACTCGATACAAAATGGCTACTTCTCTTATTCTTAAAATTCAAATTTCTCATAATAACTTAAATTGTAATTACTCAAAATAATAATAAGAAAATTTTTAAAATGCACATAAGTCTTTTTTTCAGGTAAAAAAAAATTTTCTGAAATGAAAAAAGAACAAGAACGAAGAAAAAACAATTCATATGAACCCTTTTTTTGCGTAAACCTCCATGTTGGCATTGATTGTTTTGTTGCTAAGGTGTCATCATCTAATATTCTTTTCTACTTGTTTAAACAATTTTTCCCCTTTTCAGTTTTTCTCTAAATAAACTTATTCGCGAATTGGTTTCAAACACAGAAATTCTATTTAACAGCAGCCCATTTCATGAAACTTGGTATTGTTCTGCATGGTATATTTTCGCACACAGCTTTGATATTCAATGCACGATCTTCAGTTAATAAAACAACACTTCGATAAAGTCTTGTTGGTTGTTCCGCGTCCATCACACATGATGACGTTGATTGTTCTCTTGCTAAGGTGTTTGGAGGTTTAGATCGAGTTTTCGAAAAGTTCACACAACTTGACAAAATAAAATCATCATTCACCACCTGTAAATTTATTTTATTTCTATTTTAATAACCGTATTTAAACCATGCAAATTCAAAAATTTAAATTTTCTATTTATGTTTCAATAATTTTGAGCTTCGAATAATAGAAATATTAACTTTCTTTTAAAAACGGGAAACTTTTAAAACAAGAACTTATGGATACTATAATAAAATCAAATTTGGGAAAAAGCTTATTTAAATTCCATCCGTTCTGATATCTGATTTTTTCACCTTCAGATGTTACGTTTTATGTTATAAGATATATTTCGCATCAACTTCCCTCCTGTTTTTGAGCATTCATAAAAAAAGGAGAAAAAACAATAATAAATCCAAACCTTTCAGTTCTCCCGAAGTGGAAATTTTCTTCCGTAGCAAACATAAGTGAAGTTAATAAATTCCCTTTACTGGTAATTGTATAGACTTGAGGTACTTGTTTACCAACCAAACCTTTCAGATATGCGACTGCTTCTTTCGCCCGTTCACTAACCCAATGATCTTGAAAATCTTCTTGCCCTCCAATCGCATATTTTGATGAACTTGACAGACGTGAGAGATTTTCTAATTCCGAGAAAACTGAAATTTTTGAATTTTTGATTTTTCTGTATAAAGACAAATGCAAAACTTGAATTTGAAAATCTGTCTCTGCAAAAATTTAAAAAAAATACCCATTGTTGGTACAAGTACAATGAATCGATGACTTTCAACTATTTTTTTAATAGACGTCAAATGATCGATAAACGTATTTGTATCTGGTACCAAATATTTTGGGCGCACTTCAATAATCATTCGATTTCCTTTCGTTTCACGTTCCAAAAGCTTCTTGAAATTAATAATTAGATTTTAAACTTAAAATAATCGCATGGCTAAAACCTTTCATTTCAAGAATTCTCTCATTTTTCTCTATAAGATTAGATATTTTCTTCAGATAAATTCAAAGATTTGATAAAATCGAAAACCAAAAATGTATGAAGAATGAAAAGAATAAAAGTATGGAAGCATGTAGTAGCAAAGTGAAAAATTAAAGATCACTGGAAAAAAATTCAGGTGAAAACATGCCTGCTTTACTTGATTTTCGCGAATCGTTTGTCTATGATGTTTGCATTCGTCGGAAAAATGACTCTAAAAAGAATATAAATATCCACTATTATAAACAATAATGTGTGAGTTGCAAGAAATGGAAAATGGGTAATTGAAGAAAAACACTTTCAGTTAAGAAAATAAAAATATATGTTAAATTCATGAACTTACTAAATCCTGCTCTAATATTTCGTGTTTATGTTCTGAATTATCAAACTGTTGATCAAAATCAGCATTATGTTCTTTTGTTTCCATACTTAAAACGGTGATTGGTGAAGCGCAACGGGTTGCGGCAAAACAGCGTAAATGTTCATCGAATCCAAAACATGGTAATTCTGAGCCATCCAAATATTCTGCTGTAGATAAAAGGGACGACAAACGAGCATGGATGGCCATAAGAGGTGACTGAAATTGTAAATTTGTTACTAGATGAGGATAAGACATAGAAATGTGACAAGAATAAGACATAGAACAATTATTTTTTTTACTAACAGCTAATTTTTTCTATGTCATGATTCATTTGAAAAATACTTTAAGAAACAAGTTTATTCAGATATATTTAAATTGGAAATTACTCGTACATTATTGCGAAGATCGATGTTTGTTAAGGATAACATCCGTAACGATTTTGGCAATGCCGTAAAGACATCAATGAAAGATGCCAAAAAAACCGATTCTGGAAGCACAACTTCTACATATTCTTCCAATTTGGCTAAAAAATTCAGCTAATAAAGAAGAATGTTTAATTAAAGTTTTCTTCTATGCAAATTAAAAACATGAAAACAACAAAAATTGCTATGTTTTTATGTTTACTTTGCTTCAGTCAACAAAAACAAGCAAGCAGCCATTTGTAATGATCCTCGAATAAAAAACAACTATTGTATTTTATCCTATACTTTCTTTCATGCAACACAGAAAAAGATAGCAGAAGAACACTATCAGAACTAACTATTAGACTGTGCAATAGTCCTCGACAAAATTCCTTTAGATTCAGCATTCACTAAAGTATTCGCAACATCGGCAAATAATTTCCAAGTATCAACTTGTATAAGTGAAGTTTCGATGGATTCCAACGATGGCATGCTTCTATATAGACGATTCACGGACGGCATTGATAACCATTCAGAAATAA
Source organism: Dirofilaria repens (assembly GCA_008729115.1). NCBI lineage: Eukaryota > Metazoa > Nematoda > Chromadorea > Rhabditida > Onchocercidae > Dirofilaria > Dirofilaria repens. Next base: position 760,277 of record SNRZ01000004.1, on the reverse strand, counting down.
CAAAAACAGCTGGCAGCACTCGACGCATCTAAATATTGAAATATTAAAATGTACATTATATGCAGATTTTATCAAAAGCAGTGATTAACTGATAACGCATTTACTAAATAGTTAATATTATTTGAATTATTTTATTTACATAATAATAAACCTTTGACGGCGGACAAACAGAACCGTCCAGAATCCCAGACAAATCTGGTAAATGGTCATGTACTGGTTTTAAAATTACTCCAAATAAACTTAAAACCATCTGCACTGCTTGTTGTTGCTGCAAAGAACAAGTGTCTGGTTCGCTATCTGAAATAAACAACAGACACCATTAATCAATCGAATATGGTACAAATTCAAGTTTTCATCATTCACTAAAATATACATCTTGTCCATTTATAGCAAATTAAGAGTGCGAAATTTCGACATATTCTACGATTCCATGCTTCCGTAATAATTCTGCTTTATAGGGAGAGTAGTGCTTTCTTCATCAAATTTAGAAGCGTACTTATACGAAAAGGCGTTCTCATGATATGCCTTCATATCTAGAGCTATCAAAATACTAACATAATTTGACAAACCGTTACAATTTTCATGCTAAATGAAGGCTTGAAAGAGAAAATAGACTTGAAACAAAGAGAAACATGCTATTTTCGCACATCCCAAAAATAAATCTTATGAAAATTTTATAACTTTGTCTTAAAAAATTTACTTTTTAGAGTTAAGCTATGAACAGCGTAGAGAAAAAGAATGCACAGTTGTACAAGATGTAAAGACGATAGTGGACATTCGTCACGTGATATTAATTGTGATAGTTGGAATAACGCTCGTTCGCTGATGTTGTCGTACTCCTCCATTCCAATTTTAGTAATAAGAAGTCCGGATGTGTGAAGTAAATATGGCACTGCACGACGGAATAACTAGAAATTGAAATATGGAAGTAATTTTGATTGCTCGAAGGAATTTTCTGTTAATTTTGCTCTATGTTTTCTTACATATCGCTTGTAAATTCAGAGAAAGAAATCCAACAAGATCTCTATCACTATCATAAATAAATTCAAGAAAATCCACAATATTATCATAAATATAATACTATAAATTCAAATGATTGAACTTAAACCTCAACAGTGGAAATCGAATTCAAGGCATGAATAGTTCTATGGTCCGTAATATTTGCATAGTCACCCGGAGGAAAGTTTTCCATCTTGTGCAATCCAGACTTCTTGCGGTCTATCAGCTCGAGCGGCAGCTGCTTCCGCTTCATGTGTTACATTATCACCAACACGTGCATTGAATTCTATTTCAAATTCACTCACCTAAAAAAAGTAAACAAAAGCAGAATTACATAAGCAGAATCCGGTTAAAATCCGCTAAAATTTCCTTACCATCCTGAAAGCGATGGAAAGAAACTATTTTTTTCCTTATTGGTACAGCAGTTTTGATGATACTTGTCACGGCATCAGCAAACTGAGTCAGAATTTATGCAAGATACAATAAATAGAATTATTCGATATTGAATAATCCTTTCATTCAAATATTTTCGGGAAAAATAAATAAATTTGAATGAATTTTTTATATATTTCAACAATGCATCACATTAGGGTATTATCTCATCGTTACAACATACCACTTCAAAAAATTTCGCTTCATCTCCAGATTAATTAGAAACAAATCAAAAAAAAAATTGAGATTCAGAACTATATATGCAATGTATTAATTATTTGATTTTCATATACCTTTTTTTGAACATGATTGAAAGCGGTGAAAAGTGGTTGCCGCGCAGTTTCAAATGGATAACGTGCCGCCAGTGCTCGAACATAGTAGAATATTACATCGATCCATTTTGACTATAAAATAGCGAATTATTCAATTTCTTAAAAAACGGAGAAAATTTTTTCGTATTAATAAAACTGAAATTTGGCTAATGACAAAAAAATTAAAGGGATGTAAGCTGAATAATAATGATTTGTGAATACGCGCTAGGAATGATTTTTTAATGCAAATAAAACATTGTTAAAAAAGCAAAAGCAATTTAACTAAGAAAACTTTTAAAAAAAAAGGTCCAAACAGAGTGAAGAAATAAGCAACAAACCAAATGTTTGATATTTATGAAAGAGGATGATTATTACTATCACATATATAAAAAATAATGAAAATATCATTTTTTTTCTCGAAATAGATCAATAAGATTAAAATAATCTCAAATTAAATTGAAAAGCGATATCTCGCCAGACAATGTACATTATATGTTATACAACAATGGTTGACACATTTATGAATGGCAGGATTGAAACAGTTTCTATATCAAAAATAACTCTGATAAACTTATTTCGATAACCAACTTAAAATCGCAGTCAATGTTAAAGAAATTATGCAAAAAGTCAAAAATACACAAATCATCATATAGAACAGTCAAACTAAAAAAAATCATATAAGACAGTGAAATGATCAATTAGCTTTTTCTGTTCGTATAAGTATAATACATTTAAAATGAATAAACGGACAGAAATAAATAATTAATCTCTCATCTGTCATTTAATTCCTTGTCCTCTGAAGTGCAACCACTTTTGTAATATCAAAGATTTAATTCCAAATGATAAGTGAAATAATAAGTTGCCAATATGTCACTGGTCAATAAAAATATTTGCAGTTAATCTATAATTTGTCTAAAAATCCAATTTCGATTTCATAAATTTCTTCATGCTTATAAAATTGTGTAAATCTGACGAACTAACATCGAAAAATATAGAAAACTAGTTCATATAAATCATCTCCATTACTAAAAGAAGAAAACTCCATCTAGCATAAACCATATCGCAGAACTGATACGCAACTTATTTTTCTGACAAATATTTTTCAATAAATACATAATTATTTCTATATAAATTAACGCAGATATCAAAAATTTAGCAGTGAAACTAATGATGAAACAATGATATTTGTTTATTTTGATTTACATCATAAAAATATTTTCATGTATATTATCTCATTCTTGAAATCGTTACTGATTAATTGAAATATTAATATTGCAATAGTGTCAATATTTGACTCTTTCATTCAATTAATTGTGAATGCAAATTTTTCATAATTCATTTTATACCAATAGATGAACCAGTCGTAGTCGTACAGAAGCACTACAAAGCTATAAAATATGGATCTCTAATAGCTGTTTTTAAAATTTAAGTAGAATCATTAGATCCTATGTGAATTAACAAACCTCATAAACAGCAAGAAGAGCTAACTGATTGTAAGAACGTCCATTCCCTGCAGCCAACTGCGCTGCTTTTTGATACCATCTAAAAAAAGAGGGATTCAATTCCTCGAAAACAGATCAGAATGTAATGAAGGTTAATAGATAGGCAACTGAAACCATAAATATTGAAGGATTTATTTGAATAAATTTAATAAAACTGCAAACTTGATTTTTTAATCACTGTTTCTAAATTTTTCAGAAAAACAATCTCGAGAACTACAAATATATTTTATATTTTATAATATGGATCTTAGGTTAGAAAAATGAGAGGAGAAATTTACAATCTTGCATGTGAATAATCCTTAATTCCTGTAGCCATGCCATTATAACGGTGCAAATCACCAATTGAAACTGTTAGTCTCTGAACAGATAATAGCGCTACCTAAAAATATAAATTATTTTCAACCACGAAAAATTCCTGAAAAAGATAAAGCATCACTTATGCTAGAAATTATACGCACTTTATATATCTTCACTATGAGTTTGTTAGGTGCATTCACCGAAGTTGATAAAAAAGATTAATTACCAATGAAGTTAATTTTCATTACTTATTATCTGTCTTTAATTTCTTGTTCATTCTTAATAGTCGATTACTCTTTTAGTCATATAATAATCTAGAGGTATCAGATTGAAAAATACGAGGAAAACACTTTTTTTGAAGAATCAATAGAAAAATGGAACAGAAAAAATCAAATATATAAATCAGTAAGCCAAATTGAAAACCATATCAACCTTAACGATATGGTCCGTCGCTTCATGAGCTCCGGAACCGATCAAAATACATCCAACGAAATCATCTGCTGATAGATTTGACGACCAATACAAATAGTTATCGATAACAAAACCAAATGTTGCTTCATATTTATTCAATAATAGTCCATAAAAAGCCAGGCCCTATCAAAAACAAATCTTTCGAAAAACTGTATTCACTTTTTCATTTGTGCTACATCCCATTCACTGCACTGTTTTTGCGATACTATTTTATTACTTGTAAATTTCTTTCTGTTTTATCTATTTAACAGTTTTGAAAAATGGAAGCTGATCAAGCTTAATGAATGAAAAATGTGTGTTTAAATCAAAAACTATGACGAATATCTTTTTACAAATATCTCCTTTTCAAAATATTTATATTTCTAACATTTCGCCATCAATAGACTAAGATTTTTATGCTTCAATTTCAACAAAAACTTTAATTTAATGCTGCATAACAGTTTCAAAGGTAAATAGGACTGCTATATACTGCAACATTGAGATATTTATTTATATTTCGCCAATAACTGGTAGGTAAATATTTCTTCTTAATCATTTATAAAAACTTCTATAGAGACCTGATTTAAAAAAAATTAAAAGAAGTGGAACCTGTTCAATAAGTTTTGATAAGTGCGAAAAATGCTGGAGAAGTTTCCAGTTGTATTACTTGCAGCTCGCAGTGCTTCTATGGATGTATAAAAGCACTGTTTCCATAAATGTTGCTCCAGATTCATCATATAAGTATAACTGATATTTTTTGTCACTACTGATAAATAAAGTCTCGATAATGATTCACTGGAATAATTCAGATGTGATTATTATTATTAATAATCACTTAAAACCTTAACTTTAGTGAAAACGGAAGTTTTAGAGGACTACTTCGATTTCAGTGGCATTTGTGAATTTAACTTCTAACTCTACTTATAAGTCTACTTGAAATTGTCTTATATAGTTAAGTACATTAATATGCCGATCAAATCTACTCATGAACTTTGAAAGAAGTCGATCCCTTAAATGCTATCTTTTATAATTGAAGATATTAATAACACAATAATGAAGACCAAAACAAAGTTAAAATTGTTCTAAAAAAATTATTAACAAACTTAAAAAATATATTTTCAAATATAAAGCGTTTAAAATTGAATCAACATTTTCCGAATATGATTTTTACTATTATATTTTCAACACAATAGTAAAAATATTCTTCCTTACAAAAAAAAAGGAAAAAAACCCAACCTGGCCATCAGGATTTCTTCACCAGCACTTAGATCCGCAGATTCTGTTATTCGATCGATTAAATGATTGATCGTGTCATTCAACGCTTGAATTTGAGGACCTTCTTTGCATGAAATTTCCAAATGTATTGGCCATTCATTAGGTGGTAATTCCTTCCGAAGTCTATTAACTTTCGTCTTTTTCAATGACGTATCTGAAATACAATCATCTTAGTAAAGCTTGATATGTTTAAACTTAAGAAATCAAGTAAGATTTATGAAAAAATATGGACATGACTTTTAAGATATTAAATATTCGACACTTCCTTTTCAGGGAAATTTTCTCTGCACAAATGATATAAAATTCACAATTTGGAACTTCTTTTTTAGTAGGAGCTGATGATTCATTAGACGGTGATGGTGTGTCAGAGTGTTCTTCTCGAGTACTTCTCAGAGCAACTAATGCAACGGCCGTCGATCCAGAAATTCTTTTAATGGGGGTTGGAAATATCACTTTCAAAGCACTAGATGTTGTGGCACTATAAACCTTTTTGAAAATAATTAAGTTTTAAGTTTGTTACAGAAGCACAAATAATTTAGAACTCTTGTTTACAAGCTGGAAATTATCCAACATTAATCAATTATTCACAAACTATCAATTGAAATTATCAGTAATAAAATCTTTATGTGCAATTTTTGCAGAATACTTCAAATCGTTATCTCTTTCATCAATTCGCGAATTACTGCGAGTATATTGCGAAGCTGTAGTATTAGCGCCACTCATAGATGCTTCTCTTTCTCTTGGATTGTGTTGCTTCCTAAAATAATGCAAAATGGAACTTCAGTGTTCAGTGTGCTATTAAGAAGTCATCGGTTTGTACAGGAATAAGATTTTTATAATTTAAAAATTAAACATTATAAAATAAATAAAAACAAATATTGCAAGATCGGAAATATTTTAATCCTCTCTTTTTAATCTCACTAGCCTCTAAAAAAATGACCTCATTTTCCGTCGACTTGTGCGCTTATTTCGTCCTCTATTTTCATATACGCCCCGATATGTATAATTCATAGCAGGATTTCCTGGTCTCTCCAATCTCTGAACTTAAGAAACAAAAACTTCATACTCATTCTGACAATTTACTGAAATTTTCTTGTGAGCATTGGAAAACTCTTTTAAATACATCAGCGTAAAAAAAAAACCTCGACTAATAAATGAGATTTCCTCATCTAGATACCAGCTTTTCCCTTTCTTTTCAAATTTTTGGCTGGAAAAATTTGATGTCGTCTCTCGGTTATCGTTGGTTGGTGTTCTTTCACCACTACCACCTTCTATCTTATTTTGTTCTTCGATACTTTCAGCAATACTTGATGTTTGACTTGTAAAACTATCTGCAATGAAGTCGATGATGACACTTGCACATAAAAATAATCTTCTTGAAAGACAGTATAAAAATTCAAAAACGGAAAATCACCATTTCGCTGTCTTGATATAAGATTATTAAAATAATGTCCACGTTCATATGACGGTTTCTTAATATGGTTAGAGCATAAGCGACCATTTCTATTAACATTTGAACAACTTTGGAATTTAGAGAGAGATTCGAGATCAAGGCGAGATCTTTTTTTCTGAGAATTGGTGGAATTTGTGTGCGACGATTGTTTCTCAGTCATACGTACCTGTTCTTTCTGCTCTTTCTGAAAATTATGATAAGATACAAATCATAATTTTTTTTTTTATGATATCAACTTCAAATCATAATTTTTTTTGAATTGATTATGAATGACTATCGATTTAGCCAAAATTTATAACTATTTAGAAAAGTTACTTTATTGAACGTCATAATTAAAACAAGCTTTGTTAAAAAAAGTTACTTTACGCTGTTCTTCAGCTTCTACCTCTGAACTCCAATCAAATGAAGCCAAGTCGATCGAATCAAGATTAGCACACAAATCCTGAAGAAAAAATCATGCGAATTAACTCTAATATTAATTCCTTCTTATGTTAATTTTATTTTGTAAACTGAATTGAAAAATAATCATATTAGTTCTAATGAGAAACAAAGCAATCTACATCATTCTGTTCCCATGAAGAAATCCGAAAAATGATAAATAATTAATAAAATATCAGAAAAAAACTATAAATAAAGAGACAATGTTAAGGAAATGGAACTCCATAAGATGAATGTGTAGAAAGCATCAAAAATTCAACAGTGGAAGATTATTTTGCAATATATATAAACAGAATGATAAAATTATTGGAAGATGACTTTATCTCTGGCTAAAAGAAAAAAGTATTCAAAACGATTTTGGATATGATTCCGGTAGAAGCAATAATAAAAGTGACCGCTATACGTTTATTTCTTTTCATACTGAAAGCTCCAATATGCACCCCGTTTTTATTTTTCACTTCAAGTATACTTCAATAATCAGGATTACTGATCTTTTGAACTTTCAGTAAATATAGACAGAATATTCGGATTTTTATAAACATCATACTTGAACTGAATGAAAACTAAAAAAACCTGAAAAGATATATGCTTTGATACTGCTCCAGATTTTTTCGTTAAACTTTCCTTTCTTTCAGCATCCTGAAGAATTCGAAAATTTAATCAAACAAATAGTGTGATCAGCGCTACTTTCTATATATTATGTTCAAATGACTTAAAATATTTATGAATCAATTGGACAGTTCCATAATATCAATCATTTCTATCGCATGAATAAAAGTTAACCGAAATATATCTTTTTTTAAAGAATAATTACGGATAAAATAAGAATTTTAATTTCCATGATTCGCATGATGAAAATATTCACTGTTTTTAACTAAAAATTCTTTTAATTTAAAGATTACAGAGAAACAAATATTAAAGAAAGTTTGATATTTTATATAATATATTCACATATATAAGACAAAACAAAATTGAGCAAAAAGAAACGGTCTTTCGAAAGCACGAAGGAGGTATAAAATTCACTAACTAATTTTTAATTAACTATTAACCGACCAAACCTGACTGCTATCTTGAGATACATTACTAGCTCGATTCATACAGCTATTTTTGTTGTTTCGATGGCGGCAATGTTGACTGAAAACTTCCGATTTGTTGCTTTTGAAAGACCAGTGGCGTTGATGACGCTCGAAGTTTGTTTGGCTTAGATCATTATCGTTAGCGTATATTGGTTCCTGAATTGGTAAAACTTAAGAATAAAAAATAAAAATAAAACAATGACATAGAAAAAAGAATAATTCCTGAGAAACTTTACACTTCAAAGGTTAAAATTCAAAAAAAAAAACCAAGGTTCCAGGGAACATAAATTAAAAAGACCATTGCATCGAAAGTCTTTCTTCTGAATATTTTTATTACCGCGCATTAAACAAAAAATTATGAAATAATCAATTGATCGTTATGATAAAATCGAAGAATACATGCCTTGTTCATTTAAATCATCTTCTGTATTTAAGTAATCTATTTTTGATTTATTTTTAAACAGTAAAATTTTTTCATATTTTTCAACGATCTCCATATTTTTTTTTTAAATCCTCGGATAATAATGACTATCAGACCGACATCTGCATGAATTCAAAATGTTTGTATACCATTCTTCACCAAATTATGTTGCCCGAATTTTTAAAGTTTTGATTCCTTGAGTGTTACATATTACCTATTTTGTTTTTGTTTGATAAGTTATAAAATAAGACAGTCTCATTTTGACATTTCTATGAAGAGGGTGAACAAGATTGATTTTCTTACCTGTATGATCAGCAAGCCAAATAATTCTCACCTTGCATGATCAAAAAACTATGTTTTTCTAATAGTGCAAGTAACCATATTATTCCGCATAAAAAAGAAAACACTTAGATTTGAAAAATACTCTACTTACATCACCAAAAATACAGCGCATTGGCATAGTACGATATTTGTTTGAATTACGTCTCATATCTCCACTATAATAACCACTGCCCTGCTGCGAATGATACTGCTGCTGATGACAATGATATGTTACTGATGATGAATGATGTCCCTTCTGATAGCTGCTACTATTATTCTGAAACAAAGTTAAAGATTTTTTTTTAAAAAATCTGTAAAAATTTTACTCGATTAATATTTCTCGCAATATGATTTTTTTTTTAATGCTTTCCAGATACGAAGGGAAAAATGCACAAGAATATAACATGAAATTTCTGAAAAAAGTAGATGATAGATTTATTACAAAGAGTGCATGAAATATCGTTTATTTTAATTCCTCATTTTTTTAGAAAATTGGAACCTTATCTGTATCTTCGAAAAAAAAATGTTTTCAAAAATTACAAAAGTCAAAAGATTGAAAAAAATGCTTCCTCAATGATACAAAACATTAAACAAAACGTGAGCTTATCAAAATATGTACATCAACTTTTCTTTCCTCAACATTTGAAAAATGAACCTTATTCAAGATTAAAACTATATCACAAAAACAATATTATTTTTGTATCCAAAATGTAAAAACACTTTGAGATATTGGGCATAATGTGACATTCTCACTCAAAACAAAAACCAAATTACTGTAATTCAGAAATTAAAAAAACTAACACTAGGAGAAGTTGAATTTAAACCGAATGCTTCATTTTGATTCAAAGCAGATATTTTAACATTATTATCAGTAGAGCAATCTTCACAAAGTGATTGAGAACTCTAGAAAATATCCATTAATAAATTTGCTTAAAATGATAAAATGAACACAAATGTATCCATGAGTTATTAAAGAAAAAAGGAAAAGTTCTTCCAAAATTTGATAAAAGATGTTATTTAGTTTTGATAGGAACGAATAAAGTTCTTGTATTCTTTTTTCAAACTACATAAAACAAAAAACTGTTGCCGTACATCTATCAATGCGCAAATAACATTGAAAATATACGCTAAATTGAATTGACTTCTAATTCCAGTGTTTGTCACTCTTTTAATGTTTATAAATTTAGATGTTTTAAATTTACATGTTTTAAATTTACATGTTTAATATAGATCCTTATTCTTCTGATCGAACTAACTAGAAGATTAAGTTCTCAAAAATTAACTCTTGAATCAATCAAATTAAGATTACAGTTATGGTCGAGCTCTAGTCAGAACAGTTTGATAAAGGATAAAAAAAAAAAGTGATATTTAGTATTTTTCAAGTACTCACAGAGTTGATGAAGTGAAAATAGAAAAAAAAAACATACATAACAATTTATAGAACTGGAATACATTCGTCTACCAGGTCTTTTTTTTGAAGAACTGAAATCATCAACAAGAGGATCGCAAGATTTGTTGATGCGGTTGCTGTTTTTTTGTAATGATTCATTGAAATTTATTTCTAATTTGCAAGTGTCAGTATTTAATGAACCATTGTTGTTGAGTTGTCGGTTGCCAATATGAGAATTCAAATCAGCGTAATCTAAAATGATACCAAGTTCAAAACTGACGTCAATTGATATCGAAGAAAGATTGAAAATTAAAATAAAAAAAAATATTTTTGAAACCGTATTTCCAAATTCCACAATTAGAATATATTTATGGTACAATATATTTATGGTATAATACTTAAATCACTTTTGCACAGTCATCACATACAACTGCTGCAGTGTGTTTTTAATAATTATACGGTTAACTATCCATAATGTGTTGATTTTTTTTTTGCTGAGGAGAGACAATTATTCAAGAGATGAAACAAAAATAGCAAAACTGCTTAGAGAAACAACATATAAACATGTCTACTTAGATTTATAACCGGAGAACCGATAAGAAACAGAAACAAAAAATTCTTTCATTCTTCAATGTTTAATAAACTGCAATGTTGAAAACCTCATAATTTTAGTAAAATATATAAATCTTAATATGCAAGCTCTTTTATCTACACTAACGCTCATATTTTCTGCTAAACAGATGAAAAGTAATAAATTGATAAAAGTATGCCAAAGATCAGAAAATTTAAAAACCTCAAACTAAATTGGCATAAATTTTATAAGATAAGTAAATCTAACATGATTGAAAAACGGAAATATCCTAAAACTTACTAAATTGAAAATTCTGCAAAAATAAATTCGAAAATTTAAACTTTACCACTTCTCTTGAGAATATAGTGCCGTTCATCATCACCACATTCTTCCGATAACGTATCGCTAATAAATTCTTGACCATGTATTTGATTTTTTTTATTTTCTTTTTTTTTGTCGCATTCTTTGCCATCTCTAGAGCCTAGAAATGCCTTTTTTCATTTACCCTTAAGTTTTCAATCTTTTAAAATCAAGACGCAATCTTCTTGACAATTTTTTGTTTCATCCTCATTTCGATGTAATAATGACATGCATAATCCAACCTTTCAAAATAAATCCCTTCTCAAATAAAATCTCGTAATGGAAATTATTTATTTATGTAATCTTATGATTTAATTTGATTTTATTTGAACAAGAAAGTAAAGCATGTCTGAGTAAAAAGATCAATTACTATCATTCGGTGATAAGAAAGTTAAAGACAAGACTTCCTGAATGCACTATTCTAAGAATTTAAGCGGTAAAATGAATTTTCCACTTTCCTTTCTTGTTTTTTACCTTTCTTTAGAGTGCTCATTTCTAAGTTATTTTTTTTCCGCTTTTTTGAACGCTATTTCGAAATCCTACAATAACCCGACGCGAGAAATTCATTAGCAAAAATTTTTCGAAACTTACTCATCATTGCCAACTGCTATTATAAACGGAATGAATCATTCTGCTTACTTCAAATTTTGTGGGAATACCAAAAATTTAATGCTAAAATTTCAAAATTGAAAAAATCTACCTTTTAGAGTATTCATCGCTTTTCCTGGCTCCTCGGTAATTGCATTCTTTTCTCTCCATCCTCCTTTTTGTTAACTGCAACGATTCTCCGCACTCTGGGACAGTAAAGTTGTATAGTAGGGCGAGCTTTACGCGCATTATCATTTCGTATTATTTTTGGCGAATCCTTCGACATTATTTTTAGCGAATCCTCCTTTGCCCATCAAGCAAATAATAATTGTAAGTTTGTCTCTTAAAAACCAGAGATGTAAGGCAATCCCATTCGTAAACAAGAAAACTGAGCCTCAAATTTGAAAATCTGGTTTTTTAAGGATTTTAAAAATCCAAAAAATTTCAAGACTTGCCGCTTAGATCATTTGTCATCAATACCATTGAAAATTCCCACCCTAAGATATATTATAGACTTCGTTAGCTATTTTATTATTAAGCAATAACTATTAAAAAATCCTTCCAGATATATGACTGATGTTTTGCTTGCAAAAATATCAAACTGGATAAAAGAGCTACAAATAATATAGTTATGACTTCTGACGTTAGGTTGCATGAAAAAGAAATAGTAGGAATACATGTTTTACATGAAGAAACCTGAACAATGTATATGCAAGTCATATCACAAATTCAAATAGTAATATTGATAAGCAGCAAAAACCAATTCCAATTTTTATAATATATAGTTTTTGTGATGGGAAGGCTACAGACTTTACTTCCTGCTAAACAACCAGATAACAATCCTGTACTACTATATAGAAAGATACATGGACTGATTTTTACCAAATATCAAACTTCCTATTCTTCGGTTCCTTTATTTTAGAAGCCAAATTTCGCCATTAAAGAAAAGTGACGAAACATCAAAAAAGAAGTAAAACGCAACTCAAAGTGCACTGTCAAAAAGCAAACCACTACTCACCGAAGATTACACTGCTCGAATGATCGTGCCTCTGCTCTACTTTTTTCACAGCAAACGTGTGAAACTGTTAAATTTCATGAAATTTTCATTATTGGTGTTCAAATTTTCATGATTTTGCAACGTTAAATGGACTAAATCGCTAACGATCGAATGAGTGACCAGCATTGTGTCGATAGATGTTTTTTTCTTCACTAGAAATAAAATGCAAGGGCAAACCGAATGTTTAATTGTGGAGCTTGGCTAAATTAATAAGTGCAGATCTAACTGTCGTAAAACCTGTCAAGTTTTTTTCATCACTTAAATGAGTTCAAATTGGATGAAATCTAAACGACTGAAGCAGAAATTGATGATTTTTATATTTCCATCAGGATTTCAAAACTTAAACTCAAATTCTCTTGCTCAGTTACCACTAGAAAGATGGACTGTTGAAGGACCGCCAAGTTCTTTTTATGTTTATTTATTCATTGTTCTATTCACTTTCTATTATATTGTTTTTTTCGAAGCACATTTAATTGTTCTCATGGAATGAAGTACTATTTTTTAAAAGCATCGTTTTAATCGTTTATTGTCTTGAAAAAAAAAGAGAACTTTTAACTTCTACTGTAGCAGAAGCGAAAGTGGAGAATATATAGCTCAAAATGTACCTTCACATTAAACATATACTTCAGAAGCAATTTTCGCTAATGTATACGAAATGAAACGTGTATTCAAAAATAGCGAAATTCATCACCAAAATAGTTCTACACAAATAGATCACGAATTCTTAAGTGAATTAGAAAAGAAGCGAAAGTTTTAATCCCAGACAAAGTTTTAAAATATAATCCATTTGTGATATTATCTATCAATGATCGCGACTGCAAAAAAAAAAAAAAAAAAAAATAAGTAACTGAGTATTTTGAATATTAGCCCAATTCACCACCTTTAATTCAGCAAAATTTTATATACTGAAAGTTGCTTCGTCCGTTAAGACAAAAATTCTATCATCCAAGATTCATTCTATCTTTTTGTTTTCTGACTCAGTTGCACTACTATTAGTCAAGCAATCCTCCATACATGAAAGAAAAAAAAAACTAAGTAATTCCTCCCACATGAAGGAAAAGAAAACCATCTACTGATTCTTTTCCTATCATTTTGATTTCCTTCGACTTCCTCCTGAAATAAAAAATGGTTATGCGTCACGACTGATATGGTATCCTGCGAAATCGATCTCAGAGACCTATAAAAAAAATGTGAAAACTTCTTCGAGTAGCCCGATCTACTGCTTCCTATGAATGCAAACTCAATTTGAGTCACTCCCAAAATTGCGAAAATGTATCAGTTATTTTACAAATTAAATCTCGGAAAAGATTTCCATCTTCATCTGTCATTTCTTTTTTTATCATAAAGGCAAAAAACAAAAAAGCATAATCAAATAACATCAGCAGTATTTAAATTTATACGAAAAATAAATCAATGTAAATATACATTTTTCAAGAATTCTGTATTATGACAGCACCCCAAACTAACATTTTAAAACCTAAACTTGATTTATATGAAGACTTTCGGAAAAGTCGATATTTGCCATGAGAAGATACTGCATTTCGGAAATGCTCCAGTTCTACAGCCGAGGAGGATTTGCCTTGAATTTTTCTTGTTTTACTCTGCTCCCTTTTTCTGTCCTTCTCCAATATTTTCTCAGAAAATTTATAAAAATTTGCTACTAAAGTCGAAAATTGAAGAAAAATGAAAAAAAGAATATAAAATATTTCAAAAACGAGTAATATTAATATCGTATAACTGGAAAAAAAAACGAATTTGGTAAAGCATTTTCATCAGTAAATACGAAATGGAAAATGGAAAAATGAAGAAACCGATTTCAACTAAAATTTTAAATTTCGAAAATGAAAAAATGCTTTGAAGTAAGAATTGAAAAAAAAGAATAAAATCAAGAATCATCAAATTTCTCCATCGCAATGATATCACAAATAAAAAGTTACTGGAAGATATTATTCAAGATGAATGCAAACATTTAAACAACAAAGCAGAAAAACTGAGAAATTTTCGAAAAATTATTAAAATGAAACCCAATAAAAAGATTACAAATGAAACAATAAGATGGATGACATATATTTTTTGAATTAAAATCTCAGAAAATTACAAGATCTTTATTCTCTTCCACCTCTACAATTATTATTTTTTTTTCCTTTTCCTTCTCCTACTCTTTTCTTTTCTGTATTTTAAATTTATGTTTGCACGCCATTACTGTTGGCACGATGAACATTAGAAAATATAACAGATACAAAAAACATACTGAGAAAGGTAAGTAATAATAAAGAAAACCGATCCGTATATTGTGGGTACAGGAATACAAATGTCCATATTACCAGAAATTTCACTGAAACAAATAATATTTTGAGAAATACGCAAATAAACACTAGTTGGAATGTTATATATTAAATCTGATTTTACCTGCTTTTTCGAAGAAAATTTTTTTGAAATGGGAAAGAAATCACAAATGATTTTTAGTCAATATTATAAAAATCAGTTACGAGAGCATTCTAGTCTCTCTATATTTTTTTTCCCTTCCTTTTATCATGAAAGTGTAAATTTTTGAAAAATATTTACCCTCCATTCAAAAAACCATTAAACGTAAAACCCTTTAAATCCCCAAAACCTATCAAACTTACCAATGAAAATGATTTGGACATATTGGCCTATGCGACCTCCTGCCGCATTCTCATTCTGATTCCATCCATGAGCTGCCGCAGCATCAGCTGCTGCATTCAATGCTGTACCTTCTATTACTGTTATTCCTTGATCCGGCCCTATTAGTGCATTATAGCCATAACGAAAAATCCTCAAGAAAGTGTTTTGCATTCGTATTAATCTAAAAATAGTCATTAATTGACCACTTAAATACTACAGTTATCACGAAATATGGAATGTAAAACTTGGGTAAAATTAACCAGCACATAGGAAACTTAAAGTTCAAAAGCTAAAAATCTCTAACGATTTAAAAAAACTTCATTTTTTCTAACTGAATGATTTTTCTATTTTTCTCTCTTCAGCAGCTTCTACTTTAAACAAAATTTTAAATTTTAAAAACTCTTTTTTTAAAAACTGCTTTAAGGAAATTCAGTATCTCTCTTGATTAAATGTTTTCAACCACTATAACTCTATTTTTTTTTTTTTTTTTTGAAGAATTTCTCGAAACTTAAATTACGGAACAAAAAATGACACATACACCGGATCATTTCGACTATTTTCTGTAGAATGCCTTCGAAATGTCTGAATAATAGTTTGAGTTAATTCTTCTGCTGTACTCCTTGACACTGACTGTGAGCCAGCTATGGCTGTAATAGCTCCTGTAGTTGTTCCACTGCTTCTATCTGGAAATACTTTAGTAAAAAAATTCCACTGCTTCTATCTGGAAATACTTTAGTAAAAAAACTTATAATTTTTAATTCGGTTCTTTTTTCCTTCTACAGCTGGTTCAGCAAAAATTTGCAATACAAACAAGGATAAAAATGACAAAATTCTTATTTGCAACCATGATTTGATATCAATCACGTATAAACGTAAAACTTTAAATATAGAGATTTATGTTTCAACAGCTTCTATTTTCTAAAGTTCTTTAATACCTCTGGAAATTTAATTTCAATTATTTTCACAAATATTACATTTCTGAATACTGCTAAATCCAATATAGAGTGTTGAAATATGTTGAAAAACAAATTCTTTAACATGCGTTTCTGAATTCTGCCGTAATTAAAGAAAAGCCTCATTTTTAGTTTTCACAAGGCAAATCAGAAAGAATTTCATACCAGAAGATTCATGTAATAACACAGTATTATTCGATGTGTTTGGAACTGAAGATTGTGTGTAAGGTGTAGAACTAATATGGCAATGTACAACACATTGATCATGTAAACCATAACTTAATAATGATCGTGTATCATCGCGTAATAACTGTCCACGATAAATTAGTCGCACTATTTTTCCCGCAAGTATTGATTCCCAGAAATAACGTCTATAATCAGACTTGTTAAACCAAGATTAATGACATTTTCTTGGTTTAACAAGTCTCTAGTTTAACAAGAAATTTTTTGAATAATCTGATTCCAACTTCTTATCAGTTTCTAAGGATATTAGAATTATCTTAAATTTTAATAAGCTATATTATACGACGCAATCCAATTATATTGATAATATGTAACTACTTCTGGTATATTTTATCTCTCTTCTGAAGTGCTCTGATTGTACTACTATTAAAATATATGTTTTTAAATATGAAAAATCCCAACCCCTTTATGATTGGATTGTGTCATATAGTATTTTCAGCATTATAACATTTTGAAATTAAATCGAGTTTTTAAAAAAAGCATATTTTATAATCGAATAGATACATATGCCACGAATTTTACTAGTTTTTTATTAGAAATTAGTAGTTTGAAAAATTAATTTTCAAGAGATAAAACTCAAAGAAATTATAGAACCTCTTAAACTGTCCCACAGTAGATTCCAATGCCGTACAAGCAATAATCTGAGAATCATCCAAAAATTTTAATTTTACATTAGATAATTGATGCTCAGCATTACTTCCTTCTATTCCTGCACTGACTTGACAAGCTGAATCTGGAATTTTTTAGTTTCGACAAACGATATTCGAAACTCGGCTAAAACCATTAAAATTATAATTTTTTCACATTTTATTTCTTTTAAATTTCATCGTCCATCCAATCTTCATTCCTCAATTTTATCAATTTTCGAAGCAAGACTTTAAAAATTTTATTTTTCTTTATAAAATCTTTTGATAACGCTATTCCGAAATAAGTTTTTAAAATTTCATCTCGTTCAGAATAATTTACATAATGCATGATCGCTAATGCCGGTGAGACTTCGTTCTTCTTTATGGCAATATATATTACATAATGAAAGCATTACATGTATATTATAAAAAGCCGCGAGAGACGGTATGTTTATTAGTATGAAAACGAAAGCTTATCAAATCGAAATGAAAATTTCAATTACATCATTTTAATTTTCTGCATATCTAAACAATTGATTCACGAATTATAGAAACTTACCGGCAACCGAAGATAATTCATGCTTTGTGGCAATTAGTGAATTCTTTCCATTTTCAATCTGAGTGAAGGAAGATCTTATCTGACAGCATTATTTTTCCGATGTGATAATTTGAATGAGAAGAAAAAATCGGATCACGAGCTATTCTAACTTTAAAATCAATCAGGCATATTGCGACAATGATTCGTAGACTATATTACGATTAAAAGAATTTAAAAACACAACAACTTCATTTTGTATGCGTTCCACATCTACATTACCTTTCAGAGCTAATATTCGCAATCCAATTACTAGCAACTTGTTTGCGTAACTTTAACTAATCAATAAGGAAATGGGTCTTTTTGATTTGCTGGAGATTTCTGAGACATGCACCAAGACACAATATACGGATGCGCTTTTTATCCTAGTCAAATATAGAAAGAGCAAAGTTTCTGCAAAGTAGTACTTAAACCTACTGAAACTGAAGCAGAAATATCTTCACTTTGTTGCCAATCATTATTAATACAAGTTGCACGAAGGAAGTTCTCTGTGCTTTCTGCTGCCTAAAACAGCAATTACTTGAATATCATATATGACAATATGTTCTTAACGATAATGGTGCAAATAAGAACACTATCCAGCGAGCTTAAGCTTTTTTTTATCACCATTCCGCGAACTTCTATGCATGATGAATCTTTCTTTTTATTAAAAAATAGTGTCTTTAAAATAGTGTGCATTTTTTCTTTACAGCGTATATTTATTTCTGAATTATTACAAATTTTCAGCGGTCGAAACTCAATTAAAAACTGAATAAACTGAGACCTAATTTCAAGTCTCCTCTTAAACGAAATATTGGAAATATAAAGACAAAATAGAACAATGAATTAAATCTGATTTGCATATACCATCAAGCTGAAGCGATGTGGTATTTAATGGCTGTAAATGAATACAAATATAACAATTTGAAAAAAAAAAAAAACTCCAGAATGAATAATAACCTGTTCTCTTTGCGATATTTCTTGTACATGTAGCATAGTATTTTCACCTCTGGAAAAATAAAAATCAAGGTAATGAAAGAATAAAATTTTCGAAAGAATTTTCAATAAAAAAAATCAGGAAGAGATTTTTCAATGAGCATTCTGATAGGCCCTACAGTTCTAGTTTTACATAATTTAACTTCAATCTTGTCTAAAAAATAATCTGAATTAATAAATATGATATCCTTACTTTAAAAACTCTCACATTTATAAGACAAAAGTAATAATAAAATAAAAGGAACTATAAAATTACGCTAATATTTGTCTTTGTGGCATTTCCACTGCTTGGGGCAACATTACTTCCTGCGAAATATTATTTTGTTCCACAAGACCGCTATCCATCAAAGCTTCAAGTGTTTGTTCCGTAACTGCACCAAAACGCCGCCCATCCGGACGATCTCGAAATACGTTGATTTCTTGGTTATCCACTTGCAATACCTAAATTCATAAAAAAAAATTTTTTTCAAGTCTTTATTTCTAAGATATGCTCCATTTACTGTTAGTAAAAAAAAAAAAAACAATCGTCTAGTTACTGAACTGTGAAAATATCTTATAAAAACGGTTCTATAACCAAACTTTAGACGATATTCATATTATTATGCTAGCTAGAAAATTTCCAAACAATCCAGTGGAAAAAAATGACTAGAATCACACGAATCACCTGAACAATTCTTCTGTTGGGTTGAATTTGCATTTGAACAAGCCAGACATAATAATCAACTGGCGGCATACCAGTGCTGATCCAAGCCAATGACATTAACACAATAACAATCACTGCTATCAAAAACCAAATAACCTGAAAAGATTCCGTCCATGAAACAATTAAAATTTAATTATTTTTTCTCAAAATTTGAACAAATGTACTATAGATAAATTATGCAGAATGTATTTGACCTTAAGTTCACTTTTGGGCACAAACGAAGACAAATTTGATATATTTTTTAAGAAACAATTAAGAGTCTACAATAAAGAAAAGTAACGAGATAACAAACTAGTTTGTGCCCAAAAAAAAGCTTCGATTCCACGATTTCTGAAATATTCCAAAGCATCCCTTTTCTCAGTCTAAAAATGATATAATCCTCAACTTATTTTTTTAAACATCAATAGAAACGTATCCTTTTGTCAATATAATTCAAAAATTGCAATTTAATTAGCTATTTCGAATCACGGCAATTCATTGCCTCATTATTTGTTGTGCTTGAATGTCTGAAAGGTACTCAATTACGAGATTAGAATAAATCAACCTCATCGCCGATGCCTTCAATAAAGCCAGCCATGTGATGTGTATATTATAATGCCAACCGAAACATGACAACAATATCCTGAAATACAACACTGAACACTACCCAAATCAAAGTTTTACTAATTTCTCAATAATGATTAATCCAACCCACCGATTTATTTCAACAGGCATCAACATTTCTTGACGTTCCGTTGAAATTAGACGGTTCCATAATGTTGCAAGAGGGAATGAAGTGGTATTGATATTTTCATAGGGGATAAACGAAAAGATAAGGAAACGAGTAACTTTTGGGAAATAAACAAATCACCAGAGGAACAGGAAGAGGAACCAGACTTATATAGATTTATATTGATTGCCTCATAAACAAACCATTTATATATTTCATTTCATTTTAAAGCAATCTATTTAATTAGCATTAAAGTGCTTATTTAAAGCACTGCAATCTCATTTCGATGAACACTTGGAAAAGAGCTGTCATTGCTTACTATTTGTATCGTTTTCTTGCCGAAAATAACGCGAGTAGTCATAACTCTCCACATGTTAAGATGTTGGTGGGCGAATACTCGTATATGCATAATTTTATTATTTTTCAGTAGTCCTATTAAAAATTTATTGCTAAATATTAAGAGATGAACTAAGAATTCAAAAACCATTTTACTACGGTTTCAAATACGTGGTGGTTTTCCTGTGAAACAGTTCAGCATTCTAGTGATGAGGACTCATCATGTGCTTCTTTGTTTAAGGATTCTGATGGTAGTAAGTTAATTTGTTCATTTGTAATGCAGATTTAACAGAAATTCGAATGATGTGATTTTTTTATTATCATGTACGCAAGTCAGAATATTTTACTTTCCTGTCAGAATCACCTTATAGTTCGATATCTTTTTCTCAGATCTGAAAAATCTTGAAAATCTCTGTGTACTTTTCATCTCAATTGCTCTACTCTCTCTTTGACATCAATAACTTCCAGTTTTTCTGCATTTGGGTATTGATATGTGGAGCAATTATGGCATCTCATTATTCATACCGCAGTCGTGAAACGTTGATCATTGCCGTAATATTAGATGCATTACTGATGGTTTTCTGTATTTTCTTAATTGTCGATGTATTGAAAAGATATTATTTACAGTTCCCAATGGTACTCTATTTATTCGCAATAATCTTTTAAAAACATATGAAGTTTATATGCAAAGCGAGCATTTAGATGTCAGTTCACTGAATATAATAGTACTATATTGACTTCAGCTAGTCGCGCTCAGTATGATTTTCGACCAAATAACAAAGATACATGAGAAAATAAAACGAAATTCTTGGGAAACTTATTGAATCGTAAACATTGCATTCGGCTAATGTGTTCTAGGATTTTATCCATCTTTTAATATGAGTACTTAAAAAAGCAAGTGCCGAAATTACCAAAAATTGACTGATTGACTCTCTTCAAAGCACATGTCTGTTGTAGTTTGATTTAGAAAAACTTCAGCCCTTCTATTCTTGAAATTATGGACTTCCGAATCCGACAACATGATGAATTTTTAAATCCCACTCAGTCTCAAAATTCACCTGCCGGTTGCAACTTTTTTTTCATTTTTAAAGTGGAATGAAATTAAAGTGTCTCACTTGTTCTAGCTGTAAAGGCGCTGGTTTGCTTAGGTGTGCTGGAACACATAGGTAATGAGTTGCAAATAGTTTTGACCAAATGATGAGTAATGTCAAAAATGACAATGAGAAGTACTAGAATTTTTCGTTTCCTTCTCAGCTTGCTATGTCTGTGTTTCTTCGTCAGCTAATATTCAATCTAAATCATTTAATTTAAGAATAATCCATCCAAACGTTATAACTAAGTTGTTAACGATTGCAAAACAATTTTTATGAACGTAACAGTTCATATGTTGGTCGAGTAGGAAAAAATTATTCTCATAACTTGTCAGGTATTCATTTTAGTTAACATATACAACACTTATCGCTGTAGTTGTTGCCGGAATCGTTGCATGGATGACCACCGCATCGGCAACAGTTGATATTTTGGCTACCCTAACTATTGTGAGTTCCTAATTTTCTGATTATAATAAAGAAGAAGAAAGACTCAAATTAAGCTTCTCTTTCTTCTTCTTTATTGATTTGGGACTATGAGAATCATGATTTTACAACAGTTCTGGTTCCTTTTTAAAAATTATGGCCTGATTTATTTTTAGTCATACCTTAATATTATTGCAAGCATTGCTACGAATTGTTCGCTGAATGAAATTTGTTGGCACAAATCAAAATTTAAAGGAAAATCTCCGAAAAATTTATTTGCAGGGCAATGCATGGCACACAGTAACATGTCTTATGATAGATTCTATGACGCAACGATATGCTATGGGTCCAGGTCAACTTTTTTATACTCAAACATCATCAACACAAACACATACTACAAGCGCAGCAATACAAAACAACCGACATACTGATACTAATGATGGGTAGCGATATTCCTAATCTCATATTTACTTTGGTCACAAAAACATTTTTGGAGGGCTCCGAATGCTACCATAGAAAAAGCGAAGAATCATAGCATTTCTTTGTTTATTAGTTGATCATTACGCAGAAATATATATTTCGTTATTTTTTATTTTTTTTTTTGCTGACCTCGTTAAATCCTTTTTTGTGTTTTTTGAACACAGGAAGCAACATATGTATAGAATTAGTATATGTATCACATCACTGGAATACTGAAAATATCGCATTCTAAATGATTGTCTTTCCACTCAAAATGTTGGAATATGAATGAAATTTTTCACAGAAATAAGTATCCTGAGTAAATAAATGAATAAAAGATAAAAATTAGTTTTTTAGTTAAAAAGACAATGATAAATTTGCGAAGCATGTAAAACGAATATTTTTCTCGACTGATAAGCGACTGCAAATTTTATTCAATATTAAATTAAAAAAATTTTTTTCAAATAAAATTTTTTTTGTTATGAAATATTAGTTTACAAAATATGAGTTTAATGTTATTTACAAAATATGAAAAACTTTTTGTAATTTGTTTACAGAAATTTAGGCCAATACATGTTTCATTGTTATAATATATATGAAATCTATATTATTTTGGTCTTTCGAAAAATTACATGTCGAATTATTCATATAAAATTCTTTGAATTTCCCATCAATCACACCAAAATTTATTTAATTTTCTGAAAAAGCAGTATTTCGGAGCCACTGAGAATGCCCAGCTCGCCACCATGAACAATATTATTTACTGTACCGGCCAGAAATATTTGCTTAAAACGAAGAAATCCTTTAGGTATAATATGAAATGCTTGTGCAGTTGAAATTATCCAATCAACCAGTGACGAACTGCAAATTTAAAATATCAAATATTTAAAACTGTTCATTGTGAATTTTACAGCGCTTGAAAGTAAAAAATATTGAACAAGTGAGATTAGTGATAATCGATACTACATTTTGTTTGTCTGTTTTTTACTTCTTACATTGACTTTTCGTGATATTGATATGATTTGATGCCGAATAGGCCCCATCAGGGAGATTAATGTTAAGATTTGCGCCTACTGATTGCTTTGATTTCGTACAGTAATAAATGTTTGTTTATCTCCACTAAATTTTAATAAACTAAACTTATAATAAACCCCAAAAGGAAGAAATTAGTGTTTCTATCACCAAATTTAAAACGGAATCATGAGATTGCAATACTGAATGAGTATAGGTAGATTATACGAAAGGAACATGATTAGATTAAACATGTAGAACAAGATATGGATGATCATGACTTTTTTTTAATTTTTTATTGGAAGCGCGAGTATAATGTCTAATATTCGAAAAGGTACTATTGTCTTAAAGATAAAAACGATGTTAGATCAAGCGAATCTCAAGAAAATTTGATAAATAAATTTATTCAGAAAACTATGCTCAGTGTTCACTTCTGATACGAATCAAGCGTGATGGGAAAGAGAGAATTTTCACTCAAATAAATTCATTTTATTAAAATTTCAGTAAAAAAAAATTTGAAAATGAGACCAACTTAATAAGCCACATAAACAAAGAAGAGTGGGAGAAGCAAAAGTAATAAGGATTTCCAGTTTCCTGATCAAGATCGATATTTTCTGCCAATTCCAAATCATAAATTTTTGCCGTACTTATAATTTCTTTCCTGAAATGTAATTTTCAGTGGAATTGATTTAAAGACTAATGAAACTGTATATTGAAGTGCTTCATTACCCTTGTTCTTTTTCCAACTTCCATTAGTAACAATGGCTGGTATATTTTAATAGATTAGTTGAAGCAGTATCTGAATCTAAACAAAGCATATCCAATTATCAGAAATAGAAGATGGATAAACAACTTGAAAAAAAGCATGCTAATAGATATAAGTAAGATCAGTTAATCTCTGAAATGAATGCTAAAAAACTTAATTCGTATGTAAAGGAGGCATTCCGCAAGCATACTCTAGATTTTTAATAATTGTTTCATGTTCCTCTGAAGATGAATGATATTTATCGGTTTTCAACAAATCATAAACAAGAAAAAATCCACCCGGCCGCAGAATCCGATTCACTTCTTGCAGTGCTGGCTTCAAATCTTCCAAATATTTCAGTGCATAAACCTAAAAAACGCATTAAACTTAGGCTGCAAATTTTCGGTGTAATTTTTGTATCAGTGAATTCTTTGCATAATATAACAATAATCGATTGATTGAATAGTGTGACAAAGTTTTAACAAAAAAAGCATAATTGAGAAGACCGACATGATTATTTGATAAAGTTGTGGTTGAATATTTCAAGTCTATACTAATATAGTTGTATAAAGTCTAATTATGAGAAGTCACTTCAATTAACTAACAGTAAATCATCTGACGTATCATATAATACAGAGGTTTTGAGATTTCTTATAAAGTATGAACATTTAAAATCTGAGATGCAGTCCCTCAGCAAACTTTATCGCAACAGATAAACATCATTGATTGAGCTTACCGCGTACGCACAGTCATAATGACTGTCCTGCAATGGTAAGCAACAATAATCCCCGTGCACAATATTGCAGTTTCCAAGACCTTGATTCTCGAAGCGTTTGTTTCCAATCGTAACCTCATTTCCTGCTATTGTCACACCAGTCAAATTAGCCCCAGTAAAGGCCAAATCGTTCATAACTCCACCTATACCACATCCAATATCTACACATTTTTTACCTAAATTAAACTTTATGCTTGATTCGATAGATAAGTACACATCTTGTAAAACAACTTAGATATATTAGTACCATTGGTAAGTTTCAAGCAGTGAGCGATTCGCTCATGAAGCTCTTTCAGTGCATCTGCCAATAACTGCTGCCTATGTCGAGGTGGTGCAAAATGAAAATTTCCACTAAAGTACTCATCGATAACGGCGGACATGACAGAGTAATAATGCGCCGTAACCATCGAATATTCCGATTTTGCCTTTGCCTCCCCATACAGTCGATCATGTTCATCAGCAAATGTTTCCTAAATTTCAAATGCATCTTCCTGTCATCGCAGAAGGCAAGATTAAAATCCTTGAAAGAACATCAAGTATTTTAAAAATCAAAGCCCTCTATGTTCAATTAAATACACAGACTTAAAACCATTTCATTCTGCCTTATTTCTAATTCAACCGTTCTATGAATATCGCTGTTTGCTCAATTTATGATGGATATGCAAGGATAAACATCAGTGCTTATTCGCTAAACAAATAATTTAAATTAACTTCATCTTGTCTAAAGAACGAATTTCAAAAACAATTATATTACACAACAAGTAAATGTATAATTCATGTAGAAGAAATTAAGTGGCAAAAAAATTACATGGAATATTTAAGGTTTTCTTTATACATTTTATTAAGCATCAAAAAATATAATCTGAGTAAATGAACGACTGTAAGAATATGAAATGATATTACTAGACACACTCTGTACCCGACATTAAATGATCGCTCAATTTTGGATTTTCCCGTCTTAAATGGGCATAATACTTAAGAGAACGATGCTTTTATGTGTCATGTAAATGCAAGTGTAAAAGCTTCAAATTTATATATTTTAATTATTGTATGTTTAATTCATTCATAGTACATAAATCCATCTGAAAAAACTTCTTCAAAATGGAGAAATCAAACTGTACGTATTGAGGAGCACCGTAGATTTATCACTGTGCCAAAAGAATATTGTTCATCCATAGTTTTTTGAAACACTGCTAGCAAACTTTATAACTTTCATGACTGCCTCAGAAATGACGTTTTAGATCGAAAATAAAGGAATAAAAAGTTATTAACTAATGAAGCTCACAAACATTTCGTTACTAGCTTTTGTTCACAAAAAATCATACAACTGTACTTTCATCGTTGATTTCATGAAAATTCAAATAAAATCGCCGGAGCTCATATTCTTAAATTCGAGGAAATCTCAAATTATCAATGGTTAACCATGTAAATAACTTATGTGCAGATTCAAAAAAAAATGAAATCCCCAATAGCAGAATCTAATGATATTAAAAATTTTCTAAATTTATATATAAGAAAAAAAAACCAATTAGTCTTGTGTTTTCTCTGCATTTTCAAAAAAAGCATGAATGCCCTATTGACAGGAAAAAGTAAATTACCAAATCTTCCCGTCGAAAATGTTGTAGTAATTTGAAAAATTCGATGTTAAATCAATCGACATAATGAGCAAAATGCCACGTCACGAAATGATAGTCTTCCTACGGATTAAAGTACTTTTGCGAAATAACTGCAGAAAATCGGCACTGACATGGCATGGCAATACTGTCCTGATTGTAACAATCCTATTTCTTATCACTATGTGAAAATAAAGGGAAAATTATGGAGTAACGAGTGTGCACACACACACACGCACATATATATGCACAAACACATACAGACGCATATACATACATACGCACACAACAATTTAAAGAAATGTTACAACTATGACATAAACGTCTTACGCGAAATAATGATGTGAAAGTGAGACGAGGAAGTCGTATTTTTAATTAGTTTTTTTCACATACTTTTAATTAGTTTTCCTCACGATAAAGTCATATTTTTAAAAATATTTTTGCTAGTCTTCATGAAGCACTTAAATGTATTGATTTTTCGACAAAATTTTTTGCTAAATAGGAAGAATTCATTCAAGAAGACATTGAGGAGTACAAAATATTGATTTTTTTTACACAGCTGATGACAAAATTGAAGAAAATATTATCTTCCATTAACATATGGATACCCGAATGACTGCAACGGAAATTTTTTCCTTTTAAAACATATCTTGCCTAGAATTTACAAAGTAGTAAAATCTGATTCGGATCAGTATACATTCCTGAGCTCAGCATTTAAATATTTTCCTTACTACATTGATAAATTTGATCACTTCTTTTTAATCGTGCGCGTTGGAAAGAGGTAAACGAAGGATCAGTGTTTTCGTAAGTGCAGCAGCACGGACGCTACTGTAACCCTGAAAAAATTTTTGATCTCATGTAATTATAAATGTAAGTTATTGTAGAAGAAATAGTAGGCTGGTATTCGAACATCCAATTTTTCTTCTAATTTACATGACTTCAACAAAATCTTCTACGATGGATTATCTTAACATTAGGAAAAGCTGGTACTAAGGAAGAAACACAAATGTTCCTTGAAAACATATCGACAAGATGGACTGAATAGAAATTGAGACGAATAAATGTTAATCCTTCAAAATAACTGTGACAGGCATTTTTTCTTGTTTAATTAATTTTACAAGAAAACATGAATTTAGAAATCAAATTGCCTTACCTGCCACATACGACTAGCGCGGCTTTGTCCATGCTGATAATCGGCAATACCACGGATTAGTGCCCAGCTATCAATTCTTGAACCATTTATGGCAGCAATAACAGAATCAAAACCAGCATCAACCGCACGCAAATTGTAATTTGCCGCAAATTTATCACGAAATTGAGCCGTAGCACTACTTGTATCTTCACCAACCTTAAGCATATTTATAAATCATCAACAGCTTTTCTCCTACCTCGTATTTTATTTTAAACCATTATCTTAATTTATTATTCTGCTTGTTTTTAAAACATTTTATTTAAAGAAGGAAAAATAGTATAATTAACATGATTCGGGATGCCAGGATAGCTAGACTTTCCAGATGGAGGTCTGGATATGTGTTACAAGGTAAACTTATGACTGAATAAGTTTATCGAGAAACAGAAAATTTCGGCAAAATAATGGCCAAACTTGATAGATTTTAAGAAAATATTCATGAAATTTTAATAACCTGTTCTTCATTAGCAAATGTCTGCTTTCTATATGAAACCATTGCTCCAATCGAACCGACATGAACTATCGAATCAACTCGTTCTGAATTAGGATGCGGAATGACAACTACTTGTCCACACCTAGAAAAGAATGAATCCATTCTAAACCTTCTATAAAACCACGCATTTGACGATTTCATTTTCTACAATTTTCAGAAAATACAAATTCTTTTTTACGAAAATCAAGTGCAATATTCATCATAATTTGAAATCAAACTTCTCTCGGCAATTTAACTCACCAACAGGCACAGCCAATAGATCAGCTTGCGGTGGTGGTCTTGAAAAACTCATATCGCCATTGACAACATCCAAACGATCAATAGTTGTTTTGGTTATTGAATTCCACTCTGCTATCATTTTGTCGTCCCTGAAAATGAAGACAGAGACGGATTAATTTCGCTCATAAATATTTTACAAGCTTAGCAGTGAATGCCTTATTTATTGCTTAATTGGAATTCATTCATTTTAGCTTTTTCTTCAAACACTCATCAAAATCGAAAGCAAACTTTACATATTTTTAGCGATATGAGTGATTATTGCATCTTGAGGATTCCAATTTCGAACTAAAAAGCCATTCACGTGCTCTGTCGCTCTATCAACAGTATAGGCATGCGCAAAAACATAAGAATTCGGATCCGGACCGCTGACAACGACGTCACCAAGACGTACGTGCCGCGTAGCATCAGTGTAATGAGCTACACCGCCACCAACACCGACAATAAATACATGTTCAACATGTTGAAAATTACCCAACAGACGGGTTGTAATAGAGCCGGCAGATGTTGTTGCTTCACGACTATCACCTAAAAATCTACAACGGATTAAGTTTCGGAGGTCATCGAGAATCTAGACTAGCATACAACATCTTCCACTACTCTATGAAAACAAGACGGTCTATGAAAGGATTAAACTTCGACACTGATTAACTAATACTTTTTGGAAAATAGATAGCACCATAAAGAGAAAACAAATTCTTTATCATAGTTGTAATCTGTTCTTATTACTGTTTTAATGTATTTATAATAACAGAATGACAACACTAACTGGTTTTTGAAATTTCCAGGCCGCTTATTAAAACTTGAATCTTTGAAACTTCTCCTTCTCTGGATAAGGATTGAAACATGACAAATTATTGAGGACCTAGAAAATCTGGATTACAAAATAAATTGAACATACCAATAACCGCCAATTTCGTAGCAACAACTCGATGTTTCCCAATCCATCCAAGGGTATAAATGTTGGAGTCACCACCAGAACGGTAACGATGAACTGTCGTACTATTATTAATAATCGCGTCAATGCTCTGCTTCTCAGCAAACAGGCATGTTAAAATGGCGACAGTAGGATGATCATGTGGATTAAAGCTGGTTGGGGTTCGAGACATATCAACTATAACAACAAAAGAAGAGTGAATAAATTTAGAATTTCATTCGCGAAGATCCGAATTCTTCAGTAAAAAAAGACATATAACGTATTCAAAATGACATATCCGGTCACGTAATTGTCGAAGGATTTTTTATTTCCGGAAACTTTTTGCTTTCCATTTTAAGAAAGTTGAAAAAAAAGAAAAGAATGCAAATTTTGAAAATTTATGCATTAAAAAGCTTACTGCTGTCAACAGTACTCACACGAATCCATTCATTCTGTAATTTTTGTACAACACCAAGTGCTTCTAGTTGACTAAGAAATTCATTAACTTCCTTATTCGTACAACGCAATGACCTGAAATTTGAAAAACTTGATTAATAAATTTATTTATTAAGCAATGAATCAGAATACAACATACACAATATATGAAAAATTTTTTATCAAAAGTGATGTTAATTTTTAGCTTCTGTTTTAATCCTAAATATGTAGTTTCAGGAGATTCGGCAAGAAAGCAAGAATTAAGAAAATACAAAAATTATCAGTGAATCTAACTACTACATTTTCAAAAACATCGCTTAAAATTTACTCCGCAATAATATTCACAGATAAACCATTCGGATATGCATGTTCCAAAACTTCCTGTACATGAGCAATGGTAACATTCTCAACTTCGGAACCAGAATCTGTAGGAAAATTTGATGAAACAATTGACGGAATACGTCATAATTTTTTCCGGAAGTAATCTGCTGACTCATTGGATAATCTATTATTTTATAATCAATTAAAGCATAAAAACGTCCCACATAATTGCAAAAAAATTATCTAAACAAATATTCGCTGCTAATTTGCTAATTATGGACAATACAAAACTTCCAGATTTTTATTTCATCTTCAAACTATTTTACCCTAAAAATCTTCACAATTTATGAACTTGCCATATTGTTTAGGATCGGGCATCTGATATGCTTCATTTTCTTTCGCAAATTGCATATCAATTTCGATTTCTTGCAATGCACTATAATTGCTTTGCAAAAGCTTTAAAATTCGCTTCAAAAATGTCACATAATCTGAAATGTATTTCACTGTGACTTTTTCTTTTCAAACTTCTTCTTGTAGTCATTTCTAATAAAAGCTCTTACGTGAATCTAAATTTTCAATGATGGGTATATTAATGATGGTGTTATTTTCAGATGAAGTTAAAATTAACAATATACATCTAAAATCAGTTGCTATTTCAAAAAAAAAAAGACAAAATCACCCCTTGGGAAAACGTTAACAAGATCCCGGAAGAACTGTTGAGCGATAGCATGCTTATCAGAATTCTCTGTACCCTCAAAAAACCGGAAACGAAAACAACGATTTTCCTAAAAATAAGATTCGTTCCACTTTGAAAATAGTTAAAAATTTTACGTTACTTATAATAAAAAAAAACATTACAAAAGCGTATTTTTTTTACAATTGAAAACGCTCATGTAATGTAAAATGTGATAAATTTTAATATAACAAAACACTATCCATTGCATTGATTGGAAATATAATCATGAAATATTAAAATTCCGATAAAATAAGGTGTAACTTAACTATAGTTTTATAAAATATCTAAAGTAGAAGAAGCTTAATTGAAGATATATAACATCTGCATAGAAGTTAAAAGGGATAAATAGATAAAACAAGACATGCATATAAAGAAATAAATGAGAAAATGGATAAAAAACATTTGCTATTCAAAACTAATGACTAGAAATAATTCGGGAAGTAATGAGCTCGATTTCAATAATACTTGAAATTTGACCTGCTTTTTCATATCTCCATTTCGTAGCCACACAGAAAAACTGAGTACCACATCACACTTTAAATCTAAAATATAAATAATTAAGCTTATCTGATGATTCAGTACAATCTTTTAAATTATGCGTAAATCAAGCAATAAAAATTATAACAAACTTGGTTGTCCATCAGTAAACTTATTGATAACAATACCAGTATATTCTCCGCCCGCAACATGCAATATACGACTGTATTCAACGTCAATGTTTCTGAAAAAACCGTCTGAAAAATTTCCTCATGTACTGGAAAGGGTGGTGGAACAAAAAGTATAAACATAAGTATAAATCAAGAAGATGTAAAAACTCGATGACAAATGCAGTGCAAAGTAGAGCTTTATGACAATAAATTTGAAGTAAATAAGTAGACATTTAAGCTTTTTTTTTTTTTTTTATTTTCCAGCGCACCACATTACAAAAACTGGATTTAAAATAATCATATAATAATGATTTCAACAATTTCGAAGAAACTCTCAGGCTTAAAAACTAATGAGTAAAACTAATAAATAATTATAAATTACTGTAAAGATGCAACGAATTTTGGAGAACGAAAAATATATCACATTCTCAATGAACAGTGTACTATTAGGTCAGTAAGACTCCATTAGGTCAGTAAGAACTCCTTTATTTGAATAGTAAGAAAAATTATTAATCCTTTTTTCCGAATTTATAGGAATCTTTTCCGATCAATGATTCCATGGAACAATGTTTTTTCCACTTTATAAAGAAAAATAATTTTGAGAACAGCAAAAGCAATGACGAACTTTTCGCGTTCTTTTCTCTTTCAAGAATTCAAATAAAAAGCGAACAATAAACAAACATTGTTTAAGTTTTCTGAAGCTTGCCCAGACTTAGCTTCAGCGCAAATGCGAGAAAACCTACCGTGAAATAAGCACCACATTATGCTCAGGACTTTGTACAAGCGGTGAAAGTACCACAAGTCCACCAGAATGGGATATTTTAGTTGCAACCATTTCAAAAGGCAACCACCACCATAAACCAAAAAAGTTTTCTCCACTTATTGTAACCTTTCTAAAAAGCGATCTGAAAATTTGAAAAAGAAAAGCTCATTGTTGGCTTTCATTGTTGCCTTATTTGTATCACTTAACTACATTTAGCGCAAATGTCTTTCAAATCAATCTACACCTAAAGCTGATAAGTAATATGAATCACAGAAATAGAATTCTCATAGATAAGTCGTTATGTCAAATAACGCCAAATATTTTAAAACTTTAAGCAATATCGCATGTGGCACTAAATAGCATCAAGAATTATTTAGAACAACGATACTATAATCAAAAGATGAAAAATCAAATCGGAAAGTTTCTGTTTCTTTTTCTTAAGAAATTTCGAGTTATACTCGGTAAAATTTATGATAGGAGTTTTAAAGAACACCCGAGAATATCTTAATTGGAAATTTTGTTCTTAATCAAATAAGAAAGTGAAATAAGCTAAGGTCATCTATAATTCTTCCGCCGAAACTTAAACCCAAATCAAATTTCGATCCAACTCCAACACCGTCTGAAATTGATCGAGTTGCTAATGTGAATAAAATATGACACGCAGAGTTAACGATTACTTTATTCACTCACTGTTTTCCAAATTATATGTAAGAGGGATCTGATTGACGATTTGTCTAAATTAAATCTCAAAATTAAGAAGTATTTGAGCTATTAAGGAAAACAGTTATTGGTCAACGAAAAAAGTGTTTATAGAAATTTAAAAGGCAACCACATTCCGCTACAAAACAACCAGTCCAGCTGTAAAAAGAAAGAGAGTTGAATTAGTGAACAGGTAAACAATGAGAAACTTATGGTTGTCTTTTCATTCTCAAAGATAAATAATAAATCATGCAACTTAAGATTAAAAGTTCTCTTAAATTTTATTTCAATCAATCATACTTTGACGTTATCTTGTCTTTGCTAACAACTACAATATCTTAACTGTTTATCAATTGTCCATTGATAAGATACTATCTGCACAACAAACAGTATGTTACTGTGGAAAATTGAACATACTTCAAATCTTTTTCTGAGCACTTTATCAAGAATAGCAAACATCATCATCGTCGAAAATGTTTCTAAATTTTTATAAACTGTGATTTAAGGAACAATCCATCGCTAGCGAACTAGTGACTCTTAACTTGAAATAGCAAACAGTACATTACGCGATAATGAAGCGATACATTTGTCAAATGAATTTGAAAAGGTATGTGGACTTGAAAATGCATTACAATTTTGGAAGTAACAATATCAAAATATAGTTGTAAATTAATCGTTATAGATCTTATCAATGCTAAGTAATCACTTTATGTTAAATAAATACAGAATCTGTACAATCGACTCAATTTGATTTTCAGACCTATTTTTCGACTTTTCACAAAGACAAATCAAAACTGAAAGAGAACTCCTTAACAGTTCCGAAAGTTAGTCTGTAGTCAAAATCAGGATGCGGTTTTCTCAAATAAATCATATGATAACTTTCGAGAATAACTCATAATCATATTAATTGGATGTTAGTTCAAAATCTTTATCGTTCTATTTACACAACTTCTAAATATTGTTTATAGGATAAATAAGAGATAAACGCCTAAATTTTCAATATCAGACAAATTAGTAAAATATATTATGTAGAAATTACTTCGACGAAATTTGAGAATTAAAATATGGAAAATTTATCCTATATTAAGCTTGTGATAACAAAAAGATTTGAAAATAATCAGATCGCTATAGTACAGAATAGTATGTTTGAACGATATGTTTTGAAAACAGATATTCAATTCGATGATAGTTCATGAATTTCACATGCTGACTCATTTTCAAACCCTTCTCATTTAAAATCTCGATTAGAGATAAACGCCTAAATCTTCAGCATCAAATTAGTAAAAAATAATCACCAGTAAATATTAAAAAGCCTGTTGAAATGATAATTTATTGCTTATTGCAATTATGTTTATATAAGCTTTTAGTTAAGCTGCGTAATTTGAAAAAATTCAAAAAATTTAGAGAACAAAACCCTAAAAAAAATTTTTAATATTTCGAAAATTAAGCAAATTTATTTCCTGTCCAAAGATTTTCAAATGATCCAAACATGGAAGTAAATTTCTCTAGAAGGTTTGATATTACAAAAACAAATTTCTTCATCTGTCTTGGGAAGAAATAAGAGCTTAATTATTAATATTCAAAAAAATCTACTGGACGGCTATTATTTGATGATACTACTTATCCTTCGACTCAAAATAGAAACAGTCAAAGCTAATGAATTAATCATAACAGAAAGTGATAAATAAATTTAATAATTAGAGGCATAGTGTTATTAGATGATAATCATCGCCAAATATATCAATGACTTAGCTTATGTCTTGCTTTGACCTGAAAGACCCTAAGACTCTAAATTGTTATTCCGACCATCGCGTAACAACAGATGTATGCTGAATAATCTTTCCAGATTTTCCATATTTATCAAATAAGGACAAGCAAAAAAACATTGATGGAAATGCCATGCCATTCTAGGTCTAGGTAGCCCTTTTATGCAGACTTAAACAAATCTTTTTTAAAAAAGATCGATTTCATACGATAAAGATCGTTATAACCAAAGCTGGAAATGAAGTTAATTGGAAACTGAACTGAAGAAAAAAAAATCAAAAATGGTATTATATGATGAATGACTAATATCATTCAAACATTTTGTTAATAGAGAAAAATACTTGCCTTTTCTATACTTGCCTTTTCTCAAATTTATATTTTAATTTGCATATTTGCATTGAAATAATGAATGAAACCTTTTTTTGAGATCTTATTAATAAAGAAATTACCGAATCATTAGTAATGGCTTCATTTATCCACGAATCTGATAATTAATTAATTATTAAATTTTAAACTTCGAAGTTTGAGAAAAATTAACATGCATCTCCGTCCAGTTTTTAGGGTATAATCATTCACTGTATGAAAAAACTGAATCAAGTACCAGTTGAAACTGTTGAATGACACTAAACAATATTTCTAAGGAAAACAAAAAATAAATAAACTAAAATATTGAAGAGAAAATCACAAAATACAATAGTCCTAATTAACAAAGAGAAAATGTTGAGAAATATAACTAACAGTAAATGAACTGCACCGCAGTATTTAAAATGGTCGGTGCAATTGTTGAAATCATTTCAGACGTTTCTTGTAGAGGGTAAAAGTGCGGACAACATGTAAAGGACAAATTAATAATTCTTGCACAGCAGGAATAAATTTTCAAATCTTTAACAAAAAAAAGAATAAAGGTATTTTCAAAAAGAAAAGAATAATCAAACGTGTTCGCTCGTTGATTCAATTCAGTTGGCACTGACAAAGGCGAAATAACGTACAATTTTTTTGTGGAAAAAGCAATTCTTTCCTTCTCAAAATATATGAATTACTTCAAATTGTTCTATGAATTAGTCTACTATCGCATGGGAAGTGCAGCAATTCTATGTAAATTTTAAATCCTTACAAAAGTATCATAAGGAATCAGAAGTATATTGAATCAAACATGAACTTTGATCCCCTTCCTTAGTGATATTTCATTTATCTTTGTAGAAATACAAAAATATATTTAAGGACGGAAAAGTTAACTTTCGTCTCATCTTTCTCAAGCTGCCATTAAGCATGTGTCCACAATTAAATGTCGAGAAATTTGCCGAGAAAAGTAAGAAAAAGAGAATTTGAAGTTGAAGAGAAATGAGAGCAGAGCAGAGATAGCCTTAATGACTATTAAAATTCTTTCGAAAACCGATAAAATGTAGCATACATTCAATACTTCCGGCTACTCTGATTTCAATCCTTTTATTAGCACTACTTCAGATTTGAGTACAGTCCTACGAATATTCATTGCATAATAACAAGAAAGGAAAGAGGGAGCGATCCTTTTTCATTAAGATCGATGCCATTTCAGTTCATTATTGACGGTATATATCATCGAAATTTGTCATTTAGGAAGTTGCATGTACTGTTTTTTGTGCTAAGTTTTAATATTCTAAAAAAGCTATTGCGCATATGCTCAGCACAAAGGAATCAGAGGAGTAGGAAAATTCCACCCGTAATGTAAAACTATCAGAAATTTGTCGTAGTCGAGAATATCGAACGAATTCAATTCATCAAAATAATAGAATAGAAAGAAAGCTACAACATATCGTAAACGAGACACAAAAACCTGCTAAATTTTTATTCCAGAACATTTGTGTTTCTTCCAAGTCTTATTAGTAGGATCATATGCTCATTAAGTGCAGCGAGAAGTGCAGAAATAATAAAATATGTGTTCAATTCAGTACAGCGCAAAATCATAAACTTCCTGAGAAATCATCGACTGAAATTTAATATTTTCTTTAATATCTCAAGAAAAAGAATTCTAGATGCCTAAAATTATGATCAATTAGAAATATGAAAAAAGAAATATGTGCATAATTAAAATGCGATAGAAAAAGTGAAAAAGCATATGAAATTAGAAATTCCTTATTGTTTAATGGCTTAAATAAGCACGATTATAAAATCGTAAAAAAAGGTACACGCATGGTATTCGCGAAGATCAAAGACTATGTTATTTCTGACACCAACTGATATAGAATGCAGATCTTTAAATTTTTTCAATTTGGATTAAAAAAACTCGTCATACGGAAGTCTTTATACTTTAAGTAATGAAAGTTAAGTTCAAAATTTTTTTTAATTTTAACTGACTCATTTGTTAATCCCAGTCATACAAATCAATCGAAAAGCACCATGCACAAATTATCCATTATGTTCACAACTACTGCACGCAAATTCTACATATAAAAAAAAATTCTATCAACATTTTACAAAAAAAATTGAAATATGCGATGCTGCTTATCTCTATCAAATTTCGTATGACTGTTTCACAAATTCATAATGTTACAGATGACTCAACAGAGGATGATGTGAAAGTAAATGGTTAATATCGTGAAAGTAAATTCATTTCGTAACAATTGTGCAAATGTATAGTGTCGCAAATATAAATCACAAGTCCCTGATCTGTAATCGCACACATTATGTAAATTAATTAATCAAGATTAAAATATTTATATATTTCCTCGTTTCAAATATGCAGTTGAACTAACCTATTTATGCGATATCCCTAAAGCCAAAATTAGCATCCACTTATTTTTAAGCATGCAATCTCAGAAATCTTGACATTGTGTGGCCCAGCTGTTTTATCAATATTGCTAAGCTATAATTTTTACTCAACTAAGGATAATGTCAGAATATTATATAACAGTTTTAAAAATGATACCAAAAACTGTTATATAAGTATTGTTTCTTTTTAACAAATGCTCAGTTATTCGATATTTTAAAAACAGTGTCTTCTTCTGTGATCGAATTGCTACAACAAAATACCGAATATAAAAGATATTAAGATCAATTTGATTTCGAATAGTCCAATGAAAATTTCGAGTTATCAAAAAGTTTGATCTACATAAGAAGTCAATAATTAAAATTATATTCGAATCATTGCCGAAACAGTAGATCATTATTACAAATAATGTGAAAAGATTTTTAATTTCTTAATCACGAAGTGCGAATTAACATCGGTAACGTAGAGAACGGTATAAGAGGAGTTGATGAATTTAGAGCTGACGCGATCGAATAACATTCCAAAGCTTCTTCAAAACGCCCGTCTTCCGATAGAATCATCCCAAGTGCTTGCCACGAATCATTGTGCAATGGATCAATCTGTACAACATCTCTGAAGAAAACGCACAAATTTTAGCCAAACAGAGTACATGAACGTGATATATAGAGAGAGCACAAACAAAGGCTTTAGAATAAATAAATGTTATGAAATTACCTAATTCAGAAGTAATACAGTGACTTGGGAAATGAACTTGGATCGAATAAAGACCTTTCATTACTTAATTAAAAATTTCGAATAATTTTCGACTAGTTGAAAACAAAACCATGAAGATTTCATTAAAACAGGTAAACATTAAATTCATTTCATTTAGAATAACTACAATAATTCAATCTAAAAAAATCAATGTTGCCTTTATTTTCAAAATTAGATGCATAATTTTTCGATTTCTTTAAACAATGACATCTTTATCTTCAATCATATCTAACCTTAACATTTTTTCAGCCATAGGAATATTACCCTCCAATCTGTAAATACGAGCTAAGTGCCGCAATGATGGCACATGAGAAGGTACCATTGCAAGTGCTCCCAGTAGTGAAGCTTTTGCATCACTTCGCAAATGCTCACATTTCGTAGCATTTTCACACTTAGCTGCTCGAGCTGCTAATAAACGGCCCTGAAGCAAAAACAGTCACAACTTTGCTGAAACATAAAAAGTAGCAACAAACACCATGTGGAGAAAAAAAATAAGAATTCTGTATACAGAAAATGATCTCATCTAAAGATTTATGTTGTGTTCTGAAACCTTTATATAGAGTATTTGATATGAATTTGGATATAGAGTAGACGCCTCCTCAATACATGACCATACATCTTCCACACGACCAAGATTAAGAAAAAGTTCAGCAAGTTCTAGCCAAATATTAGCCTAAAATAAATAAGAAGAAAATAAAATAAATGTGCTCTTATAAGATTTTGTAAAACAAAATAAAGAAAAAACGTAAAAAACCATATTTGATAAAGCTCTTTATTAAACAAAATATGTTGAGGTAAAAAAAAAGACAAGCAAGGAAAATTAGGAAAATGATCTGGCCTAACCATAAGAAAAAGTTATTAATCAATAAAGTAATACAGATACTTTCATTACAAAATGTGTTTCCATAGTTTTTGATTGCCTTGAACATAATGAAACTGTCGAAGTTCCGTAATCGGATGTCCCCTGAGCTGTAAATATAGATCCACTATCTAAAATATGTGAATCATAAACAAAATGGTATTTAAATAAACAAAGTGTCATTTAAACGAGCACATTAAAACTTTGTGCAAAGCTTCGTTGCCTTTTACATTTTAATCGCTAAAAAGTATAACTCACCGGTAACATCAGTTCCAATACTGGTAGACATGCTTGCAAGCCCAGAGGATGATAAAATACCCAATGAAGCAGCGGCAATAAATGGTGTTGTAGTTACAACATCACGACTGTTCATTGAGCGCAATAAACTTTCATTTCGTCCATTTTTCTGACTTTCATCGCTGGCTAAAAAGAAAACATTCGCAAAATCTATTTCATTCAATATTCTAATCCTACCATATTTGCAAGAATTCAAATAATTCAGGTCAATCTATGATGAATACGATAAAAATATAAAAACTATAGAAATAATAATAATCCTAACATTTCTATAATCTTATCAATTATAAATAAAAACAGAAAAAAAAAATAGTACCAATTCGTGAAATGTATGTGTTGGATTCTTCAAAAAGACTTGTCTCTCGACTTTTCCAGAAATATAATAAGTGTTGTGATGATGTTAAGGCTTCATCGACACGACCTTTATTTACAATATAAATAACAAATTTATAGTTTCCCATGAATTTATCGAAAAGCTTAACTGCTGCTATATTTCGATCGAAACAATAACGACTCCTTTTTCAAGTTATAAAATTTGTTTCAGAGTAAGAAGAGTTATGTGAAAGCAATATCAGTTTTTTCCAATTTTTCAGGGAATTGAAAAATTACCGAATTTAACTTCAAGCAATAATTTGAGCACAGTAAGTGAATAATTGGTTGGAAAATCCTCTAAAGCATCGATAACAAGTTCGAGTGCTGCTTTGTAATCTTTCTGGGCAGTAAAAATTAATGCAAGAAGCATCACTGCTGGCGGCATTTCTGGATTTAATTCCAGGGTTCTTTCACACCAATCACGAGCTACTTGCAAATTGCGAGCTTAAAGGCATTTTCAAAACCAGAAAAAAGAATATGCATTCAAATTTTAGATTTCGCCTGACCAAGAATAAATTACAAATTTTTCCTGTAAAAGCAAAATAAATTTCACTTTTAAGTTATGATAATAAGTCTATATCTTAAAAATCAACATTTCAAATTCGCCGTCCTTTTCTGTAGTTCAACTGTCGTATGCAACTTTTTAAAAAATTGAAAAATACCAATACATCTTTCAATAATTTTCTCAAGAATAGAAAATTTTCACCGATAGCATGCTGTCGGGCACAATAATAATGAATCAAGTTATCATGCGGATCCATCGCTGCAGCATTTTCAAATATTTTTATCACTTTCAATTGCATTTCATTTCGATTGTTGTTACCGAAGTACCGTTTCTGCTTTTATGCTTGAAAAAATTCAACTATTTGGATGATAGAATTATGGAATCAGATATTCGAAATGTAACAGAACCAATTTTTGGAAGGTTACTGAAATGTTTATATATTTCGTATTATTCTTCACATATTTAATAATCTATTGATCATCTTTGCAAATGAAGCAAAATCAGATATTTATTCTTGAAAATCTTTATCCTATTCAACAAAAAAGGACATTCTTTCAACTAAAAAAAAGAGCTCCATGCTAAAAACTTTAGACAAACAAGTGATTTTGCTCATTCATAACTTCAGCAAACATAAATGAATAAGTGAATATGAAAGAGATAACTTAGATAGCTAATTCATACCTTAGTGCAATAGCTTTCAGTAGCAAACATCGCCCAAAAAGCCAATTTCCTTCGCATAACTTGATAGCTTTTTCAGCATGAATTATAGCTGAAACCAATCATATATTGCTTTTCAAAAAAAAAAAGAGCATAAATA
This sequence comes from Dirofilaria repens, assembly GCA_008729115.1. Lineage (NCBI taxonomy): Eukaryota > Metazoa > Nematoda > Chromadorea > Rhabditida > Onchocercidae > Dirofilaria > Dirofilaria repens. The sequence continues at coordinate 718,845 of SNRZ01000004.1, read as the reverse complement.
TTATTAAGTTACTGAAAATAATTTTTCGAAATGGCACTACTGATTAAAGATTTTTAGAAAAAAAAATTACTTTGTATTCTCTGAAATGCAAATTTTTGTAAGCTAAAATGTGGTTCAAAATAATTCTTTTATTCTCTAACCATCATCATATTGGCCAAGATGCTCAAGCGCAATATTGGCTGCAAAAAGATGTTGTGTAATCGCATCATCATTATATTGCTCGATAACTAAACAATGTGACAATATTCTTGAAGCTCTTACATATCTTCCATGGCAAAGTAACGTCAAGGCGAACTGAAACCTAGAAAAGTGGACATATTTTTGAGACTATAGCATCTAGAAAAGTGTTTAAAATTTTTCAACCAGAAAGTTAATATACTTACCATAAATATTTGTCTTCGTTTGCAAATTTCATTGCTTTTTCATGAATACTTGATAAAAGTTCATACTGTCGTAGAGCCGATAACACCTGAATGGATATCTTAAATTTTCTAAATATTTCCAGAAACATTTACAGTAATCTGTTAGTATTAGGGGGGATATTGCTGTTGAAATACAAATATTTTACTTTTTCTTATTACAATTTATAGATAATTTACAATACAATAGAGGAATTTTCTGAAAATTACAATGATTAGAATCAAAAATCGGAAAACAGTTACTTTAGAAAAGAATTACGAAATCAAACATTAATATAAAGTTTATATATATAAAGCGATGAAACAAATGATTTAAACAGCTTATTATGCTCATTTAGCATGACAAAATTATTTGATCTTAAGGCATTTCGAAATTACATTTTAATTTCACTCCATAAGTAACTGGTCTAAACTTAATTATTCGGAATTTCGTCACCATTTTCCGAAATAATTTTTGATTTTGATATTGCAGTACTTGTAAAATAGAAAAATCTTAAGAACAGTAGAACTTTTGCATACTAGGTGATAAAACTTGAGGAGAAATTATGCATATTATGCATAGAATCTTTTAGGAAGTCCATGCATAATTTGTTTGTACAATTATTTTTAAAATGAAAATAATTCTTGAGTTAATCAGTAAACTATTGGTCGAAAACATAAAGCAATTTAAATGTTTTAAGCAAAGTGTAGAATCGAACCAATGTGAGCAAACTGTACACTGATTTGGCTACGTGTAGTGAATTTTGACGATTGGCCGTTAACTCTTTGACTCGATTCAGTACAACGTCTTTTGTCGCCTGAACCTAAAATAAAGTAGTTTCCAAAGAAAATATTTCATTGCTATTAATATATTTTTCAGAATATATGAAATTAGAAACAATAATTTATTCACCTCGCTAATTAGTAATAACAATAAGATTTCCTCAATCCTTGAAGTTGGTGAAAAATAATTCTTGTGTGATCCAGTATAAAATCTACAAAAAATTTAATTGCAACTACTTTAAAACTAAAAACAAAAACGAATCCTATGACGAGACAATTTAAATGGAATGAATCGAAAAATTATGTGAATACAATAGAGTGTTTATTGAATACCTTTTTGTAATTGTAATGAATCCAAAAAAATTTTCTTTCATTGCCCAAAAATACAGATTGTGGTGGATTGAATTTTAGGAAAATGCTATGCTTTAGATTATTTGTTTATCAGAAAACAGCTAATATTACTGGTGAATTTTTCAAATTTTCCCTAATCGACCACTAAAATAAATCGATTTATTAGAAACCTTAGATTTTGTGATTTTGTGTTAACAGACTGTGATTCCATGTAACCCGAATCCGGCATACCTCTAATTAACACTTCTGCTAACTGTCGACTTAATCTGAAAATCTGGTTGGTCATAAAATGAAAAAATAAACTTGTATGAAAACACAAAAAAAAACAATTGCTTAACCTTTCTGCGGACTTTCATAATCAAACCCAACCAACTTTTAAAGTTGGAAAATGAAATGAAAGTATTACATACCTTTGTTGCAATTTCTCACCAACTACTTTATCGCTTAATGATGTCATAATCCGACGATACCATTCAATTCCTTCATCATCCCATAGTCTATCAATTAAATTATGTTTTAGACGCAATAAGGGTACTCTTTCTAGTGTTGTTTCCAACAGTTTCCTGTAAAATATTTGAATATAAAATGATTTTATTACAAGTGTTGCATTACAGTTTTGTTAGAGTTAGTGATATAAATTAAATAATCTTGTACTTCTTTATGCTTACATAATTAATTTGTTTCAATGAATTGAAAAATAAGATAGAGAGGAATGATGTGACAAAATTGTAAGGAATATGAAGTAAAATGGTACAATTACCCATTCTATCGAAATACTGTTTTCCATTCGTTCCATTGACACTTGTCGAAAGCATACCACTTCCTAAAGTTTTATAACAGAAATAAAATCAAAACTTTAATGATTTGTAAATATAAAGAAAAGTACTGACTACTTTGTAAATTTATTGATTTCTCGAGCTCTTGGATATATGATATTGCAAGTTCAGCCGACTTTTCAAAACAAAAAAGTGCTCTCATCCGAGATTTGTCCAAATCTGGCTTTTTCAACTGCTTTATCGTGGCCTCTATGGAAAATCCTTCAAAATCATAGCTGAACGAATTTTCTTCAATTAAAAATAGAAATGTATATTTTTTAAATGTATTAATCGAGATATAACGTTTAAAGATATTTAATAGATTTCTTCTATTTGAAAATATAAAGTCCTTGAAGTCGTCGTATGGAATTTCCGAATGAATAAATTTCTGTCTTTTCTCTCAACTCTTCATTATTTTTTAATAAAAGCACAAAGTTTTCAGTGTATCTAAAATTACCCATCTTTATAGATTCTCCAAAGAAATTCAATCGTTCAAAAAACTAAAACCTTTTATGGCGTAAGCTTCGGCGACCAAGCGCAAATCGCGCAATGATTCAAACGGTGTGTCACCAAATTCCAATCGAGAATTTTCAATGTCTTGCATCGCTTGCTCATATTCTGCGCTGTAAAAAAGTAACTCTGGTGAACATAAAATTCAACAATTCGATTCAAAGAACTTTCCAAGTCTCCAAACAAATAAATTGTCGATTTTTCTGCCAATGAAGGTTGCACTAACAGAAACACCAGACTACAATTCAGAAAAATAATGTAAGAAAGTAATCTTATATCATAATCTCGTGTTACCTATTATATAGACGAGAAAGAATAATTTTATGTCTAATTTCAATGGAAATGATGTAGAATACCAATAATAATGTAATTTTGCAAGAAGCAAATTCGCTTCCAAATAAATTGTCGATTTTTCTGCCAATGAAGACTGTAGTGTATTATTTAGAAGCCTTGCTGCTTTTTCCAAATCTTTCTTATTTTCTGTTTTCGATTCCAGATATTCTGAAAAAAGATGCTTCTTTGTTCAAAAAAGAATCCAAAAAAACGAAAATTTATTAAATCGGCTTATAATATTCTTATCAAGAGAGTCTTATCAGAATATGGACGAAGTATTTACATGCGTCAAAAAAAAAATGAATTTCATAAGCATACAGCAATAAACTGCCAGCTTATCTGTTCTCTTTAATTTTCGGAAATTTACCCGAGTTTTGGTCGATAAATGATTCGATAATATATTCTGCTTGCAACAAATCTCCATACTGTTGCATCCCACTATTTTTGCAGCGCACAGAAAGCAGCACATCACCCAGTTTTCTCCAGTTACACTCCGAACGACATTTATCCACTTCCGCTTCCAATCTGCTTCCCTTCAGTTTCGAGCTCATTAGTTCTGAAGGGATTCTCGCTCAGATACCACTGAGTCCTATCAGTATGTCTTATACAGAAACATGGATATATTTTATAGATTAAAATAAATATATATCTGTCTACATTATTGTATTTAGTAATGAATGTCCGTTCATTTCATTTTAGTGAATTTTTTATTCATTTCCTTTTCTTAGCTATTTATTTCTATTCATTCTTACATGATTTTTTTAAAGGCTCGAAATCAGTGAAAAGTTCATATATATAGACAAAGAGCAATGTGTAACACGCGCAATTAGCTGTTCAATAAATTCGTACGTAACGCATAATTTACGCATATAAGTGATTTTAAAATTAGTGACAAAAAACTTGATTCAAAAAAAAAATGATGGACGAATGAAGACATACATGATTTTGCATGAGAAATCTAACAGCCAAAAACGCTGCTATCAATTTACCAAAAGGATATACTCATTCATCTAATAACTCCGAAGATTACCGTATAGCCAGGAAAAGGACACGGAAACAATTTTTGCCAATTTTCAAACAGAAAATCCTAAACGGGAAAGACTTACAGATAGCATTATGATTGGTTTCATTTGTAAAAATATCATATGTATCAAGATGATCGATATAGCTCCAATTACAATATTTGTGTAACTAATATACATATGTTGGTATATATTATGAAACATTATTTCGAGAAAGAACTTCAAAATTCTGAATGTTTATAGAAAATGAAGAAACTGTAGTCATCAATCGAATTTCTTCTTAACTTGAAAAATGAAATGTTATACGGAACGGAATTTTCGACAAACACTGAACAATTAATATCAATATGTGATCTGCGGAAGCGAATCGCAAATAGAATACAAACCGATGATGTAATGCTCGTCTTTTCATTTAGTCTATAGATTGCACCTTGCAAAACTTTGAGTACTCACATTTGTTTATCAACAGCTTTGTACAACATCGACTCATACATTATAAACTGTGGGGAAATGTGGGATAATGCAGTGACTATCTAACTTCTCGGCTTTACTCTTTTTGACTTACTGTTTTTGTAGGATTTATGCGACAGTTCCTACTCCTATTTCACGAAAAAGAAAATGCATGCAGTATAAATGGAGTGGAAAATTATTCGTTTCACATCAGCAATAACATATATCTATCCCATTCCAGCAATAACATATACCACATCAGCCAAAAAACTGTCAACCTCTTCGCTTTGAAATGTAAAAAAATTAAAAAGTATTGACACTACAACATTAGTAATGTAATATGTTTACATCTATCACCATCTATACTGCAACAAAATATAATACATACTCATAAGCCTATCGAGTTTAAATGGAAACATTATATTTCCTGTATTCAATACCTAACATACTCTCACACGAAAAATAATTCTATCCTTGATCTGTGACAAAAATAATATGGACATATTATCACCATAGTTAATGAATTGATATGTCTATCGATAAATATAAATAGAGAAAGGAGACGTTGATCTATTTTAATAAGATTGTTTAATTTTCTAAATAATTTCTAATAATAACTAATTACGGCAAATGAATCATCGATTATGTCAATGGGTGAATTTTGCTATTGTAAGATTCTATTACACAAAAAGATTGCAAAGATTCCATCGACTTTCATGCCTTATTAATCCATTAATTAATTACAGAATTCTTTAACTTAATTTGCAGTGATTGGAAATAAAAAAAACTGAAATATTTGTCTCAACATAAAACTGAAATACTTGTCTCAATCATTTTTTCTTCTGTTGATGCTAGCTATTTTAAAATCTTTTAATCATTGTTATGATTTCATGATTATATTCTCCGTATTAGTTTGAATTCTTAATATTTTCGCTTGAAAATCAATTTGGAAATAATCTTGAATACTTGACTGCTCTGCTTACCAAATGATACTATCATTAACAGAAATTCCATTTGTATTCTATGAAACCCAAGAAACATTGCAGTGATCTATCATCTTGTTTTCTGGGGTGATTATTTTATGGTCCATTTTTTACAGTTTATTAAATTGAAAATCTTCAAACAGTAAAAAAAATCAAGGATTTAATTTGTAGGAATGACAGAAATCGTCGGACTGTTTCACGAAAACTTCTGAACTATCTCTATCAAATTATAAATATTTCGACAGTTTTTATCGAAAGCATTTGGAAATTTGAATATTACAGTAACTTAACTAGATTTTATAATTTTAATATATTCATTTATTTCTGTTTGATTAAACGACATGCTTTGGCAGTTACAATCTTTTTATTTATTTTTTTTCAGGAATACTCTTCCGCACATATTCATAATATAACTTCTATAACTATCGTTATCATCATTAAGATTGCATTAAATAATTTACTGAATAGTGATAGCGAGTGCATTCTGGCGAGATGATTGTAGAGACGTAGAAAAAACGTGGCATATCAATGGTTGATATTATGGTTAGAATATTACTGAGAATTGCTAACTATAAGAATCGATGCCATCTGACGTTTTTGTCATTTTAAATTTGATGATAAAACGCTAACAATTATGACGAAAACTTTTAAAGCTTTATGCGGGATGGAATGTCTGAAAAATATTCACATTGATGAAATGAAAAAGCTTTTTGAGAAGCAAAAGACTTTGAAATTCCGATATTGAAACAAAAGAATATTTCAAGAAAATATTTAATATTTCCAAAATAAACGAATGATGATCGATGAACATAAATCAAGTGATAAAACCAAGGAACAGCGAACGGAAAAGAGATGATAAAAAGGAAAGAATGAGTATAATGAACTGATTAAATCATTTTACTGCTTTTCAACGAATGAAAAAAAAATTTCAAGAGATGGAATCGTTTTATTTCGAGAGTGATCCATTGTAGCACGCCATCATCACGACTTATTATTACATAATAGCAAACTTCTTCCATTGTTACTTCATTGTTATATTAAAGAGAGTTCCCAACCATCAAAAATAATATTCAAACTATAATATCCTTTCCGAAGTCTGTCTTAAAAAATTTTTACTTTCCGGTATTTCCAGCAATATTTCTCTCTTCATCTTATCCGACTTTTTAACTCTTAAAGATAGTGAATGAAGTAATATGTTTAGCTTACTGTTAAGATCATATTTACAAACTATACTGATCTGCAACCTTTAATAGAGAAAAAAGAAAGAACAGAAGATTATTGAATAAATGATGTCGCAATTAAATATATCTATAAAGCATTTTCTGGTTAACAATTTTCACACATCATGATCTTTTCTTAATTCTGGAACGATTAATAATTGAATTCAAGTATGCAATTTCATAATATTGATAAATATTAAAAAAGAATACAAATTTACTTATGAAATCACTCTGAATGGTTAAAGATACTAAAGAATCCGTTAATATCCATCAGACGGAGTCATTTCGTTTAGCTTATGGATAAAATTTAGCTATGTAAATGTGTTCTAGATGAAAAAGTACAATGATAAAATTGAAATTAATGTTAAATCATCCAAAAAAAAAAAGAGAATAAGAGAATGAGGGAGGATATTCAGTAAACCATAATCAAAAAGTTCATTAAAAAAAGGAATGAATGAAATTACCTTCGAGATATATGTGATGTTAGTGTATCAAAAATTTTTCTAAACTAAATAGATATCACTTCGCGTTTATATCGAAAAGCTGTTAGTGATGAAAATGTGTAATTGAACTCTCTTAGTATAAATAGTAAATAATAGCAAGTTTTATAAAATGATATATAATATGATGAGCTTAATGAAGCAAATTTATAAATAATTTCGAAAAAAACTGAAGTTTTCAATATAGCAAGGAAAAGTTACAACAATCATTAAAAATAATACCGCACCTAAGCATTTAAGCAACAATATGAGAAGATTTGAAGGAAAGGACGAAGAACTTCGTAATAAATTGAGATTAAACAAAATGCTTTTTTTTAATTAAATTGATATGACTTTATTAATTTTAAACATGAATTTAATAATATATTTCATGGAAATATTTTTGTCCTTTAAGGTAATCAGATATCTAACTACTGTTGAAAAATTACTGATGATGTATTTAGCAGATAAGAACGCACAATTGTTCTCAGCTTTTCGTTCTCCCGGAGAATATAAAAAAGAAGCCGAAAATACAGAACTCTTGTTAAGCGAATCAAGCAAGCTATTAAAACAAAATTTTATGTTATATCCGATATTAAAAACTAATTTTTTCAAAAAATAGATAATCTGTATCATTTCAATCCTAAAATTTAGTAAATACAATTTTTTTAACTTTCCAGAAAAATGATTCTCAAAAGAACCATGACCATCCGATAAAGAATCAAAATTTTAAGGCAGAATATTTTAAAAAACCTTCCCAAAACTTCATCCGTTATTATGAATATAATTATATTTGATTTGAAATTCTAAATCCTATTTTAATTCGCTGCGATGTGAATTGCTAAGTACCGTGAAAGTTTTCTTGAGCGACAAATGAAGCATTCAATTGAATCGATGCAATATCTCAGAAGAAAAAGTTCAGTAACATAGCAAGAATAATCGTAACCATTATTTCCATCTCTGATAAATTTCTTCTATTGGAATATTATTCTCTCTTACTCCTCTTTACATATACCTCCAGCAATTCGCCTTATTACAGTATAGTATTAAACACAAAAATTAAATAGAATTTCTCTACAATACACTATTTTTGTCATTTTAGAAGCCAAGAGCAATTTCGTAAAAAATTTATCGTAGTCAGAAACCTCCGAATTATGAAAAAATCGATTCTTTCTGATTAAATGGATAGATAATGTTCTTTTCGAGATTCCCATTTATTTATCACATTTACGTCTACACACAGATAATATCATCTTCTCCATAAAACGAATAAGAATAATTAGCAAAACTATGGTTAAATGGGCTCAGTACGTAAGAACTCATTCAATTTCGTTAAACTTCAAATTAAGAGATTTCATTAAAAAATTCATTATAATTTATGTAATTTAGGAAATGTTGACTTCTGGCTTTCACCCAATCTAATACTTTGAGCTTTCCGTTCTAATCAAGTAGTTACTGCCAAATTATTGATCAAAACCAGAGAAATATACTTCGGATACTTCAGAAGACTAACAATAAAGAAAGATTCTCGATAAATTCTGATCCTTTCTAGAAATCTTTACAAATTCAAGAACTCATTCCAATTTTTCTTATTCAAGGTTACAGATTTTTCCCGTCAAAATCTACTTGAGTCAAGACCGAAAATACCAAACGGGTTGATATAAACGACTTAAATTGATTAGCAATATCATGACGAGAACAGAAGAAGACCGTAATATGAACAATATAAAAGAATAAAATTCGGTAATCACTGATAATGTTAAGAATGTAACCATGCAGCCTAAAAGTTTTATGTCTTTTTTATGCTCTATATTGCAGTTGTTATTTTAAACGAACTAAAAAATATTTCCTTTCAATAATATTCAAAAAACATGTAGATTTATTAAATTAAATTACAGAGGAGATATATAATCCAGAAGGTATTATGATCAAATCAAAGCACTAACATTTTAATGTGTACCAGGTGTGGCTCTTTACCACGAATGCTTTATGATAAAATACTTAAAAAAACCTGCTAAATCTTGATAAAAGTTTTAATATTTAATATATAGTTTGATTCTAATAAAAATTCTTCAACAAAATTTAAAATTTATAAAATTTTCCGATCTTCAAAAAAAGAAACGATATTGCTATGACGTGGTAAAAAGACTCCAAATACACAAATACAAAATTAGATAGGATGAGAGCAAGGAACATGCAGATGATTACAGTAAGATCAGAAGTCATAATATATATCTGGCGAATCTATCAATATCTATATCAAGCCCTAAAAACTTTAAAAATTAGAATGAGCTGGACAACAGTTGTTTTCTCAATCCGATGTATCACCTGAAAAAAGTGAAAAAGGTGATGCTAGTAAAATTTAAGTCTGAATGCTCTAAAGCCAGATTTTATTATCTCGATTCATATCTTCATATAATTAATTATTCGATTCATTTCATTTATGCCTTTTTTCTGAACTATTTATGAAGACTTTTCTTGTCTAAATATTTCACAAGAACGATTTCAACTGCATAAAAATTGGATAAAATAGACTACAGCAAGACAAACTTATGTAGTCATGGAATGTTGATAAAAATTCTATGAAATGTAAATACTTTAATTAGTTTTGCATGTATGAGACCGATCTAGAGGTAGTCAAAATTGATCAGCACTAAAGCGCCTCGAGGAAAGAAAAATGAAATGTTGTGAATGCATTTTTTGGAAGCTTGTAATACATATTTTAATGTTCAAACAATTGCCTAAATACCTCACCCATTCAGCAGATAAGTTTTATAGATGCTTTATAATCATATCACATTGAAGCTTTAAAGTAATATAAACAAGCCTTACGATATATCTTAAAAGTATATCCGCCGATTCCCCAACATTTAAAGATAACTTAGTTTCAGAAATCCTAAAAATCATAAAAATATCCCTCGATAATGTTTTTTATTGCAACAAAAATTCACAAGCAGTGCAATTTAAGCGCTAATATCTGGCAGCGAAGATAATGAACAATCAACTGATGATTACTAATTTAAAGATCCACGACATCCAGGTGCTCCACATAAGCAATCAATTTTATCTTCTTCAATCGGAAACTTGTAGTCGTATGTTATTTCATCGCCTTTACTGATTGGCAATTTGCTATAAATAACAATTCGTTTTTCACCATCCACTACAACAATTTTTGCGTAACAGTTTGGTTGGCATGAATGATTTATGAACCGCGCCAAATTTCCCATTTGTGTAGCATCGATAACCTGTAAAATTCATTTGAAAAATAAATCAAATTTAGATCATAGAAATATTTCGATATCGAGAACAATACCGATAATGAAAAACTTTTTCAATATATATTCGAATTTCTCACAACGATATTGTTATCATGTTTTACAAATAGTTAAATTTTCTAGAAAATAAACTAGCTTACATTATCAGAGTCAATGCGGAATAAATAGCTTGAACCCATGCCACGTCTCTCATAACGTTTCTCGCGTTCATCCGCCACTGTCGGCCGTATTTTCTGTCCGATATATTCAACAATCATTTCATCCGGAGCAATTGCTTCCAATGCATATAAACCCCAACCATGAATACGAGATCGGGCAAATTTGATTAACTTTTTACGGAACTGAAAATAAGTTTCTGATCCAAAAGTAAAAAAATGCATAATATCAGGATTTAGAAATTAAAATACTTTCATCTGCTTATTAAATATGAACATATCGTTTATACAATGGAATAAATTTTTTGAGAATTATTAAAATACAGCTTAATTTTTAATTTAAATTCTTCAAAATGCAGTTATCACTGTTATAATTTTTGAAGTATTTCTATATATATAGTAATTCCGAGCTGGGTCCTTGGAAACAAAATCTTGGAAAATATATTATTACAACGAGAAAAAAATTAAGAACAAAATAAAAGAAAACTAGCTTATACGATTTTCACATCTCAATGCTTATTCTTCTGCTGAATAATTTCCGATTATTATAATTGTAAACAACATACATAACAACTAAACAATGACAACTACATCGGTAGTGTTCTAAAAATTGTTTTCAAATTATCTAAAATATTTTGCTTTTGTAAGGAAACAACATTCAAAATCATTAAAACCTGTAAATAATCAACAAATTTAATTTTTTTTAAATTCCCCATTCATTAATAAGAATTTGAAATTTTCCTTCAAAATAAAATTCAAATAATTTACCTTCAATTGGTTGACTTTAAATATATCTGATGACGTATCACCCATTGATGTTAATAAACGACGATTCATGCTTCGAGCTTCTCGTGTAGATTGCACCAGATATCGAGCTTTTTTCATCATCCTATAAATGTAAATATACACCATCTCACTCTCATTAAAGAATTTTCACTGGTAACTGTATCTTACAAGTAATATGCAAATCAGCATCTTCCCTTTATTAGACTGTATTCTTTATTTATTAATGAACAGTATTTTAACGATTTTTCATTAAAATGGTTATATATAAGGATAAAAATCATAGATAAAATATATCAGTCTTAGTCTATTCAATCATCAGCAATTCACGACTGTCACTAACGGACATCAGTGCAATTCATTCTTATATGTTTTTGATTTTTCACTTCAATAAATACTAATTTTTGATAAAACTGCTAGCAATTTCGTAACAAGTAAATATTAAATATGATACTTAATTTACAAACCTTTTCACTTATTTCCGTTAAAAAAACATCCGGTCGTCGTAAAATACCCCTCTTTTCTTTGTGGGATAATTTATAATAACCTTCTGTACGAGCACATCCCGATGAATGAGGTATTATACCTTCCAACTGTAGAAAAAAAATAGAACTGATATAAAATATGTATGCGTCACATTGCAGTTTCTAGGAACTTTATTAATCTAAAAAATTTCATGGGTTTTTGAGCATTTCTTTCCTATTTTTAAAAAAAAACAAGAACTTACCTCAAGATCATCATAATAGTAAATATTTTTCCCAATTTTCTTCGGTTTATCCTATAAAATTAATATTAATAAGAAAAAGTAAGGTATGTATTCTTTATACTACTAATCAAAATTTTTTATCGTTGTACAATAAAATAATCAATAAAATGAATTTAAATTTATTTGAATTTCTGACCAATAGATGAACTTCTGGCACTTTTCGCGGTGGTACCCAATACAATTTCCTTTTCCATGTTGCCGTCCCTTCATTCTGCATTTCATGAAATGCTTTTTCCAAAACATCAAGTCTTCTGCATCTAGACCTTCCTTGAAAAAGAATCAAATCTATATCACGAAAAATAAAATAATCATTTTCAAGTCTTATTTTTAATACACCATCCCTTTATTTTAAATTCCATTATAAATTAGTGAACTCAAAATTCGAATAAAACTAACTTTTTCAACTTCCAGAAATCTCCTTTTCTTCTTTATCGGTTCTTTTCTCCATTTTTTGTAGGTTTCCAACTTGTCTCCCACGCAAGCTGTTCTACATCAACGGGTGGTGGAAGTAGCGAAGCAAGTTCATTTCGATAGCATCGTTTCTTTATTTTTGCTACAGTTTTGAAAACTTTTATTTCTGATTCCTGAGGTATTTTGATACTTAAAAATATTTATAAACAAAATCAATTTGAAATTGTGCATCGAAAAGAACTTAGGCGTCGCACTGTTCTTTTTTTTTTGTTATATCACTGGACAATGAATTACTCAAGAATGAATTACTTATAACTAATAGTATTACCATACCACTTTTATCTTGTATATGTTGCAGCAATGTTTCTTTTGATTTTCCAAATTTTTTCGTTTTATAGAACTCTAAGGACGTCGTTTCGCTATCACAGTACGCTGATATGTTTTCTTCAAATTCTTTCTTCAGTTGTTCTAATAACTCTACTGGAAGGTAGCAGTGATCGTTGAAATATCCTTCCATATTGGCGATCCCGAATACCTTAATAGGATATTCAATTAATGCGATTCAACGATTTCAACTAGAAAACTTAAAATTCTTGATGCTGATTATGCGCAAAAGCAAATATACAACTGATTAACTACTTACGAGGAGTTTTATGAGACTGTTATTAAATGACTGACACTAAACAAGTCTTTCTTCATCATAAGACATGGATAAAAAAAGAATGAATGAAAATAGTGATACTGAAGATTCACCTCATATTTGATTCCTAAACATAAAAAGTGAAAAACTTTTCGAAAAAATTCTTTGCACTAATTTTATGAAATTCCAAAAAATATGATAGTCAAGTCGAATCATTTACAAAAATAGTTGTGAAACTTTTACCTTTTTATTTCTCGTCTGCAATTCTTCAGTAAATTTATCTTGTTCTATCAAGTGAGATGCTGCTGCACAATTGCTACAATTTATTCATTAATAAATAAAATACTTTAAATATATTCCGCAGTCCAACTGCTTTTAAATAAAAAACATACACTTACATGGACAACCATTTTTTTCTCAGAAAATATTTTAATGCAAATCTTCAAGAAGAAACTAACAAAAAGATGCAAACCTTAATGATTTAATTCCATCACAAGCTCCAGTTTCAGTTTTGACGAATAACATCTGTTCTTTAATTCCTTAAAGATCAAAATTAAATCTCTTTTGCAAAGAAAATAAGATACTATCCTTTAATAGGTATTCAAACTATATAAGGGGTAAAAACTTATTACATACATATATGCTCATATATGCTAAAATTTGGAAAGAAATATTTTTAATTAAAGAAAAAACATTCAAAAAAGTATTGTTAAGAAATAAAGAGTTTACGTATGAGTTTAAAAAAATTCTTAAAATTATCACAAAAAAAACTTTCATATTTCAATCTAAATCATTTATGTTATTCTGATTAACATGAAATATTTTGCTAACCAGAATATGCTGATAATTTGCTAACTACACAAATTTCATCAAAATCCTTTTCGACATGCTCCTGTTCTTCCTGCTGTTCTTCCTCTTCGTCCACTTCTTCCTCTTCATCTTCATCTTCTTCACTTGTTGATCCATCAGTTTGTGTCAAAGTTCCAGAACTAAAATGTTTTCTTATCGAAAGTGTCCGACTTGAACGATTTGTTGAGCATGTAGATTCACTTCCATTCATGCTTCTAAAAATCATTCAACAGTTATTTCTTTATAAACAAAATAAGAAATATGAAATAAGCCTACTGAAGTTCGAAATCAAAAAGCAATATATAAAAGAAAATTCCTTCAAACGTTCCTTTAAATGAATCCTAATATGAGTGTTCAGAAACATAATATGTTTATTTTACTCAAACTCAACAATCATAACTCTAGTTTGCTTCTCTTGAATGGAATGTAGATTTTAAACCTGACTTTTACTCACGTTATTTTAAGTGTTGAAATGGATTTCTATCTCTGACAGTCATTGGTATTAAATTTCATAAAACAGAGATAAACCACTCCTTTTCAGTAGTAATAATCAATTAAATAATACCGTTCATTTTCACTTTTAGCTTCTTCATCATCTGAACTTCTTCCTGGAGCTAAGCTACTTTCACTCCGATTCTGGCTTTCGCTTCTTTCATAGCTTCGATTTGATTCTGGAGTTCTGTCACTTCTTGTATGTGAATAGGCAGAACAAAAAGATTTGCAACTACTACTTCTGGATCGTTGTTTTCGTTTCGGTGATAAGTGCACTTGTTTCTGGAAACTGCTTTTAGACTAAAGATAATTTATAAATATAAAATGGAAAAAATATGCGTTAGTTGAAAAAGAATGAAAAAGAAAAATTTTTTATATCAATTACGAAACAAAAATATGTAATTTAATTTAGTAATAAAAAGACTACTTTATTTGTTGAGGACGATAAAGAGTACCTTATTTGATGTTCAAAATGTAAGAATTTTATAATCAAAGAAAGCGTACAAACAAATAAAAAAGCAATCTTTATAACGAAAAAGATATTAAATTTCATTTTATAATATGTATCATAAACAACCAAATTGAATAATTTACTAATAATTATAAAAATAGGGAAATAATCAACTTTTTTGAAACTGGGCATATTTCGCGCAATGCCCAAACCTTTGAAGAATAATCCGGTGCCCAATAATGCCACTGTGTCGGGACCAAATGCTGCCGACATTTCAGCCTTTGTTTGTTCAGTTACTTGTCGAACGATTTCATTCAGTGAGTCTTTTGAACTGATAAACATAGTAAATTTCAGAAAATATAAACATTATTTCAAAGAAAACTTGGAAATATAAATACTATTATGTCAATATATAGCATTTTGAATTTATTACAACAAATAATTTAAATGACTCCTGGTTTCTGTGTAATACCAATGCATCTTTCTCTCTGAATAAACTGAATAAATCAATTTAATCGTCGATAGATTATTTTCAGCACTTTTTTATATGTTCAAACAAACCGAAACTAAAACGACTTAACTCAAAGAAATTCTACCTTACAGTTTGCTTGTCTAATAGCATGCAGGATTTATCTGTTGTTAGCATTGGGATATCGGTAGCAGCGTCTTTTGTCTCGGTTTGCCAAGAATCATCATCTTGCTCCTGAAGAAAGATAAAAGATTGATAAGATCTGAATTAAAATTTTTTTATTGTTTCTTTTAAATCGGGTATTTATAAAATTTATTAAATCATTTCATTTTGGCTTAGGAATTTCGCCATCAATAAAATGACCTGAATGGTAGCTTTTCTAACATTGCGCTAAATTAAAAAATATGAATTTTGAAAAATACATTACAAAGTTGGAAAATACAAAATTAAGCTCAACATATATCCATTAAAAGTTGCGCTGCATATTTTTTCAAAATAATGCTGTGGAAAATATTAATGATTAAGATATGTGAGCGTTTTTATACTATATATTGTAAAGAATGAACAATTTATCTCCGAAACTTTTTCGTTTTTCAGGTCTTCAACAGACTGCTATATATATTGCATGCACATCCCAACACTTTTGTTTTGAAATCATTAATTTATTTCGGAGATAAAAAGCGTTTGAATAACTAGTACCACGATTTTAGTTTTGTTTCTTTCTTTCCATCTTCGTTCCAATTTCTCAAAAGCAACACTTTCGATTTTGCGCATTAAATCCTTTAGCAAAACATTTTTCAGGTCTTCACGAACTGCCACATACACTGCATGCACGTAGTTTTCGCGAGCTGCTTTCTAAAAAATAAAATGAATTTTCATTGCGATTGAGAAATAGGCAACGAAATATAAATAATAAACAAAAGAACAAATGAAAAATGATAACACTATCTTCACCTTTTTCTCCAAAATTTGCTCTTCCAATTCCTTATGCTCTTCCTTTTTTTTTAATTCATATCCAATCTTTACATCCTGACCTTTAATCAGTTCACGCTGTTCCTCCATTATTTTATCCAAATGTTTATTTTCTTCCTTATCCTTATTAACAGTATTCACAGGGGAAGATACACCAATCTTAAAGCAGGGAATCAAAATATAAATCAAAAAATTTTATTGAATGATCTCAGCAATTGAACTAAATTGTTGTTTACATCAGCAATTAAATTAATTAGTATCCTTAAATTCAATAACAAAATATGGAAACGAATATGTTTTTCAACGGTTGTTAAAAAAAATTACTTGCCTCAAAAATAACTGAATCTGAAGTAGTATCGTGATGTATCGAATTTGCCACTACTTGCGAGTTTGTCCAAGATTTGCTGAACATTCAAGAGAAATGAATTGGAAAACGAAAAAAGAAGAACATAAAAAGATTTCAAATTAAGATCCAAATTTGTTCGAGAAAAAGAAGCAAAAACGAAAGATGAATGAAAAGATATTGAATATAATTCAAATGACGGCAGTTCTCAAGTTAATAATGACTGTTTGATGGAATATTAGATATAATATATATGTAAGAATGAAGATCGTAGACAAAAAAATTAAATGTAGTGCAACTGCAAAGAATTAAAAAGTCCTAAAGAAACACATTAGAAAAAAATTAATGTAGTAACTGCAAGAATTAAAAGTCCTAAAGAACACATTCATAATCTATTCCATCTTTTTTGCCATTACAGATAAACTAGACAAAATATCTTTAGGAATATTACTAAAACTATTCGAAAAGTACACCATAAGAGTGTTCAAGCAAGGACTGAAATAAACTAATAAAACAATTTTCCCCGAAACTTTATTTATCGAACTTACGTAGAATTTAAATGAGATGGATGTTTGCCAGTAGTAGCTTCTGCACTACTGCGTTCGACAAAAAAAGTTTCAGATAGAGGCATTTTTTTTCGCATCACAACATTGGCTGCTGTACTTGAATGCGAAAAAGGCACATCAAGAGCTAAAAAATATTTAACATTTCAATGAGCTAAAACAAAAAAACACATATGCATATATCAGCTGGCGAATTGATGTGAATTATATATTTATATTTATAATTTCAGAATTTATTCACACAATATCAGTGCAAAAATATGAAATCCTACTTAGTAAGGTAGCCTAAAGGGTCGACCTGACTTATACATAATCTACTTTGAGATGAATTTCTTCATATCTTTCATATATATGTTAAATGTACTTAATAAAGTGATCATCAACACCTTTTCCAGATGAATTTTCAGTATTTTTCATTGAACACTAATGAGCATAAGCTATTTCGAACCAAATCGTATACACCATTTAAACATTAATAACTAATAATGACAAAGTTAGATGGAAAAGATGATAGAATTCCATCAAATATTTGTGATGTTATTATACGAAGATTCAACAATTTAGGACTATATTTTTTTTAAATAAAGATAAAAATTATTATACGTTCACCTGAAGCAGATGGAACTGAAATATTGCTTGCGTCGTTTAGTTGTTCTTTTTCATGCGTCTCTCTAATCTGAAAAACGGAAAATGATAATTTACATAAACAAAGGAATCATGTTCTCCCCTTTCCTTTCCTATTTTTCCATCTTCCAAAAGAATTAAGCTACTGCAAACAATATAAATCGAAAACCCTCAAAACTTTGAGTCCAGTTGAATAATCTATTCGCAACAAAACAAATTATTTACCTCCATATTTGATGTTATTATATTTCACAAATCATCGAGATAATGCTATTTTTCCTTTATTTTTCAGTCTTCTAACCTTCACTTTTCTATCGCTCTACTTAATTTGCAACCATTTTTGAGGCAAAACGGATTTAAGCAAATGTATACAATTGTAATTGCCTTAAATTTTTTTCAATTGCTTTTGTGTTACCCTTCTCTCCCTCCTCCATCCTCCCCCTTAAAAAAAAACATAAACTAAAAAATTTTGACCATGTTACCAAAGATTGCATTGAAGATGATCGAAATAAATTCTCGAGTCGTCGTTCGAACGAAGGTCGCAAGTTTTCTGCCGGAGGAGTGGATTGAATAAGGCATGGAAGTGGAGAATCACCGAAAGGCTTCTCGGATGAAGTTATAAAAATAGGAGTTGGTAACGACTGAGTCGATTCATTCTCTGAAAAAATGCAGCATGATGAAAATGTGTAATATCAAAAATTGAAATTTTGTTCCAAACAACTTATCAAGATCCCTGAAAATCATCCAAATGATAAGAAACGTTACAACTGGTTAACTTATTAAGCTACTTTTCACATGTGTTGTTGGCTGATGTGTTATATCACTTGTTTCGACTTCTTCATCATCATATTCTTCGCTGCTTGCAGTCACT
Source organism: Dirofilaria repens (assembly GCA_008729115.1). NCBI lineage: Eukaryota > Metazoa > Nematoda > Chromadorea > Rhabditida > Onchocercidae > Dirofilaria > Dirofilaria repens. The sequence continues at coordinate 699,837 of SNRZ01000004.1, read as the reverse complement.
GCTTCCACGATATCCTAGATAACTTTCCAATCTCAGCTGTGTAAGAATCAAATTTATTCTGTATAATTCTTTTCCGTGTATCATACATAACTACTCTGTATAATTCTTTTCTGTGTATCATACATAACTACTCTGTATAATTTTTTTCTGTGTATCATACATAAATTGATAATTATGTCAATTCATAACATTTAAATATCTTTTTACACTATCGCATCAAAAAATCTAGACTTCAATTTCAAATTTCATTTTCTCATTCATGATTCATTATATTTGCAATTTAGGCAAAAGCTGAACTTTTGCAAACAATAATATTATGACTACACAGTATTTTAATATATAGAAAACAAACCGATAAGTTTACCATTTGCGAATTTTTTGGTGGATGAAGACTTGAAAGATGTTTACATGCCCTGAAAAGAAGATAGAGTTATTATGAAATTTAAAAAAGAAAAATTTCCAGCAATTTACGATCTAACAAAAGAATATGCGATAAATCATGTTCATAACTACGAAATCCAAGATTTGTTTAAGACAAAACAAGAAAATCAGAAACATTCTTTTCGTGATTACTAATTTACTGAAAATGTTGATCAATGAATTATTATTTTCAATCATTCCAATCGATGTTTTCACTTAATGAAAACTTCACATTTACATTTAAACAATAGTTAAATTTAAAAAATTTTTAAAAATTATTGCTTAAAATCTCTTAATCGGGACAATGAGATTTATACCTGAATTTCAAATAAAAATCAGTGGTTCAAAGACTGCTGATACCACTTTTTATTCTTAAGACAACACTATTTCAAAACTATACCTTCTGTAACTTTTGAAAGAAGACAATTCATCAGATTCTGTTTCTGATTCAGTAGTTGAGGAAGATGAAGACCACCTATGGCCTTTTTCATTTCCACTTAGGCTAGAACTTCCTCGATCTCTATAACTTCTGTGGTCACTGCAATAAAAGAAAATAATCTTGCTTCTGACAAATAATGTTGCAGGAAATTCATCAGCAGTGAAGTCGAAGAAAGGCTAATGCCACATCAGAGAAATATTTCTGCTCTTTGAAAAGCATAGAGAATATACAAAAGAAAACTTCCATCAAAACATACCGTTGTCTACGCTTTTTTTCCATGATTCGTTTTTTCCGCCAATCAACATGTTTGGACTGTTGTTGACGAGTATGCTTCGTTAATAGGATCTTCCCATGACTTTGATTTTTTTTGGTCTGAAAATTCGGAAAATTGAAGTTTTCAGATTCAGTGAACAGCAATATTATTATGAACACGATTGCGTTACGAAACTTTAAGTTACCAACAAGCTGTTCCGAACACAGCGAAATCAATAAAAAGATATCAACGCGAAATCAATAAAAAGATATCAACTTTTTGAACTATTTCTAATTCCTTAAACATTCACTAAATTAATTTCTTAGAATTTTACTAATGAGCAATAAATATCAAAACTGCAACAAAACCTACTATTGACTGCATTTTTAATTCTCGGTGCTGTTTCTCATTAAGTTGATTCTCCTCACTACTTACACTTTCTAAATCTGGTAAATCGACGTCTGGCTCAACGAAATGCTCATCTCGTTCAGTTGTTTCTTGCTCTTGTTTCTTATATTTTCGTATACGTTGATAACTTTCCACTTCTTCCATAAGTTCTGGTGATTGCAGCAAATTTGATTTCGTCTCATGTGAACATTTTTTGATATTATCATTCTTTCGAATTACAATTTCCTAAACAAAAAAATACGAGGTACGAAATATCTGCTTAGAAATCAAATGTAATCAGAATGCTCGAGTTTACATAATATGAGTCGTAAGATCGTTGTAGTCTTATGAAAATATGTGAGAAAAACATCAAGCAACGCTTAAGACATCATAATCATAATTTCTTTTTTAAATTCCATGAATAAAGAAACGAATTAAAAATAAATTTTTATTTTTTATAGAAAGAAGACAATGATTGTACGTTTTTATCTTCTAAACCTCATTGGAAATTCTAGTACAAAAACAATCTGTGTAAGCATGTGCAGTTTGAAATACAATACAAAATTATCTATTCATCAAATTTCAATCAGCTTCGAAAGTCTTTCATTTCATATGAATATGATCAAATCTCTACTTTATAATCTAAAAAATTCAGTAATTTGGCATAGTTGAAACAAATTTCATACCTTATAATAATCATTAGTTCCGCCTGGTCCTTTCTTCTTATAATATTTGCACTCCTAAAAAGCATTCAAATTCTATTTCGAATTCGAATCATTACAAAACATATATCAAGCGAATTATATATTGCAAACGTATTAATGATACAAAGAAATTCAAACTGTAATAGAAAACAAGAAAATTATGCGACTTAAAGCCAATTACTTTTCCCAAAAAACTAAAAATCACTACTATTACAATTTTCTTTTCATTAGCTCCTTTTTCTGCTAGCGTTCAAAAAGAACCAAAACCAGATAAATATTTATACTATTTAATTTTTTAATTAGCCAGTCAGTGATAGCACAAATTCTTAATATCTTGTGATAAAAGTAATTTGTTAATATTAAACAATTATCGTAATTTAATCTATTTTTCTATCTCAGGTTATATGAAACAAAATTACGAATACGTGCGAATAATAATTCAATTCAACATCAAACAAAAGATAAGATTTTCTTTCCACGTTTGTTAGTTTTTTTAATTTTTTTTTTGCTTTTTTTAAAGAAAATAAGAAAAAAGGTTTGTAAAAGGAAATTCTATACGAAATAAAGAGCACACAGTCTGTATTTTATTATTAATCTCACTAGAATAGTGAATACTAAGAACAGCCGCTAAGAAAAATATAAACGATTAATGAAATAAGAGAGAACAGATTTCCAGCTTTCGATATGCCGTTATCATTCGAATATATCACTTACTTCTATACCTTTTTTTCGATGCCGATTTCTTTTAACAGTACCACTTCTACCACGAGAACTTTTCTCGCTCAATTCATTCGTTTCACTATTTTCCGAACTGCTACCTCCGGAAGAAACCGAAATGGACTCTCGGAGGCGCCTTCGTTTTTTTATTCTTACTTTCCCATTCGCTTAAGAAAAACATCACTTGAAAAATTTTTGTTTGGTAAAAAACAATAATTTTCATTTTCTGCAATGAAAGCACGCCAAATACAAGTTTCCTTGTCATTTCAATCTACACATGATAAAAATGACGCAAAGGTGGCAAATAAAAAAATTTTTCGTTTTATAACATGTCACAGACTGGTTTGTTATGCAAGAAGTCTAGTTAATGGCTACGTTTAGAAATAAGAAATTAGATATGAAAAGACCTCATTTCTACTGCCAATGCTAGCATCGCTAAGTCGTATTCCAAAGCGAAAAAGTTTTATTTTCCACAGTCTGGCTAACATCAAAAAATCTGACCCTTTACAAATTTTCCTCTTTGAATTTCTTGCAAATTATTTTTTCCAGAATTTTCTTATCGAATCTTCGGAAAATTTTTGAAAAGCAAATTTTTTTTTTAATTTCACTATTACATTTGCTGAAAAAGCAAGATACTAGTTTAATGAAAGTATATTAATATTAACCTGGAACACTTCGTTTTCTTCTCTGTGCATTCGGAATATTTGTTTTTGGTTTTTCTCTCTCTTTGCTTTCTTGCTAATAAAAGAGTAAAAATATTTTAAATAAATTATTCCACAATATTGATGAAAAATATCTGAAATCCCGAGGCCGAATTTATCAATTTTTTGGTCATAAATTATTTTTTCATTATTGCTTTTCTTTTACTTTTCTTTTTATTTGCCATTAAAGTTCAGACATGTTTAAACAATTCTAATATCTTGGAAAGGTCACACAAGCTTTAATGAAAAAAATGTCATGTATTTTGATCAAGCCAAGATTTGTTCTGATATCTCCAGGAAGAAAAAAAAATAAAAAATACTAGTTTTCCTCTTTTTCTATTCGAAAGATAATACTTCCATAAACAAAACTAAGAATGGCGATAATATTTTTGAAAAAGAAACCTCCGTGGGTGCTGGATCCATTGGTGCAGTTTCTTCGTAAGATGAACTACTTGGTACAGTTTGATATGCAGCTGATACAAAATTCATTGTTGATGCTGGATTTCCTACAGAAAGAAACTGAGGTGACACTAGAGTCGACATAGTTGTTTTTGACCTCGGCCAAGTATTAAGTACTGCAAATCATATAAAATAAACAGTAAAATAAATCATTTAAAATCCTAAAATTTTTATTATTTATGTTATTAAAAAGCATTTTACTGAAAAAAAAGTACTTAGAGATTGCTTTTCTAGTTATCGTATATCTATAAAAATATGAAATAAATAGAATTAAGAAAAACAGTTTATGATCATATTACAGAAGATTTTGACAATTATCTATCATCATCTAAAAATTTTCATCAGAAGTTCGAAATTATCAAAACTTCAAAATAACCTGGAATTCGCAGCGGTGGCGGTGGTACATTAGACCATGTAGTAAATGCCATTCGCGCGTTTATTGGTGGAAGAAGTGGCAATGGTAAAAAAACACTGGCGGAAGGTGAAATTGATGAAAAATTTGAAACTGGAGATGCGGGATTGGATGGTACCGAATGATTGTAAGTCTGGGAATGTTGATGGGACATGAAATGATGATAACAGAATGTTGGATGTCCTGCTTGTACTGTTGTTAAAGATGGACATAAAAAATTTGAAACAGAAGATGCTGCCGATGGAGGGAAATGATCGGCTATTAAGGGGATTGTTGAACGTTCATTAGGTGGTATTACATTATCAGTATGTATCGCTGTAATATAGATTTAATTTATTCGATCAGAATGCTTTTTTTAAAAAACTAGATAGATAGTTTAAAATATCTTGTGTTGCATAACTGGAATATTATTTTGGCGATCATATTCAACTGATTCAGTTGGAAAAAATTTTTAGAAAAAGCATCCACAGTTATGATTCTTCATCCACAATTATCCAGATTTAGATTTGCTTGATTTAAAATCCTCCTGCTAATTTTCTGCTTGATTTTCCATTTGTTAATTTCTTACTACTTCGTCATTTGAAAATAAACAAGATCAAATAAATCTAAAAGTTCCTACGCTATTCAACCCTCATAACTGCATACATTGTTAGATGACACAATAGGGAAGCATACAAAAATATATAATCCCAACCCAATATTAATATGCTGTAATCAATAATTTCTAGAAATTTTGATACTTTCCGTTAATATAGCTTCAACCGACTGCTGATGTATTTGTTGACCTTTATCATGATGAAACGATGTTTTAGATTCGTCAAGCTGTTTTTGCGACGCTGATTCCTGCATTTTAAAACCAGTAGATTGTTGCGCATTCATGGAAGGCGACAGACTTACAAGACTGTTTTTCTGGAATTAAAATGATTACTTGCTCCTTCCATCAACTGAATGGAACGACTTAACGTAGCGGAGAGTTCATTACCTGCAGATTCGGTGATAGAATTATCCAAGGAATTTTCGTAACACATCGAATTCGTTTATCTTTCCTTTTACAAAATAATTTAATTTTTAAATAATCTTTTATTTAAGATCTACGTAGAAATTTGATTATTTTAAAAAGAATGCTCAAAATTTACATATTCAGACTTACAAAGTTGATCCTTCGGAATTCAGTAAGTCTGTTATGATCCAAACGTGATAAATATTGAGGTACTGGTGCTACTTCTACTGTTTGCTCTTCATAGCGTCGACTTATTTCTTTCGCTCAAAAACAAATATTATATGTGCTGATTCCTTAATAATCGTTGTAATTTTTATATATTTTCAATCAAACCAGACATAATATGTAATAATGATAGCATTAAAATTAACTCTTTTCAAATTTCATTGCATACGTTAACAAATAAGTTAATTAACAAAACGAAGAAAGAGTGCACCATATGGATCAACAATACATGTAATTGTTTGTCCCATAACTGAAGTACCGTTAGTTTTTGCAACAAAAGATTCGGCTTTGCCGACATCCTGGAAGACAACATATGCCATACCCAAATGTTTTTTTGTTCGAGGATGCATATAAACAAATATTTCAATAATTTGACCCGTTTTCCTAAAATTTTGAAATATGTCAATGAACTTGGCATTTTTTATTTATAAAAATATGAAATTTTAAGCAAATTCACTCCAGCTGCCTCATCTCAAGAATAAATACTTTTAGTCTTTGATTATCAAATTTATTTAAAGAAAATTTGTAAAAACCTACTGGCACATATTAGACAAAAATGAATGGTTTATGTTATCATTCAAACCAAATATAGAGACTTCACGCTTTGGTTGTGGTCCAACTGAGTTATTATCCAGCTGTAGAAAGATTTTGCAAAACTATTAAAATTTAAAATTTTTCCAATTATTTTCACCTCATTAAAATGAATGCAGTTCAAAAAAAAATTACAACATTCCTCCACTAAGTAAGTAAAGAAAACTGAGAAAGGACATGAAAATTTTTGCAAGAGTGATAATAGAATGAAAAAAAAGTTAAATTTGCGGCTTCAAAGTTAATTTCCAAAAATGAACTTACAACAAAAGAAGGCAATGGAAGATCGATCGATTCTACATTACGAAACCTTGTTAGTGGATTCCTCGGATCACTCAGTGTATGTACATTATACTAAAATTATTCATTTTAGTGTACGAAATTCCATTTTTTACATGTTAAATGGAACTGTTAATATATTATTTTTATCACCACATTGCAATATTATATCCCTATTCACTGCAGTACTTTTTCTTTTCTACTTGATTAATGGAATTAACGGATACATTATCAAAACCACTCATATAAATGTAAATATAAGTACATAAACATATATGTATAATGTAACATACAAAAATTAATTCCCTAATTTTACGGTTTATTAAACAAATAATTTGATTTTCCTTTAACTCAAAAGATATTTTACTTACTATTCTATCCAAAAATAAGTTTCTGGATCTCATGATAACATCTCATGATAACATCATTACAGGCAGAAAAATAATATGAATGCATTTTATAAATTGTTAGGAAGAATAACTTTAAATCAATCCCTTAATACCCACTATTTGAATGACATTTTTGTATAATAACAATAACTGACGGAACCTTTGCATCATCTTTGCAAATACCATCGCAGCGAAAAATTACATGTTTTGCATCGATGTTAATAGCTTTCCAAGCCAATTTATGATGGAAATGGTGCGTGTTTGCGATGCTGGACGCGATCGACTCGGTCCTCCCGCTGATATCTTACCACCTGAAACAAGTAGAATATATTGACAATCATACATGATATTTAAAATTTTTTATCACTCATTAAGTCTTAGGAAATTATGGTTTCACAATTTTACACGGTTCCAATATTGGTAATTGATCAAAATATGAAATAAACAAATTTTTTTTGAGCTGGCTTCCTCTTTTAAAATATTACTGCATCAACTAATTATTGCCCAGTCAGAAATACAAATTTTCAATGCTATGTTTTATTCATTTATTTATTTTATATTTGACAATGACTGGCAGCATCTCATTCAACTAGCATACATAATGAGGAAAAATTTCGGCAGCTGCATGTTCCCATTATTATTTAATCATCTTTGATTTTATTCCTTGCTTAAATATATCATAGCGTCATTGGAAGTTTTTTGTATCTCTCATTGGAGCTGGTATTTTATGATATTGTCGTATTTTTATCTCACATTATTTGATTTTAAATTATTTCCCTGTATTTTTCTTTCGTTTTTTAAAATTGCTTAAAATTCTCTGCTTTACCTCACTGATTACTTCAAATAAAAAACAAATGCGAAAATGGATTTTACAGTGTTTTATTCTTTTTATTCCTTCAAATTCAAACGATTTTACAGAAGCCAACAAAACTACTGCATGCAATTTTCAATAGGCATAAGCACTAATTTAGATTAAATATTGGGAAAATAAATGACTGGGTAATAACTTACAGTTCTGCCCATTTCAGTTACTAATTTGACTCACGAACACAATAATAATAAGAGATTTAAGACAATATATTTTGGATTCAAATTTCAACAGGATTTTGAAATCTATTAAAACAGTTCGTTAATAAGCCAAACCATTTCGATGATACAAAATGTCTTCATGTGCATCCATTCAGAGAATCCAGCAGGTTAAAATGAGCAAATCATCGCTTTATTCCTTTCAATCTTAAACAACCATAAATTGACTTATCCTGCAAATCATTTTTAAAATTATTACATTATAAGACAAATCCCAAGAGTTTCGCGAAGTTACCAAGAACAGAATCCATTGGAGAAATGAATGACTGGACAGTAACTTATTGGAAACAAATTTTTCTTTTCAAAACATAGCCACAATTACCTAGCTATATGCACAACACTTCCACCAGGATTGCACCACAAAGACGATAGAGTCCATGCCATTAAATCTGGCAAAAAATTACTGACAGATGACAAACGTTGCATGATAATAATTGCCTGCAGCAGCTTTTATCTTTACATAGAATTTTCCAATAGGGGCAACGGAATAGGAGGAAAGTTGGGAGTAATTATCTTAACCATTCTCAGTTTGACAACTAATATTTTTAGCATTTTTGACTCTCAAAAGATCATGTGGTGGGTAATGGAAATATGCAACAATGGTCAATTACAAAACTCTTTTATCTTCACATTATTTTTCTCTCTCCTTTTGAATAGTCTGAAACTTTATTCTTCTAAAATCTAATTACACTAATTATTTAAAGTTCTTTTATCTAGTTTCATTTTTTTTCATAAAATAGAAAACATTTCACATCGTTACTATACTTTTGCTTTCTGTGCATAATGACATTGTATATTCTGTATACTCTATTTTCTAGGCCAGTTTAGAATCCGATTAATTAGAATTTTTGACCAGCCTGACATAAGTCTACCGAATGATATGAGATCCAAGATAGAACAAATCTATAATTCATCGTGAAACTTCCGTTATTTCACAGCGTTATTTAAGTAAAAACTGTAGATTAGATTAAAACTCTGCGGAATAGAAAAATAATCTATAATAGGAGTTTATCAACCTTGATCAGTGGAATAATCAAGGTCATATCTTCGAAAATTTTTTAAATACTTAACTTTGTGGATGAACAATTGAAAATTTATGGCACATTATCCTAAAAATATATAAAATAAGTAGCATTATAGAAATTTTGTCCTAAATCTTAAAATGTGAATAAAAAAGAGGAATCATCAGCGACAATCACATGATGAAAAAGTCAAAACTTGAAGTCCCAGTCCTAACATGACACTCCTTAAAAGAACTTTGTAAGAATAAGAGAATAGAACGGATCTTTATGCAGAGTTACTTTTTTTTAAATTAATTTATCTATCCATTTTAGATACTAATAAAATTGGACCTAATTTCTGACGGACGTTAAAAAAAACGTATAAGGCACTTTTTTTTTGATTTGGAAATCGTTCTGTAACAGTGCAGAAAATCTTGATTTCTGTTGCTTGCTCTATTGTTTTAGTATGTCCGAAATTTCTTGCAATCAGAAAATAACTTAAATATATAACAAAAATATGAACCTGCTTGTATCTGCCACCAAAACAACATATTATCAGCTCTTGTATCTTTAGTTGAGCAACAGTGTTTATTTCAAAGGCGAATAGCACCCAAATATAAGTGAAGATATTTTATGTTTTAATTTTTTCCAAATTTAACCTTAAAACTTCGAGCCAACAGAGAAAACGATTTGAATACTTGAACGGCTTTATAAAAAATGTAGCAAATAAGTCGAAATTATAAGAAACATAAAATCACTCAATTAATGTAACATTCTTCGTCGTATAAACATTTGCTTCAAATATATCCTGACATTTGTTATACCGACTTCTTAATCGTGAACACAGGTAACTGTTACTCATCTAAATCGAGAAAAAAATTATTATTTACATTTTTGTGACATATAAATATGATACATAGTGATTCAGCATCGGTAGAATTACATCACAAAAATAAAAGAATACAGCAATAATCCAAACGAATTGAGAATAAAAAGAAAAAAAAAATGTAACACGAGTATATTGTAGTTAATGAAAATTTTATTAACACGTTAATTGCAATTGTCATCATAGTTCAATTTCAATAGTTTCAACAAAATGACTAGAAATTCCAATTCCAACAAAATGACTAAAAATTCCAAGTAATAGCACTGAAGAAAAATTTTACTGCGAATCAAAAAAACAGAAAAAAGGAGCAAATTAAAAAGTATGAAAAAACACCTGTTTGTGTGGATCCATCACATTTAACCGCGACGATTCACATGCTAAATGCTTATCGATTATGCATCTTCCATTCGGAAAAACCTGGAAATATTGTTCTAAAGAAATGAATAATAACTGATTAAACTTCTAGAATTACATCCAAAAACATCCATTCCTGATAAAAGAAAAAAAAGTAACTGCAAAACTACGACCAGTTTTTAGCAAAGATTACTGTAAGGTTTTTCGGACAAAATAATTACTATCTTAAAATTCAACAATAATAATATTTTAATACTTACTTCCAGTGCGCTCACATCAAATTGTTGGTTCGCCATTTGGAAAAAATAGTGCACGTATTTCAATAATATGTTTCAAAGTCCATAATTCTGCATTTTGCGAAACAGTATTCTTGAAAATAAACATCTTACCAGGCTGAAAAAAGTTTAATTCGAAAAATCTCTTCCAAATTTTATGTCTAAGATAGAATCTTTCATAAGTTTCCCCTAGAATAAAAAAAAAATATGCTTATCCACTTATTCTTCAAGAAAGGAAAGTCTATATTAGCTTTCTCTATTTTTTCAACCAAACATTACTAAACTTTCTAAAAGCTAAGCATATCTCTGTTGGAAAAGGAATTAAAAAACTGAAGCCTAAATAGATCACTTTAAAGGCATAGAGCTTTTGTGATGCTAAATAGATATGATATCGCTATTTCGAGAATTCGTATCACAAAATTCGAGGATGAAAATTAATCCTTTTCGTATCAAAGTAAATTTAATTTTCTTTACGAAAGTTGATTACGCTAAAAGAGATAAAAGAGAATTACCTCAACATCTTTACCAAATAATTTTTCTATTTTTTTTTTGATGTACAATGGATCCTTCAAATAATTCCTGTAGATCCATACCAACCAAAGTTTTGGTGGTTTGCCTTCCATCTGAAAACTTTACTCAATCTTTACCCAAAAATAGAGTGAAAAATAAAACTAATTTGTAAGAAAAATCTATACACTCAACAGAACTATTTTTTTAATTTTAAATGATTTTTTAAACAATTTTCTTCAAATCTGCAAAATTCTGGACTAGAGTAAAATTCATTTTTTAAAAATTTATATTCATTATAAGAGAGAAAACCTTATCAGGAAAGTGTTCTGGTCCAGCCATATATTTTTTATAATCAAATTCTTTTGACATATCATTTCTGCGCGGAAGATACCGGTACCAATGTCCAGTTTTTTTGTATACCCACTGACCTGAAGGAATTGGAAAAAAATTTTTCTGCAAAACAAATTATTCAAATCCTGATAGTTTCTTAATTTCTTGCAATACGCAATTTAAAAACTGAAAAAATTTTTAAAAATTGAAGTCAAAAACCAGCATTTTACCACCTTTGACAAAAAGAATGAACGAATGATTGGAAAAAAAATAAAAAAAGAACAAATAAACTTCTGTTTAGTTGCTATTAATGGAGGGACTACAAAGATGTAATTCATTTAAGGATTGAAAATATAGATGAATTTATTTGAAATCTGACTTAGCAACTTTAAATAAATCTGTTAAATAGAAATTACCAACATAAATTTTACATAAAAGGCGCAAAATATGACAACTGCACTTAAGTAGGTAGTGAAATGCAGAACTAAGAAGCGAGCATTTCATGTTTATATGTTAAAATTACTATAACTTACTTCTAATAACTTTGGCCATTTTTCATCTGAACAAGAAGAAAGTAAGACAGTACAAGTGCAATTCAATGCAGCTTTTAGTGTTATATGATTATTGTTAATGAAGAAAATCGAATCTGAAAAGATACTGTTGTTGACGCTCATGCCAATTAAGATTAACATCACTGATAACAAAAATATTTCGCTGCAGTTAATATTCGGACAGTTAATTCAAAAAAATGAAGATCTTGCGGTTAATCAATGAGCAGTTACAGTAAATTTTCCATTCATATGCGAAATATGTCATTCTTCAGTTGCATGTCTTTCAGCAAAAATCTAGAAAATTAGTAGGCAAATATTACTTTTCAATCACACGTGATGTAACAGCATTAAGAGTCTAGTTATTATTAAACTTCTTAGATTCATTCCCAGAATATGAATTTGGCGAATGATCGCACATATCGTTCATAGATGCACTCGATCAAATCAAATGTACCTGAACTTCTTTGCTGCTGCAGAAAGTTTTCTCCCCGATATAATATCCATAATTACTATTACTATCCGCGACTTTACGGGAATATATCTAGTCAGCTGCTACTGGATTTATAAGGAAAATACTAAACACGCAACATCTAAATTCTAAGACAGGAAGAACCTCCTAAGAAACAAATTCACTCAAATAAGTCCGAAATCGCAAGTTGAATTTGAACCCATGCACGAATATCCTGAGTTGTGACCATGGGTGAGTCCGTGAGATTTATAGTCTCACTACACCCTACTTTTGACCTTTATGTGCCCTCCCTCTTCCGTTCCGTGCTATTTTTGACTTTTATATGCCTCTCTTCTCCGCAATATTTCATTTTCGATTTTTATGTGACCTTTTCTTCATTGTGATTTAAAAGATCGATGATATAGGCTTTAAACAGCTCATATCATCGCATTTATTCGGCTAACTTTCAAGTTGTTCTTTATTTGGGAAAGATTAGAATACCATTCCCTGAGGGTTGTTATCAATATCACCATCTTATTGATATATCGTAATGCAAATACCCGTGCTGATAACAATACAGTTTCTTCATTTGCAAAGAAAGTTTTTTATTGAAGACTGAAATATAACGGAAAAAAAGAGATGAGAAACAGAAATAGTATCATGAATAATGAGAGAAGAAAAAGATAGCGGGAAGGAAGAAATAATGGATAAGCAAGTAGCTCTTAGCTTACTGTTTGGCTCGAGCGTTGAATATGAGTTGCTCGTTCCTGAAAAACTGGCCAATAAAATGAAGCGATCAAAAAAGACAAGAAACAAGCTTTGGTCAGCGAAATTTTGCATATTTTGAAATGAATCGATTGTATTAAAAGAATGAAATATGAACCTCGCCCTCCTTATTATAAAGGATAGTTTGCACATTACTTCCCACCCCAAATGACTCTTCGGCATCGAAGATAAGCTGCTCGGGTGGTGCGTGAATTCCTCCTTGCCCGCGACTCCAAATCTGAAAATTTCGAATTTTAGGTGCTTTTTCGTCCAAAAATAATTGCTTATAAATGTTTCCATAAAACCGATTTCTTTACATAGCAATGTTTTCATCGACATCGAATCACTGTAATATTCGAAATTAAAGAAGCTGAGATCTAATTAGCAGATAAATAAAAGAGTGCTGAATCACTGAAAAACTGACTTTGACGGTTTTACTTGGCTTTAGTATGAAGTCTCTGGGGAGTGTATAAACAATTTCACGTTTCCCATCAATCTTTCTCTTTAGTTTCCATTCACCAATTGATTCCTCTTTTGAACGATGTGTATTTTCAAGGACGATAAATTTGCCATCCGGTGATGTTTCCTGGATGGAAACATTGCCCTTTGCTGAACGGGTGTATGACGTGCGAGAAGATGTTTCACCTTTCACCACGCGCATTGTTTCTGTAAAAAAATGAAAGAAGCTATACTGATTCAAATCAGTCCTCAAGAAATATGGATAAACTGCAGAAATACATTGCCATTGAATATTAATCAAATAAGATTAGCATATAGTCTCGTGCTTACTGATGTGATCAATACTCGGAACCCACGTTTCTTTGTCAATGATTCAATGAGTGGAAAAATAGATTTTACTTTTCTATTTATAAACATAAACAAAGAACTTCTTAGAATACCAGTCATCATTATATAACTTGCTCAATCAAGTTCTTACAATGAATGTAAAATTACCAGTATCAGCGACTTCATTGATGCCTGTAGTGCGAACGACCTGTTCAACCAGTTGTTTCAAGCCTGGCCCATCACCTTCGCCTTCCAACATCTTTCTGTAAATTGCTATTTCGGCATCCAAAGTCTATAACAAATCATAAATTAATTCTATTTTAAAGTTTTTTCAACAAGTTTTTTTCAACTGAAGTAGCCCTGCTATTTTAAAGAAAGAAATATCAAATTTTTAGATTCTTTCAACAAGCTGTGTATGTTTGTACTCCATCCACGACTAATCTCTATTTTACGAAATCTCAGCAAAAGGAATTACCTCTTCAGAATCTCCATCCCTCAATTATCTCTTATTATGTATTATGACCATGATTACTTACTTGTTTGGTGTCTAATAACATTTGCAATTCAACCATCAATGCTTGACATTCCTCACGCATCTTACGAATTTGCGCATCGCGGTCATTAAGGGCTGCTTCATATGAGCGCTGATCGTCTTCAAGTTGGAAGTTTAATTCCTGGATTTGTTTCTCCAGCAGTGAATTCTGCAAATATCGATAATTTACAGAATTAGAAAAAAAAGTAACAGCCAGTTGCCTAAAGTATAATGTACTCATTGTAACTTTTGCAGTATTATGATAATTATAAAATTTTCAGTTTATATCATAATTTTCCAAACCCAAGAATCAAATGTTGTTTTTAGTAAAGCAATTAAGCTAGATTTCTCATATTTATTTAACTGGTCTAGAATCATTTAATTAAAACGGAATTGAAATAAAAATAGATTTTGAAATGCTAAAAAAGGCCATGAACTCACTCTTCCTTCTAGATCCGCCAATTTCCCTCGTAGATCACCCAATTGTACACGTAGTCGTTTAACTTCTTCTCGTTGATAACCTTGTTCCATAGTTTGACGCGCAGATTGTGTTTGAATTTCTTGTACTTTCAGCTTGTACCACGATTCCATGTCACTCCGATTGGCGCTCGTCATCTATAAAACCGAATGTTAAATTGATTCTTATATTAGTCAGTGTTTACTTTTAGAGCGAAATTGGATTTCCTTAAAAATACAAGCAATATTTAATAATTAATAACTTTAGAAATTAAAAAACTCGACAAATAACTTGATGATAGTACAATACGAATACGATCTCTGGAAAAGGTTTATACTTCACTTAATTTAACTTATTATTTCCTAAATTTTCAATCGATAATTTAACAAAACGAAAGTGGGGCTAAAAGTAAGCTCAGGCTTATTATCTTTTCACGAGTTATTATCTTTTTCGCATTCGGCATTTTCCTCCCTTCTTTCCCTATCTCTTCTTCTCTCCCAAAAAAAACTTCAAAATCACTCTCATATTTTGCTGTCCTGAGTAACAAACCTGATCATATTCATTACGGATGTCACGAATAGCCGATGAGAGTTCATTTTTGAAAAATTCACGATTTTCACTGGTGGTATCACGTGCCGCCATTGCCTGTAGATCACGGATTTCCTGATCTTGCACGCGACGAATAAAATCGATCTCTTCCTGGAGTGTTTGCACTTGATTTTGATAATCGATACGATTTAATGTTTCTTGATCCAAATCCTGAAATCGTTTTTATAAAAATTCCTCGACATTGAAGACCCTTTTAGCACTTAAATTTCAAATCAGATATTGAAAAAGAAACGAATTATTATAAAGACTGAGAGAAGAAAATCATAAGTATGAATAAATATATTTTTCCCTTCCATACTTCTCATCAATTCCAGTTTACTATCAGACGCTCAAATTTATAATTTTCAGATATGAATATTAAAATCGATAGCAATTCTTGCTTAGTCTTGCTTGAACCTCATCACGCTTTTTTTATTGCAAGCCTATCTTTCCAAAAAGGAGGAGAACAACGTACTGTTCGTGCTCGCTGCAAATCGCTCACAAGACGCTGATTTTCTTTTTTGATTCGTGAAATTTCTTCTTCCAACAAAGCAATTCGTCGACGCAGAAGATTGATTTCAGCTTCGATATTTGACAGTGCAACTAAAAGTTCGTCAATTTTATCACGGTCGGCCAGACGTATCTTTGTCGCTTCATCAAATCTATAAAAGATAAAGAATTATAGGAGACAGGAATTATTATTAAAAAAATAAAGAATTTTTTTTTGTTTTAAGCCAAAATTTTTTAATTCTAACTTCTTTTATATCCGTAAAGTCTTGGCTTTTTCGGTTTGTAAGATATACATTTTTGTGACAGTTCCAAATCAAGTAAGATTATAGCCGGTTCGAAAGGTCTAAAAGTCAAAAGTTCCGACATACTTTTTTTTTTCCAGCATACTGAACTGAAATTTTTTTCGGAGACAAAAGAGATCAAAAGTGATGAGATTCATTTCTTCCTTATAAAATAAAGAATATGTGCAAAACTTCAACGTAATTTCTACACAATTTGTTGACGCAACTTTGAAAGCACGATTTATCCACATCATTTATCATCATTTAAATCCTTGCACCAAGCACTTTTACTTGACTTATTCTCGTTTTCACTTCACCTCCTAATCATTTAATTTCGATATTTATATACTTGAGCAAGAAATCAGCTGTATAATCTATCACAGGGATTTTTTCCTTTTTTTTTGTCTCTTTAGATCATTCATCATTTTCAACTATCGCTAAATGATTTGTTATATTTCTGTTATTCCTTCTTATAAGTGAAAATTACGTTAAGAGTTTCACGAACATACTTTCTGCGATATTCCGCTAGTTCTTCCTGCATCTTCTTAATTTGCTTTTCCAGTTCATCACGTTGCTTCCCTGTATCATTGATAATTTTTTGAGCCTCCTGAAAAAAAAAAAAAAATGGAAAAACTTTTTTCTCTAAAATAAAGACGAAAACTCGCTATTTTACGGATGATACTGACTGCCTTAATAATAATATTCTACCAGACATAGAACAGATTTTGGCACTTTCCGAATTGAAATATTTTCCTTTTTATTCTTGCAACTTTATATTGAAAGTTTAATTTTTTTTCGTATTCATGGGATGACTTCAAATTCGATTTATATACGAAGCGATCCGGAATATGGTATAAATTCTTATCTTTCTCAAATGTAGTCATCTAGAAAATTAATAATAAAATATTAAGCACAGTATTTTTCAGAAAAAATATCAACTTTGAATAGTCAGTATGAATATTAATATCATATTCCGAATCCCTTCGTGTAGAGTAGTTACGCTTTCTATTTTTCTCTAATTTGAAAGAAATCGAATTTAAGAAGTTGGATGAATTTCTTGCTTATTCTTTTCTCTCTACCAACTTAGTTTCTCTTTTTACCTTCTCTACTGAAGTAGTTATTCTTTTTTAATGATAATTGATGAACGAGGAATGTTTCACACAAATATTTTACATCCTTATCATTCTCACAAAGTAATATTATTTTCAAATTCCAATTTTCAATTTATCTGCATCATTTTGCTAACTAATTTTGAAAATGCGAGTCATGTGAGGACTGACTCATTGTGTTAATTAAAATTAAATGGTTCAATATTTCTCTCACTGCTTCCTATCGAATGATCATATAATACCTTAATTGGACCAACCAATGCCTTTTAAGGTGCATCTCGCAACAAAATTTATGCTTAAATACTTACAGAAAGTTCCCCTTCGAACATTACTTTTATGCTTGACGTGTCTTTTCCCCACCGTCCACGCAACATATCCAAATCTGCATTCAACTTACGATTCTGTGCTTCCAAAAAACGTACCTGCATTATAGGTATAGCTTGAATTTCATGTCAAATTAAACAATTTCAAGATTATTCAGGTTTGATAAATTTTCTTGAATTATATGCTGAATTATATAGCTTAATCAAATTATCTGAACCTTTTCGATATAATCAGCCAAACGATCATTTAAATCACTCATTTCTTTTTTTTCACGTTCTCGAGCGTCGCGAATAGTAGAAGCAGCATTCTGACCAAACGGTGACATACCACTGGTCAGCGAAGAGGAACTCATTTCTGTTACCACCTTCACTACTCGATTACCGGATGCTACAATGTTAAGAAACAGATTAAGAACATTCTAATTAATTTTAAAATTAAGATAGTAGTTATGACTTACTAACTTTATTACTTTAATTCACGGGATATTTAAGCTTTTATAAAGCGGTTGCCATCCGTATTCTAGTTCGTTAGAAATGATTCAAATGGCGTACAGCACAAGAAAGTCGAATGACTATTTCCATAGGTAAAGTACTGGGTGATTTTTATTGTAGTGTATGAATGGCACTTTCATTCAAATATTGCAACATGTCCGACAACATAAACATTCTCGAAATTATTTTATTTCTCATTGCATAACAGTACATAGGTAACTAATTCCTATTAGTAGATATCGCTATTTATAAATCAGTTTCAGCAGGAAGCATGTTGATTTAAATAACTGCATTAATGTGGAAATTAAAGCTGAAACATAGAGATTGGAATGTGAATATATTAATGAACATAGAGATTCAGAATGCAATCACAATATAAAAAATAGTTTGGTATTTATGACTGAAAAACAATCATAAAAGAAATAGTAAGCAAAGATTAAGTTACAGAATGCCTTGTCATTTATAATTGGATTGTGCTTTTTGATACCCAATACCTTCTTTATTATATCTTCTCCCGCCAGCACTGTCATTAATCTCCCATCTGCAGCGCATCTGTGCTATACATTTAATTAGATGCTTTCTCATTTGGCCCAAATTTTGAATTGACAGTGTAATTAAGGAACTTCTATGAAAAGTAACAACAGGTGATGACTAAAGTGAATGAAGAAACACATCAAAATACACAATCGTATTGAAGTGGGAATACAATAAATTAAGTTCATTAATTTAACTTATCTTGTGGTGAAATTTATCGGTCAGTTTATATCCCTTTGATACCCAATATCTTGCAGTTGCTTTCTTTGTCGCCAGCTTCGTATAAATTATTTCTTATGTTACAAATTTCTAATACATCCCCATATATACATATGTAATATGTATTCATATGTCGACCAAATTTTTCAAGAATGTGTTATTTTCATTTAATATAACAAGATCCAAAAACTCAACCTATTTTTAAACCAATAAAGAAAATCTCTTATCAAGACTATCATTGCTTGAATTTAACCGAAAATTATGTCTTCTTGACTTCTCTTCTTCAATAATTTTTAGAAAAAGAGAAACTTACGAAGCCCTCCAAAAGTACTTGAGCTAGTTGTTGTACTAATACGATTGTAACCGGGTCGCGCTGATATTGTGCTACGATATTCACTCATTTTTTCTGCTACGATTTACTAATTCTGAAATGAAAATTTTTTTGATTTCAGATAGAGTTAGTTGAAAAATAGCACAGACGAATCGAAAAACATTTAAAGTCAATGCTAAAAAAGAAAAAATAAAAAAATATATGCAAAAATTGCAAGACATTGGCATTTATTGCACGCAGATTTGTAGCAAAAATAATTCGATGCTATAATTCCATACTGCTTACATTTTGTTGATTGTTGATGAAATTGGATAAGATATCTCGAACTGTAAAAACTAAACTGATTTTTTAATTATTTAAATTTTTATGGAACTCGTTTTCATCAAGCAGAAGTTTTGAAAACTGAAAAATAACAAAGAGAAATTTAGAAAATTAATGTATGGACATCTGTGTTTTTCTCATTTTCTCATTTTTTACTACTTTCAGAATCTCTCTCCATTTATCAAATTCCGAAAATTTCTTTTCAGTGCATCATCAAGTAAAAATGAACGAACTACCGCATCATTTGAAAATCTTTCACATGTGGGAGTTCAAATTCGTGAAATTTTAAAAAATGTCCTTCATGGAAATAAGACTTTCAACTGGAGTAAGGCAAAAATGATTTAAAATATGCAAAACTGGAGCACCAAAATCAATTGCGCTTTTTTGAAATATTTCACTTTTCTGATAAGAATAAATGATACAAATCCGCTGTTTTTATTTAAAACCTTCTCTATGTTTTCGTCAAAAAAATTAATTTAATGATACTGTAACAGATTGCAATTAATGAGATAAAAAAGAATATTGATAATATTTTTGTCCCTTTTTCTTGCTTTAAGTTCTCATCTCTCTTTCGAACCTTAAAAAACATCCGGGATTCAAGAAACTTGCTAAAATATTTCTGATCTATTCTACATCATTAAACTTCCGGATATAACAGCTTTTTATAGCAAACTTTCTCGGTTAAATCTTTCGATCGGTTAAAACATCAGCAGATGATTAACGACTGGTAAGAAATTCTCTTCAATAAATTACTGTACTGCGATTTAGAGAGAAGTGTTTTGAAATAAAACTTCTTGATTTTCTTTCTATGTCTTTATGTGCTTCTTTTGATGGAGCAATTTGATATGTTTACTTTCAGCATTAATTCAAGACTTTTAATTTTAATTCAAAATTAATTGATTTAGGTCAATTCCAAACAGAAAATAAAACCACAACACAGAAGTCCTCTAACGTAGATTACCGACCAAATAAAGTATAAAAACCATGTTGAAATTTTAAAAAAAACTTTATATTTAGTAAAATAAATCTCATGGAAAGAAAAATCAGGAATTTTTTTATAATTTCTGAAATTTCAAGGTGAATCAATAGTATCTTGAGAACTTTACTGAATAAAACATTCAGGAAATTCAAAATCACCATCTTTTTCTAAAAAAAATCTTGAATTCTTCACCATCCAATTTGAATAATTTTACTCTCATTCCATTCGCATGAGGATTACTGAATCCTATCCAGTTTTGAAGATGAGATTTAGAATTCAGAACCATCAGAAAAAACTGAATTTGTCCAGAGACCAGCCAATTAGATTTGACATCTTAATGTATTTCATTTCATGAAAATTTCTGTAAATATATCCAAAAATCTTGAAGAAAATTTATAATCAAAAAGACTGTTATAATTAATATTATATAGCTGAATTTGGTAAAATTCATAATTAGATAAATGATGCGCTTTTGGCTAGTGTGACCACGTAGCAAAAACTATCGCGCTATCCATCCAAAAAATTTTAGTTATTGAATTGTAAATAAAATTAACACATTTAACCTCTTTCTTTTTCTCTCGCTTCCTCTCTCTGTCTCCCTCCCTCTTTCTCTCTCTCCACCACATAAACAACGAAAACAGCAATGGTAATATCTACCAGAATCTCCTTCTGTCTATTTGCGCACAAAGGCGATTTTAAATGTTTAAAAGGTAAAAAAGTCACCGACATAAAAAATTTGAAAGACAAAAATGAGTATAACTTGCAACGATGTCATATATACATATATGTATTCCGCCATAATAATAAAAGGAAAAAGATATGAAATTATTAGCATTTAAATCTAAGCTAAAAGTTACAAAAACGGAATATGTAAAAGCGAATTCTTATGAAAATTACCTACTTATTTGCGTTCGACTCAATTTTAATGACAGAATGTTAAAGTACAGATTCCATAACGAAAAAAAGTTTTGTGAAACCATAACCTATCCGTAACATATGTCTGCTCGGAAAAATTGCTGTATCGGATGAAGATGTGCAACCGATCGGTACGAATTTAATGTGAATAGTTTGGTTGAGGACAAATTGAATAACAAAAACGAAGGGTGGAGCAGTAGGAACCTTTCACTATCAGTCAAGGACACCATCAACCAACCTTCAATCACCGCCCTAAACCATTCAATCACACAATTTGCGCTAACCAATAAAATTAATGACTGCTGGTATGAGAAAATGGGAATCGTAAGGCGCGTCGCCCGTAGAGACTAAGTAAGCTCACTGCATCCATGTCCTCCGATCTCATTTCAACGGCGCCAACCACTGGTGATAGATAGATAGATACCCTCTCTCTTTCTTCAGTACCTTTTTTCAAATGAGAAAAGAATAAGGGAGTGTTTGTAAGAAAGTGTTATTCGACTAAGAGATGATTCAACATCTAGTGATATCGTGATTATCTCAGTAATGGGAATCATAATTCAGGTAAGAACTATTTGGTTACAGATTCAGTGGTTATTGTGGAGTTGAAAAGACACCACAATTCTCGAAACGAGAGTATTACTTTAAAGATTCATTCATAGCTTGATTAATGTAAACAAGCGTTTTAGGATAATTCTAGACTGGAACTGATTTCAATTTTTGTGATTTGAATCAAAAAGAATCGATATAGAAATGTTGGTAAGTATGAATGAGTAAAACCAAAGAATAAAATAATTTTTGTGAATCAATTTTTTGGCAATACATTTTTCAATGATTCTCTCTAACATTCAAGAAAAAATCCGAATTTAACTAATCCTTCGTTTGCAAGGATATCGTAAGGATAACTGTTATTACTTTCTTTTTGATCAAGAAAAAAACTGTTCCTTTATTTCTTTGGTAAATCCAATATATGAAATTGCAGGAATCTAACAAGTGATGTCGAGAATCAATCGGGAATTGAACATTCCATGCATTTGACGAAATTACATCATGCTATTTCCATTTTGAATGAAATTATCCAATGGAAAGGATTAATTTCGAATTCATGTAAGCAAAATAATGAAAAGCGATACAAACGTATTAATTATTATTTCAAACATATCGTTGAATTTTTATGAGTACTCTTGCAATTTCTTCCGAAAGAGACGGGTGATATTATAAAATTTCTTTGGAACAGAATATTTAAATTTACTACGTTATTTACATCATCTATTTTCCAAATCTAAAAATTGCTAATCGACTGATTTTTATATAGTAAATCTCCTAAACAAAGTCTTAAATAAATGGAATCATCTACTATGAGAAAGCATTTCCATAAGAGTATCATTGCAGTCTTTTGTAAACAATGACAAGGGATATCGAATATCGATAAAAATTTATAGAATTTTGATTGGTAATGATGACTCTTGAACTGTCATAATTCAACTTATCTCACTTTTCTTTGCTTCGCATACCTGACTGATACATAATCATTCGGTTCATTGTTTAAAAGATAACAGGCATTCCAAATTTGATTCAAGACAGCGAATCAAACTTCTTTTCAAGTTCAAAGCTATGATTCAGTTCGTTTTTGTAATGAACAATTTTATAAGAACATCAATAAGATGTATGATTTAATCGATTCTTCGCTGATAATGACTCACGGAATGAAAAAAAAAAATGTGAATGAAAAAATGCACTTCGAATGAGGATAGGTCTAAACAGAATATCAATATTAACTCGTTTCTTCAACCAATCAATTCTTTTTTTCTATCAATTTTCTCTATCGATATCAGAAACTACTCTAAACTAATATGCATTCCACAAGACGAACTTATCGTTGTGCTATTGCAACGGCTGCATTCTTCAGTTATATTTAAACATGGAGCTATCATCAGTCGAACAAAAAATTTTCTTCATCATCTTGTAAATAGCCAAAGAAAGTAATGGAAGTGCAATAGTTCTAGTAATTGTTCGCTTCGCTTAATGATATGAAATATATGCTGGCCGCTGAAAAATTAAAAAAAAAAATGAAAGAAATAAGAATTACTTTTAGCGAATTGAAGTTATCTTGTAGGATAATGTTAAATAGTTATAATTTAATGAGCAATAATTATATTTTGAATTGAAGAGTTGAGTTATGAGAGCTAAATCGAAGTAAAATAAATCTGAGCTTAGTTAAACCAAATTACTAAGAATATACAAATACGATCAAATAAGTTCACTCAAACTTTGACAAAACTAAGTGAGCAGAGAGAAGTGCTCTTTCGATAGTTTAGCAGTCTATTACTGCTCTCAGTCTCTCAACTTTACATTTTATTCAGTTTTGTTCTTATATTTTAAAATTTCTTCAAGGATTTTGTTTTATTTTGTAGAAAAAAAAACATTCAAATAGTCAGTTGCTTTGGAATCTCTAAGCTCTATGTCAGCTGCATTGGAGTCTATTAGGAAATGAATACGAGGTGATACTTCTACTAATTACTCTAATCTTATCAATTTTTGCTAGTAGTATACAGATAAATTCACCACTTCATTTCTTTTTAAAAATTTCCGCAATCTAAAACGATAAAATCAGAGATCGCTGTTTCAATTAATCAAACTAAATGAAGTGATTCACCATTTGTGAATGTATTTTTTATTCATAAATAAACAAAGAAATACGGTAAATAAAACTTAGAAGGAAGGGAATTATCTCGTAGAACTGTCAATGCAAATGGTACTACCATTTGCATAAATGAGATTTAAAAAATGACAGATGAAAGAGGCCAATTGTCGGACATACAATTCGGACATTATTATAGTGCATTGCATAATGCGACCTTAGTAAAAATATGGAAATTAATATTGACGGAAATGTGGAGAAAAAGAAGTAAAGGCAGAAAAGGAAGAAAAGTAAAAATACCTTTTATACCCATAAGAAGAATGCAAAGATATGCATGCTACTCAATCAAATTCAAATCAGTAAAAGCAATTTCCTTACGTAATTTATACAACGCATTAAACTTCTAAGATAAACATTGATTGATTTCCAGCATAATCATTTTTTACAATTTTATATATGGTGGAAATGAATATATATATATAATTGAGAATGTAAAAACTGAAATTTATTGTCGTACTTGTCATTTAGTGCGATATTGTGATAAGAACAATGCTTGCGATTCTCTTTGAATTTATTAATATGATAATTCCTTCTGTGAAAAAGGATCACACAGGAATATACTACGTGAAATGCGTGATGACGCATATGTAAATGGCTTCAGTTCATTGTAATTAATCAGTGCCGCTTACTTAAATACTACAAATATTTTAGACAGTTTCATTATATTGAACTATTTTAGTAACAGTGACTGAGACAATGATGACCGGTTTTATTCATTTAAAATATCTTCAATTACTGAAATTCAATTTCTTCTCGCAAAAGAAGAGAAAAAATAACGAAATGTACAGAAGATATTGCTTCATATCTATAGCAGTTTCTTCTAAACGCGGAACAGTTTCCTTCCAAAAAGAATTACTTTCTCAGATTTTTGAATAGAACTAAAATTCTTACATATATATAAGTTTTGTTTCCTCCGTTTAACAGGTTGTCAACAAGATTCAGTGCTTTCAGATTATAGAATTCATCGAAAGATTGTTATGTATGACAATTGAACCAGTGAAAACAAAAGATGAGATTGCAGAATGTCTATTCCTGCTGCTTCCTTCAAGATAATTAGAAAGAATAATTTGCAAAATGAATTTGATTGCGAGTTCTGCACAGAACTTCAGCATCTTCGAATTCTAGAGCAAGAAACTTCTTAAGCATATTCTTTCTTTTTATTTATTTGTCTCTATGACTGAATGGACAATCTCAAAAAGATTTCTGTAATCGAAAATATATTAATTATTCACAATTATTCAAACGAAACAAATCATTTCAATGACTGTGCGAATTGGAAACAATTTGTAGAAGCAATAGAACTAGAAAGAACGAAAGAGAAGTGAGAAAAAGTGAAAAATAAAAAATGCTTAAGCAGTGAATGCTAATCAATCATTCTACTACATATTGGATTTTCAGCTCCGCTGATAATTTCTCCTTTTAATCATAGATATGCAAGAAACACCTTTAGATGGAATGTTTTATTAATGCAAATGTGGCGAGACACTTCTTGTGACTTCTATCAATGATCGTTTTGTAATGACACTGACTTATATTAAGGGACAGTTCCTTCTTCATATTCTTATATATATATACTACGCATTTTCTTAAGCATATTGTGCCATCACCTGTTCCGTTGTTTATTCTTTTTTTATGCTTGGAGTGTCAGTATTTAAAACGTCGAAAAATGTAAATGAAGTAATGATGTATATGTAAGTGATACGGTAATATACAGTAATCGCTGTGTAATGATATTTGTTAGGTTGGGAAATTCGCTGCGGCCAACAAACTACTTCATTCAATTTTTTAAAAATAGAAATATATAAGGCAGTACTTGTTTATTTTTCAACCGACTGAATTGATCGAAATCCTTTGACAATATTCATTTGGATGGTTATGTATTCAATCAGAAATGCTAAAAGTAACAGTGACATCACTGTTAACTGCATTCGTTCGCAAAGGAAGTAATGAAACGAAGATGGAAGAAAACAGTAATTTGAAGTTGCTGGAACTTGACGTTCATGAGACAATTGAACATGAAGGAGGAAGGCGCGTTTAAGAAAGAATAAGTTAGCTAAAAGGAAAAGCTCCGTACTGAAAACTAATTTGGGCATTTTTTTTCTTCATATAACTGAACAATGAAAAAAATTCCTTTCCATTAAACAGTCTAAACGACATTAGTTTTGATCGAAATTATTTGTAAAAAGATGAGGAGAATGGTGTATAACCAGGAACGGGTTCTCCCACTCTTTCTACTCTTCATCATTCCACTCTTTTACTACTATCTTGATACAGGTTCACTCAGTGCCCTTTTTTAATCTCTTTATAACTATCGAAACATTTCATTTTTAACTTAAATACAAATCCAAATTTGTAGGCAAAAAGAATAAACGAAAGTGAGCAATGGGAAAAGGGAAAAATTATAAGAAACTACACTAATTTATCGCACAAGCTGTCAAAAGATAATTGAATTTAAAAAAATGACAAAGAATTTGGACTGTGAAATTTTAGGATTAGCGGTCTGTCACTTTTTCTTTAAGTCGTCAAGCGATAGAACGACATATAAATGACACAGCAAAGCACAACACACATTTACACAGACAGACAAATCTACTGACACACACATACACACACATTTATAAACGGAATGCATTCTCTTTTTTTGGTCGGTTTGTCTTTACATGCCAATGAAACAAAACAGCGTCTATAATATAGACGGACATCGTTTACAAATGTAATGAATTCATTTTCCACAGCCAAAATTGATACGGCGGAATGAATGAGAGAAATAGCGATTCGCAGCGATAAGCGATATTGTTATCAGTTGAATGTATACGTAAGTACTAAATCCAATTAAAGGGTCATTTCTGAAGAGATAAATAAAAGCTTGTCGAGAATGATGCTCAGTGCAAATGATAATTGATACAAATCCTTTTCATTGTTTTATTTGCTATAAAAACTTAACTTAAATAATCACTGATTGCATTAAAATTTCTTAAGTCGATTCGTTGACCGCTTCGACAAAAGTATTTAAAACATTGAAAATTGTACACTACAATCCATTCAATAACTTCAGTTTAATTACTGAAATGATACTACAGATTATCGCGGAAAGAAAAAGGAAATTTCTCAAGTTTGTAAATAGCAGAAGAATCGGAACTTCAAAAATACCAGTGGTATCAGTGTTTAAATTTTACCAATAAATGTAGATTGAAGTCATTCAATAATATAAATACTTTCAGTTGTATCCATTCATTTAAGGGACCTAATCAATCGAATAGTTTGGAAATATTAGCAATAATTATTAAATGGATATCGCAAATAACAGCAATCAAAGAAATTTTTTTTTAATTAATTTAGATAACAACTGGAATAGCAAAATTTTTTAAACCTGCTAAATGAATATGGAAATTTTTCTGCGGCGACGAAGATTGTGCGATAACAGCAAGTTATATTTGAGCATGTTAATATCTCTTTGTCATTTCAATCAGAATGTTTGATGATTATTTTAGCATAAAATATTATTCTGAACTTATTTTTGATTTATTATTTGGATTACCTCTCTATCTTATCCTCAAAGATAAAAGTTTGAAAATATTCACTTTAAAATACTTTCTCCGAGACTGCTCCCAAAAATAAAAGTTTCTTTGTTTTATCTCATATTACTATATATTTAATTTAGCAAATTGCATGAAATAGGCCAACTCACTAACTTCCGCAACCTGCATCAAATAACAAGATAAGTCTTCGAGAAAAATTTTTTTTGAAAAAAAATCCCACAAATTCCCAATTAATTATATCAAAATATATCGCATGATATTTTTCTTATGCTAATTTACACATGAATTAATTATATACGAATTTGTAATACTATAAAATTCTATACCCAATTTTGGCAGTTTCTTGGTTCTCACCTTTGATTCAACTGAGCTGTTTGCTTTTCGCTTTTACAAGACGCTTATTCGTCAACTTTCCTAACCACTGTTCTTACCATTAAAATTATTTTGACTGACCATGTTACTTCAGTCCGCAGCTTTTGGTTACTTCAAAACCTTTCTAAAAACAACTTCAGCAATCGCCATTGAATACTTTCATCTAAATTTATTGGAAATGTGGAATCTGACACCTGATCAGCACCGCTTATATTTATACTTCGCTATATCTTTACATTGCCATCTCAAAAGACTTTCATCTCTATTTCATCATGTGATATACTCTTTCAAGTATCCGCACCACGCAATTCACGAGCTGTCAAAATATGAATAAAATTATAAACTATAAAATCATAATAATAACTCAGTAACTACTTTTATTTTCTTTAAAATGCAATTTCGTATGTCATTTCTGCACCATCGAAAAGAAAATAGTACTACTTGCAAACTGAACAGAAAAATATGTTGTGGTAATTTCTCCTGTTAAGGCAAACTGAAGTAACAAAACGTTCTTTAAAAAAGCTTCAGCTCTTTTTACTTCAACTCAAAATTAGTTTTCTAGAATTTTTCTATATTAATGATGAAAAACATCAAAACAGCAACATTATTATTACTAGGATATATTCCGGTTCAACCGAGCAACTTAACAATGTTCGAATTATAAAAAGTTTGAATATTAATAGAAATATTGAATGATTATATTAGTTGTAAAACAATTGATTTATATGACGATACCGCATTCCTTCGAGTCATACGTTGACACAACATGAAAGGAAAAATATAGTCAGAGTTTTTAGATTTCTAGTATAATGCTTTTGATATGATATGGATGTTTGTGTATATTTGAAAGAAACTTGAAAATTACCAATTTAGAACAGATTTATGCGAAATTTTAAGAGACCTACATAATACCACTGAAACATACTGAAACAAACTGAAAACGTTCTAATGAGGTGAAAAAGACATTTTGCAAGAAAAACGATTCAATATTATGATAATTGAAACTCAATCATGCGTTATGCAATCACTCAAATTGATATCTGGATTTGATTATAATAGTCTACAATTCATAAATAGGATGTAGGACAAATCTTACAAATCAGTGCAGCAAGGAGACAAACAAATTCGAACGAACTAATGTTTTTACTACATAAAAGTAAATAAATATTAAAACAGAAACAAAGCAAAACAAAAACATTTCAATTCCTCAATCCAAATTTTAATTTAAAAAATTGATAAAAATAAATTCTTGAAAGGCTTGTTTTTTTTTTCGAAAAAGATTCTTTCACACTGAATTTGCAAGCAATCACTTAATTACTTCCCATTAGAAATGTAAAAAATGATAAACAAATAAGCAGAAAATAAGTAGTTGATTACTTGAAAATGGGAAATTGCGAAACAGTGAAATGAATACAAAATGTGTAAATTTGCAGCTTGATTGGAGATAAAAAATTTTAAGTCAAAACTGACAAGTAGCATTATTGCAATATCAAGACATATAGTATCAATAATTATCAATAACAATGTCAGATACGAACAAAAAGAAAATTAGAGCGGGAAAAAGAACTGTTAAAGTCATTTAAACTTTTTCAATAACAAAGTGACCACCAACTTGCTCTTGGTAAACCTGAAATGAAAGAACTAAAAGTTATCTATTTTTCCCTGCTTTTCAAATGATAAACAAAAAAAACTCATATTAATGCGTGTTGAAAATGTAAAGGGTGAATCACATAAATGTAAGATAATGTGAATTCCACAGAGTTCGACGAATCGAAAAGAAGTAGCATAAGAATAATAAATGGAATTTTGGTAAATCAATATAATTATCTAGAAATGGAAAGCAGATATCATAACTTTTTGAGAATTCCTCATTAACAGTCGAAGTGAAGACCAAATGACTATTATATATTATAAGGAACAGTTGGCTAATTTCGACCTTTCAAAGACATGAAATTAACTTACTTCAATTATATCATCCTCCTCAATTTCCAGCGTTTTAGGAGTATCTTCATCATTGATCCGCCGTCCGTCAAATAAAAAACGCAATGAACCGACATCAACACCCATTCGATCTGCATAAGACTTTTTTAGTTTCCCCATACTTGTGCCAAATTTCACACGAAAATGTACCTCATTCGAGTCCTGAAACAAGTAAGGCTGATAGAATAGTTTGAATACTATCTTGGATTTAAAATAAATTTTTCTGAAAGACCATAAGTATCATTACAAGTTCTAGATATAACAACAGCTGATATATCGAAATTCATGATAAAATTAAACTTCAAGAAGAAGTATAATAACAAATACATGGATCTGTAAATCACATATTGTCAAAAATAAGTCATACCTGCCCTACAACCCTCAATTTGATATATTCGGTAGACGAAGCTGGCGCTGGTCCAGATGCTGAATTATTATTGCCAGTCGTCCCACCTGATGTTTGTGATTCATCAGCCATTGTTTTAAATTTGCTCAGAAAACTCGTGATAGTCAAAAACGTTCCTATTCAGGAAACTTCTTAAAAAAAAATTGAAGAAACATTTGTGGGTCACATCATTCAGCTTTGCAAATTCAAAATTGATATCAATATGTCCGTCCCTCTTCCATTTTTGAATTCAAATTCTAATTCAATAACTTGATTAAAAAATCAGAAAATGGATTAAATGAAATGATTCCATTGCTATAACTAAAAAACCGAAGAAATCTTCCAGCACCTACAAGAATATTACCATCAAACAATTCTACATTTAATACAAAAACATTTAATAAGCATGAAATTAAATGCGAATCTATGTTTCAAAACACACAACATTACTTTAACTGAATCGTTATAGTAAGTTTCAATATATATTCAAATATACATAAAAGCTGCTACTATGTTTCGAAAATTCGAGTTTCATTATCTTCCTTTTTTCTTTTTCAGAAATTAAAAAGCCAACTACCTCATTCGTTAGCTTGAAAACTTATGAAAAAGACGAATCTGTTTCCCAGTTGGCATGTTCGTGTGGAGCAAATGAGCATCTAAGAATCGGGACATTCAAATAATCTCGCCTACTTTTTACAACATATTAGTTCATGATTTAAATTCAGTGCCATCAAAGTACTAGAAAGTATTGGAAATGCTTGAGTACAGAAAACAAGATTATGCAAGATATGTTCAAAGTAGATTAATGCAAATTTTCGGGGAACTGAAATTTCAAATGTCCTTTCCATCATTTATGCACATCTAGGAAAACATTCAGTGAAGCAGAACAAAGTGATTCACATTTATTCAAGCAAATCAAGGTAGCATTCTAAACCAAAGAGCACAAGATAAAACAGCTGATCCATGCAAGAACAGTTCGAAGACCGCCTCCGCAGCACTTCTTATAGTCAACCCCTAGAACTGACACTTTTCAAAGAACAAAATAGATGTGACCTCCCCACTTTACTATATTTCACGTGGCTATTGAGGTACCCGTGAATAATTTGTGAGATCTTAATGCAACTGTTACGGCCATTGCATTTTAAGGGAATGAGGAACTCATATGTTGGGAGAGGATCGTCAACACTGTCGAAAATAATTTCATAATAACGGGATTCTTCCCTCTTGTGCACTGCAGGTTGCATTTTTGAATTTGTAACCATCACCGAAGAATAGTCATACAAATTACCAGAGAATATAGTTGTGAAGATGCTTCAGAAAGGGTATTAATCTAAAATTTCTTTCTCACCCAAATGGTAGAAGATCTGGGATTCCTAGTCCGAATATCACTTATACAATTTATCACAACCAATACATTGACTAGCTTAAATCAATGAAAAAGGATATTAATTGATGGAAAAATCTTGTGTATCTTTATGAAGATAGCTTAAATAACAGTACACATATTCTCGGTCATAAATATTTATAAATCAGATGATGAATTACAGATTTTTTTTTCTAGATAACAATAAGCTCCATATTATTTATAAATTCAACATGCCAAGAATTCATTAACATCAAAACTGTAGCAATCAATAAGTATCATTCACGTTGACACCCAAAGATATCTGCTAGCAGCTACCACAACAAAAACCAATATTTTACCACAAGGTCAGCATTCATGAAGAAAGCAAGACCCTTTATTCCGCATTACCTTTGTTTTTCCTCAAGCAACATCAAACACAAAAAAGGAGAAACAGTAAAAAGACATGCAAACTGTTCTCACTGACTACACTGACTACAGCCACAGTAAATCTAAAACTTTTCCATTCAGTTAGCCAGATTCTGATGTAAGTGGATTATTTTTGATAAATAAAATAGAAATACAAGTACTTCCTTTAGATTGCTATTTAATGTTCCGATAAATACGATTTAAAGAGTTTATAAAGGAATTGCTACTACCAAAATGATTACCATTCAGTGGAATATTTCTTATATCTATTATCAGCCATAGAAGTGTTACTTACCGAATAGCATTCAGGAGCGAGACTTTATTTAATAGAAATGCAAAGTCTCTTATAAAATTAGCAATCTGATTTTTCGCAGCAAAAATTAGTTCAAGCGACATAACTTAAACTAAGTGTAAAATTTCAAAAAGATCATTATTGCTATCGACTGCCAAAAAAAATTTGAAATAGTTAATCACATCTTACGACATTTCTGAAGCTCCACTTCATTATCCATAACAAAATGTAATAATAATAATATTATAGAGGTGATTCATTATAAAAATGGACAAAAAGAAGTTACGAAGAAAAATATAATTAGAAATTGAATCACTTGCTACAATTATAATATGATTTTAAAGACAAAACCAATAGCTTTATTAAAATGTGTGTCAATAAATAGTAAAAATGTGTCAATAAATATATATATTTTTTTAAAACGAACTATGATAAAAATTAAACCAGTGATTTTTCATCAAGTAATTCGAAATAAATAAAATATGGTTGCAGTCGAAAGTTAAAAAAATTAGCAAAATCGCGAGGAAAAGAAAATGTTTCAATTTAAATCAAAGACAAAGCAGTCCAATTTAATTTTCTTTCATTGAATAGTAGTAATTTCAGTACTATTCTTCCAATCTACTTAAATAATCGAAAGAAAGCCAATTTGCATTATCAGTCTTATATTTAATCCTTATATTTAATCAAAACATTCAACTGACTAAATGTTAGTGATCATCTTTATGAACAGCAGTTCAAAGTTTAAAGCCGAATGAAACTCAAGTTACTGAGATTTATATTATCATTTGTCGATGAGAGATAATTTTATGATACGTTCTAATTCTTGCTCTTGCTCTTTGCATACTTTCAGCCTTTCGTCTTCTTCTTTTTGCGACAATCTTATTGCTAGCTGAAGATCATCGTCCTAAAATTTCACAACTGAAGGTGTCACTTCCGAATCAGCATGTGATTGCACAACTAGTATGTTTAAATATTTAGTAATTTTACTGCAAGTACAGAAAAAAATTATACATAAAAAGGATAAGTAGAAAGAACTGGAAATTACCATAAAAGTCTGGTGCTCCGTGCTAATGGGATCAACAATAGTTGTTGTACCTTCCCTCATTAGCTGTTCGAGACGAAGAGTTCGCATACTTTCTCCTATTGCATAAGCTAAGTCTTTGTCTCCATGCCAATCCAGGACATCGCTCACGGATGCCGCAACATAGGTATTAGCATTTGATGCTGGTAGGCCTACTGTTTCGTGCATACTTTGTTCCAGTGCAAACTGTAGATAAAGCTCGTCTTCTGATACATCTGCAAATATTAAACATCATATTCAAATTATCCACATTCATAATTTATATATATATATATATATTTTTTTTAAAGCGAAAAGTCGACTCTATAATTCAATATACCTTAATTTATGCTGCCAAATCATTATAAGAAAATTTACAACTATCAAATCTGAAGCAATTTTTCCTCAGTTTGTTAGACACATGAAACTGATAGTTCTTATTTCTAAATTATCAAATGCTAATATTTGTCCTTATAAAATATGGATGAATAAGCATTGAAAGCGCCCCGGATGCTGATTTAAGAATCTATTAACTATGATTAAAAAAAATAATAAAATAAAATGATGTAAAAAATAAACCAACATCTTCTTGATGTAAAATTTCCATTAGAGCCTATTTCGTGCACGGTTGTATTTCCACTTACGCATAAACTATAATCATCATTGTCCAACGAATGATAACATGATGGGATTTCGAAAGTAGTTGGATCGACTTCTACCTGGAAACATTAAATTTCATTTGTAAGACATTAT
The DNA here is from genome assembly GCA_008729115.1 of Dirofilaria repens. NCBI lineage: Eukaryota > Metazoa > Nematoda > Chromadorea > Rhabditida > Onchocercidae > Dirofilaria > Dirofilaria repens. The sequence continues at coordinate 665,431 of SNRZ01000004.1, read as the reverse complement.
TTCTTTCAAAAGTACAATATCTCTTTCCTTCTAATATATTTTACAGTAATCATATAATAAATTAACTTCCATACGAAATAACTTGAAATTCACCTCATTTAATGAAGCATTGTAAGAAACATAAGGTCCTGGTATATTTATAGCAGAAAATGTGATTCGTGCACTAACAATATGAAATAGCGGAATTTCAATTTTTATAGGAAAACCAGCTGGCAACTGCAACTGGATAAAATTCTTCAGTCGAGCGAAATGGGTATTATTTACAGCCATTAAATCAATAATTGGTAAAATTTGATCCTAAAATAATAACGGAAAAGTGAAATTTAAATTAAAAAGCATGAAATTAAAAAACAGAAACAATAAATGGAACTCAAATTTATTCTGCATTATATTATACGATTTGAATTTTTTTTTTTTGCTTTTCAATATTTCAAACAAAACGATTCAAAAAATAGAAAATCTAATCGCTTTTTAAAATAAAAACCTAAAGTTGTACTTGGCTAAAAAGGTACTATTTTCTCGAATTTCGAAAGAATGCTACAGTTTCTGAAGGATTAAAAATTTAGGATTAAACATACTAGTACCATTTCATAATTTATTTTAAAAATTAGACCTGCAAATCGAGTGGGTAATGGTCACAAAGCCATAAAGTAGCTTTAAATGAACTGGTCTTCTTTGTTACCTGAATATGAAAAAAATTTTAATGAAAAGTTAGTTCACAATAGTGTCACAACAAGAAATTAGTTCACAGTAGTGTTACACCAGTGTTAAATTTCTCAATATCTAAATTCAATTATTAAATCAGATGGCATAAGAAAATTATAATTATAAAACCTTTAAAAAACAGAAATTTTTTCTCTTCTACATAACATTTAGGATGGACATTAATTTAAAGCGTTTCATATATATATATATAAATTACTTATATTAAGCGTTGAGTATATTTTGGTTATAAGTCGACTATTAAACTCTATTTAAAATATCCTTTACCATTAGCAAAACTTTCCTCCTTGATGTATTTTATGACGTTCGAAAAATGTATCTTAAAATATTTTCCAAATAAGAATCGCAGTGAGAATAAAAGATAAGTGACGTCTCTAATTATTAAAGTTTCTGCAGCAAAAAAACGAGCATATCAGATAGAAACTTCTTAGTACTCCAGTATATTTTAGGATACACTAAGATTCAAATGTACGAAAATCTAATCAAACTTAGAAGCTGCAAAGAAAATAAACTTCAAATTTTCTTTACAGAAGCATGCTCTTGATCTATATTGTATTCTTCATTGAAAGCTTTATGCTGTTATCACTGGATACAGCAGAGCTTAAAAAGAAAGGACCTGCTTTGGCAGTCCAATATCGCGATTGTTCATGGAATAATTTTTATCTAGATATTGCTGAGGTGTCAATCCACAATATACATCACTTCCTGTTTGTCTCATTTCGCTGATGCATTTCTGATGTCTTTCAGCTAGCTTCAATATCGTATGCAAGGGATTTTCACGCTCTTCACGTCGGAATCTGAACTATCTGATCATTTGTGACATCATGTAATCTGCTTTATTTTGCATGTAAATTAAATTGCCATCCTTTACAATAATAAGTTTCTCTAGTATTTGAATGCAGAACCAATTACTTTTCGAAAATTGAAATATGAAATTATCTTTTATCCAGGAAGTTTAATAATATTAATGTATGAAATCATGAACTTTAAAGAAATCACCTAAAATCATCTGACTTATTTTTCTAAATATAAAATAAATACTCGATGTATTAACCAACCTTTCCTTATCTCCTTCCAACAAATGCTCTGTACGCGTCTTGGTCACTATGTCAACATTACTCGCATTGAAAACCTTTAAATGCGCTCAATTTTCAAGCATAAATGATCAGAAAAGACTTATCTTTAAAAAAAAGACAAAAAAAAGTATCTAATAATCCCATTTTTTTTTCTTCAACAATATATTTGAGATGCATTGCTTTTCGTTTTCTTTTATTATTTATTGTTTTTACTGAAGATCTCTTTTAATATCGTGAAAGCAATGAAAGAAAAGCAAACCTTACACTCATAGCCTTCCACTTCTTCTACACGATCTGAAGATGTTAACCAAGACAAAAGACCACCACCTTTTGATCGTTCAAATCTATGAAGAAACCATTATTATTTACTAGCAAGTTTGTAAAACGTCAGAAAAAAAAATCTGACAAGAGATGCGAGAAAAATATTTTGTTTTATACAAACCCGATTTTCTCCACATCAATAAAAGTAGTATCAACAGGTGATGTCATCCGAGAATAAATAGCTTCTTCAGGTGGAATAAAATCCTTGAGATCATTTGTGGCTTGCGAATTCATAGTATGAACAATAGCCTAAAAATTATTAGAAGTGATATTTAAAGATGCCTGGTTTTGGGTTTTATAAGATATAACAGAGAAGGGTTTAACTAAGAACTAATATATAGCCAATCGAATAAGAGTCAAAATCTTTTCGATTTTGAGCCATTGAAATATAATGAATGCTCTTAATTATATGAAAAACATTTAATGAGCTTACAAAAATTCCATAAAATTGATAATTTATATACAGATATCACTTTAGATCTTAAAAAAAAAACCCAATTTCTTTCTTCAAAATAAATAAATAAGATGAGAAAATAATAAATCTACCGTTTTACTGTCATGATTCAAGACAATCAGTTGCGCTTGACTGTTATCAGAAAGACGAAATATGAAGGACTGATTACCGCGTTTCCAATTTGATGCTATATCAAAACCAACCAATGTTGTGTCAATACGAACATTTGAACCCCGTTTGTAAATCTTCAAAATTATTGTTGATAAATATACAACAAATAAATGAACTGAAAACTCTTATCAGCAAATAAATTCAAATTAACTATTATTGGAACCTCATCAAATAACTGCGGTTAAAAGGAGGAATTATTAAGTATGTGAAAATATTGTATTTAAGAAAAATTATTGTTTCTAAGCAAGTTTTAAACGAATGCCAAATTCAGCTAGTAAGCAATGGTTAGAATTTGATAAAGCATCAATGCACTATAATATGCACTAATTCTATTTGAAAATATGAATAAAGGGTACCTTATAAGTATCAGAAGGACACATTCTGCTAACAAATGGTAGCCAGCTAGTAAATTCCCAGCTCATTTCTGCATAAAAATCTCTTGTTTCCTGAAAATAAATATACCGCAACTTATTTTAAACAGTTGTATTAGAAAAGACTTTTACGAATTAACGAATGTGATAAACTGTAAATAATATACGTTTATTTTACAGAAAAAATGATCGTTAATCCCAAGCTTCAGATAAAACTTCTCCTACACTTATCTAATCAATATGCATTCAAAACATTAAAGCTGAGAGAATCCAAAGTGAATCTATTTATTATACTAAATGCTCAGGCAATAGTTATTAGCTACGTAATAAGCAAAAAGAAAGGAAAACTAATTAGCTATTTTTTTCTGATAAATTAGTTAATACTAATATGTAAAAATATACTGCTCTCTTTCTTATGTCAACTTATGTTCTCGTTGATGATAAAAATTGCACACCTTCAATAGAGTGAGTAAACGTTTCATTGCACAACTTGTTTGCAGAGCTCGTTGATAATCTCGATATTGGATAATAAGTCGTAAAAGATTGCTGTTTCCAGCACATATAGCTTCATGACTCGGCGACCACATATCTGCATAAGTGAAGGACGTGGAATCAGTGATATTCGGAGTGGAATAGGAGATGCCAAAAGTCCATTTTTAATGGCAGATCGATCCTTACGTGATCAAAGCCTTTTCCGACCCTTTCCTCATTTTAGATGTGAAATTGAAATAAGCCAACTTGACTCGCCTCGTTAACATCATCAGTTTATTAATGTACCTGCATTTTGGATAGCGGCATTGGCTCCTTTCTCTAGTAGAGCTCGAGCACATTCATAATGGCCAAGTGTAATGGCTAACATCAAAGGAGTGCGGCCTTAAAAATGAAAGTAAATATAAGTTTCTAACATTAAATAGATAAATTAATAAATCTACTGAATTCATCGAAACTCACTGATTTAAGACGGAACCATTTAAAAAAAAAAAAAACTAAGGCTGATATCTTAACAGACTCTCGAAAGGCTTTGCTCCATTCTACTTCAGGCTCACTTGTTTTACCTATATTGTTTGAATTACTGTTTAAAACTTATATTAAATGAATGAATATCTCCATAACTGACGAACTCATTGACCTCTCACATCAAGTTTGTTAAGAATTTCATTTGCATGCTCTTCTTCCAACAATTCCATCAAATCTTCATAATCATTCCGAAATACAGCCCAATGCAACGGGTATTCTCGTCGTAATTCTTTCTCGTCTGTCATCATAAACTTCTTTAAATATGTTTTATAGAATTTTAATATAGCTCATAATTAAAATGCGAAAGGATGAATCAACAGACACATATTTATGTGATAAGTGCCAATAATCAACCAACTATAACCTATGTTTGTTGAGTATTATCTCGGACTCATTTCCTCATTTTACTTGATCGAATCCTAATTTTTGTCGATATAAATATTTATTTGCAATCGGGATAGAATACTCATCATACACAATATCGAGACAGAGAAAAAAGCATAAACTAAGAACTAAGAGACAGTAAATTTCATATAGAGACATTATGCTAGCAAATAGGCGGGAATCTGAAATGTAGAAGTTAGAGATACGCAGAGTGGGACCACCTCGCGTGTACCTCGCGTATTGATCCATCATTGTTAAACAGCATCGAGAAAGAGAGAGGGAGGGAAGCGAGAGGCGCAGATACGTTATGCTTGTACATATATATATGTACACATATAGTGCACACATACGAACTTACGTATACGTATGGATACACATACGTACAGTCACATACATACATACACAACATATGTGAATTCACATAATGCACACGGACAGACATACACACATGTGTTCACTCTCATATGCACACATATAGATACGTATGCTTATATATATTACACACATGCACACACATACACTTTACATACCTACACATACATATGTGCACTCATATATATGCACATACACACATACACACATACATGCAAAACACACTCAGAAAGCTCACCCATTGTGTATGTTGTGGATTGGAGCATCGCGGGGCAGACACGGTCTTCGTTGGCAGAGCCGTATCTCTATATTCTCCGACCATGCATTCGCTCCTTCTCTTCATTCGTCGTGCTATTTCATAATTTTCTTCCACTTATATTTCATCATTATAATAGCGATTTTGTACATTTATCTTCATGTATGATATATCAAATGAAGCTGTAAAAAGGTCAAGCATAAGGTCAGCTAAGCCTATTCCAACAAACTTGAGATTGAGGAACTTGGTTGGCGCAGTCGTTTTTTGGATACGTTTGAATTTGGGTGTGAGATGAATGGTACTTACTGAAGAATAATAGGACCGGGTGCTTGTCTGCTGATGTTATTTAAAGTTCTACCGCAACTTTCTAAAATGTATTCCAAAATGTTGAATTTACATGAGATTACTGATTTTGGAATTTCGGTTAAATCAATGTGATTGTGATCGCATCTTTTTTCACTGCTGAAGTTCTGTGGCGTTTCTAGAAAATACCGGGAAGTTCTGTTATCTGCAGTATTCTTCTGCTTTACGCATTCATTTCCTATTTAGTTATTGACTGGCAGTCCCTATTATAATTAATAGTTTGCATAAAAGCTGGACAAATAAATCATAGATTTTTCCATAAATTCTCAATTTTTCCACATCTTTCTTTGTAATTTGTTAGGTCTACTCAATTTCGCTTGCCTCATTTTGAAATGTGAAACCGAAACCATTGTTTTGAAGACTGTTTCAGGTCATTGTCGGTAACTAGAACTTTCAGGTTTAAGAGAATGAAAGTGAGTTCTTGTTAGTCCTCGCGACATCTCATCTGTCGATCTTTTCCAGATAATATTTAGTGGAAGTATCGGGAATTCACGACAATGAGAACATTGCTTATCTTTTATCTGCGAGAATAATAATAAAGTTCATAGATCAGAACATGCCGTCACAGAGTATTGTTAGCATTGCAATCATTAATGATTGATTATTCGCTGATTGAAATTTGATAAAAACTTGACCTATAAATGTTGTATCAACCAAATTGGCTTACCTATACACAATTGTTGCTTTGTGAAGTTTCGCTTCTTTCTGAAGATTTGAAAGTGGAGGATAGATTGGTCGAGAATGATTGTAATGAAAACATAAGATTGACTCAGATCTGTTAAATAGAACTTTTCGAAGGAAGCATGTGAATTGTTTTGAAAATCAGAAGGACAGAAATATAAGCTATTATATGTATTTGACACTAATTTCTGGATTAAAATTTGAGTTATCTCAAATCCATTAGTCGCTTATTCATTTAGCCATCATTTTAATTCAGCACAATGTGCAGTATGGAATGCTAGTAATTGAAATTGTTCTTTTCTTATTGCTTTCCAAACTTTGAAATCCATTTTTGATGGATTTGGGAACAATATGGTCTGTTAGCGATGTACTGTAACATGTCTCCTTCTTCAGTTGAAAGTTTGCTTTCAAGAAACAAGTACCATAAATTTGGCATTAATATTCATTGAGTTATGTTGCAGTCGGCAATACTGCTTTGTCAGTTTTAAAATTGTTGCAGAATATTTCATCACTTTTGGAAATTTCAAAGCTTGGGACTTGACTGATTTCAAATATAAGAAAGAATTTGCAAGGATTAGAGAAGAATGATAATCAAAAATTAATTTATTGGATATCGCGAGTGAGGTGATCGATTATGAAGTGTGGACTGATCTAGCTGGTTTAACATCAAAAGGATTTGTTTAGTCTTTTCATTATCTTTAGCCTTCATTTACTTGACTCTGTTGATCAGAATCAACTTTCAATCGAAGCATCCCTTTCTCTTCTCCTTTTTGATTTTTATAGCTAAGAATATTTGTTTGAAGATTATTTAAAAACGACAACTAAAAAAATGAAATTCTTCAGAAATCCTTGAATCTACGCTGGTCAACGGTTTAAGAATTTAGTCACGATTTGACGATTAGCTCGCTCGTACGCTGTTGGCTCCTTGCAGAGAGTTCATGTAGGTGTCAGATGTTGTTAATGATTAATCGACTAAATTCCTAGACTATGCATTAATATTATGCTCAATAGATGGATGAAAGACCAAACTACGACAAAACCTTCGTTTGTCATAGTTTGGTCAAATTCTTCGTTGGTTAAAAGTAATCAGAAATTGTGAATGCCTTTTGCCTTCGAAAGGTGTAAATTATTGAGCTTAGAGAAGTTTTAATAAGAAATGAGAATCCATGGAATTGATCGGGTTCTCACACCTTTAGAAGCATAATGGAGAAATTTGCTTGAGACAGTTCATTGATACTTTTATCAGATTTTTCTTTTTAAGTTGGAAGTTTTTCGTCTTGCGCGCCTGTCTTCATTTCTCATCAAAATCGTTTAATTCTTATTTCTTTTCTATTCATATTGTTGCAGTATTTACATATATCGAATTTCCAAGTCCACCTGTATTTCATTTGTTTTATAAATATTCAGAAATTTCAATTTTTTATAGGCAATCATTTTTGGTCAAAGTAGAATGCGAGAATCAGCAAAGCCACCAGTACGTGGCAAGACATCACCATATGGATTCTTTGTTAAAATGTGTTATGAAGAGCATAAAAAAAAATATCCAAACGAAAATGTTCAAGTGACTGAAATAAGTAAAAAGTGCTCGGAAAAATGGAAAGTAACCTTTTTACAACATTTTATTCTCTAGATAGAAAAGGGAAAGATGGAAAGACCGTACATAGATAAAATCTTAAGCGACGCATAAAAAGCTTACCAAAAAACTTTGAAAGATGAAACGTTGGCATATTCAATTATTAAATAATACATATGTTGGTTTCTTCAAAATCTGAGGTTTTTCCAATTATGCAGATTTGATATCAAGCTAAGCTTGTTAGAATTAAAGTATATAAGTTAAAAAAAGGAGTTTTGAATTTGAAGAGTTCTGAAGTGAAGTCCTTCTTACAAAACATTTTTGTTGGAAATAAAAACATGACCAAAAACTTCTGTCATTTTTTCATATCTAAATGAAGAATGATAACATTAATTGCAGACTATGTCCGACGATGAAAAACGAAGGTTCTTTGAATTGGCACAAAAAGATGCGGAACGCTACCAGGCCGAGGTTGCAGCATACGGTGGGGAGGATGCATTACGCAAACGAAAGCGTGTTAAGAAAGATCCCAATGCGCCGAAACGAGCTTTGTGAGTTCGCATATCAATCTTAAATTTATTTTAAGGAATCTTAGTTGTAGGAAAACTTGAATGGATTGTTAATATTATTTTAAATTTGAAATTATTCAGTTTTCTTTAAAAAAAAGGTTTTGAAAAATTCCTTTGAGTTTTAAATTTAAATTTTAAAATGCAAAATAGAATCCAAATGGCGTACATATGGATTTCAGATCTGCCTTCTTTTTCTTCTCCCATGATAAGCGGCCTGAGGTACAACAGCAGCATCCTGAGTGGAAAGTTGGGCAGGTAGCACAAGAATTGGGTCGATTTTGGAAAGCACTGGGTGAAGAGGAACGAGCTGTATACGAACGAAAAGCACTGGAAGATAAAGAACGATACGCTGAGGTAATATCAGTAATGTCTTCTGGCTCTGCTATAGACTCAACCTTTTTATCAGTATATAACCTCTTATCTAATTAACTGCTTATATTTTTTTTTCGAATCCGGAAAATTTATTTACAAAAGTTTATGATAATCGGTGAAAATATAACTAATTGGAGTGTATTGAATTTCTATTAATTTTTGTCAAATTTTGACAATTTAATTTATAGGAGATGCGAAACTACAAAGGAACACCAGTGCAAACGATAACATCGATGAAAATGCCAATGATGGCAACTGTTGAAGGTGTGCCAAGCTCTGGAATGATGCAAATGGGAGTACCACCGTCACATGCTCAGCAAATAGTGCAGGCACAAGAAGTGAATGATGAAGGTGCCGAGGAGTGAAAAATCTTCAGTATTATCTCGAAATTTTATACAAATAAATAGAAAAGTTTTGTCGTATGAAGTGTGCTTGGTATGTCTGTAGCTGGTATTTACATCTGCAGTGATTGCATTTTTTAATGAATGAAAAATAGGGACTGGAAATTTGAAAGATCTTAAAATTCTACTCGTCTCTGCTTGCAAACCTAATTATTGGGTTATAGAATTAGATAAATGGACAATTTTGAGAAAAGTGATTTCCAAAATTTTCATGATTTTTAAAAAATTTTAAATTAAAATTCATGTCTGAGAAAACATCGAAAATGGAGTAATGAAACTGCGTTTTTAGCACCATGCGCTATAGTATATATATCCATTAATTTTTGTTGTTTTCTTTGTTATAGTAAAAAAAAAAACTTTGATCTGTAATTGGCAGTTATAAAATGTGGATTGTAAATATAAATTCAAAGCACTGCTATTTTTATGAATTGCTGAATGACTGTTTATTTCAGCTTTTCCTACTCTCTTGTTTTATTTTTTAATAAAATTGAATAAAAAATTATAAAGAAAAGTAGAAATGGATGTATTATGGTTCCAAATTGTTGTGGATTCGAGAAATTGTCATGAATTTTTTAACAACCGCTTAGATGCTTCCTTTAGACTTCTCATTCCTACTTTTCCCCTATATTTGTAGTTTTAAAAAGTTCTCGTTTTAATATAATCTTGTGTCTCAATTAATAAAATTTATTTTGATAAGTTTAAAACATGGCAAGATCTGAGACCAGTACTTCGCAGTATTTTCATTCTTTATTTCACAAATTTAAATGCCGACGTCAAACTTTTCGCTTCATCTATTCGGTTGGTATTGCATTCATTTCTCAACTTCATTGCTTTAGGGAAAATCCTTGCTAATATCCATCCTGTTAAGCAATACTGTTATCCGGATTTCATACTGGAGAAGTCATCGATTTTGTTTTTTAAATTCATTCATTCTGAAACTTCAGTGATTCACACAGGACGAAAAACCCTTAAATGCAAATCTTCGGGGTTTTATTTTCTTTCGTATGCAGCAAGCTTCTTCAGCATATTTTTTCAATAGAATACTTGCTCATATGCGAATCTATCTATCTATCTATCTATATATATATATATATATATATTCCTTGTATTATTTACGTTTCAGCTGCCTATGCAAAACAACACCAAATGAAACTGATTTTATAAACCTTGTCTTAAGCACAAACAAACTTGAAATACACGTTAAAAACATAAAGTTTAACGAGCTGCAAACAGCAGTTGACGACTTATTAATACTGCGATAGACTTGGAAAGTGCTTCCTGAACATGTAATTAAGTTTTCAGAAAGAAGAGCCGCGAAATATTCAAATTTATACATCATTTCCACTTTTAATTTTCAAAACTACGAGGAAACTAGACGGAATTTAAAAAAGTGTTTAAAAAGGTGAGTTAGGTACACAGTAAGATAGGACTTTATACAATATCATTGGAGGAAAAAAACACGAACTTTCATAAACATACTTTTGAACAATGTTAAGAATATTACAAATAAGACCAAAAATTAAGAAAATAATACGATAACGCATGAAGTGAGAAAACTTTCATTTCACTAAAATTCTTCTCAAAATACAGTTTCCTGCTATATAACTTCAAATGTTTGATTTAAAAAAATGACTGAAAAAAATAATAGAAACAATAAATGAAAGCACGTGAACATTCATACACATAATTTGCCAAGCGAGCATACAAACCAGGACAAATGGTAGAAAAATATTTAAAGGTAAAAAAAATTTCGGCACTTTTTTTTCATGTATTCGTAACATTTTTGATGAAACAAAAAACTATCAAAAGTCGAAAGATTGCCGATTGCTGGCACTATTTTAAAAAAGAAAGAAAAAGCGGACAGAGTAAATTAGAAAATGAATTTCCAGGAAAACGCCATATAAATCCCTATTTAGAATATGCAAGACTATCTCAAAAATCCAATCAGTTCATAGATGTCATTATATCACAGAAATACTAATTACCCGTTAAACAACCATTATAACCATAATCCTGTTTAAGATATAAATAATTCATAATTGGATAAGTAAACACTCTATCAAGAAAAATACCATTCGCTCCACAGTTAAAAACAGGATTTATTAGAATTAGTTTTAAGAAAACTTTTGCAATACTGTCAAATGATAAATGTTGAACTTCAATTTCACATGGAAAATCCGAAAATGGCAAAATTCTGGAATGGAAATACGAACAATTCCTACACAATCAATTAAAAGAAAGCTGCCAAAAACGAAAAAAAGACTAATACCCAGGATGAACCTTTGATAAACTAACAAAATATCACACAGAATGAGATGAAAAAAAAAGAAAGAGGAACTATGAATTCTAAATTAATCAAAACATCGTTTTATGAAATGATAAATAAATCTCAGAAATCGAAAAATACCAAAATTTTATATGCTTCTGAAAATGCAGTTCTTTGAATTTTAGATCAGATGTCAACAAAATTGCAATCTTTGGGATTTTCCGATTTGTATTATCTTCTAAAATAATAAAATAATTCTGCAATGGAATTGTGAACAGTAAAAGTTGCTTTACAATTTTAGAAAATTAAGTCAATTTTGATATTTTCCACCATGTTTACTAGTCCTACCGCAAGAAACTTCCGAGGACGTGTTATTCATAACGGTATAACTTGCTTTAAAATATTTAAGAAAATCAACAGCCTTACAAATTATCTCAAAATCATTGAGTGAATACAAACTATGTACATTAATTAAAACTATCAACTTGAAATGGAAAATTCCGACACTTCAAAAATTAAGAATAGCGAATAAAAACCATATTTAAATCCATATTTAAATCGTCACAAATGTAGGACAAAAAATTTTAAATTATGAATTAGACAAATGAAGACACAAGTAAATCCAACTTCTCACCAAAATAATATGAAAAAAAAAGCATTAGAAAAATGATTCTAGCCAGCAATATACTACGATGATTCGTAGTAATTAGGAAATTAATGTAGCATAAACCATTCTCGTGCTTTTCATTCTAAGAAAATTGAAAATTAAAGTGTAAAGGAGAACGTAAATTAAATGGAAAAATTACCGCAGAAGTTCTTTCCCCTCAATGGGAGAATCTTGTGCAACAATTTAACAAATTTACATATGCAAAAACTATTCATGAAAAAAAGTTATGCATAAAATAACTGACAAAATTGATGTACTATAAGGCTAATAAACTAAAATCAAAAATCGATTTATTAGCATACAATGAATCGGCAAAAGCAGTATTTTCACGTTTATCTTAACCAAAATTCCAATCCCATTCAAAAACACTTTACCATTTAAAAAAATAAAACTAATAGACTCTTGCTCGCCTGTAGCTAAAAACAGAAGTCATTAACTTTTTTGCATCAAAACTAGCAATTTCCCCTCAAATGTCAACTCGTTGTCAATTAGATATCTAGAGGAGTATAATTTTACAAATAGATATACAGTAAAAAATATGTGGCAAGAAAAAACAATAATGATTACGAGGACGACATGAAAAAAATACCCTGCACAACAAAACTTTGTACCGGTAGAAAACTTCGTAAACAATAAGTGCTGCGAAAATGATCATAAGGGTGATAAATGTCCCTTTTCCGCTCGATATTCCATACGAAGCCACGTTACTGCTGTAGCCAAATATTCCGATAGTGAATGTAAGTTCAAGTCAACAGTAAGTGGTCCACATATCTGGTCCAAATGTTTCACCATCTCTGCATAATATAAAATTAAAATCGATTTAGTCATAAGAACATGAACAATCTTGAATGCTTATTTAAATTTCAAGTTATACTGGTTTCTTTAACTACTTTTAACGATATTTTAAGATACAAAACGTCTTGCTGATTTAGAATTCCAAATTGTTTTGTTTTTCTCTTTAAGTATAAAGTAGCGCATCACATCTAAGTACGCAGAAATTAAAAAGAAGATATCTCAAAATTCCTAGTAAAGATGATTGAAAAACCATTCACAATAATACTTGTTGTCCAATTAAATTTGCACCACACTAACCTTGCTCGGAGCTTTTCGTTTTGGTTAATGTCTGTTTCCACAACCGATCAGACCACATTAAATGATGAAGGATGCTAAGCTGGGAACGCTGAGCTTGATAAAGAGAAACTGGCACACTAATCTAAAACACATTTCTTCAAAAAAGAAAAAAAAACTATGAATACAGTCAGCTTTTTCTAACTTATTAATTTTTTAGTTTTTATAAACCTCTTTTTATCGTAATTTTAAATTATGTCGCATTTGCTTTCCAGTTTTCAGAATTTCTTCTAAAATTCAGAATAATTTGATGAATCTAAACAAATATTCGAACTTTTGATTGATTCTATGTCGTTAGACAATAAATGTTCTGACAAGGACTTACTTCCTTTTGATGTTCGCCGTGACCACTGTTTGTTGATGAAGCCGGTGAAGGAGTTTCTATATTATTAGATGAATCACCCTGTGAACTAACTGATGCAGCACCGTCGTTGCGCATAGCTGCAGCGTCCAATTCAGTCAACTGCGGTTCCCATTTTGTCAATGCACCAAAGTTGGACATACAACTCTAAATATTTAGAAATTCAAAAAATTCCTAAAGGGTAAATATAAATTCCCAAAAAGAAAATCATATTATTTAATGATATCGAAATAATTTTTAACATAATCTTTTCAAAAAGTAGAATGAGACTTAATACCTTAAGTTTTAACATATTATGAATAATAGTTGATATCTTGTTGAGTAATATGTGAGTTTCGATATCATTAAATGAATTTTTTCAGTCGAGAAATATTTGTTGTGGCTTCTGTTTTTATTGAATATATATTTCTGTACATAAATAAAACTACTTGGGAATATTTGGCACTTTACAGCAATTGGAGCAAAATATAAGATGGCAAGTTAGATTAAGAATAAAGGTGAGATAAAGCAGCAACTCTTCCTGTCTACCATTTTGACTTTGGAATTGAATAAACTTACTCCCATTTTGAGCGAATAGAGATAATAATTCAGCACAGCTTGTACCCGAAACGATAATATTCTGAATCGGCTAATGAAATGTCGTTCTAGCGATGACAGACTAGCTGTTGGTGCACCTGACCACTTGATAATAGTTCTGAAGTCGACTAACATCATGAAAAGTTTACAGGTTATATATAAAAATGACCTGATACATGATAACATGCAATGAAGGTCAGATTCCATAAGCTTACCAAGTCGAGACAATCTGTAAAATTAGTAGAAATAGCTTATTGTAATAAACTAGCTTGGATTTATTCCTAAAAACTTAAAAAAAATATAAAAGCCCACTTCATTAATTCAGCGCTATCCCTCGCTATCGTATACTGTCGTTGCCTGTTTTCCCGTTCAGTAGCTGATGAAAGTATGAAGTATACGGCTGCATCCATATAAGCAAGAGTTTTACGTATGTAATCACCGCTCTAAAAAATTCTTTGTCAAATTCCGAACTTGATAATACAAATACAAAGAACAGAAATGAAAAGCATCAGAATTTTTTGAATTATACTTCTTTGTCAGCTCTGTGTTTTAACGGCCGAGCAATTTCATCTAGATAGTAATTAGTGCATTTATAAGAACCATCATCATTTTTCTCCAATACTGCTTTTTTTGTTGGTGCTGTATGGCTTCTGTAGCACATAAAATCACCACTAACTTCCTGAAATTTATATAACAAATATTTGAAAATTGCTTGAAACAAAGAAGAATGAGTTTTTAAAAGAAACTGGGATCACCTGAATACGGAAATTGCAAAAAAGACTTGAAAGTTAAGAGAGGTTAGCAATATAGAGATTCGCACAACACTATTTGCAAATAAATGAAGAAAACCTATTACTCAGGCTAATGATTTGCTTAGATCTCACTTAAAACCAATTTTCACATCCATTTTGTAAATATAGCTATCCTAATACGAATAAACAGTCACCTTCATTCCATCGGCAAATTTATTTCCTACGCTTGTATCCTTTGTAGACTTCTTTATTGGTGAGGCCTCATTATCTTTGAATTTCGAATTTTTCGAAATTTTAACTCGCATACTGCCATTATTATCATCAACAATTATTGTAGTATCATTGTTGATTTGTTTTTTCTTCAGTTCACGTAATTGTACTGTCGTGATATCACTACTGAGTTGGTCATTCAGTCCGTTAGAGTCTTTTATCCGAAATGTCATAGGTTTGTCTTTTTCTTTGGAATGCCCACTATCCAAACACCCCTTCTTGTCCTTTCTTTTTAGAGCATCATCCGATTTGCCATTTAACATAAGTAAAGCAGATTTCGATTGTATGATTTTTTTAGAAATGCTTGAAAATCGTTCATTACTGCTGTTTGAAGGAGTTGTACCGTCCTTTTTATTCCGTTTTTCATTTTGTTTGATGCTGGAACTGACAGATGCAGTGACGCATGTTTTATCGCACTGTTTAATAAATTTCTGAAATTTTACTCATCTCAGATGCTTATTCAGCTCGCTTCTGATCACTCAGTTGCATCAATTCAAATTTTTCCTAGATCTATCGATTTCAATACTATGAACTTCACTTTCAAGTCAAAAAAGCACAACAGTTATGCTGCAAAGGAAAATGATGACCTCAAAACTAAGTTTGATAAAATAAGCATGAAAAGTAGAAGCTCACCCAACTTTGTCAACTCTAGCTAATAGTTTATCAGCGCAATGAATCACAAGAGATCAAGGATTGATCAATAAAATGTTGAAATTTTACTTAATCACATATATTTATTCTAAAACACTAGTTTTAACCAAAAAAAAAACAACCTTAACAAGTGTGATTTTGAGGTCATCATTTTTTAATTCATGTTTTCGATCATCATTGGACACTGAGCCACTACGTGGAATATTTTCCTGCAGATTATAAAAATGTTATGTTTTACATTACGCTTACCATGAATTTACGATGAACAAATTCCAAATTCCAATCCTATTTCAGCTGACATTAACGTTTATGACAATAATAAAAATTTTCGGGACAAATTTTGATGTTGTGAAATCCTAAACTCTTACGTAATATCCCAATCTCGGCAGGGAAAATATTTATTCTTCATTTTCACTAAAAAAAAATGAGATGGAGTCATAAATCATATTCATCTTCTTCATAATGTTTTGCTACTTTCGAGTTGTTCTAAAATTTAAGACATAAAGGCTTGATTTTTCAAGATAGCTGTAAAAAAAATGGCTTCTTAATAGTTGTACGAAAATCAAAAAATAAAATGTAATTTGTTAGGTTTTACTCCTGCTCTTAACTTTCCATATTATTCATCGAACTGAACTAAATGAAAAGTACATCATTAATTTAATCCTTTATTCAAATCATAAAAGTTTCTAGGATTAAAAGACTATATTAACAATAAAGGACGTATATATTTTTCTAACTTTGAAGTTACATACCTTTCTGAATTCTTTCGTAGAGGATGATGACGATGGAGTTGCACTTGCACTATGAATTTTTTTGCAAGTGGTAACGCTGCTGTCATTGCTGTCAGTTGCACTACTTTTTGGGACCAGCTTAAGATCAGAATCGCAAAGTTGTAACGTTCCACCTTGTTCATTTTTTGAAGTTGGTGGCACTGGAGGCGAAAGGACATAATTTGGCAGAGCGACTGTTGACAAAAGCTGTAATAAGAGTAGTAAATTTTGCACTGAAAACCTAATACTGATTCCTTGTTAACATTTTTATTTAAAATTTTATAAAATTTGCGATTAATGCACTAAATTTTCTATAAAGCTTACTTTATTACCAGTTTTTTCTTTTTAGTTATGAATACATCCTAGGAATTCATCACACTGTGACAGAAAGTAAATTAGGATTTATCATTCCAACCTAATCAATTATAAGGAAAGAAACTCTACTGCTTACATTCAATGAAAGAATAGTTATGTGAACGATGGACATACAAGAAAATATCTGCTTAGATTATGTACTTATCAGATTTTTACCAATAAACAATCACAAGAAAAAACTAACAGCAGGAGCATTTTTAATAAATATATTCCTGATTCTCAGAAGCTGCGTTGAATCTAGACGGTCAAGATTTATGATTACTGGAAGTGTTGGACCGTCAATTTTTTGTGGATGTCGTGGTGGAGTTAAAAGCGGTGAAATGTGACCCAATTCACCGATAATAGTTCGCAAAGATCTGAAATTAAAGTGAAGCATAACATTTTGATTTAAATGTTAAAAAAGCTGTTTTCCTTCCCTAACTTATAGTAATGGAATAATCCTGATTCAATTTTCTTCATATTTCATGAGAAACAAAGTGGCCAAGCTTCTCATTTTAATTAATCAAAGTCCTGGTATATTATTTACTAACCACATTAATTCTTCACACGAACACCGGCGATATGAAAATTAACGAAAAAAAAAACCGTAGCATATGACCACTTTTGATCGAGCATCGAAGCCTAGGTCTATGTCTGTTAATTATCTATACTAAGATTATGTCGTCCTATAAACCAATTTTGCCTTTTTTTTAAGATGAAATTCTAACTAACTGAATATCAATTAACCCTTCGCCATAAACTTTATATTATATGAAAAAGCAAATTACAATCGATGAAACTGTTCACGGTTCTGGTCGTTTATTTCATCGGCAAATCCAGAATCCGGACTTTCCTGCTCTTCTTTCTCCCACTTAACTACTTTTTTTTCCATGTTTTTCAATATATTGACATGTCGCTCCTTTCCATTTTCATTTTCCAACTTTTCCTCACCAAATAATTCACTAATTGTCATTTTGTTATCGTCGTACTCCATCTAGAAAATTAAAAAGTTATATTTATAATATTATAGCGTAAATTTATCAAATTCAAATTTACTTATTTATGCAAGCTTTAATTACCCAAATTCTTTTCATGAAACAACTGTATAGTAAACTTAGTCAAATTAAGTCTGACACTTTGTCGATAACAGACGCTAAAATAAGATAGCGAAAATGTTCTCATCACTTTGCACTCGTATTCCATGTTGATGCTCTAACGTCAATAGCATTTCCGCTTTCTGTTTGTAAACACAGCATTTTTAGGTCTCCTTTTCTAATTTTCTTTATATAAATTAAAACATTTACTTTTGCCGTTGTAGAGCTTGTGCATGGTTTTTGCCAATTTTCTGTATCCGTGTTGCTATAATCACTTCTGCAAAACTATTTTACGAACTGATGTATAATTTTAACTTCGAAAGTCCCAGTAATTGAAAATACAAACAAAAAAACATTGCTAGTGGATCGAATTCCAAATTATAAATTCATGAAAACACCTTCTCCTTTTTCTTTTTCTATATGAACTGCCACTTGCGCGATCTGAAGTTATTACGGGCTTGCTGCCTCCAACACCAGTGTTTATGACATTAGCGGACGTTACGTTTGTTTCTGAACTTCTCATCGTATTACTTTTCCGTTCTTGGTTCTGAATATCACACCTGATTACATAGATATCAACCGATTATTAAAAACTGCTAGTTTATCAATAAAATAACTAATATTATGAAGAGAATATGACACGCTGCATTTCATATTTTGGGTAATTAATTAAGTCCAAAAAAAAATATATCTTTGTTGCATTTAGTTCAACAAACCAAATCTTCTAGAATTTTCCAAACAACTTCGACATCGACGTTTTTCATTACATTTATCTTAGATATTCTCTCCGCTACACTACTTGGGAGAAAAACAATTATATAATAAACATGATATTATTTTTACTGATCAAAAATAAATGGTAGTGCGATCTTCTCTTTAATTTTTTTCGTAATTAATATATCAAAAATTGATAAGGTAACCTTTTTAAATGGCAGGTTAGTATGAATTGTTAATAATGGCACATCGATAATATTTTGCATTTTCTAAAGAAAATAAATTATAATTTAAATATTGCTTTTTTCTTAAAGGGATTCTCTCCACTCTTACTTAAAGTGCAGGAAATAACCTTTCAGTGTGAATAATTTGTTTCAAATTTGAGGCGATAAAAAAGTAGCTATAATAAAAAGATTATATGAAGTTAATGCAAATTAATGGAATTTCACATATGACTCATGGTTCCATAACATATAGAGATAATTTTTTCGCAATGAACCTCTCTAAACAAATTACTTTCTAGATTTTTCAGTAGCGATATTGCAGTTAACTGGTTCAATTCATCAATTGTCCAAAATTCCCTTCAAAAAAAATCCAACCTGTGCCATCTGACTAGAAGTAAGATGTGATTCTGATGTTGATGATGTCGATGATGATGACACAAAACATGGACGTAATGGCCTGATCGGTGACTGAACAACACCAAACAGGCCCGAGTTATTTGGACCATGTTGTGAACCGACGATAATATCAGCCATCAGATCAAATGGACCAAGACCATCTGCAAAATCAATTTTTCAAAA
The DNA here is from genome assembly GCA_008729115.1 of Dirofilaria repens. Taxonomy (NCBI): domain Eukaryota; kingdom Metazoa; phylum Nematoda; class Chromadorea; order Rhabditida; family Onchocercidae; genus Dirofilaria; species Dirofilaria repens. The sequence continues at coordinate 645,921 of SNRZ01000004.1, read as the reverse complement.
TTTGAAAATCTTTGCATTTCTTTTCGCATGTTCACTAATATTTACTGCTTGAGAATGATGTTTATAAATGATCTGAGAAATGAATAAATCGGTAGACTTTTCAAATACATGCTTTCATTCTAAACATATTCTATAGATTATACTGCTCAAATATTCAATTTGTGAAAAGTTTTCAGTAGTGGCAGACTAACCATTCTGCAAATAAAAAAACAACCTGCTACAGTAATCGTAATCAGAAAAAACAAACTAATAAAGCTATTTTTGAAATATTAAAACAAACAATTTCAATAATCTAATACTTTACGCAGAAATTTATTGCAGCAATAGTGTCATCATAAGTTGTAGAAACGGATGCCTCATTTATTTTAATTGGATAACAATTTTGTTGCATCTTTCACACAACGGAAAATAGGAAATGTTTCTAATAATTTTGGCTGACATCAAATAATCTTATTATATTTTCGTTTTATTTAATACTTACAGCTTATTTATATGTTCATCAACACCGGAAAAATTTATTAGCTACACAACAGCAAGGATAACAAATTTGATCGAAACGATCTAATGAGAAAGAAGAATCTAAAAAGAAAACTGTCATATATTTCTCCGGTCCCACATAAAATTGTCACATTAAAACGTCTCTTATGAGAATAATTTAATATCAGAGTCGAGAAAAAATTAAAATCGTACATGCATTGATGTACTATTTGCATGAGGAAAATTTTCAAAGATTTAAACAGCTGGTTTGCTTCCGGGCAAGCTTTTATTAGAGAAACCTGGCTAAGCTGATAAGGTGAAACATATTGCAATTAAATGACTTAATCATTACCTGAAGGGGAAATAATTAGGTTAATATATTTACATCGAAATATCAGAAATGTTGAATGTATTATATCCAAAAAAATTAGCGATTTTCATAACACAATTCAATATTTAGTGCATCCATTCCCATTTTTATCCTTATTTCATTTTAGCTAATCCAGATATTCGAACCTATCACTTGCTTTTTCCCAGCCCCAGTGTGATAGTTTCTAAAAGCATTCAAGAGATGAAGAGTTTGCAAAAAATTTACACCAATCTTAATAAAACCACTTACTAACAAGATTTTCACGAATCCTTGCTATTCTTGGCTCCGAATCTTCAGCCATTGCCTTCTGAATTTGAATGTCCGGATCAATAGTTTCCCGTAGGTCGCTTCTATTGCAGTGATCATTATCCATCTGCAACTTCCAAATTTAATTCATCCCACTTAAAGTGACCGAAAACTAAAAATTTGAATTGAATGATCGAAAAAATCTTCCACAACAAACAACAATTTGATCTTAAATTGGCTCTTGAAGTAGAAAAAATAAAAAAGACCTCTCAGTGCTCCTAATGACCTCTTTAACCTTTCACGAACCTTCTACTTATCCTTAAAACGAAATCCTCTCTCCACGAACAACGACTCCCAGAACAGTAACAAGCAAGCTCAAAAAAACTCTCGATCGATTCATCAAAACGTGTCTTGCTACAGTGTGTCGAAAAGATGTTTATGCATGGATGGAGAGCGGAAGCGGAGAGAGAAGTAATATCGCCGACAGAGAGGGGTAGACAGAGAGAGGAATGCAGAACAAAGTCACTTACTGATCTGCTCTGCCTTTCTTTAAAAAACTCTCTCTCCTCTTTCTGTTTCACTAACATCAGACATCTAGGAAGACATGCGTCCGTAACAGTACACTTAGAAAGCATACATTATCTCATAGGTATGTATGCACTTAGCTACTTGTTTTCCCTTCTTCTCTCCTTCCGATGACTCTTCCTTGGGTATTTTGGATGATATTTGTCCAAAGATAATATTTGATAACAAATCTTGAAAACGACTACTTCGAACTAGAACCTTTACCTGTTAGATTAGTCCTGACTTCATAAAAACCATTTAATAATTTAAAATAGAAATTTTAACTTTAGCTAATAGTCTTGAGATCTTTTAGACGAGGAAAATATTGAGATACGCAAACAGTCGATATGACTTTGAGGTGGAACAATCCCATTTCTTAGATATTATCTTTATACTTGAATTAAAATAAGAAAGATGAGGAACAAAGCGAAAACAAAATTTGAAGAGCAAGAAAGACTCGGAATCTGTAAATGGTAAGATAGATTAACTGTTGATCATCTCCATTACCACTACTGTTAAGGGATAAAGAGACAGCCGCAACTAAATAATTGACATGGGGATGCTCTTCAAATTTTGTTTTCGCAAAGTGAGGAAGGATGATGATTCTCGAGAAATTTGACACTGATTATGGATGGAGGAATTATGTACTACTTCCTTCTACTGTACAAGCAAATACTGAAGTGGAAGAGCTGAGAGCGGACCTACTGGACAACACAATTCCTTGATATTGGTATGTCTCATAGTTTAGTACTTTTTTATAATTCCACAAGTGGTAATTCCTACAGTTCACTGAGACCAACCAGTTATATGAATTGATTTCAATATTGTTTTATTAATTAAGAATATAATTTTTCGGTTATCCGTTTTGTTTTGATCTGCAGGGGGAACGAATAGGTAAAATTGTGTGGTATTAAATATATTAAATATTAAAATAATATTTTTATTCCTCATTGCAGAATAACAATAATCAATGAATGAAGACACATGAGGAATTTAAAAAAAAAAAAGATGTTGGAATTAGTTGAGTCGATTCAAAAAACAAAGCAGGTAGACTGTAACTTGGGTTGATGGGACGACTTTTTTTCAGTTACAAATTGGCTTTGAGTAAATTCGTAGATTCTTAGAAATACAATATCTAACTGGAAAATGATTGAAGTACAATATCAGAACACCAGTAATAGAAGATATCTGTGAGACTTTTGTATTTTAGTTTTTATGCAATATTCTCAGGATCTACAAACTGAGACATGGACGAACTGGTACAATCAGTGTTGTAAATTCACCGCACGTCGTTAAGATATTGAGATAAAATGGAAATAATTTTACATATAAATTAAAATATCTCACTACCTATTTTGATTCTAATCTTGAAATTAGTGATTTGATCATCCCTCCAGAAATGGAAACAAAATATAAGATTATGTGCTACAGAGACATTAATTGTTCACTATTATCAATAGTGAACAATTAATGTCGCTTTGATAATACTGATGCTTTGATAATGATAAATTAGAGATTAATTAAAATTTGGTTATTAAACTCCAAAAAAGGTCTAATTTTCGCACATTTGCCTTGCTGTTTAATGTTTTGATCAGAAAAACGAAATATTTTGCAACGAAATTAGCAAAGTAAGTAAAGAGGAAGAAGAAGGAAAGGGCAAATGAAAGGGAGAAATAGAATGGATGAGTGTTGCTATCCATCCACTTACTTTTTTTCGTTACTCAATCACATGTTTTGGATGAATGATTTAAAAGCAACGAAATAATTTATCTGCCTTGCTCATAAGGTCAAAGGAGAATATCACTTATATTCAAGCAGCTATCAATACATCAATACAATCAGCATTGTAATAATAGTTGTTAATATTTCTAACAATGAATGAGAAGCACTTGCACAGTTTCAAAAATAATGATAAAATCGATTAAATCTTTTCCGAAAAATATCAATACTAAAGAATTGTTTATGAAATTCTTCGAAGCATTTAACTATCTGGACATAAGAGAAAGGCTGTTGATAAACATATTGATGTTTTTAACTAAGCATTACACAAATAATTTGCAGTGATCATGGGATTGAACGAGTTCCGGGTCAATATTGAAATTATCGGATAACAAATCATAGCCATATATAATTATGTAAATGAGAAAGTTGAAAAAGAATAGCTATTGAAATTCCCTCGCAATCTTTTGTCATTTTCCCATCCTTTTCAAAACTCTACTTTAGCATTTTGTTAATTGTTAGTTAGATCATATCAGAGCGATAAAAAACTTTTTTGAAAATTCTACCTTACCCTTCTCTTCTTTCTCACTCTTCGGTTTTGATTAATCAGTGTTATCCTAATATTTCAAAAAAAAAAAAAAAAATGAAATAATAAATGAAAAACAAACGGAAAAGAAGTAATTTCTATTTCATACAAATGATTTGTCCAGAGGATAAATGAACAGGATTGAAAAATTAAGTAAACGAATTTATATCTAGTACAGAACGGTTGAAAACTTTTGACCAAACAAATTTTTAGCCCTGTAGGATTTTTTCCAAATGGTATCATAGCAAGGCTTTTGCATATGCCAATTTAAAAAATTCATTATCTTAAAAGTTCATAAATCAAGAGGACAGTGCAAAAACAAATCGAAGAAAAGTTGGTAATTGTTTCATAAAAAAAAAGGAAAATTTGTGCATTGATCATGAAAGGTTGGTTTTTGTCATTCTTCAAGTTTTATATATAACTAATATAATAGACAGATAAAAAACGAAGTCAGGGAATATAATAATAAATTTGAGCTTCTTGGAAGAGCTTTTGAAGAAAGGCTTTTTTTTCTCAGCTTGAAATTTCAAATATTTCCAAAATGTAATAAAAATCATTTAAATTTTATTCGAAAAATGAGTTCTAACTTTAATCTTTCTGCTGAGATTTGCCTTGAGTTTGGTTTTCCAAAAATTTTATTGAATCAGTTTGTCAGAATTGAATCGTCTACTATCAGGATAAGTCGATAGAAGAGGTAATAATTCGAAATCTGACGATAGAATTTATGATTTGAAAATGTGGTGTCATTAGCAAACTTTTATTTTCAGCAAATAAATCAACTGTAATGCCTTTTCTTGTTCGTAACATCATGCTAAAGAAATCTTTCTAATTTAAACCTGTAAAAAAATTGTATATGAGATAGGAAAAGAAATCAGATGACATCATTAGCTTCGAAATACAAAAAAAAAAATTTTCACTTTTATATAATATTTAGGGCAGACATTAATTTAGTGCGTCTCATATATGTGCACATATAAGAAAATTATGTCTCATAAATTTTAAACTATTCCTAACAAAATACTTGGCCGGAAATTCCGAATCAAGTTTAAGCAATTTTTTCAATGTTGTTTTTTCTTTTCCTTTTCTTTTTTATTTTTTGTATTGATTTATGTAGCAGGTGCCAGTATTCAATTTCTTATTGTACCATAATCCAACCTGTATTTGTATGGTCAAACTTCGTCATTGTTACTATTGTAGACCTCTTCCTCTTTTTTTCTCTTATTTTCCTTACTTAATCTCTAACTAGCTCAATTCCCAAGTTCATACAAGCCATCCTAGGATTCAGTTTTTTTTGTGCAAAATCAGTCTAGATTGGTCGTTGGTGATCTCCTCATTTGTTCGTCTACTTCCTCACCATCTCTTGTTCATAATGTCTCTTTTCATTTTATTATGTGTTGAATATAATTTATTCCAATAAAGTAATTAATCCAAAAACAAGTATTGCGATAAAAGGTGGAAATTTTCGGGACAGCACTTGCCAAAATATTAAGCATTAAGTATATTTTAGTTATAAGTCGACTATTAAACTATTCTATTTAAAATATCCTTTACCATTAGCAAAACTTTCCTCCTTGATGTATTTTATGACGTTCGAAAAATGTATTTTAAAATAATCGCAGTGAGAATAAAAGATAAGTGACGTCTCTAATTATTAAAGTTTCTGCAGCAAAAAACGAGCATATCAGATAGAAACTTCTTTAGTACTCCAGTATATTTTAGGATAACACTAAGATTCAAATGTACGAAAATCTAATCAGATTTAGAAGCTGCAAAGAAAATGAACTTCAAATTTTCTTGACAGAAGCATGCTCTTGATCTATATTGTATTCGTTATTGAATCCAATCGAATTTCAAGTATCATTTCCAATGCTTTTTTTACAGATTTGTAAACTGAAATCGTGCGACTATTCCAGCTGATATTGGCAATCATTCTTTGCATATAAGATAAATAACTAAAAGAATATTTTCAAATCTGCCTCTAAGAGACAATTAACGGGATTGCTGATCAATTCGTCTTTCAAAGACGAAGGCACTAAATTTTGTGGAAGGAAAGGAAGTTATTTAGAAATGAAAATTTTTCTTACATTTTACAGATATTTGTTGTTGCTTCCAAAATTTTTCAACAAAACAATAATCACCAGTTATAATTGCACTATTTTTGAATTTTGAGATCGCAACTGGACATAAAATAGAATTTTAAGTAGCAGGAGAAGAGAGAAGAGGCTGCTAATACCGCATTTTTCTTATGCAATTAGAATTCCCAGCTATCGTTAACCTCTTTCAAATGAGTTATTGATTATCAATTATAATCACCGAACTCCATCTTTTACTCATAACTATTATCAGTATCAATAATGAATAACATATATTCAATCGGCATTAATCAAGATGTGCACTGATATCCGTCCCATATTTTCTCGAAGTCTACCTGAATCAACAGGAATTGCTGTTATGTATGCATACATTTCAAGAGAATATCATGAAGTGAATGCTAGAGGGAGAGAAGAGAAAAAGAAATGTGCTCATTTTTCTTCTCTTGTCCAGTTAGTTTTTTTCTTTATTTTCCTTATCTTAGGACATTTTATTGATTGAAGTATTGAATAGGGAACGTTGCACGATATGACATGACAAAATTGTTAGTTCAAATTTAGAGATTGAAATCGCTGAAGAAGATAAGTATGCCTTCTGTGATTCCGAAGAATTATACTGAGCTTTATAGGTGACGACCAAGTTCAATAATTGGATCCTGATTGAAATTGAAAATGAGAGCTGAAGTAATAGGTATGGAATGAAGATTTATGAGGAGATGAATTTTTTTGATTCAAAGGGAATTGAATTATTTGAATTATCTTGTTTGGATACACTGAGATCTTCAATTCTCGACAATAACATTCTGGTGTGCTGAGCTAATAGCTTAAAAAAAGAACTTTTATAATTACAACTGCTATTGTGATTATAAAAATTCATTTTTTTTTTTTCATTCCACTTGATATAATTACAGTTATAATAATACGTAGAGATAAGCAGAAGCATGAAACTGTGGCATAGTAGCATAATAATCAATTTATTTATGGGCAAAGGTATTGCAAGTGGAATGATTTCGTGAACTATTTTAACTGTAATCTACAATTCTAAGAACATTTTGAGAAGAAATGATAGATTGATTGATTATAGTAAAAATGCTGACACTCAAAAAGGATTCTGTTCTATGAACGAATGATCAACTCAATCAATCGATCGAAATCTTTCAGCGATATTTTTGTTGTAAATTAGATCGATATAAGAACATTTTTTCTTATCTCTAGAATAATGGAGAACTTGAAAGGATTGATCAGTATTATATTCTAAACAAAGTACTATAAATTAAAACTATTTGTAATACTTAGTCAAACATGAGAAGCCCCAGCAAATGAAATCGTTTGAATGGCGAGACTTGTAAAATATTGGTGAAACATGGAAGATTGAATATTTCCGTTTGGATTAATCCAAAAAGCTTCCGGAACTATCAAGGGACGATACTGTTACTATTTAGCAACAAAGTTAAAGTACTGGTGAGAAACTTGATAAGGCGTGATTCAATATCATTATAGTTTGAAGGGATTTATAGGATGAAAAAGTTGAAAGCATGAGAAAATAACTTCTGCAGATGTTTTCTTTATGTCCAGTCTTAATCAGGCAAAATCCTCCGACATTTGATAGTATACCCTAATTTTGCATAAAAGTATTTATAGTAATAATGAGAAATAATTCACTGTAACCTATCCAGAAAAAAGACTAAAATAGATTCACTGTAAGCTACCCAGAAAAAACTAAAATTTTGGTTTAGTTGCGATATTTCTTTGATATGGCTCGAGAGAACATTTCAAACTTGAATCAGTTTCTTCGGATACGTAACATCTTAATTATTTTGCTTTTCATATTCAGTTAATTTTTTCTTTAAATTTACAGAAATTTTTAGGCAAATATTTCGAATTAGAACTTATAGTCAATTTAACATAAAACATGCAATACAAAGAAACAATGCTTTCGTTCTTTATAATAGATATAATAACTGATGTTTTTTCCAAAGGAGTTTCTTAGTTCTACAGGTATTATGATAATAGTTTTTTTGTTTCAATCGAGAAATGACACCCAATCGATAAAAGAAATTTTGTTGACAAAAAGCTAAATTTATAGCTGGTTGGGCTTGCTCTGGTTTAAAGATTCTTGTCATTATTATATACTGAAATTTCAAAAACTACGTGTGATCTCAGTAAAATAGAGTGTCTCTCAGGAAGTTTTATCAAATTTATTAATTCATTAAATTAACATTAGGATTTTATCAGGATGAGCTTATTGAATATGGTGTCTGTCCTGAACATGGTGTTTGTTCTGTTTGCTTACATAATTTTAATTTGAAATTTGCATTTTCATAGCGCGTTAATTTTGAAATTTGCCATTTTCATATTGTACTCTATTGTACTGGATTGGGCCATTTTTCTTTGTTATGGAATTGAGACAGAAGATAGTTCATTTCGTTCTACATTAGGAAGGAGCCATTTTTGACTTTGAGTTCAAGACTCTTGATAGCGCTGTTTGCAGTTTTTCGAGACTCTGAATAAGTATGCACACTGAATTAACTAATAATTAAATAGTCAGATAAAAGGATTGTAAGGCAAACCTATAAAATTTCACGTTCATTATTAATTAGTTTATCAGAATATCTTTTCAGGAATACTAAAAATTTCTTTTCCACGAATTGATCAGAGTCATGGACTAATAACCCGGTGAGTGCTATATGGTCTATTTTTTGTGTAGGCTGATTAATATGACATCCATTTCTCTATGCTTATTATCAGTCTTGTTATCGTATTGTCAAAATCTTACTTTCTCTTTTCAAATTATTTGTTCTCGAATTTTTCAGGAAAGTTTCAAAAGATTTTAACATGATGGCAAGTGCGCAGTTATTTATATGGAAAGTACTTTTGAGCATTTTGATCAGTTGCTTAGCATTTTACCAATGCCAAAAAGTGACAAAAATTAAGTTTTCCTTGCATGATTAAAATTATGTAATTTTTTGATTGGTAATAAATGCATTATCAGCTGCGCTGATTACATGATATTTCTGTTTTTTTTTTTATAATAAGTAGCTTTTTTTTGTTCCGATTACGATATTTTTTGAATAGGGCTCTTAATGAGATGGGATGGTAGCATTTATAGATTCGTGCGTCTGCAGAGGAAATAATATCAAGTTGTCTTTCCATTGGATCTACTTTGTAACTCCCGAATTTCTTCAAATATCTCGTTTTTAGATGTATTAATAACAGCGAATGATGAGAAACTACGTGATCCAGAGGGGTATGAAGCTATAATACAGTTACATCGCCAAATGGATGATGATCAGTCCGGTTCTATCGATCGATTCGAATCAACAGATGTAAGCACGCTTCATCAGCAAATTCTGATACGTCTTTGGAACGGATCCAAACTTGGCATCAACTTTGGTAAAACCGAAACTTATGCCTGTAACATTATTTATGCAAGCATTCAATAGTTAATAGTTTTTTCGGTAAGACATTTTTTATTCCTTCTTTGTAAATTATTTTACAGTTTTGCAAATTTTCAGTTTTTGAAAGAAGATATGCAGCTGGGAAGTTTGGATCGTGCACAGCGAGAGCGTGCTTTTCATCATAACGACGATGAATTGATAACGGTAGATGATTTATGGGAAGCATGGTTTGCATCTGAAGAGCGCTCCTGGACAACAGCTGATATGGTGAATTGGTTAGAAAAGATAGTTCGTCTTCCGCAGTACACAACTATTTTTATTGGGATGGAAATTGATGGTCGCGCATTACCCAGGTTGATTTTATCGAATATTTATTTATTTTTTGGCATATAATTTTATATTTAAGTTAATAAGTGTTTATTTCTATTTTGAGACCGAACTGTTGATCTTACTGTTATTAACGAATTTGATGTCTTCTCACCTGCATGTTAAGATTCGCAGCAGCATTGATACTATTAAACTTTTTATTGGATGAAGTCGAGATATTAATGAATTTTTTCTTAAACAGAAATATGACAAGTAGTTTTCATAAATGGTTTTAGTGAAATTTTATAATTTTCATTTTAATGTTTCATTTATAGAATGGCTGTCGCTAATTCGACTTATTTGTTATCCGATTTGGGCATCAAAAATTCAGTGCACAAACAAAAATTACGTTTAAAAGCATTAGATATCGTTCTTTTTGGTTTCAGCGGTCAGTCTTTTGAAATTCGTTACCAAGATTTAGATTATGCTACTTAGAAAATTATGTCATTATTATTTCATATAAAGTCAGTTTTCACTATTCTTTCATTTTTTTCAATATTATTTTGTAATAATCCCGAAAATTTTTTCGAAAAAATGTATTAGATAGAAGGAAAAAAGCTAAAAGCAACAGAATCATAAAATTTTTCAGACGGACATGCATCTTGGCTTAAAGACATTGCTTTATCTATCTTAGTAGTTGTACTATTTACGGTGCTTTTTGTTTTCAAAATTCAGCGAACACGATCACGTATGCAAATGGAACAGCTGACAACGAAGTTATCACAATTAAGAGCAATGCAAAGCCATTTTGAAGATATCCAGCAAAAGTTGATTTTTTTTCTGCAACATTTTTAAAATTACTCTCGAAAATATTCTGTTTCCTAATCAGCATAATTTATGTCATTTGCAAAAAGTTTGAAACCAAGTGGAATAATACGGTTTGCAATTGAATTAGGCAATTTTTATTATGATTTGTCTGGTTTTTCGGTTTTTAATTATAAATTGTTGTGCCCATTTAGAAAAAGTAATTCTGAATCAATATGTTTAGATTCGTGGAAGAACAAAAGAAAAGGCAATCCAATCGAGATGCATCAGAACACGAACAAGTTGAAACGGTTATTTTTTTTAATTGCACAAATTTAAATAATTATTTTCTTTAAAAGTATATTCTCATTATTGAATTCTTGATGTTTTTATATCATAAGTTACATTTAGTTTATGGCTAATGCTTTTAGTTAAAGTCACAGCTTATGGAAGCTGAGCGCTTGCTGGAAAGTTCTGGTTCGGCTCCTCTTGCTTTACAACCACTGTTAAGGAGGTTATTATTCTGATTCAATAATAACTCGAAATAATTGTTTAAAATGAAAATACACGAAAGATTTTGGAGAGATAGGACCTGTCTGGGGTGGTTCACGAATATGTTATAAAAATTATTATTCGAGTAAAATGAAATTTGAAAGGAACGTTTTTTTAATTTTTTAGTGTTTTATAACATTTGTCGGGTTTAAATTGGACAAATTTACTTAAACTTAAGCGTTTCACGACATTTGATTTAAATTAGATAAGTTTAACCAAACGTTAAAGCATTAGTTTTAAGTTGGATTTGCCGATACGCAATCAGTCTAAAAGATTGGAATAAAGTTTCTACTATAACAACATTTTAGGATCGCTTTTGGTTTTGATTTTCAAAGCAATAGATCTGGACAGAGATTTCTAACAGAGAAATCTGGACTTTTTGTAAAATTAGAAGAGAATGATTTCTTTGCCATTTAATTTTTAGGACCTGTGAATTAGAGGTGAGTTATGTTGGACAACAGCGAATGGAATGTATTGCTGAAATGAGAGAAGCCATTGAACATATCGATAAACTTCGCAAAAAGCAATCAAGCATCGTTTCTTCTATTAAACTTGCCACGGGTGCTTCATCGGGAACCGATCACATTGATTCACGTATTTTTACTTTGAAGTATAAACTTTTAAATAAGTTGTGAATATTAAAAAGAAATTATTTGTGTTTATAAATCGAAAATTTATTAGCTTTATAAATCTAATGACTTGTTATTAGTCACTTGAGAATCGGTCGAATAGCTGTTTAATGAAATACTTTTCTCTCTAATATTGTTGCCTTTTGGAATAATTTTTATTTCCTTAAAAATAAGCTACAAAAAGAGAGAAACTAGAAATTGAATGGTAGCAAATGAAATATCTATTCAGTATTCATTAAGAGCCCGAATGGAGAAAATTTCATTAGCAATGAGTGAATGCCATCAGAGGTGGACCGAAATTGAATCACTTTGTGGTTTCCCATTGGTTCCTACATCATCTACTACTGGTAATATTTGGATCAATTTAATATGTATGTGCATGAATTTTATAAAAAAGTATGTTCGCGTGGAGAATTTCGGTTTGCCATATTCATTATTTCATAAAATTTTAAAGCAGATATCTTGCTTTAAAATTTCTCTCTTTAAATAATTTTTTTGAAACTTGTTTTGAATTTTTTTTTTTTATTGCAGAAATAGTGTTTCCTTCTGCAGCACCAAATGATGTCTTATCCAGAACTGGATCTTCTAACTCTTTTTATCGTAAATCGGGTCAGCCATATTCCTAGATTTTTATAGTGCTCAAATCGAATTTCATTTTTTACACTTTTTTTTTTACATTTTCTATTGTTGCCAAATATGAATTGCTTAGATCTGTCTTTAATTTTTACCCTAAGTTTACAAGCTTATTATTGCTTTTTGCTGAAATTAGTCTTTTTCATTCTGAATTTGAAAATTCGTCATCTAATTGATTTTTTCTCAAGAATATGCTTTTGTGGTTTTGAAATAATGCTGTAAAGATGAACAATCGTTTTTGAACTTCATAGAATTGAGAAAGTGCTATTTTTGCTTGCATCTTTCCTACTTTTATTTTATTACTAACATTCTGCCGTATTTGTTTACCTACTAAACATCTTTATTCAGTTGGCGCCACAATGACAACAAGCATGGCTTCATGCTCTACATCTGGAAATAATCCATCCGCTATAATCGAAGGTTCATCGGATAGTAACGATGGAATGTCACCATCTCTTTGTTTGTGTATGTATGAAAATTCCATATCTGCGGGAGCTCGATATTTGGATTCTTTAAATTTGCAAAAGAATATTTATGAGAACAACAATGAACTGCTTCATCGATCCGCATCTTCCGGATCATTTATTAAGCCTCAGTGTACCAATTCTATCATGACAACTGTTACTGATGATGATAGTACATCCATAGCTTCAAGTATTAACAAAATTATTGCTCCTGCCGTTCCATTTCCAGCGGCAACTATCAATCGCTTTTCACCGTATGCTTTCTTTTTTTGGTTTTAATGCTATTGCTAGTATTCACAGAATTCTGTATGTGGAAAATAATCGTAATCATTCGCTTTTTGAGCATGCATCTGTGGATACAGTGTAATAAAGATGGACTTGAAAGCTAAGAAGAAAGTGGCAAAAGGCTTTTTATCAGAATTTTAATGTTTAACTTTAATGTTACATTTGAAGAAAATATCTAATCTTCATTTATTTAAAAGCACTAAATTTTTTGAATTCAGATTTTTTACTTCAGCAGTAAGAGGTTTACATCTTATTAATATCTAAATATATATTTTTTATTAATATATTTTGGTTGATGATTTCTTATTTTTGCATGCTGATTTATGTATTTATTCAAAAAATTTTTGATTTTCTATCTATTTGAATCAATTAATGCAAAACGAGTTAATATATAGAAGTCATAGCTTTATGATAAAACATGACATGTGTAATGAGTTTATTTAATTTGCTTGACGGTATGCAGTTTCATTTAAAGATTTTTAATGATTTGGAATTTTCTAATAAGTTAAAGGAATTCTGCAAATTTTTTGAAGCATTTGTTGATGGTATATTTATTTCAGGTTCAAACAAGATCTAAAGTTATTGAAACGAAGTATGTCAAATACAATATTCAGATTATCTGCATCAAATACTAAAACAAATGAATTTATGGAAATTAAGAGAAAAAACTGGAATGACGATGTTTCAATAACTAGCGGGACTAAGAAGTCCAAATTTGGAAATCTATTTCATAAAATGCCGAAGATTTAATGCAGCTGGTTTTGTGAAAATTGATTTGTAGTTTGCCATAAGTGTACGCCAACTTGGTTTTTTTTTTTTATTTACTAACTACTGCATTCTTTTTCATTCTTTATTTATTTATTTTTTTACTTTATTTTTTTCTTACTTTACGAAGTGTCAAATATTCTTCAGTTCTTGTCTTGATCAATGATTTTTTATCATTTTAATGTTGCATTGTTTACATAAGTCTCAAAAAAACGAAAAAACAAAGGAAAAGTATCTCTGTTTTTAAAAAATGGTATGTTTGCATTAGAAAAAAAAAAGACATCTTATCCCTTTTTTAATATATTTTACGAAGTTAGCATCATCGGAAGATTTATATGCACTTAATTTATGAGATTTTAAGAATTTCCGTTTTCATTTCTACCTTACAAAACTTCCCTTGCTGTTTTTGTTACGCTGCTGATGGTGAACAGAAGCTGAACATGTTAAACTTCTGTTTTTTTTTCGTTTTTCGCAGGGTTCGTGAAATATTTATATGCAGTTATTTTTGCACTTGATTTCAGTGTTTATTTTAACCTTCAAAACAGAAATGGAAAGATCTAAATTCTTGTACAGGAAATATTTTTTTATTACTGGATCCATTAATGATAGTAAATAATCAACATTAGTGAAAGCTACTTTATTAATTTTATAACTATACACATTAATTGCTTTCATTTCTCTAATTGGTATCTAAATGTAAATCTTCCTGGGAAAAAGAATATTTTTCGAGTTTTAAAAATTTGTTCATTCATCATCATTAAGCAAATAGTAACTACAGTGAGTAATTATAATCGTATACTGGTGCTATTTTGTATCCTAATTAAAATATAATGCTAATATTTTCTCTATTTTTAATATTTAATCCGTATTTGTCACTTGCAGTTAGTATTTTTATTTAGATCTGCTATTCTGATGGCAATATTTGCATACAGCTTCTTGAAAATTTTTTATTAGAAATAGCTATTTTCAATTCTTTTTATAAATAATTGCAAAAGGTAATTTATCTTATAAGGAACAAGCGCTGTGCGTGGAGAATATTTGGATTAATAAGCAGTTTATTCGAATCGTTACGAAAAAAACATTTTGGCATGCAATGTTATAGTAGAATCGTAGATTACCTTAGAGCAATAGGATGCCTGTATGTTTTACTATTTTTTGAGAGGAAAAATGAAGGAGTAGAAAAGGATAAACAAAGACAACTAATGTTGATTGTAGAATTTGTTGAAGATGTGAAATTTTTTATTACTCGCATTGTAATTTATATCGTAATATTGAGTATGTTGATGTATTACAATATATCATTTATTTACTTTTTTTTCTTTTTTGGGTCGTTAGTACCGGTAGTATCAGTCCTTTTCTGTGTTTCCATATTTCTTTTGACTATTTTAAATAAAATTTTGTTTTGGGAATTAATTTTTGTGTTGATTTCGACGTATATTAACGTTCAGTCTTAATTTTAAAAAACTGGTATTTGTGCATATTAATTTTACCGTGAATTTTGTTTGTTCCTGGTTACGCTAAAATAGGTATGTTTTTTTTGCAACAACATATGTACTATTAATGCGTTTAGCAAATAATATGAAAGTAGTGTGCATCAAGTCTTTGTTGCATGGTTCAAATCATTTAGAAAGAAATGGATAGGTGTGGCGACGTATATTGAATCTATCATGTCGTGTAATCACTAAGGCTCATATTTTTTGTTTTGTTTTTCTTTTTCAGAGTTTTAGAAAATGTATGAGAATAAAAAAAGTAGAAGTTCGAAACCAAAGATATTATCTCATAAGTCGGGAATTGATACTGAAGATAATTCAAAGGCCATAATAATCAAGCACATTCCTTTTGGATTCTTCGAGAAAGAATTGTTGAAGTATTTCTTACAATTCGGTGCTGTACGACGAGTACGAGTTGCAAGAAACAAAAAGGCATGTTCATTATACACAGTTTAGAAATTTCAGTTTATTTTGAAAAAATTTCAATTTTATTAGTTTTTCTTTGCATAAATCTTTAACTGTATTCACATAGTTTTTGATTTTGATTTTTGAAGCAAGGACAAAACTGTTGTAGTCAAACTAAGCATGTTTCCGCCGTCCTTGAAAATCAACGACCATAGATTTAAAGTAGAAAGAAGAGTTTCCAAAGTTAATTTTGGCTTTAAAAAACCAATTTTAAGTCGTCTGCAACTAAAAAGCAAGACGGAAATATAAGCCAAACTTCTGTAGATGTAACAGAAATAATACTGTTAAGAATATTTGAAATACTGAAAAACACTATTAATAAGCGAATTTTTTACTTATTTTCCAGAAAAACTTCAATAATTTTTATTAGAAGTTATTAGCATAAAAGGTACTATATGATAATTTTGGGCTTCTTGCGTTTTCAAAATAATTTTATAGTTGCTTGTGATATGTCTATTTTAAGGTATTCTTTTTAATAAATGAGATATAACAATTAATAAATTTTCTGACTCTCATAACTGAAAAGTAGTTGGTGGACTGCATGTAAATACGTTTTAGTATCACCGGCTATAATTTTGATGGTTTTAAGATCTTTCAATACAAGTTTATTAGAAACGTTTTCTAATTTCTTCTGAAATCAAGTCGATAATTTAAATATTCTAACAGGTGAATCCTTCAATTTCGTTGTGTTTTGCTTTTTCGTTTTGAATTGAAACACGAATTTTGATATTTGACTCTATTACATCATAAAAAATACGCTGTAGAATTATCTTGAGAAAATCATATTTTTGAACTTATTTGTCTACGTTTTATATGGAACATTTTTTGCCATTGTTTTGTTTTCAGACGGGAAATCATAAAGGATGGGCCTTTGTGCTTTTTGCAGATAGTGAGGTAGCACAATTAGCAGCTGAAGCTATGGATGGTTATTTAATGTTTGAAAAACGACTAGAATGTTGGTAATTTCTAATTCTTGTGTAACGAAAGGCATTTTCCATTAATAACGAAAAATGGAAATAGTAATAGATTTTGTGGTATAGAAGAATTACTCGTTTTCATTCATGTATTGGTAATTAATGAATCATTCGTATTCTTAGAAGTAGAACCAATTGCTGAGTGTTTTTTTTTTATTCTTAAGAACGAAAATTTATCGAAGATTTAAAACTGTTCATTCCAGGTAAAGTAGTGAAAAACGAAGATTTTCCAGTTTGTTTACGTAGAGGACCACGCATAATTTCATCACTGTTAAAAAATGTTACTAGAAAACGTCATGCGAAGAAATTAAGTAAGACACAGAATGGATGGTGTGAAGAAGCTGCTAAAGTATTCTTTACAATTTAGAATTTGGAATATCATTATAAATAAAAAAAAAGTTATAACTCCATCAAAAAATCAAATATATAAATAAAAGTAATAATTTATAATTTCTTTTTCTCTGTTTCAGAAACGATTATTGAAGAACATAAAAATTAGAGGAAATAAATTTGCTGAACTCGGTTATCGATTACCACCCATTATTGGACTCTCAGAAACGAAAGTATTTTCTTTTGGATTTTTTTATAAATGTTTAACATATTTACGGACAGGCCATGATTTATCATATTACAAAACTCATCTCATAAGTGAAATTTTCTAAAGATAAATTGGTGATTTGATGTATTCGAGCCAAAATGACAATTATTCGTGGCAGTGACAGCAAGCAAATTACTTTGTGTTTTGCTGCCAGAGACCTTTTGGCAGTAATTCTTTCTAGAACTTCAGACAATTTCATCGCAAATGAAATATCTTTCTAAATAAGTGTATTATTTCTAATGAAAAAGAAAAAAGATTAGAAAGATGACGAAAATTAAGATGAAATGAGTTTTTTTTTCATCTTTCTTTTCAGCAAGATGCGCCACTGGTAAATGAAACGAACCCAATGAAAGTTAAAGAAAAAAAATCAGGTAATATGACAATCAGGTGCAGAACAAGTTATCCAGAAAATTGAAGAAAAGTCATGTTATAAAGAAGGCGCTGATATAGTATTAAGTCAACAAAAACAATGAAAAATGAATAAGGGAAATTAATTCCAATTGTATTAATTACATTTTGCTTTTCACTTCTAATAAAAATTTTTGCCATTTTGTATGATTTTTGAGTTTGCGTTGGTAGAATATTAACTACAGACCAATTGATTCTATTGTGTCAAAACATTCATTTTTTATTTATGATATGACATTACTGGAATAATATACGGTATATTTATAAATTGGATTGCCTGCAGATATTCTGGTAAATCATATATCAGTAAAACGAAGCAAATAAAGCAAAGTAGACTATACATCTGAGTATCTAAGCCTTTACACATTATCTAAAATATATAATTAAAAAGAAAATTCTAAATAAGGAAGGTCCATTGAATATTGAGGATCAGCTATCAATAAAAATATTGAAATAAAAATTTTTCATTCGAATGGCTTTCTATAATGTTAGCATAAATTTCAAAATATACTACTTATTATCCCGCTTTCTTTGCTTGTCTTTATTGTTCTCTAATTCTCGAATTGTTGCCCCGTTCTTTTCATTCTCTTTGGTAAGTTTTTATACAATTTTAACAAAGGTACCGCTGTGACCAATCTGTCAAGTCGCAACTTGTTGGTTTCAAGTTCTCATGTCTTCACTTAGCAATTTCCCAGCTTTGCAGCTACCGTCAATGCTTTCCTCTTACCAACGAATAAGGATTAGCGATGATTTTTATCTTTTGAATTGATGCGATCTAATATTTCTCAAAGATTCAACATAGCACTGAATCCTTCCTCATTGTTTCAAACGTGTTAGGAATATACTAAAATATCGTTTTTGTGAAATGTAAAATTATAAAATGTTTTTCTGAAAATTTGTTAAGTTTGTACTCTTGACTTTCAATACTAGTCGCTAATTCCTGATCTTTTCAGCCTGCTTTTCTTTCATTTATGGCATACATTTATTTAGCAATAGGATATATGATTTTCTCCAGTTGCTGATTTCATTCACTTAACATCACTATTTTAAATAGTAGACAAGTCATTTAGTCCGACTTTCGAATAAATTTCAAATTTTCAAGCTCCCATTCAACCAATCGCAACATAATCACAGATGATAATTGACAAAATGCCACAAAAATTATGTCATGCCGATTGATGAATAAAAAGTTTGTTAAAGTGATTTGAAAGTTGGATTTTCTAATTCAGTCAAAGATTATTTATTTTGGAGATGCTTTGGAAGTTTGAAGTTATGAATACATCGAATATTTGCGCTCAAGGCAGTTAAACTTTCAGAAAAATGGATTAGGCCTCAATCTTAAATAATTTTCTTGAAGCTGATTTACAATTTGATTTTTGTTTGTCATTTTTTTATGCTGATTTCTGCTTCTCCTATAACATGTAAAATGGAATACTGCTTCTTCTGTACCGCATGGAAAACGGTTGTCTTATCTGGCAACAAGGATACCGTAATTGCTGGTTAAAACTCATTGAGTTTACAATGAAACGGAATTGAGATTAAATTTGTTTTTGGTTCGCATGTGCTGTTTGTTTTTGGTTCGCATGCTCGATTTAATAGTATTTATGGAATCCTAAATTTCTGATGGAAATGAATTTCTCCTCACTAATAACACTATATAAATATCGGATTTTGATTCACTCCGCTTCCTTCTGAATCCATGGCAGTTTATTTTGTCTCTTTGCTCATGTTCTTCAATTCTCTCATTATATTACGAAATTCAATCTATAAATAAAATTTCGAAGTATTTTTTCTAAATTGCAAAATTATGGTCTTCCAGATCAATTTCATATGTTTGTTAGTTATGTAGTTAAAAATATTGTCGAATGAAGTAGTTACACGTTTCGGCAATAAAACTGATGAAATTATTTGATAAAATCCAACAACAGCAATATTTGGCAATCATGTCGGTGGTAGTGATAACAATCAAAATGCTGACGATATTGATCATACCAACGATATGATAACAATGCAACAACGATTTATATTGGTAAATGATATGCTATCTATGATAAAGACAGAATTGGAATAATAATGAGATTAGCGATAATGATAATGATTATGATAATGACGACCAAGTAAGAAAGCAAGAACTTTTGACACTATTTCTTTCTTTCTTCTCTTTCTATTTCTCTGATTCCTTTTCTTAAACATATATTAAAAAATAAATGGTAATAAAAATGGATTAATAAAATTAGAATGTCAACATTCGAATTTCTCTACTTAGATAGTTATGTTTTCAGATTAGCAACACTCTAATTTCCATAAAATGATGAAACGAAGAGGACTCGAAAGAATAATGATATAAGCGGAAAATACAATACTATAAGTTTAAAATGATGAAGAGAGAATAAATCTAAAAGTTTTCCACTTTATTTAAATCAGTTGCGAATTTTTCATTTTATGTCTTATGATTTTTAAGAATATTAATTAATTTAAGAAATGCACTGCAGACGATTAATCCATTTTCAGCTGCTCCCTGAAGTTGCTTTTATTGGCTTTTTGTTTCTTTTCATCAATCTTCCTTTAAACTTTATCATATCTAAGCTTAAAATATATCGATAAGTTATCATAAAAGTAAAATAATTAAAGTCATAATGAAAACATTGAAACGAAGAGGAATAGTAATGTAAGCGGAAAACAAAATGTGTTTAATTATTAGTTTAAAATGATACATCCTGATAAACATTAAAAAAGTGAAATTTTTCAAAAAAATGAATTTCTTTCAATTTTCAAACATTTTACCTTAACTATTTGAGATATCCATTTTTCATAATTGTAACAATAATTTCTCGAGTCGCATTAATTTATGCACACTCTGAGCAATTCCATTCGATAATTGCCATAATGTATTGAAGCAAATAATTATCCCAATTATAGCTGAAAGGAAGAAGAATGAAGACTGGATGAAGTCTCTCTCATTTGTCAATTTACTCAAAGCCGAAAGCCAACGAAATGAAACGAAACGAAGCAGTATTGCACATGTCTGTGTGCATCTGTGTATGTGTGTATGTGTATTGTATACTCATATGTACATATGTGTGTGAATGTATACATGTATACACTAAGAGTGTACATGAAATGTGCAGACAGATCTTCTAGCAGTTAAATAATTGCTTTGCAAAATTGCTTTAAATTAATTCATGCAGGAACTTTCTGTGGATAAATGATATAGAAGGCGTCATCCAATTACTTTCTCGTTCATGGCAGTTTATTTTGATAATTGTTGGAGTGAGAAGTGAGCAGCTAATTTATTTATTAGCATGTTGAAAAACAAGACTCCTTTCAAGAATAATTCGCAAGATCATTTTCGAGAGTAGTATCGTTTGATAATATAAGTCTGAAAGGAAAAGAAGCAATGAATATTGTTACAGGTAAAGGATAAAAGCAGGATAGCCAGAAGGCTCTATACCATCAAATCCATCAAAATGTAACTTAATTAACTTAATTGACCTCATCAAAGGAAGTATTGAAATGAGCCAATGGCTGTTCATCGAACAGATAATATTGAAGCTTATTATTCCTTCGTCATCTTTCTTTCTCTCCTCATCCTTCTTTATTTAACCTTAATGCAGTAATGAAGTCTTAAAAGGTGGAGCTTTCAATGAATGGACCAATCAATTAAGAATTCAAAAAGTGGAAGAGAGTGAAGCCATAAGATATGCGGGATACGGTAGGACAGTCACAGAGGGTTAGGGAAAGGAAATAGGCGTGACGATAAATTTCCATCGATGGATCGAAGAGAACGAAATGATAGAGGTGACAAGAAGATGCTGCGCCTATTGCCCTTTTAAATTACTGAATTAACAATTCTTAAACAACAATCTCAGTTCCCTTCCCCTCATTGTATCACTGTGCTATTTATTCTTTGCTATCACTTGTAAAATTATTGTTATCATTATAATTACCATCAGCATCACTATCATTTTGCTATGATTGTTATCAATTTTGATGATTAGGACAATTACTGTTTCCCTCTTATTTCATTATGACATTTGTTTTTTACTACTTATGGTTAAATTCAGCATTTGTTCGATCTCCGAGCTAGATAGAATCTGTTAAAGTAATTTCATGCAGTATGATACAGAGTTAAGGAATGCAGAGAAAGAAATGATTTTTTAATAAAACAAAATAAAAAGAGGAACTAAAAAATATTTCCAAGAATATGTAAGGGAGAGGAAAGATTGTTGTTACTGTTTTAAATAGCTCATCAAAACAAGTAAGCTAGTGAATTTATTTCAGGTGTTGTACTTGAAATGATAAAGCGATATATCCATCACTTATCTTTCTTGAAAATTATTGATACTGCTTATATTATCTACCAGAAATACATGCTAGGCATTCGAATTTATGGATGAAACAACTGTTTCTAGTTGCTGAATTCTTTCCTTACAAAGCTGCAAGAACTAGAATTTGGATATCATTATTTACAAAACCCTATATTCAAGAAAATTAAGTAAGCTAAAATTGTAGAAAGCTAAGCTTCGATTTATTAAATTGGTGGCATAAGAATATTATATATAAATTATCATTAAGTTTAGTTTTGAGAAGATAAAAAATGCAAGAAAAAAATTGTATTACCGATTCTTAGGTTCTTTTGGCAAAAGAGCATTTTATTAGTTTTTATATTTGTTTTGTTAATTGCAAATTAATTTATAAATTGTTTGTATCATTACCTGTGAATTTTTCCGAGCGATTTATGAAAAAAATGCCGAAATTAGTATACAAATTTAGATAAACATCAAGTTTTGATTCGAAATAACAGTGGCTGCCGTAATAGTTCATCATTGAAAGTTGATAGAAAAAAGGTGGAGAAGGAGAAAAATCATTGATATCAACGAGAACTCTTATTTTACTGTTAAACTGTGAACAAATAAAATTTTTTCTTTTCTTCGATGTTGAGGTTTAATTTCTCTCAAATTTGCATGTTTAATATTTAGTTAGGCAAAGATAAGAGAAATCAAATTGTATGTTGCAAAGATCAAACATGAAAGAATATGTTATCAAATAAAATTAATTATTTTTTACAAATATGAGATCATGAAAGAGTCGGAGATTAACTGAACAAAATACCATTGAACTTATTTATTAATAGTTAATTCTGAATACTATCTAGTTATGCATGATCAAATTTATTCTATTATTTAGATGGATGGTGCATCAGATTCTGTTTCCGAAGGGCTTTCTTCACCGGAGCTATCACGTCGTAATACAGAATCATGTCAAATGAGCTCCAAATTAAAATTTTCCATACAAAATATTTTGCGACCAGATTTCGGTAAGGTAAGAGTACTTTCGTTTTTAAAATACAGCGTAAAATTGCTGTATTAGGTAAAATTGCTCGTTTGGAAAAATTCAGTTCAATTCTTTTTCAAGAAACAAAAATCCTAACCTTTGTATTCTAATTTTTGCAAAAAAAAAAAGACTAAACAAGGTTAACAAAAATCCAAGTTTTAAAAAACATTATATTCCGTTTAGCATAATCTTCCAATCTGCATCATATCAATCTTAATCAGATTACCTATTTTAATCTTGTCCGATATTATTTCATATAATTTCCATTGTCTCCATATCTATTACTCTCAATTATACTCATTCACTGCTGCAATTACAATTTACAGGAAATATTTCGGTACTTAACATTTCACTGCCTCTTTTTTCTAGTTCTTATTTCCAGTAACAATAAAATTAAATTTACTATCGATATATGAGATTGTTTTTGTGCTAATCAAATTCTCTCAGAATAACTACTTATGTTGAAAAATATATAAAAGAGATTTGCTAGAATGTGTAAAATTATAAATGTTTTTTTTACAGCACGAGACAGTTTTAAAACCATGTGCATCAACGACACCGGACAGTATGAATACAGTATTCCCAGCTTGGATATATTGTACACGATATTCCGATCGACCAAGTTCAGGTATTCTTGTAATAGTTTTTAAATGAAGAAAGCAAACATCAACTTCACTGAACATAGCAAATATATATACATGCAGAAATGATAGATGACGTATTCAAAATTGTCTCATCACGAAATTATGTATTTTTAACTTTTTTTTTCTTTAACTTTGGATAACAATCTGTAGAAGTGAGTGAGATTATGATTGCATAATTTCTCATGTTCTCCTTGGTGAACACACCAATTTGCTTGCACATTTGCATCATCTTACTCATTCATTCATTCATTCATCAAAACTATTACATAACATAACTAACAAGCAGTTATAATTATCACTTATTCATGATGAATTATAGCTGAGCAATAAGAGATATGATTTGATCGTTTTCATTAAAAAAAAATTACGAATTTTCGTGAACAGCACACTTATGAGCTTTTCTTGATATTTGAATTTTATACTCCTATGGAACTATGAGGTTATATAAAATTTCATAACTTTTCAATTAGATTTTGTCAGAATTATTTTTGTAAGCTCGAAATTTTTTAGGGCCAAGGTCACGTCGCACAAAACGGAAAGAAACAAATCTTAATGACGATGAGAAACGACCGCGGACGGCATTTACTGCTGAACAATTGGAACGATTGAAACAACAATTTATGGATAATCGTTATCTTACAGAGAAACGGCGTCAGGAACTAGCACATGAACTTGGGCTAAATGAATCACAGATTAAAATATGGTTCCAGGTTGCTTCATATTTATTAAAAAGAGCTTTTTTGAGTACGTGTTGAGAGTATGCGCAGTTTTATGCAGAACCGACTGCTGTTTGTTGAAAATTAATTTTATAAAATTAGAAAATCTTACTCATTAACATTAACAGAAGTATGTTTGAATTTATAACAAGTAGTTTTCATTTCCATTCTAAATCTCTTCCAAGCAAAAATAGTTTGATTTCGTCCTTTATGTAATCTCATCGCTAAACTGAACAGATTATAATTAGTGTTTGATTAGCAAGGCGAGCAGAAATTTAAATTTTCTCTCTTCTAATGTTTGTTCAATATTTCTTCGATAATGTGTACTTTGTTGAAAAAATACCAAATAGAAAGAGAATATATGATAGGTTTTATAATTTCTCATTTGTTTTGTAGACTTTATATTTGATCAGATGCGCACTTTGAAATTAATGGAAAATAAAAAATAAGAAAATAACAGTCTATGGAAAAGATGAAAGTTCGAATAAGGTGGATGAAGAAGTTTAGAAGTTTAGTTTAGAAGAAAAATTGCCGCATTGACAGATAGCGTTGGTTAAATGCTTTTTCTGGAAGGCGCAAATATATTTCTGCTAATTTTTTCACATGAAGATTTGATGCCAAAGTAGAATAAAGTTAAAATTATACAAATGGATTTATGATCGTAGTTATTTTTGTTTGCAAGGTTGGCAATATGTTGTTAGGAGAGAATGGCAATTAACATGCGAATTTGTTCTTTTAGACCCATTCAAATAACAAATCTTCAACCATACAAATTTTATGGTTACAGTAAGCATCTAGAACTGAAAACGTTTTGTCGAGCAATCAGTGGCTGTAGAACACTTTCCAAGGAAAACGAAATAGCATTAGACATCGAATTGTATTTTCTTATATCTTTCTTTCTTTTGTGCATCCGTTAGTCCATTTGTTTTTTCTAAAATGTATATAATATTTTGGAACTACCGTAAAACATCACTTAAGAGCGGTAGATAGAAAATGCACATTAAGCAAATAGTAAAGCATAAACAGATGGATATAAAGAGCATAGGAGGAAGGATTGACTGTCTGATCACCATTAATACAAATTTCAAAAAATTCATTAAAACGAGATGATCATCATTATCATTATCATCATCATCATCACGTATTTTTATATGCAATGAAAATAATTGTAATGATGATGCTGATGATGTTATCAGCAGTCAGTCTATTATTATA
This sequence comes from Dirofilaria repens, assembly GCA_008729115.1. NCBI lineage: Eukaryota > Metazoa > Nematoda > Chromadorea > Rhabditida > Onchocercidae > Dirofilaria > Dirofilaria repens. The sequence goes on along the minus strand of SNRZ01000004.1, from coordinate 620,189 downwards.
TTACCAGTTTTACCAGTTTTACGTTATATCGCAGCTCTTCTGTTTTTACATTTCTCAGATTTTAAAATTTACATACTGAAAGAATAAAAAGGATCCGAAAAACATTACTCCAAGTGATAATTAAAAGAATATCTTTCTAACAATAAATTTAGTAATAAATGTGACAGATATTCTTTTTGATTATTGTTCTTACTTTCCGCAATTGTTCTTATGTTCCTCAATTCCGCAATTCCATTCCTAAGAAAAGTGGATGGATTAATTTACAAGAAGATGGCATTTTTACATATGAAAATGCGGAAAGAGGCAAAGATCTATCTTCGCACTAGCTCTGTAATCATGAAATACAGTTTTAGATGAATTTATTTATTATCAGACAATCGAATCTTGCAACTGTTTCTCTATATAATTTGCCGCTATGGGCAATCGATGTGTACCTCCGCTCTGAAATCAATCTCTTCTAGAACTTGTCTTTTGGATTATGTAGTTGTTCATGTTAATTTTCTTCTTCTCAAAGAAAAACCGAAAAAAATTATCCATCAATTTTTCATTTTTTTCGTTTGTTCTTGATTTATATCTTTATCTTTTTCTCTTACCTTCTTCCTTTTCTTTCCCTCCTATAATTGCAATTTAATTTTTGGATTAGCAAACGAAATTTCCATTAAGATTCCACTGATTTTCTCGTAATAAAATGAAGGAATTATTTCACTTCTCAATGACTTTAATTATTTCTTTTAATCACTTTCAACAATCTATCAGCAGCAATAGAAGTTCAGTAATCTTCTCCTTTTGTTTTCAATTATTCGTGTAAGTTGTTTTTAGGAACTTCACAGAAGAATTCCTGAACTTAACTAGTTATCAGCAGAGTCAACAGGCATTACTCTTAACACTTTAAAATTTTTCTACAACCATCATTTTTATCGTTTACTTCTATCTCATAAATTCTTCCCGTCTTCAATTTAACAATCATTTGTTCTTCATGAATTTGCAAAAGACACCTTTTCATTCATCACCACCTGCTAGGTTTTAGACTTTTCTTTTAACTGGTACTTTTTTATTAATACATTACGATCATTTCCATGTAATCTGGTTTGATCTTCTACCTCAAAAGATTATTTTCTAAAGTTCAACTTTATTGCCAACATTTTACTTTCTCAGCCCTCTTAAAATCATATCGTGCTTATTATGAATAATTGTCTCTAATGACAGGTATGAGAAAGAAATGTTAATTGGTAAGTAATAACAAGGTGCAAAATGATTTGACTATCTATCACTACAATCTTTTGGCGGAAAGGAGATGATGATACTGAACTCTGATTGAGCGATAAAATAGTTCTGCATGTCCTTGTTGACATGATATAACCGTTCATTATGTTTATTGCTCAGTATTGCATGTCATCATGACGATTACCATTAGACATCTGCGAAACTAACAAAAATTTTATTGAAGAGTTGCTTGATGAATTGTCAGACATTTCAAATGCATTAGAGAAAATCTATAAATTACACATTATTTTAGCGGAATAAAGAATCTAAACTACAGCTTACTTCCTGACAATCAAAGTTTTTCACTGAGAAATTACATGATTTTCGAAAGTTTGGAAATGTCATTGAATCCCCATGAGATTCATTCGTGGCTGAAGAAAATTTATAAATCAGCCTTGTAACTTATATTTATATCAAAAAATTGGAAATATGTACACAAAACTACCACCAACATTATTTAAAATTTGGATATTACTTAAAATTTACTGAGTTAGCATTCGATATCCGATACGGAAATGAAAAGACAGGAAAATTTTTATACTTAGTGAATGATCAATTCAATTTGAAATTTTTGCAATTTTAATCCTTTTATCGAATTTTGGTTAAATTTTCGAATTTTAGGTAAATTTCCTTACGTTTACAGAACATTGGTGCTGCATTTTACTAATCAAATTTAATATTAATCACTCTGGCTTAGTGGAAATTCAAAAACTTTCATCTTGAAATCTTTCGAACATCTCCAATCGGTTCTTTTAGCACATTGCATAATATTACAGTTAAACATATCCAAATATTTCTTTAATCCAAACCATTAAAAAAAAAGAATCTCGCGAGATAATCTTGTATTTTTAATACTTGAAGTCTATTCATCATCATCTCAATAGGGTTACAAAACTCCATTTTATGATTATGTACAAATATATTTCGTCTGGCTGAATGGATCAATCTGATTTATTATTTTACGACCTTTACACTGAGATTACTTTTTAAGGGCTAACGATTTAAGATCAATATATAATTTACTTTATTATCTCTTTTATAAAAAAGGATGTTATATATCTGAATTTCTCAATATATTGATAGGAAAATTTGACAAAAATTAGAAAAAAAAAAAAAAAAAAAAAAAAAAAGAGAACAACATCAAATTCTTTCTGGAACTGCAAATTCAATTGTTGATTCATCTTTTTTTTCGCAGAATTGGAGACATCTTTTGCCACTGAAATAATATTGATGAATTTTTGCTATGTTATAGAACAAACGAGCAAAACTCAAGAAAGCATCGGGACATCGACCTGTTTTGGCCTGCATTTGATGGCTCAGGGACTTTACAATCACACATCGATGCCAATATTCAATCAACGTTAGAACGACATTAGGTCAGAACCGTCTCTCTCTGCAATTTGTGATTCGATATACAACAATGCTGTGAAATTTAAATAAAAGTTATGTATTTTTTAAATTTCTTTGTAAATGGAAATCTTGAAATACAAGGGATAATTCGTTCAACTGATCAACAATGTCCTATCTCCGATCAGATTAAGAAAGAAAACTCGGGGTATTCTCAAACTTTGGAGGCTTTTTTGATTACAACACTGGCAGCACTCAATCAAAAATCAGGGTTTTATAATTGAGATTTGATAAGACAGTAATATGCTTCTGAACTTAAAAAAGAGTACTGATTATTGAAAGGTGAATATCTTGTATATTTAGTGGTGCTTTGTATTCATTAATTTAACTATATAGTAATAAATATACTGACTTTATTTATTATTAACAAAGAATAATACAAAGCCAACAAATAAAAAGAAATTAGTGGTGCATTCAACGGAGAAATGAAAGAAACAATTTAACTGACTTTTCGAATTCAAGTGGCCAGTTAATAAATCATGACATAAAAATCTAGCAAGCTATGCAAATTCACATCCTGATGGTATGAATCAGCAGCTATTATTATATATATTATACACAGTTTTTCAAAAGAAAAATTGAGATTTTTGTAATACTTAAAGTATGTCATTAATGTAAAATCACAATTACTTATAACAAGCGAATGGAACTATCATCGAAGAATTCTTAAACGAGTAGTTGTTATGCAGTATTATCTACAAATAATTTATGCTGATTTTTGAACAATTTCTATTCCATTCAAATCATATATATAAACGATATTTGTTTGAAACTAACTTGACTGACACTTTTTTAATACATCAAGTTCGATTCTTTTTCAAATTAATTCCACGTGTATTATAACGTTTGACATAATACCATGAGCCCGGGATCACATCTTCTTTCACTCGATATATATCTATGTCATCATTCCAGTACCTATAAAATATAATAATGTGACTTATGTTTTACACGGATCATTTTTTGAATATCATTTTGATAAATAACTTACTGAAATATCTATCTGATCGCATATAATTATTAAATCTGACTACTTTTATAAACAATTTTATAACAATGAAGCAATAAAATAAAATAGAAAATAAAAACAGGACCTCGCAAATCGTTTGTATCCCGATCGATCAAAATCAGCAATCGTCCTGTCTGGAAAGAGGCCAGACCAATGAGCCTGCAAGTTTGACATAATAAAAAGAATAAATTTTTTTAGCCAAATCAAATGCTAGTAGTCACCGTCAATGGAAATTACAATTCAAAGTACAAAACATGGCATTTCTACCTAGGATTTAATCATATTGTAAAGCACCTGCATAACACAACGTTCAATCCTTTCGCTGCTGTTTCTTGCACAAACCAGTAAGTGCCTGCGGAAGTACGGTTCCATCCTCTCGCATAAATTGCTCCAAAATTAATATATCTGAATAACGGATCTGCAAGTACTTTTTAGAATTCAATGTTAAGATATAAAGAGTTCTTTTAAAATGCTGCAAAAATTTCTGATAAAGAAATTACCTTAACAGGAATATTGCAAGTGCAGAATGTACAAGTTTCCAAGCTATGTTCCAATAGTTTACGGTCATCTACATCGGGAACATTCACAACTTCAACAATCGTTGTATCTCCATCAAGTTTCGTGTCGACTGGAAATTGCTATAGTACTCATTTAAAATTGTCTATCAAAGAATATAATAATTTAAACTAACAATTCCCAAGTGAAAAGTTGAAATCTCCAGTAATTTTATGCCATATAAAACAATGATGAGGGTATTCTGAAAATTGTAATCCGTGATTAACATTGATAATGCTAATAAAATAGCTATTTACTTTTCTTCTTGAAAACAGTGAATGTCTGACAAACTCCCTCGACCAACAGGAAATTTGTCCAGAAAACCCTGACAGTATTTTGAATGGTTTTAACATACATAGCATGATCTGAAACATTTGAACAAATATCTGGAAAATGTATAAACCAATCTTTGTCTCATTCTCACTATCAGCGGAAATATTAAGTATTTTCCGTTAGTTCGTATTTCCTGATATTAGCAGATACTAAATCTCTCTCCACTACTATCATTTCACGCAGAGCTGTTTGTCACTTTGCTCACTACCTTATGAAGGGGAGGAGAATAAGATATAGTTTGATACTTGCCAAATCACTAGGAATTGCGGCATAAAAATCATAGCCGATACTTCATACAGATATGTGTTTAAAGAAAAATGATAGCTTTCCAAAGGACAAAAACCCATCAATAAGTAACCATCTAAGATAGGAACGTTGCCGAAGATAACAGATACTACGAAATGAAAAGTAATACAGGACTAAGTATTTCAAGATGAGAATTATGACAGTAATTTAACATGCAACAATTCATGAAACGTGAAATTGAAGTTATGTTTGCAGACGGAAACTAACATCACTATGGAACATCAGAATTACAGTACTCTTTTGCCATATGATATAAGTTGACCATTTCTAAATGTAATGTATAGTTCTTATTCAATTTAAGAATTACAGTTGGAGTATTCTCATCTTAAAGCGATAGCTACTGCATGTTTGTAATCGCACTGCATCTGTTTTTATTGATTCGAGAAAGAATACAATGTATGTCGCATCATTTTACATATTATGTCATTTGCAGATCATCGAGAAAATTTGCATGTCTACAGCCTTCAGCATTGAGAAGCCTATTACCGAAGTGAAGCGGAGTCTTATCCCGACAAAAAAAACGTAATGTTTCTGAGTGACAAGTTCTGCTATTCGTTTTTACAAACTTTCCTATCGGCTGAACTGCAGTTTCTATAGTTTTTTTTTGTCGAGAGTTCCAGAAATTTGTCAAGAACCCGAAATGTCAGTCAGGAATTTGCAGATTAAGATTGTTCTGCATTGCAGGATTTATTGGAAAAGATCATCTATTTCGAAATTGGCCACGATATCTGTAATATTCTTATCTAATTTCGTTATCATTAAGGCAACATTATTAAATGGTAATCCATGTCGAAAATATGGATGTATTTGTGAAAACAAAACCATTGCATGTATTGGTATCGAACCTGCTAAACTTGACAAGCATATTCTCAAGATATTACCCGATGTTCATAATATTTCATTCACTAAGTGCTTTCAGGTTGCTCATTTCTACATTGAATTTAAATACAATTGAAATTTGTTGATTTATAAAGTAACGCATCACTACCGGTTTCGGCTTCATGTGATAATGGGTTTTCGAAATTTTCGCTGAAATTTTAAAGTTATCGATCAGTGATAACGACAGTGCAGGGCACCAATATTAATATTATTCCAGTGAGAATAAGCTAATTTGATATAATGAAGCACATAAATCATTTGATTACGTTTTGCAGAAGCATCTTAATCTGCATATATTTTCAAATTTTACTTCACTGCGCAGTATTGCAATCCAGGATTGTAATATACAACAACTTTTTATATCTTCCTCGGATTCCTTACAAAATTTGCGCGTGCTGAATCTCAGCCGCAATTATTTATTTAGCTGGAATGAAATCTGTGAAACCTTAAATCAGTTATCGTCGTTACAAATAGTTGATTTATCCCATAATTTGTTCTCCAAGTTATCTCATACTCATCAATGTGTAATCAACAGACTGCAGCATCTCAAGTTATCATCTAATCAGGTGAATTATCGCCAGTTGTACTTGTTCAATTTTTCCGAACTTCCATCATAACTATATTTCTAATGTCTAATTTTTAAATGATTTATTTATTATTTGTCGATAGCAAACGTAGAATAGATAGCGACATATTTCACTAATTTCAAAATTAGCAACACACTTATATCAGTTTCAAATCGATATTAATAAGAAAAATAATTTCGTACTTTCTGTGATTTTTATTTTAGCGTAATTCGTGGATTCATCATCCGACCTCATTCATGTTTCTCAATTTTATCACCTAACTTTTATGTCTTTCTCATGTGTTTCTCTACTCTTACTGTTCTGGCTACATCCAATTTTGCTTCGTATATCAGTATATTTTTACAATATGCAACTTGGAATACCAAAATACAACTTTGAATATCGAATGAACTTTCAGTTTTTTAGGTTTCAGAATTGTTCACGGTGCCAAATGCAGCATTTCTGGATCTATCTTCAAATAGATTAACGCAAATTCATGGTGAATGGCCTTTTTCTCTAGAAGACTTAAATTTATCGAATAATCCTTCAATGGAACATTTTCCTTTTTTTCCTCAATTTCTCAGTTATCTGTTTTGAATATGGATAATTGTGGATTAACAGTTTTGCCATTATCTATTTCATCGAATTTACGGCACTTATCACTGCAATCTAATAGATTGACTTTTATCGATTTCGATTCACTTAATTTACCTTTGCTTCAGAAGGTTTGTTTATTTCTATTTTATGAGATGTTTTATTAATCAACAATTAGAAATAGTATTTTCATTTATTTCATTTATCAAATCTTATTAAAATTAAATAATTTTATTAGTTTTTTATTAAATTAAGTTAGAATTCTGCATTTTTCAATATACATATTACGTATCCGCTGATAATCTTTGAACTACTTGAATACTGCTTTGTCGTTCGAAAAAGATAATTTCTTGGGTCTCTATTTTGTTTAAAAACAATGTTTATTTTGCAGTTTTGTTGAAAGGATTACAAGTATCTTATTTTTCGCCTAAGATTTTTTTTCCTGAACTTCTCATGATTTTTTACTTTTCGATTTTACAAATGAATCTTTTTTCCAGTTAGCCGACGCGAACAATTTCATTAATTTTTTTGAATTATATTTATATTCCTTGTTTTTTTGGGCATCTTAATTATTTCAAATTTCACAATTCAAAGAAATATTCTGTATTTTCCAAAAACACTTTTAACAATCTTTGGGTATGATTGCAGCTGGATTTAAGGAACAATCTCCGATTACATAGCATCGTTGGTATGCTGCCTAGCAGCATAAAAGATTTCCGCTTAACAAATACAGCAATGAGATATCTGCCACAATATTTCTTCATGAGGTTCTTTGTATTTCTTTATACTCTGGAATTCTGAATTTCAATGAACATCTAAATTACACAAGATTTTAAATTGTGTCTTTTATGCTTGATATCATTGTTCTTGGTTGAATTATTGCTATTATTAGAATAATTTGATCTTTTAATAAATTGCTTTATCAATTACTTTTTGTTTTTATTCGAATCAAATTATTGTAAAATATTCTGATAAAAATATGCTGCAGAATTTCACAGCAATGTTTTATCTTTAGTTTTTATTACCTTTCAGAGCAAAAAATCTTCATTTTATTGAGATGATGCCAAATAATTGGAGTTGTGATAATTGTCTAAACAACTGGATAAAACCGCTACCTTTTAAACTACGACCGCAGATGAACTGTGCAAATGAGTTTTCTAGTAATTGCTCTATAGGTTTGTTATTCTCAGTAATGATGAAATTTCAAATTTATATGTGTAATTTTGAGTTAAAAACGAAATTACAGATAACATTGTTCGTATAATTAATTCATTTCCATAATTCTTTACATGACTTCATAACAATTCATCGGGAAAAAACATCGATTAATAGATGATGGTAACATAAAGTAAATATTGATGAAGATTTAAATTTTCTGTAGCAAATAATGCGCTGGAACGTTGTAACTATACGTATTTTTTAAAGTTGTTATTATATATTGAGAGTTCATTGAAAGAAGTTCCAAAATATTGTATAGGAAAGACTAGAAGAATTTGCTACATTTCTTGCCCTTAAAGCTTTCAATTTCTAATTTTGAACTTTTTATGAAAGATATGTATATTTCAGGTATTTCGAAACGAGTTAAGCGAAGTGCCAAATATATTTTAAGAGTTCTTTATGCAGAAGCAGCCATTTTGCCATGTGATAGTTATGGAGAGTTACCGTTGTTCATTGAATGGTGGCTGGTTAAACCTAAAGTACTGATTGGAAATTATGATGTAGAAAATCGAATTATTAAAATGAACTGGACCCGAAATGGTAGTTATGAAATTATTCCTGGTGGACTTCTTCTTATCAATAATGCTAGGAAAGAATTGGTCGAACGATACAAATGTGCGGTGTCGAATTCAAAGGTGTAGATTTTTTATACATGAAAATGTTTTTAAGTCAAAATCCTCATTCTTCTTTATTGACTTAAACAAATTCAAAATACTTTCCTTTTAAAATACTCCGTCTTTCACCAACATAATTGAAAAAGTCTTTTGATACATATTTAAATCTCTACGATTAAAAAATGCGAAATGAAACAAAAAGATATATATTATTCTCCTTTATTATTTAAAACTTTTGGTAGGAAATAAGCATATTCGAGCGTGTTTTATGCTTTTTATTAATAAATAAAAGATAGTTATTCGTTCTTAAATATATTGTCAACACTATTGTAAGTTGCTCGCAAAAATAACTCAAATATGACTAAATAAATTAATTGAGCTTTTTTTATGATTCCAGCGCTAGATGTTAGTTTTATAGGGAAATGCTTCACAAATAATACACTTCCGTTTGGATTATTCAAGTTGGTTTCATTTGGAAATGGCAAAGTCGGTATTTTGGGGTAGTATCCTAACTGCAATTATTACTTGTGGTGTTACTTTCATCCTCAATTTACTTTGGATCGCTTGTCGACACTTTGGTTTATGGTGGATCAAAAGAATTGGTAAGCAAAGTATTTCTGTTCCGTTCCCAATTTTAAGAGAAATATTACTGCTGCTTCATCCTTAAAACAACAAGACATAATTATTCCATTTCATTGTTTTATTATATATCATCAATCAATTACAGAACGAAATTCATACGTTCGCGAAATGGTTGCTGCTGTAGAAAGATATCGACAGCGACAAATGGCCACGCTTTCTGAGACATATCATAAGAAACTGGAACAAATACGAGACAATTATCACCAACAGGTAATTACGTGACTGGATAAAGAAGAAATTTGATAAATTTGCAAAGAGTATTAAAATTATCATAATTTGGTCGTTTTTTGAATTTTTATCTATAACCTAACGTCATAAGTCAATAATTCGGGGTAATTTCACTTGATATTGGAACTTTCCATCTCAAGTTTAATGTATGCTATTTGTGAAGAAATTTCATAAGATGCTATTTGATTGCCAGGAGACGAACACCATTTATTCTTCATTTTAGGTTGATCAGCTATGCTCATCTTATACGTCACAATCGGAAAGATTTCGTGATTATCGAGCAGCACAAATGGAAAGCATGAATCAGCATTTAGAAAATATACGCGATAATTATAATCAGCAGGCAAGATTAAATATTATTATTTTTTTAGGGACATGGATTTATTGGATTTATCTTATTTTGTTCAATTATTGGAAATAATATAGAATAATTAATAATAACCAACTTTTCCTGAAAGATTTATTTGTGATTTGAGGAATTGGAACCTTGGATAGAGATTTGTTGTTTTGAAGTTTGGATAGAGATTTGTTATATAACGAAGTTTTGTTATGATAGATTTTATTCGCTGCAAATACGAAACATAAATTCGTTGAAGAATATCAGTAATACAATCGATAGTTTGAATTTTCCTTTAATTGTAGGGAACTTATTCAAGATTTATTGTTTTTGAAGCTGATAGAATTGAATTTGAAAACCGGTAATACACGATAAGTAATAGAATGAAAAAAGAGAGATATCCTCTCGAAAATGTTGATCGACAGATACATGTGTGTTCTTAACATATCTTATGTACTGAGAAATGGACTTATAATGTTTGTCTACAATAAATTCTTCATTTACAGATGTGCAAGCTGCGAGATTACGGTTCGAAACGAGTTGAACAGCTTTGGGAGGCTTACGAGCGTCAAGTTAATCGTCTTAGAATGTTTTCTTTGCATCAGCGTTTGAATTTAATGCGCAAATACAAAGTTAAACAGCATTATTTGAATAAGCTTGTGGCGAAATTCGCTGATAATCCTTCTCAAATGTTTATGAAACCGGTAAATTTCGTTAAGGTTTTATAAATTTCCCTCCATTCATATAAAAAACATTGCGTACTAAAATATGTTGAACTCTTTATAAACCATTTCTTTATTTGATATTTTTCCAATCCATACAAAACAAAAAGAGTCAAATTACACAACATGAAACTTTGTTTTTGTCCCCGCTTGAATTCTTGGATGATGTTAAGTTTTGATTCAATTCGTTACGTAATACACTTGGCTACTAGTTATTAATTAATTAATTAGTTACGTTAGGTACAAGGCTTAAACTGAAGTTTCGTTTATGAATAGCAAAGATTAGTTTGACGTTATTTCTTTGCTTTTGAGAATTTTGATCCATAGAAATTAGAAACTTGAACACCACTGAAATACTTCAACGGAATTGAAATTCCACTTATGAATAGCATATATTTACTTGATTGTTTTCTGTTTCTATTTTTACAGCATCCAGAAATTATCCTGACGGATTCAGTATGTGAATTAAATATTCAGACACATCGACGAATCGGATCTTTCCATTCTCTTCCTGAATATATATTGCGCGATGACGACGTGCTGAAAATTTTGCTTTCCGAATTAATCCAAGATTTCTGCGGTCAAAAACTCTCTATGCCGAATGCAGATAATATTGATCTCGACGTGCCTTGCTCTTCGAAACAACTTCAGGTTTATTTAATATCAGTTGTTACTGAAATTGATTGAGTATGATTTTAAAAGCGAATGAAGTAATGGTTTGGAACTGAGTTTTGGTAATAGATTTAAATGTTTTACATCCGGGATAATTGTTCATTCCTCTGATTCATTTTTTTTTTTTTTTTCATTGCAGTACATCATATTTATAATGATGAGGTATCAAAATTATGAAAAAAGAATTTTATTGTAGAATAGAAAAAGATCAGACGCGTTAGAGACAACGACTTGTCAACAATATTCACTACCAAATGTGGGAAGCAAAAAAGATAAAAGGACTCTGAACCTTAAAGACGAAAGTGAATCTTTACGTAGTGATGGCAGCACTTCTCCCAAATGATAAGTCTAAATACTTCCGTTTTATCCTTATTTTCTTAACTTTAAATCTGAATATATAATTAGCAACATTCCAGTTCACAAGAATTTTAATTTGTTAACTATAAACATAAATTTCCTCTGTCTTTTCTGATTGTTCGAATTTTTTTAAAAATATTGGTATTTCGATTCGCTCTCGAATGAATGAGAATGAATCACATTAAACAGTTAGCTCATTATGTCCTTTATGCAAGACTAGTAATTCTCACTCTGCAAAAATTAAATATTTGATTGTAAAAATTTTGTTTTTTCATAATTACTATTGCCGCAATGTTATATATTTGTTCGATTATGCTTTCATGTATACTATTTTTAAATATGCTTTGCTTTATTTATTTTACATTGTTTCATCTTAATGAAATAAAAAAGGAGATGTGATGGGATACCATATTTTTGACTACATAAAATAGCATTCTAGACTTAATTTTTGTTCACTTAAGCAATGGAGCAAAAAACTTTTTCCGAGTTATTTACAGTGATTTCTGTTGGTTAGTAGGAATTAGAAAAACTTAAAAAGCTATGCACAAAATTTCTTCATGAGCAATATATATATATTATAATCGATTTTCTTTAAAATACAGAATTATGAAATGTCGAAGTGATTATTCTTAATATATTTTATTATTAGTGATGGATCATTGTCCAAATGTTGTTCATCCAGCAAATTTATAAAATTAAAATCAAATTTGGAAGCATACATGTGTTTTAGTTCTCTAAAGATCCCAATTTTTATTACTCTTAAATTGGTTACGCTATTCTGTTGAGAAATCTGTTTCAAAAAAAAGTTGTATTAAATGAATAATTATGTTCTGGTTTTTATCTGAATTGAAATGCTGCCGAAATCGTTTAACATAACATTTTTTAATCCTCCGCTGCTGTTATAAGTTAGTTCGAAAATCATTAGTTATTTTCTTGCTGATTGCTATTAATGGTAGGAATTTTTTACACTATTAGTAGTGAAATTTTTTGAACTATCCTCTCATTTGTCATTCGAGATATCAAAGAATATATGTGGAAAAGATCGAATGGATGAATGCGTTCCAAATGTTGTCAGAACAATTTCAGTGAGTAAAGGAATTTACATGAAAATAATGGTACAGAATGACAGGTATTGCAGTATAGAAATGATAAATAAAGAAACAATCCAGAGCGTTTGAAAATTTCAGTATTTAGTTAATTTCTGATATTCTCATTCGATTTCTTTTATCCAGTTTTGTTTTTAAGAAAAATGAAATCATTCAATAGGTCAATAGAATGGGGGAGAGAAAGAAGTAAGGAAGAAATGGATATGTGAAAATCATATCAGATGTGGATTATGATATCATTCATAAAAAGTAGCATGAACAGTTATTATCAAGCGTTCCTATTATATTACCTGAATATTCAAGCTGAAATCTTTTGATATGGATCTTCCTTTTCAATCCAAGAGCTAATCAGAATTTCTATAAAAAAAGGAAATTATTGGATTCCGACAAATACTGAAAATATTCAAAAGAGAAAATTGTATTCATAAAGATCAATTGATTTTTAATTTAAGCTCTTTCTTTTATATCTATCGCATCAAATACGCAATTTCTCGTCAACATTCATGTAGTCAAATCTAATCAATAAAAATTAATCTCTGATACAGAATTGGTTTGCTACCTAGCAAATTACCATTCTTCATAATTAATAACAGTTTTATTTCCAGAGAGAAAACACAATGAAAGAGAACAATATTCCACTATTTTATTTCAAATAGATTTATAATTTCCACAGTTTTGCTTTTTCTTAATTCACTACAGATGATTGTAAATATGACAACTGCATCATCAGTTCATGTGATTTATGAAGAATGAAATGTAAAGAAATTCTGAATTCACAATACATATGTTTCTTTCTAATCCTAAGAATTAAAGAAAATTTTAAATTATCGTTCCTTTCCACTTTTTATCAAACAAAAAAAATATATGTCATCAGCTTTTGACATTTGATATCATTTATTTTATTCATTATTGGCCGTGCATTAGCATTACTAGATCAATCTACTTTGGACAATGGATACTTGTTTCCTCGAGAACACTAATAACATCTATTAACCGCTGACCCATCTCTTGTGATTGATCCCTGCCATATGTCAGGCCAGAGTTGCTTCTGCTAATCTGTTGCTCTCAAGATATTCTTTACATCTGTATACTTCCGTAATATCTCATTCATTACGCGCTGTTGAAATAAGGTTTTAAATATTCGTTCTCGGACCAACACTCCCTCACTGCTAATCTCCTCTCGACTTAGCTGTCACTCATATAACCAGAGTTAAAGGATCGTAGAATAAAGAAGTTCGCTCTCTTATATTGTTCACGATTTACAAACTGACCTTATTCATCTGAAAGCTGTCCTGTTTCCCGATCGTTTCTCTTTCCTGTCATTCTGGAATTCATATATTCAAAAAATAAGTGAATGAAATCTGTTTCTCCCGACTTTGAACATCTCTAAGCTTAAAGAAAATGCTGTGGTCTGTACAAGTTATATTACTTTTCATTGTTGAAGGTTACTTCTTCCATTTAAGATTGTGAAAAAGAATTCTTTGGCAACTTTTAAGCTTTTAATGAAGCTTTTAAGCGAAACTTCAATCACAGTAATTAATGTAACAAACCAGCATTTTCCAATAAGCACTAGTATCCTTCGAGAAATTCCGTTCTCGAAGTTCATAGATTGGCAAGAGAACTCGAATTTCTTTACTTTCTTTAACAATAACTGAATGGTTTAGCTAGTAAAAATAGAATTAACAAAGATTGTTCAAAATCAATTCCAGTCATTATAAGTACCTATTGACATAAAATTTTAAAAGACTGGAAATACGATAATATCTCTGCAAGTCATTTGTATCGATATATGTTTGTATCGTTAGTGTTCAAAAGCTAAACATCAGGTGACGAGTTAAGTCTTCATCTCGAATTCAAATTTATATTATGGGGTGATAGAGAAATAGGCTAGATCGATGATTTGGATGAATAGATAGATAAACATCTCTGAACTCTTTTGCGATTTAAATCCAAGTGGTTCAACACTTTTTGTCTGATCCAAAGTCCTAAATTTTTTCGAGAATCTAGAAACTTTATTCTAACTAGGCCGCATCATGTCATTATTGCTCTCTTATTTGTTTCTTAGATCTATTAAATTTTGGAAAAGACCGACAATTCCAAACTCCAACTAATCAGTTCCGGGGATATATTAATTTTCTCATGGATTTTGTTCGATTTATTTAACTTTCACTTTAATTGTTACTTATTTCTAAGAGAACAAAAAATCCATTTAAATATCCTAGAGAAATGCTATATTTTTTCAAGAATTTAGGAAATTTTTGCTGAAAAAAGTTGAAATTCACTTTCATCTCGAGAAAATATAATCATTGTTCATCATTAAGTAGTTGTTATTTAGCGTTTGAGTTATTGTATATGTTATCATCATTGTCCATCCGTGTCATTTCGTATTTGCAACTCTTTCCTTCTGGTTATACTGATAGTTTTAGTTAGGTTGTCCATGCCGTATGTTTTCTAATCGAAGTAATAAACAAATTTGGATTCTGAATCTTTTTTTCTTTCTTAACAATGAAGAATTGAAGCTCTCTAAAAATATCCTAAGTAAAATATTCTAAGTACATTGTAATCTTGCACATTAGCAAATTCAAAAAGATCAATTCTTCATTGTTTTGGTACAAAAAAGTGAAGTCTTGAGGAGTAAAGTTCAATCCGATCGATCTCAATTTTTGTTTGAATTTAGGAAATAAAATGGAGAAGTTTGGAATTACAGAAAATGAGGCAGATGAATCAGATTCTTTATCTGATGATTTCAATTATCATAAATCATTGCGCAGAAGGAGAAGTGCTACTGTATCACCTGCAGCTGGAATTCGTTTTAGGCATCACTCAAAGAGCAGGTTTCATTTTTCTTATCATGTAGAATAACGTAATTTTTTTGAAAACTGCATGTTACATATGTAGTTGCAGAATATTGAAATAAATAATGATGACTATAATTTTTAAAACATTTTTAGATTGGCACTTCGATTTATGTCTGTATTCTCTTCTACATTTACAAATTGATATATTTCAACTCCAAAATATCTCTAATTTCATTTTATCATATCATGCACTATTAAAATTGACAACGGTTGCATAACTTGTGGGAATCATGCTCTAATGTGTATCGATAAATCCTACAAGTTTTAGACAAAATAATCTAACTGCTATTGGATACGTAGGTTGTTTAAGCTTAGAATAAAATAAGTTCTAACCATTCGAACTGTATCAACTAATTGCAAAGTGATCAAGCCATGAAATCGAATTTTGAATCGAAATAATGTTGTTTTTGAAGTTGTATAGGACCTATAGCAATTATGATAATTTATTGCATAAATAATTTATTGCTTCTAAAAATTATTTGATCTGTAAAATAAAAGACACAGAGTAAAGAAATACAGTATCTTGAAATAAGTATTTTTTTTGCTAATTATTAACTCTACCAAAATTAAATATAAAGATGGCAAAATGCTTCAAGAAGTTGTATCAAATGCTACTAACAAGAATAACAGAACAATTCCATTATTTAAATGAATAAATCTATTTAGACGATGTTCCGAAATGAATTTATTATTGCACAGACAGACTCCTTCACTAAGACGAGACGATGGATCACGTATGTTTATCAAGTTTTCAGGAAAATCATGACATACAAATTTTAATTCTCTTTTTTTTCTGAATTTTTATGGCATAGAAAAGCAAAGCCGCTAAGATTCTTTAATCGTGATATTTCCTACGGTTAACATGTATTCGCGCTTTAAAAGATGTATTTTTTAGACATTCAGAAAAGAATTTTATCGAATAATTTAATAGTCAACATTATTTTGTATGAATTTACTAAAATTATAAGTGTCAAAATAAACCATTTCACTTCAATTTTAAGTAGTTTTTTAGTTCTTCAGACATATCACCAAGATATGAACACAAAGACAGTTTGCGGAAAACAAACAGCATGCCAAGTTTTGAACAAGCACAAAAAGTATACATTTATATATTTTTAAATATATTTTATTCAGCCAAAAACATATCGAAATTAACAGTTCTCTTTAATTGATGATATCGAAAGTTGCAGTCATATTATCACATAATTACTTTATTATGCTATTAAAACGTGGGACGTTAATGTTGCTCTTCCAAGCTATCGCAGATATTGGAAGAACTGACTTGACATTGAAATCATTTGCATATTTTGTTGAGAATCTTATAATTGTTTGCTGATTACGATAAGTAGTTTCAGGCACATGTAGAGGCTATACGCCAATTATTAGATCTATTTCCAATCTCCCCTTGCAACCAGAATTCAAGTGCGCAGGAGGTGAATGATTTCCAAAAGTTGAAAAATACTTTCCATAAAATGAAGCAAGAAAATAAACAAATTTGAAAAAAAGAGAAAAACATAAAAGCAAAGGAATTTCTTGCATAAATAAAAAAATTGATGACGAAAAATTTTGAAAATATCCGAAACTTTTAGCAAATTTTAGTTTGCTTACTATTATTTAAATTATATGCTGAAATATACAAAGAAAATTATTTGAGGTATGGCAGTCTCAACGACAGAATTTAGTGCCGAAAATGGTCGAATCAGAATCCGAAGATGATATTATCAATACAAATATTGAAGAATTGCGTGATGCGGCGCAAAGCATTCAGTCATTACAACGTGTGTTGAAGGTTGCGCCGGAATCAGCGAATATAAACGGTGTCCTTTTTTATTAATCAATGAATTGAGATAATTGAAAAATATCTTTAAGTTCTGATATCATCAAATAAAATAAATATTACGCTATATTTGTTGATGTTTCTTGAAGTTGTTTCTTTTTGTCAAAATTTATGGTTGTAAAACCTGAAATTGGATTTGGGAAATTTGTTTTGGAGTAAGGCTAACTGTGTATAGAAATATTTTATTTTTTTGATTCACTTATCAAAGACATAATTTATTGATTCAGGTAATCTTTTGTTTGCTCATGAAAGTACAAATATGCTATCTTACTATGATATAGTTTACTTAATTTAACTGGATAAAACTATTAATCAATCCTTCAATAATATACAATCTACATTTGTCCAAATCTTCTTTCTCACTCCTAGATCAGTATTTTCGCCTTAATTAAAAATAATGTTTATTGTGTTTATTACACTCGTCTTATTATAATCAATAATTATTTTGTCTCATTCTTTTGTTATAATTTTCACTTGTTTTCAGTTGAAATGGTTGACAGACGAACCAATTGTCTGGTGGAAGGAGATTCTAGCTCAGAAAGTCTTCGTCAATCTGGTATTGCCTCACGATTAGGCGGACATCCACGTGGTGTTATCCAATTTCTTTCATCCGCAAAGCAAACTAAATTTTTCCCGTCACTGGATACAGACAATACATATAACAAAACTAAGGAAGTGGACAAAAAAAGTTTGGTACGACGGAAAACTTCTCTTCCAGAAATATATGACCAGGTTAGCTACTTACTATTTTAATTTATTTTATTATTTTGAAAAATTTTTTTTAATCAACTGGTTAACTAGAATGCAATCTATCATATTTACTGATAATAAAGAAGTAAGTATTTGGGATTTCTTGAAAAGTTTTTAAGTTGTTTATAAAATTCATTGTAAGCACAACTAGAATGATCGAGAAGTGATTATTTCATTTATTTCAGGCATGTAATTCAAGTGATATTATTCTTCCAAAGGCAATGAAGTATGTTTTTACTTTTATGTTTGTACATCTGTTGTTCATAAAGTATGATGTTCCATGATGAAGAAGACTTCAGGAAGAATTTCGAAAACTAATTTTCTCTCTAAATATAATTGAGATCGCAAAGTTTTACTAAGTTACAAAAAGGCTGATCTCTTATTAACAATAAGAGAATTTTCTCTTTTTTTACGAATCATAGTAAAATTGTTGATACGTGAGCTGATCTGTCGTATCAATGTTATACACTTAAAGCAGTGCTTACAAGAGTGGTCGATGGTCATTTCGTAGTAACTCTCCAAATCTTCAATATTCATCGAAAAATGCTGAATTTCTCGAACAAAAAACGTCCATAGATTCATTTACTGGTGTTAGTCGCTTCTCAAAACTATTGAGATCATTACGTTCCTCCAGACAAAATTCACCGGAACCTCAAACCTCTAATTCTTGGTAAAATTTCATGAAATCTGTTTTATATACTTAGTATTAATTGTTACGAAAAAAGGAATTAAATTTCAAATGGAAGAACTTGAATCAGTTAGGAAAATTTTCGTATTTGCTTTAATATAACTTAAATGTAGAAATAATGCTAGGAAGACTAATTATTCAGAGTCTAATTTTCTTGGAGTTATAAATAATATTAAACCCCATCCTTAATATCTCTTGAACATTATAAACATTTCACCGATATGTCAGAAAGAGAATGGTTGGGGAAAGCGTCCACTGAACTTCAAGTAACTGAATTGCAGGAATCCTTTGGTTTATACAACAACTTCCAGCAGTCTAAATAATCCATTGATGCAAGCCGATCTGCTACTATGGAGTAAGCGTACTCGAACATCGATTCGAAGACATAATGATGTCCGCAATATGGCTATTAGGGAACTTTGCGATACTGAAAAAACTTTCGTTGAAAACTTGGAATATCTCACGCAGGTTTAACTATTTTCTGAGAATAGGCTTAAATACTGATATTGATAGCTTAAAGTTCAAAATTCTTCAAATTTGGGTTTACAACAATGTTCATAAAGATCCTGGAAACTATCTTTTTTTTCTTATTTTAATCAATTTTAATTATGATGAAATGTCATTATAGCGGCAATGCAGGACCTTCTTGAAAGTTCTGCTTTTTGTTACGTCTATTTTTTACTGACCTTTCGCACACATTTTGATAATTTTATTCACTTATAGAAATACATGCGGCCTCTGCGACAGCCACTGGAATGCACATTGATAGATCCCGTCTTGGCTGATAAAATTTTCTACAAAATTCCAGAAATCCTGATTCATCATCAGGTTATTTCTTTTAAAATTGTTCATATTGTCTAAGTCTTAACATCTCATTTTTCTTAAGCATCGTACTAATTTTGTTGTTTTCCATCATTTTCTCAGGGATAAAATTTAAAAGAACTTTCCCTGTGAACTTTTTGGGAACTTTTTCAGATTTTATTATAACATAAATTTAAACTGCATTACAACGCTCAATATATCCCGTCTTTTATTTCTTATATTAGACAACATATAAGAACAATTTAATTTTGTTGTGATATGATAAGCACTTTATTTTTCTTTTTTGCGGTAAATCTGATGATGTGGTATCATTAAACAAATTGATGATTCATATTTTTTATAGCTTTATGTTTGTTTTTTATCAATTTTCAGCACTTTTTAGCAGCATTGTATGATAGATTGGATACATTTCAATCAGATGCGAGAATTGGTGATGTACTTCTTTCCCATGTATGTTAAATTTAGCTAAGAAATAACGACAAAATGAATCTTCATTCGAAAATTTAGGCCTTGAAAAGGATATTTCATTTACTAAGATCGTAAGGATATCTAGAGAAAAATTAAATTGATCTGTTAGTAAAAATTTCTATGCAATATTTGAAAATTAAAAGCTCTTTAATCAAAAAACTATCTATCTAATTCTTTTGATATCAGGGATTATTTGCGCATGTTTCTAAATATTGAAATACTTAGCGGCAACTTGAGAATTTTCCCGGATTAGCTTGAATCGTTCTATTCTTCTAGCGATACTTTTATTTCTGGAACTCCTGAAAAATACAGAGTTTGAGAATATTAAATATGAATAATTTCAGTTTCGAAAGCAATCAATGGTTGATACATATATTGCATTCGTTGATAATTTTAAATTTTCTAAGCAAAGTATAAAACAAGCACGTGAGCGTCCTGCATTCGAGAAGTATTATATGGCAAGTTAAAATGATTTTGTACTTGGAAAGAATAATGACAATATTTAATTTGATTGGTTCTATTGAATTTAGTTTTTCTTATTGCACTTTTATTTCTCATTAATTACATCTGACCCAAGCCTTTTTCCAAAAAAAAATTTTGTCATGATATGAAGAAAGTGGTAACAAAAATACGTGCTGATAATTTAGTCAGCTGATAGAATTCAAGCAAATTTACCTTGGCATTTCCTCTTTCGTTAATATTTTTTTTCAGCTGAAGTCAAACCATGTTAAAGATTGAATCAAAAATTAGATCTAATTCCTTGTTAAAATATCACAACATGCTTTTTAGCGTTGTCGACGAGATCATCGGAATAAATTGGATTTGGATTCCTTGCTTATTTCACCTATACAGCGAGTTCCACGTTATGAATTGATTGTAAAGGTTGGAATTCTTACACTTGCAATATTTTATAAATTTACTGATTGCAAATTCAGGCATTCAAAAAAATGTAAATTACCGATTTCTCGTGGATGTTCAATGAAGTGGTGCATCAAGAAATGATGCAATATATGCGAAACGTTTCGCATGTATCTTGTTTAAAATGATCGAAAACTTTAATATTTAAATTTTTGTTGAAACTTGTTGCAGCAAATACTCAAACATACATCAGTGGAGCATGCTGATTATGATAGCTTATTGCTGGCTCAAAAATATGTACATGAACTGGCAATCAAAATCAAATCGTCAAAAAGCAGAAAGCGAAGAAATGGAGCAGCGGTTACGTGAAATTGAAGCGATTGTTGATGGACTCGACGATGTAAGTACCATGAAAGTTCATTAATTTATTTTTAAATTAAGTAAATTATTCATGAAAGTTCATTAATATTTTAATTAATTATTCATCATTCATTTATGAATAATTTAACGAATAAATTTTCAGTTGGTGACGACTGGACGATCCTTTAATCGTTATGATGTTGTAACAGTGTTAGGCATAAATCAAAACAAACAGCGCTGTTTATTTCTGATGTCTGATCAAATTATCGTAACAAATGTCAGGAGAAAATCATCATCTTCGTAAGTGAATACTTCAAATGAAGCAAGAAGTTTTGTGCTTGAACTTCAAAGCAGTGGATATAAACCATATTACAATCAAATTAAAACAAAAATTCCAGAAAAATCTTTCCATTTCCCTTTGAAAATTTTTATTAGTATCTTAATGGAAATTTACGAATAATTAATAGTTAAATCGGAATTGATTTATACTAATAGTGAACAACTAGTTTCCTACTTGGCTGAATTGTGCTATAATTATTGGTAAATTGATGTAATCCAATTTTAAATGGTAAAAAACTTGGCGATATATTTTTAATGTGCACGAAACCAAATTCATCAGAAAAATAATTTCAGATTTCATTCGCCAGATTTCTTGGATAATAATCGTTTTAAATTACTTTTCAAGATTTCACTGGATGATATTGTAATTGCTAAAGGTAACAAGTTTACTATTGTAAAAAAGCAATTAAATTTAGTTTCAAATCAAAATAAAATTGCGTGAATTAGTAGTGGAAGATTAGGACAACAGTGTTATAACAAATATACAAAGAACGAATAGAAAACGAATAAGAGGAATGAAAAATACAGAGATAAATTTTAGGATTTGACGGCTGCTTGTCCGATAAATAGGAAAATTCTTGTATTACATTCTTAGTAGATATTGAGGTCGAGCTTCAAGTCTAAAAAGTCTCATCTTCTAATCACAGATATTTCAGATACTTTGTCGTTGTTGCATACGACAGAAATAGAATTGCAAAATGTGCAAGAAGATATAAATATTGTGAATAAAATGATTGAATTATCAAAGTTGCTCAAGAAGCCAAATACTGTACGTTCTACTTGGTATAAAATCTTCCAATCTGATTGAAATAATTTCCATTGAATTTCTTATCTTCATGAGAAGAATAAAATTAAACTATCAACTATCAAGGCGTAAAAATGATCAATAAGAAACGCGAGGATATAAAATCGATCCATAAACCATTATAATGCTCTTACTATGCATAAGTTTTTTTGATAGTATAAGTGAGATATTTTTACAGGAACTAGCGAATATGCTAGATAATCTCGAGAGTGAAATGATGCGTCGAAAACGTGTTCTTCAGAAACAACTTACATCAGATCCATTGCTGACCATAGTGCAGTTGCAAGTTACAACAACGTAAGAAACAGTTCTATAAAGTCTTTTTTATATTTCTTTTTTCAAATTTGTAGCTTGAATTCTATGAATTTTAAAATTTAGCTTGAAATTTTCGATCTAAATATACTTGTCAGTATTGGCCGAATTTTTTATTCACTTGATTTGTGCCATCGTTTTTAGAAATAAGAAGATTTAATTAGCAAGAAGTATGCAGAACATAATTTAATCTGCTGAAAAAAAAATAGCAAAGCAGGTAATTTGAGATGGGATAGACACTCCGAGAAGCTACCACTACCGATAAATCCACATTTAACAAGATTATATCACTTAGGTAGGAATCTTAGGTAATCTGATATGAAGGAGTTTAAAGACAAAATTTTTATTGTTCACTTGATGCTCGATTAAATGAGATGTGCAGTTGTAGATAATTTAAGCATATATACTGTGCGAGATTTATTGTCAGATTTGACATCTTGTGATATTTATGTCGTAAAGGAAGTAAATTTTATTCGCTTATAGAAATGGTATTGGCGTACTCATAATACAATTTCCTAGTGCTGATCGACGCGCCGTTTGGGAGAATGCATTGATGAAAGCGAAAACTGCGCTAAGTTCTAATTTAATTATTTATATATTTGATCCTAGTTATTTTCTAAAGATCTAATTTCTTCGGGAATGCAAAATTTTTAAAGTAATTCGTGCTTCGAATCGCTTGCAGAGAATGAAATGAAAAGTGAAGAAAGACCAAATCATTTGAAATCGATTATAACTCATCGAACTCGTCCTGGGCTTACGGTCAGTTATATTTCTTGTGATAGAACTTACAGTCTGTTTTCATATCATGCGAATAGTCAACTTTTTTCTATTGCATTGATAGTAAACTGCTTTCCAAGTTTGGTAGATCAACAACGTCTGGTTGAAAGATTTTTTTTTAATTTTTAGTTCTCTGCAGCAACAGCAATTTCTGGGAAAAGTGCAGAAGGTGCACCGAATGTTTGGGTCTGTACGTCAGACAAATTTTCCGGTCAAGTTGCTGTTATAAATGTGAGTGGCGAACCAACTATAGAAAGTACTACAAGTATTGGTAATGCAGCTGTCGTTGCAATCTGTTCGGTACCTACTCCAAAGTATTACTTCTTCTCTTGCAGCTTTTATTATACTATTCCTTAAATTAGTCATTTATAGTTAGTTGATCTAATGGTGACCTATGTTGGATGGAATTAAAAATTCTGCAATCTTTTCATCATTTTCTCCTTTCTCTTGCTGGGCTTCATATATTCATCATGCTAATATGTTCTTGGAATCACTTTAAAAGTTCCATTTAATTTCAGAAAAAAAAGAAAATTAGTGAAACTGGTCGACTCGCCGGCGAGGGATTTACCCGGCTTGGAACTTGACAGGTTGTTTTGTTAGTAGTCTATGAGGCAATAAAATTTTGAGAAGCTTTAAAAAGAATAATAATAAAATGTATTTTACATTTAGCACTTCATCGGAATCGGGTGATTCGGATTTAGAAATAGCTCGACGAAATGTTCAATCTACTGTTTGGATTGGTAATGAAGATGGCGAGTAAGTTAGTTGACTTTTTTAGAATCAATTTTTGAAATCTAAAAATTTTTCATTGCTTCATAAAAAAATTCTTAAGGAAAAGAGAGTAGTTCATTTCGAAGAATATTTTTTTGCTTCACTAATCTCATCATCTTGGCAAATTTTTTCATATGGGAAACAATAATCAAAAATTAAAGAATTCCACAGCAATATTAATTGGCTACAGGAATAATTAGTCATCTGTTTTACCATTTTTTAATTGGTTTATTAATTGGTTTTAAGTATAACAGGTTAGATTGTTGACAATTTCCTTTAGTAAAGGACCACATTAGCATAAAGATTATTTTGCAATATTTCAAAATGTGGCTCAAGTTTGAGTGACCTAGAAGGCGTTATTAGCGTTCACGGAGATAAGAAAAAAAACTTTTTAAAAATATTATCAACAAAAAAGTGAAATCAACAATGTTTTCAAAAACACAATCTCTTCCCTCACTTATTTACGCATTAACACATTGTATTAATTTTTTTCCTTATTTTTTTAGAATATATTTATTTCCACATTAACATATTGTATTAATTTCTTTACTTATTTTAGAATATTCGTTTTCAATTTTTGGATAACGTTCGATTGAAAGCTTGTGAAAGGATGGTCAGACTTCCGATGCCCGTAGATGACATTGTTTATTTGGAAGAAAAAGTTTTCGTTTCGATTTCATCAAGCTCACACATTCAACTATTATATTTCCAAAGAAATAGAGGTTTCAATAAATCATATTTTCAGGATTAGCCGTCCTTATTTCGTTCCCGTTTCTATTTACATTGTTTACAATAAATTAGAATAGTAGTTTTAACGTATTACCATTAGTAATAATAACTAATTTCTGTGAATCTGATCGAATTTATTTAGCAGTTTAAACGTATAATCGCAGAAGCCTTACAAAACACAGTATTCTGTTGCTGGCGTAGAATCCAACAAGAATTAATAGCATTCTAAATTGAAGATGGATTAAACAAAATAATTTAAAACTAACAGCTGTAGGATTTTTCGAAGACTGATATCTTGTTTGATGATATTTGGTATACAGCCAACTAATTAACGAGGGATTCTTTAAACAACATAAGAGAATAGTTCTGATAAATATCATTGAAGTGGTATTCATTAAGATTATATTCTTGCATCATATAAATGAGATTATAATCTGCTAACGACACAATAAGTAAATGTTGAATTGCGTCTAGATACTTCATGCTTTCTTAATACAAGTTGTTCTTTCAGAAGGTAAATGGGATTTAAACAATCCGAAATCAGTTCAAATAAATCTTCGCAAACGTTTGAGACCGATGAAGGTTGCAACTTCACGGCTTTGTTTTGCATCTGGCAATTCGATTTATTTGTTGAATGCTTCCAGTTTGCAAATTGAAGTTTGTGTTTACTAAAAACATTTCATGTTTTTTTTTTTGAAAATACAAGGAATAATGTTTGATGTAATGTCGACGTTGATATGTTTTTTTGATGTGACAAATGAAATTTAGAGAAAGAAAGATAAGTTTATTTATTTGAATTTCACAGATTAAAAGCTATTTGTTATTTCTGCAATGCACTTTATTCTGTTTAAATTAGAAAACCCTCAAATGTATTTCATTTACGTTGTTTGTTGTATTTGCTTCGAAAAGAATGAAATGTTGCATTTGTGCAAATTTATGCAAAAATTACTTCATTGAGGACAAACGTTAATGAAAATCATTGTTTGATAATGTACAAACTTTGGGATAAGAAGTGTATTAATTTCATCATTCAAAAAGGAATCAAGATAAATGTTCATTTGTTAGCTTAGATCTTTGAACGATGGATGAAATTTGATCATTAATTAAAGAAACAAGTAGCAATAAGTACAAGTGCAATGGAAACAGTGGCTTCCTTGGCTGTACTGGGTTCGGCAATTTTTGTGGCCATGAATAAATCATCAATCGTCAAAGTAATCAATGCTTTTACTCTGGATTGCCAGCAGGAGTTCAGCATTTCACATGTCGTCAATAAGACATTATCGAGTAAGTTGACTATTAAGTTTCTAAGTTGACTATTACATTTCTTAAGACAATTAATCTTACTATATTTTAAAAAAATAGGCAGGCCTACTTTTCCTTAGTTTTAGTTTTTAAGCTTAAAATTTTTTCAAATATTTTTTAAGCTAATATTAATTAACTAGAATATTGGTATGTACAATTATTCTATGATAAGATATATGCCTGTCCAATTGTTTAATTAATTTATTTACAGGTAGTGAAGATATCATTCGCAAGCATAAGATGGGATGTTTGAAGATAACATCGCTTTTAGGTTGTAACAGTCGTCTTTGGATCGGTACTTCTGCTGGCATCGTTATCAACACACTCATTCCGAATAATAAAACATTGAATTGGACACCTTATTTAAACGGTATCTTCATAGCACATAGCACAATTAAAAACATCATTAATGATTCTGCTGATATAGACTAAAAATGATGAAAATTAATAGAAGAGATAGATGGATATATATATAATTCGGAAGGGAGAAGTTCAATATAAAATTTGGTAGAAGAGAAAGGAGGAGCAATAGTCATGAAAGTAGAACAAAAGCTCTCAAAAAAATATGGAAGATATCAAATCTTTCCCTATTTATTATCAGTCATTAACAATATTGCGGAATAAATCAGTCTGATATTATGATGCAAGAGACTCATCTTCATAGTTGATAATACAATTAAGTCGCATTGTTTAATTTGTTGAAGTAATAATTTGGTTTTCTCAAATAAATCGATACTTCCATTTTAAGCATCAATTTCATTTCGAAAAAGATATTCTGAAAGCTATTTAAGATGTTTTCTTATTATCCAATTTTATGATTTGCGAAAGCTTTCTACCTGTAATATTATAGATGGGAAACGTTTGAAACTTCGCAAACCGGGTAAACGATAGACCGGTAGACATTTTCTACAAAAAAGTTTTTTTTTTTTTGTTTTATTCCGATTACATGTTTCGTTCATTTCAGTGTGCGAAGCAGGGCATATCGGACCTTGTAGATTTCTGACCGCTGTTTCGGCTACAGCAACATCATCGTTCGATTTACGATATCGGCGAATGTCACTTACTGCTCCCACATTACAACAGATTGAACAAGTGCCAATTTATATCACTACATTACGATTATTGGTTTGAGCGCAGAAATAAATAATAGCATTTTTGCAAATCTCAATATGGAATTTTATTTTACAAGATAATGTCCTGTTGTAATCAAATCATATAACAGAATATGAATTTGAAGTTAATCTCAAATTTTTTCCATTTTTCTTATCTCAAAATAGGAATCATTGGTATGTTAATGAATAAGTAAGTGAACGAGAACATCTTGAAGATATCAGTTATTGCAATTTCAGTTCCTTTTTTTACAATTTATTCTTGTTTTTTCAGATGTTCGTAGTAAGTGGTGGTGAAGGATTTGACAGTGGTGCTACAGAAGTTGACGGTGAAAAACGTGAAATTGATGACGCAGTGAATTACTTGTTATTTTGGTCTGCTTAGATACTTCTAGGACAATCAGACTACAGCATATATCGCGAATTGTTCTGTATTTTGTTGAAAATCATTTGAACATTTCATGTCATGCTGTCGCTAATGATTGAAAATTTTTCTCACTATTTCCATTTCTCGAAATAGATCTAATTGTCGTAGATTTTTTTCGCATGACAGTTTAATGCCAATAACTTTATCATAATGTTCCCTTGTTTTTATCACTCTTTCATCGAAACTACAAAATCATCATCATTGTTTGATTTGCCTTTCTTTTTTTTACCTTTAGTATTCTTTTTTTTACAAATCTTTCATGTTTCCCATATGATATAATTTTGCGCATCTTCTGGAGTATATCTAATATATGATGCATGTTAATTCACATTTCGCCCCTGATGTATTCCAGATCTTCCTTTAGATCAATAAAAATTTAACCCTTCTTTCTCTTTCTTCGCGTTTATCCGAAAATTTAACTTGAAGTTTTCTTGTGCAACATAAATTTTTTACTAAAAAAGTTATTTTTGTATATAAGTTATTAAAAAAAATTTGCAATTTTTTAGAAGCAGAATTTCATTGAATTCGTAAGAAGTTAGTTCATGAAATCGAAAGGTCATAGTAAGTAGCATCTGCCAAACAGTTTCCATTTATATTATGTTTGAATTGAGACAAAAAACTTTCTTTCTTTTCGTTCTAATCTTAATTTTGGATGCATAAATACTGGCATAAATAACATCATATACTTGCATCATTTAATACAAACCAAAATTAATCTAATTATCTATCTTTATCAAATACCCCCTTCTATCGATTACTGATTTTAAAATCGCTCGTCATTTCCAAAATTATTCAGCGATTTGAAACGAAAAAGTTAAGATTATTCTAAATTGAAAGTGTTGCTTTTAAATCTTTAATAAATAGGCCATTTGTGCAAATTGTAACTTGCGATCGTTAAACTCCTGACATTTTTGGCTATTTAACAATCCCAAAAATATGTTAAAAGCGTTTTTCAATCATAGACATTTAATTAGCACGCAGTTTCTTCTTCCTTCTGTCTTTAAAATGGATCGCTCTTTCTCTTTCTCTCTCTCTTTCCCTTCCTCTCTCTCTCTGAAGAATGAAGGAAATTTTTGCATATGCAATTATGACTTGAAAAAATTTCAATTTTCTCATAGGAAAAAAGTTTAGAACAAAATTTAATAATACTATTAATGGTTAGTTAGGTGGTAAGCATTGGAATTCATTCTACTGATCATTATTGATTGAAAGCAAAAGATGGGTTCGAAGGTTATTTTCATTCTCATTAATGCTTGTTGTAACTAATTATATCAGTGTAACTGTTGTGGTTTGTAATGATAACTTTTTGACGATAATCCTAATTATGATAATTTCGAGTCTAACTGTGATACATACATCAACAGCAGTACAGATCGTTAATGCAATGTTATATAATGTTTACATACTGTCCCTAATAATAAATCATATGTTTTCTCAAAAATTCTTATAGGAAAATGATATGCTTAAAAGTATTTGGAATGAAATTCGAGAAATTCTATCACAATTTTCTTCTTATAGATAAATATACGAACAGGTAATGAATGTGCTGATAAAGAGCCGAGCCTATCAAGGATCTATTCAGTTGGTCGAAATTACAAACATTTAAAAGCATCAAAAGCAATACAATCAAATTTGACTGAATTGGATGCAACATGCAATGAAATTGAGGAGGGAAATGTTGTAAGAAATGGCAGGCCAAATGTTGCAGATGAATTTCTTATTGGCTTTAATCATCCAGAAACTATGGATAGAAGGAATAAATACCGAAACGTTTTTAATGTACGTATGCAATCATTCTGGGATGTTTTATAAATAAAATTAGAAAAGTCACAGGATCGGGGAACTGCAAAAGAACTTCATGAGATTCTCAAAAATTTTAAAATTTCGCAAAAAATGAAACATGTACTGGTTAACGAGAAAGAAAAAATACTATAGTAAATTTATTATTATACTGAAAGTTGAATGCTATCATCCAATATGTTCTTATCAAATTTCTCATCTTTTTCCACCTTCTAGTACAGCTGTAAGGCAACACAATTATTAGTGATGTTCAGATATTCATGGCAATGTGATGTAAAATAGATGTTTGTTCAAATCGAGACAATCTAGATTGTTTAAGACTTAATAATTTCAACTTCTATCATGGCATTCATAGTTAGTTTATCATGCATCCATGTTAGTCACTGTCCGTATTTGGATTGGAGTCTCATATTCCTGAATCGAGTCATTTTAATCGGTATTTCGTATATAAGAAAATTTCCATATCATGTTTCGGGAATTTTTTAGATAAATGGCTTTCGTCACGGCGCTGCTTGTAAAATGGATAATTATAAATCAGCAGCGATCGGTGTAATTCATGCGATTGGACAAGCAAAAACTAGTGCGAATAAAATTACTCAAACATCTAGGAGTGTTCGTTTCATTTCAAAAAAATTTTTTTTTTTTGGAATTATTGCCGGCCAACAAAAAAAGTTTTTTCAATTTTTAGTTTTCATAGACTTCCTAATACAGTGATTTGAAAGAAAAGACGACAAATTATGTTCCTAACAATTCAAAGAAGAACCACTTTTATAAATTGAACCAGTTTTGATCTTCTGTTTCTCCCTCATACTTCCTAATCTCGTAAGTGATAAAAGTTATTGATATTTCAGGTTGAAATTTGTCAGAACGCAGCCCATTGTTCAAAATCAATGCATCAGCATTATCGAGCACGACCAAAAAGTAATTTTGCTAAGCCAAATGTTAGTATGTTTTTTAGAGTCTTGATTTATTTCGTTGTAATGGCTTAACTCATATTCTGAGTAACGAGCGGGTCAAAACACATTTTTGTCTAGATATAGCATGAATAGTCGAGAACCAGAGAAAGCTTTGATATGATTTCTAATATTCTAATAATCTTTGGTTTAACCACTCCTTATTTCTTTATTTGTAGATTATTCTCAAAGAAAAATTATTAGATTAGGCATGAATTAAACTATTCAGGATGGCTTGATTTCGAATGAATAGGACTTAGAAAATTTGATTATTTTTCATACGATGCGCAATATGAATTTTAAAAACGTGGCATACTCTTGTAAAATCTCTACACTACCACTATATTGATTACTCTTCTAAAATTTTATTAGAAGCATTTAAATGATGAGAAAAAGTAATTTACTGCTATTTATGCAACATCCTGCAGATATTTGAAGAACTGATAGAATACTTTCAATTAATTTTTAATAAAAAAGTTTTCGTTATGCATAAAGAACTGAGATTCAAAAATTTAATCTGTCACTCTATATGCTATAATGGTCCAAGTGGTTCTTCCTGATTAATTTAAGTTCATTGACATTTTCTAACTTGATTTTACAAATTTAACGCATACTCACATCAGAAGTGTATTTGTAAAGAACTTTATGAGCAGTCAAGTCGAAAGCATCGCCCTGTAAATTTATCCACTGTTAACGGTACCATTTGATTTGCTTTATAATAGTTTTATTTATCTATATTTTGAAAAGATCGCATTAATAGAATCAACTTCATTAAGTACTTTGTCATAATACACACTATGCATTAACAATTCAGAAGGTAAAGAATAAAAGAACTTCAATTTTGAAAAAAATTTTAATTTCTGAATAATATATTTTCTTTTTTTTAAAACACTAAATTTAGCAAAAAAAGTCTATACTTCGAATCAAATGCTAGCCGAATCAAATGCGACGTCAAATTATTACCGTAAAAGCAGATGTAGATGCATAATTCCTGGACCAAGTCGAAATAGGTCAAAGCGTGATGTTGTAAAATGCTGCGATTGTGAACGATATATTTTGCATAAATATCACATTGGTATTTTCCCTTTTCAATTTTATTTACATCAACTACATTATCGACGTCAAATTATTACCGATTCGAAAATGTTAACTTCTGGGGATTATTGATGTTACAATATCAATTCGTGAATGATAAAAAAATATGACAGTATGATGCAATATTTCTTCAAAAAGCGCAATAAAACACTACGTAAATTTCATCCCGCTTCGTCTACCTTCGGTCTGTCATAATAGTTAATAAAAAAAAAAGAATTCAAACTAATTTAATTTGAAATGGTCTTTTCAAGTTCTGTTTCCACATTTCCTGTTCCACCTTTCAGTTTTCTGAATTTCCATTAAAGCCCAAGAATCAATTAAAAAATTTTTGGGATGAACATTTGCTAACCAAACAATAAGCTTTTTGCCTAATAAAGCAAATACAAAATTTCCAGGCAACACTAATGGTGTCCGTCATTGTTCGACTAGATATCATCATCTTCACAGCAGCAACAGAAATCATTCAAACAGCCCTCGTCATATCCAATGTTGTAAACATCACTAATTTCCCGAACAATTCGAATGCTGAATTATCCCCTCGAAACTATCATCATCATTGATACCATACACTGTTGTCATCTCTAAAAGCTGGAAATGCTTCTTCAATGAAAACTGACAACTTTTCTTCAAAAATATGTATTTTTTGGCAACAGATCCATCCTCTAATAATTACGCATCGTATAGCCTTATCTTTCGATCTTAGAAATCGATGATGACAAAAAAATTTTCATCTGCCTATTTCTGTCATCCAAATAAAGGCCTGCAGTGAACAGACTGATCTGATTCTTACTAAATATATTATATTTGTGAAATAACAAATTTGCATAAAATATTAGTGTGACATCATTTTGTTAATGAATGAATAATTTAGGAATATTCGCGTCATGATATTCGCAATGTTGAAAATCTGTATGGTTTCGGTTGAATGTTTATATTTGCTTTCTGTTTTAAACTGCAATAATTCTGTTTACTACATACGTTCCGCTTATATTCTCATTCCTTTTCGATGACTACATCAGGTTAACTATCAGCTGACTACCTCAGGTTAACTATCAGCATCTTGATCTCAGAACTTCTAGTCGACCTCAGACCAACTCAGGTCAACTACAAGTTCAACAATTTCCCAAATTAAAATTTTTTAATCTTTTTTTTTAGCAAGCACAAGTAAAATATTTTGGAATAACTTCTACCCGCCATTCGAATAATGTCTGAATTTCTTCCAAACACTGTCTGAATTTCTTTCAAATTGGCGATTTGCACTTGGATCTTGTGAAGAACTGTCATTTGTACTTTATTTGTATTTTACTATAGCGGATCTGCATATTATTCCCTTCATTATTCTGTTTTTACATCTCTTGGTTACTACTTTTCTCATACTGCCTTATTAGTATCTCAGGCTGAGACTATACATTGCACTGATTACTGATAACAAAGTGGAGATGCTCAATGGATGACTCAGATTTTATAGAGAAATCGCTTAAATCAACCAGGTAATTATTATGAACATGAAGCGAAATGAAGTAATGTGTGATGCTTCCCAAAATTCTTTTTTTAACTAACAGAATGCGAGTGGTTAGTTACGCAAGTGGAAACAATAATTTTTTTCAATTTTCTTAAATTTTTCATTCGCCGCCTTTTGCGAAAGGCTGAATATATTCTCTAATGGATGATGGATAGCTTGAGAAATGTGTAACAAATCGATTTTCAGAGAGCTAAAATGCGAAACAGTAAGTGAAATTATTTCAAAGCCAGCGATTAAAAGTGATTATCTGTTACCGGGCAGTGATAAGGACATTTGCTTCCTATGCAAGAAGGCAAGTATCATGTTTTATTTTCATTGATGACAGAAATATTTCATCATAATTAATTAATATTTACCTATTATTATTTTCGTTTTACATAAATGGCTTATTTATGGCTAAATGATTTCATTATGTTTTGAGAGATGCATATTTTTTATAGGTTCGTTTACTATTTTATTTGATACGTAGCCATTTCTTTAGAAAGACATTGACAAAACTGTTTGTACTTATAATGCTTCAGCAGTTGTTTCATTTTAAGATAATTAAAGGATCTGAAACATTTGGATAAACTACGCAAATCGTTACATGTCAATCATTGTTTGGATCAGCAAGAAGCGTGCAATAAATATGAAGCAAAAAAAGAAAAATGGAAAAAATCAATGGATTGTCCTATATGCGGTGAGCCTTTAGAGCCTGGACCAGTAAGTTTTCCCCAAAAAAAAAACTTTCGTAAATTTATGCTGCTAACTTTATGAGTTTTATCACATGTTTAATTGCAAATATTTTTTGAGTTCATTATTTTCATTTGTATTTCTATGTCATTAGTGTCAGTTTTCAATGGATAAGGAATAATAATTTTATAATTCCTGAGATTCAGTTTATGTTATGGTGAAGTATTAAAATACTGTAAAAGGGATTATAGAAGCCGTTACATGTTTAAAGTGATAATAACTTCTAAAAAAAAGAATTTATTTAAGCTGGCTTGGTTACATATAAATTTAAATAGCATATCAATACCTATCTCCGAAATAAATAAAGTTTTCAGTTTCGCTCCATACATGCTAAACGCTGTGGCAAAAAGCATAATGTTAATCCTAACAGTCTTTTGTTCCTGTTGGATACACAAACAAAAGTTGCGGAAGTGAAGAAACGCAATGGTATTGCACATACAAAGTACGAATTTTTCGGGTTTATATTTTTGAAACTCGTCTTAAAATGAATAAATGAGAACTGTCAAAAATTATAAGAAATCAAAGTAGTAAACTAGCTTGCAATTTTAAGAGATGAAAGCAAACTTCTCTTGAAATTCAAAGTTTATTCTATTTTTATCGTTTTAGGCTAAAAGAACCAAAAATAGAAAAAATTAAGCGTCCTAATCGGTTGAATGAAGAACCACGTTCACTATTCGATGAACAAATGAAACTAATGACAGCACTTTCTGCAAGCATGTATTCGAGTGAGAGGTTCTCTTTTCTAACAAATGTTTTTTGTTTCAGAGAGATCTTAGTACTTGAATGCTTCCAATATTTCTACTTTGCTGCATTAATTTTATACGTGTTGCCGGAAATTTGTATTCCTTTCCTCAAAAAAAATTTCCCCCAGAAGTTTTTCTCCAAGCTCTTTGGAGTAACTCATTCTGTTGCAGTGAAATATATGCTGAAACGCAAGAACTACAAGACAAACTGCCTAAAAAAAAATCTGAAAAACGACGATCTCGTTCGTTTTCGTTTTTAAAGCTTAAATCACGTGCATGCAAATGTGAAGTGATCGAAAGAATACAGGTATTCTGATTTAAAAAAGAAAAATTTATCAAGAAACAAATCTCATGTAATTTTTTTGTAATTGATTAGGCTATCATCTTTTGATTGTTCTTCGCTCTGATATTTGTTTCCATCTTAAAGCTTTCCTGTAATCTTTTTATCTCTTCTCCACTTTCTCTTTATTCAGGACATATATTACAGTTCAACTCGTTGCATGTAAAATTTATTTTAGCAAACTATGCTTCATCTTAATGCGTTATTTAAAGAAATTAAAAAGTCCTTTTAATGAGAGAGAATATTATATTGTACGCATTTTTTTCCAGAAATTTTAGGAAAATTTTTTAAACATCTTCAAAATACGGGACGAGAACAAGATACGCATACAGTATTTAAAAAAACATTCTAGATACCGAAGAGATCTTGAATACAGGAATACGCATGCGTAAGGTTAGCAGTTCTATGACAAATGCACTGTAAAGCAAATAATTGAATGACTTGCATAATTTTATTTAGTCAGTTTTAATGTAGGTTGTGTTTTAGTAATACGAAGATTCAATAATACGAAGTTTTTCTTACAGTTGAATTGCTTAAAGCAACTGGCAAATGATTTAACTAATTTCACTAAAATCAATAGTGATGTTACTATTTTTTCACGCGAAAATGAAACATGTTTAGCTTGTCGATTCATTATAGCTGCTCGTGCGCCAACACTTTTACAGGTTTTTTAAGTTTTGTAAAATTGTTATATTGGAAGGATGTTTAAAAATATTTTTAGGTAATTTTTTTTTAATTCTTCTTGAGTAAATATTGTTGGCTTGCTGGCATCAATATGTTCCTTTTTGTAATATTAAAAGTGATAAAAGTAACAAGAAATATCAAATTTTTAACTGTTGCGTAACTATTTGATTTAAAAAATCATACAGTAGTCATAATAAACACCTAGAATACTAGGAATTCACGTGTTTTAGTGAAATTTCCCATTTTGCATAAATACTTAGTTCTTTTACAGCACTTGAATCCGGATGGTTCTTTGAAGTTGATGGAATATTCAGGAGCAGCAATCAGGTAATGATGTTTTTATTAGTAATTTAATTTCTGTTTTATATGTAATTGTTATAAAATAGTTCCAAAACATATAAATCATTATTTTCCGATATTATAACTCGTATATTAAAAATGTTTTTTCAATATATCAGCATTTGTTTATTGTTTTACCAGTTTCTTAGAATTTATTAGAAGAAATTATTTTAAATCTTTCATCTTCCAGATCTTACATTACTTTTTTAACTTCGGCTTCAATGATTTGGACCAAAAATGAACGGGAACAGGTGTATTCCTTGGCTGTGAAATACGGGCCGGAAAGTTTAGCAGCATTATGTAAATCTGCAGAGTTGAAAGTAGATTCTGATGTAAATGAGAATTGTAATGATGTAGAAGAAATTGCAAATGAGGGAAAAATCGAAGAAATCAAAACAAGAAAAGTTTGCCCAGATTTTGAACCTAAAATTCATGGTGATGGAAAGGAAAAAATAAAGGATGCAGATTCGGATGATCCTTCAATTATCTTTGTTGAAGAGGTTGGACAGAATGTTGACATTGTCGACGTGACAATGAATATGTGCAGTTTATTAAAAGAAGATTCAAAAAATCTGTCTAAATCGTTGACATCAGAATTTCGAAATAACAAAGAT
The DNA here is from genome assembly GCA_008729115.1 of Dirofilaria repens. Classification (NCBI taxonomy): domain Eukaryota; kingdom Metazoa; phylum Nematoda; class Chromadorea; order Rhabditida; family Onchocercidae; genus Dirofilaria; species Dirofilaria repens. The sequence goes on along the minus strand of SNRZ01000004.1, from coordinate 583,347 downwards.
AGTGAATTCATTAGTGAGAATTATTTGTTATCAAGATGTAAAAAATCGTCGATAAGCCAACAATCTGGATCATTAGAAAAAGGAGTTGCCGAACTTGCTTTTAAGCCGAATAATTTGTTTTTATTGAAAAATAGAGTCGATAGTGATGCTTCTTTTTCTTCTCCTGTTCATCCTTCTTATGTCGCACCAAACCTAGATGTTATGAATCATTTGAATAGTTCTACTGAAAATTTGCTGAAGCAACTTTCACCAGTGAAGCCATTACCGCTACGCTATGAAGAATTTTTACCTCCAATTGCTTTTTCTTCGAGACAAACAGGGAACGATGAATTATTGAATAATCGATTATTGAAAAAGATGCTCCCCTCAGCATATTCGATTTCTAAGTCTGAAGAAATTCATTTATCCAAGAAATCTTCGACAAAAACGAAAAATAGTCCAGAATTTTCATTTATTCCGAATAAGGAATCATCTCCTTTACCATTATCTTCACTCGATCGAACTTCTACTCATAATAAAACGATTTTTTATCACCAGAAAAGAAACGAATACGAGTAGAACCCTATCAAACTTGTACACCAGAGGTCCCAACAAATCAGCGGTTGAAAGAATTAGGTTCAAGCGTAAAAATCTTGAAAACGAAAGATATTACGCCAATGCCGGTTTATGATTTGATGAGTGACAAGGAATTGAAGGTATTTATTTCCTTCTATTCTAATTTTTGGACTAGTATGGCTTAATAGTGAAGGAATATATTAGATTTTATTGATGACTTTTTCGTCGTAATATTCTTTGCTGTTGTTATATTGTCCTAGATAAAGTATTTCACTTTAAAAGACATGGATTTACCTTAACTTTATCTATAGAACCAAGAAATTAATCGAAATTTTTAAAAGATTTGTAAGCTAAATAAATCAAAGTTTTTTTTCAAAACTATCTTCTTTATCCTCATATTTTTTGTAACTTCTTATATGGAACAATTCCGTTCTAACGTCTGCTGACTTAGGAGTAAACATAAAACGTGTTAAAAGAATAGAATATGTTTGAATCTCATTTGTTTACAGACGGAATTGGCAAAATTTGGTGTGAGACCAATGAGTAAGAAAAAAGCTATTGCACTTCTTAAAAAATTTATCAGGAAACACATCCAGGTTTCTTTATATTCATTTGGTTATGTAACTGAAAACTTATATAGTTAATAAAATATGTTATTATTTCGTAAGCCTGAGAAGATTTCCATTGTTTATAAATTTAGATTTTTCCTTCTTATATCAAGACGGTAAAAGTATTACTGTCTTATCAAAGACAGTAATCGTTTTATTGGCTCTTTGCTTTATATTCGTTATTTGATACACTCTAATATTTTTAGTATTGGAGAGCACCCCACTTTCATGGAAAAACAAAAAAATCATAAATAGCGATGAACAAATAAAGATAAAGAGGAACGTAGAATCTTATAGTGATGAAAATTACGATGTAGACAAAACGCTGAACGCAAGTTTAGATGAATGTGACATCATGGAAGAATCATATATGAATGAAGAACTATCTGCAAACCTCCCAAAAGTAAGCGTCAAGCTCATGTTTCTATATATTTTCTCATCGAAATGGTTTATCTATTAAATATTCGAAAAGTATAGTGAATAAAAGGAAATAATAATTATTTTTTGTGAGCAAAGATTTTGAATAAAGAAGATAATTGAATAATGGATCATTTGTAGGATCACAAAATTACATGAATTTGCAGGATTTGGAAGGCATGCAAAACGTTTTGCTTAGTTGGATACGTAAAGAAGAAAATTTCAATTTATATAACCATCTGCTTGGTCTAAACGTGATTTCTTTCGTAAGTTCACTTAATTGTGAGTAGTTGTTTTTGAGTTTAAAAAATTTTTTAGTCAAAAGTTTATTCTTTGTACTTGTAGTGAAGAATGAAGATATGAGGATTGACTGTCATTTTTACTTTGATTGATTTGAAATACATTTGTTTATAGGAAGAGTTTGCGGATCATTTGTCACACGCCGATTCAACTGTATCACAAATACCGAAAAAAGCACTTATAGAAATATTAGATCGTTTGCATGTTACATTTCGAATGCCAATGAATGGATGGGATCGGAAAAGAAGACGAGCTAAAAAATGATTTCTATTGTTAAAAAAAAATTACTGCTAGAAAAATATAAGTGATTTCAGTTTGTTACTATTTATTATTGTTGAAAATAAAGATTATTTTGTAATCATATTTGAAGATTTACAGTAGAAACTGAATAGTCATCAAATTGTTTCTTCTCTCTACTGGTTTTCTATCAAAGTCTGAATTTTCTATAATCTTAACTCTAATTAAATTGTAATCCTTTCATCTTTTTATACGAATTTGATTTAGGTCTAGTTTGAAAAGAACATTTGTCATAATTTTATGGTTTTTAGTTGTCCTTTGATATATGATTATTGCCCATGGTTCATTATCTGTCGATTTTATGCTGATGTTGAATTTTTTTCATGATCACTGAAATAATCCAAAAATTGTAGACTAATGAGATCGAGCTTTAAGAATAAACTAGAATTATTCATGTGCTCTATAATTTGAGATTTGTGAGTCGTTTTAAGCCAGCAAATAATTCTCACAGAAATATTTAAATCTTGGGTCAATGCTTCTGTAAATGTTGCGAATCTGTTAATGGTGTAACTGTCATGTTGGAAATGTTTGTGTAAATGTGATATGGTTCGCAAATTAGGCTTCTCGAGAAAGTAACATGTTGTATGCTGTGAGTAGCTTAATACTAAAGTACAAAAAACGAAGACCTAGTAATATTTTAGCTCAGTCTTATTAATTAAAGGTGGGTTGGAAAGCTATGTATATCTGCTAATAAATAACTCGTTTCTTGTGAAATATGAATAATTTCGAAGTTGCAGAAATATAATAAAAACTACATTTCAAATAGAAGATAACTTCTAAGGACATTAGTCAAGCATTTTCAGCAGAAATCAGTTATTCATTAAATCCATCTTAACAACCAGTCTTAATTCCAAAATTTCTCGTATCAATTTCGACTGTTGTAACTTAATAGATAGGTTTAACCGGAAAGGGATATAAGAACTGAACTTATTCGGACTGCGATACATCGAAGCCAATGTATCGCCATGATTTCACTTATTCTTCATATTATCTTTCAAATCAAACTTGGGAATTAAAAATACAAGCAAAATTCATATTTTTTTTGATCCATAAAGGGAACTCTCTCTGTATTAAATATCTCTATACATACATTTACATATGTGTGAGTGTATGCATCTATGTGTGTGTATATGTATATACAGATATAAAGATGTGTGTATATGTATGTGTGTATGTGTATGTGCATATATATATGTAAGTATATGTAGTGTGTTATGAGTCAGTGTGCATATGTTAACATAGAGCTGTGTATTGCTTAGAATTCAAAAGTCTGAGCTTCGGAAGCTTCAACTTATTCTAAGACGCTTTGTCTTATACTTTTTGAACCACCTCACATATATCCTGCAACAATGCAAGCACACATCGAATTTCAGTAACTAACTGGTTGCAGTTAGACTTACATACCTCCTTTTCTTAGACTGTTACATCTCTTGCTTCGAGACTTCTGCATTCTAGTCATTTCAGTCTCGAGTAATTTTTTCAATCCTTCTCTCTTAATGCGTATAGTGATTATTTTACTATTCTTCACTTAATTTCAAACAAATTTTGTTAATCAAATTTCATAGCACAATCAAGAGCTAGTTTTACTTAGTTTTTTTAGAAACAAAAGATTTGAATGATTTTTATGTCTTTCATTAGACACAGGAATTTTCAGATCTGATTATTCAATATTTTAGAATTTACAACATTCTTTTTTGAGTTTCATCTCATAACATTCCAGAAAAATATGGTAAAAATTTGATCTCATTTTTAATAAAAAATATGGAGAAAATTTAAAAAAAATAAAATGGTAAAATTTAATCTCATTTTTCATTTCCACTTCATTTTCATTTTTGTTTGAAATATATTTCAATCCAGTTATTTGTGATAAGCAACATAAACTTACATTTTAAATATATATATATTTTAATGCATATATTTTTCGGAAGATTTTCCCGAATGACAGAATGATCACGAATAGATTATGCAAAACTATATAATTAAATATTAAGCAATCTATTCTACTATACCTTTAAACTCTTGCAGCCTAAACTGCCGAGATCTAGGTGACAGCTTATTTATTAAAATTTTGGATTGCAAATAAGATATTCAATTAAAGCACTGAGAAACGAAAAAAATGGAAATTGATAGAATAATTGAGCAAGATTTGATTACTAGCTATCTAGCTTATATAGTTGGCAAATATAATTATCATCAACCAAATCAAAATTAGAAAAATAAGTAACTTATATTATTCATTGCTTATAACTCATAAACTTTATAAGCTAATATTTTTCTGGGATGTTATTAAACTTTTTTTAGATTATATTAAAAATATTTTACAGAAAAGAGCTCGGTTTAACCGATTAGGACTGAAGTTTTATTCAATCTTTTTTCTAAAAAATCTCAGATTTTCTCTTTCATAATTTAAATAATGAAATACGATTTTTTAGCTATGCGGCATGCATTGAACTAATTACGATATCTACGCCATCCATTTCTAGGCTTTTTTTAAATTAAGAATAATTTATAATTTTGAGGTAATGAAGCTTTTCTTATTGTATTTTATTTCTTGCTCCTTTCGATGCAACACGTGATCAGACTGAAACATACCTAATAGCCAGTATTTGGGACTACATCCCAGTTTCTTTTTTCGAAATTTTCCATCTCAATAATTATTGATTGGATATAAATTTTTTAAGGAGAATGATTGAAGGAGAAAATACAGAAAATAAATAAATAATTGATAAGTATTTAAGGATAATATTTTTAAGTATGATAGAAATTTTTTTCTTAGATTGAATATTACTTATCACTGTAAGTTACAAAAATTTTTCAGGAATTTAAAAGTCTTTAACTTAAAAGTCATAGTGGAAGGTTATCACATGGAATAAAGGATAAGCTCACATTTCCTCCAAAGTCTGATTCGTAATTAAACTTTTTGAGCGATTTCATCTTCCTTAATATGAATTTATCTAAAAAACTTTTTAGCGCCGCTTGGCAGACATCTCTTTATTACAACGAAAGGTTCCATCATCTCGAAAGGATTAAAAATTCATTTTTTTCTCTCTCATTTGAATGCTAGCAATAGGTTTGTTCGCAAATTTTTTCAAAATTTTCCTGTGTTTAATCCTGAATAGATTTCAGATATTATAATAGATGGAAATATTTTGCAAGATTTTTATTAGATATTTTCTAAAAAAAATTATTTTTTTTTTGTTTTTCAGTTTAGCTCAAACTTACAAAAATGGCAGATAAAGAAGGGACAGGTGATGGAGAGCAAGATGACATTTCATTTTTGCGCACGGTACTATTTTTGACACCTGCTTAAGCGATCACAGTTTATATTCGTTCTATTAATTAATATTTCCACGTATATTTGGTTTTTCTTTTTCTTTTTTAGTAACAAATTTGCAATTTAAATGTCTCAAAAAATAATTTTGCAGGGCGATATCGTTGCAATGACGTGTATGGCATCAGCTAATCGTGAAGGTGTCCTTGGCTCCGAACGAGTTTGTCTCTGTACCGAAGGTTTTGGCAATCGCATGTGTTCATTGGAAAATGTTTCGGATCGAGTGATTCTTTTGACATTGACTTCCAGAACCAAAAATATAACTTTTCGAAATATTTCATGTATTTTCAAACCAATATTATCTTATTGGGCTAACAACAGTATTTACCTCAGGATCTTCCACCAGATATATCTATGTGCATGCTGTATATCGATAATGCGTTGTCGGTACGAGCACTTCAGGAAATGATGAGTAATGATAACGAATTGGTAAACTTTCCATCATACCAGATTTTTATTTTTAGTTATCTATTGAATCAACGGCAGTTGATTTCAAATAAACATATGTTCTGCTAAAGTAAGGGTATACAGATCCAGATACATTAATGCAGAACTAATAGTAATAATAATAATAATAATAATAATAAACAATAACGATAAAAATAATAAATAATAATAATAATAATAATAATAATAAATAATAGTAATAAATAATAATCACAAATAAAATATATTTCTGCTTTAAGTAGAATTTCCAGCGGCACTAAAATTTTATATCTGAGAAAATTTTGATGTATATTTCGAGATAAAATTTAAGTTTGATTTCAGAAAGGAGCAAGTAGTAGTGGAGGTCACAAAACTTTGTTGTATGGCCATGCAGTACAACTTAAACATGTGCAAAGTGAAATGGTTGGTTAAATGCTTGAAACTGATTGATAATTATCAATCTATCACACAATGTTCTGTACTTTGAAGTGATTTGAATTTGAGCTATACTATATGCAATTCATTGATTATGATAGGTGAAATTGATTACATGAGTAAGTCTCAGCAAGATTATATTAAGAATTATCAGAAAATCATTCATTCATCATCCTGTGCATGAGCAGGAGATGATTAAATAAAGATCTGTTTGCATTATAAATGTTATTTTAAAACCTTAAAATTCTTTTCAATTACGGTTGCAGTATCTGGCTTGCCTATCATCATGTTCATCCAACGATAAGCTAGCGTTTGATGTCGGCGTGCAAGAAAATAACGAAGGTAAGAAAAGAAAGATTTTAGTCCGGAATAAGCTAAAGCTGAATTGTTAATTGAGATATTTAAAAAGCATTCCAAGAAATATTTAATAAAACTTGGAATAATGAATTAATGGAAATTTAGCATCCTTCCAAATAATACTAAACAAAGTAGCGATTTAGTGTTCTTTAGGTGAAGCTTGCTGGTGGACAATTCATCCCGCTTCCAAGCAGCGATCAGAAGGAGAAAAAGTACGTGTGGGTGATGATGTCATTTTGGTTTCTGTTGCGACCGAACGATATCTGGTTTGTTTGTTAAATTTACTGTAAATATATGAATATGTTTATTTGTGTGAAAAAAATTTGCCAATGATTTAAATAATGCTTTTGATGAGAAGAATAACGAAAGATGAATGATATTTGAGTAACAGATAAGAAAAGTGCATTGCTGTCTGAAGGAATGAATGAGTGAGGATGTTAATTAGCCATAAATTATTATGAATCAGAGCCAGAAGAATAATATGTGTTTCTCCTATCAAGCAAAAATTTTAAAAATACATGCCTGCAGCATTGATGATTCAAATTAAATCTTATTTTCTTTTGAAATATTATATTTGCGTCCAAAATGATCGCAATGTTGATTTTCAGCATATGACGCATAGCAAAGGATTTATGGTAATTGCGTCATTTCATCAAACACTTTGGAATATCACTTCCGTGAGTTCGGGAAGTGTACGAATGCGAAATATGGGTTTGTTTCAATTATGTTCTGCAAAATTTCATATTTTTCTTCTTTTTTTTTTATGATTTCTTATAAACTATTCATTGAAACTTTTTAAATTTTTTTTTAAATTTTATAAAGAAATCAAATTTTGCAAAGAATATTTTAACATATTCTCATATCTTTTTATTTAAAAACGATTAGATTTTTCCAACTCAAATTATTTCAGGAGCACTTTTTGGTAATGATGTCCTACGATTTTTTCATGGTAACGATGAAGTTCTAACGATACCCGAAAATTGGAGTGAACATCCGCAGCATAAGTAAACATTTAAATTAAGCGCTTTTATAATAAGTCAAAACTTGCAGCGATCTTTTATGGAACGCTGTTTGTTAATGTGATTCATAACATTCTCTGAAATTAGTTTTAAAAAATGATCTACTATCACTGCAATTTTTCTCTTTAGTATGGCAATCTATGAAGGTGGAGCTGCAGTATCACAAGCTAGGTCACTTTGGCGCATCGAATTAATCAGAATCAAATGGCATGGAGCACTGGTCGGTTGGGAGCAACCATTCCGGATAAGACACATCACATCTGGAAGGCATGATTTCCTAATTTTAAAAAATTGATGCTGATTCTAGATGAAATGCTGCAGGATTTTTCTATCTATCTAATAACAGCTATTCCACTTTTAATTTTTTAATCTAGAATTTTGTTACAGTAAAATATCAGAGTATTACGCCTATTTTAGATATTTGGGGGTCACGGAAAATGTAATTCAACTGTACGACAAGGATAAAGCTGAATTCGATACAACTGCTTTCGTTATGTATCAAACTAAAGTGAAGTCGTTGTTATTATTATTGATGTGGCAAGAAAATTTTGAACCATTCGATCAGGCCTGTTATTACTAACATCTAATTGTTTATCATTAAAAGAAATTTAGGACTTAAAAAAAAACTGGTAGAAGAAAAAGAAGAAGGAATGGGTATTGCAACAATTCATTATGGTGAAACAAATGCTTTTATCCAGCACATCAAGACGGAATTATGGCTTTCTTATCAGGTATTTCTTATCTTATCATTAAAAAATATTTCTAGAAGATTGCACAAGATTGTTCAGCTTTAAACTCATTTTTGAAATCAGAATAATGAATAGAAAAATTAAGTATTTTAAGACCAATATTTTGACATTAGTAAGGATATTTATTATTTTCTAGAAGTTCTTCTCGAAATTCTTAAATAAATTCTCGATTTGTGAAATATATTCTCATTTTCTTGTCATTCAATTATAATCTAATTCAGACATCAGAAATAACGAAAAAAGGTCTTGGCAAAGTGGAAGAAAAGAAAGCAGTGGCATTAAAAGATGGTCATATGGATGATTGCTTTACATTTTTCATGGCACTTGAAGAAGAATCCAAATCGGCTCGTGTCATCCGAAAGTGCTCATCCGTACTCAATCGATTCTTGAAGTACTTTTGACTGTTATATTTCTTTGTTATAGTCATTAGCTTCTATTAATATTGTTTATAAAATTTCATTATAAATAATATGAAGATGACCAGTTAAACTATATGATGCTCTAGAGGTATCGAAGCACTGCAGCAAGAAGGCAAGCAAGCGCAGGATTGGAGTCGCGTTGACTTAAACGAAGTGCTGAAGCTCATGGAGGATCTCATCGACTATTTCGCACAACCTGAAGAAGACGGTCAATACCTAACGAATTTAAAAATAAATAGTCCTAAAATCTTTATGTCGATTTGTTCACATCTTTTTGACACTTCACAATTATTTGACGATCACTGAAGAAATGGATTAAAACATGTTGGAGGATATTTCACTGCAAGATTTTTTCAGATTTTGAAGTTTGTCAAAATCGTTTACGTGCGCTAAGAAGTCGTCAAGATTTGTTTCAAGAAGAAGGTGTCCTGAATATGATTCTCGATACTATCGATAAATTTTCACAAATGGAAGCAGTGCCTGATTTTGTTGAACTTCTTAGCGAAGATACTCAGGTCTGATATAAAGTTATTTTTTAATTTCAATGCAATGATAAAAATTCTGACGAAAATATTGAGTTTTAGTTTTTATTCCTAAAATTGATTTTTGCACTTATTTGCTATTCAGATTTCTGTTATAAACGTGAAGCTATTGAGAGAATGAATGAATTTTTTAATGATAAGGTTGTTCATTAACTGATTATTAATAATAAAACAATTGATTTACAATATTCCTATTTGGTTTCAAATTAGACTTATTTAAGTCAATTATAGTTGGTATGGGAAGAAATCTCTACTTATTTGTACCTTCTTGTTGCTGCAATGATTAAAGGGAATCATTACAATTGCGCACAATTTGCATCAGCTCAACGACTACAATGGTTATTTGGGCGATTATCAAATCCACAATCTGCAGAAGGTAAATTTTTATTCAAAACAGCGAAAAAAAACTCAGTTTTTAATAGAAATTCAAATTTTTTATCTTTAAGCCTTTTTGACTTTCCAGGTATATTGGATGTATTGTATTGTGTATTAACGGAATCACCAGAAGCGCTGAATATGATCAATGAAAGCCATATCAAATCCGTAATTTCGCTTTTAGAGAAGGTTGGAAGAGATCCTAAGGTTATGTTTCTGCCAAGAGTTTTCTTATTTTTTCAGTATAAAAAATCCTAGAATGTCGTATAAAATAGCTTTTTAAGTGATTTTTTTGTTCTGCTGATTGAATCAAAGACTATTCGAATAATTCTGGTATTTTATATTCATTATTGATAAATATTTGATGATTTGAATGTTAAGCAGTTTTAGGTGCTTGATGTCCTATCATCACTTTGCGAAGGCAATGGAATGGCAGTACGAAGCAGCCAGAATACAATTACTCAACATTTATTGCCTGGAAAAGACCTATTATTACAGACAAAAATGAGGGATCATGTTAGCAGGTAGTGGAAGCTATCTGATTTGAATTCTTTTTTGCAATATTTTCTTTCTAAAAAAATGTTAGATATTTGAAAACACAGGATCCTAATCAATAATTTTTGATCAAAAGTGGTACGGTGTCAGAAGATCATTTTCACAGTTTCACAGTTTAAAAAAAATATACGACAAGGACACTGAAAATTTTTTGTTTATGCAACTGATTAATTGGAACAGAAAAACTTTGGTCAAGAAAACATATTAAATAACTTATTTGCAGCATGACGCCGAATATCTTAGTCGGTGTCGTTGAAGGAAGCTCACAATTTCGACGATGGTATTATGAAGCGGAAGTTGAGCATATCGAACAAATGACCAAAACGAAACCATATCTTCGGATTGGATGGGCAAATAGCATGGGCTATAAGCCGTTTCCCGGCTCTGGCGATGGGTGAGTCGTTATTAATCGTAAGTAAGTAAACCATTAATCTCTGAAAATATCTTCTAGTGATTAATGCTCTTTCAAATTTCTTCTAATCGGTTTCAGCAAATATAATTCTGTTTTAAAAGTTCGACTTCTTGATCAATTATCTAGTTTAATATATAGTATTTATTAATACATTGATATATATTGATAGTTATTAAAACTTCAATATATACTCCGTATTTAAATTACACAAAAATATACAATTTTTACAAACTTTCATTTAGATGGGGTTGCATTGGTGTTGGAGATGATTATTATTCATACGGATTCGATGGTCGATATATTTACTGCGGTAGATTTCTTATTAATATTAATTTTTGAAATTTTTGGAGTTCAAAGTTTTAAAGCCTAAAATTTTCATCTTCAGATAAATGTTTAACAATTTTTTTTTAGCAACTAAAAAACACGTTATTTGGACTCGAATGCTGCAGAAAGGTGATATTATTGGTTGTTCGCTGGATTTGACTATTCCGGAAATAAGCTTCACTGTTAATGGACAGTCAACTGCAGGACTGTTCAAAAATTTCAATATTGACGGGTTTTTCTTCCCCGTTATGTCACTTTCTGCCAAAGTCAGGTATCAAATTTTTCAATAAATTTTTCATATTAAATGAAACAGAAGTAGCTAAATCTACAATAAGTTAATAAACTCATTTGAAATTGTTGTATGTTCGGAAAATTATGAAGTGATTTATTTATTTAATTACAAGAATTTGTTTTGTCTCTCCCATTACTTAAAATGAAATGGAGAATCCATATTTCAGTTGTCGTTTCATGTTCGGTGGTACAGAAGGGCATTTGCGCTTTGGGCCGCCTCCTGGCTTCAGTGCTCTAATTGAAGCTGCTGCAAATCAGTTGAAAATTGGAGAATGCCTTTCGTTCGGTGATATTGCGAAGAACGTATATACTGGTCCTAGCATCTTACGTCAAAACACTGAGCCGTTCGTACCGGTATTGGTCGATATCTCCAATATAGTGTTGCCCGAATTTGCAATGGAAATACATGAAAAATTGGCAGAAAATTTGCATGAATTATGGGCCATGCGGAAAATTGAACTTGGCTGGAGTTATGGAGAGGTATGAATTTTTAATGTTTACAAATAACTATCTTCATAAGTCTGTTATGCATATGAACTCTATGCATATAAACTCTGTTTATTTCTTTACTACATAGTATTTTGGTTTATTGGGGAAATTTTAAGAATTTGAGAAAGAAGTGTAGGTATTCAGTTAACTAATATTGGAATTTATTAGGAATAAAATCAAGTATTGACTTGTAACGTTTTCAGTACTGCTTTGCCAAAGGTTTGATTGCAGGTAAGAGATGAGAAGACTCGCCGTCATCCATGTTTAACATCATTCCAGCAATTACCACAGAACGAAAAAACTTATAATATAAATCTTGCCATTGATACTATGAAGTAAGGCCGTTTATCTTACTATGACAAATGTCTGAAAATGAATGAATCAAAAAGCCAGAAGTTAGAGAGAAATTTGGATGGGCATAATTATTGGAAGAGATTTAACATCTTGACAATGACAGAATCATACATATATCTAAGATTGAGTCATTGATTTACTACAGTTGCTCATTTTCAGAGCAATTGAAGCTTTGCGATATCATATGATCTTGGATGAGCCTCCAGTTCGCTTGCGATCTCTGCGTTTACCTCAAAAGTAAAAATTTTTTTTGAAATATTAAGGCACTTGGAAATAAATGACAGTACAAAGAGAAATTTTCAAAAAATATAACTAGTCAAAAACATATTTCGCCAACTTTAAAAATAAAGGGATAATGTCATGCTTTATGAAGTAATATTCTGAGGTTCGAATTATTTTATATGATACTTCTTAATGATCATCGATCTTTAGCTATCAACAAAGCAATGGATTCAAACCCCATCCTTTGGATTCTCATGGAATTATTCTTAATGACAATATATTCCCGTTGATTGACGCATTGGCCAAGAATACTCATAATGTCTGGGCGAGAGAAAAGATTCGGCGTGGTTGGACATTTGGCCTTAATGAGGTACATCTGCATCTTGTTTTGATGCAGCTAATCTTTGAACAAAATGATACTGTATATTGCTTATGGAAAACTATTCCTATTTTTTTCGATCACTTAATAATTTTTAATTTTGCAATTCTTTAACAGGTCTATTCTTGCATCTTTTATTAAAAAGAATCTAATCTCATTTTAGTTAATATTTTTTTGATATTCTTTATTTCTCCTAAAATTCTTGTTATTGCAGTTTGTGAATATGAACCAAAAGCGAACTCCACATTTGGTACCATACGAGGTGGTTGATCAACGGATCAAAGAAGCCAACAGAGAATCAGCCACGGAATTTGTCAAGGCCCTACAATTGTTTGGAATCTTCTTGGAATCGCCTGTTTTGGAACATGATGAAGGTATCTACTGATTCTATGGTATCTATGCAAGCTAGTTTGAAACTAATACAAGAAATGGTCTGTATTCAGATAAATATACTAAGGTCTGAAGTTATGTTAAATTCATCCTGAAAACTAGGATTCAAAAATTATAAATTAAATTTCATTTTTTCGAACTTGAGTGATAATTATGGTCAGGTGCGGAAAAGGAATTGAAAGCAACACAAGCATTCTCACGTACTTATCGTGCCGAAGCACTGTATGCGGTTTCCAGTGGCAAATGGTATTTTGAATTCGAAGTGCTCACATCAGGATTTATGAAAGTCGGCTGGATGGATGTAAGTGCAACATCAACAGTTGATATTGGAATGGATGATCGATCATATGGATTTGATGGGTAATTTATTAGAATTGGTTTTTTTTTTTTTGCTTTCAGGAAATTTTTGCTTAATTCTAAATAGTGAAAATTTCAAATCTGAACTTGAAGTTTGATTTAAGATATTTAAATGAAGTTCGATTTAAGATATTTGGCTCGTAAATGGCATCAAGGAGCTGGAACTTATGGAAGAGAATGGAAAATTGGCGATATCGTAGGAGTATTTCTCGATCTCAGCGACCATACTATATCATTTTCATTGAATGGCGAATTGCTATTGGTAAAATTTAAAATAATTTCAGAAATTTTTTTCCAGAGAAGGTGACAACAATATTTTATTTATGATAGCTTGATACCAACTGCGTTTAAAATCAATTTTTCTACTTAACCTTATAACGTGAAGCTCATTAAGACTATCAGAGACTATTCTAGGATCCTTCCGGATCAGAAATGGCTTTTGATAATGTTCTCATAACAGATGGCTTCGTGCCAGCAATGACACTTAGTGCAGGTCAGAAAGCAAGATTGAATTTTGGCCAAGATTCAAACAGTTTGAAATATTTTACCACGTGTGGTCTACAAGAAGGATATGAGCCATTCTGTGTGTAAGTTGCAGATATTTTGTTGTTTTCTGTAATAAAAATTATGGAATATTGATTTTTCTAACCGATTTAAAAATTATCTGAACTTCTAGTTTTTTCGCTAGAAATCTTGAAAAAGCGGAAATTATTTCTGGAATTTATTTTTAAAGTTTTTTTAGTTCCATTGAAAAAATCTTTAAAATTTAGTTTTTTCATCTTCAGTTTTTTAGTAATATGTACCGCCAAATGCCAATGTGGTACGCCAAAAGATTACCTCAATTCGAAGATATAGGATTGAATTCATCAATAGAAGTTTCACGAATACCGGCAACCGGAAACAATCCTCCTTGTTTGAAAATTACTCAGAAAGAGGTTGTGCTGATTTTTTGAATCATTTTATTGCTCATATTATTTCATTATAGTAAAATTGAATAGAATTTGATAAAGAAGAAAAGATAAGATTGAGCAAATTTCGTAACAATAATATGAAAAGTACTGTTTATTAACTACATTAAAGCTTTCTGTTCTATTTTATGAAATACGAATAAGTGTAATGTTTTATGTATATGAAGCGATTGATTGAATCGTAGTTGAAAGGATCATCAAACAGCTTTGAGATATATTCATGAACGATTTTTCTATATTTTTTTGAAAGCTTATAAGGAGAGCTGGATGATATATGCATACATTTATTCTGTGCATTCTCTAAAAAACAATCTATATTATGGTGCAGGACGAAAATAATAAACGATATTTCTGGATGAATTTTTGATCATATTCTTATTTTATTCGTATGTGTCTGAATTCTCAAACAGTTCATGTGTTATTGCACTCATCTAGCAAATTCTGATATATTCAAATGCACCTACTTATTTTATGCACATAAAGCAATTTTGTACGAAGATGAATAGTAAGGAACAGAAGTAAAATGAGAAAAAGATAGAACTAAATCATTGTAACATTTAGATTGATACAGGCGATATGACAGCACAGGAGAAGGCTAAGATGGAATATATTCGATTGTCCTTACCAGTGAAATGTAATGACAAACTTCAGAGAACTAAGTAAGTCGTGTAATTTAGTTTTTGATTAAAATATATGAGCAAACGAGTATAAAAAGTTGATGATTGTAAAGAATACTATTGGTGAGCGAAATTCAATTTTAAATCGTTCAATTCAATTTTAGAGATAAGGAATCAATAATGTGTTCTCTACACGAAATTGAAAAGCGTTTGGCAGAGGAAGTGCAATCTGTAGCTACGATTAGACATCCAACTATTCCAAGAGAATTTAATGAGGATGCTAAAGGAAGCAAGGCAAGTTTTAAACCATAACACTGTGACTGTCATGTATTCATCATCATCTGCTTGTACGATCTGATATATATGACAGAATGTTGTATTTTTTGGATCATAGATTCGATTAGGCTTTAAAGTCTCAAAAAAAAAATTTTTTAATGAAATTGCTCAATAATACTAAAGTCATCTTATCCAGAAAAAAAGTCAACACGCTCTGAGTTACAGGTCAAATTTTGACGTCCTTTCCTGTTGGATTTTTTTAAATCGTAAGTAGCATTATATGATTAAATCATTATAGCATCATTAAAATATTAAAAAAAATCAGAATATGTTACAGAGAATTAACTGTTTCGAGTAATTATGGGTACATAATTTGATAATTTTGGTCCAGTTTTTCCCAAGAATATTTTTTCTCAGAAATCCTTTAATAATTTCTCAAATACTGCAATTTATATTGAACAAATGTAACAATCAGCTAAAGGAATAAAAGAACTTTCCTTGGAATGGATTGTAAAATAGTGCGCCTACGGACGTAGGTAGGTCATCTAAAATTATGACACAATGATATATTTTACAGTCGTAACGTTTTTACATATTTAATAGTAAATGAAAGAGGTTTCCTTCAAGATAAATTTAATCCAGTGAATAGAGGTCAACAATCTCGCAATCTTGCAGTTAGGAAAGGTTTCATAGTAACACCCAATATTTCGATAACCTGTGGTTGATTTCCGAACAATAAACGAATTCTTACTAAATTCAGTATATTTCGATTTGTCGCAAATATTACTGTGGAAATGTTATGTTTTATGAAATTGAAATCATCAAGGAACAGGGAAAAAAAAGTGAAAATGATTTTAATAGGATTGTAAAATTATTATCAGCTTAAATTATTGGAATGCTATCTAGATCCCGAGTAAAAATATAGTCGACCTGAAATTACATTAAACAAATATTTGTCTCTTATTATTTGTAGTTGATTAATTTAATGAGTTTTTCACTATACATCATTGAAGTAATGTAGCTTCAAAAAGTACTGTTCTCCTTTTTGCAATGAAATTAAAATTAATCACCAAAGTTTATTATTTTGAATTTTTAAGACTGTATTTGTTTTCAGAAATCACTTGGACGATCGTTATTATCAGCTTTTAAACATAGTACAGAAGAAGACGAAAATTTGACACGGTTAAAGCCAGTGCTTGAAGGAGACCAGTTACTAGAGACGTCTGACATGAGGTTCACTTTAAAAATTTGAATAACAATGTAACTTTCGATTTTCAAATTTTCAATTGCTATCAAATATATAGAAATAAACAATATAATTTTTGGCATAGATTTTTAGAAAATTTTTCATTTTTATAAGCACTTGTGTGAATTTTGTCAAAAATCTAAGAATAACTTAACTCAATTTGTGTAATAATTTTAGCCATAAGTTGATCATCAATATCAGTGTGTCTTGATTTTCCGAGACTTTATTTCCTAATAATATTAGAAATAAAGATTTAACATACTCCAGCATTTCTAACCAACATTAGATATGAATTTAATTCTTCAGTCTTCACACATCATTCTATCAACATCTAAACATTCGAAAATCCCAGCAATGGACTTGATTTTGATTTTCCGAGACTTTATCCTAATAATAACGGGATCGAGAATCTTTTTCAGTCTTTCACTCAATGATCAAGATTGAGATTTTGCAAAAAATTTTACGTTAGCTCTGGAAATCAGAAATGTGACTTCCAAAACTGAAGAGTAATAGTTTCTTTTTTAAACAGATTCTGGGGTTATCCTTTCCAATCTAATAAAGATGAAATGTTGAAATTCGAAAGTATAAGGCAACAAAGGCGAATAAGAATTCATTAGACTGAAAATCGAAAGGAAGCGACTTTATATTTGTGAAATATTTTCTGATATTCTTAGGTTGAAATGTGAAGTCGCTGGAAATTTCTTGGAAAGATTCAGGATTTGAAGATATTTCTCAGCCAAAAATTTTTTAGAAAAAATTTTTGATGTTTTGTTTGCGATGTAATGGAAAATTGATAGACAATTATGCACAAATATTTAGTCTTTTTCAGTATCTTTTCGATTGTCGCGTTAGTAATATTGCATATGTATGAATGAATCTCCTAACCCCAGCAGTATAGCAGAAGACAATATCTTCATCTATCTGAAATTTCTCGGAATACTTCTGGTCGTACATTTATCATGTTGTACTCTCAACTCGTAACGAGAATATGTGACCAGTAATGGTTTATAAAAACCTTATTGGGAACCTGTATGTTGAATTCGTATGTTGAATTCATATGTTGAATTCGAATGTTGAATTCGTATGTTGAATTGAATTCGTATGTTGAATTCGAAAAACCTGTATGTTGAATTCGAATTATATAGACGGACTTATTTTTATTCTTTTTTTTTAGTTTTGCTCTATTATTTCCAATCTATTCCACTTAAGATCCTTTACTTTCAATTTTTTTTTTTTTTATTTTTTGAAGTGATGACTATCAGTGAGTGCTTCTGTATATCCTTCTTGGTTAAAATTGACAATATTGGAATCTTTTGTGCAATAAATTATCTCGTACTTTTGCAATCTTTAGAAATACGTAGTGTTAAAATTACTGCTTTATTTGTAATTCATTTTGATATTGATAAGAAATATGTAAGATTATTGTTAATCTTAGCTTTGCAATTGCATAGATTTTACTTCTCTCTATGCAAAATGTAATACAATCTAAGAAATTTAGAGCTGCCTCCTCTTATTTAATCAACCAAATGAACTTATAAAATCTGACAGTTACAGAAAAAGCAATATTTTGTGTTTATAAAATTATCTTATAATTTTCCTTAAATATTTTGTTTCATTATTGTCTTTCTCACTTTTTACTTCATTAATCAATTTTCAATCACTTGTAGAATGTCTGGAAGTATGCTTGAATTATCAAGTAATGATGAGCATCGAGAAGGAAAGCACAGACGAGGCGGTTTAATGGCAAAATTTCACCAAAGGAAAAAGTAAGATAATTAATCTCTTCAAATAATTTAGGTAATTTTCCTGTAGTGAAATGGAATTAGTCAATTGTTAAATTCATCGAAATCATTTGTTAGAACAGATATCACTTTAGTTCACATAATTATGTCATTCACACGATAACATACGTTTTGCTACTATTATATATCTCAAGTGTTACTTAAGTGTATATATGTGTATAAATAAGGAAGAATAGATCGATCGATCATTCATTAATCGGAATGTACATTTGTATTGGGATATGACAGGTGACATTTCACATATGTATTATGCTGATATTGCGAGTAATACACGTTTATTTTTATTGTTGAAGATATTCTTTACAAGGAATACGCGAATTACGCAACTATCCAAATTTTTTCAGAGAAGGGATGCCTGCCGAAATTAAGCGTACCACAGGCATATTGGTAGATGGACAAGTTGCAAGTGCGGACGCTATTTCTGCAGAAAGTGTGTCGCCTTCTATATTAAGAGATGATCAAGGTATCATAATTATTGCAATAATTATTGTGTAATTGAAAATTTTATATTAAATTTTTAAATTGTTATTTACCGGGCAATGAATGTTTATGAGTTTTTTGCTGAAGATTGTTTTGCATATTTTATACGTCCTTTTTTCTTTTATTTATTATCTCGAGGCTTGTAGAACATTTCCTTAAAAAGATTAGGCTAACGTATTCTCGTCAATGCTTAGTTGATTTGTTTAAATTAATGCAATTCCAAAAAGGGTTGGATTTGTTCATGAAATAACGTTCGAATTTTTAAAGTGACATTGCGGACACTTCTTTTTTCATTTTATTTAAGATATGCCTCGATCAGGCCCTGGACGATACCGACGACTAATAACATCAGGCAAGTCAAAAAAAAACAAAAATGAAAGATTATTGGAACGTCGAAGACCGTCGCTTGTTGCTTTGGAACAAAATGTTGCCGTAGAAGGAAGTGTGCCAAGCGATGATATGCGAGCCATGATTGAACTCAGTGATAAGGTTAATTTATTTATCACTGAGAACTAAAGTAAAAATAACAATATTAATAATACATTTAGATACATAGATATGCACTTTATCAGAATGTTTACGAGCAGAAGGCATTTAATTGTTTCTCATACTCTCTTCAGATCGATGAGTTTTACTATGCAATTCGAATTTTCCCAGGTCAAGATCCTGCGAATGTTTGGGTTGGTTGGGTAACACCAAAGTATCATTTTTACGCGGAACGTTTTGTTACCGGCGAAGCTGTTCGACGTTGTAAATATCAGGAATCAAATAAGAATGTTAATGAAGGAGAGAGGTATGCAACTTTTTTAATCTTAAAAGATTTCGAAATGAATATTGCAGAGGAAATTAAGTTTACGATCCTGGGTGTTGTAGTTTTCATTTTTTGTTATGATAAAATTTCTTTTAACATATGGGTTTGTATATGAGTGCTTTCAGGTCAATTAATAATCTTTCATAAGCACTTTTTTTAATGTCTATGAAGATTTCATATCAATTAATGAACTTATTGTAATAAGAAAAAAGAAAATATTCCAGATTAATAAAATAATTTTTAGTTTGGAATATCGAAACTGCTATGTAATAAATGCCGCCGAATTGTTGCAATCAGTGCCAGATGCAGGGAATACGAAAGTTTCCGGTCTATTAATTGGTTGTATCATCGATACATCTATTGGAGAGCTATCTTTCTTGGCTTCTAAACAAGACACTGGTTTCCGATTTAAAGTAAATTTTTATTTGCTCGATTGATTATTAATACTTTATTACTAGTTTTTATATTATTTACGATGAGTTTTTCAGTGAAAAAAGTTTTTTTTCGTGTTTTTTTTTCACCTTTAAATGTTAAAAGTCAGAAAACTTTAAAACCGAATATAAGATGACCGAATAATAAAAATAGAATTATGTCTAAACTTTTTATACTTAAACAACTTATTTTTCACATCATAGCTTGAACCCGGTGCTATTCTCTATCCTGCTGCATTTGTAGCACCAACAAGTGCTGAAGTTTTGCAGTTCGAACTTGGACGAATAAAGGTATACTGTTCCTATTAGTTTTAGTAATATTTCTTCAAATATGACTGAAATGCGAAATATCACGAAGTGCTCTTTTTTGAAGGTTAGGAAACTCCAAAAAATAGTAATTTCAGAAATTAAGATAAATTAAATGAATATGAGTTGTAAGGAAAATTAATAAGAATTATTAAGAAAAAATGGAGTTTTTTTTTTTTCAAATATATAAGCGATGGAAAGAAATTATATAAATTATTTTCACTCTTTTGAACTGCAATAGTTATCAGTTGGTATCATAACAGATAGAATTTTTTTCTTATTTAGTATAGTAAATTAATTACTGAAAAAATATAGTTGAAACTTCCCATTTCAGTATACTTTCCCATTATCTTCGGCAATGTTCAAATCGTCACATAAAAGTTTATTACCATTCTGTCCACCACGACTAACGGTTGAGAAATTGAACCCCGTTCATTGGGCTCGAGTACCTAATGAATGTCTACGTACAACAGCCCTTAAACTTTCTGATATTAGAGGTAATTTAAACAATTTTTGATTAAACAAAATTTTGATCTTGGTAATATTTTTTCAGTATGATTTAAAATAACTTTTAAATAGAAAAATTTGAACCATTAGTAATTACAGCGAAAAATAGTTTTTTTTGTCTTGCTGTCTAATGATATTTGAAGGGGGAGATTATTGCGCTTTTGTTCTGTTTCTAATCACTAAGCTTTACCGTAAAGTAAAAAGCAAAAAATTATTTCTAAGAAGACCAAAAAGTTTTGAAAATCAGATTAGTTTATCAGAAAGTAGAACAAGCAACTTCCAAACTTTACGTAAGTTATCAAAAATTATAGAATTCTCAGGTTGCATTTATGATTTATGACTAATATGTTTTATTTGTTCTAGGTTGGTCTGTACTCTGTGATGATCCAGTGCGTATAATGTCTATTTATGTACCAGAAAAGGATACCAGCTATGATATTCTGGAAATGATTGAACATAACGATTTCCTGATATTCCATCGACAAACTCTTAATTTATATTGCAAGCTGGCAGCGCATGGGAATCAGAAAGTAGCTCATATTTTATGCTCACATGTTGACGAGGATCAGATTATGTATGCTGTGAAGAGCCACTGTAAATTTTTATATATGAGTGAAAATTTATAAAAAACTTCGGTGGTAAAACCACGCTCGGGGTTCTTGTGGTTAGTTGTTGATCTGCGTACTTTTCAATTAAAATCAAACTGCTGAAATAAATTTCCTTCAGCACACATGAATTTTTCCATTTTTCTAGATTTATGAAAATAATAATAATGCAAACCACAAAAATTTCAATAGCATTTCATATAGATCTTTCGGGACCGCTTCGTCAAGGATTCCATGATTTTCTAATAGCCGTTCATTTGCGAACATATGTTGATGCACGACAATCTACTTCCCGTGAATATGTTATTCCACTGAAGCAAAATCTTGAAATTAAAAATGTTTTTCAACCAGAGAATGAAAATCGTTTTCCGCAAATTCTCGGGCCGACAATCTCCATCCGACCGGTGATAGTATGCAGTGAAGTACGAAGCGAGTAAGTACACCTAAATAATACTATTAAATTGATTATTATGAAATGAATTTCAGTACATTATCCGGAAACAACAACATATTTTTGTAAACTTTGAGAGAAGCATAATAAGTTTAAATTTTAGGCATTCCCATTCACGATTAACTAGAGTGAGCAAATGGATTGAAACGAGTTAAAAGTATATACTTTTTTTGAGAGCTCTTGCAATCTTCGCCGATAATCAGTAAGAATAGAGCGAAATAATTAATAAAAGCATTAGATTTGTAGTATGGTGAGAAGCGACTACACTCAGTTAACAATTAATTTGATCATAAATAACATTAAGTTTCATAGTTATGTATTAGGGAGAGATCTCATTAAAGCTTAAGATTAATGTATCTTATCTTTGAACGGTTCTGTCATAGAAGGCTAGTAATGATTTACAACAAAAAAATGAATTGGTGTTCCTCGACTCTTATGATTTAATCAATTGATGATAGGATAGAAATGACGGAAATTAAAATTTTGAGAAATAATTCCAAAAATCTATTTCAGTTAGCTTTGCATCTTTAATGCTCTCTCATCATATTGCTTTCTCATCATATTACAAATTTAATACTCTATTAGTCATTTCGCACAATGGAAAATTTCAACACTGATAAAATATTTTTAATGTCATTATTTAATTTCATGAATTTAAATTCGTGTGATTATTCTTCAGTTTTAGTTTCGGGACGGATGCAGAATCAAAACTTCTACCTCCTGCATTCAATTTCGCTGCTTTGAAAACTCATGTAATGTCAGCATTAAGTAGCGCAACTGAACATGCCGTTATCAACTGTCGTGATTTGATCGGTGGAAATTGTTTGAATCATTTTGAGTGAGCAGTAAATTCTTAAATTTTTTCGAATGAAAAAGAATAATACGGTTATCAAAAATAGGTCGAATATGAAAATAAATTGAATTCGGAAAGACTCTTTCACATTACATTTGTTAAAAAAGATGATGAGTATGTTAAGGACAGAATGAAATGCAAAAAGAATGAAATTCAAATTGGAAATAAATACTCCGACATTTCAGACCACTTTTCAAGTTATTCAATTCTCTGTTGGTAATTGGGATATTTGACGATGATGATGTAAAAAATGTCCTGAAGTTGATTCATCCCGTTGCTTTTGATGAACACTATGTTCCAGGTTGAAATTTTAAATCAGTAATCAGTTCAAAAAACTAGGAGTAGAAAAGCAAGTATGACGCATTTAGTGCTAACTTAATTAAATTAGAATTATACGTTTTTATTCATGAATTAGAAATAATTTTGAAAAGTTTGAAGTTCATGTTTTTTAAATCAAATTCAGTTGTTTAAATTTCAAAAGACGAGAAATTAATGAAGCAAGTCAAAAACATTATTTTGGAAAAAATTAAAAGAAAATGGTAAATTGATCGATTTTTTGAAATTTCGTTTCCTTAAATCAACCTAAATGATGGCCATGTTTTCTTTTCATCCAGGTTTGAAACAAAAAGGTTTGACAGAAATTGAATTGGCAGAGGGAGTAAAAATTCAACTTATAATAATGCTTGAAAGCATTTGTGATATCCAGTTAAGACATCGAGTTGAATCGTTGGTTTCATTCGCTGCTGGATTTGTGGGTGATTTACAGCAAGATCAGTTTTCTAGGTTCATTTTTAAGAAAAAGAAATCCACGATTTTTCGAAATTACTCCTTTTAAATAAATTAAATTGATTTTAAAATCATCTCTTATAATTCAAATGAATCTTCTGAATTTATGAACTTTTTGAAGATATATGTCGATCAAACAAACAGATATGTCACCAGCTGAAGCAGCTAGACGTACTAAAGAATTTCGATGTCCACCTCGAGAACAGGTATGCATAATAGCATAAAGACGAATTCATTTTATTTCGATATGGAATTCTGATAAGGTTATTTGCTAATTGGTATATGCATTCCTCTTGAATTTTACCTATTTTTCCAAATTCATTGAATTTTCCAATTACGATTTTTTGCTCGTAAGGCTGTTTCTTGAACAGATGTTCCGCTTGGTGAAATGCAAAGCGATACCGGACGATAATGCACGCATAATGCTGGATGATGAAGCGGAATACGACCAGTGTCCCATGGATGAGACGTTGCAGCAACAATTAAGGTTTGCACAGTTACAGAAAGAAAATAACAAGTTGTTGTTATTATAGACTGTAAAATTGTTGATGCTTTTTTCAATAAAAGATTGATATTTGATTCGCAAGTTTAAAATCCTTTTCCTTCGTGCAATAGAAGCACCTTGATAATGATCAACCATCAGTACAGGATAGCAGTAGTAAATTTCAAGTTAACTGCTTGTGAATTATTTGTCAGCCTCCATTTTTTGAATGAATCGATTTTCAAACTCACTATCTTAGCTCTATTTTTTTTAGAGAATTTTGTTCGTTGTTAGTGAGCAAAATAGGATGTATAAAAAATGAAGAGAGAAATGAATCCTCAGAATTGATAGTTCTGGAAGAAGCCAATTCATGGGTTGATCAATTGGCGCAGCTTGTTATTCAAGTACCACCACCATTGACTGGTGAAGATAACAACATGAATCACAATGGAACAGAGAATTTCAGGTTCGAAAACGCTAAATTTTTAATGATGATTGTTTTGACGACATTTGTATCTAAGTTATGCTCAGATACAAATGTGTATATAAATAGAATAATTGACGTGTTGTGTAGTTATTTGATTGACAAATTTAGGCATATGATTTGCACAGTATTGAAGTCTTGGGCGACATCATCAATGATTGAAAGTAACGAGTTGATTCGAAAGATGTTTAGCCTTCTTTTACGCCAGTATATTGGTGTTGCTGAGGTAAGCAGTAGTTCTCATTTCAGAATTTATGCATATCTCATGATTGATGCAAATTTCTTATAATTTGTCGCTATACTTTCATTAAACAATAAAATTGAAAGAGAATTATCAGTAAGCAATGAACATGCATTGGACAATGAAAATAGTATAAGTTCTTGACAGTATTAAAAGCAGAAATAACTAGCTGTCTATATATATTTAAAAGCTAACAAAAAAAAATCATCATTATTGATGTGCTCTATTTAAATTTCAAATTTTCAAATTGAATGATGGATGTCATAAAATAGATTGAAATTTTTTCCTTCTTCCTGAAAAATACATATCTCATACATGTACACACCATATTAAGCCAAGTTTTCCAAAAAATTAATCCCTGCAGATGATGAAGGCTTTGTCGCAAACATATGTATTGCACGAACGTAATATAGAGGATGTGCAGGATTTCATTGAAAATTTGGTTCAAGTTCGGGAGTTGCTCAATGTACAATTTCAAAGTACTGAAGAGGCGGTCCTAAAAAGAGGATTATGGTAAAATCTAGTAGTTTTTCAAGTTTTCATAGATTTCATAAATAATTTAACTTAATTTATTCATGCTTAATATTTTTTATAATTTAAGTTGAACAATCAAAAGAACATGCAATTATTTGTAAAATTGCTAATTTATTTGCTTCGACCAAATTGTTGCTTTTTAGAGCTTCTAATATTGCAGATCCACAGTATTCTCTGGCATCTTTTCAGGAAACTAATGAACAATCGCATTTTTTTTCAACATCCTGATTTGATGCGTCTTTTATCGGTGCATGAAAATGTAATGTGTATTATGATGAACGTGCTTACTGCACAACAAGGAGCTGCAGATCATGGAGAACATCCGGAACATAATGAAAATGTCGAAGAAATTGCATATGCACAAGAATCTAAGGTAAAAAATAACGAAGAAAGCAATGACAAAAATAATTTAAATTATGAAGAAAAGAATTAGATTGAATGAATTAAAGCCTGGATTCTTGACCTTAGACGCTGGAAATCTAAAAATCTTGAGAGAATGGAATGGCAGTATTTGAATAATAGTAAAATATGAATTAATTACGCATTACTATTTAAATAAACTTAGATTATATATCCAATGCAGATTCTACATTTAAAGGCAGTATTTGTGTCAGTTGATAAATAAACATGCTTTTTATTTTAATTGTGAGTGTTGATTTTGGTTCTGTAATTTCAGGATGCATCTGAAATGGTTGTAGCATGTTCACGTTTTCTGTGCTACTTTTGTCGAACTTCTCGTCACAATCAAAAAGCCATGTTTGAGCATCTGTCGTTTTTGTTGGATAACGCAACTATGCTTCTTGCGAGGCCTAGCTTACGAGGTAAATAAATATATTATTTTTTTTCTAAAATTTATTTTGTTTAACTGATCATTTTCTTATTCAATATCGCAGATTTTTTAAATGGCATAATTTTTATTTTCTGCAAAATTACAGGTTCGGTGCCACTTGATATTGCTTATTCGAGTTTCATGGATAATAGTGAGTTGGCTTTGGCTTTGAAAGAAGACGAGCTCGATAAAGTTACAATATATCTTAGCAGGTGTGGATTACAGGTGAGAATTCATTTGAAAAGTGGATTTCAAGATAGTCGTTGATTTCTTAATCAATGGATAAATAAAAAGTCATCTAATTAACTAGTGTAATTTCTTTTTACTTGAACCTACATAACACAATCGAATTAAAAATATTAGTATTAGTTTTTATAATGTTGAAGAATATCATTGAATAGATATCTGCACTTTTTCATTATTTAGCCAAATTTGGAATTGATCGCCAAAGGTTATCCAGACATTGGTTGGGATCCAGTGGAAGGAGAGCGATATATCGATTTTTTGCGATTCTGCGTTTGGATTAATGGAGAAAGTGTCGAAGAAAATGCGAATTTAGTGATAAGATTGTTGATTCGTCGGCCGGAATGTCTCGGTGTTGCGCTAAAAGGTGAAGGACAAGGACTGTTCTCAGCATTTAAGGTAACTTATAAATTTCTGAATCGATCCAAATGTTAGAGTAGGAATATACATAAATTCCAGAGAAAAAAATTAGTGAACATTGAAAAAAAAATCCTGCAAAAACTGCACTGTATTGTACGTTTTTGATAATTTTAACGAATTTCAGGACTGTTAAAAATATATGATTTCATAACATTGTTTTGAAAAGGAAATAATTTTATGATTTCTATAAGATGTCGAAAAAAGCTTGAAGATTGATCAGTATGCATTTTAAAGACGAAAATGAACTTGAATTTTTTCAAAAATAACTTTTTTTCAGGAAGCTATCGTATTTTCTGAAGATATCCGAGCGTTAGAAGAGAATAAAAATCATGTTGTCATTCATAGCTGTTGCTAAGAGAACAATCGTAGTTACTTTCCAGTCTTTTTTTTATGATTTTTTATGTGATTTCGAGTCTTTATTTTGAAATATCGCGAAGAATTGTACTTTAGAATCTAATAAGTATGAAAATAACTTGATTACTGTGTCATATTATTTTGCTTGTTATTTTTATTTGCTTTTAGACATTATCCAAGCAAAGAGACAGAAGGTGATGATTATGTTGATCTCGGAGCTGCAACACTTGATTTTTATTCTTCACTTGTTGATTTGCTTGCTAAATGTGCTCCCGACAAAATTAACATACAAGTAAGTTCAAATTTCAATATTTCTACCAATTCAATGAATTTTATTTAACAGCCGAATCATTCGAAAAATCTTTCAGGCTGGAAAAGGAGATTGTATGCGAGCTCGAGCTATATTACGCTCGTTGATTTCATTGGATGATTTGGGTCAAATCTTAGCCCTGCGTTTCACTATACCAAATTTGGTAGCTTCAACTGTGACAGATGGTTAGTGTTTCAATTTGTTTTGTTTCCAGTAATTAGTGCTTTGGTGTTGATTTCAATCAATTTCGAGTGGTTTCTTTTTGAAAAACTGAGAAATCTCAGATACAAATCTTTTAGGAGTGGAAATGTTGCGTACAACGGAATAGTTATTTTTTCCTGTTGTTTAGCCTTTCAACTTTCAGATATTTTTTTCTTGTCTGTAAATTGAGCCTAATCTGACGAATTGGCTTTCTTTGTAATCCAAACGAAAGTTCTGTTTTTTCACTAAACATAAGTCAAATAAAATTCCTGATTGTTTATGATTCTTATTAATGCATCTCCATAAGTTTAGGTTTTCAGATTCCTTTAATGACCAAATTTGAATTTGATTATGCAAAATTCTATTTTATTCTCCATTTGCATACTTTTGTCTTTTAATTCGATTTCTGATAGCTGCGATTGATTTGATTTAACAGCGCAGTGGAATCGATCAACTCAGTCTATTTCTAGTATTCGAAACAGATTTCGTTCTAAGTAGTTGAATTAATGAGTTATAAATTTCTTCTTTTATCTTCAAATTTACCAACTTATTAATTGATTTAGTTGTGCATATTAATTCTCTCTTTAGAACATTAAAAGAAAAGTAAATTATAGCGCACATTCAATTAATATTTTTCATGCTAATATTTCTTTATGCTAACTTGAAATGGTCTAAACAAATTTTGCTTATATGCCAGAAAAATATAATGTAATATGGATAAACCGTAACAGATGGTTCCATTTTGTTTTTCTAATTAATTGTATAGTCATGGGGGAATTTCTCAGGCTTACTTATTTGCTTTTCCAACTAGAAGTTTAAAGCACGTCTGCTGTCGTTTCTATCTAAAAATTTTTTGGAACTTTTAGATTCTATTGATCAGAATTATTTTTAGATCTAAAAATTGATGAGATAGTTTTTATTTGATAGATATTTTTAAAATATCAATAAAATTTATCCCCTTTTAATATAATGCTTTTATTTAGGCTATTGATGAGATAAAATATTAAAGATTTTCTAAATAGAAAAATGTATTGCAGATAACAACAGGTCATTGCCTGGTCTTCTTCCAAATCATAAACAATCAGTGCTTTTATTTCTGGACCGTGTCTATGGTTTTGATTCACAAGAAATGGTTTTCCATTTTTTAGAAAAAAGTTTTTTACCAGATCTTCGAGCTGCTACAATGATGGATTCGGTTAGTTTACATGGAAAAATAAATCTATAAAGAAAAATTTATATAAAAAGATTGTTTATAAACTTTTATCTAAATGTATTTTCTTTTCGTTGACAATATAGACTTTATAAAAAATCTTTATGCCAGAAATTTAACCTTATGGAATTTATATCCAAATTCTTCAAAATTTTATTTTTGCGTTTTGTTTTGCTTTGGATGAAGGCTTAGTTCAGTCTCCATTGTCAATATCTCTTTTACCAAAAATGCAGTCTTAAGAAGCAAATTTTAGATTTTTTAAACTTTGCTATTTAATTGAAATTATTCGACTTATTAATCACAATGTATTCTAGCCATCCTCTTTGGAAAGTGATACAGCATTAGCACTAAATCGTTATTTGTGTAACGCTGTACTGCGCTATTAACCAATCACTCATATTACTTTGCTGACGCTGAGCATCACGCTGCGCTTCTGGATACCACGTTACATACGGTTATTGTTTTTTTTGACATCTTAATGAAATTTTTTGATTATTAGCTGCAAAATATTTATCAACTTGTCAACTTCATCAATAATAAATGTTGACTTCAGTTTGAAAATGATCAATAGACTGATTGATCTTTCATCCATTTTCTAGGTTTATAGCATGAATCGTTTGCGATCTTGACGAAAAACCAACGTGATGCTGTATCAGACTTCTTAGTTGCCATCACTCATGAGCTCCCTCCATCTATGATGGTAAAATTGATGCGCAAAGTTATCACTGATATCCAGGAAATGGATGAGAATCTTGTGGTTCCATTAAGGGTATGTTTAATAGCTATCAAATGATTGAAGAAGTCATAGTTTTTGTCTGATTTAGTTTTATTATCGCGGCAGCATGCATGATAGAAATACTTTAAACTTGCAAATGATAACAATCTTTTTTTTTATGGTACCATAACTTACATGAAATCGTATTTGAAAGAAACGGTAAACACTGACTGATTAATTTGCAGATTTTAACATTGCATTATGAACGTTGTAGAAAATATTATGGATCGGGTAACATTTATGGAATGGCTTCTGAGACAGAGAAAAGATTATCCATGTTACTATTTTATGCCATTTTCGATTCGCTTGGCAGTAGACAGTATGATCCGGAATTATTTGGAAAAGCCCTTCCGTGTCTGACCGCTATTGGTAAAAATTTTTGATTTCATCGTGATAAATTAGGAGAATTGCTCCTGCTTCCCTTTTTCCTCACCTATTTTTCATTTTGCTATATTCGGTATATTAGCTTTCTTTCTATATTCTCATTCATTTCAAGCTGAAATTTTTGAATTCAATAGTATTTAAATGTTTGCAATAAAGAGAATTGAACTATAGGTTCAGCAATATCACCGGATTATACGCTAACGACAACCAGCGATGATACAGATAAACTTCAGAAAACAAAAGATCATGGAATCTGGAATCCGGATCCAGTTTATACCAATGAAATCCAGTTCGATGATGACTTGAAATCGGTGATCGCCAAATTTGCAGAACATTTTCATGACTCATGGGCTAGTAGAAAGGTAAAACTTTAATACAAATTTTTAATGAATTTTTAATATAGTGGATATAAAAATTGAGATTTTTGAGAATCTATGCTAAACTCTAAAAATTATCCATGTGTGTTCATTTAATTTATTAACGACAACTAGCTGGCTAAAATTGTTGTCTCAACAAGATTTCTGATAATGTATTCAATAACAAACTATTTTTTCTTTACAGATCGAAAAAGGATGGAAATATGGTGATCTGTATTCGCGACAAGCTCTTACGCACCCGAGATTGAAACCTTTCGCACTCCTACCTGATTTTGTAAGCAATTAATATATAGTTAGTTTCCTTCTATAAAAAAAAATTGCAGAAAGCAATTTGCGCTGTAAAATTGAATTGAAAAAACGTTTACCATTTTCAAAGAATAGAAAATCGGTGCATAATGAATAATATAAATCTCAAATAATTGAAATTCTTGTGCTATTATGTCACTTCTTTTTCTTTTTTTTTTTCGTTGTATCGAAAAGTGAATTCACAGGAAAAAAATTTCTATGAAGAACGTTGTGCGGAGTGTTTGCGTGCTCTTTTGGTTTGGAACTACTCGATCGAATTAACGGATGATGACGCGGCTGATAAAGTTGTCGAAAATAATGTTTCATTGGGTGTCTCAAGTAGGTATTTTTATAAATCTGATGAAAAACCTTCTGTGAGATGAATTTGATTACTGAGCTCTTAGATTCATGAGTAGTTTCACTGTAAAAAAAAGTATAGCTTAAAATTACGAATTTATCATGCAAGGATAGGGTTTCTTATATTCAAGAATATTCAAGACTATTTTTCTCGACTACACCGGACAAAAGGAATATTGAATGTAGTTTGTTCCGAATTCCTCACTTCGAGCTCTTTTGAGCAAGATTCCGAATAAAGTTCACAGCACAATTAAAAAATGATTTCAAACTGATTTCAATTTGCAGTTGAAAATTTTAATCCCAGACCGATAGATTTGTCAAACATGACACTAGAGAAGGATATGACGGCTATTGCAGAAAAGATGGCGGAAGAGTCCCACAAAATATGGGCTAAAAAGGTTTGTTGTACAATGGAAGTGCTTTGTCCTTCATTTGATATAATTTTCTATTTTAAGACTTGCAAATGCTGCTATGGCTTATATTATCTTAGAGAATAATGGATCAAAATTTCTTCAATTTTTCCAGGTGTTCGAAGATTTAAGTAGAGGAGGCAATATGCCGCTGCAACTTGTACCATGGGACCTACTAACTGATTTGGAACGTCGAAAAGATCGATTTCGGGCTTCAGAAATTCTGAAGTTTCTTCAATATTGTGGATATCGTGTTTGGGGGTAGATGTCTCCTGAAATTTCTTTTCTTTTTGGTAGTACTAAAACTTTTTTTCGAAATGAAAATATTTATTGATTTTAACTACCGGTGAGTTTAAGAATTTTTTTATTGCAGTTCCAATAGAGTTGAGCCATCTGCAGAACGTATCAAAATTGATAGTGAACGTAGTTCAGTGGAGAAAAGATTTGCATATAATTTGTTGAAGAAATTGATCCAATATCTAGAACAAGCATTTCTTAAAATGAAAACAATCAAGCCTAGTCAGGAACTCACCCGTCAGAATAGCTTTAGAAAAGAAGGTCAAGATGTGAAATTCTTTGAAAAAGTAAGTGCTTTTCACATTTCGGATTTCTCGATCCGTTGATTTTCCAATATGAAAGCATCTTGTTGAAGTGACTTCCTTCATAAATTTAAGGTGGTATTACCTTTGATGCATGCATATTTTAACGCACATAAAAATTATTTCTTGGCTAGCAGCAGTATCGTTCAAACCGGAATGGCTTCCGATAAAGAAAAGGAAATGGTTGCTAAGTAGGTTCTTAAATCAAAAGTATTCAGTTATATGGGATTATGATTTTCCTGGAAAATATACTGTAATATAATCATTACTTTTAAAGATAATTTTGTCGAACAGATGACTATGTAAAACGCTAAATATCAAAAATTTAGAAAAATATAATTCTCAACTTCTTTGGTTTTCTTAGATTTCGACATCCAATTTAGCCGTATTTTAATCCGTATTCTTTACTTACATAGAAATCATCAAGTTTCAGATCATGTCTTACTGAATTAATGTTTTTACTTTAACAGCTTATTCTGCCGGTTAGCATCGCTACTTCGTATTAAGAATCATGCTTTCGGAAGTGTTGCAAAGATAACTGTGCGATGTTTGCAAGGTCTTACGCAAGCACTTGATTTGAGGTATGATTTTTGAAAAATCTGGTATTATAGCATTCGATGTTTCAGAAAATCACTATTTGGAGTTTTAGTTAGTTTTATATTAAATTTTTTTCCAGAACATTAGTGAAAATAAATTCGGACATTGTGCGTACCGGTTTATTGACATTTTTCAATAATTGTGCAGACGATTTGTTTTCCGCTGTCGAAGAACTTCAGAATGATGGACAATATTCGTTATTGCGAGGACAAAATTTGAAATCATGGGTATCATTAGAATTCGCCAATCAAATGATTATTCCTGTATTGACGACGATGTTCATGCATTTGGCTGTAAATCATTTTGGCAGTGATTTGTTATGTTAGTTTGTGTTATGCCTTTCTTAGAGCTGAAATCGATGGTGTCAGGAATTTATAGAATTGATAGTTTTAAAATGTTTAGGGTTTTGCTACAGTTTATTTTTTAGTGAATGAAATTCAAGCAGCATGTTATAAAATTTTGGATAGTGCATATCTCATGAATAGTTTGGCAGCAACTACTTCGCAAAGAAAATCAATCGCTTACGAAATGGATAAGTATGTATTTTGAAATCCTTGTTAAACAAATATTGGAGGGCAAAAAGAATCTTAAAGACAAAAGCGCTGCAGTATTTGCTGCTGAGAATATCTGAAAATATAACGGGAATCCAGATTCGAATTTTGCAATACTTATTGCAGACATCGTCCAGCCCTTGGTCAGTGTCTTGCAGCATTCGCTGGTTGCTTCCCTGTAGCCTTTTTGGAAGATAAATTTAATAAAAATAATAAGTATTCGTTATTGGCTAAATCGCAAGATCAATCCGTACAAGTGCAAGGTTCGTTGAATTGAATCAAAAATTGATGAAGACAAGGAAGTAGTGTGAAGTTGTGCTGAGTTTTTGTAAAATAATCTAATCTAGAATTTGAGCTGTTTTTGAAAAGAATTTATCATAGCTATCACTTGAGAGATAAAAGTTTTCATTATAAACAATCATAAGTCTTTTGAATACTAAAATTTTTTTTTGTTAAATGTAATGAATTTGCATAAAAATTTGCTATGGTTAGAAGTGAACCAATTTAATTTTGAAATTTTGAAAATTGATTCACCTTTAACTTAATAACAGTCGAGTATAATGATGAATTAGATTAGTTAATCTTTTAGAAATGCTGCAAAATCTTTTGGCACATATTCCTCAACTAGATAAATTATTAATGGATGTTGAGCAAGTAGAACAATTAGGGATCATGTACCGCGACCAACCAGCCATTTACGACGTGGATTTACCGCTTGTTTGTTCTTATTTGACTTACTGGTGGCAATTTGGACCCGACAGCTCTACTAAATCCACGTAAGATCTGTATTCAAAGTTCAAAAGTTAAATATTTTTAGTGATAAAAATCTGTCGCGAAAAAGAAGTAATGAATTCATGTGAGATCGAGCGAGAGTTGCATCTTCATTAGATCTTAAAATAATTTCACAGAAATTTCCTAGAACAGTATGTTAGTCTCACTTGATCGCTATTCTTGCAATGATTCAGCGATGTTTCAAATTAGAATATAATTTTGAAAATACTAGTTTCCAATAGTTGAAATCAAACACATTATTTATTTGTGTTCAGCTACATTTTATCATCAGCTACACTTTGACCATCCTGATAGAGTGAGAATCTGGAACTTTAATCCACTTTTTTTCCTTTTTGATAGAATTCTTGATTTTAGTGTGCCGGTTACTGATGTTAATAGTGAATATATCAACCGAATTTTCCGTACACTTCTCCAAATGATTCGTAATCACATTGGTGTCGAAAATGCTTCGTGGCTTTGTCGGATCAATTTCTTTTCGGTGCAAATTATACCACACGTAAACTGTGATATGGTGAAGGACTATATACTTCCAGTTGCAGAACGTTTGCGACGTTTGGCTGAAAAGGCTTATAAAGAAGAGGAACACATGCGTACTCATCCTGATGATGCTGATGAAGGGTCTGTTGCTGAGGTAATTTTAAAATGGTTTTTTTAAGTTGCGGAAAAATTTCATCACATTTTTACCGCAGCAAAAAGATATCATATTATAAAACAATGATTATAATATGAATGCCATATGTGTTATGTTGTAATTGATGCATGATGAGTGTTATATATGATAATACATCGCCAAATTCTTTTTTTGTCCCGATGCTAAATCGGTAATTATGTTGAGTGATTTTCAGGATAATGCCCATCTTGTGCGTGATGTATATGCTTATTTTCCAATCTTAATGAAATATACAGACTTACATCGAGCGCAGTGGCTAAAGTCACCATCTTGGGAAACAGATTGTGTTTATGAGAATGTTGCTGTTATTTTTAAGGTACAATTCTGCTCTAAAGCATTTAAAGAATTACATTGTCTTTCAAATGACCAAAGTATTCTCAAATTATCAAATATGTAAGTTTATTGTATAAGATCGAACTTAATTAGTAGTTTTAAGTATGAAATCATAGCAGTATGAAATCATAGTGATTATTTAATAGTTTGAATGAGTAAAATTATCTGATGCATTATACTATGCGATTGCAGACGGTAACAGAGACTGGCACATGAATTATTTTATTTTTATAATGCATATTTTAGATTTGGTCTCTTTCACAACACTTCAAGCGTGAAGAATTAAATTTTATGGCTCAGTATGAAGATGAATCGGTAGCTGGTGGTACTGGTGAAATGAAAACTGGTAAAGCTGCTATTGCAGAACGTAAAAAGAAACGACGTGAAGGACAAGTACTTAAACAGTTTATAAGAAATGTATTAAAATTTGTTCGATTTGTTTTCAAACTGAACCTGAATGATGTTATGATTTTATTCAGATTCGCAAAGATAAGCATGCAAGTTCGATTGTAATAGCTTGTCTGAAACGATTATTGCCAGTTGGTTTAAATGTATTTGGTGGTCGTGAACTAGACATAGTACAACAAGCGAAGGAGAAATTCTTGGCAAAAGAACCGGAAGATAAAATACGTGAACTTGTTCGTTCTCTTCTTGATATACCAGCTAAGGTTTGTTTTCAGACGATTATGATAGGGAATTGCAATTATAATGAAAATAATCAACATAATACTATATTGTAGTGTTTATAATTAGTTTTTTTTTAGTAATAAAAATTGGAATTAAACTGTTCTCCAAGTCAGACGTAAATTTTTGATATTCAGACGGATCCGACGGATAAAAATGCTTGGCAATTAAATCTCTATCACAAAATCGGAAAATCCCAAATGCGGAATAAAGATATAATGACGCTGGAAGAGATAGTTGAAAAAATAACAAGTATGGGCCAAGTAGTCGCTATGCTACACATTGTAAGTTATTTCGCTTCATTTGTGGATTAACAATATATATTGGATTAACAATATATATTTAAGTAATAACAAACAAATTAATGCAATTTTCGAGATAAATTGAATTGAAGCACTTTTTTGCTTGCAGTTGAGGATAGATTAGAATGCTGGTGAAATAATCTGCAATGTGTCAGGAGCAAAGTGATGCAGATAATATTATTTGATAGAATATGTCTTAAGGATTAATTAAATGAGTAACAGTTGAATTCCTTAGGAATTCATATTTCAACTTAAAAATATTTCAGTTAGCATTACAAAAAGTTATTCTAAAATGAAACAATAGCAGTAGTATTTTCATTCATTGATAGCTTACTTTTTTTCCTTCTCCTCTATTTTTGTGCCGATCAGAGGATTTGAAAGTTATGGTCGGCATAGTCTAGTACTCAAATTAATATCAAGAGAGAATTCACTGAACAGGATTCAAACAAATTTATTCTGCATATGTTTTACGGCATCACTTATGCTTCATTGCATTAATATATACACATAGATGGCACGAAAGCTGTCCTAACAATGCATATTCAATTTAGTCGTTTAATCTCATTATAGATGATCATTTTCACTTAATCAGAAATGAAATATGTTTTCTTCAACTTGTCATTATAAGTTCCAAGAAAATTTATGAACGTGTTGCTTGTGTTAAAATAACGTACACTTTAACAAGCTTCAAAAATTTTTGGAAAAATCGACTCCAAAATTTAAATTTTTAAAGCAACTTTTTTACGTTATCGTAAAATGGTGTTGTAAATCATTACGAAATTAACTCTTCATCAATAAATGGTATTTTTAATAGTTGAAGCTGCAGATTTCATGAAATTGCTATTTTAATTGGAGCAAAAGTGGTTTTTTACAGTGTGAGATTTCTTGATTTCAGCTTTTTTATGATGTTGCAGGATTTTTTCTTTTGTTTCTAAACTGGCTGTATTTTAATTTTTGATTTCTTCAGAATAATTACTTGTCTTCTTTCATAAAGATTTAATCCATAGAAAGCAGTGTCGTATAATTACTGTATATGTTTTGTCGCCAACTTGAAAATGGTATTTATAGGCAAAAAATATAAGGATTCATCAAGCGACAAAATGAATGGCATTACATCATTTAGAGATTCACGAATAGATGAAATGGGTGGCTTCATATTTCTTAGGGATTCATGAAGAGATGAAATGGATGGCTTCAAATCTCTTAGGGATTCAAGAAGAGATGAAATGGATGGCTTCAAATCTCTTTTAGTTCCAAAAAATCGTTATCTTTATTAGTTAACTCCTCCTATCCATTTATCTTTTCTTCTGTAGAAGCAAAATTTCTATTCGGATTCAATTTATTTCGTTTAGAAAATTGAAATGGATTATAAAACTCGTAAATATTAATAGTAAAAAAAGAAAGGAAAAATATCTTTTCTTATCTTTACATAGGCTAAAAAAAATGAATGCTTTAGGACATCTGAGTCATTATTATTCTAATCTTTTATGGTTTATAGCATTGATTGATGTTATCGTCAGCTGTCGAAAGCTCAGTATTTTTCATTTTTTTTTTCTATTTTAGGTTTTCGATTAGTAGATGCAAAAATAAATAAGTCTAAACCTATCCAAAGACTAAATATATTTGCATATAAATGAAACTACTCAAATTGGTAATCAAATTTTGATTTATTTCAAAACAAGTACATTAAAAAATGATATCAGAACTTCAATATGAATAGATATCTCATGCTAATGAAATACTTAATAAATCATTCGAATTTCAAGGAATAAAATAATCTGCTTTCAGCAGGATCACAAGTTATTTGTGGAATTTTATGGTTACTTTACCTACCTCTTTTGATGATTTTGAATTAATTGGAGTGCTCTGATTTTTGCGCCTTTTTTCTCTCAGTAAAACTTTGACATCTTCTAGAAAATCTCTTCATCCATTCGTTGTATTAATAGACTTCATAAAAATACTGATATTGAAAAAACAGAAATATAGATTGACCTATGATTGTGATTAATGCTCATATTAAACTTTATAAATTTACCTAACTGAATAGGTAGAAAGTCGATCCATTTTTCCAGTCTGTCTTCTATAAAATCCTTTATGAAAAAAAAAAGAACTGATCTAATTCAGCATTTGAAAAGTTCGATACTATCTGTTCCTTGAATTCTAATAGGAAAAATCATGAATACAATCATAAGGCATTAGCTTTCGCAGATTTTCACTTCCGGATTTTTAGCGTTAATGCAAAATCAAACGTGCCTTCTATCTGCTTTATTCTTTCTTCATTGGACTCTTCAGCGCTATTTCTTTTATTAGTAGCAGATGGCATGCATTCATTTTAGACAGAACATCCACAAGGCTCGATGGTTAACGCTTGGAAAACGATGTTGTCCAGTCAACGGAAGAGAGCTGTCGTTGCCTGTTTCCGAATGATCCCACTTTATGGAATTCCGAGGTATTATATCACTAATGCTGTCGCTAAACAAATGAAATTTCACTCTTATCATAAACTCTCCATTCATTATAAAATCGTATCCTTATTCTGTTTTGTTTTAGCAAATCGTTCCAAGGAAATCCTATTTCTTCACTAATAAAGGCATTTAGTATAGTTTATTACTTTGCTATCGTTTTAAAAATGCGTAATTTTTATCCATAAAAGAATAAAACTCTCATTGAATAACAATAGCTAAAATTCACACATATTTTTATGAATATCTGAAATCAAATTTTGTTTTCAACATTTTTCTCTGTTGTTCATTACTTTCTTCCAAAGTTTAATTTAAATTATTCACCAGTCGCTGATTGCATGATGCATGAAATTGCAGTGGTAGAATTTTACGATTGCTTTTTACGAACGATGTCGGTGTATTATAATTAAAGAAAGAATATTCAAAAAAGTAACGCGAATCCTAAATTTTTCTGTGTTGTTTAACTGGTTTGGCGAATTGTTTCGTAGAATTAATTACTGCAAAATCATCGTAGTTTGGAATGCATAGTATTTGTATTCCCGCTTATGTTTCATTATACATTTTTAGGTATGATTTTTTTCCCATCCTCTCAATAATCATATCAACACAGTTGACATTACGAAAGTAATAGTTCAAAGTTTTAAATAAGGAATAAAGTCAAGGATAACAATGCTTTTGCCAGCTGATTGTGTATTTATTGTGTCTTTTTCGACTCATCTGTTATAGGGGTAATTCATTTGTAAATTAGTTCGTTGGAACACAACTTTTATTTCTATGTTCAATATGTCGTTGTTTTACCACAGGCGATCAGTAAGTTTAAAAAAGAAAGTCGATGGAGACGAATCCTAACACTGCAACGAAAACGCATGGCAATCAGTTTGATAACGGCAAGTCATCTATACCGAGTGGAAATGTAAGCGATGCTTTTTCAATGATATATAAATAATCAGGATAGGAATTCGTCAGTAACAAATAGTAAGTAACTCTTAATTTCTTAAGAAATTCTTATTGTAGCGTTTACATTTTCGAGACGCTTTTTGAATTGCTGGTTTAGGCTAATTTATCAAGCAATCTATTTTATGTTTATCGTTTTTTTCAAGAATTCTTTGAATAAATCTTTTCTCGGATCTTTGAAAAGATAGAAATTAAAAACTGTTGGTGAGCAATCAGATTTATTCTATACAAGTATAATTTATCCTAAAGTTATTTTAATTGTAAGAAAATGTGCCTCATAAATTATCAGGATAGTAATCGTTAATTGTTTAGCAAATATCTAATAATTAAAAAACGATTAAAATTTCATGGATGAATTTAAAGTCATGAAGTAATCGTTTTGACAATTTAATTCTGCATACTTTAACTTTTTTAAGAGTAGCAACAAAAATAGAATTTATTCAATTAATTGTTATTTAGTCTGTCTACACTATTAATTTTGCTTACTTTTTTTGTTTATTTATATTTACTTCTCATCCATATTTGTTTCCCTACTTACACTTTTGCTCGCTTCGGAACCGCAATCTCAAATTTCTCAGAATTACTTTGAAAAATTTTATAAAAGCAGTAACAATTTTTCAAGATGATACCATGACCTGTTTGAAACAAGCAGACCATGTTTTTTTATGTCTTCCATAGATTATTTCCATCGTTGCATTTGATTTCGAAAGGTGCATGAACTAAAAACTGATTTGCAGTGTTCGTAAACATGGCAATTTCTGACATTTCTGTTTTTTCATTAAGCTTCTGTGTTGAAAATTTTCTGTTTTGTTTATATCACAAAGAAGATTCAAAATTCTCTGTTAACATAAAATTTCTATCCGAAAATTGTTGAATGAACAAACTAGCTATGCTTGAAGATGTATGTTTCGCTGAATTCGAGTATGATGCCAGTTCTAGAAGGAAATGTTTCGACTTATTTTTCACAAACTAACTAGTTTAAACTTTCTATATTCTCTCAAGAACGTTGCATATTTCTTTACTTTATTTGAATCATTTGAAAATTAGAAAAATATTACAGTATTTGAAATTTATGTTTATCTTTTCAGACATCGAGCTATCAATTTCTTTTTGCCTGCTTTCAACAAACTTTGGCTAGAAGATGAGGATATTGGACAAGATGCACTAATCAAAGAGCTTACAGTTAATAATCTTAAGTTATTTTAATTTCTGTGGTATCTAAAATCATTTGCACATTGGAACAAATAAGAGATTTTATCCGATGTGGATATAAGCATCTGAAAATTCTTAGAACATCTTCCAACTTCACATTCCAGATGTTGATTATCTGTTAGTTATCAATGTCCTGAAAAGTTCCAAATTTTATAATTGTTTGTTGTTGCTGTCTGGTAACTTTTCGGTTTTTTGAAATTCCTATGACCTATTTCCCACCGTAGTTCAATGCATTTTATCATTACTATTATTCTTAACAAAAATGAGTTTACATTTTTAAATTGATAGTGAAGCAAATAGTAGAATTGAATTCATTAAAATAAATACCTTTATCTTATAAAAATTAAATTCATTGTAGTTTGCTGATGAAACACAAGAACAAGTACACAATAAATCTGGGGATGAAGAAGTGTCAAGTGGCGAAAAAGATGAAAAGTTCGTTGTTTGATAAGTACTAACAAATTAGTTTTTTCAATTTTTCCAATGTTTTGTCTTTTATAACGTTTCCAGTAATGAAGAAATCCTAGAAGTAACTTTCGATGTTTCATAATATATATTTGTTTAGAAGTACGATTCAAACCAGAGAAGCTAATTTGAAACTGATTATGGCTAAAAAAAATGATTTTTTTAATTTCACATGAATCATTGACCTGTAGTTTTTAAATTAAGCTTGATTCTAGGTTTCAAGCTCCTCCAGATGCATTGAGACAACTAATTCAGTGTTTCCAACGTGCAGCAACAAGTGAGCAAAATCAAGCAATCTCTATCGCCAACGATTCACTTTTTGTGAATTTTGCTCAAGTGATGTCGAAATCGATACACATCGAAGATGAGGATGAAGGTGGCGAAAATGAGAGAGAGCTTGACCAAGCTGTTAGTTTTTGGCGAAAATTGATCACTTTTCTTCATAATTTAGCAGTGGTGACCGCAAAGAATCGATATTTTGGATAAGACTAACAGATAAATTTGAGTATTTATGTGGAAATTAACTTTTGTTGCATATTTGATATTATAAATAAATTTTTATGTTTCAGCAAAAAGAAGAGATATCGCAAGCACTTCGCGCAGAACAAGCAGTTCTTGCAGATCGTGGTGCAGCAATAATGTGTCTCATGTACTTGTCTGCTAGTAACGGTGAACCAAGCGACATGGTAGCTGAAGCTCTACAGTTGGGCATTCATCTTCTCAATGGCGGAAATAATAAAATCCAGGAGGTTCCACTACCAATGCTTTTTATTATTATTTGGGAACTCATTGATATAAATTAAAGAATCTAACTAAACATTATGATAAGTGTTATGTATGTATATATTGTAACTATGCCTTTCCTACAATTAATAATCACAATACTTTTAATAGAAATGTCAAGCCTAATTATGTTGCACAGGCTTGGTCTCTGAGATTATTATAAACAAGTAAGGCATTAAGAAAATATTTAATACTAATTAATCCATTTCAAATATTGATTTTTAATCGATTATAACCAATTAATAATCTATCCCTGAAATTATATTATAACTAAGCTATCTATTTACAAGAAAATAACCATTAATTGAATTAATAGTTAAACGAAATGTAACAACAATGAAAAACTAACTAATAACAATGAGAAACTATCTGCAAAATATTATATTGCCTTGCTGTTGCAACAGAAACTTCTTGGTATGTTCATGGTTTAGCAATAAGTTTCTTTACAACCATTGCAGATGCTGATTGATTACTTA
This sequence comes from Dirofilaria repens, assembly GCA_008729115.1. Lineage (NCBI taxonomy): Eukaryota > Metazoa > Nematoda > Chromadorea > Rhabditida > Onchocercidae > Dirofilaria > Dirofilaria repens. The sequence continues at coordinate 540,830 of SNRZ01000004.1, read as the reverse complement.
CAACTGAAGAAAGATGTCCGCTTCTTTACTTCATTAGCTGGTTTGATGAATAAATGTAGTGTGCTAAATCTTGAAATGTACGAACGACAAATTAAGGTTTACTCTTCTTCTTTACTTCATAAATTACAGATTTTTTAATTTTATTTTTAAAAACTTTAATTACAGGCTGAAGGTCTTGGTATGGGTGCTGAATTAGCCTCTGCTGCTAATCAAAATCTAAATGATTCTGAATTTACTTGTAGTCTTTTTCGATTCTTACAACTAACTTGCGAAGGACATAATTTAGGTAATATTTTGGAGTGATCATACGATTATAATAATCATTTATTTTAATTGTATAATTCGGAGGAATGAAGGAATAAACTTTGAGAGTATTATCAAGATAGTCTAAATATAATTGATCTATATAACCCTATGAATTATTAGTGTTCTTGAGCTGTAAGCACGTTTAATATAGTTCAGTTAATTTTTTCAAATATAATTTCTTTAGAATTCCAAAATTATCTTCGAACTCAACCTGGACATACAACAAGTGTAAATCTGATCAACTGCACTGTTGATTATTTGCTAAGGCTGCAAGAATCAGTGATGGACTTCTATTGGCACTATTCAAGCAAGGATGTTATTGATGAGAGTGGAAAAGAATATTTCCTGAGGGCTATTCATGTATGCAGCCAAGTATTCAACACACTTACTGAAAGTATACAGGTATTTTTTGTTTCTTATTCCATTTTTTCTTTTGTTCACCTTAAATGGACATACTAAAGATTCATAAAAATAAATGTATGGATCTATAAATGATGAGAAATAATATATATCAGTTGGTTAAAAAGAATGCTGAAAGAAATAGGCAAATCTAAATGAATTTTAGGGTCCTTGTACTGGGAATCAGATGACACTTGCGAACTCTCGTTTATGGGACGCCATCAACGGATTCTTTTTTTTGTTTGCACATATGATGGAAAAACTGTATAAAAATAGCACGCAGCTGGAACTGTTAAGAGAGTTCTTAAATCTTCAGAAAGACATGATTGTACTGATGTTGTCTATGCTTGAAGGTATGTTTTTTCGTTTTGTAAAAAAGTTGATGGGTTGCTAATACAAACGTGACTGTTGTTTATTTGCTGTGAAAGATTGAGAATGCAAAGTTGTTTTGAAATCTTATCAAAATAAACGGAAAAATTTGTGAAAAGAAGCAGATAGAATTATTGAATTTTAAAAATTTTCCGAAGCATTAATTTTGAAGTTTGTAGGGAATGTGCTTAACGGATCTATTGGTAAACAGATGGTTGATGCATTAGTTGAAAGTGAGCAGAATGTAGAAATGATATTGAAGTTTTCGGATATGTTCTTGAAGCTAAAAGATCTGACAACGTCACAGGCGTTCCAAGATTTCGATACTAACCGTGACGGTTGGATATCGCCTAAAGAATTCCAACGCGCTATGGAAAGTCAGAAAATGTATTCTGTGTAAGTTCGAAATAATGAAGAAAATATAAATGAATCATTTAAAATAAGAATATTGTATGGTTGATATTAAAGCCAGTTTGTTTCTTAGTTTTTGAAATGATTTATCTTTCAAATTCAAAAACTGTTATCCTGTATCTTGTGGAATTAAAAGATAAAATCGGATTCACTAACGAACTGAGTGGATAATGCTATTTGAGAATTTTTACTTTTTTCACTGAAAAATAATTTCTGATGTTCAAAACTTTAATTCTTCTTAACTCATCGGCTTAATTGATCAATAATTTGTGATGGCGTTTCTCGCATTCTTTACATAGCTAATATTCTTTATCTAAGTTAATTGACTAATCTCAAATATTTTATTTCAGTGAAGAAATAACATATCTGATGATGTGCACCGATGTGAATAATGATGGTAAAGTAGATTACATGGAATTCACAGAACGTTTTCACAATCCCGCCCGCGACATTGGTTTGTAATAAACAATTGTTTTATTAAGCGAATAAGATTATTAATTTTGATCCAGACACATTAAGAATTGCTATTTGAATCGAGGATTATTACTTAATCAACTAATACCGAAATTTCTATACTTTTGTTTCGAACTTTCTTCAACACTTTTCTGCATACTACTACTGTGGGCATATTTGATATATTCAGATGATTAGATGAGGATTTAATTTCAAAAATTTCGATAATTTTAATATTTAAGAGTGTGAAACAACCTAAATATTGAAAACAGAACTTAATAATCATAAAATAATTAGGTTTTAACGTGGCTGTACTACTTACAAATCTCAAAGAGCACATTACGAGTGATCCACGCTTGGAAAAAATAGTTAAACAAGCCAGCAGTTTGTTAGAATATTTTGACCCATATTTGGGACGAATCGAGATAATGGGTTCCAGTAAGAAAGTAGAGAAAATCTATTTTGAGATTCAAGAATCATGGTTGGAACAATGGAGCAAGCAGCAAATCAGGTAATTTCTGGATTAAGTGTTAGAATTTTTGAAGGATTCGATTCTTTTTCAAAAAAAAAATCGCAACAAATTTTATATGAAGTTTTTTGAGAATTTCCTTCTTTTTAGTAAGGAGACTGAAGTAAAAGATTTCCACATTTCAAAAATTTTAGAAAAATTCATTGTTGTAAAAATTTCTCTTTTTATAATTTTAGAAAGATTCATTTCTTGTATTTTTTTATAAATTCTCATTTTTTGTAGAGATTCTAAGAATTCTTTCCTGTTCAACGTGCTTCAAGATGATGGTGGAGATCAAGGAAAGCTAGAGGCATTTATTAATTTTTGTGAGGATACTATTTTTGAGGTTTCTTTTATGCAAGTCAATTCTGTTTTTCTTTGCTGATATAAGATCTTCGCAGTTTGGTTTCCAAGTTTTACTCAGAATTCAATATCCTGAAAATTTTGTACTCGTAAAACTAAGGAATAAAATTTAGATGCAACATGCAGCAGAAATCAGTGCTGGTGATATAGCGGATTCAAAAATTGAACGAGCCAAAAGACAGCGTGATTATTTTTTGCAGCAAACTTCAGCGGGCGCGTGAGTAATTTAATTTTACTTTATTCAGAATTGTATTAAAATATGTTGCTATTTTCTAATTTGTTTCGTTTCATTCTTATATCCTCTTACGGTCGTGGTTTTTCTTTCAAGATTCTTTCTGTTCTGATTAACTTAGAAGGTTACTTTTTTTCATCTTTCTGAGAACTCAGGTAGATGAAATTTCCCAACATCTAAATTTTTTGATCCTCTTAATTATTCTTATTTTTTTTCCATAACTATATTGTAATTTCTATAAAATCTATAAAACTTAAAACTTACTTATCCATGAGTTTGTTAAAAAAATAAAAAATGTCATAGAGCAAGTTATGGTAAAATCTTCAAAGTAAAAGAAAAGGGAAAATGGTATTGAGAAAAATTATAAACTTTTTGAAATTTTCAAAGTTCGATTAAAAGAATGAAAATTATAAATTATGTCTTCTCTTTTTCTTTCTCTCCCTCTGTCCCTCTTTTTCTCTCTTTTCGTCCCTCTCACTCTGTTTTGTTCCTTGCATCCAAGCACAGAGAGTTATACCTTGGCTAAATATACGATGGATAAAATGACTGAACAACAGACTTTGAAAGACGAAGATAAAAAACAATAACAATAACAATTAAGTGAGAAAACAGCATGAATTGTTTAGTAAATTGAGGAAGAAATCATCCAATATCATTATTATTTTTTTTATCAAATAAAATATTGTCAATAAAAAAAGATGAAAAGTATAATAGTTGCTCATAATTTTTGAGAAATATTTCAAAAAGAAACATTTTTTCCTTTTAGAAAAATAGATTAAATACTGTAAGAGTAATCCAGAAGATAAGTTAAAGAACCACAAAATATATATGTTATGTGTGTATATGTTTTGTTTTTCTTAAAGTTCCCAAAAATCGATACGTTATAAATCTTGCTTATTATCAATTAAGATGCCAAAAAAAAAAAAATAGCCAATCGATCTTTTAATGATTCATACAATATATGCATGCATCTGCATGATGCATGCTATTGCTGTGATAGCGTAATAATTTGTACATTAATTCGAAAATTAGAATAGGCTTGGGGATAAAAAAAAAACATATAAAATTAGCGAGAGAATGAAAGCTGGATGTAGACTTCTAATTAATCAAGATTCTTTTATCGTAACATTAGTCATCATTTATAATTTTCAAATTACATTCTTATATTTGCAGACAAATCTCGGCAACTTTTAAAACTGGATTCAATTACGGAATCATTGCGGCAAATGCTTTAAAGCCAGCAAATGTAAAGAAAATATTCAACACAGCTAATGCCATCTTCAGGTAATACATTTATTTATATTTCTATAAATGATAAATCGATTTTGTCAGAAAAGCGAAGCTTTGATTGAAATGTAGAATTTTAAAAAGATTTAAAATAATATGTCATAGCATCAGCATAGCATTACTTAAAAATCAATTACATTATTTGAAATGTCAGCAAGTGTCATGAAATATGTTTATAAATTAATAATTGAGCTTTCATAAGAAAATTCTAGGTCGATGACATGGGCACAACTAATAATTGCTATTATCACTCTATCAATAAAAGTTTCTGTAAAAGTAGCAATGTTCATGTATCTTATTATCTGTACATTGTTTCGATTTGGATATTATTTGATGACGCCAGATCGTGACGAATTAGAGGTGGAACAAGCTGCACTGCCGATGCCTGAAAGGTTACTATTATAATAATAGGAATAAAATATAAAACTTTAAAACTTTTAATATAAAGAACCAGCATTTCTGAATCGTTTGGTAAAATAAATCAGAAGAATACTTTAGTATTTGAAGCCTAATGATCCATTCTGCTGTACTGTGAGATTTACTTGCAGCGTCGACATGCAGTATGCCTCTACAGTTTGGCCATCCTTTCAGCAATCTCATCGTTCCTGTAATTATGATGTATTTGGCGTACGTTTACAACCCACTCATGTCCAAATACCGACAGTACTTCCGGGACAATTTAAGTCCGAAGGTATAGCTTGTCATGAAACTAATAATCGTGAAGCGATGATGTCTGGTAAATATAAATAGCACCCCTTTCATTCCCTACAATCGATCTATGAGCTTCATATAAAAAAATCACTTTTTGAAGATTTCAGTTGATTTTTATTTTTCTGCGACTAAATATAAATTGAGTAGAAAACGGCGATTATGAAATCGGAAAACATAATAATGATATTTTCATACACTCTGATAGGTAACTTGACGAAATAAAATACGAAATACTTCTGACGACTTCTAAGGATTTGTTTGAAAAAACGCATGTGCAATTTTTTTTATGATGAAGGATGATATTTTCTCTTGTCTTACATTATTTTATAAAAAAATTCAGTCACAAATGCATCACCAGTTCAACAGTCAGAAGCCGTATTGAAACCGTCTATAGCTATACAACAGTGTCCAAGGTTTTTTATTACCGTTTCATCTTGCCTAACATTTGACAGTTCATAATTGTCATAATTATCAATTTGAACTTAAAAAATATGTTCCCTTTCTAGTTTGTATGAAACTCAGAGCATTAGCGATAATGCTCATTACAATCAAATAGTTTCACCAGCAGTATCTGAATACGGTGTTGCTGATTATTATGAGCCAAAAATTGCTGAACAAATTCCACCACGTAGTCGAGGATCGCTGCTTGTATGTTTATTTCATTTATTTATTTTTTTGTTTTTGAATTTTGATATACATCTACCTAGTAACGAAACGAAATATTGATGAAATCAGCTTACCATAGTTCTTTGAAACTATTCTATCTGCGATACACTATATCTGCGATATATTTTTGTCCTGAATTATCCGCAAAAGAATTTTGCTATTTAAATCTGATCGTTCATCTTTTCTTTTCAAATTTTTAGAATATGTTGGCTCGTAATTTCAAAGCAATCGAGAAAACCACGCTGTATTTAGCTTTCTTCATCAATGTTATTTTACTCTTCCATCGAATACGCATTATGGAAGATGTAACACCAGTAGGTGAGATAATCGTTTATATATGAAAAATCTGTAAACACCAATGAATGACAAGCGAATAAATGAATAAAGGATCAAATTATAAAACATAAAATATATAATATGCAGGTGAAAGTACGGAATCAATTTATATCAGTGGAGTGGTGCTACCGTATACATCGTATGAGGTAACTGGATGGACGCTAGCACAGGTATGTTTGATCCAAATATAGTACCATAATGAAAAGTTTATTCGATTTAGTGAAGAGTTCGGTTTCTATCCCTATTGAAATTACCAAACCATTTAAAGATTTCAAATGAATGATTTATTTCGATCAATAATTAATGTTGCGAAAATTTGTTCATTGATTTAATTTGATTAGCTTTGTAAGGATTGTATTTAGTGGAAGATTAGAGAATTCTCCTCTTTGATTTTTTGAATTTGATAACAGAGAACTGATTTAAATTATTACTGTATATAGTGATAAAGAATTGTCAAATGGCTGTTGGTTCTGTCAAGGAATAAACGGTTTATTTTATTGGGACTTATCGAGATCATATAGGCAATCGATGAGTATAATCAGAAATACAATTAAAGTGAAATCAAAATTAAAATATCGTTGTAGAAACTGCTTACAATGTAGCTGCAAGTAGCGAAACACCTCCAATCAGTAAAAATCTTTTTATAATAACGATGTCAGACAAGGATCTATTAGCCGTGTAATGTAACAATGGATAGAAAAAGTCTGTCGATTTGTTGACCATGTAATATCATACCAGCTAACTGCGAGAAGCAGTTATTGATATCGTGATTCTTGATCTCTTGTTATTAGTGATAGCTTATCACATATTAATTGTACTTATGGTTTAATTAGAAGATTTCAGACTATTTGCATAAATTGCAGCATTTTAAATATTCCTTGTCACAGGGAACAAAAAGGAAAATCAAAATAAATAATTTTTTACATTAGATATCGTAAAATTCGTTTATGTTAGATAATGATTCATACAAAATATAAAATATTTCAGTTATTCCAATAATTTAGAGGAATAATTTAATTTGAAAATTTCGGTATTCATTCTAGTCGGTGTATGAAGCTTCATTGTTTTGAATTTTTAGATCATTATCATAAAATTAAAGTTTTTTGAATTTTAGATCATTATCATAAAAGTAAAATTCCTCTTCAGCTACTCTACTGGATTAGTGTTTTACATGCTGTTGCATCATTTGCTCTATTGGTCTCGTTTTATCAATTAAAGGTTATCATTTGTCATTTAATGCGATTAATTTCAAAGGGTATCATTTAACTAGTTGAATGTTAGACTTTCATAATTTGCTACCATTAAGCAGATTAAATTTAATTTCTCAAAAGACCAACCATCAATTATTGTTGCTGATGTTTCAGTTTCTCAATGCATTGTATAAAACATGTATCCATAGTCAATAGCATGATTTTTTTTTAATTTTAAGTTTTAGATTTTCTTGTTAAAATTCGGATTTTCAGATACCGCTAATAACCTTTAAACGTGAAAAGGAAGTCGCACGTCGTTTAATGTTCGATGGTTGTTGGCTTACCGAGGATGATGATGAGGAAAGAAGTTTGACGAATACTATCTTCTGGTAAGATAGTTTTGTCTACTTTTCTTAAATTATATAATGTACATCAGATGAAGATTGCAATTTGAATTTGAAATATTTCTGTACAGGTATATCGATCGTATTGTTATCAGTTCGAAATCATTTCCTATGAAATATTGGGATAAATTTATTCGCCGGAAGACGAGACAAAAATTCCGTGACCAAATTGATGAAGAAACATTAATTACAGTCTTAGGTGAAAATAAGTCAGCAACCGATACTACGTTTGATTATAGGTAATCATAAATACTTTTTCCTATAATTCTTTTTTCATTCGTTTTAATTATTGCGATTCTGATTACTTAGATTTTTCAAACTGTAAATAATTAAAACTGAATGTATATGTCAGACATTGCATGAATTATAAAATGAAATAGTTAAATCTCAAAAATCCATTTTTCTCGCATTATAGATATCGAAGCAACGCATTTTACAGAAATAAAAAATCAAAAATATTACAAGTTTTTTTTCAGATATGCATGTTGGCTGTGGCTTGGAGTCATTCTGACAAATGGACAATTTCTGTATCGTGTCCATTACTTACTCTGCTCAGCTCTCGGTGTCTTCGTTTCCCCTTTTTTCTATGCGTTTCATCTGATAGATGTCGTATTATCTTTCCCCATGTTAAAAGCTATTTTGCAATCTGTTACTCATAATTTGCAGCAGGTGATTACTTTATTTATTCAAAACTTTCAAATTGAAATTCAATGATTATGAATGGAGAAAACAAATATGGCAGAGAAAAATATCATCGAGGGATATGGAATGGTCGTAAAGTTTGAAATTTCTGTTCTTATCTAAAAAAAAGAATTCTTCAGTCATGAATATGTATATGAGCAATTGCCTATTGTTATAAAAATTTAACTTTTGCCTGTATTTTGGTTCGAATAAATTCGTATAGATAAATATTATTGACAAATTTTATTTCGCTAAAAATAGTAGGAATCTCGTAATCTTTTGGATATGTTGCCAGGTTAGGAGGCAAGATTAAGTGATTAACTATCATTTTATTTCAGTTAATCTTAACAATCATGATGACGTTGGTAGTTGTCTATTTATATACCGTGCTGGCATTTAATTTCTTTCGGAAGTTTTACGTACAAGAGAGTGAAGGAGAAGAACCGGATCGGAAATGCCACAATATGTTGACGGTTAATTAGTTATTTTATTTACTATCATTGACGTATCTTATACAAAATTGTTATTTGTATGAAATTTCAAAGAATAATCCTTTAAGGACAAGAAATTATTGTCAGAAGCACTAATTTATGCATAATTATTTGATGAGATTAAAACATTTATAAAGTTTAAGAAAACGATGAAAAAACTAGATATCATAAGAAGGCAGCTTAAAGTGTTAAAAAACTTGAAAATGACTGAATCTTAAGAATTTATTACCTTTTCCGAAAACAGTGGAATCGATTAATCAATTATTTCAGTGTTTCATTTATCATTTCTATGCCGGAGTTCGTGCAGGTGGTGGTATCGGTGATGAGTTGGAATCTCCATACGGTGATGATTTGGAATACTGGCGAATGCTTTATGATATTTCGTTCTTCTTCTTCGTTATCATTATTTTGCTTGCCATTATGCAAGGTTGATATATTTCTTTATTTATATTCTTTATTTTTTTTTATAAAGAGTCTTATAACATATCAAATCTATAAATATTCGAAGCTAAGAAATTTGTATTAAAACTTTCTGCTCTACTTTAGGTTTAATTATTGATGCATTCGGTGAATTGCGAGATCAGCAAGAATCAGCAACTGAGAAATTGGCATCATCCTGTTTTATTTGTGATATTGGCAAAGAAACATTTGATCGATTGCCACGTGGTTTTGAGATACATACTTCTAAGGAGCATAATTTTGCTAATTATCTGTAGGTTTTTTTTTTCTTCAAGATTATCTAATATAATGAAAGGAAGAAATAATGCTTCTTCCTAAAAATGTACGAGCGAATTTTCAGCGCATGCTGATGATGGAAGCACGAAAGGGATTCATCTAGGAATGAAATAATTAACATTGCCATCACGAATATTAATTATCGAATTTTTAGCTTTTTCCTTCAACATTTGGTGAACAAAGATGAAACGGAATATACTGGGCAAGAAACATACGTGCGAGAGAAATACGATAATCGTGATTGGGAATTCTTTCCGGTTGGTGAATGTTTCATGAAGCAGTACGAAGATCAGCTATTACAATCCTAATGCCTGAATTTGAAGCCCGAACAGAAGTTAATTTAAACGAATTTAATGTGATTTCAAAGCATTTCTTAGATTGTCCTTAGTTATGCTTAATGGAAATCTGATTTTTGAAACTTTTCATTTATTACTCTTTTATTGCTACCTATAGGAACGTCCATTTATTTGAGGATTGTTTTCCTATTTCGAATAATCAAAATTTTGTTTTAGATTGTTTCGATTTAAAATTTAGATTGTAATTTTTCAATGCAACAAAAGTGTGTTTCATTTTTCTACGAAGCAGTTTTAAATTTTATATATCCAATAGTAAAACTGAAATTTTTGCCTAATGAGCAAATCGTTGCGAGATATGTCAAGAGTCCATCAGTGGTAGCCTTCAGTCCAGTTTTGTCATACTTTGTTTTCTATATGCAGATGATATTTACATCTAACAAATATTTCCCATTATTATCTAGTTTTTTTGCCTGGTAGCTCTGTTGGAATCGTTCCATATTTTCGTAAATGCATTTTTCTATGTTGTCTGCCTACTATACAAAGTGAATTCGGTAAAAATTGCTTGAAATGCAAAACTGTACTAAAATTTCAGGTAAATAATAAATAAAATAAAAGGTAAAGATAGGAACTGTTGATCTCGCGAAATTAGCTATCAAATGAATGCTGTTATGGGTTGTTAAAATGAAAAACACGAATGGCCAAAAAAGTCAATTTTAAGTTCCGGATAAGTAAAGACTGGGAATTTATTTTTCCAATTCTTTTTCTCTTCTTTCGTCTCCTAAAACAAAACTTTAACAAAATTTTTTGTTTTTTTAATTTATATTTGATCAACTTCATATGAAAGATACAAATACAGTGATTGTCATATTCTAATTACTTGCATAATTACTCTTGTATTTTCTATTCGGTGAAGATCAAGCAGAAAGAGCTGAAATATTTCTCAAACTCAAGATCCACATATGCATTGCATTACCTTATCTCGTTCAAAATGCTTACTTTCTTGTTTTCTTTCTACTTTGCATATTGACTATTTGCGAAACGGAATATATAGTATAACTCGTCTTTTTCCTAGTTATCTCTCTGTCTCTGATATATTTCCAGACGAAATTCTTTTCTGTAATCTATTCACCGTATTGAATCTTCAGATTGAATTTATTAGAAATTCATATTCGTATTTTGATTTTGTTCAAAATACTGGAGGTAATCATTTGCTGAGAAAGTGATATACTTCTATTAATTATGATTTTATCTGAAGGACATAGCAGTTTTAAGGAGTTTTAAGCGGTTGCTAGCAAACTATCTGCAACTAATTAGTTGAAATGTATGAATTCTTGAATATAGCGAACAAATTGGTCTGAATGTAAAAATCCAGGAAAATCATTGTAGGAAACAACAAAATTATGTCTCTACTCCTTACTTTATATTGTAATGAAAATTAGACCAAAAGGAGTTGATTTTTATTTTCATTTACACAGCTTGCATATTGCATTTATTTACATTTATCAGTAGCACTCAGCCACTTCTCATATCAATAGCAAGCATTTTCGATAACATTCATGGAATTTTATACTTTTTTTCTTCTCCTGTCTTAATTTCCATCAATTTTATTGTACAACATATTATTTAAAAGGTGGCGTTATTAATGATAACAATGATACGAGTAACCTGATATGACCAACCATAATGAATATAGAGAAGCTGTTTCTAATTTTCACTTTAAATTTAAAAGCTACAATCTAAAGCTTCCTCATCTTACTCATATATATTAAAACAACTGAAAATTCTTTTGCTTTTGTCCTCTGTTTTTTCTCTCTTACTATCATTTTCTGACTGAATGATATCTTTTCTAAGTATTTTCATCAAAAATCCGAGTGGTGAAGACCAGAACTTATGGTTTTAGCCAGAACTTATGGATGGTGATTCTTCGAATCATTGATACCAATAAGATTTTGATTAATACTGAAACTAGAGAATCTATATAAGCCTTTAATGACTTATTTTATTCTCTCCAATCCAAATAGTATGAGTTCGAAATTTTGATGGAACATACAAACATTCCCTTTAGATGTTACAACTTTGATTATGACAAGATCGCCGATGGCATTCCTGAAATTTACACAATGGCAGATTCCTTTTCTGTATTCAAAAAAAAAAAAAATTATACTAATCCTTGTATGAACTTCATGCTATAGTACAGAACTGACAATTATAAGAATTACTATTCAATTGAATTTGTTATATGTATATATGTATATATATATATATATATATATATATATATGTATTATCTTCATTCATATAAAAGTACAGATATTATCTTAAGAATCTTAAATTAAAAGTTGTCAATATTTTTAATAAATACTCCTTCTATTGAAACTCATTGTTTTGCAATTAATGCTTTTGTCATTAAACATCTGTTATCAAATATAAAAAAGTAAGTTAACCTTATCAAAGCAGTTGTTTTTCAATTAGCCATATTTTACTGAAAAGCCGTTTAAAAATTGAATTAAGTTAAGCATTCAATTTTTAAAAAAATTACCTCAATACATATGTAATAAGTGGTAGATTCATTTATTTTCCACACTTGATGATAGATGTCTGCGGATAAATATATTTTATATTTCTTCCTTAAGATAAATATATTTATATTTCCTAAGATAAATGTATTTAATCTTTATATTTCTTAGTTCTTTACACAATTCTGCTTCTCACATTTTCTATTTAATATTCTGCAATATTGTTACCATTTATCTTAAATATCAAAATAGATATGATTTTGAAGCTGTCGCTAAATGCCGATGATTTTCCAGCGATTTGTCAGTTAGGAAATGAAGTAAAGATAACATATTTTTCATTTTCATATTCCTTGACCAAAACATCTAATAAGCGATTATATTTCGAATAATTAATTAAATTTTTAAGGATAGGTAATTATATTTCAGAATTTTATGAACAATTAAGTTGGAATCAAATAATTAGATTAACTTTGTGTAATAAGATATAATTGCATGGTATAAAATTAAAAACATTATTTAATAATCCATTATCATTGCTAAGCAGTAATGATTTTAAAGTTTGGATGGATATTTTTTGCATCAGCAATTTATTAAAATTGAACCATAACTATAACAATTATTCCCAAAGGTTTTGCGTTTTGCACTTGTAACTATTTTAAGAAACATTTGTCCTGAATTAGGCGCGTTCTATTGAAATCTATTGAAACATTTGTTTTTTTGTGCATAATTCACTGAAATCGTAGAAATTTCAAAAGTAGGCTCATATGTTTAAGAGAAGTTAGACCTGGACATATACTTTTTCTTATGGAAATGATTGAAAAATTTTACTAATTTAAAAAGAACTTTGAACCCTGAACAAATGAAAAAGGTAAAATACATAAATAGTAAGCAACTATTGCAAACTAAACATTATAAAACAATTGAGAAATCTAGCAATCAAGAATTTTCATATGTAAGAGAATGAACAAATAATTTCCACGACTTTTTTGATTTCTTGGAGAGATAATCTAAAACCTAACTTGCTATTTTGCAAATGATAAGATTAAATTAATCGAAAATGTTTGCAATAAAACTTATCATTATGTAGTTATAAGTGTAACATTGTTTTGGTAAAAATTCCAGCGAAATTAATTATGAAATAAAATGTTGAAGATTTTCAAAACTCTTATAACCTTTTACAGATTTAAGCAAATGAAGTCGGATGAAAGTTCTATTTCACTTTTTCGTTACTACTAAATATACGTTGGCAATTTATTGTTTTCATTTACAATACAAAGAAGCCATTTTCTTATTTTGTGAAGCCGATGTCTGTCGAATGGAAACACTTATAAGAATTACAAAAACGCAACACTTTTTCCTAATTATTTTAATATTGATGACGTGGATGAACATAATGCCGTGTTCAGCAATATTTCAATTCTTCGCTTATTGCTTTAAGAGAGCGAAATCAAAAACAGTTAGTTTTAATTTTTTACTTTAAAATTAATCATATTAAATCTTTTCGTATTTGGAATATTTAAAAATTATATTTCCAACAATATCATTTTTTCCTATGCTCGGAATTCTGCAAAACTAATGAAAATTCTAATCATAAATTTCACTTTTATTATTCCCAATTTTTACATCTTACTTTATCTATCCATATAGTTGATTGTAATTGCATTTCTATGTCAGATCTTTTCATTTAATAAATACTGTTTCTGATAATTCCTTGGCTATTATTATTCAAATAGTATCTTCGATCATCGTTTTCAGTGTGTTGTGGAGAATACAGTTCCTAATGAACCAGTTCCAAACATATCAACTAAGATTTTTACAGAATCCAATGTTTTATCAAAAATTTCCGACGATTCACTCTCTTTTGGTAATATTCACTACAAACTAGACTACGATTTTGCAAGTAACAAGGTAAATCTTCGTTACATTCAAACCGATTACGTCATAGGCCGAAAGTTCGAATTTTTCTCTCAAAAAATTTATGTTACTGTAATGCTTTTTTAATACTGCGATCCAAGGAGCAACTGCAAACTGTTCCATTTAATATTTTATTGGTACAGATAAAGTCATAAAGTGATTACCTATTGTGATTTACAAACGTCTGATCAATCTTGCAAAGTATAAAAATGATTTTTTAAGATCAGTTACACTTCGTCGCATTTAAATAATTATTTTTCATTTAAAATCTTTTATTGCAGTTAGCAGTGACAATTTTCGAATGTAGTAAATTGCCGGCGATGGATCGGAACGGAATGTTAGATCCGTATGTGAAATTATGTTTGTTACCGGAAGGAAAGCAAAAATTTGAAACAAAAATTAAACAGAAATGTTTAAACCCCATTTTTAATGAAATGTTTGCGTTTAATGTAAGTATAAATTCCTTCTTCAACATTTCTTCTCACAAATTTTTCCTTTTATTTAAAAAAAATGCAATCGGTTTTGAATTTTTAAACCTCACACAGCCTTCTTTTCCGGCCAGCATATCGTATGCAAGTATTTTTTTACAGATAGCATTTACGGAGCTTCAATGCAAGACACTTCAATTAATCGTATATGATTATGATCGATTAAGGAAGGATGATCGAATTGGACAACTATCGATACCTTTGGAAAAAATTGATTTCGGTATTACAGTAGAACAATGGTCTCGACTAAATGCACCTGAGAAAGAAGAGTTAGCTCAGTCAGTTTCCAGTTCTATTATTCGTTATAGGTCTTTCAGAAAAATATTCTCTTATGATAATTCTTTCAGAAAAAAATTCTTATGATAATTTAAATTACAGAAAAATCACTGGAAAATGCACAGCGTGCTTTAAATGAGAAAACAAGAGAAAAAGATTATTTTACTATTTTATGTAAGCAATTTTGAAATAAATTTGAGATTTCTATAATACTCCAGGAGTCAAGATTAGGTGATCTTTGTTTCTCCTTACGATATCGGCCATCTACAATGATTTTAACTATAACAATAATGGAAGCTCGGAATCTTAAGAAGATGGATATTGGAGGTCTATCAGGTTAGTGAACACGAAGCACAGCTTTAGGTTATACTTCACTTTTAATTTTTGCATTCTGTTTTAGATCCTTTCATCAAATTGCATTTATATAATGGGCAAAAATTGTTATCGAAGAAGAAGACAACACGAAAATACAAAACACTGAATCCATATTATAATGAAAGTTTTCAATTCAAAGTGGAACAAGAATTATTGAAAGTGAGTTCGATCTCGATTTAGTTTAAGCGATTTTCAAGTAAACATTTTCAATATATTTTTGGAAATTGAAGCCTATTACCAATTACTAATTTTTGAACAGTTAATTTCAATTTTCAATCTTACAATCTTAGCCGGAATTATCTTTTTATTTATGCGGAATTTTCAGAAAATACATTTGGTTATTAGTGTGTGGGATTATGATAAGATGAGTAAAAATGATTTCATTGGTGAAGTAAAACTTGGCACTCCATCTCTCAACGATTTTATAAAGAGTAATGATAATCAAAAACAATGGCTTGAAATGATAATACTAATAGACCTATTATACAATGGCATGCTTTACAACCGAGATCATGATTTTGTATTATTAAAAGTTGTCATTCATAATTTATACAATTTCTCAGAATGCTAGAATTAGATAGAACAAAGAAGAAAATATGCTGTGATGGATAAGTTTAATTTAGTTTTTATTTATCTAATATACTGCTTTTCTGCCCACTAACCTAATAAAAACTATTTCATTTACTTCAAGACATCTTTCACATTTTTATAATGATATCTGGAAAATTATATACAAATTTACTATCTTTTATCAGAAATAAATCTATACTTGTTTTGCATGAATAAAAAACTGTAATATTTTCACTATTTGCTTGTATTTTAATTGTGAATTTAAGCTATTCATAGCAAGAGTGAAGTCTTCTTTCCTTGTTCAAAAGCATTAATTAAATTCATCTTTTCCAGTTTCAACACGGCTTAGCTTTTATTCTAGTTTAACTCTATCTCTATTTTAATAATGTAGTATTAATATTTTTCAGGAAGAAATATTTTTTGATTAAACATCTTTTTTATATAAACAGTTTTGCCATTTAGCTGATCTTTATTACAAAGGAAGCTGTATTTTCCGAAATTTTAATAAAATTTGGACGTTTTAAATTGTTAATTAAACCTAATTTTTGATAAACAATGGAGTTTCATGAACATTTATTCTGCATACAATTGACTGAAGATGGATCTTTTTATCATTCAGGAAATATTATATTTTCAGATTTGAAGCATTTTTTTGCTGAATTTATGACAATTGACATTTAAAAAAAGTATGTGTTGTCAAAAGAATAAATATAATGAATACTGCAGTTATCAAATTATTCTTCGGAATCTTCTATCCGAGGATTCAAAGGGAAATTATTTTTCATACCAGAATTTTTCTACAACAAAGAAGATACCGTAAAGTTCATTTTCATTTTTTATTTACGTTGAAAAATGAAAGGAAAACTTACTGCTTTCAACTCGGTAAACTTTTGAAAGATTTGTTTTTACAATATGTTTTTCAGAAATGTTGAAACGAACAAACAATGGGATTATTTATCGAAGAGTTTAATGCATCCAGTTTCCGTTCATTTTCCAGAGTATCTAATGCATTCAATTTACTAAAACCTCGTTTCTTACTATATATATTAAGAAATTAAATTATATCAAAAATTCATAGAACCATTTTGAAAAGAATCCTGAATTTGTTTTTTATTAACAGAAATTCTTATTAAAGATGACAGTTTGGATTGCCATAATTTGCCTCAAAAATAAACACCCAAACCCTATGAATCCAAACAATTTGTTTCTGGCAATCACTAGTAATCTAATACTATTAAAATAAAAATATTCGAAACTCACTTGTAACGTTAAATAACCGCAGAAAAAGTATACATTATTTAATGCATATATCTATGAGTGGAAAACGAAAACTGGATTTGTGTACATATACCTTGTTGAATGTTTAATTCATACAACGAATATCTTTTCTCCTCTTCATTTTTTCATTTATCGTTGCTATGACAATTTCTTTTTAGCAAAATTGCAAGTGTAACGATCGATTTTCAGAAATTGGATGGTATGCCTGTATGCATGCATGCATGCAATGCAAGTTTCATACTCTCATGCCGAGTTTATTACAACAGCTGTTTTCATTACATAGACCCTTGCTATTTTTTTAACAAATGTTAGATTTATAATGTAGGTCATCATTGTATAATTATGTATCTCATAGTTTATTTTACTTATCTTATGACGTAGTATATGTTATCTTAAGAACCCCATTAATTTTAATTATTATCCAAGTTTTTTAATGATGACCATATATCTCTCTATCTTCCTTGGTTATAAACCAAAGATAAAAGATCAATTTTTGTTTGATGTGAGAGTGGTGTCTTTGCATTGAGAATATTTGTTCATTCTCGAAAGCCAAGGACTGTTAATAAATCTTATTATGGGAAATGATACAATTCGAGTTGGTGTTGTTCACTGCGATTCGTAACTATCCTTCATTCCACAAATACTGCCAAATTCATACTTGAACATATAGCGTAACAGTGCCATTTCTATGCATGTCAGCATCTATGATGTTATGGCGTTTTGGTTTCAGTAGTTATGAAAATTTCATCGTCTATTTTCATCACTTCAAATTTTCGTCTTCTTGTCACTGTAGAATGAATCACGCTTTGAAAAATAAAAATTTTGTTCTTCTTTAAAATTTATTCTCTACCAAAATTATTTTTTTAAAAATCACTGTCACTAAGTACTTGTTTCTAATTGGCAATTATGCATTATTACTAATTCCATACTTCTTAAATACATTTAACTATTCATTTACTCAGAAAAGAAATGAACCACTGCTAGCTTGTCGCAAAAAGAAATCGAGACTCATTAACATTCTAAATGCATTTCAATTTTTTTTTTTGTTATTATTAGAAAGATTTTTTATACTGTAAAGTGGGCTATCTTAACTTCAAAGTTTTTTTATCTTTCTAATAATTTAGTCATTCGATAAAACTTTTATTCAAATCAACCAGTATATGTCTAGTTTACTAAAAAGTGAGCTGTACGCTTTCAGTAAACTTATTTATTTATTTGTATAGTTTACAAATCAGAATTTCCTTAACCATTCATTTTTATTTTTCTTCTGTCAAAATTTTATTAGCATTAAAAACTTTTATCACATTCCTTACTATGAAATAGCTGTTAATGCAAGTTTTATAGTGCTTTCAGATGCTTATAGTTACTATAAAAATATGTGAAGTGAGTGTAAAACTTTATTGCAAGAATTCATCCTTAAATAAAAATATAATTTAAGATAAGTAATTATTTCGCTTTAGAAAAATCACTGCAAAAAGACCATTATAAATACCTTGCCTGTTTCACTGGAATAAATCCTCATCGTTTTGACTTCTCATACGAAGAGAACAATGTCAATTCAAAAAAATGAAACCATATAATTACTTTTAAATAATCCCGTAAACAAATTAAAGGCATCTGTCGAAGAAGAGAATCAATTTTCTTTTTGTTCAAGAATTACTACTGAAAATAAATACTATCAAAATATACATTGAAAAGAATATTCTATTCGCGAAACAAAGACAAAGAATACTTGAGACTGAAACAATCACGAAAAGTTTGAAAGTTTAATTCCTACAAGCATCGAATTACAATGACAAATGAAAAGGCATTCACGAAGCAATGCAAGCAGAATCCTCGAGCAATGTTTAAAAAGGAGTCGGTTCTTGAATCTTATTATAAAAGCTTTCGGCGCTTCTGAAATCTCCAATTCCCATTTGAATGCAAGCAAAGGTCTCTATCCACAGATTCATTCGAATGTACAAGCTTGTAAAATTCTACGCCATCAAATTTCATGACAAGTAATACGCATACTCTACTCATTTCCATTTAGAAAATTATAATCCCAGAAACAACGTGCATAAATTTAAATTTGATCTTTAATTTTCACCTTTATTACTATATGTTTAAATAGTATTAATATATAGTAATATATATAACATGAAAATATGTGTGTACTCCAATGATTTCGATTCTCTGTACGATGATTCATCAATCCAGTTCTTTGTTAAGAAAGTTTGAAGTTTGAAAATTACAGTCCTTCAGAATCTATCAAAATTCTAACTAGAAAGAATCACTTTGAGACATCCAGCTTTCTTGTTATTTTTATAATTATGGTTATAGTGCGAATTCTGGTTGTAATGCTAGATTTTTAAAGTTTCTCCCACTTTGTTAATACATGAAATTGCTTGAGGCAACAAAAAATTTTAACTGACCGCAAGGAATATCCTTTGATGAGCACTACTCGTAGCGTCGGATATGGATTGCTCGTCTTCTTAGAATTAATATCTTTCAGATTAACGTTTCTTGTCAGTATGTATGAAATTTGCTTATTACTGCTTATTCAAGAATCTGTAATGCGCGTAAAGTTGGCAGAGGAGGAGTAAACCCTGGGCTACAAAAATAAACGCAGTCAGTTTTCAGATCACTTATTATATTATTGATTTAAGGATGATATTAAATCTAATGATATCTGCTTACTGCAATTGTTCCCTATATTATAAAGCTTAAAATAACAATTTTATTATTATTATTTTACTATGATCAATGACTAATGAATAGTTTATCTGTCACATAATATTCAGTTTCTTTTTGTTTTTAAAAATCAGTCTTCTTCAGAATGAGTTCTTGCTTACTTAATATAATTATCCATTAATTTTTGTCAATTTTTAGCCTCAAACAAGCAGTCATTCATTAGCTAAACATTCTCATCCTCAGATTTGTCATCCACAGCAGAGTAATTACCATTCACAACAAAATGGTTATCATCCAAACCAAATAATCATCAGCAATCAGGAAATAATCACCCATCCCTGTTATCGGTCATCATCAGCGTGTGTGGAGACAAAAAGTTCGGAAATTTTTTAGTAAGTTTAGCAGGAATCGAATAGAGTCGCGCGTATATTGTCCACTCGATTGAAGAGAGAAATTTTTATTAGAATGCCTTTTTGTATTTAATCACGGGTATATATAGAATTTGGATATAGGTGTGGTTTACATTTAAAATTTGAACAAGTGCTAAACTACAGAAATCAATTACAGTATATGAATTGTAACAAAGGAAAATTGAAAGATTAGCGTGGACTTTTCCCTTGTAAGAAGATAGTATAGGAATTTATTCCCTTGTTTAAAAAAAAGAGATATGAATAATTAGATAACAATAAAAGATAAAGCATGAGAAAATAAATGTAAAAAATACAAATTTAGTTAAATGATTCATAATACTGCTAACATAATTTACTATTTGAATGTAAACTTATTTTATTATTTATTTGGAGGTTTCACTATATTAAAATTCGCGCAGCGTGAGAGTTGGCTTCCAGAAAAATGAAGAAAATTTTTAAAAGAAAAGAACTGAACTTTACTAAAGTCAAAAAGAATTAGGAAAAGCCATTATTCAATAGAATTTATTAAATTAGTAGTTTTCTTTAGATCATTAGAACATTCAGGTAACTTTGATACAGTGGAAGGTTTGATGGTTTGAAATGCATGAAAATATGTTTATTAGTAAGTCAAAACTTTCAAATTACAAGTCAAATAACTTTAATATTAAATAATTTCAGGTCGTCTAATACAGGAGCATTTAAAAAGGCAGTTCTTGATGGTTTTCTTGGATCTGTTGCAAGTTTAACAGCTATTAAATTAAGAAAGGCAAGTTATCACTTACCGGCTCATATTATTTTCTAGAACTCGGAAAGTGAACTAGATTCTACGTGAAATCCCCCTTAATATTGCAATGAATTGAATATCAGTTCACGCAAATCTTTGGTAGCAACACTAATCTAAATTATATTTTGAGAGCAACAGTTTCAATATCCAATATTGCAAATAGGAAATCCAGAATCTTCATTATTGCATAATCACTTTTATATACAGCTTTATTTATGTGTTGTTAAGTTTTACTTGCGGTAACTGCTATCAATTTGATAACTGCATAAGTTTTTGGTGTGTTTGAAATCGTTTTTTTTTTCTTCTAGACATATCTTCGTTCCGCTTCGGAACCGATAAGAACATCAAATTCAGAATTACTATTCTGACGAACGAAATTATCCGTCAAAAATGGTTATTTTATGTGTTCGATGCCGATCAATGATATAGTGAAAGCATTACAGGTTTGGTAGGATTAAAAATCCAGCTACTGGATAAACTCTTTTGATCAAGATGCTAAGAGCGGGAAAGAAACTTATTTAATGCAAGGGTTTAGAAACGTTAAGGTTTGATTAAATAATGTTGCTAATTAAATCTCAAGAAAGTTCCTATTTTGCACGAAAATTCAGTCTTTAAAGTTAGCCAATTTGCTTTTGCTTTTTTTTATTTTATATTTTTCAAGGATAATTCAACCTCAATGCCAGATACTGATGAATCCAGAAACTCAATTGCTATGACATTAAAGCAATTCTTTAAATCAGTATGCTATATTTCATTTCATGGAATTTAAATTCAGCGGTGAATATTTTGATTCTTAAGTTTAAGTTCTCAAGTATGCTGTGGCACCGAATGTTATAATTCCGCTCATCATAGAAGATCATCATGGATTATTTTCGCTAGGTGTGTTGATTGATCAGTTAAAATTTGAACAATTTTGTAGTTTAGTTTAGCAATAAGTTCCTTTCATGTCTTCTGCTAGTACAGAATTGTACTCCTGATATTGCTGAGTATGATCGCTAATTTATTTACTTACTGATTTATCTGTTTAAATTGAATGCTTGTTGAATGTTAAAAATTTTTCAATGTCTTAGTGTTACTGGTGCCGTTTTTCTACTGATATGATATGATGTCGTCTTTCCTATTGTGCCTTCATCCATTCGATATTTGACTTCCATCAAGTGCTATATAGAAAATCCTGTTTTCGCAAATTATTAAAATAAACAGGTGAACTGATAAAATTCCTCAATTT
The DNA here is from genome assembly GCA_008729115.1 of Dirofilaria repens. Lineage (NCBI taxonomy): Eukaryota > Metazoa > Nematoda > Chromadorea > Rhabditida > Onchocercidae > Dirofilaria > Dirofilaria repens. The sequence continues at coordinate 518,480 of SNRZ01000004.1, read as the reverse complement.
CTCTAGCTTTGAAATTATGCAGAATATTCATAAGACATTATTTGTTTTTAGAGACAAATAAAGACATTTTAGATTGCAGATTAAAAAAATTAACCTTATATTTTGAAGCAAATGCAACCGCTGCGAATCATGGAATTCTATGACAAATTTACAAGTGTCTGTCAGTTTAGGTGCATTGTTCTGAACATAGATAACTCAAGTATAAACTTTTAACAGTTAGAAAAGATTAAAAGCTCTGACTTTAAAGAAGTAAGTAGGATGTTGTTCTGTCGCAAGATTACATTAAATTCATAAAATTTGAATTTTCTTATGCCATAGCATTTAATGAAAAAAATTTAGTCTTCCTAAATCTTTTTAATGAAATATTAAGTAATTTTCTTTTTCAATATTTTATCATATCATGATCATATATGATGATAAATTATCCAGATAAATGTAGTGAATACATTCGTATAGATTATCAAATATTGAATCTTCGCTTCCAGGACTCAAAAAAATTCCAATTATTTAATTAAATAAGACAAAATTTTCTTTCAACCTCTAAAATTATTCTTGGCGTTGAAACTTCATTCGCAAAATAAAACTTATCTTTGTTAACATTAAAATTAAATTTGAAATATCAGGAATTAGGTAAAACTGACTTGAAATCCAAGGAACCATCAACTGATGTGGCTCTTGATTATAGCTTATTTAATGCAAAATTTACAACATAATACGTGACTGAATTACCGAAATATTTTATAAATATATTAGAAATAATCAAGATATTTGTATTATCAAATATCCCAGTATGGTCAATAATCAAGGAATCTTGTAACATATCACTGCAAAAACGGTCGGTTTTCGCTGGGGGCCTTCGTTATTATTTATTCTTTTGCCATGATCGATTATTTGACGAGCGGACGAGTTTTATAAAAGTATTGTCTATCCGCTATATTTTTGCTAAATTTGTATATCACAGTTGCGATGAATAAAATCCGTCACTACAAAACTTCTCTATCCAAGTTTCCGATTCTTCGACATCATAAGATAAACTTTCCACGGCATTGAGCAGGAATTTTTCTGCAGATTTCGGAATATTTTGAAATTTCTATACTTCAAGAACTGTAAGAAAATATGAATCATCACAAACAGTTGCTACATTGCATGAAAGACTGCTCTCATTTGTTGATCAACATATAGTTGTTTCCATATATATGAATGCAGTCAACCATACTTATGTATTTCGTACTTGAACAATTTCCTTCTGCTCCACATAATTCTTAAGACTGTTTCTTCATTCATAAAAATTCATTGTCGCCTATTTTCCAGATTTCTAGACTGAAATATGAAATTTTAATTTTTCGAGCTGCATTAGTTGTCACTTTAGATTCGTTTGCTATGAGTTTCTTCTGCAATATGTAAAAGAGAAGCTTTCTTCTCTGATTAAACTAGGATAAAGTAAGTGGTAAGTGAAAATAGTTGAAACAACAGCAGAGACACACTCGATTGGAAAACAACGCTAAGCAGAAATAAAAACGCTGAATACTCGAAAGGCATTCTGTTGAAACCGAGATAAGCAAACACTGATGACAGCAAGAAGCTTAAATTGCGCCAGTCTCGAGTTTATCCATTTCCTCTACTTCGCTTCCCTGTTGTGATAATATATTAATCGTTTTGCTGGTTTTTTTTCTTTTTTTTTTCGATTGCTGCTTTTTTATTGTTCATGATCGATTCAACATTGTGACTAATTAAATTGCGAATATCTCATGGATTAATTTATGCAGTAAAGAATGACAAGAAAGGCTTATTGAAAAATCTATCGAGTACGTAACTAACTGATTGAAGAAGGAGAAATGAGCGAATAAAAGAATATATATGTTTTATGTCGATCTGTTTGGACTGAATGATATTTTCATAGCAACATTTTCTGATACAATTCTATACTAGGGAATTGAGATAAGAAGAAGAAAATGGATATGACAGTGGTTCAGATTAACCTTTGAAAGTAAGTACTGTTCAGATTGTTGAATAAATATCATGTTGTGAAAGATAATTGTTGATCTCTCTTCATGCATTCGACAGTGACCAATAACAAATGTTTTGTTATAAAAAGGCATCATCCTTAAAAGTGTATTCGCAGAATGCTCCTATAAATTCTTCAGTTGCTGTTATATGAGGACATCTGAAGTGAGTAGTGCACACACACTAGACATCTAACTTCGATGTAGCAGCTGGAATTGTTTTTATGGGTGAGCAGGAAATTGTGAACACTGGTTGTTGCATTCTTTTATTTGTCATTCTCTTACGATTTAACTAATGGATCAATTTGCGCCGGAACATGGATCCAATTTGACTCAACCTCTATCTTGAGCTTGTTAAGGTTTACTGAATAATCTGTATCTTAAGCTTGTTAAGGTTTACTGAATAATCTGTATCTTAAGCTTGTTAAGTTTTAATGAGTATCTTGAGCTTGTTAAGATTTGATGAATAACATTTAATTTATCCATCTGTTTGGAGTGAAGTGAAGTAAACAGTTAGGAGGTATATATACTTCAGACAATATTGACCGTAACGTGATTTACTCAAAAGTTACCGTAAAATTATTAAGTATGGAAAATTTATGTATATTTTCAGATAAAACAATATGCATGAAATATGAATACACAACGCTTTTTGTCTTTGCAGCTTTTCTTACTATTATTCTTATTATTGCTAATAAGTGAATGCGCATCTAAACGAGGTGGTACATTTGCTGGCGGTCGTGGTACATCGGCTAGCCGATCCAGTGGTTTATTCGGTGGTTTGCGTAAAACTGGAGGTGGATCATTTGGTAGTTTATCGGGATCCCGAGCTAGAGGAGCTATATCCAGCCCTGTAAAAATCGCATCTGGTCATCCAGGTGGCTATCCTCATGATAGTAGATGGGCAATTCATGGAGGTGATAGCACTGGTAGAACAGGTCCCAATCGATGGGGCAGCTCTCATAGCACCTCTTGGGGACGACAACCTAGTGGAGGCTTGTAAGTTTAATTTTTTGACGTTGTCCCAAGTGATGCGATCTTTTTGTATTTATAGATATATTTCTATTATATCTTATTCCTTTTTTGATATCAGAATGAACTATTCTTTCATGAAATGAACTTTAGTAAAATAAATTTATTTTTTTTGGAATTTTAAATACAATGGACCACCAAAATTTCATATTTGTAATCTCTGATTTGATTCATCATGTAGATCTGTTTTGAGATTTGTTAAAAATTAAACTGAAGTTATTTCTTAATTTTTGTTTAGGTTTACCAAATCAAACATTGGCTCATTCGTTGCGGGTGCTGCAGCTGGTTACCTCACTTATAAAGCTGGCAAAGCATTGATACGAAGCGCTTATGCCCCAATGATGTCTGTTTTTTATGTTTAAATGTTTGTTCATCATAAATTTCACTTTTAATGAATTAACACTTATCTATTCACTTGGAAACATAGTATAGTAGTATTATTTGATTAATTTGAAACATGTCATTTTAGGTGGAATAATCGTCCATATTATTGGGGTTCCAACTATTATCGCGGTGGTTATGGCACTCATATGTGCCGCATGCCTATAGGTGGAGACGATCCACAACTGGGTAATGTGTATTTCGAAGATGGCAGAAAGCCAAAAGAACTGGTCTGGAGCTGTAATTACGACGAGTATTGCTGTGGCTATGACTGCTGCTGGCGTGGTGCTGCATCATCTTATTGGAATTGCAAGTTCGCTGATATCGTTCTAATTGCTGTCGCCGTCATGCGTTTGATTTGAAGTTTCAAAATCATTAGCATTCACATATCACTTCGCAATTAAGGAAGTTATATATTAGTCTTACGATACAGCTCTCTGCGTCGTGATGCTAAAATGACGACATATTTGATTGATCCTAATACAGAAATCGAATTATACTTATCTTAAATACAGAAATCGAATTGTACTTATCTTAACTTGATAAAGACTTAATTAAGTACCTTAATTTTGATATCAGAGGAAAAAGTCTATAGGCTATCCAAAGTCCAAAATTTCCAATTACATTTAATATCGGGGATTTTTAGAAGCAAAAAAAGAGACAATATTCTGTTGTTAAATCGACTTTCAAAAGCTTCCACAGACGTGGAATAAGCTTGAAACAAAAAAGATTCGGAATTTCCCGAGATACACTGATGCAATGAAAAGGGGAAATGGGACGAAGACTGCTGTAATATAGGAGTTCCAAAAAAAGGAACTGCTCTTATTTCTTTTTCTCGTTTCATTTTCTGTTTGTACTTAACTATCTTGTGCAAATTCAGACTTTATTTTCCTCTCAATCATTTATAAGTATAAATTTGTGAGCATTGCCATGGTGCTTTAAGAATGTTGTAATGATATTGTTTCACACATATTGCGACGCCAAGATTCTATGATATCATAAAACAAATAAAACAAAAATAAAGAATTCAATTTCCTTTTTAATCGAAAATCATTTCCATATATCTTATTTCTTTTTTAGTTAAAATTTTCATCTTTGAAGGCACTACTATTTGCATGTAATTGAGCTCTAATTGCAGTTTGATGCATCAACTGATTATGAAGATATAAATGTGTTTAGAAAAGATGTTTAATTGTATATTTTCAGATTATATTCTGAAGATCGGATACGTATCACATAAATTTTTCATTACACAGAGCCGTAAAAAAAAACGAAAAACTTTTCTGTTGTGGGAGAACGAATTGATGTTTTACACACAATTTGGAAATGTTTATTGGATCGGAAGTTACTAACAGTTAATTGACTACAGGAAGAAATTATTGCACTATTTGGTGATTGATTATGAATCGCTTCTTCCTGACAACAGGAGGAGAGAATCGTTTCCGCTGATTATGAGAGTTCGACTGTAGACCACCATTTACCACTGGAACCTTACTGAACAATGATCAAAAGATTCCCCAATAGCATACTCTCTATATCTCCATCGTGGGACAGAATATAGGCAAAGAGTATTCACATGAATTAGATAAATGATATAAAGGAATAAGACTATCTGGACATACAGAGATGCATACCTGATAAATCAATGCAATAAATCAATGAGGAATAAATCAATGCATACAGAGGGATAAATCAATATATGATAAATCAATGCATAAAATAGATCACATTTAACTATATTGATATGTATAAGCGGAAGCAGACAGTGTATAATGGCAATAAAAAATATTTGCAAGTGATAAAAACTGATAATATTCTGAAAGAAATTAAATTTAATTTTAATATTAACCACATACAAGAAATGTCAATTATGGATCACATAATTCTTTGAGTTCCTCGACAGAGCTCCATGAATTTAGGAAATTCCGATTCAAATGTAACTTAAAAGTTTTGTAGCACTATGGAATTAACTAGTTTGTGATTTTTTAAATTCAAATTTTCGAATATAAGTAGAATTTGAAATAGCATAGTTGCAATAATTAAGTAAAACATAGCATAGTTGCAATAATTAAGTAAAACTTACTTTTTTTATTTTCTTTAAAGTTTTACTTTATTATTTCAACTCTGTGAAAAAACGAAAGTCTAAAAAACAGCTCCATTTCATACGGTCTAACAAAGGTGCTACTTCTTGTAGTCAGTCGCAGAATTGTACTAGGATCATCCACTGCGGAATAGAAGAGGATTCTAAACATCAAAGGCATTTTAAAACATGTACATCGAAAAAAGTAAAGTCAGTGATGGACCATATCGGGCATTATTTGGTCTCCCTTTTCCTTTGTGTTATGATATCGTCATTAAAATTGTCTTATTGATATCATTGAAGTTGAATTATTGATATTGTAATCGTGCGTTCGTTGATGTATTATCAAATCAATCGTAATATTGAAAGGCTGAAAGAATCCTCAACATTTGCTACAATTAAGGAAGATCGGCGAAAAGCAAAGTCATTGTTTTGAGGATAAGAAGAAAGTTTTTTAAGTGCTGTGCAATTATTTCTTATATTTGATTTTCCTCGTTTTTGAATTCCTTTTAACAATGAATTTTAAAAAGATAAATGAATATCAGATGTCTATTTCACAAGTTACATTTGCATCCATAAAGACTGAATTCTATTAAAGTCCTCTGGATTGGTCTTGAGCACTTTCTAACAAATTAGCATTAAAATTCCATGTCCTGCATTTACATACGTCAAAGTCGACGCAATTTCTGACAGTAAAACTAGACTCAGCTTATTTTCTATTACCAGCTTTTCTATTTTTACTAATTTCACATCAGAAACCTAACCTAAATTCCCTAATTTTCATACAAATGCATATGTCCAGATATTTCGAAATACATGCTTTATTAAATCAAAAAATTTCAGTCCTGCCTCATAATCAAAAGCAGCATGTGACTCTATCTTTTTCCCATATCAAGATTAAATGAAGATTTAATTTCCAAAAAAAACTCACTTAACACACTACCTCATAAAAATCTATTGACGATTACTTTTTTTAAGTCTTCGACTCTCCATTTTACATTAAAACAATCGAAACAGAATCTCAATTTCCATTTGGCTACGTGTGACTGAGTGCAAATTATATCAAAAATTGAAAACCTTAAGCAAGAATATTTCTTGTAGAAAGTAACTTAAACGATTCAATATTTTCTTCACTACAAAATGTGTTAGTCTCTAGATTTAATGATATAGTCTATGGTCTTTATTTATGAAATGTTCTATAATGATGCATATAGCTCACTGATCAACTTGTCCGGATGGTGTTCTTAATTTAAATCTCAAATTTTCGAAAAACTGGGATTTTGAAAATCCTTAATCGTTAGAATTTCCTCATTAATAACTTCATTAACAGTAAGAAAAAATTCATTATTTCTTTTGTAAAATTTTAAAGAAAAAATTGATAAATGATGATATAAATAAACACACTAAATAGAAATGTGGACAGAATATCTGTAATGCAGAGGAAAAAGCATTACTTGAACTTTCATCCTTTACATCAATAATGCACAATTTAAAATATATTTAAAAATCGGTGAAATTATAATGAGATTATTCATCAAGTGGAGATTTTTCAGGTGGTGGTCCACAAGGCGCAATCATTTGATTTAACAGATTAAATCGAATCCTAGCTCGTGATTCGTTTTCGCATACTGCTATCAAACTCAAATGGTCTGGGTGACCTGAAATTACCCTTCTTGTATGAACTTATTTTTTTTTTGCTGAATATTATCATATTTGCAAAAACACAAATAAATCATTGAAAATATAATATTAACAAATAATTAATCATTCAGATGCAAGAAAATTTGAATTATTTCAAATTTTTTTTTTGCTGAATATTATCATATTTGCAAAAACACAAATAAATCATTGAAAATATAATATTAACAAATAATTAATCATTCAGATGCAAGAAAATTTGAATTATTTCAAATTTATTGAATCCTTCAGCAGCAACTTACCGATCATCGATGCATATGTATCACGGTGTTGATTGACAAGCCATTCCCATCTTGTTGTATCGGCATGTCCTGTACCCGTGTATTTTGATTGCAGATGATCAAGCTGTGAAAGTACGTGAAATCGTTCTGTTGGTGCTGCCATCGATGACGCCAAAAGAAGATGAATCTGAAAGAAATTCACATAAGACATTCAGAGATTTAGCAATAAACATTGTTCAGTAGCATTTCTGATAACAGAAAAATGTAATGTCTCTTGACAACTCATCCGACGACAGATACAATAGTCATTAACATTTCACCAGTAAAGTTTCCCAATTTTTCATAAAACAAAAAAAATTTCCTTCAAAAATGAATTCTTCTTATCTTCCTCTTATTAAAGAGACAAGAATTTGTGACAACCTTCGTACATAAGTTTAATAAAATTTAAGTGATCTGAAAATATAAAAATCGAACAAACTGTTCGTCAAGAATACGTACTACAATGATGACTATACAGACAGATAAAGTACAGATGTCCACGTAAAAGGAAAAAGTTAAATCAGCTTTTAAAGTTGGTAAATAGAAATTTATTTCATTGTACCAATATTGGACACAAAAACATATAATATCGAATAAAAAATGTTACTTTCCAACCAAAAATCATCAGCACAATACGTTCTCAGTGCATTAGAATCACAGAAAATTTTGATGCAACGAAAGACCACACATGCAACGAAAGAAATTACAAAAATCAATATTTATAACAGAGATTCGTAAAAATTATGCAATATTAACACCATATTTTGTAAATAATATTAATTTTTAGATCACAGTGAATTTTGCATAGATATACTTACAACCCAATAGAAATTTCTTATATATTTAGATTTAACAAAATTTGCAGGAAATATTAGAAGTGACGACTATATGCTGTAAAGACTGCATCCATGATATTTCAAAAGATCTTTGTAAATAACTTTTTTCTGTCCCATTAGTGAGTAGTAAAAAACAAGATTATTTTGTGTTAAAACATCTTTATTTAATGCTTAGAACTTTCTTATTTTTCAAAGAAATAATCAATACAATTGTATCTAAAAAATTAGAAATATTATTCGCATAGCACTATTAGAATTACAGTAATGAATCTATTTTAACGATACAATGAAAATAAATATTAGCAATAACTATCAAACTAAATTAATTTAATTTCCTTACCTATACATTGTTTACAGCAAGTAATTGTAATATTTGATGTATGTGAAACTGGATTATAAATTTTCTCATTACACGGTGAACGTTCAAAAAATATCGACAAATCAGTTTTTAGAACAGTATGAGCTTCATCTATCAATGTTTCCAAAACTGGAGATTTGGGCTTTATATGGATCTGATCTTGGTTTATCACAAGAAATTTATTAAGCAATGTTTGCAACTGTCTGCAATGAGCAAGTAGACGACATCGCTGGCTACGTATTTCATCTGCTCGAATACTCATTGCCAGAAATTTACAACGCCACATATCTGCTGATATAGCCAAATCTTCGGTTCTATCATGATCATGTGATATCTGAAAACAGAAATACTTCTTTAGGAAGCTAAGCATATTCCGCTGTCTTAACCATCATACTCTATAAATATTCTGAACTTTGGAAGGATTACGAAATTTGATGAGTTAAAAATTAACCAAATTAGTTAAGGAAGTTAAAGATGTCTACAGAATTAATTCGTGGTATCCAAATTCCATTTTAAAATCACTGATTCATATTGCAACCATAAAAACGAAACAACACTAGAAGTTGAGCATAGATTTCAATTAGCTGGAAAAAGTTCCAAATATAAATCTGAACAGTTGCAACCTGTGCTTCAAATTTCATCATCATATCAGCAAGGCGAATTTTATCTTCGCTAAGCGACTTCACATAACACGTTAGATCATCGCCCATCGTAGCAACAAGCAGACGTTTTAATTCTTCCGTCAACTGTCTTTCTAACTAAAAAAAGAATAAAAATCCAAAAATTTTGACGGAAATAATTTCGAGTAAGCTATAAGAAATCCGCTTACGACTTTATATACAGGTTCCTCTACCACACTTATCGCTGTCTTTGTATCAATCAATAAAAAAGAAGCTTTTTTTTATTTTAAAATTTCCAATTTGAAAAATGATAGAATTCAAATTATCAAATATCAAACCTGGAGATCTCTTTTTAATCTTTCAAGTTCCTCTGCATTATCAGCATTCTCTTTTTTCCTAATTTCAGTGCTCTCACCTACTGATGGCGAAGATTCTTTTCCGTCACCAACTGGACGAATTCTTGATAAATCACAGATTTTCATCCCTCTTGAATCTATTGAAAACAAAATAAATCAAGAAAAAATGTCAATCCTTCTGTTATATATGACTTTATCCATACCTATCTTGACCAATTTTTACTGAAAAGTATTTTTTAGTTCGAAATACATGATATAAAAATTGAAACTTAAAAATCTCCGACTTATCAGTTTCACACTGCGATATTTAATTTATTTTATATAAATCATAACTGAAGCGTGTATACGAAATATATATGAATAATTCTGCGTTTTCGACTGAAGTAACAAATAAGGAAAAAAATTTCCGAAAGAGGCAGCTTTCAAAACTCTTATATTTTCATAAAACTAAAATCACTAGAAAAAATTACCGCTTTCTGAGAAATGACCTTCATTAACTTCTAACTTAGCTTTATTTTTCGACACAATGAAATTCGATTTTACAAACTGGTACTTGATTAAAGGTGGTAAAACATCTCGATGACTTCCTTTTCCATAGGTTGATGTTGCAGCCTGAAAATACAGTAAATTTGTCGAGTGTTCCCTGAGATAGAAATCAGAGTTTAACAAAACCTGCAAACACTGCATAAATCACATTACGGTAGGATTTTAGATATTTAAATAGTGCAAGTGAACATTTACTTTAAGGATATAAATTTGTTAGAAAGAATGCATTATTAAATATAAGATGAGACTTAATACTCAAATTATATTACTTAAACGGTGACCAAATTGGAAGTAAGAAAAACAAATAAACTTATTTTCATTAACTATCATTCTCTATCGATCATATATGATTAAAATTACAATCTTCAAAAATAATAAAACTTAGTGAAAGTAAAGTAGCCACTGTTATCTCGGAATTTTCTGAAAAAAAATGATATCTCGAAAATGATAAATCAAAATTTGTCCACTTCAATTTTGTTTAAAAAGATTACTCTTTTAGAACTACGACTACAACACTACTCCAGCTAATATGCAGAGAAAAAGACTAACTTTCAATTAATAAAACCATATCCATTTGTTAAATAAAACCATATCCAATTACAGTGGCTGATTATTAGAAATTATTGTCTCTGTCCATATTTGGATAAACATAAGTCTTCGCTGCGAAATATTCTGGATAAAAATTGAAAAACTCATTCTCACAGTAGATGACTTAATCCCTCCTGACTAAAATTTCATAGGCAGCATGATTTTAGGCGAAACCTAGTTAAGGGTGAGACTGACCTCAAAATTTGATCAGTTGTGTTTATTTTTCATCTCTATAGCATGGTGACAAGACATGTGGCCACATAAAATATTATTACAATAAAATGATTCTTTAGAATCAACATTAAAAAACAGAAATCATATAATGATATGATGCTGACTTTTTATTCGCAACTTATGAACATTTAAGTTAAATTTAACTTGACGTTTTCATCGGTTTAATAAAGTAGCTTCATCAAAATTTTAATTGTACCTTGTAAGGTTCCCATGGAACAATTCTTGGCATACTACGTTCTTTTATGTGCACCCTCTCTCCCATTAACGATTATTACCTTTGCAGCAATTAAACTGGAAAAGTTAAAATAAACTCTGTAAACCATAAATATACAACTCTGCAGAGTAAATTGTGTCAACGATGTTTCATGCTCCCCAAATGTAGCTCCAGTATTTCATATCACTTAATACAACTCGATCAACAATAATAAATTAATTCTGACTAGCCTGTCATTCCAATTCCGTATACTTTAATAAAACTTTCTTAACATGACATCTTACCAAATTAACATCTTTACTATTTTGCTGACTTGCAAGTTCCTTAGAAACTTAGAAATATCTCATTTTAGATCAATAACGTCTAGAATTTCTTTAAATAAAGATATTTTCAAATTTAAATTGGAACAGAAGTAAAATAGTCGAAAAAAACCCAAATTTATTGAGTTCTACTAATATTTTTATTATTATTTGTCAGTGGGTAAAAATCCGTAAAATAATATTTTGCACATCAATACAAAACAAAAAAAAAACAAAATTCTCAGCAACAACTCAAACGTACAATAAATCAGTATTTTAGACAGATACTAATAAGCGAACAAACAATATTGATTTTAAACGGATATTAATAAGTGAATAAACAAATCACTTGCATCAGAAAACTCTTGAAATCACAGGAAATACAAACATCCCTAAATCATAAATCATTAACAAAAAAGATGAACGCCTAACTAGAAACACAAACTTATCCGTTTTTAGCAGTAACAATATTTTTCGGTCACGGAAGATGATTTCCACCTGTAATATTTGATAAAGTGAATTAGAGCTGTAACGATAGTAATGGACCGATCGCTCTATGCGAGTTTAGTTCTTACTCGACTATCTTCACATTAACAATCTTCTTGCAAAAAGACAATTTGAATGATAAAATTATTCACATGTAATGGTCGAAACATTAAAATCAGCATATCAAAATGAAAAACATGACAAAATGAGAAGTGATTTTAAATTTATAGTATAATATGAGTTCCGTATACAACTAAATAAGATTTGTTCCTTGGTTAAATAATTTTAGCATGAAAAATGCACACTACAGTATTTGTAATATGAAGAAATTATAAGATTTACAAAACGAAAAAAATTCTAAATTTTTGATAAAATTCTAGCAAATTTGTATTTGAACTCAATTTCGGAAGAGTTCTTCAGTGAACTAGGAATATAGAGTATGTACAAGAATAGGATACCATTCGTGCCATAAATCTGATTCTTTATGGAAGAACCACACTTTTATTGCAGAACTGATTAGATTCCCTGATTATAATAACTTTCTCAACTTTCACTATAATAATCTATTCAAATATGATTCTATTAAAAATAAAATCTCCAAACTTTCGTCTCACGTAATATTTTTTACTCAACTTTTATCTAAAGTTTCAACTTTCCTGTGACGACATTCTTAATGTATTTAATACAATTTCAAAAATTTCAAGAGTATAACACATTTGAGATCATCACATAATCTGATCCACACTGCCAAACTGCCATATAAGATCAAAACTAGGACTTTAAACTATTAAATACATGATAACGCAAAATTTCACAAGAAATCTCCATAAAATTAAAGATTACCATTAATCACTTTCTTTCATTATGAAAGCTGTTTGTAGATATTTCGTCCAAGGTTTCATTACTCGAAGCCAGTCATTTAAACCAAAATAAAGCAACCGATTTTCAGCAGTTTCGCGTCCCTGAAATTAAATTTTGGTCATAAAAGTTCAAAATATTTTTTAAAAAGAAATAATAAATAAAATTATACAACGAAAGAGTCTTGTAATTCAATTTATAGAGAAATTATTGAACTCAGATTTGAATTCATGTATTACCTGTTCGAGTTTTAGCCTTACAAACTCTCGGAATCTGTAGATTTCTTCAGTCAGATTTGCTATTTGTAGAAGTATGGAGCATTTTGTACTTTTTGCAAATGATGTTATCAGACGTCCAAAAAGTAAAAGACGTAATAGTGTAGTCTTTATAAGTATAAAATCCGATAGCGACTGTAGTTCTGTTGTGTCGGCAAATATTTCATTTCTTTCTTTAAACGAAGTTAAATCCTATAAACAATTTCCCAAGGATTTCTAATAAATAATTAATGAACAAACGTCAAAATCAGACCATAATATTTACTGAGAAAAGAACAAATAAAGAAAAAAGAAAGAATAATTTGTACCCAAAAATCTAAAAAAAATTGAAATTGATCAAAAACCTTTTCTTCACTTTCAAAATGATTTGATATTATTCGAATACAATCATTTAGCGCTGGAAACACTAGAGTTTCCTTATTAGGAACCAAATGATTCGTAGCCAAACTAAACAATGCATAACACGTCATTATTGCCGATGAAAGTTTAGGGTCCAACTGAAATGAAAAATTGAAGACAAAATTGTTTAACAACTTAAATGCAAAAACTGGACAGGCATATTAAAAGAAAATCTCAAGTAATTGGAAATAACTGAATTTCTATAGCAATATTAATCAAAGACAAAAAACTGAATGTTAAAATGGCTACAGAACTACGATTAATTTAAATTCAAACTGATACCTCCATGGATTCCAATTCCAAACCACTTACGTCCATTACAATCGTATTGATAGATTCAGCAAACCAATCACGGAAACTATTAGCATTAATTTTTTCGAGGCATGTAGCACTATATGCATTTCTGCTGAGAAGACGTGACATGATAACTTTATTGAATATTGTAAAAAGTTCATCCTAAAAATAGCAGGATAATAATTGATTCCAAGTTTTGAACAATTTACAAACAATGGTGAAAACAAGTTTGTTTTATAAACTTCTCTTATAATATTAATATCTACTTGGTATTCTACCAATAAGGTGGAAAAATACCAGAAAATTGACAAGTTTCATTTATGTTTCCACAAATAAAACAATTATGAAACCATCCGTTCAAATTTCTACGGATTATTTTCTATTTTATTGGAATGATTCTAGATTTTCGAGAATCAATGGAAATGTTGACATGAAATATATCGAAAATTTTTATGGATAAAATAATATCTAAAAAAAATTTTTATTTAAATAAAACTTACTCTTGCAGCAAGATGTACGGACATAACGCGACGTATGGGTTCAAACTGTTCATTTTCTTCAAGTAATAGTTTGTCAATAATTTCAGGAACAATTGCAATCGAATAACATATCATCGGTACAACTCTGTCAGATGAATCCCGTTTTATTAAATATTGCAATAAGTTTGCTACCGATCTCAATATCTCATTATTTGAACCATCCTAAACGAAAATTAGATATTATCTCAATGATTCATTTATTCCACTTATTTATAAAAAGATCCAAAAAGAGTTTACTAAACGATCGTTCATTAATTCAAAATATTCTCCTGGTATAAAAAGCTGGACATTCCCACACAGTATTTTAATGTAAGAATATTGCATTACTTAATATTTCGATAAAAATTTTCAAAAAAATCTCACAATCGGAAATATTTACAATATGCAAAACAAATGCATGATTCTGTGTAAAAACCTTTATTTCTCAACTAGAATTAGACTAAAATTACCAAAAAATAATGCTGACATAAATGTTAAATAGTTTTGAAATAATTTATAGATAAAAATATCAAATTTGTATTTTCCTAAAATTCATACTTGTAATAGTATTCGAGTACATAAGAGAATACATCGAATATTAAGACCGTGCTGCGCAACAGAGACAGGATGCGTTTTCAATATTGATATTATCATCTTTCTGAAAAAAGCAATAATCTTAAAAAGCTATCAGACGATAACAATCCATGACGATAGTCTGCTACAATAATAATTATCCAAAATCATCAAAGGAATGTAATGTGCTCTCCGCGAATTTACATGATCTTATGTTTAATTTCCGATAGACTAACCGAAGAAAAAATGAAATAACATCTTTCCAGTGTTCTTCACCACTCAACTGATGCAATACTTCAATGAAATTTCGCTCTTTTGAAGACGCTACTTGATGAAGTTCTAGAACTTTACCAACTGCACACCGGTCTTTCTGTTTATCCGACCAATAACGAACTGCAAGCACTACACTGTGCCACATGTTGCCAACATCAAGTTTGCATACAAACTGGAAAGAAAATCCTCCAAATGCAACCAAATTTCAATAAAATTTAGAAAATGATAGGAAAACATCATTTTAACTATTAAACTGCTGCATAATATTTGCATTTGCATTTTTAGTTAATAGTTCAAATATGGGACTTTCAAATCTTTCCAACGATGATTTGAAACGGTTTTCCGTAAAAAAAAGCTACCTTAACACAGCATTCAGCTAATTTTTCGCACGACATTACTGAAATAGCTGGAATCTGGAATTTCTGGACTATTTCGAGTAACTTATCATTATAGTTACTTTCTGAGAGTGCCTGATCAAATAAACACATCACAGCAGCTTCATCATTCCCAAGTATAATTTTTGTTGAGGGTGAACTTATCCGTATTGTACTATATTGAATTTCAGGCAGTCCTACATTCTGCAAATAAGAAAGTAAATAGCATAATATCGTATATTATGATCTAAAGACAAATAAACATCAACAGAATGTATTTGCAATATGACAAATTTAAACTTATCGTCAAGTATTTTCACTTGATAATTTGTCGATGTTTTCATTTGATAAAAAATATTTAAGCATTTCTTCATTATACTTGAAAACAATTACTTTGGCCTTCTCCAATCCATTTCTTTCAACAGGAAGCAATATTGCTGTTCTTTTCCGTTGCATAGTGTTTGGTTTCCGTTCTACTTTCTCCAACTTTGATAATGTAAAAAATATTTGTTTGTCTACGAGCCAAAGAATAAATTTATAAGTAATGACTCTACATAAAAAATATTAAATTGTAATCAGTAATCTTATAAGGTTTCTACAGATCAGCGAACAAAAATTAGGATATGATCAATTCAGATATTACTAATTCAAATCAATAGGAGTTGAGAGGGTTAAATTGTGATTTGAAGTGCATAAAGCAAGTTTTCAACAAAATCATAAGAAAATTCTAAAGAAGTAGGATGGAATTATATCATCTAATAATTAAAGAAATAATTAAACTACTTATTATAAGTTTATGTACCTTAACTCGCCCAAGTTTTTTCATGCATGAAGTCTGTATCGCGAGCCGTTTCTGCATCTTTTTATACATTTCTGATTTTATTATACTGGTCGATTTCTCAAAAAAAGTGAGATCATTTTTAAAATGGAAGAATTAATACACTTTGATCCTTTGACACATAAATTTATAGAAATAATTTCGAATAAATGCTTCATCAGCAGCTTAAAAATCTACGTAATTCACATGTATTTTTAAATATGTCTATGAAAAAATGGAAATAAATCGAACCCTAGTCGCTCCCGTTGCTGCTTTAACTTCATCTGATCCATTGCAATCATTCAAAACACAACTTTCATCTAAAAAAATACATAATTTTTAGCTCTTATGACACTATTTCCAAATTTTCGTAGCAGAGAATAGAAAACAGTCAAAATCAAGTACCTGGTGCATTTTCCATATTATGCGATGAAATTCCAACATCATTTGTAACAATTTCTAATCGGTTATCGAGGTCATCTAATTCTATTCCTATAACAATGAAAGTCAATTACTTTCTTCTGAAAGCACGAAACAGATACAACTGGCCTCTTATATATACTAATTTGCAAGTTCCAATTTGGAGGCAAAGCAATGAGAATCAAAAAATAAAAATCTGGCATAGCACATAAATATATTCGCAAGATGAAATAAAAAATAAATCCATTTTTTATGGAGCCATGCACAAAAAAATTTAGCAAACTGTAAGAGAATAACGAAGAAATAATAAAAAAGCATACGAAAATGACTTCAACTGACCAAGTAATTTGATATTCGATGACACAGATTTGCTTATACTCGCACTGTGTTCATCCTAAAATTGTAATTTAATCAGAAAAATTGAAAATAAAATTAGACATTCAATTCCAAAATGCCACTACGTTTTTTGTTCGGTGGATGATTTCCATTACATCTGAAATTTTCTAACAAGAAATAATTACAAATCATAGCATACCAAAGATTGTTTTCCATGATGATTTTCAGTCGTTTTTAATTCCTGAGAAAGTACCGCAGTTTGATCAGCATCTTTCCGTTTATCTTCCGTTTTTCTAATTCCTTCCTCAGTTAGTTTTTGCTTTCTTGCCTCTTTTACCATTTGTCTATTACTTCGTATTACAGCTGATTTTTTAGGTTCCCTGATTTGAACATTTTTTGGTAAAGATTTAACAATTTCAGCATTTTTTAACTTATTTCTCAGTACTATTTCTCGCTGCATCAATGATGCTATTAATTCAGTATTATTTTGTTTTTCGTTTGCAATCACGCTTCCTGATTTTGTAGCGCTTGGAACTCCATATTTTTTCGAATTCTCTCTATCATCTTTTGACCTCTTCTTATCTAATTTCTTCGATGAAACTGCGAAATCCAAAGTTTCTTTTTCTGATACCTTAGGCTTTATAATATTATTATTTGAAATTGGATTTCCAGGAATTTTGTCTGATTTTGTAAGTACATTTCCCTGCTGTGTTAATACAAAAGAAATTATATTCTGAACGCTACTGAGTTCCTTAGAATCAATTGTCAATTGTTGGTCATCTTCCGAAGAATCAACTCGTATTTGTTTTTTTCTCATTGAATGTTGCAATGACTGTTCTTGTAAAACGGGATTACCAAAATATTTTTTGAATTTTCGTTCCTTTTTGATATCTCCTACTCCAGTGCTCTTATCTATCATCATTTCTAGAACTCTTTTCACTTTATCTTCTGGTATTCTTACAAGATCATCTTTGTTTTCCAAGCACTTTTTTTTACTAAACATTGCTCTTCCTGAAATCATCTTCGTGTTTCCTGGCTGCTGTATTGTGGAACTCTGATTTTCTCTTAATTCGCCTTCTTTAGTATCAGTAGATGTTGCGATAATTATTTTTGGCAACTTGGGAGAGTTAATCCTAATTCCTAAACTTTCATCATCATTTTGAGGGTTAGATCCACTACGTTTTCTGCGTGACTTAAACGTCCCAATACATTTCGAATCAATAGTAATAGAACTTGGCATTTGTCTAACTATCGGTACATGTTTTTCCACAGAAAATATTTTCTTAATTTCATCTGAGACTTTGAGATTCTGCACAAATTCACTGCTCTGCAAAAAATGAAATGGATTAATGATTCCGTAAGAAAATATTTATCTCCACAAAAATTAAAATCAAAACTTCCAGCTGTAAATTTACTTAATCACTTTAATAATAAAATGCTTGAACAATAAATGAATTGAAATTATAAATATATTACTTTATCCTGCAAATATGGATTTCGCTGTCCGTGAATTATTCGTGGCATAGTTTCCTTCGATAATTGAACAGAGGATGATACATTTTTACTTGTTTTCTGAAAAATTATTTTATAAGCTTGTAAAAAATATATTTTATAAACAAAATTATGTCATTTTTCTCTTTTTCATGTCGTGACAAGTTCCACTATTTATGAAACAAGTAACATAAAACCTACGGACTGTTCATCATGAATGACTGCATGAATGACAGTTTCTGTAGCTGAAGTAGATACAAAACACAGCGAACCAGAATCTTCGAATGTTCCAGATACCGTACTAACTGTCATAGAGGAACTTGTAGAATTTTCTAGAATAAGAGGTTGTGATAAAAATTCAGTCAAAAAGCTGGTTTCTTCTGCTGCTAATACTGCATCAGCTTCACTGCCTATTTCGAATCCTGTCTTATTTTTCGCAATTCTGCAATCTTCTGTTGCGCTTATTGATGTTCGTCTGCTTGATATAATAGGAGAGTGCGGTCCAAAGAGATTATCCAAATAATCATTTGAACCGTGTTGCTTCGATAACTATAAGTTTTTTTCACTTAAAAAGGAAAAAATGAAAAGCGAAGTCCTTCACTGAATAAGTAAGCAATTTCATTATTGTATATAAAAAAATTACATTAAAAGATTCTCTACTATAAAATACACACAAAAATTATACCTCAGAAATTCCAGTATCTAAAAATGTTGGTCTGCTTAAATTAGGAAGCAAAGGATCTACATGCGCAAAACTAAGCCATGTGGGAAAGCCGTTCACTCTCACATAGTTGTTTTTCTTCATTGTTTCGATCCACAGTCTGAAATTATCCATATACCGATGTATAATATTATCAATGCTATGTTGGCAGCGCCCAGTTATCATTGCAATGCTCTTTAGATCCAATAAAGTTGTAATCAAACTTTCTAAAAACAATTTCAAGAATTTCGTTCGTTACAGAGAATTTTAATTCAAAAAAAAGAAAAACAGAGAAGTTGGAATTGACCTCCACTTCTGAAGTATTTTTGATCTTTTTTTTAACAGATTTCGAGTATATGGTACTCCGAGAATATTCCCCTGCAATCCACCTTTTTCAATCAACTTCTTACTTTTTCAAAAGTAATTATTTTGAAGAACACTGACTTTTAGGTAATCAGAAATAATGAATGCCAAATCACAAATTTCAGAAGTCGATTCAAAAAAATTGGATAAAGAAGTCATATATACGCTACTTTTTTCAATGAGGGAGCTGAAGTGCTCGGAGTATATATGTTCACATCATCTTCAATCATAACTGAAATAATTATTATTGTTGCAAAAAAACAAATTTTGCGAAACATACAAATGAAAAAAAAATGGAACTTGACGAAAGTAAACTTAATTTTATTTGGCATAAAATATTCAGTGAATATAAATTTGGTAAATTGTTCAAAAATACTCCAGCTGAAATAACTTGTGTGCAAATAATGTAAAAAAAGCTTAAGAATTTCATCAGATTTTCTGAAATTACCTTTTTTCTCTTCCATATCTGCACATAATGGTTCTTTTTTTTCCTTTTCAATCAATTCCAATTGCTTTTCACATGTCTTCGTCTTTTTCATATGTAAATTACTAAAACACTACACCATGATGTAATTTTAATGAAAATGGATAATACAATGTTCCTTATAGAAATAAGATTAAATCAGTCCTGAGGAAATTATAATGAAATAACATTGTGAGAATCAATGATAAGACCACTGAAGTGACATATCAATTCTAGAAAAAGTCATTTGGTATTTCACATTAATGTAATGAAAATCCCAATTACTAAAAAAAAATAAAGTCAAGTGATAATTTTATTTTCCAAATAAAGTGACGTGTTAAAGGATAAACTGAAAGTTCAGTAACAGATTATTTGTAATAATATTCTTCAACTATAAAATCGTTATGTTAGAAATCGTTATGGGAGAATAAACTTGGGCAATGATTATGAAATGCACAATATTACGTATCTAAATCTTGTATGCAATAAATTTTGCTTCCATTCCCAATCTCTTCAATTATCAATCAGAAGCTATTTTAGAATTGATTTCCGAATATAACATAGATTCTAATCATAAAATTAATGATTAATGAGACTAAAATACTCTAAAAAAAAACTCCCAATGAAGAAGTAAATATCATTACAAAGAATATACTTACGAACTGAACTGGGTACTTGGGATAGAAACATTCAGAACTTCTACACTTTCCAATTGTTTCTTCAAAAAATTTACTGAAAAAAATTTTTGTATTAATTTTAAATATATAAAAACAATCATCAGGCCATAGTCACATAAAATATAACTACAACTTGCGGTTTCCAAAACATGGAAAATGTTCTAATCAAAATCAGCCATCCACTCTAAGTATACTAGCGAGAATTCAACGAAAAGAAATATGAAAGCTCTGAAAGACGTCAAATTAATCAACGATATCTAGTGTGCATTCTCATGTTACTAACAAAAAAATCAATTACGCTCCAACATTATAAATCATGCGAACTTCGGAATAAAGATTATATACATAGTGACTTTCTGGAAAATCTATATATGTATAACCTTCATCAGCAGCCTTAGTATTTAACATTTCTTTCACTGAGTTTGTCAAATGATCATCATTTTTTCCAGTATTCCTAATTTCTTTTTTAGAATATACTGATTTTTTCGGCGATTTCAAATGAGATGGACTACCAATCTTCAACAGTAAATCTTCCACGCCTTTTGCTAATTCATCTAGAAAAAATAATTTAAATGAAAATATATTTTTAAAATATGTTGCAGTAGTAAAATAAGTCAACTGACGAATGATAAAGTATCAAATCCTTCCTAGCATTTATCGCATTCGATGATGCAAACTTTATTATGGTCTATATTCCAAACTCTGTGATATTTAGAGTATACCATATATTGTAATCAGATCTTTTGGATTTAAGATTTCCACCAAAACTAAAATTTTTCTGATTTACTGAAATTTCCCTAATGAAAAACTCATACCATCATCACTACTTTCTTCAATCGTCTTCGTACTTGATTCACTTAAATTCGTTGTTCTTCGTGTCTTTCTAAGTAAATATTCACGTAAATTATCGCTATTTTTATAACGAGCAAGACGTTTTTGTAATGATTTCGTCATTAAACCGTTATTTTCAACAATTTCACCTGAAATTAAAATGCTCGGTAATATTTCTAATCTTTTTTCTAACTACTATTCAAGTGATCAACCCCGCAGTATTTCTAAATTATTTTAGAAATTTCTAGCTAATATATTCTTAACAATTCAAAACAGTTATATAAATTTCGATCATTATAGATCCATCCGTGAATAAATTCAAAGTATCAAAACTATATTATAATGAACGATCAAGCAAATTTCATTGTTCAGAAAAAAATTTTGGAAATTCTCTAAAACTAAAATGTAGGAGATTTTATTAAATATGCATGATTTAACTTCCCATAACACTATATGAAACAATGATCAATAAAAATATAGAATTTTACCAAATTCAAGAAGAAGTCGAAGCATTGCTGGAGAGTGATATTTGAACGGTTCCAATTTCTCATTAACTAACTGCAGCTGAATATATTTTTTTTCCAGATGCTTCATTGAATCATTTATTTTCTACAAAAAATAAAACTATTTAAAATAAACAAAATTTTAGGACTTTTAAATTGATTTCTATAAGTTTCATTTAATTGATGTTTGCTTTACAAATTACCCTACAAATCATTATTAATTTAGAAAAATTTTAAAAACATTCGAATAAGAAATAACGGTATCTCAGATTATGCATACATTTCTTAATGGACCGTAATCAAAATGTTTCATATATTACAGTGAAAAGCTTTAAAGAATTCCACAGATATTCCGAAATCGCCATAATGACATTATCGGACAGTGAATAAAGTAAAATTTTCATGGTTTGTTTCTCCGAGACAAGAAGATAATAAAGTTTTTTTTCTTCAATTCATATTCATTTAGAACAGAAACATTGAGAAAAAACCAAGTAAGAAAAATCCAAAAATTTTTTGCTAGATTTCAATTTTCTAAAATTACTAGCTAAAAAAATCTACCGCAGCAGCTTCCACACTTTTCAAATATTTTGCAAGCAATTCTTGACGAGCTTTCTTTTCAGCCACGAGATTTTCCATGGCGATTTTGCAGGTTTCATGGTAATTCACTGATTCATCGATTAGACGCTGAAATTTATCCAAAATATTTACGCTTTGATACACGACAAATATTTCATACGCCATTACTGAAGTGATAATTTTCTGAAATTATCTCATTTCGATCAGTCGGATTTAGAAGATATGTCGCAAATCTCTAGACTTCGAAAACAAAAAGATATAGATAAGTTAAAACCTGATTCCTCCTCGCTGTAGCAACTATCTCGTCATACTGTCTTTTTAGACTGTCATAACTGATCTGAAATTTATATATTCTTAAAATCAAGATTTAAATAATAGAAAACTTGCAGAAATATTTAAATTTATGACTTGCAAAATAACGAGATTACAATAAAAAGAAATTAGATGTGTACTCGCAAATTCTCATATTCTGCATACAATGATGTGTGTTCTGCTTCCAACTTTTCTAGCTTTGAACGCCTTTCATCAATATATTTAGCCTGCTCTTCATTTATTTTGGATATCTGTTCTGTTTTCTAAAAAAACTTATAAAAGCTTTAAATAGAAATTCAGAGTCAATAAAGAATGGAGAATTTGTAAAAAAAGATAAATTCGGAAGTCAGTTATAAAGAATTAAATTTTATAAAGAACTGTTATGAAGAATTAAAATTTTACTTCCTAATAACTTCTTATTATCTCTATGTTGCTTATATTTACAACATTTTACTAAAGTAAACAAGAAATACTAACTTTCAGTTCTTTCTGAAGATTTTTAAACTGCCCACTTAAGGAAGCTAGAGCTTCCTCAGCAATAACGGTATTCAATCTCATCGCCGCACATTTCGGACAATCTTCTTGTAATTCTTCCGTGCTACTCCGATTACGTAATTGACTAGAACCTGTCTCACTCAGACAACTTTCCGAAAGCTGAAACGATTCCTCAATAATTTGCATATTTTGGAAAACGAACCAATTATCATCTCTAATTATTTTTATCCATGTATAAAACTTTCCTGCTTATCTTTGAAATTAGCAACAACTGTTCATTATCTTTTTTTTTCTTCTCTAATCCAAACAGAAAAAACTCCATATGATCAATAAATTAATTCAGAACCAAATAAATTTAATTAATCAACTTAGATAAGTGAATATAATTTTTTAGAGAACTCACCCCAGAAAAAACTGAACGAGTTGATGTTGATGAAGTCATTTATTACATTCTGAGAAACTTCAAATTGCAACAATTAGTGCATTAACACGCAAAAAAAAAAAACTTCCACTGCATATATACCAAAAATTTGAACTAAAATTAAAACAAATTAAAAAAAATTTTACCAAGCTAACTTAAAAGAAACCCACAAATTACCATAAATATAACTTATTCTTCTAAAACATTTTGAAGATCAAATTTTTTAAGAATTATCAAAACGATCTTATTAAATTTCATTGAATGAGAGCATTATCCAGAATGACAATTTTTAATAATTTTCCATAAATCATCTAACAAACAACTTTAAAGACAGCACTGACAGATAACTTTTCTAACGATAAAATAAAAAATATGGAAACCTGAGATAAACTTTATTCACTGTAATCAATGAAAGACATTACTGCTCAAAATTCAATCCTTGGGGGAGTCACCTCATAAAATCTCAGTCAATTCATGAAATCTTGGAACTAACTAAACTATGCTTGTGAACCGTTATACACACAGAATGCCTAAAACTCCACAAAATCGATTCAAGAAAGCCACCAAAACTTAACGTCGGCTCCTAGGATCACATGGAGAAATGTAGAATCAGAAGATTACAAACAAATCAACAAATTTGATTCAAAGTTCAGACATTCGTAGGTACGTGAGACAATGTAAATAGCTTTGCGGAAAAAATTATTTGTAGAGGATAGTTCGAACATCTGGTATGATTCGAACGTATTGTTTGGTCTCATTGTATGGAAAGGAAGGAGAGAAAAGTGGTCGAACGAAGTTATTGTTTGATTAATTTTGGTTATACATCAGTGATTGCGTTTTACACACTCTTGTCGCGATCTCTGTTTCCACTACTCGATGAAGTATCTCGGGGAATGCAACTGCTTTAGAAAATTTTTACTGAATCTATTCTCAGTTATGATGCAAATTTCATTTTCCTGCAGAATGAATGATGCAAGGCAATATATACCAGTTGACATTACTCACCCTATGAAATGCACGTTGATCGATTGGATACGATTACCTGATCACGTGGTTTGTGTTCAGATTCGAACGGCCATATGATCGATATCTGCATATGCATGTTGATAGAGATACACTAAAATTGTGTAGATTTGGTGAAATTTGTCTCATATGCCTTCGTCGGCATGATTCTTCACCAGACACTAACAGCCAGTCGTGGTTGATATAAATCAAGTGTATTCAGTCGTTATTCCCTCTTGCTCTCCTTTACATAGGACATGGTTTTGAAATTTTCTGAATTACCACTTAATATATTTTAAGTTTGATTTAGTCAAGTAATCAATTTCAAATCTGAACACTTCATTTCCTAGAATGGGAAGTACAGCAACAGTGTCGAAATTAAATTGCATTTTAAGTCATTTTCTAGTTCTCAATTTTAGGAGGAAATTAGTTACCATTAATTGCAGAACCAACAAACCATTAATTGAGTAGAAATGTAAATATCTTTGGAATGGTTTTCCAGGCTTTTGTATATCAAATTCAAACCGAAGTTTTTGTTTTCTAAGAATTTGTCTTAGTCTTGTTGAAATTTATGAGAATTTAAGGAATATGTGATAGAAGTTAGCAACCAATTGGAAGTGGGAAAATCATGGCGTATTCATCGACGTTATGCAGAATTTCGGTAATATTATATCTCTTCTAATAATAAATAATTAGGAAGAGATCTTTGACTTTTTTCTTGAAAATCGTAGAAATATCTTATTTTGCATTCATTAATAAAACAGTTTTTCAGGGAATTGAATTCACAAATTAAAAAATTTGGTGCTGATTTAGGATTCCCTCCGAGAAAGTTCATTGGGAACGTAAAAGAAGCATTTATTAAACAACGCATGCTGGCGTTACAGGTTCACATTCCTATTACATTAAAAATTAAAGGAAATTGGAAAGAAGTATTGCTGCTAGAAAATTCAACTGACATTTTCTAAAAGAAATTTGTTGATATCACAGTGTGACATATTTTCGAATTTGCCAAGCGAGTTGCTTCATGTCATTAATTAAATAAAATTAAGCTGAATTCGATCTAGATGAAATGTGATTTTTCCTTAACCTATGGAAATTTATGATATATTTTCTTCTTCCAGCTATAATTAAATTTGTTTTATTAATCCAGCTTTTCCTAAATCTCTTTTACAAACATGCTGTGTAGAATTGATTACAGGAATTTCTGAATGCTATCTGTTTACATCCAATTTTATATGCATGCCCAGTAGTCACCAATTTTTTCGAAAGCTTCACTGAAACTTATATAGGTATAATAGCAGTTTCACTATAATTTGAGGAGTTAAAAATTAAGAGATTCGCTGCATTATCTAGATGTTTATATTAATTTGGGCAGCTCAACTTTTTTTTTATGCTTAAGGTATATGTGCCATGACATAAGGATTAGATGTACCGCTTTCTATTGTTAATATTTATTGGAAAGTCAAAGTTCAGTAAGACTCAAACTGACACGACAAAATCTCCTTGCACAGGTTTGCATGAATGGATACTTTTGTCTTTCCGCGATAAACGGAAATGGATGATCGAGCAACAAAGAAAACATTGTGGTTGGCGGCCTGGCAAAGTACATTATGAAATTAGATATGAGTCATCAAAGCTGATGCTTTCTGGTGTCCGATATGGTCCAGATCGTTTCGGAACAGTGACAAATCTTAATAGTGCCCTTGGATTCTTGCGTACCTTAAAATGTCCATACTTAAATGAAAGTGTAATGAGCTGGGCCACTGATGGCGGAATTATATATATTAGATCTATTTTCAAAAAAGGAACACTACGTGACCAGCTTTATAAAGTGAGTTCTCTTCAGTTTGTATTGCAATGGTTTTCTGAATTGTTTTGAATTTTTAATTTAATTTAAATTTATCTTCCAGTCAAGTACTACTGAATAAATTTCTGAAACGGATTTGTACGCTGTCAGAATTAGCTCCTGAAATTCAAAAAGCAACTGTTCGAGAATAAAGAGTTAACGTAATTTTCTGGCTTTTGCTATTCATATTCTTGAAAAATTTTTGTTTCCAGAGTAATTGGAAGGACGATTTTTTCACAAAATATAAAATGGACAGTTCGATTTGTTCATTTGAAACATTACGATATTCGCTTAATTTGTCGGCAGTTACTCGAAACACTGACATTACTAAACGCGATTTCTGTGCCGTATCGTAGGTTTCAGTTTCGAGTTTCGTATCAAAATGATAAATATACGTAACATTTCTTTATTACCTGTTATTTTCTCTGTTTCGTATGATATTCAATAATTTATTTATCTTCCATTAACTTCTAAGAAATATGAAAAAACAAGATCAAGCACGTTTACGAAAAATGTATTACAGATTGTGATGCTGTTCCGTTCCACGTTTCACTTTCTTTTGACGTACTAAACAAACGCTGCAAAGTTCTTTTGTATAACTGCAAAATGAGCTGTGGAATTAAAGCAAATCCATATATTTTTACAGCTAAAATTTCCCATTTCAGTCGATGCTCATGCGGGAAATGTCATTATTACGGAATGCGGTTGCGAGCTGATTGATTTAGATCAAGGTAAAGAACGCAATTTTTCGAACTCATTTGTTTTCTAAATTTTTGAATTTCTATAGATCTCTATATATATAGTTATAGTTCTGGCTGGACAACCGAGTTTTCGACGTCCTTCAATGTTGTGTTCCAAGATTATTAATGTGAGTTTTCCAAAATCATTTCATAGAAATTTCGGAAAAAAACTTGATCACTGAATTTCAAATTCCTAAAAAAATTTGAATTCAAAATCTGATCTTTTTTTTTCAGCAGTCAAGTTTTAAATTTCAATTTCATTCTTCTTACCTATATTTCTCTTCTATTCAAAATTTGCGCTCCCTATTATAGAATATCATTCATTGAAAATTAGATTATCTAATTAACACTGCGACTTTTAAATGAAAAAATATCAAGATTCCTATAGACCCTCGAGGATATGTTTGTGTTTACATTCGGCGAATTCTTATTCGAACTACTTACGGGATTTTTTATGTTTCCTGTGCACTCGGCAAATGAAGCGGTTATTACTGCACCACCTATATTCCGTGAGTTTCAATGCGTGATTCAGTAATACAGAAGAATTCATGCAAAGGAAAATATGTATTTGTGAAAATTATACAAATTAATTCTGAGTCTAAGAAATAAACCGAAATTTTGATTTTAGATATCAGTTATTTTATATTTTGGGAAAAACTTAATATTTCCTATACTGAAACATTAATTTTAAAGATAAATTTCAGGCGAGTCCAATATATTTGCTTTAAAATGAATGATTCAGTAATATAGAAGAAATCATATAAGGAAATATAGAAATCCGTAAACATATTCTTCCAGAGCCACTATTAAATTCAATATTCTCGCCAGAAGTTCGCTCTTTACCACGATTGCAAGACTTACTCAATTCAAGATAAGCAATTCTCAATTTTTTCGAAATTTGATTTTAAATCATGAAAATTTTTCGTTTTTGGATGCATACTTTTCATCCACGCTAACATTTCGAATTCTGTTCCAGTTTATTTATTGATATTCCGGTAGCAAAAATAAAACAAAGAGAAATTCGGATACCGAGTAGTATAAAGGAAGTTTTCGATGGCCTTTGCAATAATATGTTAGAGAGATATAAAAGGGATCGACGGCAGGTAGTTATTATATCTGATACGAAAGAAGTATTGCAGTGGTTCATTTCTATCATTGAAACAAAGTTTTAAGGTTTTATTTTTTCACCATAAACCAGAAAGCATTGATTTACAGATATAGTATAGTGCTCATTGTAAAAGAAATAAAAATGCCTGTGCATATTTCAGATAAAAAGAAAAAAAATTTTTCAAATTACAAGAGTGTAGGACTTTGAGCTCTTAATCATTTCTGAACAGCTGAACTTTCCAATTTTTACTGATAAAATACATGTATCCAAATGAAAGAATGTATGAGTTACTCTGTAGAACTGAATACTTTTCATTATTTGACATAATTTGTTGATATTATAGTTTAACAATATCAAGAAACAACGAAAATTTGAACAACTTCTCAACTCCGAAACGGAGAAATTGCGACGAAAGGAAATAATTAAAGTATGTTATGTTTTAACTTTCTTGATATTGTTAAACTAAAGTTAATTCAGTATTAAATTCACTGTTTAAAAAATATTTCTTTTTTCCTGAATTTGTTCGAAAACTAACAGTTCTTAAATTATAAGTATGAAAAAAATTAAGGAACAATTGAAATCACGAATTATCAGGGAAGAAAGCTGCTAAGGGAAGAATAAGCAAGCAGTTTTATTTATTCCTTCTTGTTTTAAATCCTGCAATAAAAACGAAATCAACAAAAAATCATCCAGTTACTGTTCATCATGTATTTTATGTCTACTATTAAAATAATCTGATATATGTAAATGTTGTATGCTTGTATTTTTATTGATTTTAATAAACAGAAATACTTTTCTAGTATTAGTAGATTCTAATCTTTTTATAAAAAGTCTGTTGAAAATCTTAACAAGTAGAAAGATAGAAAAAAAAAGCATCATTGAAATTTGATGGAAACTATTCGGCGTTTTGAATAATTGATCTAAATCAATAATGACACTTAGAGAACAAATTATTTGTTCTAGCCCGAATTATCTGCTGTTACGAAAAGCATAAGCATATAATATACCTTATGAATGAAAAAACTGAATTCGATGCGAATGGTAAATTATTCAATAATCTATTATATTTCATTAAGGAATATAGAAAAAACAACTTTTTGACGATTTGCACAACATCTTCATCATGTAATATGTGTTCCTTTCCCACTCTTTGCGGATTATGTTTCGCCGAACTTCCCCAAACGTATGCACTGAAACTAATAATACTGTGTGACTTAAGTATATTGCGCTTTCCAGCAGATCAGCGATAGACTAACTTCAAGAACCATTCGCTTTACTTATTTTATAGCTTTATTGTTGAGTAAAATATTTCGAAAACAACTTGCAATTTGAAGTCTTTTCGAAGAGTTTTATGA
Organism: Dirofilaria repens; assembly: GCA_008729115.1. NCBI lineage: Eukaryota > Metazoa > Nematoda > Chromadorea > Rhabditida > Onchocercidae > Dirofilaria > Dirofilaria repens. The sequence goes on along the minus strand of SNRZ01000004.1, from coordinate 488,469 downwards.
ATTTTGGAACATAAATCATCTACAGTTCTTGTTTCTACTGATAATATGATGGGTGCGTTATAATCAGGTAATTGTCCTTTCGGTTTGGTATACCTAAAACAATTTTCGCTTCTATTTTTGTGATAGGAAAATTTTATTCAAGCAAAAGTTAGATTTATGAGGAATATAGGGAAATATTGAATCTGAAAATCATCAAACCAAGCTTTTGCAATAAAAACTGGTTTCTGTTATTTTACTTTGATTTAGCATCTTGATTTCCAACTTTCTATTTTTCTGAAATACTTTAAAATGGAAGGAAACTGTAAAACTTACACTCTAATAAGATTCAAATAGTCCCATATCTTTTCCAGCAAGTCATCGAAATTCCATTTGTGGTGCGCAGAAATGGGCACACAATGAGGAATTTTATATATTATATCTAATTCCTGAAAATTAAATCATTCTAGAAAAGGAGCTGAGAGAAAAAAAAAAGGACTGAAATTCCCGAAACAAATCTAAAAGATGGAAAGATAATCTCACCTCTACTGAGATTTGGTCGATTTTGTTTAAAACATATATGCATGGGATATAAATTCTGCAATAGGGTGTTTTTAAAATCTATAGGTTTAAAGATATCTAGTCCAGAGATTTGGCCAGCATGTACAGTACAGAATTCAAATAATTCAGAATTTCAAGCTGGAAAGAAACAGGGGCGAGCGAAATTATGAACACATCAATTTATCTATTCAGTCCATCAGAAAAAGAAACAACATAAAACCTGCTTACCTATTTCCTTCGATAACATCAATTAAATCCTCCGACGTAGCATCAAATTTTAGAGATACATCAGCATTATGTATACGATATTCTGCCAAAATACTTTTTACTATCTCCCCATCAAGTTCTGACTGTGGGGCCTGTAATGAAATTTTGAGTCACAGCTGCATAAAACTATTTTAATTCAATAAAAATATCTTTAAATGATATTAAAAAAAGTTCGATTTAAATGGCACAATCCAAATAGTTCAAAACCAATGGAGCATAAAACATCAATAAACAGGCGGATTAAAAGATATCAAATGAATGATTTACCAATTTAGGTCTATTTCAAAATCTACATAAAAACTTTCCCATCAGCATTGAATAGATAAGTGTGTTAATAATGTAATTAGTAATATGTGTAAAGCCTACCAAGCAGGTCAGATTTAATCCACCTTTTTCTTTACGTTTAAAAACAATATTTGGTGGTGATTTATTCAATCGTATGCCAAAACCTTCCAATTCCTGTTCAAGCAATTTTTTGTGTTGCAGAGGTTTCATAACATCTAATATCATCAATATTAATGAACATGTCCGTGCCACTGAAAATAAAAAGCTATAACGCATTCGCATCTTAAAATATTGTTTTAACACATGAAAACGAGATTAAATCACAATTCAAAACTTAGACTAACCAGCAATTACTTGTCGACCACGTCCCTTTCCATCTTTTGCGCCTTCAATGATTCCAGGCAAATCCAAAAGTTGCATTTTAGCACCCTTATAGCGAATAACACCCGGTACCGTAGTAAGGGTGGTAAATTCATATGCTGCTACTTCCGAGTAAACACCAGCAAGATTACATAGTAGCGTCGATTTGCCAACCGATGGAAAACCTGAAGAAAAAATACAACTTAAGCTAAGTTTAGCACCGATTGGCTAACATTTCTAAAAATTTGAAATTAAAATTTGATTCATTTTGTGAGAAACCACCAAGATTTTAATTTATTTCATTACAATTGCACTTTTGGACAATGAAGTAACATTTTTGAGTGGTACAACAAATTTTGAAAGGCAATGATGAATTCAGTCTTCTGAATAAGAAAATCCAATGATTTAGTGATCTACTCTAAAAAGACTCAAATATTTTCACTCTCTAAGAAAAATCCCAAAATTCTATCAATTTTCATCATTTTTTTTTAACTGACAGAATCATTGGAATCAATCCCAAATCTATGTTTTCATTTCAAAAAAAAGCCCAAGTTCTTTCTTCTTTTTCATTTATTTATTTGCTTTTTGATAGCTCCTTTTTCCACTTCGTCTGTTCCTTATTTTTTTCAACTAATAACTGATTTGTTCATTATATTTCCAGATTCATTTCAGGATCGACTACATGTAGTTCCTGGTATTTTAAGACATGAAATACTTATTCCACAAGAAACGATAAGAATAATGGTAAACAAATTTCTAAGATTACTAATGATAGAAATAAAAAGTTGTTTAAAAGTTGAGTATTGTAATCATTTTTCTTTATTTAATTTCTTCAAACATTAGTTATCCATAACCGAGGACCGTTTGATATTAATTGAAGTTACCGATACTACTCACTTTTATTATATATTGACGTAGACATGTCAAATAAAAATTATGAAGAAAATGGAAGAGTTGCTAGTAGTATAGAATTATGATTGAGGAAATATCATTCACTTTAATATTTCATTTTAGTTCCTCGTCACTGTACTTCCTATTTTATTTCTTGATCGTTGTTTATATCATATCCATTGCTTAAGCCAAGGGTAATAATTTAACGTAAGCGAACCTTTGAAATATAGCAACATGCTTTGTAATTTTTTTATTGAAAATAGAATAACCTGTAGTTTGTCATAAAGCGTATCAATTTTTGATAAACTTATACCGTTTTTATTACTTTCTTATGAATAGGCTTGCATTAAATATAGTCTACAAATGCTTTTGATTGTCATTTAATTCATATTTTTAATCTAATATTGTTTGCTCCTAAGCATTACTCACGATTAATTTTTATCCATCTCATTATCTCCTAAACTTCTCCTTACATTTTGAGTTTCTTGGTTGAAATTTCTAAAACAATTTGAAAATATTAATAATTCTAATCTCTAAAAATTGTCATAGTTCACTTTTTAAAATTCTATTTATTAAGCAATAATGAAATTATTCCGTAATCACAGTTATGGAATATGTACATCAAAAGTTACAGTGAAGAATAGATAATTTGGATAAATTATTTCTTCTTAATTAACTCTAAATATATGGAAATTCAGATTTACAACACTGTTATGTAGATCGAAAATCAGATATTTCAAAAAACGTGTTTACGTTTGTTTGTCCATATGCGAAAACTTGGCAATATAATATAGATATAATTCCGTCTATACTAATATATTATGTTTATCGATACCACAATGAGCTTTATCGGCAATGAATTCGTTGAAAATATGAGTTTCATTGGAGCAGGAAAGGAAAAACTGAAATGGAGAGAGTAGCGAAAGCAAAGTTCGAGGAAAGATAATATAGGAAAATGGGAATGGGAGATAAAAGGCCAGATCTGAAGATATCCAAGCAGATTTATGAAAATATATGGATGAAGCAAGGCCAATATTACATACATCAAAACAGGCGATGAGAAGGTTCGGAAGGAGATCGAGCGAATAAAGCATTGAGCAGTGAGAGGTGGTTGGAGCAAAGAGTAACAAGATGGGCTCGAAAAATTCCATTCTATGCATTAAGTTTTGCCACAATATAGTGTGTGCCTGTTATCTGCATTAAACATTCAAATTTTTAACTGACGTCCAAATTTAATAGATGCGGTAACAAGGGATCGGTCTAACACATGTAACTTATCTTTTATTCACAGACTTTATAATGGTACACCGATAATGATAAGGCCTGGTTGCAGTCTTAAAAATAGGGCAGATTTTGGCTTTTATTACTGTCACCATTGTTATTGTATTCATACCATTTTATTATGCTCCTAATCCAACATCTCCTTACATTTCTATTCTCTATATTATGCATATTATGTGACGAACTTTCTTTGGCAACAGCAACATTAGCCAGCTCTATTCGAACTGTCTCAGATCCATCGGCTAATGATAGTTCTATTCGATCGGTAAAACTTCAACAATCAGCAATATTTGCTGTTGCCGTTATCAACGCCACTACTACTACTACTACTACTACTACTGCTACTACTATTACTACTACTACTACTACTACTACTACTACTACTGCTACTACTACTACTGCTACTACTTTCGCAATGATCCGCAATGATTTATTATGCAATAATGATTCCGAATTTGTATGTATCTGTCAAAAGAATGCGGGTAATTTACTAAAATATTACATTCTATGCAATGAACTCATTGAGGTATATTTTGATTTTGAATTCAAATAATTTTAGCTGTCTTTTTAGTTGGTCTTTATTTTCTCTATGCAGGCATTCTTCAAATGAATGCTGTGCTCATGAAAACTTCAAGATGCCAATATATTTAAATATGATATAAGACATAGAAAGTATTTATGACATAAGGAATTTAGAAATGACGTATGTCCTAATTTTTTTTCAAATATAATAGCAAAATTCCAAATAATTTTAATCAGTTTCATTATGAAACTCTATTTCCTATAACAAATCGAATTTGTGCAGCCGAATGTACAGAATTCAAAAAATTAAGGAGATTTCGATAAGGTTTTCGAAAAGGAATTTGTTTATGGCCTTTTTTATTCTTATTAAACAGGTAGAAGAGGGAGGAAAGGATATGAAGCTGAAAAGTTAACGAGTCTAATTCTCTTTTTAATAAAAAGGTTAAAGATTTTTCATATCAATATGAACAAGGGAATTTATGAGCGCAAAAATCTCTATTTCATTTTTACTATTTTAGCTTCATTTAACTTCATTTTTCTTAAACTTCCAACCAAATTCACTTGACGCAGCACTGAATTCCTCTGTGAAAACCTAAGAGATCAATAATATATTGACAATTAATCTATGAATTTAGCTAATCCTAGGAATTTGAACTGAAAAATAAATGCTTGTTTCTCAATTTCACACATTCCTTATATTCAAAAGTTATCCAATATTAGTTTATTGAATGTCATAAAAAAATATGTGTTCTTATAGGCCTAAAATAACTAAAATTGTCTTCAATAGAACTATTTGAATATTTGAGAAGTCGACAAAATTCAATTATAAGAAACCGATGAAGTAAATGCCAGAATGTGTATTCAATTTCTAAAACTTCTTATGACTTCCATCTATGCCTATTGTTCTTTAATCTATATAGTTTTCCTTGAAAACATATGGAATGATTTTTGAGTGAAAGTAATTTCTTCAGATGTGTCAGAAATAGACGTAAATTGGGAATGAAATTTATAAGAAAGTTTTTAAAATCTTAAGACAATTAATATGAAGTAATGAATGTAGCAAAAAGCTTGACAATAGTATTCACAAAAATAAAGTAATATGTTTTTCAAAGCATTGGAACATTTTTTTCCGCAATCACAACAAAGGATGAACTGATACTACGACAAATGTTAATTAGCTTCAATATTATTACACGCATTTGAAAAATTGAAAAAAAATAATTTGATAAATATAGCACAAATGAAAAATGAAAAAATTTCCCTTAAATCCTAATTGGACAAGGATATAAAATACAACACTTCTTGCATTTGTTCTTTTCGGATAATCTTTCATTGAATTACTTCATGACAAACAATTTGAAAATTAAACTTTTATATGGCATAACTATGACACAGAAGTTTTCGATTTCAACAAAAGCAAAAATATTAAATTATGGAATTTTTCAGTTGGACGAATTGCCAATAATTGAAATGAATATAAAGAGTGTCAATCTAAGTGCTCGGCTGCATACCAATGAAACCTATGAATCCTATTTTAAACGTCGGATTGCAGCTGTTGTAAGTAATTATTGCGAACAGCAAGCTGATGAATGTATGGCTACTACGCTTAGGCTAAAAAAGGTAATTAAAAAGAAGATAAACTAAAAAAGTAGAAAAACAACATTTCAAGATTTACCTAATTGAATGATGAATTCATTAAGATTTTCTAGAAAAATATTTATAAATCTGTAGATTTAGATTTGATAGCTAGTCCGTTTTCTTTTCTAGCATCAGTTGATTCATGCATTGTTGAAGTCTATTAAAATACTTTTTTGCGGTCGTACTTGGCATAAATTCCCCGATACATCGAAGTTAAATTATGTTTCAAAAAAATAAACAGCAATAAATATTTCTAGAAAATCTTAATGAACTCCACTGCATACTTTTGAAAATTTGACTATAATTTATGTAACGTAAACTTTTGTCAAGTTATATACAGATAAACTTCTGAAGAATTTTTAGACTATTAATATTTAAAAAAAAGATCTATCAGTTACCATGAAGAGATTTCAAGATCTAACTAAAGAATAAAATCAAAACCGACAACATATATTGTCTTTCTAATTTCTATATCATTATCTTATTATAGGAGAATGTTGTATTACTGAGTATCAAACCAAACAATTTACAATCAACAATCATTGGTTTTGTAATCACCAAAAGTCAACGACGAAGTGTTCTTAATATTATGACAATTTTGGATTCTACGAAAGTGAAATATGTTCTATCTGCACAACTAGCTGCTCTATCCCGGATTCTCGGTGGGTACGCATTGAACAGGTTGAAATGGCTATAATGAAAAAGTACCAAGATACTGATAGTGGTGAAACCACACAGCGGGATAATCTAGGTCTTCTGGTTATCCTATCCATTACTGCTGCATTTTTGACTACAACATATATTGTCGCTGCTATCCGAGTGTGCAGGTTAGATTTAAGATATATAAACAAACAATGATAAATTAATTTAAAATTTGAATTTCTCCTTGTCATTTAGTTTTGAGACGAAAATAAATAATTATTTTCTTCCGCTTAATTTTTCTTTTATTTCAGCTTAACCATTGCATGCTTGAATATAGCGTTTTCCTTAAGAGAGAAATGTGAACTTTATTACCCTTACTTTATTATCCTTTTTTAAATTTTTGAAATTACAAACTGAAATGCAAATAATTGAACATTTATATACATAACTCTCCCAGTTTTATATTTGTCATCGGAACAAAAATTTATCATTTATAATCATTAATTTGAAATCAACTATTTTATTAAACTCAGACTGACCAATGATACTAATTTATCATTGCTTCTCTTTTCCAATATTCTTGGCACCAAAGACTCAAATATATTCATCCATTAAAAATAAAAATGTAATATTTACAAAATAGCCCATGCGTTTAATTTGGTATCTCAAACAGTTTAAAAAAAGCAGTGAAGATTTTTTTCCAATATTTCCAATACTGTCAGAGGAGATATATTTCTATTCAAATCCTGAAAAAAACAAATTCAATGTTTAAAATGAATTCTAATTCTTAAATTAGCTCCTAGTTACTGAGAAGTAATTTAATTCTGACATAGAAAATCAGTAGATCATAAATTAGCAGTACTAAATAATCATAGGGAGAGAGCCTTCCATTCTTTTTATTATTATTTTTCATCTACCAAAAATTTGGTAACCAAAAAGAAAAAAAAACAAACATCCAAACAAGGACTTTCTATTTATCTATTTTACGGTTATCTTTTAAAACACAACCTATACATAATATTAATCTTATTTAACATTACGTATCTAAAAGATAAAATTAGAAAAATACGAATTTTTTCTGATATTCATTATTAATGCATTAACTTCATCTCTCATATGCCGTAATCTCTTCATCTTTTTATTAAAAAGTGTTATTTTCATTACAGACTTTTCACAGTGAATTTTTGGATAGCTCAGAGATTCACTTAAATATGCAAATAAAACATTAAATAAAATTGAATCTAAATCACAGAAAAATAAGAAAATATTTTGTATCATGCTAAGATCCTAATGATTAGATTAAAATTTTATGACTTCATGGTAGCATTTTTTTTTTTGAGTGAATACACTCAAATTATGTAATTTTTATCATAGAGTACTGCCACATTGATGAATCTTGATAACAATTATACGAAGATTTTTTTGTCAGATTAAAACCCATTTATATTTTCCGGATTTTTAACTTTAAGTTTCTCAGACTGGTATCTACTCTAAACTATGTCTCTATTGAAAATTTTTCCAAATTGCAGGAAATGATAATTCAAAAAAAAAATAATAATTCGGTGATCTTAAGATTATTATTAGGTGTCATAACAGTAACTGAATTTTGTAGAACTTAATTTCAGAAGCTGTTATGCAAAAAGACAAGCAAAGAAGAGAGCTAACAAACTGAACAAAACTTCCGAAACGCCAAATTATGGTACTTGTACGCAATCAAAGCAAAATGAGATGAATAGGAACTATGAAATTCACAATACCATAAAAACGAGGAATCCTGAAAGAAATGATCCAAATAATTTAAATTCAGGAGAAATAGCCGTTATGGATTTATACCAAATGAGAAGAATGTTTCAGTGTGATCCATCACAGTTACCAGCTGAAGAAGGACTGGCGTTATCACCAGCTTCCAATGACTTATTTATAATGTATGCCTCAAAATTCCTCAGAGAATCAGAATCACAAATTAATGATTCACCACCTAAATATAAAGTCCAGCAAACGAGGAAGACAAAAGCAAAAATAAGAACTTTTCTTTCTCACACATAACTGAAAAAACATCCCAAAAACTAAAAACACTGTTGAAGTACCTCAAAAATACACCAATATACTGGCAAAAAATGAACAATTTGTTGAAGCATTTCCCTTTTATAACTCAAATTCAACAACCTATTTTTATCAGTCAGAATATGAAATCTTTGATCAGCAAGATAAAGTACTACCGATTCCAATATCAACGCGTAGAAAACCTGAAATGATCTCTGAGTTTATGAGTTCAAACTCGAAAAAATTGACGATTGATGAACACCTAGAAACAACCCAGAAACAATCTGCAATAGGAAATGAATCAACATCATTGCCAAATAAAGAATCAAAAGATAAATCTTACAGCTTGACAAGCTCATTTTCTGAATTACCGTGCGATGAAGCGAATCACTGTAATGCAGAAACAATAAATTTGGAATTATATCATCAATTAAATCGAGGAATGAAACATGGCATCAAAACTGAAATAGTTGGCTTAAAAAGAGTTTCTCTAACAGATCAGTTAAATCATCCTCAACCAAAATACTCGGACTGTTTTATAAAAGATGATAAACATATTCATTTTATTCGAAAATCGCAAACGGTCCAACAATTCGATGACTGGTCTAGTGAAAGTGATGACGAAGGAGGTAATGTATATCGTAAATTATCAGAGGCCGATGAAGAAAAAGAAACAGAGAGGAATCTCGAACTTGTTAGTGTGAATTGTACGGAAAAGGTCAAAGACTTTGTTAAACGTTCTAAAATTTTTCAAAATGAAAAGAATCTCGGACTGAATTCGAATATAAAATCTTTCACTTATACAAAGAAAATTAAGATTAATACTGGTGAACCATATTATGAGCGACACTACAGAAATCATCATTACTACCCAATTCGTTGAATTTGAGTCCTATTTCTAGTAAATTTACATCGGCAGAATTTGCCAGTTTCTCATCTACGGATGACTTGAAGTGAAAATGTCTTTAAAAACTTTATTTTTTTTTCAGTGCTTCAATATAATTAAATCAAATATCAAGTTTTCTTATCAATCTCATATTAGAAAGATTCAGTGTTTGTGACGATCTCATAATATGTAATTTATAGATATCAACTATCTCCTATGACTTCCGCATCTCGCTCTCACACATTTCCTTAAATAAAACAAATAACAAATCAAATGTTTTCTTTAAAAATATGTAAGCATTGATGTGACAATAGTAATAATAAAATTGCTATATACAGTCAATTTCGACAAATCATTCACAAACAGCTAAACCAAAAAATTAGAAAGAAAAAAGAAGTGAATAGATCATATTTTTAAAACTTAAGCCCAAATGTTAGCGAAACTATAGTAATATTGCAGAATTTATAAGTCAGTTTACATTTATGTCAAGCATTCGTGTTACTGTCGCTGTTTGCATTACTTAATCTTCAATTTTCCAACTTCCAAAGAACTTTGTTTTCTCATTAGGTGTCAAGATGATGTAATAAAGGCGTAGATGCATACTTGTTAACTATATATATTCTTCTATTTATAAAAAAAAATAAAATGTTGAAATGACAAATAAATTATAACTGAGGATTGATTTTTGTGCTTACGAAGTATATAGAGAACAAAACAAACGTTTTCTGAACATTTGAAATGGTCATCTCTAAATTATTGTACGAAGTTATTATACGAAACCTTTGTAATTCGCGATTTGAATTTGGTGTTCCTAAGAAAATTCCTGAAAATTCCTGGATAGTGGAAATCCTATAAAAGATGTTTTCCTATAGTCTTTTAAACTGCAATTTTATATTACATACAAAGATATTAACAGAAAAAAAAATTGGAAATCCCAAAATTACATCCAAATCATATTAAAGAAAATTATACAAATTTGGAAAATACGTCCAATAAAACATGAAACAGTTCTGATTATACAGTAATATTTATTTTTTATACTATCGATCATTTAATTACTATCAATTCTGCAATGAACATTACAAAAAAATTGCCAGTGCGAGAAATAATATATAATATGGCTAACAATAAAAATACTTTCCTAATATCTGTGTGAATTTGTTTCATGAAAAAAAAATAAAGCAAATTTATATAAAATTAGTTGATAAAAGATAAATACAAAATAAGGCTTAAATTTATGCCAAGTAAACTTGAAAATTTCTAAAAAGATATGGGAAAATTCCATTAAGGTAATATTGAAAGAAAAGCTATTAAAGATATATCTAGGAAATAAATCTAATTTATTGCTAAATGATTCTAATTTAACAAAAAGATTTGGTAAATGCAGATTAAATAAGCCAGAACTTTAAGAATTTTTCCTGAACATCGGCCAATGGAAATTCCTAAACATCAATTTAACACCTTTTTTTTTCAATAACTCATATAATAATATTAGTAATTCGCATCGATAAAAATTGATAATAACTAAAGAAGGTTGAAAATTTTGCGAAAAAAGAAAAGTCGATGGTACTAATATAATATCTGAAGTATTATTATCAACAAATCTCGTCATTTTAATATAAAAAATAATGAGTTGAAGTTTTCTACGGGCTAATATTTTCTGAAAGTTTTGTCGTTAATGTATCATTACTTTATTTTTATCTAATTATAATACGCTATAATCAGTAATAGCTTCTATTATTCAATCTCAAGTACTTCGAAACAAGTACTCGAAAAAAAAAAAAAATCAGAGGAATGCGACAGCATACCAATTTGGTAATCTTTCGTATCTATTCGACACAAATTATATAAGGAAAAACTAACCCACAAATCCAATTCGTGCATCACCCGTTTTAGCAACATCAAAACCCTCGCCTGAACTATTGCTGCCACCTTTTGGTGTTATTAGTTCTCGTCGCAGTTTCGCTATACGTGCTTTTAGCATACCTAAATGACCCATTGTAGCTTTGTTTTTTTGTGTGCGAGCCATCTGAAACAGAATCAGATAATTCACAAGATCCTTCTTTCGGTTTCGCAGCATTTATTTTACCAAAGCGAAAACTTTGAAAATATTGTTTCACGACTATGAGAATGCATAAAATGAATAACATAAATTCATACAACAAATCTATTCAAAACATTTTTTCACTAAAAATCTTATATTACCTCGCTTTCGATTTCTGAAATTTTCGCCAAAATCGACATCCTGATTAAAAATGGTCCTCACCGAATAAAATGACTTCAAAACACATCAGAGTTTGAAGTTCAAAAAAATCCCTGGAAATCAATACTATATATTCGCCTACAATATATTCTAATCGCTCAAATATATCATTAGTATTCCAAATACTGTTATTTCATTCCTTAAATTCTTCTCTGACAAACATTTTCTTCATATACTTGAAGTTCCAATCATTTCACTGTGAGAAAAATAGGATTTATTCTACTAGAAAAAAAATTTATCAATTTTTTTGCGGTTAGCTGCAACTTCTTACGAATATGAGCAGCTCTATAAGCATCAAACTAGTAAGTCAACTTGTTAAAACAAAAAAAAGGACCATTTAGAACACATCAAACAAACTAATTCCGGCTCTGTGCCTGAATATCATTATTCTGACAATATATATTACCTTCAGTATATTCCAATGGCTCAAATGGAAGAATATCTAACTCATTTTTCAACAACCCATGTAAGTATTTATGTAATATTAATTTTTGTTCTCTCAAAATTTTTGTTCTTATGTATTATTAATTTCTGTTCTTGAAAACTCAGATGTATTTCGCATATGTGTAGAACATTCGTACGTAATAAAAATTGGGTTTTTAGGAAAAAATTTTAATGAATAAAAATCAAAACGAAACATTCAGAAAGTATTTAAAAACAAAAAAAAAAATATTTATAAGATATTACATGAACTGGACTTTAAAATAACACGAAATATAGAGTGAAAACCAATCTTTCAAAATATGAAATCATAGAAATAGTAAACGGTGCAGGCAATCATGTCAAAAATAATAAAATTCCAAAAATAATATTAAATTTGCAGGATTACTTGTCCATTTTGATATTCTTTTAAATTTATGTGCAGATCCAATCCCAGCCAAGAATGAAAGCACAGAAATGAGCTCCTGAAATGTTTTTGAGAAACAGATGTTTGAGAAAACTTGAATCTTCCTTAAACATTTACGGAAACAAAACCTTGATTTTCTCCTAATTTATATCTCCTGACTTATCAGTGAAATAATAAAAACGAAAATTTGCAAAGCAAAATAATGACGCTTCTCATGATAGATATTATTAAGCGAAATCTTAGTTATTTTATTACTTGTGAAAATTCAAAACCATTAAATACCAAGTTCTAAAGCAACTGGAATTAATAGAAAACGCAAAGCATCGTTTCTAGTTTCTAACTGAGCTCTTCGGCGTTCTTCCACTTGTTGTGCAGCTGAATCGCTACCGGCTTCAAGTCCACGAGGCACAAACATTACTGAATTTATTGAAGACTTAAGGTAATATATAAATAGAGATTAGTTGACGATATCGAACAGTTTCCAGCATAAACAGTGATCTTATCAAATCTTTCTGATTCGAAAAAAAAAAATTTAATTCTGTTTAGTATAACTTTTCTGACTCTTTGTTCCTTAAATTAATAGCGAAGGTACGAACTTCTAACGATTGGGAAATATGTCTTTCTGGTATTATTTGAAATAATATATCAAAAATTCTGAATAATATTAATTAATCAACTAACTAATGATCAGATTTAAATATCTAGAAATAAACTGAATAAGCAATTGGAACAAAGACAATTATGTTGCGAGGTCGACGACGATATACAGTGAATGAATGATATCATAATGGATTCATTATGAGCCTCATTTTTCTGTTCATGATAACAGTCTTATGCTTATGCTAAGATAACAGTCTTATGCTTATACTAAGAACTTCATGTCTAAGATTTATAGTAAAGTCTGAAATAAGCTCTGGCATCTCAAGTTATGCAAATCTTCATTAATGATAATAGAGATCCTAAAGGATAACCACATTAATATAGCATTTAAATTATTTCTGAAGTCTGGAATCAATTCCAAAAAATGAACGAACATCTTAATACCTTACTCCTATTAATGTCGCGGAACATCGAGCAAAATATAACAAGTAACCAAAACGGCTCAATTAATATTGAAAAAAAGCAAATGTAGAATTTTATTCATAAATAATAAAGATATTTTTTTTGGATTTCCCAACAAAGTCTTCTTTAGTCCATTATAAGAATTCCCATATATTTTAAAAAGAACTTTTGAATAAATCTTTGGATCCCTGCACATATTATCTGAAATATAATACAAAATGAAGTTTATATAAACTTAATAATAAATTTGATAATAATAAAAAAAACTTAATAATAAATTTTTGAATTATAATAGACATCATTCAACCAAAATTAATAATAAATAATAATAAAACTCAATAAATTTGAATTATAATAGACATCATTCAACCAAAATTAAAAGAACGCCAAAAAATTAGTAAAAGATTATTATTTAAACGTTCCTATAACATTTCAAGAATAAGCAAAAGAAATTAGGACCACAAAACCACTTTTTTCTTATTTTCAATCCTTCAATATTAATTCGTGAAATAATGTGGGACACTGAATGCTGCTCGTAAAAGGGAACAAGGATTGATCTTCTATATTTCCGGAAGCAAATTTAAAGACATTATTCTCGTAGGTGAAACAATTTTTTACTGAAAGTCCATTTTCGTCTGAAAAACGCCAAATAAAAGATATAATTTGAATCTTGACGAAACCATTAACGTGTTATTTGAATAATTAAAACTGAATGACTCGAATGCAAAACAAGGAAAAACAATGTTTTTTTTTTTTGGAAAACCAACTGAAATTGCTGTGCTGCTTAAAGTTGCATTAAATGATTGATTTTTTGATAATTTCTTCAATAAAAGGATAATTTTGACATAAATATGATCAAACTTTGAATGAAATCAACAACGTACTGTTGAAATTGGCAACTAAAATTTCACCTATACAAGTTATAAATTTATCCATAGTTCCTTGATTCTGACTGTATTTGCTAAGCATACAGCAAGGACCAGTCTTGTTTTCTTTTGCAAATGCAACGAGGAGTTGTCTGATGACATGGACAAGTGGTTTTATTGCCCGTGTATCGTAAATAACATCTAAAAATTTAATTTCATTTCAAATACTGAATGAACTGTGAATGAAAAATTATAAATGCAAACTTAATAAGAGATTTGTTATTCTGACCTGCCGCAAAGATAACATCTGGTATAATAGGAATATTTTCCACATTTACCGTTTCCCATTCAAGAAAAATAATGTTGAACATTACACCACAATTCTAAAAAAAGATTTTTTCCAGACTTCTATTTAAATTTTGATACGAATAACCTAACATTTACTGCTAATAGTCAACTGCATCGTAAATTATTAAATAATTTCATCCTTTAAAGATATTGGATATCATTTCCACATCTTGCATCACATCCTCGGTTTCCATGAAAGTTTTCATATCTAAAGTGCGAATAATACTCAGCATAGGAATTACCACTTCAAGAGCAGAGGCAAAATGAAGAATATAATTCAGTACACTAATACATTGCTATTGTTATTCGAGCACTTCCATTCTAAATGTTTTGGAGTAATATACCTTCGAAAAATTTGATCGAATGTTATCGCGGATTATATTCAATACATCATCATTCCCGTCAGAAAATGTAATACTTTTGGCAAAACCAAAAGCAGCAAGTGCAATGCTAAGTAGTCCACAACCAGCACCTAGCTCTAGAATATTACTTCCGCTAACGTAACCACGACCATGTTTCAACAAATAATTCGCCAGATCACAAGATGCCTGTAAACAAGTCACTATACAAGTTAGAATCAAATTTGACTTAGAACACTTTTCCTAGTGTTTTTTTTTTTTGGACTTTTCTTCCACCATTTTCTTTTTTCGCTTCATTTTTTTCCCTCCCTTCTCACGTTTCCCTTCCCATTAAGTGCTTCTCACAAAATTCTTTTTGATGTATGCAATGCATTTTTCTGCTAATTATTTTAAAGAGCATAGATTTTCGTCTTCAACCTTATTCACCAAAAATTATTCTAAAATAATCATGATGTTAGTCCAAAAACTTGAAATGAAAATCTAATTTTTCATATTAATAGATTATTTTTGGCAGAATTTCAGAGCACAAAATTATTCGTTTTAATTTATTAATGAAAATATTTCGAAAACGAATACAAAAATACCTGCCAACAAGACAGACCAGTAGTTCCACATGATATCTGATAGCGATTTTCTTCCACAACGATGTACTTTACGAAAGTTTCATCGAAATATATTCTATCTGCATGTGCTGCACTGTCCATCATAGAATCCGTCAAACAACTGTATAACTGCCAACTAATTTCAATATGTCGCAATTCCAACTGAAAAGTAACACTTACATGAAAAAAATTATCACTCAAAAAAAATTTCAAAGCATGAAAAACGTTTCATAGGAAATGGAGTGATGATCGAATTAGAATCGAATTAGAATAGTCTTTATATTTCCTTGTAAACTTCTCGATGAGAGGCAACATACTTGTTCGATGATATATTTCAGAGTATTACGATGTGACTTCCGAAAGTGGCATTTTTTGACGCGAGACGATATCGCATAAAGGATATTGCCGATAAGTTGCTGCTGGCATGAATTCTCGCAGAATGAAACTATCTTATTCAGATTTTCTTGGTTAACAACGGCACAGGCAAAGTATTCTCGTATAAATTGTATTATTTCCTAGAATTATAGAACAAATAAGAAACAAAAAATGATAAGATCAAATCTGTTAACCACTTCTTCCAATTATTCAGATTGGAAATGATCTTCCAATACCAAAGATAATGAAACTGTACTTTTCTTGCCAACTCTCCAGAAATCTCTGCAATAGGGAGTTTGCAAAGATGGCCTTTGCTGAAGATATCCATCATCCATGAAGTTTAAGACACAAAATTTTGATTCTCCTGAAAGGGTAAACCATTCTGTTTGCATCGAACAGATTATTGGATATTCCACTCACAAGTTGATGTATGAGACATAAATTGTGTAATGGGATAAACGACAGCGCGTTGCTGATAGCTAACATTGAAAGACCTAAAACTGTTATCGTTTCGTCACTTTGATGGGTGAGTTCTCGTTACGAAAGATGTATGGATGGATAAGCAAAGGCAACTTGTGGTCCAGTTTGATGTAATTCCGTTGCTTAGCTTCAGTTGGTACATTGATATTACTTTACATTATTATATCTCAAATCACGAGAGCGGATAAATAAGGTCGAATAATTTACCTAATTTGGATTTATGAAAAAAATGTTGAGGGGTATGCATAATCAATTCAAATTAGTCTGATGTCTGTTTCTATTTGATAAATTAGCCCAGTTAACCTCACAGTTACGAATAGAGCCAATTAGATGTTATTAGTTATGGCTAGTGCTGATGGTTTGCAATATGCGGTAACATCTCATCGAGCGATCAGCGAGTATTCACGGCGAGAATTGCAGGAAGCATTTTCAAAATGTGATCCGGAAGATACTGGAACAACATCCATCAAAAATCTCAAAGTTAGCTTGTTTGTGAGTAATGTTTAATAAATCACAGTTTGAAGATTCGAACTTATGATGTATTTTTAGCTAAAAACTGTTGTTATAAAATGTTATGTTTTGTTATGTTTCGATAGGAAACGTTTTGTTTTAGACTATTCTTCGATCACTTGGTTTCGAACCACGAAATGATGAAATACAAGTTTTGACAACAAAAATTGAAGAAAATGGAAAACAAGAAAAAGGTATTTTGTTTGTTCAATTAATTAATGCGTAGGACTGAAATTTAAAGAACATGTTATTTCTTATTTGCAAGTAAAAGTGATAAATGTTTCTTATTCTTGCCTGCTAGTGCAAAAGATCGCGATAGTGACTAAATGTTCTGGTATTTTAGAAAGAATTATTTACATCTTCCAGTTTACAGTATTTATTCTGCTATTTCAGATAAAGTCACATTTGAAGAACTTAGTGATTTGTTGAGCGAAAAGTTAGATGAACGTAATGGGATCAACGAAATGCATGCTGCTTTTGAATTGTTTGATTGTGATTTCAAAGGATATATCACAATTGATGATTTACGAAGAGTTGCTGAAGAATTGGGTGAAACAATAGCAGAAGACCAACTGAAAGTAAGTCCAGTGATATCAGGAGATCATTTCAGTTTTGTCTGTGATGATATTCTTCCACAACTTATTTAAAAGTCCTTATTGGTCGTTGTAATTAAAAGCAAAATACTTATCTGCACTTTGAAAAATGCGCTTCATGTGCAATTCAGCTTTAAACTATACTACTCCGTTGCATAAGAGACGCTAATTATATAACTTTAATTGTTATTAAATTAACTAATTTATCTCATGCAGTAAAGAATACGATATTGTTGGTCGTTCTTCGTATTCTTGGATGTATATTTAGGTACTTAATGTTTCTGGATACTGCGAAGATGCTTGATTGATTAGGCAAAATAGTATCATATAAGCATTTTATAAATATATATTGTTAGTTGCGTTTCTTATTGTTTATTTTGCAAGAGACCATATTAATCCGCAAGTTTTAATTTTATATTTTATAGGAAATGATTATGGAAGCTGATACTCGTAATACTGGTAATGTTTGTGAAAATGATTTTTATGCCATAATGAAGAAAACTTCACTCTATTAATTGATTCCTGATATGTATTGCAACTGGTTTGAAAATTATTTAATTTTCTTCATTTATTATTTCTAAAACTAAATATTGTTATTGTGTTTTGTCTCTTCATTGTAATTTTGTCTAGTGCTGGAATCTTAGTTCCATACATCCGACGGTTCATATTACGTTTCATTGTCCGAATGAATGTTTAGTTCGTTCTTTTTTTTATTATATTATTTAACAATGTTCAATATTTCTCATCAGCTTTATTGGTTTTTCGGATCAGTTTCATTCTCTCTCATTCTCGTTTTTCATCAGCATTCCATTTTTGCAAAGCTTTTTGAGTGTTCTCAGAAGCTCTATCTAATTTTTATTGTATATAATATACGTAGTTTTTTATAGAGGTTTTTCCTTCTCAAATTTCCAAATTTTCTTATTTTTCTAATTTTGTACTAGCAGCACTATGCAGTTCTAAATAAATATTCTCATTTAGAAAAGTTCTATGCATATACGCTGAATTCGTTTATGAATCGTTTATGAATGGAGTCGTTACTATGATGCCCTTGATTTCTGCTAAATGATCATTTACAAAATGGGTGGAATGAATTTAGTGCAAGAATCTCCAATATCAGTGCAGCTTTAGCACACATAGGAAGCCTGTTTAAATATGTGCAGGGTTCATTGCCATACTTTTCTCTACTGAAGCTGAAAGTAGTTAACAAATCATCAGGCAATATGTTTTTCTTTAAAAAAAAAAAAAAAAAAAGCGTGAGAGAAAGTGGCGCGAATCTAATTTTTATTCAAAGTATAAAGAAATGAAATCCAAGAAAACTTATCAGGACAATGATTTGTCCATATCTCTTTTGGTTTGGATATTTCATTCTAATCTCTGAAAATTCTTATCGCAAATTCCAACCTATCTAATTTTCCAATTTATGAAAATTACATGAAGAAATTTGGTAAAAATGAACTTCATACAAAACTGGAAAAAAAATTGTAATGGAGATATCACTTACGGTTTAGTTTGGTCTAAAGAAAATTTCGACGTTTTAGGGAATATTCAGAAATTGAGCGAATATCATTTAGTATGGCTCAAATTATCCGAAAAAAACAATCAACTATCTCCATGCCATTATTACTATTCCAGACTAGACTAGCAATTATAGCAATTGACAAAATTGATTAATTAATCAATTTTAGTTAAATTTATTTTTTTATTTATCAATTTATTATTGTCTACAAATTTTGACTTTTTAAGAGCTTTTTATTGCTGTGATTATTATTGTAAGTAATACAATACTATTGCATTATAATGCGATATCATTACTAAGAATAGTGTATCAAACTTAGTCATTACAGCAATTTATAATTAAATTTTTAAGTCTAAACAAAACCATAGCCACATTGTAAATTTAGATTATTCGTTGTTAGATATTCTCTGCATCGATTCTAGGATTATAGTTTAAGATTTCACAAAATATCAATTATTAATTCGATATGAAGCATTCATAATATTGCCGTTACTTGAAATATCTTAGAAAATAGTCATCTATTATTCTCGTTTTCTATCAATATAAAAGCAAAACTGAGCTCTTAATCAGAATAGATAACTAGGTCTTGGCCGGGATCGAACCGGCGACCTTCTGCGTGTGAAGCAGACGTGATAACCACTACACCACAAGACCACTTGATGTCTCTGCTGGAGATATATTTATTATATATGGAAGACAATAAAGGACTCACTTAACAAATTTTATAGAATCGAAGTGATGATATACAAATATTGTTTGTTCTTATCTACAATTGATTGATGATAACAACAACTGATTAAGAAGCATTTTGCATGTTATATTTCTCTCTGCTAACAACAAATGTTATCCGATAAAATAATTTAGAATCGGTGTTTTAACATTAGCATGGGGTTTTGCAGCTTTCCTCCTGATGCAACAGAAAGGAATTATTTCAACAGAGTTTCTCAGTGAAGTTAGCTTCTCAAACAAATTACTCCTTTCGATAGTCAACTCTTACCTCTGCTAAACAATAAGCTTTGCATAAAGAATTTTTATTGACAAATGATAAGACACACACACACATACATATGCAGTAAATATGTATTCATGAAGTGAATAACGTGAGTCAGTTTCTGTATTAATTATGCACAAAGAAATCGAAAAAAGAATTCTTCGTTTTTTACATCAATCATTTATATCTTCTTTTTGCCTGAAATTTTAAATAATCAATTATAAGTGAATTAGTCGATAGCAATTTGATAATTGAGAATTTGAGCTATTCTCTCTAGATCCTTGCCAATATGCTTCCACTAGAAAGTAAGAAAAGATTGATGGATGTCTAAAGTTTTGCCACGCTCAAATAGCAGTAATTTGACTAATCTGAAACAGATATAATAAGCTATCATAAGATCCCTTTGTCTAATTAGTGATAGGTAAATCATAAAAGATTGTCTAAAATATACCTTTCTTTGATCCTTTCTTTTTTTTGCCTGCAAAAAAAAATTTTTTACTGGAAATGGGAGAAAAGGAATTGGAACAAAATTATTTTTTAGAAATTGCGTAAATAAGACCTCAGTTTTTACGACCATATCAATAATTTAATATCTCAAAAGGAAGCAAATTAATAACGCCATTTCACTTGACCTTATAAAAGGTTGAGAAAAAAAAGTTCAGCAGAGAACAAAAAAGAAGGCTCTTACTTCTTTTCTTTTTCTTGGCCCTATCTTTAGAATCTGCAGATGATGATGCCTTGGAATCTGTTGCAATCGTTCCACTACAATTAAATATATCTATATTTTTATATTATTGGCTGTTAACAGAGAGTGTTTAAAGATTGTGAAATATCGTCTTCTTTTTTTCAAATTCATGATTTGATCTAATACGCAAAATGAATATGAATGAAGTGCGTGAATAACAAAAAAGTGCGTGAAATTTTGATTCATTAAAGATTGTGATATTACTTATAGTGTATCCAACACAAACAAAAAATAGATAAAACAAGACCTTAGTGGACTGTTTGTTGACACAACTGGCTTGGATAATATTTCCTAAAATTTAAATCAAATGACTATGGGAGCATGGATTTTCAGTCTCTTAACAAGAAATTTGTCGTTATATCGAGTTCCATCATTTTTAATTTTAGAAAATTGTGTTACCTTTGCAGTACGTGCATCAATCACCGGTGAAGTATCCGAAACTTCTGGATGAAGTGACTGATCCACTCTTTTTGGTGGTTGATGCTCTACCAATTCTGGAGTATGAGATGAGGATAATACCAGTGGAACTGCTGGGGAAGGTTCAGCAGGAGTAGATGGTAAAGGAGACGGCGATAGTGATAGTGATGGCGTTGGCTGTGGAGGTTCTGTTAGCGGTATCGGTGGCGGTAATGATAGTGGTGGTGGTGGTGGCGGTGGCGGTAATGACAGTGGTGGTGGTGGTGGTGGTGGCGGTGACGATGGTGGTGGCGGTGGCGGTGGCGGTGGAGGTGGGAGTGGGGATAGTAGAATTGATGGTTTGGTAGGCGCTGCTAGGTTCTATGGATTTCTGCGGTGCAATCTGCAAAAAAAATCCTAAGATATAATTAAGGACAAAAAATTTGATAAATTTTATTGGAAAGTTCCACTACAACATATATCTGTTTCTAGCATAATGAATTTAGCACTATTTGCAAGCAGAATCATAATCGCATCTTCCAAAAAGGCCTGAACTATCAGACAAGTAAGAGATCAAGATAAATGAACGTCGCATCATCTTTTGCTTGATAATTACGAGAAGGAGTGAATTCCTCATAATAATTTAACAAAGTATCATCAACATAGCTAACCTCTTGGGTCGCAATGGTAGATGGCGTAACACTATCTGACTTGACTGCAACAGCTTCTCGTTGAAACTGAAATTACAAATTATGAAACAGACTTATTTCCAAAATCTTAATTAATCCACTGAAATGGAAGTTCAGAGAGTTCAATCGTTTATTTCATGAACTAGTAATATAGTGAGTAGTTATTTCCTGCGACAATAAATGAAAATTCCACATTACCGAGGCAACTCGAATATGATTCTACTCAAGGCTCGAATATCATCCTACGCCGGGAGATGTTCTTGGAAAAGGGTAATTAAGTTGAATTGTATCAATTCATTAACTGTTGAAAAAAACTAGGATGATTTTGGGTGAAACCACCTAATCTTAACATATTATGTTTCTTTGCTTTTCAGTAAAGTCCAGAGCAGTTATCCACTTAGAAGTTATTGAAACAAGACTGATAAAACATAGACAATCTACTGAGCCTACCTTGGTAAAATTAAAATATGCGAAAGCTGCGATAAGCAACAGGACAAAAATTGCAATCACCGACATTGTCAACAGCGAATATCACAAACAACTGTACTGCTATTAAAAATGTATCGAATAACTGGCGATAAAATTCTTTTGAATAATATTTATAGGTTGATTTACAGATGCGAAATGCAAACTTCGGTAAATATTCAAATTTTATTCCTTCATAAACTGCTTCATCCGTAAACGGTACGGTACAACTTTTTATAATAATAAAACTTCGCTGAATGTCGAATTTAAGTATTCTTTATGATGTGCACTCAATTCATTTCTAGAGGTCAATTATTAATTTTCTAACATATTTTAAAAGCAGATTTTTGTTTCATTCATCAGCTTCACTCACAAAGAGGCATTCATGCAAAGATGTCCAGGGAATAAATGATTTCTTTTTAATAAGTCTTCTCGGCTATTATTGGAATGATAGATTGCGCACAAGGCCTTTGCTTACAGTTCGCCTAACTTTGCTTTTTTTTACTTTTAGGCAACGAACTATCATCTAATCCATTTTCATTTTATTCTGCTGCTGGACAGGCAATAATTACAGATAGGAATGTCATCGTTAATTCTGGACATACCGAACTATCTTTTTGAATGTTCCTAAGAGAGAAGTGAGCGAAAATAGAAATAGCATGATATAATGAGAGGGAGGCTGAAACAGAGAATGTCCAAAGAGAACTGTTAATGAAGGAGGAATGTTCGGAGCTTTTCTCGAAAACTCTTTAATTGTTAAAAATGGAGAAGAATGGTAAGGTGTGTATTTCAGTTTGGAGAAGTTAGGTGCTGTTTTAGTATTCTGGCTGGGGATTTAATTAGCTGGTTTCGACCACAGAATTTTCGAATCATCGATCATTGTCTTTTCGTTCTCTGATGTTGTTTAGAGTTTTGCATTTAATTGATTTCATCGAGATAATTGATAATTTGCATGAGTAATATGATCTCTTTATCTTATTTTAAAATGATTTTATTGAAACTTTTCGTGATTGCCTTATGTGAAGCTCTAGTTATATCATAATGGTTAACATTGCGTTTCAGAGATCATGATATTTTAGCTAGATTTCCTCACATTTTACTCCCGATGAAATAATATATCCTTTCTTTTTCAGATCGATGACAGCACCATCATCGGGCGCTCATTTAAATCCATTTACAAATGTTAACTTTTATGACAGTGCTTGTCCAATAGATCTACCACATCAGAATCAATCGAATCATAACTGTTTCGGAGAAAATGTGCCATCAAACCTAACCACAGATATGGTGTTCAATTTTACATTTTCTATTAATCAAAATGTTTGCGATATCTGCATTCATCTGGAATCTTGCTTAAAAGCATAGATCTCCAACACTAATTCTGTAGGAATAAGTGTTCATCGGGAGAAATTTCCAAAAAGAATAGTAGATGAGGATTAATAGGATTTTTCTATGAATTAATTTGAATATATCTAGTGCAACTAATTATTTAGTACTATTGTGAAGTTTTTTTTTTTTTTGAATTGTTTCACAGACAGTAATTATAAGGATTTATTCTTCGTAAAAGATTAGCAGTAATACACTGATGATGCAGTAACGAAGATTTCTTCTTGATTGTACTTACTAGAATAATCGTTTCTAAATTTTCTAATAGTTAATAAAGAATTGGCATGGGTAAGAAACAGTAGAATCATATAGCAAAGGAAGCTGGTGTTCAGACGATCGTTTAGCAGTCTCTCGTTTTTCTAACTAAACCCAACAAGGAATTGTACAGATTTAAGGATAATGCGAAAATACAAAGAATGTTGTATAATGTAATCAATACAAAGAATTTCTATGACAGTCATTCAAAATACTCTAGTTATAAAGATATTTTAAATTTTATGAATTATTTCGGTCTTTTCGGCAAGCATCGGAATGAGGAGAAATAGGATTTGCAGTTCTAGCTTTCCGATTTTTTCAATCTTTTTCCTTTTTATATTATTTTCGATGTATATTCCTTTCTTCTTCAATCTCTGTCACGGACATGTAAATATAAAATCTGTATGGAATTATTTTCAGATTCGAATGGAGATTAATGAGGAGCATGGAATAGCATCCGAGCAAAAAAATTGCCCTGATCTACAAATTAGAAATTTTAAATATAATTCTCGAAAACGTCGTTCACTTTACGGAGTAAGTCTTTTCTGAAATACAAATATACTTTGTTCATGTATATTTTTGAATTGATGTATTTTATATACAGTTGAATTCGTTAGTCGCAATTTTCTCATGAAATTCATGCTTATAATAACATACGCTTTTTCGAATTAGATGCCATTTTTATCGCACAGTTATCGAAGAATGGTTCAAATGTTTAAGTTCACCTCATATTTAGCTGCGTAATGTTTTAAGATAAAATTTTATCATAGAAATAATAAAGCGAAATTCGTTAGGGAAGATTATTAATGAAACGATGCATAAAGTCAGCAATTTCTACAGAATGATGCACCACTGTGTAAACGAAGAATGGAAAAAGTTAGTGCACGCTTAGAAAATTTCCATATATCAGGCGATCCTGGTCCATCGATGTTGGATTCGAAGGATAGGTATTTATTTTTCAGTATGATTTTTCTTTTAGCAGATAGAGCTGCGATGTGTATACAAAGTCTTAGAAGTCACTCAGAGATTACCATCATCATTTCATATCAGGATTGTCCACCATTGTCATAGATTATTTCCACTCTAATTTTACTATTTTTTGTAATTAGTAGTTTTTTAGAATATGTTTCCTATTTATTTTTTCATGATTTAGTGACTCAGAAAATACTGATGAAGAAGATATCGAAAAAGATGATGCGTTATTGATTCTAGACGAAAGGCTGAGGAAGTATATCGAGCGTGAGCTTAAAACGCCACCTATTACGATTGACAAGTCATTTTTCAATGCTTCATCAATCTGTTTTGCAAGACTTCATTTTCTTTTTCGTAAAATAAATGTATTGTACCTCATTCTTGCTGAAATATGTTTTTTCTGTTTTCGCTTTCAACGTCGCTTTCAACATAACATATTCCTATTTCAGTACGAACATATTCCTATTTCATTCATTATCTCGTTCTTAAGTCATAAAATTTGACCCGTCATTCAGATTTAGAAGTTTTTATTGAGGAATGTGCAAAATGGACATGATCAGCCTAATGAAGGCTTTTAGATCCACTATTTTCGAGACTTAAATTATCTAATTTTTTTAAATCACATTTCCAAGAATCTTTAAACTTTAAGATCTGTCTTTTCAGTTCTTTATCGATGGCTTTAGTACCTTATGTGCCTCCCATTTCCTATGATAATCCAACAATGACTGGACGAATCGAAGAAATCAATATTGAAGATGCGGTAGAATACATATCCAATGATAATGGTAGTAATTAATTTTCGAATTTTCAATAAAAAGTTTTCGGGTATTTATGAAAATCGAAGAACATTGTTTTGGATGTTGATATTAATTTTTTTCAGGTTTGGTTACTTTTCCGGATGATACATACACAATAGAAATGAGAAATTGCTTGAGTGAGACGACCGTCCGAAATGCTAAATTATCGTCTTCTGTAATGAATGTTACGGAAATAGACACTTTTGTGCAAGATGATGCTTGTATGGAAATTGACAGCTCATAATTGAATTGTTTTTTAATTTTGCTATTTCTATTTGCTGCAAATTATTGATTTTCTTAATAATTACAACGAAGTATTTTCTGCACTGCGAGATTAATTTTCCTTCCACAGTTATTGCATTATGTGTGACCCATTTTAGTTGGATTTTTAATCAATTTATATTGTTTTTTGCTTTTTTTATTGACAGATGAAGCAATTGTCTCTTTTTTTTATATTCTTGATTTCTAGAAGCGGATTCAAAAACCAAAAGTTGGAGGAGTTATTTGGTGCTAGACTATTTCACTTTTTGCTAACTGAAAACATTTCTTCTAAATATTGTTTTTTTTTTTTTCATCCTTTTGAGCCAGTTTTTTTGTTTTTTTCAGTTTTTTTTTTTTTTTTTTTTTTTTGTGCCTCGTTATGAAGTTTGCATTTTTTTTCATTTTTCAATTTACAATGAAAAGAACCCTCTCCTTTCCCTCACTTCCTTTACTCTGCACACATCTATATTTTCCATTTCTGTTTTATCGATTTAAAAAAGTGGAACTTATATATCTCTTTCCATTGTATTATATAGTATATACCAACAATGCATAAAATTATGAATTTCAGTGCTATTTTTTAATCTTTTCTTTTATTATTTTGATGTGACATATGCAAGATAATGATGTGTTGTTATTTTTACTTATCAAATTTTCAAACGATCAAGATGTTTTTTAATTTTTCAAAATTATATCGTAACTGCATCATCAAATTTCCATGATTTCATTGCGCAATTTTAATGTCAGTATGGGAAATAATTCTCTATGGAAATTTATATGATCGAGTCAGTTCTACAAATCATCATGGAAGTGAGAATTTTAATAATATATGTTTCTTATAATTCGAGATGGAAATATTCTGGAGTAATGAGATTCGTGTTTCGAATCATTGTGTGAAACGAGTCTCTACCTCTAGTTGTCAAGTAAGTGCATGTGTATGTTATATACTTGATATCTTTCATTAGTTTCGATTATATATTTTTTGAATTGCTCCAGCACTTGTTCATCATCCTGGTCATAGGATTGCTCATGTATTCCAGTTTCCAGAACAGAATGCCACCTTGGATCCTAGATTAAGTATACCAATTAAAAGAAGAAAAAAAAGTTTAGACCATTAATAATCTCAGGCAATTCTTGATGACACTGGTCCAAAGAAATGAAAACATCAGGAGGAGCCAAACACTCATTTTGATCTCAAAATTTTTTTTGCAAATTACTCCGAAATTCTTTTATTAAAAATATGAAAAGATATTTTTGTTATTGAAAAGATATTTTTGTTATTGTACATTATTAGTCACCGTTGTTAAAATCTCTTTGAAAGCGATGGATAAAAAAAAATAGAGCTTATATCTTTTTAATCGATTATACTAGAATTCTCCCATGAAAAAAGAGAGTACTGACAATCCAAACCATTGTGACATAGCTGCTTAGCGAGTTCACTTGGGGGAATGATAACAAGGGTGTTATTGGATTTTTTCTGCATATTGTTACCATTATTAATTCATTTTATTGAAATTTAAATTCGTTGAGTTTGTTGTTGTGTTAGAATAACTTCTCGCATTAATGGTTTAATTATCGAGATTCGAGATTAGTTCTTTGGAGTTTGTCTTTGGCGACAACTTAAGTAGAAATAAAGAATTTACAATGTGTACCTTGTTGCAACATCTGTAGACCCTGAGCCAAGATCAATACATTAATGGATATTAACGCAAGAAAAGGATGTATATTATCTGGTGTAGCAACCATTCTAACAACTGCTGTAAACACTACAAGATATATTATCTTCAATTTCAGTGAAAGCCAAAAGTCCAGTCTTGTTGATTGAACATTTAACAAAGCACTCGTATATATTGTTTTATCACCGGCGATTTTTCGAAAATATGAAAAGGTGGTGATGAAGATATTGTCCATTCTAAAAAAAGGCGAGAATATTTTCACTACATCCAAAATTTTTTTTCTTGTCAAAAAACGCACAAATTATAAAATGCAATAACTGCACGATATGCGAATAAATAACAATTGCTCGCGAAAAAACGATTTAGAAAAATTGATGTTCCATGGATAATTATATTTGCGAAGTTTATTGGTTTGCAAGCTGCCTATATTGGTAATAATAGGAAGAGATTATTCCACCGCTTCAGGATAGAATGTTAAGGATTGTCGAAGCACTTCTTCCGGGAGAAGGGGACTTCTTCCGGAAGAAGAGGAAGCTTTCATTTCTACTGGTTGTGAGAGTTCAATTGTGGATCAATCATTTACCCTGGAACTTTTCTCAGCAATCCTTGGATTAATATTAGAATTTTTGAAGGATTCGATTCTTTTTCATAAAAAAAAATCGCAACAAATTTTATATGAAGTTTTTTGAGAATTTCCTTCTTTTTAGTAAGGAGACTGAAGTAAAAGATTTCCACATTTCAAAAATTTTAGAAAAATTCATTGTTGTAAAAATTTCTCTTTTTATAATTTTAGAAAGATTCATTTCTTGTATTTTTTTATAAATTCTCATTTTTTGTAGAGATTCTAAGAATTCTTTCCTGTTCAACGTGCTTCAAGATGATGGTGGAGATCAAGGAAAGCTAGAGGCATTTATTAATTTTTGTGAGGATACTATTTTTGAGGTTTCTTTTATGCAAGTCAATTCTGTTTTTCTTTGCTGATATAAGATCTTCGCAGTTTGGTTTCCAAGTTTTACTCAGAATTCAATATCCTGAAAATTTTGTCTCGTAACTCGTAAAACTAAGGAATAAAATTTAGATGCAACATGCAGCAGAAATCAGTGCTGGTGATATAGCGGATTCAAAAATTGAACGAGCCAAAAGACAGCGTGATTATTTTTTGCAGCAAACTTCAGCGGGCGCGTGAGTAATTTAATTTTACTTTATTCAGAATTGTATTAAAATATGTTGCTATTTTCTAATTTGTTTCGTTTCATTCTTATATCCTCTTACGGTCGTGGTTTTTCTTTCAAGATTCTTTCTGTTCTGATTAACTTAGAAGGTTACTTTTTTTCATCTTTCTGAGAACTCAGGTAGATGAAATTTCCCAACATCTAAATTTTTTGATCCTCTTAATTATTCTTATTTTTTTTCCATAACTATATTGTAATTTCTATAAAATCTATAAAACTTAAAACTTACTTATCCAATGAGTTTGTTAAAATTAATAAAAAAATGTCATAGAGCAAGTTATGGTAAAATCTTCAAAGTAAAAGAAAAGGGAAAATGGTATTGAGAAAAATTATAAACTTTTTGAAATTTTCAAAGTTCGATTAAAAGAATGAAAATTATAAATTATGTCTTCTCTTTTTCTTTCTCTCCCTCTGTCCCTCTTTTTCTCTCTTTTCGTCCCTCTCACTCTGTTTTGTTCCTTGCATCCAAGCACAGAGAGTTATACCTTGGCTAAATATACGATGGATAAAATGACTGAACAACAGACTTTGAAAGACGAAGATAAAAAACAATAACAATAACAATTAAGTGAGAAAACAGCATGAATTGTTTAGTAAATTGAGGAAGAAATCATCCAATATCATTATTATTTTTTTATCAAATAAAATATTGTCAATAAAGAAAAGATGAAAAGTATAATAGTTGCTCATAATTTTTGAGAAATATTTCAAAAAGAAACATTTTTTCCTTTTAGAAAAATAGATTAAATACTGTAAGAGTAATCCAGAAGATAAGTTAAAGAAACCACAAAATATATATGTTATGTGTGTATATGTTTTTTTTCTTAAAGTTCCCAAAAATCGATACGTTATAAATCTTGCTTATTATCAATTAAGATGCCAAAAAAAAAAAAATAGCCAATCGATCTTTTAATGATTCATACAATATATGCATGCATCTGCATGATGCATGCTATTGCTGTGATAGCGTAATAATTTGTACATTAATTCGAAAATTAGAATAGGCTTGGGGATAAAAAAAAAACATATAAAATTAGCGAGAGAATGAAAGCTGGATGTAGACTTCTAATTAATCAAGATTCTTTTATCGTAACATTAGTCATCATTTATAATTTTCAAATTACATTCTTATATTTGCAGACAAATCTCGGCAACTTTTAAAACTGGATTCAATTACGGAATCATTGCGGCAAATGCTTTAAAGCCAGCAAATGTAAAGAAAATATTCAACACAGCTAATGCCATCTTCAGGTAATACATTTATTTATATTTCTATAAATGATAAATCGATTTTGTCAGAAAAGCGAAGCTTTGATTGAAATGTAGAATTTTAAAAAGATTTAAAATAATATGTCATAGCATCAGCATAGCATTACTTAAAAATCAATTACATTATTTGAAATGTCAGCAAGTGTCATGAAATATGTTTATAAATTAATAATTGAGCTTTCATAAGAAAATTCTAGGTCGATGACATGGGCACAACTAATAATTGCTATTATCACTCTATCAATAAAAGTTTCTGTAAAAGTAGCAATGTTCATGTATCTTATTATCTGTACATTGTTTCGATTTGGATATTATTTGATGACGCCAGATCGTGACGAATTAGAGGTGGAACAAGCTGCACTGCCGATGCCTGAAAGGTTACTATTATAATAATAGGAATAAAATATAAAACTTTAAAACTTTTATATATAAAGAACCAGCATTTCTGAATCGTTTGGTAAAATAAATCAGAAGAATACTTTAGTATTTGAAGCCTAATGATCCATTCTGCTGTACTGTGAGATTTACTTGCAGCGTCGACATGCAGTATGCCTCTACAGTTTGGCCATCCTTTCAGCAATCTCATCGTTCCTGTAATTATGATGTATTTGGCGTACGTTTACAACCCACTCATGTCCAAATACCGACAGTACTTCCGGGACAATTTAAGTCCGAAGGTATAGCTTGTCATGAAACTAATAATCGTGAAGCGATGATGTCTGGTAAATATAAATAGCACCCCTTTCATTCCCTACAATCGATCTATGAGCTTCATATAAAAAAATCACTTTTTGAAGATTTCAGTTGATTTTTATTTTTCTGCGACTAAATATAAATTGAGTAGAAAACGGCGATTATGAAATCGGAAAACATAATAATGATATTTTCATACACTCTGATAGGTAACTTGACGAAATAAAATACGAAATACTTCTGACGATTCTAAGGATTTGTTTGAAAAAACGCATGTGCAATTTTTTTTATGATGAAGGATGATATTTTCTCTTGTCTTACATTATTTTATAAAAAAATTCAGTCACAAATGCATCACCAGTTCAACAGTCAGAAGCCGTATTGAAACCGTCTATAGCTATACAACAGTGTCCAAGGTTTTTATTACCGTTTCATCTTGCCTAACATTTGACAGTTCATAATTGTCATAATTATCAATTTGAACTTAAAAAATATGTTCCCTTTCTAGTTTGTATGAAACTCGCATTAGCGATAATGCTCATTACAATCAAATAGTTTCACCAGCAGTATCTGAATACGGTGTTGCTGATTATTATGAGCCAAAAATTGCTGAACAAATTCCACCACGTAGTCGAGGATCGCTGCTTGTATGTTTATTTCATTTATTTATTTTTTTGTTTTTGAATTTTGATATACATCTACCTAGTAACGAAACGAAATATTGATGAAATCAGCTTACCATAGTTCTTTGAAACTATTCTATCTGCGATACACTATATCTGCGATATATTTTTGTCCTGAATTATCCGCAAAAGAATTTTGCTATTTAAATCTGATCGTTCATCTTTTCTTTTCAAATTTTTAGAATATGTTGGCTCGTAATTTCAAAGCAATCGAGAAAACCACGCTGTATTTAGCTTTCTTCATCAATGTTATTTTACTCTTCCATCGAATACGCATTATGGAAGATGTAACACCAGTAGGTGAGATAATCGTTTATATATGAAAATATCTGTAAACACCAATGAATGACAAGCGAATAAATGAATAAAGGATCAAATTATAAAACATAAAATATATAATATGCAGGTGAAAGTACGGAATCAATTTATATCAGTGGAGTGGTGCTACCGTATACATCGTATGAGGTAACTGGATGGACGCTAGCACAGGTATGTTTGATCCAAATATAGTACCATAATGAAAGTTTATTCGATTTAGTGAAGAGTTCGGTTTCTATCCCTATTGAAATTACCAAACCATTTAAAGATTTCAAATGAATGATTTATTTCGATCAATAATTAATGTTGCGAAAATTTGTTCATTGATTTAATTTGATTAGCTTTGTAAGGATTGTATTTAGTGGAAGATTAGAGAATTCTCCTCTTTGATTTTTTGAATTTGATAACAGAGAACTGATTTAAATATTACTGTATATTAGTGATAAAGAATTGTCAAATGGCTGTTGGTTCTGTCAAGGAATAAACGGTTTATTTTATTGGGACTTATCGAGATCATATAGGCAATCGATGAGTATAATCAGAAATACAATTAAAGTGAAATCAAAATTAAAATATCGTTGTAGAAACTGCTTACAATGTAGCTGCAAGTAGCGAAACACCTCCAATCAGTAAAAATCTTTTTATAATAACGATGTCAGACAAGGATCTATTAGCCGTGTAATGTAACAATGGATAGAAAAAGTCTGTCGATTTGTTGACCATGTAATATCATACCAGCTAACTGCGAGAAGCAGTTATTGATATCGTGATTCTTGATCTCTTGTTATTAGTGATAGCTTATCACATATTAATTGTACTTATGGTTTAATTAGAAGATTTCAGACTATTTGCATAAATTGCAGCATTTTAAATATTCCTTGTCACAGGGAACAAAAAGGAAAATCAAAATAAATAATTTTTTACATTAGATATCGTAAAATTCGTTTATGTTAGATAATGATTCATGCAAAATATTTTTCGGTTATTCCAACATCTTGTTCACTCATTATTTTTCTCAGATTTTTTTAAAGTCAGATCAAATAATTTGTCTCGGTTTTATAATTTAAAGATTCAGATCATAATAAATGTTTGATGCTGAAACTAATTATATCTAATAGTTTTTTAATGATTGCACTAAGAGTAAAAAGCTGTGAAGAATCTCTATCACTACTTTATATTATGTATAATGTCAAAGAAATTTTTAAATGAACTGCAAGTCAAAAAAAAAAATCCATTTTTGATTGACTCGACTTAGCAAGAAATTTCGCGATTCTCGCACTCGTGCATATATTGCCGGAAATTCCGAATCAAGTTTAAGCAATTTTTTCAATGTTGTCTTTTCTTTTCCTTTTCCATTTTATTTTTTGTATTGATTTATGTAGCAGGTGCCAGTATTCAATTTCTTATTGTACCATAATCCAACCTGTATTTGTATGGTCTGCAAGTAGAGCTAATTTTGTCACTATCCGCTTTATCATTTTTACTACTGTAGGCCTCCTTTCCTTTAAGTCCAGCTCCCAAGTTCATACGCCCATCCTGGAACAGTCAGTTTATGGGCATTATGGTAAAGATAATCTTCATCAATCGGTGGAATGCTTGGCTCACCGCTTCACCTAGCTCTTCAACCCACTTTTTGTTGTGATCTTCGTTTCGCGTTAATTCTTTACTGAATTTATTTTACTTCAATAAGCTGTTTGATCCAAAAAATTTCGCGATGGAAGAAATTTCATGACATATTCCTTATTATAGAAACAAGGTCGTAATGGTGAAAAAAAAATTTTTTTGCTGAATTTCAATTGTTTTTGTCTGATGAAGCAGTGCATCAGTCAATGTTAATCTTTAGGAACAGCACGGAATTGCTCAGTTATGTATTTATGCATTTCAATAAATTAGGATGAATTGTTTCGAAAATGATGTTCGAAAGCTTATCAAAGTTAATGTGATAGAATTCTTAGTATATTGTTGCCTATTTTTTTAGATTTAGAGCTTAAGCTGAACTTAAATTTCGTGGCCTCAACTGACCCAATAAATAAAGATTTGGTTTTCTCAAGCATCTTTTTTTCCTCATTCAATTTATGTAATAATTATGAATCGGGCTTAAGCCTAAGCCTAAGTTTCGTTTTTTGTTCTTTAGCGTTGTTGAAGAGACTATAACAATGAAGCAAGAATATGCAAAAATATATAAAAATGAAATGTCTGCATCATTAGGGACAATTTTTGATTTTAAGTTATATCATTGTTTTCTGCTCCCATAATCTGCTATCTAGTATTTATTGCAGTGCGGCAGTGTCGAAACTGAGCAGTTGTGTAAAAGTAAAAATCAGTAATAAGTTAGACATAAATGATCATTATTACTATGATCCTTTTTCAAAAAATGTTTTATGTGGTTAATATTGCAATAAATTATATCCAAAGTGTACTCCTTATTGGATAACCGAACAGTATTTTCCAACCCCGATGTTTGATATTTTGACGTAGCAAAAAGTTATAGTGTTGTCAAGAAACTCCAGAATTACTTTTTTAGATTCTTTGCAAAAAAGCCAAATTTGTATTTTCATTATTTTAATATATTAAGCTTTGATGACGATCCTTTCTGTGCAAGTGCAATTTCTTATTATGTTTGAAAATTAAATTATCAGGTAAATTATATTAAGCATTGTTTTTTTTCTCACTCTCTTTTGTATCTTCATTTTTTTAAGTATTATTTTCTCTACCTTTAACTCTTTGGAAAAATTGGAATTTTCTTCTAACAACACTTAAGTAGAAGGCAACACAAAATATGATCAAAGAAGAATATGAAAGCTAAAAAAATAATTGATGGCTCAAGATATTGTGCTCAGTTTGTTGGATAGATTTTTAGTAAATTTTTTTTTCAGCTCAGGGAATTTTAAATTTCTAAAGAGCATATTTTCTTCTATAATTGTTTGTATTTCATTTTTTTTGAAAAACCATGCGTTTTTTCATGCGTTAAGATTACTATATTTGTTTATCAAGGAGCACATTCTAAAATTCTGAAACCAATGAAGAAAACATTGAATTCATAACGCCTATGCGAATTATGAAATAAGATGTCATTCCTAATGAAGATGAGATTGCAAATTTTGAAAAAAAAGTAATTCATAAAAAAACTTTATTAGTAATTATTGATATTAGGCTATAAGTTTTTCTGGAAACATTCCGGTTGCATTGGCAAAAGTTTCTATTTATTATTGCTTCTCTGGAATGATCTACACGACCTACTTTTAGAAGACATCAATTATAACTATTGATCAGTTTTGAGCACCAGCTTCCCTTCCTTGTGTTGTGTTATCATTCTTGATATTAATACAACGTGATAGTGATTGCGATTTTCTGTTTGCGTTATCATTTTATTCATTTTGCTCTCTTCCTTTAAAATTGTATTGCTTTTTGTCATTCTTTGGACTTAGATCCAGTCTCTCATCATATTTTGAATAATCAATTTTGGAATTCTGGTCTCATGTATACAAATCAAAATCGTATAGCGAATAAGACAGTAACTTTCGTAAAGGGCAGTTGAAATTATGAATGGAACTCCTATTCGAGTGATAATTTCATTGTTCTTAATAATCATTTTGATTTAGAATTGATGACTGTATTCCTTTGTAAGAAATCTATTCTTAAAAAAGCAAACAAATGAGAAAATTCTTTTATATATTATTTGCAGTCATCCTTTTCCCAAGTCGAATAGCAATTTTGAACTTGTCGAAATGTCTTTGGAACACAATTGACGGAGACGTAGACTGCTTGTCCCTTCATGTCGCATTCCCATGGATTTACTGATAACATCTACACATACATCGCTTGTACTATGGTCATGAATCAAAATGAACTCTGATAAACGAAAACGGATGTCACTGCTGAACATTATAAAACTTAAGTTCATTCGATGAAAGTTTGTATTAAGTTTCACAGTAAAATAGTCTGAGTTCTAAATGTGATATACGTTGAAGAAAATGGTACCCGTCCTGCCGTATTCGTATCGTCATCTACTCAAGTATACTAAGTTTATATAAACAATATTAAAGTATACTCCCTAAGATACAAGGCCAAATGAGTTTGCTTAATTAGTCAAAGAATAAATTCAATATCATCTTATCAGAAAAAAGTAAAGCCAAATATTTTATCAGCTGATGAAGATGTCTCAATATATGCAGCAATCACTATGGATGAATGATATGTGAAAGCCATCGTCTATCCATAAAGGAAATAGAATAGAAGACGACACTGTGACACTATAAAGCTTAACGGAGGAGATGTAGACCTTGAACTCATCTTTGATAAATTCATCTCAATAGAAACGTCCCTTTGAACATCGTCTAGATAAAAAAAGAGCGAGTTGTTTCCTCCTCTCGCAGATCTAGCACAGTACTTTTCATATTCCCGCTATTCGTTGCATGCTACTTAGCGTTGCGGTTGCGTTGTGCGTTATTAAGTACTATTGATGTGGTTGGATTGTATCATAGTTTGGGATTTTTAGAGCTGTGATGGGAAGGACAGGTGTTTGGGAATAATTTAATCTCTCTGTAGATAATGTAGTCACAGTATTATGCTTTGAATCTGATCTATTCCACCGATTTTTTATACTAGTGGATATTGATTTTAGAAATGAGATATCTTTTTGTGGCCTAAGTAGCCTTATATTTAATAGGTTTTTTCTGGGATTTCCGTAGTTTTAATTCATTGTGAGTTGTAGGGCGAAAGAGAATAAATCACAATTTTTCATTTGCTTCTATAGCTATTGATCATTTTTTTAGTGTATAAGATAAGATAAAACATAATAAACTTCCTATTAACATTATCTAGCAATTTATGCAAGATAACTAATTTAGAGGAATGGATATCACTTCTTCTGGCTGATAAGGTGAAATTAGAGATTCAGGTCGTAGTTAGGACAACTAGATTAAGATTCATTAACTTGAAGTTTTCTGAGATTTTAGTTCTCTCTTGGTCTGAAATAAAATTTAAAATCTAGGTCTATTTATTATGAGAATTCTACTAGATTCTTACAAAGGTTTTAACATAAAACTGCAATTTATTATTCACCTGACAACACCAGAACTTTTTTTATTCATTTGAAGTGCAGAGCGAGCTTCGCTCTTCGTATAAAATGCATTCGGATTTTCAAAAAATTTGAATCATTTATCATTATCAGGCCCGATAATGGCGGGCGTTGCTACCAATTCGCGAGATTTTATCGTTGCAACAAAATACAAACTGATTCGTAAGATAGGTTCTGGCTCGTTTGGTGACA
Organism: Dirofilaria repens; assembly: GCA_008729115.1. Lineage (NCBI taxonomy): Eukaryota > Metazoa > Nematoda > Chromadorea > Rhabditida > Onchocercidae > Dirofilaria > Dirofilaria repens. The sequence goes on along the minus strand of SNRZ01000004.1, from coordinate 451,196 downwards.
TATATTTGGCGATAAATATCACAAATGGTGAAGAAGTTGCCGTAAAAATGGAATCCAACAAGGTGTTTAAAATAATTTATGCTAAGTTGACATAGGACACATAGGAGAAGAATGATATCTTTTACAAAGACGTGATTTGCAATTTCGAAAATTTAAAAAAAAAACCGAATTACAGGCTCGTCATCCACAGCTGCTTTACGAGAGTAAAGTATACAAAATTCTGCAGGGTGGAGTCGGTATCCCACATATACGATGGTGAGCTCTTTGATATTTAATATGATTATATCGAAAACACTTGTAGCTTTATTTTATTATTTTTAAAATAAATAATTCATCTTGAAGTTCTTTTCATAGTTCTAATCATCATCTGGTGAGAAATGACGTGATCTGAAATAGACTGTCCGTTTTAATATACTTTTGTGAATCCGCAGCGATGGATAAGACGTTTAACAAACTGTTCCTCAAAGCTAGAGCTTATCATATAAATATTCCTTCAAGTGATTACTGCAATAATAAATTAATTACGAAAATTGTGATGATATAGGAAATTAGTTGGTAGAAGTCTGCATCAAAACCCAGTTTACTTACTGATCAAGACAAGTTTAAATGAAAATTTGACCATTTCTGATTCGAAATCTTATTCGTGATTTTTCGGATTGGAGTTCTCAATTAATGTTTTTTTAGGTACGGTACTGAGCGGGAATACAATGTGCTAGTGATGGACCTATTAGGTCCTTCATTAGAGGATCTATTTAACTTTTGCAGCCGTCGTTTTACTATGAAAACTGTGCTAATGCTAGCGGATCAAATGATTGGACGCATTGAATACGTTCATGTCAAAAACTTCATTCATAGGGACATCAAGGCAAACTATCTTAAATTTGATCAATTTTGGTCCTAGTTTTGCTTTTATTTATAGTAGATCTCTCGCAGTTAGCATTTGTTTATGAAAAATCAGAACATAATATCCTTTACATTAGTGCATATGAACAATATTTCGAATGAATAGAAATGTTGCAGAATGGCAGCAGATAATTGCTGAATTAATATAATATATCTATAAATATCATTGTGAATGTTGTTAGGTAAAAGTCTAGAGTTGCATAATATTTTAAAACTTCTGTCCTTGTTTTGAAAGATGATTCACTGATTTGAATTGTATAGGAATCTAATACCTTTCATTCAGTGTATCTGCCAATTATGAATATCTCTTATTATTATATGATTCCAGCCTGACAATTTCATGATGGGTATAGGACGACATTGCAATAAATTATTTTTAATTGATTTCGGTTTGGCTAAAAAATATCGTGACTCACGTACGCGAGCCCATATACCATATCGAGAGGATAAGGTATTTGCAGTAATAAAAATACAGATTATTAACTAATAAAAATACAGAGATTCGTTATCTGAAAAAGTGTCTGATCAAAGTTTCATTACTCTGTTATATTCTCTGTTAAAAAAAAGAATAATCAATCAACTAAATTGAAATTTTAGAATTTGACGGGAACTGCTCGATATGCATCAATCAATGCACATTTGGGCATTGAACAGTCACGACGAGATGATATGGAATCTCTTGGCTATGTTCTAATGTATTTCAATAAGTTCGTTATGACCCATATTTATATGACATTTTTTTTGTTTGCCAAATATTAAAAGAAGCATTTTTGTTATGCAAAATTTTAAATCATTTTTCTAGAGGAACTCTTCCATGGCAAGGTCTGAAAGCTGCAACAAAGAAACAAAAATATGAAAAAATTAGTGAAAAGAAAATGTCTACACCCGTTGAGGTAAGCGCGCAGTAGTTATACGTTAGAGAATTTTGCAGTTTTGCTTCATCTTGTCATAAGACATCTTTATTGTTTCGTCATTATTGCGAATTAATTGGATAAAATTGATCTGAAATCTTTAAGCATTTTACATTTATTGCAGGTGTTGTGCAAAGGGTTTCCGGCAGAATTTGCTATGTATTTGAATTATACTCGCGGTCTGCGATTTGATGAAGCGCCAGATTACATGTATTTACGGCAATTATTCCGCATTTTGTTTAGAACCTTGAATCATCAGGTAGATAAATAAATTAAGCTTCTTTTATAGAAATCTTTTATAAATACATAAAAAGAAAGGAAGTAGAATAATTTTTCTTTATGTTATGTTTTAAAATGAGCAAATAGTTCTTCAATTTTTTCTGAAGAATGAAATTATTAATCTGATCGACTGAATTGGAATATAGAACGTAGTTATTTACAGTATGATTATACATTTGATTGGACGATGCTGAAACAGAAAGCAGCGCAACATACGGCGGCAGCGCTTGCATTGGCTGGTTCGGGACAAGGTGGTGCGCAGTCGGGCACCGCTCCAGGTGTCTAAGAGAAAATTAATTGCTGAAAACATTACAGTTATTATCACAAATGTTCAGTTATGATTTGAAAGTGTTTTTATAAAATTTTTATCAAAATTTTTTCAAGTCTTATCATGATTCTTTCCTGTTATTTCGTATGGCTTAGTAATTTAGAGTGACCTTTTATGGCTGTACAAATATGTCATTTTTTTCATAACTCTAGGAGCACAAAGAGCAGTATATTCAAGGAAGTTGAATATAGAACACTGCGCGAATTTGGTTTTGTTATCGTATATTGAGAGATTGTGTGATAATGCTCAGACTGATTGTGTAACGATTTTTTTAAGAAAGCATTTTATGTAGAGGTTTAAATTGCGTTTTCCATTTGATATAAGATTATTTTCAATTGAACTGGAAACATCATTTATTAAAGCGCATATGTCATAAGACGATTAGTTAAATAGCAATTTTAATGATCTTTTTTCGACAAAAATCGGATCGTGGTCATGTATAAGACGATTGTGCACTTCATTTGTATGATTAGTTTTGAAAATCTGTCTTATGTTCTTTTCCTCAGATCCTGTTTGATTAGGAAAAGATAATATAAAGTCTATTCAAGTAATTTAAATAATTGAAAGTTAACACTGCGACAATTTTTGTATATAGACAGAAGTTATTTGTGTGTACCTATTCATTTGAAAAGCAAAAAATACTTCGTCTACTATTGATGCTATGACTGAATAGATATCACCAACCTTCTCTTTTCCATAATTTTTTTGTCGATGGATACATGTCGGTATGTCGAGAGTTCATTAATTGTCTTATAAAAAATGTAGAAATTTATTTCTTTGTGCTAAAGTAATGGACTTTAAACACAACAATATTATTAATTTTGCAAACTAACCGTTAAGATAAGATTGATATTGAGATGATCACTATCGATTGGAATCTTGGGCTCATATAGGATATAATATGATGAAAGTAAGTAATATTGGAGCATTTTGTTATGTTTAATGGACGTGCAAGAATTTTTAAAGAGTTCAGTGAGTGTTTAATCTGTATTGTTGTTGCACTTACCTTATAAAATTATTTCAGTTTGAGAGTGCTGGTCTAATAGCTTTTGATGAGAAAACAACAGCTGATAAGGAAATTTTTATGCCTGTTTTCACAGGAAATGAACAAGACGAATAAATTATCATACTTCTTTAGAGCACATATTTGAGGGGGTTTAACTAATAATCTACAGGAATTATTGAAATGCTGTTTTGTAATGTGATTTATCGTTTACTGCATAATTGTGGATTCGAGGGGAATTAGTCATGTCTAGTTTTTTTTTTTTTTTTGTAGCATTATTTTCTGTTCTGAAATTGATATCCTATCTTTTATGGAGGGAATGATGGCAAATTACGAAAATATCGCCTGTTGAAGAAGTGAAAACCTAAGAAAATCTTCTCTGTACATCATCCTCATGACCAATTTTTATCCGTGAAAGTGGAAAAAATTTCCATCAAAAGATAGGGTAAAGCAGGAAGTAATTAGTAACACTCCAATTTGATTCTTGTTTAAAGTAAGAAATAAAATGTGGAGTCAAATAATTCACTATTTAAACGCCGAAGTTCCATAAATGAGTCGTAATCAGTTGGTTATCAACAAATCAGCTTTTCAATCGATCAAATGGTCATATTATGGAATAAGTGTCATTAGTATCTTTGATTATTTCAATAATAAATTTCCTAGAATGGGTGATTAATCTAACTGCGGTATTTCAAAAATTGTATCACATTTCTTGTGCATTATTTGATCTTCCCTTCATTGGGAAAATTAGAAAAATGATGATCGTGAGAACTGCTATAAATGACATATATCAAATTGAAGATAGTATTAAAACATGAAACAATTTTTTTATCATAACACGTTGTTTCTGATAAAATAATGCTTTTCGATTGGATGTTGATGCACATTTTTTGACCATGCAGGGTTATATGGTAATTGCCAAAAAATTAACGAAATAATCAACAATCATTTTTTATTTTAATCATGAAAACTTAATAGATAAGTTAAGGAAATTGATTGTTTCATGATTGTTTCGAGCTTTTTGCTATGGCTGATATTTCTTTTGATATGATAATATTGCTGTTGCTTGTGTTTATATTGCTAGCGGCATTCGAATTTTTTTACTTCATATTCGAATTCAGCTAAATACTCTATCTCTGGTTTATAACGAAAAGTTCTTTCCTTCTTAGGAAAATTTTTGAGCTCAGTGGTATGTAACAGAAGAATATGATGAAGAGATTTGCTTTGAGAAGAATATAAATTGTAGAGGAGAAATTAAATGTTATATCCAATATCATTATATCCAATTTTGATTATTTCTCACTTGCCATTGAACGAAAATTATTTTCATTATATCATACTGGTAGGAAAGATTTGTCTTGTTGGCTAATTATCATAAGGAATCAGACAGAAAGTATTAAGTAGTTGGTTATTGAAATAAATATTCTATTATTTCAATGAGGCTTCTGCACTTTTGTTATTCCATATTTTTAAATGAAAAGCTGGAAAAAACAAATTTATTTATTTGAGTTTAAAGACAATATAATGTTTTTAGTCGGACAATACACATGTTTCTTATCTACTGAATTGCGAGGCCTAAAAGATTTCACTATAAAATCTCATTAAGTTTACTGTTGAATCCTACAACTTTATTATGATATATTGACAGATTAGATTAAATTAATTTACTGGAAATATTAGAAAACAACTAAATAAAAATGTTATTTGATGAGACCAGTACTTTTTAGATGAATGTCTGGAAATATTTCGTTTTTGCAAAAAATATAGCGCAATATTTATGTTGTTCATTTGATCCAAGCAGGTTTATTTATTTTTTAAATTCCATTATATAATATTCCAATCCAGAAATTAAAAAGGCTTTATTAATGAGAAAGAGATATTACACGAAAGATTTAGGTGGTATTAATCGTACTTAAGAAAGATCCTGCAATTTCTTACAAAAGTGAATACTTTGCAATAATTCTTATCAAAATCCAATCTAATCAGAAATTTGTATAAGTGAAAATGGTAATCAGAAAGGACGATAATCTATGAAAAAAGTAGTAAAGGAATAGTAAGAAAGGTACGATAATTTATGAAAAAAGTTGTAGGGGAAAAATGAATAATTAATCTGAACATCTTTGATGAGAATCATTCAACAAATGCTTGTACTATTTTATTAGCAGCATCTAGATAACTTTTTTGCTTCATCAGATTCCTTTGATTTCTATTGAGCTACAGAAAATAGCATGTGTTTTATCAAAAAATATTTAGAGAGATCGGTTAAATTGAAAATCTCGAGATGGTGCGGAATGGACCCAATAAAAAGATTACCGAAATGTGCTATACTTTATCAGGTAAAAGATTGCATACTTTCTAGTGTATCAGTTTAAGTTCCCATGAAATTTCTAGGAAACGAAAAACTTTCGTGTTTTTAGAAAGTTATGCGCCATCATCACTGATTTAGGAATGAGAAGAGTGAATATTATTAGTTGCCACATTTTCTGACTTTGCTGATGTAATGTCAAACTCTCTGGATGCATTCCCTGCATCTCGGGAAAATATATGATTTATTATAATTGATTCGATTTAATTTAACATAAATCATGTATATTATGAAAAGTTGTTGACAAAGGTTTAGTAATTGAATTGATTGAAAAGTTAAATTCAAAAAAAATTAAATTTCCATAAAGAAGCAACGTCACAACGAATGAATGAAAAAATCAATTAAGTTGATCATTTCATATATTCTTTATATATTCATTAGATTTATGTTTTACTGACATACATTAGATTAGATTTTCGAACGTGTATTAAACTTCTGATAATGATTTGTTTGTTTTACCAACTGATAATGAAAAACAATTTAGAGCAATTATCTGCTGAATCTATTTTGATATGTCATTGAATTAATTCCTCTTAGCATGATTTTTCAGGAACTTTTTGCTTCATTTTAAAATATATTATTTTTGAAAAAAAAAATTATAAATTACATCGAAAGTGTTACTGGTAGCATACTTGGCAAGATAACAAAGTTAGTGATGATACGACTCATAACTTTTCTTCCCCGATATTTCAATTTATATTAGTTCTTTTGACACTTTTGGCATTCATAATAATCATTTTGATGAATGCCAATTTGCAACTTATATTCAAGGTATAAAAGATATTGATCCATTCGTTCATTTCATCTTAATTAATTAACGACATAATAAGATGTAACTACAAGAATTACATTTCAAAAAATTCAAAATTTGTGATAGGTTTCAATATTGCATCACTTAGTCGAAGACCCATTCTGCAAACAGGTATTTTGTCTATTTTATTTTTAATTTCAAACTTTCAAATTATTGCTATAAATTTGAATGAGAGAAGGTATAACTTATGAAGCTTTTCGCCACAGAATTTCTCGTTTTTTCTTTTTCTTGTTTTTTCAATGAGTAATGCTACACTAATCATGATAGCGTGAGAAGTTTAAAGATTATGACAAATGATAAGATTATATATATTATTTCAAATATATTCTACTAAGGAAAGGAGAACATCCGTTCTACTGAAGGGAAAAAGCATTGTTTAAAAATGAAATGCTGTAAGTTTAACAATAACGACATAAGATAGAGGATGAAATCGAGGAAGTGTTATGAGCGAAAAATAAGACTTCGGATATAAATTTCGAAGGCTTATATGTTTTGTGTAATCTCTATTCTTTTATCTGAGAAGTTCTAGAAAACATATCAATCCGATTTATATATAACTATATCGTTACATACAAATTTGATAGAACAGCGATTTCGAAGCTTACTTTTGATTCTTTTTAAGGGAAAGCTCAATCTTTCGAGAAATTGCTTACTATGTTACTTTTATCAATAAATACCTGAATTTCGATCTTTCTCTTGGTCTTTGTTTTTTTGTTCTTGCAAAAATAATCCTTACAACCGATTTCCACAAAGTTATCAACTCCCTCTTTTTTCTTTTTTATTATCTACTCGTAACATTCATAATTCATATAACCATTAAAATATTAATTACTTCATTGTCATTAATATCATCTCGGTGAAAATAGATGACATTCAGATACAATAGATGGGATGCATTCTTCTACCTTCAAGAAAATCGGAATATTTTGGAATACAGAATATAGCCAGATGATCAATTACTTGATCAATCAACATATGAAATGTAGAAAATGACTTAACATCAAATTTTTTCTGTGGTGTGATGAAGCCAACCTAAATTTATATATATATATGGCTACTGGCATTCAGCACTGAGTCAACAAAAAATTTGAAGCGAGGAAAAGAAGAGATCGGGGTGATGGAATTAGATCAATCAATAACTATTGATAGTAGGAATCAGTTAAACGAGACTGCCTTTCAGGATTTCAACGAAAAGCACTGAATAATTTTATATAATACTTGATAATCAGAGGGAAAATATGTCATTGAAAATTGTTGAAACATCAAAATTAGCAAAGCAATCCCATGCATTTCATTTCAGGTCGTGTTGGTTTGAAAATTGATACTAGGTGATACGTGAGGGAGGTATTTTTGCAGTTGGTAAAGGGAGGGTAAGTAGAGAAAGGAGTGGAAGATGTGATATATTTTTGAGTTGAGAAACTTGAGCTATTTCAGGGTTATCAGAAATCGCCATGTTTCGACACCCACCTCCACGACCGTCAAGTCAGGTATCTCATTTTTCTTTAGCTAATGCGCCATTTTTTATGCTGTTAAATTTGAAAATTAAATTTGAAAATAAGTTTTTTTAAGCACTTTGAAACTGGCAAAAATAAATTTTAAGGTACTGGAAGTAAACATTATGTTTCTTATCCAAAGAAAATATCAGTTCAATATTCGTATTATTACTGAAAGGCTCCGTTTTATTTCCAGAATGATAGCAATTCACTTAAACCACCCAAACCGCCAGATCGTCCACTGGTTCCATATATGAGGTTCAGCCGCAAAATGTGGGCCAAAGTTGGGTTGTTTCCAAAAAAATTTACAGTTGCTGATATTACATCGTTTTTATATCATATTCCGACTTTTGTTATTAACTAAATTTTCTTATGTTTTCTTATGTTTTTTTCAAATACTGTCTTGGAGGAAACCATTAATTTATTGGAGGAAAATATTTGTGTAGGTACGTGCTGAAAATCCAGAGAGTCAATTATGGGATATAGGGAAAGTGATTGGTCAAATGTGGCGAGATGCACCGGAATCTGAAAAAGCTACATATCATCAGGTTTGCTACAAAGTCTCTACTTCTGTTTACAACATTTTATTTGATAGACAGTAATGCATAATTATTAGAATTCAATTTCCATTTATTCAAACTTTAATTTATAAGTCTTATTTTTTTAAAGGAATATGACATTGAACGACAGGAATATGAGAAGGCATTGAAAGCTTATCATAATTCGGCTGCTTATCAGCAATATTTATCGGCAAAAAATCGAGCAAAAGTCAACGATAAATCAAACACAGTTGGTGGTGTGATTGCTGGTTGGATCATTTAACTCATTGTTTTTCTTTTACTAATTTGTCTATATTAGTAATTTTAGAATTTGCAATTAAGCAAAGAAATCAGTTTAAAGTGCCAATATTGTCTCTTACTTCTTCAAGATGCTGAGAATTTTTTTACGAAGCATACCAAAAGTGACGAGAATGAAGTTGAGTTGCTGCTTAAAAATTCATATATCAGTACATATTCAGTTCGCAACAATAAGTCATTCTTCGTATACTTATTCCATTATATGTTACAGCTAGTCGTGGTCGTCTGGATACAGGAGGTGTCGTTATTCAACCAGTGGAAGATGAAGAACTCGGTGATCTATCCTCTCGTCGAATTGCTGCTGTTAGGTTGTCATTTTTAAAACATTAATTAGTTATAGTAACCACTGACGCATATTCTGAGTAGTTAAAGATTAGTCGATTTAAGTGGTTAAAGATTAGTTGATTTTTGGCTTAATATATGATATAAAATGGTAAAAAATTGGCGTGTGTTTTGTTATAGATTCGATCGGAATCATCGCCTTATAGCGGATCTTTTTAGTGGCAATATTGTCACTGATACTCGAACAGTTCTTGCTCAAAATCGCATTGAAATGTTGAAGAAACAAGCAACTTCGTTGGCTCTACATCAAGTAAGTTTCACAATGTTATCTTCGATTTTTTATGGCATTTTTTCGATCTTTATGATAGTCTCAGTAGGATAAAAGAGCTATCGCATTTAACATAGATTTTTTCAGTGGTATAATGCTGAAATCTAAAAACAGAGTTAGTCTTCACGCTTTTTTCAAACATTAGCTAACAGCATTATCAAAGTAAAATTCACTGATTCAAAAGTTTCAGACTAAACTTGAAGAAGAACTCAAAAAACTGAGCGAGATTTTTCAAACCAAAAAACGTTCAATGGAAATTGCGTCAGAAGAATTCGCAGTAAAACTTAAAAAAGTGTGTGAAAAACCGCAGGTTAATTCAAACGACAGATTTTCCCGTTACTTTTGAGTATTTCATTCTTCAAATTTCTGCTAACTTCAACGATAAAGTAGTTTTAGATAAACAACAAATTCAGCTCCTATTATAGTTATGTTAACCAAAAGAAACTGAAGTTATTCTTCAATTTGAAACTGTTTTTTCTTTGCACATTTAATATTATCATCATTTAGAAATAGATCCTTGAAGGAAACAATTTATACATCGAGTTTTGCATAAAAAGAATTGTTTTCAGCTTGATGAAACAAAATATGCATCTATGGTCGATGACTGGTCAGAAAAGTTGTTAAATGCTTATGAAGAATACAAAGCTAAGCAAGAAGCATTACGTGCGAAGCAAAGTAAATTATATTTTCAGTGCCCTTTGAAAATCTGAAGATCAAAGTGATATGTTTCATTAGCTGGGAATAAATTATACATAAAATTTTTTTTACGAATATACCTTTTTCTCTTTTTTGGAATAAATATTAAAATTTATGCACAATAGAATGACAAAAGGTTAGCTTAAATTGCGCTCTACTTTCAGCTTGTTTTTATCATTACTGATTATAATTTAAAGTTCTATTAAATATTGTAACGAAGACTGTTTTTTTAAATTTTATATACGGGAATTGAAAAAACCGAAATTCCTCTTGTTTCATCGTTTTCAGTGGTAGAACGAGAACAGTTAGCGGAAGAAACACCGATATTATATCGTCTAACTGTGGGTGATTCGTCTCCTTCACCCAAAAATAAAACAACTGATGAAATGCAATCACCACAGATAATAAGCAGTGAGCAACAGCAGCACATAGCTATCATCCCTGTCACTTCTGTTGCTGACGCCGATACCTCTTCTGTTACTCAGCAAGAACTTCCATTAAAATCGCAAATGAAGAAGAAACCGAGAAGTTAACCCAAGAACAACAGATTAAGGAAGCATCGATAGGTCCACCAACTTTAGAAGTATCAGAAGAGATTCCTTGAATCTATTTTATAAAAATCAAAAAAAAGTTTTGTGAAAGATTTTTTCATTTTTATCATTCAATAGCATAGTCAATCGAAATGCGTTTTTAAGAGATACTCTAGTACGATTACTTTACTTTATAGCTTATATGTACTCTAAAAAGCATATCCAGAATATGCCTCAAATTTTATTTTTTATTTTGTTCTCATATTGTATGTACCTAGTGTGCTTAGATTTTTATTGGTGAATTTATGAATTTATAAAAGTTTTCAACTGATAAAAGTCACAAATTAATACTGTTTCTTTTTCCGGTAAAGCTTGAGTTTTTTTTAGACATCAGTTCTCGAAAATTTGTCTTTTACTCTCGGTTCCATTTTTTTCGACTTTGATGCATCAGTTTTTTTGCAGTGTACGTGATATAGTTAGAAATTTAATTAAGTTCTAGGAAACGATTGATAAAATCGATCATAGCGATTGCGGAAATCTCAGAGAAATATTGTAAATGATCCGGTGGGATTTTTTTTTGATTAAAAATTTAGGCTTGTAGAATTTCTTTTTGATTAATAATTAAAGGAGTGGAAGATAAGAAGCGAAAAATAATCGAAATATTTGGGACCGAATCTCATGAACTTGTTTTATCTTGGTATTCATTTTTTTCGAAATATTTGATATACGAATAATGGCATCAGTCGATTCTTTAGTTGATGATTTTATTCGGCAAATTTTTCAAGGAAATTTGTCTTAGTTACAGTTAGTTTTTGAATTCAGATATGATGGTCTTTATTTGAAGATTTTTTTAATTTTTATTTGCCCGAACATCGTGATAGATTTATTTTCTAAAACATTAATCTTAAAGATTTTGATTGAAGTTACGACACAGTTTGGGAATGATATATGTAAATTGAAAACGCTGATTCAAACACACTTAATAGATGAGGGATAAATATGGGTCTTTTATATATGTGTATAATTTAATCCTGAAACATAGACTGTTATAGAGTGGTGGTACCAGAGTGCCACTAGAAAGAAGATGGTTCGGTTTATTGATAATTTTTCTATGGGCACACGGGTGCTGCAAGTGCCGAGTGAGTCCTTCCAATATTTTTAGTAAAAATCAAAAACAGATTCTCTGCTTCTTTTTATTTCTCGATAATTTTAATTTCATTGTAATTGCAGTTTTAATTTTGCATTTAAATATTATAAATTCATTTAGTTCTATGTATTCTAGCAGTTTGAAATACTCGCTATTGTTCGGAATTATTATGCTATTTATTTTTTCAAGTTGGAATAATTTGCTAGATAATATAATCAATAATTTTTTTCAGGTATTTCCTGCTGAAAGGATATGCTGTCATATTTTTTCACCGGGATAATTCTCTAAAACCTTTCAGGCGGAAGTTTTGCAATTTATTTGATCATTTGGTTGTGAGTGACTCAGGAAAGATTGAAGGTTTGTCAATCGCAAAAATTTTTTTCCTTATCATTAATGAAAATTATATCGGTACACAAGATCAGCATTAATGCATTTCAAAACAAGTTTTATTATGTACATGCTGTCCACTTTTTATTTGACCTCCTTTTATCAGATCGTACAAAAATACTTAATTCCACAGTGAGAATAATATTAAATATTGCCATCCATCTTTACAAAAATTTCCAGGAAGACAAAAATAACATGACTTTTAAACCCTATCCAATAGAATCTGTCGGATATTAAAAATAGATCGTATTTACATTTAAACTTAACTCTTCATAAAATTCTAATGATTAAAAAAATTTGATATTGGAATGAATTGCAGTTCAAAATATGCCAGGTTTATTGGAAGCTTTGGCACTGAACAATGAACTTTCTGATCGCCTCCTAATGATATCATTCGTTGACGTATCTGTGTATCTGATGATGCTTGAAATGATTTGTCTGCGTCTTCAGTCTTTGAATTCATCTCTTCTAATTTACCTTGCTGCTGCCGTTTCGGATTTTTATATATCCGAGGAGAATTTGGTATTTCTTTCCAATTTTCTAAATCGTTTACTCGAATTTATCGATTGATAATTATGATTTTTTGGTTGCCATGATTTTCAACTATTAGAAATAAGTGTTTTTCTGGGGTGTTTCGCAACGAAAATTTTCTGCATATCATTTCAGCCAGAACACAAAATTCACTCAAATCAAGGAAGTTTACAATTATCACTCAATATTGTTCCCAAGATTTTGCAAAAATTGGTCAGGGATATTGTACCAAAAGCATTCGTCGTCTCATTTAAGGTACTTTTCACCTGGATAACAAAATTCAAAGCACTATATCCCACTTTATATTTCAACATACACAGTAATACTAATTTGCATCAAATATTTTTGCACTGTTCCGATAGATCGAATCTATTTGAAGATTACAATATAAACTTCATCAAAAAATTGACAGAATTAAAAAACAAAAAAAGTAATCTGTGAATCTCATTGAAATACTTTCGTACATGTTTTGACAAATTAACATACATCTAAATATGAGATGAAGTTTGTATTAATATTTAATTAGGGATAGACTTTTCAATTTTAAACTATTAGTATATTGCTAAGCATTGTAGTTTCAAGAATGTTTTGCATATCCTAGTCATTCAATTTTTAGCTGGAAACTGATGAAATGATATTGATTAATAAAGCACGTCAGGCTCTCCAGAATTACGGACATCAGGTAAATCCATGCTATTAAAAGGGAAATTTTAAATTCGAAGACTCGACCGAATTTAAGGAAATTTTTAAAAGGAAACTTTTCTGTAGATGAACACTGCTGTTGATATGGCAAACAAATTTATGAATTTATTAGTCTTTATCATGTTTCTCTATAAAGAATTGCAACAACATTTAAAAGAGATGACTATTGTGATAACTACTTGAAACCTTATACTTTCGTTTCTAAATATTCGAAATATTAGAATTTTCTGAAAAAACTACATATGAGGTTTAAAATGAAATTCGAATTTGGAGCAATACCACTATTTAGGATATAAGTGAACATTGTACACATCGCTCAATGATTTTTGAAATTTCTTCCGCTGCTCATTTTTCACTGTTGAGAAAAACGGCATATTTATTGCAGCTAGTAATTGGAAATATATTGGATACACGGAAAGAGCGAGTGATATTTGTCAGTAATGGGGACAGAGAAGAGACAATATATCTAAGCGATGAACAAAAGGCTGAAGAGATTGAAATTGAACAACTGATTGTTGATAAACTTGTTGAGATGCATGACAAATTATTACTCAACAATAAATGATAAAATAAGAGAAGGGATGTATTTCATTTAGAAGATGGACTAAATGGTTGTGCGTATTCCTTAATCATTTTAATTTCCAAATTATATATTATCTGAATTTGTTATTTCTAAATAAAGATTTTGGTGAAGATTTTCTTAAAAATTGTAATCCTTAACTCGGTTTTCGAAATGTTTTGGTGTCCCTTCGTTTAAATATAACATAAAAACTGAAGGAGAACAATAATTCTTCACTTTATATTTATGTAATAAGGACAAAAAATCCAGTTAAAGCAAACGAATCTTAAATACGGGATGAAAAACATCAAAACAAACTCTAAGTTCATTTTGTATTTATAACCTTGATTCCGGGTAAGAGTGTAGCAATGAACGAAAAACAAAGAATATTTGTTAAACCTTTGGATAACCTTGCTGCAGCTTCCCGGAATGAAATGTACCCATAAAACGAGCACAGGTGCTAAAATTCCGCGGGGAAATCCCGAGCATTTCTGAAACTTAGAAGTAGGTCTCAGAGATCATCAAACAGATACTGCAACCCCTGAAAATAAAAAAATAGAGTTTCTAGATATATGATAAATATTACACACTTTTCGAACTGTTAGCAGACATTTACACTTCACTCTTGTTAATTGCTTAAAAAAAAAAAGAAATAGTAATAGTCAACTTTCAGAGTATTTCCGCAAGAAAAAATTTATTTCTTGTTATTTATTGAGAATATTAGAAGTAAAGATTAATTATATCAAAATCAGGAATGTGGTTAAAAAAAGTAGATGCATAAGCAAACTTCTACTATACTTTCTTACTTCACTTTTCGAGGTTAATACATGTCACATAACCTAATATCAATCGCAAAATGGACTGACAGTTTTACTAAAAACTGAAGGAGAACAATAATTCTTCACTTTATATTTATAGATTTTATGAATTACATATTTAATTTTCATTTCTTTTCACATAAAAACATGCAAAAAAAGAAAAGTAGATAGTTATCTTTGATTTTTTTCCTTTTTCTGACTTTTCCCATCTCAATATTCGATTTAAATCGAATCTATTATTGCTTATTCTATTCCACCCTTTCCATATAAGTGTACATGAATCTTGCTATACTAATTTTCGCGGTTTTCCTATGCATTCTTTCAAAGGTAGAGATGAAAAAATATGACAGTGTATCAGCTTTAAAATGTCTAAGATGAAGGATGGAAGCTCTTCAACGTATTCAGAATCATGTATATCAGAGGAATAAAAATCATGCTAATGACAATTGCAGTCAAAACATCTCATAAATTTACCTGACAATATTGAATCGCTGCCTGAAACTCAATTTGATTCACTTTATGCTTTATACCTCATATTCTGTTCAATCTAGCTTTTATAACTGATTAAAGCGAAAACAAAAATTACTATATTTTAGTCAATTTATACATCAATATATCACATATACAATGAAGACCAACCCTTAAATCCCACAGTGCGACTAAGCCATCTATTGAACATGTACTGAATTTTTGCATGTTATCGTTACGACCGCTATGTGGCAGAATTTCTCTAAAATTTTACAAGCAGACTTAAATTTTTTCTCAGACATTCAATCGGTTATATTTCCTTATTTGAAATAAAATTAATGTGCGCAACTAAAACAATTTGAAGGATTTTTCGAATAAAAATTCATTATTTTCTCTGCTCACTTTAATGTACATTCTGGTATAATGTGTTGTAAAAAAAAAAAAAAAAAAAATTCTCACGTTATGGCATTTTGATGCATCGTTCTTACACGTATGTCAACGGCTTCAACAGCAGCATTTCGATCAATATTACGAAATTTTTGCATTGCGCTATTGATATTTGTTGATTTCGGCTCAGATTGAATGTCAAGTTTTGTTACGAATTTAAGTAAATCATCTGAGTACATGAATAGCATTGGAGAATAATCATGACCCTAAAATGTCTGCTAATTAAAATATTTTTATACTTTGTCTAAGACTTTAACTCTTAGTGATATTCTGAATAAAATACAGTAGAAAATAGTAAAACACACAGCTGCTACGAGACTATTTTCGGTGACCCACTGAACGGAAGTGAAAGGCAGATAAACAGTAAACAGAACAACAGGTTCTTCTAATGAACGATTAGTATCTATAACGGCAACGGTTGCGTCATGAGCGACATAAGACAAACGACAACCAGATGGTGAAAACGCAACATGATGAATCCATCCAGAACTTTTCGCCTGAATTATGTCAGAAAACTAAGGAATGCTCATCTAAAACATAACTTTAATAATTTTCCCATTAAAACAAAGTTGAAATGTGACGTCAGAATCACATAACTTCATGGATAATATAAAATAAAGCAAAAACAAAAACATCTTTAAAATACTAAAATACTCTTATGCTTTTGAATTCAAACCATACCTCACACATCAAAGCTCCAAAAGGCATTTTGGTACCCCACGGATTCGGCGAAGGCTTTTCGTCTACTTCTTTAACATAAGCAGAAAAAACACGCGCCTAAAACATTTCAAAATGAATAAATAGCGACATGTTATATCAAGAACTTGATATAACAAATAATTTATTTGAATGGAATACACGAAGCAACTGTCGAATAACTTTTTAACAAATTCAAATTCAGAAGTTTAATGAAACTTCTTCCATTCAGCATTTATTCATTGCGATAAAAAAGAAACCTTCACTATCTACGAAACTACTACATATCACAAACGTATCATAATTTGCAGTCATATTGGCAATAATAAAAACTGATAAAAGATTTTATGCCAATCATCAAACTACCTTGAAATCGCATGCACCGACAGCAAGCAGTACGTTATTGGGATGCCAATCAATACATGTAACGGTGGAACGAATCGGTTTTTTAATCTGTTTACAAATCCACCAATCATTCTCTTTCTCATAATAACAAACTGACACTAGTTTAGCTCCGCTACCAACAGCAAATTTATTTTCTGCAGAGAAATTAATTTAAATTCCTTAATATCTTTGTTGGTCATTTCACCCTAATGAAACTGCGTGAAATGGATAAATGTAGAAAAGATTTTTTCTTTTTTTAAAATCTTTTTAAAGTCGTTTGAAATCTGAGAAAATAAACTTTGCACTCGCCGAATGAACAACGTATTCAGATCAAGTTTTGAATGAATTTCTACGAAAAAATAAATATTGCATCACCAAGTGCAACAGCATTAGATACATACTGACTTCTATAGATCAATTAACTCAATCTATAACCTACACCTTGTTGATAAATCAAATTTTAATGCAAGAAAAGCATCGTAGATAAATGGTTCTTATTTTCTAAATTACTAATTTAAAATGGTTAATAAAACGTCAAACAGATTTGAATAATTGATGAAAAGACAAACCAAATGGTGACCATCTCACACATGTTGCTGCTCTCTGCATACGTACAACAACTAATTCAGGTTTCCAATGCTCACCGTCACAGGTCCATACAAAAGCATTTTTATCTTGAAAATAAAAAAAAAAAAACTTAATAAACTACGCTAAAGGCAATGTGAAATAAAAAAAAAGCTTTACTTTAAACAACAGAATGTTTATAAAGAGGAAGTATGAAGCATAACTTTGTGTATGATACTACCAATATATTGCCAATTGATTTAGAAGTCTTATTTGCCAACACTTCTAAAGAAAATTACAAGAAATAGAAATTTCACTTGGATATATGAATCCCTCAACGAAAAACGAGCACAAAACTTATCTGCGCACATGAAACGATACGATTGGTTTCCGGTGCCCAATCTAGACCAGATATCGGCAAATCGTGTTCAGCCAACAATGCTGCCAGCATCCACCGTCCATTCTGCCATCGAAATATATGAATCTCATTATTCGATGGTGAAACAGCAAGCACTAAAATTAATGGAAATGATTCAAAAAAGTAGCAAATGCAAATAAAAACTTGTTTCCAGAAGAAAAAGTCTACTTCCAAAAGAAATGATGCCCTTTAGATTTTTAAAAATATCAGGCAGAAAGTATGACGGAAGTAGCTAGAATATAATGCAAAGGATAAATTGAAAAAAAAAACAAAAATAATAGCTGGCAAGAACTTTTTAAGTAGGGATAATCGACCTTCTTCTCCGTCCTCACTAATGCTGATAAAGACTGATCAATGATATATATATACATGAAAGACAACAAACTTGTTCGATCTCGATTCCATGCATGGCACGATATCGGGCCTATTTCCAGATTCCACTGTTGTACGGGAAACATGGACATTCCCTACGTACAACTTCTTTTAATATTGGGACTCTAAAACGGATTTCAGCAAACAACTTTATACTCAACACATGTTGTGCACAAGCAATATGTGTCTTGGATAGAACGATTGTAAAATGAGAGGAACAAATGATTCTGTCACGTCTCTCTGTTCGAGAGAACATACCAAAATAACGCCACCAACCTATTTGCGGCCCTATCCTCTTAAGAAATAGAAAATTATGATAGTGTACAGCTTTAACGTGTAAATGAGAGATGGAAGCTCTTTAACATATTCACAATCACATATATCAGAGGAATAAAAGTCATGCTAATGACAACTGCAGTCGAACCATCTCATAAATTTACCTGATAGTATTAAATCGCTACCTGAAACTCAATTTGGTACACTTTAGGCTCATCATTAAGCATAAACTAAAATTATTATATCAAGAAACAATGCAGAGAATGAGAGAATCATTGTTCCGAGAGCACGAAATAGTGTTTCGATAGGAGAAACGACAGAAACTTCTGATAATTGTAAAGCCAGTCTAAAATACGCAATGAATTAGTATGATGACGAAGTTGAAGATATAGAGAGAAAAGGTGTAACATGAAGCAGAGATTAACAAAGTTGTGGAGACAACATATTCTTAAGCTTGACAGTCAAAATGGCAAACCATAATGAGATGTTGCAATAGTCCTTTCCTCTCAGACTATTGGGGTCTTCTTCACTCTGTATTTTGGCTGTCATTTATGCTTTTTTTTAAATTTAGCGTACCCAACAAAAGATTTAAATTCTTGAATTGTGCTGCTGTGCAAGTACTTGCATAAAATGACATACATACGCGCATAAAATGAAATGCAATGCTTGAGTGCCAAGAGTGTATGCATGCCAAAATCCCCATCTAGCGATTATGGTATCGATACGGCTTGTATTATTAATATGATTTAATCTCAGCTGAATAAATCCCGAAGGGAAAATTAGATAATTCTTTGTTGTTGCCTTATTTTAATATATTGCAATGCTCGTTTGACTTCAATAAAAGTGAGCCCAATTTATAACATAGTTAATAAAGATTTCTTTATTTATTTAGAAAAAGTTCTATTTTCTTCTTTATCTCCTATTCCATTCTTCCAAAATCACATCATTTATTTTCTCTGTCTCTCTCTCTCGCTAGGACAGAGACAGCACGATAGAATTACAGAAGAAGTGATTATACAAAGTTGATTTTATGCAAAAATGTAATTAACATATTCTTAGTATATTTTTAATGGCACACATAACAAATCCTAGCGATTATAAGTGACTTATGGATAATCAAACGGGATGTAGACACCGTATTTAGCAGTTTATAAACGGAAACATCTGTACGAAGATAGTCGCTTCGTCTACAAAGATATATCTGCCGCAAATTTTTAATTTTTGTAAAATTTCAAAAAAATTCAAAATAGTTTAATGCGAAGCAAAGAATGAAGGGCACTACTTCCAAACATTTTAGTTAAAAATCTTTCCTTTCTATCTACTAGCATTTCAATTCAGTGGGAAAATATTTAACAAATAATATTAAGTTATTATAATATGATGATATTCTTTGTTTTGACATCATGTTAAATCCTGCTGGATATCTTTTCGGTTGCCTTTCGCTGTGCAGCTATTGCAGCCAAACTTTTCTGCAGTTCTACTAGTACTGGTAACAGATTGATATTGTTTGAAACAATGTAAGCACGCAAAGTATCTATAGCTTGTGCAACCTGAAATTGTCAAAAAATGTAAAAAACGAAAGCAGGTTAACATATTTCTTAACTAGATGGTAGAAGTTTTACTTCTCATAAGCTATTTGTCTTTCGTTAAGAAAAAGTGAAAATTTCTAGAAATGAATCATAAAAAAATGATGTCAATATTTTCTACAAAATAGTGTTTATCACTGATGAATATTAGTAATAGTTGTGAACTCATTAATGCTTTTGGTATTAATATCAACATCAAAATTTTACGCACTGCCGGTGAACAAAAAGTACCTCCATTTCATTTACGCGATAACAGCATGTTTCGAGCAATGCTTGAACTGATGATGCACCAATTTCGGAAGCATTTACTGTTGGAAGTAACAAATTTTGTTCTACAGTTGATAAAATTAATAAGAAACTAATTTTAAAGATGAAATGACAAAGAATAGAGAGATGGACTTTAATCTTGAAAGTTAACCAGAATTAATTTTTTGGACTTAGTTCTTGCACGTCTTTGTCCTTAAATTAATGAATTCAATGTAACAACTCAGAAGAACAGCAAAACAAGATAAATGAACAATTATCTGCATATGTCAAATAAAAAAAAAAGTTCAAATAAGCTGTGTAATCAAAT
Source organism: Dirofilaria repens (assembly GCA_008729115.1). Taxonomy (NCBI): domain Eukaryota; kingdom Metazoa; phylum Nematoda; class Chromadorea; order Rhabditida; family Onchocercidae; genus Dirofilaria; species Dirofilaria repens. Next base: position 430,481 of record SNRZ01000004.1, on the reverse strand, counting down.
ACTGTTTAGGTTTGGCATAAGTAATTAAAAAACAACATTCTTCTATCTATCAAAATATTAGAAATAAGATATTGATATTCTGCTTATGTATTCGTCCTTTGGTAATAAATTTAATTACTTATCTTAAACAGTATTTGATTACATATTCTATAAAAAATCTGATTAAAAAAATTGAAACCAAACCAATGTAGTCTATACAAAACAAACTTTTACTTAAGTCATTAGCATCTATTCTTAAAACACTTTGGAAATATACAAATGCTTTTGTTGTTTAAATACTATATAATTCTAAACGCATGTCATCATTTGGAAAATAGCTCACTAGAATAAAAAATTCAAACTATGAAGTCAAATTAATATTGGCTTACTTGAGATTTTGGAATGAAACTCAAGAGGAAAACAAACCATTCACGACTGATGGGCCTGGCAAAAGTCGTTGTATGTCCAGCGGACTAGTCGTTCGAATTGCTACTGTTGCTTGAGTTGGATTTGTCGCTGCTTAAAAAAAGAATTATATAATTTACAAAGCATCTAGAAAGATTTATCTTTTGGACAAGCGAAATTTTTTTTAAACATATAATAAAAATTTTTTAAATATACAATCAATTTTAAGATCATGAATAGATGCGTATTTACTCATATGCAGTATAACGTATTTATATCATAAATATAATCTCTATAAATACAATTCAGTTTGAAATGGCGAAGCAGGCTATGACTGTAAATAAGCTTTCAGACTAACCTATATCACTATTAGATCTATTAGCTGAAGCAAGAACAGCTGCGTCTGTCGCATCCATTAAGAATTTATTTGCATCTAGCACAGTAGATAATGAATTAGTGTCTCGAACCAGCTTCGGACTCGAAGCTGTTGATCGAGCTGAAAGATGAATTTGAGAAACAACTATGAATACTAAACAAGTAACTTGCAATATCTTTTTTAACGAAAAAAAGATTTCAAGCTGGGGACGATTTTAAAATTCACGTGATAGTATCAAAAGTTACGTGTATTTTGACCTGTAAATAATTTTAGTTTTACCATAAATCATTTGAAAATGAAAGGGAAAACCAAAGTGGATAACAACCGATGTGAAATAAAGTATTAAAATATATTTATAGAATTTCTGAAAAGAAAAAATACAGATTTTTATTTCCAAGCCATCATTTAGAGAAATTGCTTCTTCAGGATCCGCTTCGTAAATCACAGGTTTTCCAGTCATCGCCTTGAGATCAATGCAATGACGTCTTTTGAATGAATCTAACCAACCCTCCGAGGCTTTAAAACTATGCAATCCTGAAACAATATGAGTGTTCAACAAGCCTTCCGGAATTACTGGTTAGAGTCAGATTTTCGAACAGAATGAAGATATGTTTAAACAGTTTACAAACAATATAATGATGAATTTTTCCCCGCGCTTCTCTTTTTCAACCTTCTCAGATTCTTCAGAAGTTGATATAAAACAGAATCAGAGCTTTGCTTCAGAATGTTGATTTAACAAGTTCTTACCTAATTCATGTGCTATTTTCAGAGCTTGTTCTTTTAGCTGACGACCATTGAGCCAGATTTTTTGGTCCCGACACTGGCAAAAATAATTCCACATTTGCATATTCAAACGCACATAAACAGTGCGACGTCGTTTTAAGGTGAATAGATCAGACCAACTGGTGCGAAATATCGAAATACGATTTGACAATACATCCGCGATCTATAAGAAATATGCTTCGAATCTGCAGTTTATTTATTTGTTTATAGGTTTTAATTTTTTCAACGGTGGCCCTCTGCTGAATTAATATGGCATTTTCATAAAAAAGATTCAGTAGTTGGATATGTAAAATTTCATTCAGAACGATGAGAATTTCTCTCAATAATTTATTTTCAAAATACCTGCAACTTGCTTACACCATACTTCTCTTCGATTTCATGCGGTAACATTCCTGCATCGAAATCAGCTAAAACCATATGTTTCTCTTCTTCACTCAGCTCTCTATTGGTGTTTGTTGTGCTGCAAAACCTTACTATAAGTAGAGCAATAAGTTTGTATGCATATTATTTATTCGTTTCAAAATTGAATGTCTACTTAAATTAGCTACCTGCATTCCAACATTTCTGTCTCTTCTAACAAGTTTTCTCTTTCTTGGTTTACATTTTCCATTCTTTTATTCGAATCATCAATAACTGCTGATGATTGCATTACAGATAAACCTTAAAATATTCGCACTTCGTGAATTACAAATGACAAACAAACATTTTTAAACTATTCCCAATTTAGAAATGTATGCTGAAAGATGTAGGCTCAGTTATTCTAACATAAATCCTTCACTTACATGAGCATAGTTGTGGAGAAACCGATGAACTGACAAGTGATATTGGCTCATCTGTTCCCGTTCGCTCTTCCTTTTTACATAAGTATAATTGTGAAGCAATTGAAGAACTGACTGAAGAGGATGACGAATTTTGAGCGAAATCATTCTGGTCAGCAATTTCATATATATTGTTATCCTAAAATCTAGTTGCATTTAATGTGTTCTTTGATTTCATGCATTCCTCTACTGTAAATACAGCAATAAGTTTGTATGCATATTATTTATTCAGCATGAAGGAAAAGAACATCTTTAATCTTCTTTAAATATATGTTGTAATTTCCTACTACAATGTGGGATACTAATAAAATATTTCAACAAAATATATTAGTGTCAATGATTTCAAAACTGATTTATTAAAAACTTGGAAAATGATACATACTTATATTTCCATTTTTCCATAATATAAGAGAACAGATCTAAACTACTCACATTTCTCTCACCGTCATTCATTTCAGAATTAGGAGATATTTCAGTGTCACTTTTAACCGAAGATATGATCTGTCTCGCAATCTGAAATTAAAGCTAACTTGAAACATAATCACTTCAATTTACAATCATCAAGTTGTTCTATTAAATTCAGAGCGACTAGGAAAAATACACGAGAAAAGAATGTACGGTCAAGTAATGAATTTACGGTCAAATAAAGATTTGTTTAAAAGATCATAAAAAAATCTGACAGTTTTCAAAACCAATAAATGATAGTAACCTTCCGAATATTCTTAAGTTTCGAAAATTATTCTTGAATTCTGAAATTACGGATAATTTTGTATACAACATAACCTTAATTTCAGGAGAATCAAAAAAAGCTGTCTTAGCACGTTTCCCCACCTTCGAGATCGATTTCTTCTTGCTCAATAATGATTTACTCAGGTGCTAAAGAGAAGAAATTATAAAACTGAATTCTGAACGCTTGATTAACAATATCATTACAATTTCAATTTCAAGATTATAAGATTATTTCTTGAAATTCACTAAGTCTGAACAAAAAAATCTTGGTTACTTTGTAATTTTTTTCAAACACAAATACAAACTACCGTTTTAGAAGAATCGCCGTCAATCACAGCTATAGCAACAGCCTTTCCGGACTTTCGTTTTTCCGAATTGTTAGCAGTTGACTCCACCAATTTCTGTCTCCCAATTTTCAAAACCTGAAAAACTTACTTGCAAAGCATTAAAAAATTTCGAAAAAAAGTTGATAGTCTTATCTTCCTTTCCCATATAGGATTCGTTTCTTATTATCGTTGAGAAAACGAACAAGGTAATCTATACTTTCTAATGCTTTATTAATTGAATAGAGAGATATCAAGTCGATGGAAAACAGTAAGACAAATTTTGATAGAATCAAATAATGCAGTAGCCGATTATATACTGAAAATATTATAGAACACATCACATGAGAATAACTGATGAGAAAATACGTTGAGGATGAAGTTTTTTTTCCTTGAGAATACGTGGAAGGAGAGGAAAAAGATAAAAGGTGAAGGTGACGGTGAGGCAAAAAAAATGCGAAAACAAGCGCTGAACGATAGGAGTTATCTTATGCAAGTTTTGTGCATTTATGCGGATATCTCAAAAATTTTTTTGTATTTCAGGAAAGGGTGGATTAATTATTAGCTGATGCTTCATTTAAAATCAGTGCTTCCTATATCGTGCTCTTTCCTCATCTTCACCTTTTTCCTCTTCTTCCACGCACCTTATTCCTCTTTTTTCACATATTCTCAAGTAAGAACTTCATTCTCCCTAGCTAAACCTTAGTTAACTATTCCATTTCCAACTTAAACGAAATACTAATTATTGTTAAGATGAAAAAATAAAAAATAAATAAACGAAGCACTAATTGTAAAAATCAAATGAAAAATGAAATGCTAAATTTTTGAAGTCAGAAATAAAAACCAAGAAAAATTTCAAATGAATTTGAATAATTACAGCATTTTTCCAAGTCATTTTATATCCTGTTTTAGATACTGCGTTGATTGTTTTGGTCGTTGACGATGCAGCTGTAGATGGTAATGGTGATGCTGAATGTTTTCTAGGTCGTCGCATGAATGCTAGATTTCCAGTCCCAATCTAACATTGACAAATTGGAAATTTCCTGGAACAAGAAATGCCTTCTTTTCTAGAGTTTGTCTCTCAACGATGGAAACATATCTCTTCATGATGGCTTAAAAAACGATGGCCATTGTTCTAGCTTTCCGGACACCAAAATCCACCGATTATATTACTGCGTGATTCAACTTATGTTAAGCACTACGGAAAAAAACTCTCGCCTTTGTTACGCATACATGCAACGCAGACGTGCGCGTACGTGATTACTACCAGCAGCTGCAATATTACGAAGTGCGTCCTGTTGTTGAAATGTACATCCAATCCTCTGCAAAGTAATTGAAGGGGGCAACTGAGAGAGAGGAAGGGCCAGACAAGAAGAGGAAAAGAATCTCCCCTTCACTTCCTACTTTTCTCGACATTAAACACATTTCATTTTTTTTGCAATCTCTGGAATTTTGTAAACAACTTTGAATTTTTAAATATTCTTTGTCAGTCTGGCTCTGTTAAACAGGGTTTTCATAGATCATGCCATAATTGCATTCATTTTCATCTTTCTTCTCCCGCTCTGCTTTTTCTCTTTTTCTTTAGGAATTGCTTTTTCTTTCTTTTTTTCTCTTTCTCTCTCTCATCTGATTTTAACTTTTCATTTAATTCTTCACCCATTTGAAAACAGCCTCATCCTTTCATTATCTCACCCTTCCAACGTCTCCTTCTCCCTCTCTCTACTTAATTCAATAATTCCAAAAAATTGCACTGATTAAGCAGGTGACTGACATTAGCAGTGTCCTTTTTCAGATTTTTCAAAAACTTCCATTTTTTACGCCTCTTTGTTCTACAATTATGAAGTCAAGTTGATAATATCAGTTTAAGCTTTGTCATAAGCTTCAAATTTGCATAGTGACATTAGTGAAGCAAAGCAGGCATATCATTCTAATGCTCTCTTTTAAAAAGTCCAAGATATCACCACTTATATCCTATACTGGTATCCTAGTTTTTTCCTACTTCATTTTAATACGGTATAACTAACAGAAATGTTTTCGTTATAAATGTTTGCAAAGGAATAGAGAAATGTTTTGAAAAATATGCAGATTTGAGCTTCGAAATCTCTATTAAATTAGTGAGATGTGGACAGTTCTGATAAGTTAAACAAAAAATATAATAAATGATCGCTGTGTAAAAGTTAGAAATCAGACTTTTTTGGAGGTATTCATATCGATAGATATTTTTTTCTATTTGTTCAAGTCAGTAGCTATTTCAAACTGATCATTGAGAAGATTATTATTTCGAACTAAGGCCAGGATTCTACTGAAAAAGCATTATTAGAGCTGCTTTATTCTATTTAGTATCATGGATGTCCTAAATGGACATTTTTTCACGTATAGTATATATATAATAGAAATGCATTATATAACTCTAATTATAATCACTTCGAAAGAGTTCATCTAAAAAAGTTTGTTTATTGGCAGGAAATTAATGTATTTTCAGGCCAATCACAAACTGTTGCTGCTGGATTCCATACCAAGTTACTGGGACATTGCATCCTAATCCATCGACCCTGTGCACATTGGTAGTATCGTCGGCAATCGGTCGGATCAGCATTATAGCCTGATGGACCACTGTCTTCCTGAAATTTGGTAAAATATGTAAAATTTACTTTGAAGAGAGTCACTGATAAAAAGTTCGGAATGTGGGAAGCTAAAGCTCAAAATGAAAGAAAAAGAGGGCAAAAAAACGAGAAAGACAAGAGCACTCCCAAGTGAAACTATTCAAAAAAAAAATATCATTTCATCGGATATGAGAGAAGCTTCATATTTCGAAGTTACGAAAAAATTTTTATGTTCGAATACTTCAGAATGCTCGTTTATACTGCGTCTAAGAATATCTGATAACAAGTTTATAATCAACCTACAGAGCATGCCATCCCCACAGCAATGTTTCTTCGTTCAAAGTTTTGTTGAGCTGCTTGTTGACATCTGTTTCCCGCAACTTCTGATATACATCGATTTAACAGACGGTCGAATACCTCATTATCTGGACAGAATCGACGTTCGAAATGACGATTGTCACTATGGTAGGAGTAATAATTCTTGTAGCTGGTTTTATCGACTCGTGATTCACCATATTTACAGGATAATGGCGAAGTTTTTGGCAGTTCGTATGCTCGATTTGGGCAAACATAGTCTGCGTGACAATACTTTAACTAAAACTATATTCCGATTCAGAAATTTAAAAATTAAATGAAGTTGTCATGTTGGTATCGACTTTTAATGATACAAATTCCCTTTATTCTTGAAAGTAACTTGAATAAAACTCACTATTGGATCAAAGAATGTGTTACTTGGACACAACCGCAATTTATAATGTCCGTTGACGCATTCATAATAAGCAGTACAGTTACTGTTACTTGCTGCAATATCGCCAGAATTGCATTCTAAAATACAAAGATCTTTTGAATAGTTGTTGTAGTATCGATTTAAATCTAGCAAGGAGAGGCTATGGAATGAATTACAACTCTTACCTGTTCGATTATGGTGATCTTCGGGTTGCTGATTTGCTTGAATTATGCTATCAATATCTCGTGACTGAAAATTTATTTTTCCAGCACTAATATTCTATTAAGAAAAAAATAATAAACGAACACTTGAGATTTCTAAAAAATTGAGCAACAGAAAAGATGACGGAAAGTGAAGATAATACACCTGAAATTAGTAATCTGTATAGTGGCGAACTTAGATATATTTTATTTCCCTAAAAAAACATATTTTATTAAAAAAAATTAGCTCACTTCGTTGAAACAATTGCAAATTTTGATTGTGGCATGGATTTTGCATTGGCTTTGCTGCTTGATAATCCCATTCAGATTCAGCATTTATTGTTGCGAAAAATATGAACAATAAAATAACAGACATTTTCCAGTTGTTTAGAATATTTAGTGAAAAAAAAAAACGACCTGCAAAATTATGAGTTGTATTATATTATATCTTCGGAATCCTTGCGTGAAAAAGTAACATTTTTTTAATAATGTTCCCGAAAGATGTCATCATCGGGAAGGAATCTATTATATTCTTCTCGATAAAAAAAAAAGAATGAGAAATGAAATGGAAGAAATTCTGGAAAATCTTAAATAAAATATTTCTGAACCGATCGTTTCTGAACTCCAATAATTCCATATCTTCATCATCATCTGTTTCTGCCTCAAGTATTACGTGGTTTAATACGTTTCAAAATTCCTAATTCCAATCCCTTATAAGCTATGATATCGCCATATTGCCATTAATAATTCACTAAGCGTAAAAAGTAATGTTGATTATTAGATGATTCAAAAATAGAAACGAGAAGCTGGAAAACAAAAAACTCTTAATTCATTCAAGCGATTGAAGCACTGAAGAGTGAGAAGTGATAGGAATAGTGATATTTAAGCTGTTGTGCAGAGCAAGTTTTGTGCAGCAAATGCTTTTGTGTGAAAAAAAGTTCGAAGAATTTTATTTAGCAAGTTTAGCAGGAATCGAATAGAGTCGCGCGTATATTGTCCACTCGATTGAAGGGAGAGAAATTTTTATTAGAATGCCTTTTTGTATTTTAATCACGGGTATATATAGAATTTGGATATTTAGTAGGTGTGGTTTACATTTAAAATTTGAACAAGTGCTAAACTACAGAAATCCAATTACAGTATATGAATTGTAACAAAGGAAAATTGAAAGATTAGCGTGGGACTTTTCCCTTGTAAGAAGATAGTATAGGAATTTATTCCCTTTGTTTAAAAAAAAAGAGATATGAATAGGATTAGATAACAATAAAAGATAAAGCATGAGAAAATAAATGTAAAAAATACAAATTTAGTTAAATGATTCATAATACTGCTAACATAATTTATTATTTGAATGGTAAATTTATTTTATTTATTTGGAGGTTTCGCTATATTAAAATTCGCGACAAATGCCATTTATTATATTATATTTCGAAGTTCCTCCTTAATTTTTTTTTGAAATTTAGTTTCAGATTATTCACGCCATTAAATTTTAATAAGATACAATCCTAGAAATGCAGTCATTTCAAGATCTCTACTTTAAATTTTCCGTGACTACTCGCCTGCCAAACTACGTCCATCATAATGATATATTACCAACACTTATGCAGTGAATCCGCATATTTGGAATTTTTGAATAAGATTTAAGAGATTTTTCAATTTTGCATAAAATAATGTGGTGGAGCTTCTCTCATTGTTTTTCACTTTTCTAATTTTCACTGCATTCCGTCAAGAATTAAATACATTCGATTATCCTTTTCCTTGAATTTAGTTAAGAAAACACTATCAAAAACAGGGACAATGAAGATTAATATACTATTATTAATCTATTCTCATGAAAACATAATTTACAATGTAATATTTAGCGATTTTTTTAAACTAAACTATATGAATTGATGTTCTGTTTTTTAGTATGTATAAAGACAAAATCACAAAATTCAAATGATTAGTTTCAAGAAATTTTAAAAAATCAAGCATACGGAAAGGAAAGATATAAAGAATTTATTGTTCATTCCGCAGCAAAACATCGAAACATATTATCATAATAAAATTAAACATAGATGTAAATTTTCGTTACAAAGTAAATTTTGACGTTGAATATAGATTTGAAAAAATACAGCATCATACTTCTTTAAGACTGACAAACAGTGTAAATTTGAATGAAACGACTTAGTTTAGTTCAGAAAACTGATTTTTAAAGTATAACTAAGAAGAATTTTCTAACAAAAATTTCAAAAAAAAGATTAAATTAAAATATATGACTTACAAATAAATAACATTTATTCAATAACGAATAACTTTAAAAATAAATGATTTTTTAATACCAGAAAATAGCAAAAATAGCAAACATTTTTAATAGACAAATTAATTGTCTTTGTTCACATCTTGCAAAAACTTTCAAAAAAAGACATTACTCATTACATAAACTGCATTTTAAAATATATGGTGCTTTGCATAGGAAAGAACATGCACCAAATTTTTGCATGGAAAAGAACATGCACCAAAACGAGCACTAGTCCAGTGCTCGTTTTTAAATATCATTATTTCCAGGCATATCAAACTGGCTAGCGAATTGCTCTACCTTTTCCCCTAATTTATCAATATCTGCCATAAAGTGTGCATTTGAGCTGGCAAAGGCTACCAAGTCTTTTAGTGTCTTACCTGCTTGTGATTGATATTTCATCAAAATTTTCACTCCTGTAAACATAGTTATTCAAATCCACGTGATGTCAAGAGAAATTTAAAGAGGTACTTGATTTAAAATTGTTTTTGCTACTAAGCTAATTTAGATAAAGCTATACCTTCATGAATGAAATCGGCAACTTTAATGAAATCATTTTCTTTCATTCCTCGTGTAGTAAGAGCTGGTGTTCCAAGACGTATACCGCTCGGATGTAAGGCACTTTGGTCTCCTAAATTTGAGAATCAAGATAAGTTATAATTTGAGAATCAAGACATCATCTGGTTATGGCGCAATGATTCCAAACTTTGAATGGAATGAATAGCATAACAATAGATAGAGTTTTCTAATCTCTAGTTTTAAATCGCTCAATATTGATGTTTACAAAAAAATAAACGAAATAGTAAACTATTTCTTATGATCCAAGCTTGAAAACATCAACCTGGACAAGTATTACGATTGCAGACAATGTGAGCTAAATTGAGAACATATTCCACTCTCTCACCATCCAAACCTTTTGGACGCAGATCTACCAGACAGAGATGAGTATCAGTTCCACCTAAAAAATAATATTAATTAAAATTATGAAGGAATTGAATTTTGTATGACAAATATGAAGGAATTAAATTTCGCATGACAAATGATTGAAATTTAATGATCAATGATATCTCGAAAACTCTTTTTAACGACGATTGTTCAGCTCATATCTTTTTGTCACTATTTTTTGCATTATTGTCATGATTTTTTGGCAAAATAAGCGATAAACAATTTAATATTATAAACATGGTAGTAAGATAGAATTTCTTCTCAAATATTGACTCAGTTTGCCATGACAATGATGTCGGACAGAATTCAAAACAATGCACAATTTTTTCCAGAAAGCACAACAATTTTTCAGTTTTTTGCGTTTTCTTCAAAAAAGATGCAATACTATGATACCGAATCGCTGGAAAAAACTCTCTTCTTTTTTCTCCCCAAATGAAATGAAAAGAGAAGTAAAGAAATTTATTGGTTTCTTCAATGAATGAAAATAATTAAGAAACAGAAAGCAGAAAACTTATTTTTTTCAGAAAATATGAATCAGAAAGATATTATTCTTCCATCAACAATCATGAGCACGACCATTCCTAGGTCGACCAGATAAAAAGAAAATGAAATTAGTAATCTCTGCCTTAAAGTTTGTACGTATAAAAAGGATTTATGGCAATATTTTGCATTTTTAGATCATGATCATGAATAATTGAACAGTGGATAATTTAATAATAAGGAGAACAAAAAATGAAGGAATGGAAAATTCCTAAATCGTCGAAAGCAAAAATTTTATGGTCGGAAAACCATAAAAAAAGATAAATCTCTTAGTATTGGCAGACAAGAAATAAGAAAACGATTTAAAATAATCGGTTGAAAATGTTCCACTATCACAATGACTTGTACTATCTGATTAAGTCTTCAAACTTTTAACTTTTCTAAGCAGAATTTACACCTCCAGTTTAGAACATTTATTTTTTAGACATCATAAATGAGCAGTTAAGTATTTAATTAAAAAATAAGAACCACAGAAAAAAAAACACTAGATTTGTACCTCACCATTTTCTACGAGGTGAAGAATTTTATTATCTTATACTAACCTTAAATGTACTAAAAAAATACTACAAGAAAAAAATCTATATACTAACAATATTAATATGTATGATAAAACTTTCAGCAATTCAACTTGCTGATTGATTTATTTAATTTACTACACACAAAAGACAATAACCTGTAACCAAAATATAGCCGAGTTCCATCAATCTCTTTGCAAGTGCTTGAGAGTTTATTAAAATTTGCCTGGAATATTTAACAAAATCTTCGGTAAGACACTGATGTAAAGCAACAGCAATACCTAAAATAAAAGTAAAGAATAATATGAACAAAACTGCTTCAGCACTCAACAGTAACTGAAAATATGAACAAAGATGAAAACAATAATCTGATTTCAGAAAACATCGATTATCGTTATAAAATTGAAAATCATCCAAAAATAAACGGATCTAAAGTATAAAAATCTACCGGCTATAGTATGATTATGAGGCCCTCCTTGCAATCCTGGAAATACGGCAGAATCTATCTTCTGTTCCAAATCATACATCACTTTTTCACCTTTTGGAGTTATTTTTTTCAAACCTGAAGGACATTTAAATTCAAAACTTCTTCTTATCTGATTGATTAATTCATGCATAAGGATTTAAAATAAAATGAATATATAGAATAAAAGCAAAAAAGATAACCTTTTCTATAAAAAATCAAAGCTCCACGGGGACCCCGAAGTGACTTGTGGGTTGTTGTTGTAATAACATCAGCATATTCAAAAGGTGATGGAATGACATTTGCAGCAACCAGGCCCGAAATATGTGCCATATCAGCCAATAAATAAGCACCACATTTATCAGCTATCTCACGAAAGCGACTGTAATCCAATAAGCGTGAATAACAACTTGTTCCTGAAAATCATAGAATAATGATGTTTTGAGAGTTAACAAATCCTCAACTTTCATGTTTTGAAAACAGACCACATATTCTATTGTTTTATACTATCAATCAGAAATATAGGAAACTCAGGAAAAATTATTCTATATACTATCAATCAAAAAAATAGGAAACTAAGAAAGAATAGACAGTAATACGGAAATATGAAAATTCCGGCATTCGATTAGACTGTTAAGTCCGGCTTGTTATTGAACTGAAGAATGAAAAACTTACCTGCTACGATAATATTTGGACGAAATAATAATGCAGTGTATTCTAACTGATTGTAATCGATATATCCAGTTCTGGGATCAACTTTGTAAGGCATCGACTGGAAAAACAAGGATGTTGCCGAAACTTTTCGTCGAGGTGTAAAAAACCTATAAATACCATACAAAGATTAAAGAAAATTAAATTTTAATTACCAGATTTATTAATTAAAATGTGTTTTAAAATAGTCTTGTCTAAGCTAGAATATATACTGATTTTTTCTATTATTCGTGGATACAATCAACATTTCCTATTCCTCCTTACACAGTCTATCTTATTTCGAAAAATGATAGATCCTGTCGCCAAAAATCAGAAGTCGCCAAAAAATCTTGCCGCAAACAAAATTACAGCTACCTAGCATTCAACTGTTTCAAATTAAAACCGGATACTTTATATAATTATAATGTGACAGAAAACAGCAAATGAAACTAAGAGTTCCAAATCAATAACCATCAATTTTATTTTAATTAATTCAATGACAGAGATCTCAATTTCTTAATGTTCTCATCCAATATATGGATTTTTACCCATGAGTTAAATGTCCACCATCAGGCAAGTCTAAACCCATAATTCGACCATTTGGTTCCAATAAACCCATGTAAACAGCAAGATTTGCTGGTGAACCGGAGAGAGTTTGTACATTTACACCCCATTTCTTGTCATCCAAATTAAACACCTGAAAAACTAATTCTGCTTATTCTTATAAAAATAATATATCAATTTAAAAAAGCACTTTTATTATACTGTGAAAGGAATCACTAAGAGAAAATAACGATTTTACTATGAAATTAAAACAACAAAGATAATGCAATAAATTTTTAGCAAAATAAGATCTGGAAATAAGCTACCAATGTAAAATAGAAACATTTTATGCACAGCTAATTTGCTTACCTCAAAGTTTTTCAATAAAAAAATCAGTAGGAAAAAACTCCAAGTCAATAATGTTTTGAAATTTATACAGATTTCAACAAGCAAGAAAAACCAATATATACCTGAAGAGCACGACTTTGACATAATATTTCCATCTGATCGATGAATTCATTGCCTCCATAGTATCTAAGCAAAGATTTCATGAAAAATAAAAAAAATTTCCTCCCTTCCAAATTTTTTTCAGATTCTTTAAAACACGTTGTAAATATAAACCAATATTTTTTTCTCACAAGTAACTGATTTTCCATGAAACATGAAAAATTCGAACTTTCGGTTTTTCGGTTAAGCATTATGAAATATAATGGTACTCTAAACGAAGTCCGACGAAAACTGAAAATCAGTGAAGTAAAAATTGAAATCAGGATTGAAAACAACTAATTTAAAAAATATTACTTAAAATAATGAACCTAATACCAGGATAACCTTCCGAATATTTGTTTGACATTGAAGAACCTAATGCATCATGAACAGCTTTCGATGTGAAATTTTCACTCGCAATTAGTTCCAATCCTTGTTTCTGCCTTTTCTTTTCCTGCAAAACTTTTGGCAAAAAAAAATGATGAGTTCAAAAGCAAAAAAAAAAAAGTTTTCTTGTCTTGTCATAAATCCTTTCGCAAACGAAAGTTTGTATTGAAAAAGTTATTCTAAGATCGAGCATAGAGAAAAATCTGAAATTAGAAATTCAAAGTAAATGGAATGGAAATATTTGAGGGGAAAGCTGAACCCTTGCAAAAAAAGATTGAGAAACTTCCTTGTTGAATATATACAGTAGCATTCTGAAATATTTATGGATATAATTCCGAATTATATTTCTCACTGAATCATAATTTTTGTTTAGCAGAGATGTAAAACTAAATAAAATATGCATACCTAACAACAAATAAAATTCAGATTAGATCAAAAATTTTGCACTTATCAAAGTTTAAAGAAGAGTTTTTAAAAGATAGAAATTTCGGGAAAGAAAATGTAAGCAAAGAAACCTTTTGCATAATTTGATAAGCTTCAGGATCGACTATACTCAAAGAATCTTTCAACATATTCCTGCCTGAATAATGAAATCGTTCTATTCCTTTGAATGCTGTAAAGGACAAACCGCCGGTGTTCATTGCTTGGATGATAATATCACTTTCACACCTACCAATCAATGATAATTTTGATCAAATTTAAAAAGTATTCATTGAAACTTCAAAACTAAAACGGAGAATGATGACAATATAAAACAGTAGAGATCTAATCGACAGAAATATTTCGCTTCGAAAAATTCGAATCAAAAAACTGAATTTATACATACATTTCAAAACTAAATATCCCGCACTACTCCTAACGCTTTTTCAGATTGATCTCTTGATTTTTAAATATTGCTGTTAGCAACGAAATAGAGAGATCAAATTCGGTATTAGATGGCACAAACGGGATCAGAATCTTTCATGGAAAGAAAGTTGTAGATGTTGAACAGATTATCTTCATCACTATGGACATAGCTGTTATCGATTATTTTCAAGAGATAAAAGCTACGGCATAATAGTTATGATATGTTACTTATATTTTTTTCATTAATTAAAGTATAAAATCACAAAATTTTAAGACTTACGAAATTGAAGTTTGACGTTGTGTAAAGGGTATCAAAAAGTTTTGGATAATATTTGGAAATGGTTGAAAGAAATGGTTGGAGTATAACTATGTATAATTTTCTTACTTCCATTAAGAATTATTCGTGCTGGGGAATTTCTCAATGATTGAATCTCGGGAAAAGACTCGGGCAGTGAGATTTCAAAATGCCGCTTTATGGTATCTATCTCTGGAAGTGAAAAAAAATTCAATTGCACTTTTCTAAAGGCAGCAAGATTATGCAGTATTTTTTCGCGATAATGAAAATAATTACTTGTTAATTAAGAAATTAAATAAATCATAATGATTGTTCTGATTTTCAATTGACATATTTTAATTTTAGTTGGAATTCTCTACCACTTCCATCCACCTAAGCGCTCAGTTTTTTTTTCTCATAGATAATAAATTTGGTAGTGGCCGAATTTCGACTGAATTGATTTTTAGGAATCAAAAATGTTGAGGCCTATTACAATATGGCTTGCATGTAGCTATATTGATCAATTGATCAATGGATCTTTGCATTTTTTATGTTCTCCAAAAGAAAAATTGATTGATTCGATTTGCTTCAAGTCTTGAAATCTTATATATCTTTGAATTAATTACATGTGGGAGTATTTGATTAAAGACCATCCAGAAATAGTGAAGCATGTGACTTTATGCTTGTTGTGACAAAATTGTCACTTTATTTCACTTTCCTAGATCTAATTATAAATTCTATTTTATTAAAAATACTTCTCTTTTCAAGATTTTCAATCCACCAATTAATTATTCAATTATTTGATAATTTATTCTTTTTTTCGCGGCCGTTTTATAATTTGAATATTGTTTTTCTGTAAAATAATTAAAATCAAAAATTTGCAATTTTTCGATCAGTTGAATATTTGATGGGAAAATAAGCTAATTTTTTCGCTTTCTTTCGTAAAAAGTAGGGAAATTTGTTGGTGAATGTTGACGGTATTATTTAAATGCTTACTTATTAAAGTATTATTTTGCAGATCAAAAAAAAGGCAATAAAACTCCATCGAATTCAGATTGATGTTACTTTATTCAATAATGGAATGGGCGAATATCTTCCAACCTTATTGCTATTGCTAATAAGATTGGGAGATATTATTTAAATCAAAAATCTAAAATTTAAAAGGATGAAAATATGTGAAAAACAGTAGGCTACATTGGCTCATTCCATGTTTATGTATATGTAACTAACAAATCAATAAATATGCAAATAGAGGATATAGAAATCACTGATACACTTGTTTTTTCTAAAAAAACAGTAGCAATGTCGCTGCCGTTATTTTTTGGGACAACTGGATTAATTTCATGCCATTACTTCTAAGAAAAACCTGATGATCTTGTCGGGATAACAAATGAGTAGTGCTAAAGCAGGTAGCAGAATATGTTCTTAGAAAATCCAGACATTAAAACAGGTTTTCCATTGGCTAATTTAAATCAAGATTTCGAAATTATTGAGATGAATTTTTGATATTGAAGGATTTCGCATTGTGTACTTTCTTCAAAATATTCATATGTTGCTATTTCCAAAATATAACAGACAACTCACTCCCATTTCTAGTAAATTTTATTGATTACCAATTTGATATTCCCTTGTTTATTCGTCAGCTTATCTCTACATTCTACCTTCATCCGTTTGTTGTCTTGTGAATATATAGCAAAAATTTTATGCCCTTCAATACTCATGTTTCAAATTTCATATTGCGACTCTTACCATGTCTTTTAAATCAATCGAATATTCTAAAATGAAAGAGCTGAGAGTTAAAAATGTCTTGAAAAAGGAGAAATGTTCATTTATCAGGCAAGTAATGAAATTCATGCCAAAAAATGAAATTGAAATGAAGACACCGACACAGTAAAACTCTCGAATAAACAAATCCAAACTAATGAAAGATAATCTGCCAATCACTTTAAATTATCATTATTATCTTTTGGTCTCAGTGATTTCTCGTGCAGTGAAAGTAATGGACACAAAATAAATGAGAACTTTTCTTTTCCCTCGCAAAATTGTATCTTATAAGAATAATGAAACGAGATAATTCGACGATGAAGAATTCTATTAAAACTGAATATGGAAGATTTTAAAATATTCTCCCATTCACGGAATAACATTTTCTATGACCTCAATATATATAGACTTTGGAAGAGTAAATTCATTTCAAGAATTTCAATTTTTCTTAAATAAATCCCAATGATATATTTTAAAACAATAAAGAGGAAAAATGATTATGTCAGCCGGAAACATTGAGAACTACTGTTTTGGATTAATCATTCTATCTGCTCGATTGAATGCTCTTTTCACGTCGGTATTTTCAAAGACACGTCTCATGTAATTCCGGAATCGTGGATCTAAAAAAGCAACAATATTATTCAGTCTAAAAATTATCATCTAGCAACTAAGCAATGAACCATTACGACTACAGAAAATGCTTACGTCAAACTCTGTCATTTCAGTAACGCAATTAAATGTAAAGTATTGAGAGAATAATCCTTCGGAGCTGTCCTCTCCGTTTATAACTACAATAGTGTGAATGTACTTGTAATCAGTTGTGCTATTTCCGGAAACGCTCCTTCCAGATCATTTTTTGCCATCTCACTTAGTTGGTCATATATTCGAAACATTTCATTCACGAATGATTTCATTTTCATGAACGTCCCTTTCGGCGCTGTTTGTGGATTTGTAAACAGTGCGATGTACTTGTCGCTAACCTGGAATTAGAGCACCGTTATTTCGGGTGGTAACTCTCGTACATCTTACACATCATTTCAATTTTCGGCCACTGAAGATGTAATGCCTAGAGACTATTAGAAAAAAATTCACGTCGACAATTTTTAGTTTGATCAAACAAACAAAAACTAACTTTTTTGGTGAAACCTTTGCCTTCGGGCTTTAAACGATCAATTTTATGTGACAAATAGTTTTGCACACCCATTACTTTCTGATAAGCATTCTCACTTTTCTTCTGGAAAAAAAATGAAATTCCTAAATTTTATAAAATTTCTGAAAGAATATATTGTGGCATGATGTTTTTTTTTTTTATTTTTCAAATAGCATAGGAAGAAATGATGAACAATTGGATGGAAAAATAAAAATAGTAAAATTGCAATTATTCAAAGAATCTATAATAGCTAACTTTCAACCCTTCCAAGAACTCTTTTTCAGTATCGGCTGTTAATCGGCTCCGAGAAATGTTTCGGGTCAATTCTAAAAGCGCACTTCGATCTGTATCATTCAGATCGCCGAAAAATGTTAACAAACTGGATGGAATAAATTCTGGAATCGCATGAAATATTTTTTTTCAAAATTCTTTGAAAAATATGCTTTATTATATATTCTGCAGTTAACAAAACTATTCAATCCCTTCATATTTTTCATTGATGATATTAGTGAAGCTGAAGATGGTCAAATCTTATAGATATATTTAGGTTTAATCTGCTTATTAATTGAGTTGCGAACATTTTCAGAGCCTTATTGACTTGCTTGAAGATTCCAAATAGACTAATGAATTTCTGGATTAAATTTTATGAAAGATAACTCTAAACAATCTTTCGAAAAAAAATTGAATTAAACTTCGAAATACTGAAATCATCTAGTTAAGCGTTTGAAAAATAAAAATTGTTGATCGTAAGCCTAACCGAGCAATTCAATAGCCAGAGAAGTAATGTCGGTTTTGCTTGAAATAAACTTATCGGTCGATCTCGATGTCGATAATTTCAATAAGCCTAGCGTCAGAAATATCACGCAACGATACCGCAACATTTCGTTAAATTAAAAAAAAATTTCGTCAGATAATAGTCAAGTACTAAATCGAAAAAAGCAACTATCAGAGTAATCAGTTCTGGGCAATCAGTACAAGCAATAACAGCAGCACGGTGAATCAGGCAAACGAACGGATGGTTCTTTTGCTTGTCTATAAACTGGATCCTAAAACTGTGGATTTTTTTTTCTAGACAATAATGCAAATTGCCATTTAACTCTGAATGCCTGACTGAAGCATTCTTTTGAACTAACCGCTAGTCGTTCGAAAAGTGGCTTTTAGGATTTAGTCTTACGGTGCTGAAGAAGAATAGATCGTTTTTCGAGAGTGATATATTAAGGCTATTTATTGCTCATTTTGATATGCTTTAGTTGAAATTATGAGCTTCTACAATTTAAAACTTAGCTGATTCTTTTTTTTACCATCTATTATTTTTTTAATGCAACTCTTGCAATTATGCAAAATTATCCTTCTTATTTCTACTTTCAACTTTTAAAATATTCATTCTTTCTTTTCGTTGCTTGTTCAGCTTTTCAAATTCGCAATTATTCAAATGTTCCTTATAGCTTTCTTCATATTTTATGTCCGAACTTAAAGAATCAAATTGGCAAAATACTCCCGAAGAATGGTACTGTGTCACGAAAGATTATGGTTTGGAATTCGGATTGCATCACTTTTAAAAAGTGCATGGATAGCCGAATGGAAGCAGATAACAAAACTAATCTGTGCAAGAATTAGTGATGTTTAAACGAAAGCAATACTTTTAGGTAACACAATTAGTATTTATTATTGCTTACTTGAAAATTTCGATCCATTAACTGATACATTAATCCACTTTTCACTAATGCCACAAAACATTTTAGAAATCATACAAAAATGTTTTATTTGTTCTTCATAATTTTTTTAACCAACAGTTCTTCATCAGCAACTGATGAATACATAGTGGTTGTTACTACTTTTTTCTTTTCGTAATGAGTATTATGCGCAGCTTCTACATCAGAATCTTCAGACTCTTTAAATCCAACTACTTGTGGATTGCGGGTGGACTGTTTTTTTAAATCATCCATATTTTGGTCAATAGTCGGAGTTAAAATGGATGTTCTCGAGGTCAAATCTATTTCAGCCAGTTTCCGCAATATTAATCGAGCAATATCGCCTGAAAATTATTTTCAATAGATATGTTTGACAAATAAACATATTCCATCAATAACACGGAAAATGAAACAAATAAAAAGATTGAAAAATATTACTTGTGATATACGAACTGAAGACAGGAAAAGCTTTGAGAATATCATTTTGGATTGGTCTTGACAATCCATCAAATATATCTATAGCCTCCTTCCCAAATCCTTTCAGTGCTTCAAGAATATTCATTAATCCGTCTTCACTGAAAGCTGCCAAAAATCGCCGCAATAACTGCAAATTTCCCAAATATAAGTAAAATTATTCAATTTTTTAAAAAAATCAAAGTACAATTTATGAAATTTATGTTAAAATTTTGAGAAATCACCTTTTCAATAAAGAGTCGACTTTCCGGTTGCATGGTATCTAATTTTGCATTGATTATATCTCTGAGCCCAATGAGCTTGCTAAAAAGTCCTACTGCTTCGTTCTGAAATATCAGTTTCAGTTTGGAGAGATGGTAATCAGATATGTTATCATATATATTTTCATGATGTTATAAAGATATGAGCTCCAGGCTTGAAAATTTGTAATCAAGATGATTTCACACAACAAACTTGAGCAAAAGTTTTGCAATATATTTTTAAATATCCTCGAGAAAGTCTAGGAATAATTAGATTTCGATTTCTGCATAAGATCAAAATTATTTTAAAATATTTCATGATATGTTGTCATGAGAAATGAAAGTTTTACCTTTAGATCATTCAAAAATTCAACATCACTAAGCGAGAAGTTTGAAGCACTTGTTTTGGCGAATTTTTTTAATTGTATTTTTTCTTCCATATTCAAGCTATTGTAGAAGATATTCAATTCCTGTTGTATCGATTCTGCAAAAATATAATATGGCTGAAATCTTAATCAAATTTATATTAGAAATGTAATAGGTCAAAGTAATTTGGACATGAACTAAATCAATAACTGATTTTGTCATGTCAAGTTCTGTGATAAAACCTCATAAAAGTACTAGTTTTGCATTTCTGAGAGTATATTACTTCAACAAAAAATTCAAACTAATGAAAGTAGGGAAACTTATCTTCATGAATGTTGTCGTTTTCAACGATACGATTAACACTTGTTGGGATGCTGTGGACTTCTAATGCTATGGATAGGTAGAAAATGACGCCGAAGAAGTATTTTATGATCATGATGAATAATCTACTCGTAAATATTTCGTAAAAAATCTTATATATCTAAAAAATTTAATTTTAAGGCTTCGGTACTTCCAGACATCATTTTTACTTATAGTTTTAATTTCTAGGTTTCGATCCTTAAAGGCTCCAGCCTTTCAAAATATAAATTCGTAATACCTCAAAACATCATCTCAATTTAAGATCTTAAAATTTAAACTTTCTCGAACTTCACGTGTCTGTGTTGTAAAAAACGTAGACTAGTACATAGGCATATTTTTTTTATAAATATTAATTAAGAAATGAAAACTGAAAATTATTTGTCAACCAATGATTGCAATGACAAATAGTTTTTTGAAACTGTGAAACTTCGAGAGCGACTTAAATGAAATCAAAAGCAACTGTTGCTGTGAACAGCTGTTATTTATTATCCTTTAATCTCTGCTTCTTCTTTCTATACTTTTTTAATCAATAAGCTTTTGGTTAATTTATGGCCAGATGTAGAACTTTTTGTTCGGGAGCAATTGCGAATAAAATATGATAATGATAACTGCTTTTTTGAACTTCTCATTCATTTATCTATTCTCTATTATTGCTCAACTTTTCTTTCCCGAGGACTTATTAGCAGGCACTTATCCCCTGATTCACAAAGTTCCTGCGATAGTGTAACAGTAATATAACAATGAATACATTAAGAGCTATGTGATCACTTGGAGAAGTTTCATTTATTCTTCACAATCGTTTGTTAATTTTATTCAGTCGCTTATTTTCCTTTGTCCATTCATGATTAAATAGAATTATCTTCAGCTCATTTCTATCAGTGCTTGTATATCTTCTCTCGAGAAGATTCATACATCATAGCTCTATCAAGAAAACCCTACTTAAGCTTTACTCATTATCAGTTATCAGTTATTGATCGCTTCTATATTTAATCAGCTGTAAGATGATAAGACTCCTTATAAAGCAACAAATATCATCGCTTGTCTAATCTTACATTTTTCCGCATTTCTTCGCCTTCTGAATTGATAAAAGTATTAAATTTCAATTCTATTTTGATATGTGGTGAAATTCCTACTTAAGCCTTCTCTATGCCTTTGTTATATACACACCCCCGTCATAGGAAGGCAAAGAACTCAACTTTTGTTTTTGAATGTGAAACTTTAGAATTTCACATAGGACTTTTGTTTTGATTTCCGTGATACATCACAACCGAAGACTTTTTTAAGACATTAATCCGAAGATGGATATTAGTTGGGTCAGCCTGTTATTCATTACTATAAACGTAAAGTTAAGTATGATAAATACAGAAATGAAGTTGTAGGAAGTTTGTTTTGCGTAGCTTTGAAATCAAAATGTTTGCTTTAATTTATAGCGAAGAAGTCATAATAATTGTTAGAACAAAAACATTAGCGCGCATAATCTCTTTTATAAAGCCCCTAGTTACTGAGATTATTATACATAAAACAATGGTAAAGATAATCAAAACAACAATTATAGTGTAAAACATGCATTTTGTATTTTCTGCCGGATCTTGTCATTTCTATTTGCCATAAAATTAAGTCATTTATCGAAGCTTGAGATATATTTCTTATCAAAACTTTTTGTTTAATATTTTCTCTTATTAATTGAACTTAATACACAACGAAATAGATATTCGTGATAGTCCTTAAATGCTTTGTCATTATTTGTTAAAAGCAGCATATCATTGTTTTTTCGGCATGTTCTCATGCTCGGCTTCATTACAACTTTGTTCAACTTATGTATTTCATGTGATATATTTAATATGAGTCGTATCAATCATTCAGCGATGTTCATTTTCAGTCATTCATGCATGCGTTTTATCTTTGATGGCATCCAGAAAGACACTGAATCGTCGGCCTCGTCCACAACGAGCAACCAGCAATGTCTTTGCCATGTTCGATCAGGCTTCAAATACAGGTCATTGTTGGTTTATAATGTTGGTTTATAGTCATTTGATTGAAATCTGTTGCTTGTAGTCTATTGGGATTTAATTTCTGTACATTTGCTTAAAGTAATGATGTATTTTGTTTATTCCCTTCTTTCATTTATGAAATTTTCAGGAGTTTAAAGAAGCTTTTAATATGATCGATCAGAATCGTGATGGTTTCATAGATGTGCAAGATTTGCAAGATATGTTCGCATCACTAGGTTCGTATCATTAACAATAGGTGACATGTGTATTGTTGGTAAGCTTCATTTACATTGATTGATAAATAAGAGATTTGTTTGCAGGGAAAGAAGTAAATGAGGAGTTTTTGGAAAAAATGATCAGTGAAGCTCCAGGACCGATTAATTTCACTATGTTTCTTACGCTATTTGGCGAAAAATTGACTGGAACGGATCCAGAAGAGGTTATAGTTCACAAAATAATTTAGTTATTTGTTTTGATTACAAGACATAATTTCTTATTTAGGTAATATATTTGCGTCGGTTGTTGCTTGTTCTTTGAACAATGATCTAAGATTTTGGCATAATATTTTCTAACTATTCATTACATCGAAATAATTTCTTATGTAGGTAATCAAAAATGCATTCCAATGTTTTGACGTAGATAATAGTGGCTTTCTGAACGAAGATCGTCTTCGAGAATTGCTAACTACAATGGGAGATCGCTATACTGATGAACAGGTAATTATTATGATATATTTTATTATTTTCTAAAAATTTCCTGAAAGTTATGAATGAACACATTTTGCCATTGTTTTTTTGAAAATTCATGTATTGTCTTTCTCATTTCAGTAATCTTCGGTGCATAATATTTTTTCCTTTTTTTTTCTTGTTAACAGTTGCAGGAAGAGCACATAGCAAAGGAAGTAAATAAGAACTTAAGATTAATCACATCCTTAAGATTGAAATTACATGCAATGCTTACTGTAATAATTTGTTAAACACTAACTTTTTGTAGTGAAAACCATATTATAAGCAGCATATTCATTTTCCAAATATTATCCATTTAATGAACAATGCTTACTGACGAGAGATTTCTCTAAATCAGATCTATGATGAATTGTACGATAGTTCCGCATAAAATCAAATTCCAGGTAGATGAACTATTTCGCGATGCACCAATCAGAAACGGTATGTTTGATTATGTCGAATTCACTCGAATGCTCAAACATGGTACGAAAGACAAAGATGACTCTAACTAATAATTATTGTGCAAGGTTCTGTTTCTGGGCACTCTATCTCCTTGTAAACTGGCTAGATGTTTTTATATGATTATTTTGTTGCTAAGATATCACATTTTATTTTTTATTACTTTTTTTGAACATAACACTAGTTTCATGAATTTCTAAGCATCTTTAAATATTCGTGAAACTATCAACGGAAAACAAAAAAACTGCTTGAAAAAAGAGACGGGATAAATCATTAAATACATGTAAGTTATAAAAATATGCAATATAACGATGTTTCGATTTAATTGATATTAATTTTTTGTTTCGACAGAATTAAAGTTAGTTTTAGGTGCCTTTTTCGTGCAGCATATTTTGTGTCACATGTTTGTAGCACTTATAATTTTTGCACAAAATTATTCCCGTATTCTATCATTACGCATTTAAAAGATTATTAAGTCGTGAATGTATAAGAAAAAGTGCTAAGAAAACCATCTTCTCACTTGATATACAAGAATTATTGCAGTTCATCTCAATCTATTGTATTTTAAATTCTAGAACTTATTCCCATTCTTGTGATTCATATATCCTATAAATTTTCATTATGCAGTTTTTCAGCAAAAATAAAAGGAAGTGATTTTGAGATCAGTTGAGTGGACTTCGAAAATTGAATTTGGGCTTCAGTCAGAGCTAGACTATGTTCCATTGCGATTACGAAAATCTATTTTTTGTAGAAGAATCTATAAAAAATAATTTGGTATTTAGTTTTCATTCTGGAAGAAGAATGACTATCACGGTTGTTTTTAACATCAGCCTCAGTTCATAAATTAATGTTCATTTACTTCTGATAGACAATGCTTTTATGTCTTCTTTTGCTTTAAGCTTTTTTACAGACTTATATCTTTAATGCAAAAGCGGAATCTCAGTTTAATAAAACCTTTTTTCATTTTTTTCCGAAATTTTGAGAGTAGTTCATAGAGAAACGGATTTTTTTGACTGACCAGATTTTTCCTTCGATGCAAGAAGGCTTTGTGAAAAGGGAAATAATTCGTCAAATCTATATATTTGAACGACTTTTTGTTTGCATTAACAATGGAAAAGCAAGTACAAAGAAAAAGATTGAAATCCACTAAGCGGCAGAAGGAATTACTCTTCTCTGCGAACGGCGGTGTTCGCTGTAGCAATGCGCAGAGCAATCTTTTTTTGTTTACTCAAATTTAAGTTTGTCATTTTCTTAAATTTAAATGCAGTTCATATCCTCTGATTGCTATACTATGACATAATGAAACTTTTCCTCCGATCTTTTGATCAGACACTGAATGTATTTTGAGGTTCATCATTCCAGTCTGTATCATTTCAGCCAGTGGTCATATCGCTGGAAAAAATTCAGAAGTGCGAAAAAAAGAAATAAGCTTGAATTATCCATGAAAAATTACTGAAATTATTTCAAAATCACTATTATTATTTTTTGAATTTCAGTTAAAAGTTAAGGATCTAGACTGCATCAATAATCGCTGGATTGATAAATTCAGTAATGTATGGACAGTGAGCACGGAGAAATCCTTGCCTTATTCTAATTTTCGTTCATGATCAGTCCTTCTTGTTCCGTAAAACAAATCATGGTTGAAATAAGGCCAATATGTTTCTTCTTGTTCTTTTTTTTCAGGCTGTTTTTATGATTCAATAAAGATGATATTAAGACTTTCAATAAGATTTCTCTGTTTGTGAGTGATGTTGAACAAAATGGTTGATTTGTGGCTTTGAAAATTATCACTTTGGTTTTTTTGGCTTTAGGAACATCTCACACACAATGTTACATCATTCTCATGAAAAATGGTCTTGCCAAAAGTTTCAAGATGATCTCCATATTGCTGCTGTGACCTCGTCTTTCTCAAACACTTTTAGCAACAACAATGAATACTATTAATTTATCTGTCATGACAAATAGTCGGTCATATTAATTTCACTAGGAAATAAACCAGACGGATGAATATGCAAATAACAGATGAAGAGGAAGAAGAATAGACCAATCGATATTTAATTTGGAAGATATGTGTGTAATTTTCATGACTTCATTAGTAGTAATACGAATGAATTCAGACCTATAAGAAGAGAAAAACGAATGGAAAGAGAGAAATGACTGCTTGTCTTAATTTTTCGGACCAAGTATATTCAAACTCCAGAAGCTCATCGATATCAGACTTCTATCTTTCATAATTCCAACGATTAAAGAAACAGCCCTGTCTTCATTAGTTCCTTCTAAAAGAATATTAGTCGAACCTAAAAGTTTGCAGTTAATTGTCCTCTGCAACTTCTATTCCTCTCAAATTTATTTCGCTGTTATCTATTGCTTCCATTTTGCTCTTTTTATCTCTGAAAAAAGCCTACCTCATTCCGAATCAATTCATAGCAATAACAATGAACGGTGTTGCAATAATTATCTGAAATCTGGCGATCTGAAACTTTCCAAACATATATATACACACACATACACACATAATGCATACATAAATACGCACACATACGAATACATACATACGCAAATACATAGACAAATGCAATACACACACACACACACACATGCATATATATATATATATATATATGCATAAATAAACAGACAGCCACTTTCTGCTTTCAAATTTCATTTCAATATGGGTTCTCATGAAAAGAACGATTTTGATTTATCCAAGAATAGCATGCTTTGTTACAGTTCTAAACTTTAACAGGTGAATTAATGAATGCATAAATCTGACTGTAAGATTCTTCATGATATAGAGCTAATTGCTCTTATGTGGTTGATCCATTTTCTGGATAGTTCTCATTTCTAGGCATTGCCATATATTTGCCATAAGAAAACATACGGGCAAAATATCTGAGTAATATTTGCAAATTTATATGGCTTATTTACAATTGTCACGAGATGGCAAGCCTTCTACTCTAACTTGTTCCAATTACCCATTAGATTTTAAAACTTTTCATCACTTCACTTACTCGCTTTCACTTTTCCAGCATACAAATTCCTTGTATTTATCTCTCGTATTCGGTTTGCATGCATAGATTCGAGCAACTAATAACCTGCGTTTTAGAAATCATCTCGTCAAAAACTGAAATTAAATCTTTTTGTAGATTTCGTTAAAAGGCTGCGTGTATTTACTATCTTTTCGTTATCTGATTATATCGGGAGAGATTCCATATATTATTTCCGAATATTTTTACACTATGTTGACACAAATATATGCAATGGGTGACATGTTTATAAACGACGATCAAGCTCTCCATAGTAACGGGTGCCGAGAAAGATGAGAAGGGAATAAAGTTTCGAAATGCTTCTTCAATTATCTTTCAACAAATCGTCATCACTTGTAACACTACCGTCAACTCCTCTCTTATTGTTTATAGTTTTTTCGAACTTTCAAAAATTCCAGATTTTTTTCTCCTCGAAATATTCGCTTCATAAAAACAAAATAGTAATATCAGTAAATCGCGAAATTTTTAACCATCCTACCGTTGATCTACTGATTACTGATTTCTCATTAAGAAATTGATGTGTGTTGATGATAAATGATAAACTCTATTATTATTGATTGATTTTTTTTAATGAAACGCTTATTCTCCATTTTTCTCTGAAAACATAGCGTATTTTTAGGTTTTTTGAAACCACTATTCAATTGTATATGATATATGTTAACACCTCGCTTTCATAAAAACTGAAACAGATCTTGACGATCTTCATAAATAATCTTTCATCAACATTTTATTAAAATGTAAATGAATGAATAGCTGATTTGATGAACAGTTCTCAATATTTATACTCATACATCAGCAGTCTTTTCTTTTATGAATTTTTCTGCTTATTTATATATTTGCCAGAGCTTTAAAAATTAGTGCTGATATGCCAATTTCGAGTTAAAAAAATTATGTTAAAAATTACAGTAAACTTGGCTAATCCATACCTGCTGGTTGCGACAGAATAGACTTACGTGATTACATTCTGTAAAATTTTTTTCACAATTTTGTCTTTTTTATTTGTCTGCTCTCTACGACTTTTAACACATTTAATGTTCAAAGGATTTAATAACTGATAATTTCCTTTTTGAAATCAACTGTTGAAGATCTCCTTGGATTTCTTGATCACCAGCCCTTTTGCTCTCAACCTTTTTCTTTCATACAGTAGCTAGAAAATTTCTTGGATCAACTAGTAAATTAGAGTTTAGTACATTTTCTTGCCGACTTAATCCAATAAAATGTGGATAAGATACAGCTCTGATTCAGATTTTCTCTGATAACAGTTGCTGAAGATTAGAAATGGCGATCATAAATTCATTTCTTAGATTTTATGATAAAATTTTGGTAGGATACAGTGAATACTGATTTTACCAAAATCTCAGATTTATTTAAAAAAATTTTAGAATGCCGATTTTACCGAAAATTTTCAGATTTTATATTAATAAAATTAGGAAAAAATTACATTTTAATTAAACTTATCAATTGAATTGAAAACATAGAAATTTGGATGTATTTTTGACTAACTGAATATGAAATATTAAATTTTGCATATGCAGTAAATGCTTTTCCTTCGATTCTTTAATGATAGAACTTCTTGACGGTATTTTTTTTATATTTATATATTAAAATATTTATATATTAAATATTTATATATTAAATCTGTATAGATTGTTACTGCAGATGGCTCTATCATCACAGCCAACTACAATATTCGACCTTCCGAAAGAAGATCTTAGCTCGATCTTGCAAGTTCTAAAACCAACCATTGATGAAGCAACGGCAAAATCGATGTCTGTTTGCGAACTCCGAACTCGTATTACCGAATGGTTAATGCTAAATGACTTGTCAACAATGCATGATTTCAAACATCTCGAAAACTCCCAGAAATGGAAAGTACCAGAAAGAGCAGACCAATGCATATCATGCGGTAAATATAGGGTTACTTCCATCGGTAAGCTGTGTGATTCGATTGTTTTTAAAAGATCTTGACACTTTCTAGAAAATCGACAACGGTGGTATCTGTTATGAAATGTTTCACTGCTTAAAAGTTGAAAATGAATTTGATCTCCGATTAAGTAATCGGAGACCAAAAATCAAATTTTCTTGCATATTTATTATTGTACACATAGAATTCATATTCTTACTTCTTTCAGGGAAAAATGCATTAAAAAGTACGGATCCAGTAGTTGAACAGCCATTAACAAGTCGAGAATCGCTGGTGTTCGTTGGTAGATCGACCAATTTACCTTCATCTGTCCTACAAATTATAGATTTCTCCAAGCCTCTAAATTCAAATGTGATTTTGTGAGTGATAGCTTATTTGTTTTGATAGGACGCAAATAACTTACTGTCGAGATTCAATGTATAACTTAACTTTTGTTGTCCTTTAGCTCAGACTAGAGCGATTTCTGAATTTATTCAAATTATTGCATTATAAATATGTTTAAGTGATCTGTAGATGTTTCATGTATTCCAATCCAATTTATAACTCTCTATGACAAAAATTAAATTTTTTATCTTTTAGGAAAACTTTACACGATCAAAATGGCAATAAAGTGGTGGATAAAAAGAAGCATGGGCACGACTATGGTAAAGATTTGTGTAATAAATGTAGTCATTGGGCTTTTGCCAATTTAAATTGCTTTTCAAATTGTCAAAATAATTGGAGCGATGCTCCTACTGCTGCCAATTCAACTTCCTCTAATTTTTTGTGCTTTTCCTGTAAGAGCTAGCAGTTTTTTTTCATCTAAATTTCCATTTTTTCTTCCATTTTCGTTGATTTCAATTACGGAAATGATGATTAATGACTATTCGATAATTTTAATATTACTTTTAATTGATTTTGACCAAAATTTTTTGTTCAGCATATTTCGCTAAGCTTTCGAAACAGAAATTGTTAAAATTTAGATTTTATCGATTAATTTATCGTTCTATTATACTTTAATCTAATTGCTTTGTAAATAATTTAAATTTCGACTAGAATTGATCAATTTTAATTCATTAATTATCAAGAAATCTAATCCATAGGCTATATTCCTCCATCTAGCATCAGAACATAAATTTGCAAGCATGGAACTCAAAGATTTTGCAACATATTTATTACTGTAGAGGTATATTTCATAGTATCGAAGAAAAAAAAAGCAACTGAAAATTACATTGTGGTTGAAAAACGGTAAATCAATGGTTAATTATATTTCTAAGCTCTGCATGGTGTTTGAAAATTATGAAGATTCTCGGGATATTATTTGTGATGTCATATTTAAAATACTTGCAGTTTTATGTTAAAGTATCGAATAAATTATTTGTATTCTACTTTTGCAAGTATTAATTATCAATTAACAGTTATTTCGATTACATTATATTTTAATGATGAATCTCTGTAAATAAAAAGATTTTTTCATGCCAAGTAAAAAGGAACGAAGAAAGCAGTCACGATGTATTCATATTACTAAAATTAAGATTCGATTCTTATAATTTTATTTAGTACTTATTCTTTATAACAAGAAGGGGAAGCGATCATTTTTTTATGGATTTTCGATTGAAATCCGATCTTTGTCTCATTTAAAATACTAAAGTTCGGAAAAAAAACATGGATTGAGGTAAGGTTAAATAATGAAGAATGACGATATATCATTAGTAAGAATGTATTCATAAAATCATCATGCCGTGAAAGCTGGATGCATCAAGACCGTCAAACATTATAGTTTTCATTGTCAACAAGATTCGAATCATCAGTACATTTGCTGGTCTATAATTAACTTATCACTTATGTTGTCTTTGTCAACAAGCTATTATATGTGTAATGATTTCCTTCATAAATGCATTTTTGCTTGTTTAGTTACCTAAATGCTGTTTCGTATTTTTTTTTTTGTTTTTTTTTAAAAATTAACTGTCTTCAAATGGTCTGTTTTCTTTTTGTATATTTCATTTTCCATTTAATTATTCATTTAGACTTAAATTTCGATTATTGTGCTTACCACAAAGAGAATTAATTCTTTTAAAAAAACAAAACTGATCTCAGACAGGAATCTTAGATCGGAATCGCTATTCGTCGAGATATTTACGTATCCTATGCCTAAGTCGATGTCAGTACTGATAAAGTAACTGCATAAGTGTATCAATGTTATTAAGAGGAAGTCTTAAACTCAATATTTTAGGAATATTTATAGAAAAATTACAACAGATTCTATCTAGCATACGGTTTGCTTTAATTTATAACAAATATTTCAAACTGATAATGGAATTTAACTTACTATATGATCTGAATTAGCTTCCATCCATCCATTCATCCATCCAATGTTTTGAATGTAGAAAATAGAGACGATGGTATGGAATGGAAGGACTTTATTTGATGTTGAATCCAATGTTTTGAATGTAGAAAAAAAAATGAAAATGATGTTGAATCTAATGTTTTAAATGTAGAAAATAGAGACGATGGTATTGAATGAAAGGACTTTATTTTGAATTTATGTTGATTGTATTTCTTAACAAAGGAAGTATTTATTCCACTCATTTGTTAGAAATAATGCATATTTTGTTATTGTCTGATATTACTTAATCAATGTTAAATACTATTTATTACTTTGATAAGTCTTATATTTCGACTTCTTATTATAAGCAACTGTATGACATGTGTCTTCAATGAATGCTGTAGTTGCCCTGAATTAAAGTAAGCATAACTAACAAATCAGATAATTCTTGAAGGAAGTGATGCGGAAATTAGCCAAACTCAAAACTCTATTCTCTGAATTCATGGGAAATGAAGTGAAGCAAATCTACAACAATCACAATCACTTACCATTATCACTGGAACTGATTCATATGCTATATTATTATCGGGTTTACTCACTGTAGAAAACATTTCTTGCAATATGTGGCCATTATGATGTTCTGTACAGCATTGCAAACAAATATTGATCATAATGGAGTCCACTAGATGCAAGAGTCGAATAATTATCTTCGAAATAATTGGGCGATAAATAAAATGAATAATAATAAATAAATTATTTTCATAAATTAATAAGCAATTCTTTATCAAACAACATTAGCTTTTTTTTGAATATCTTTCTTTTGTTTATTAACTGTCTATTTTATACTCTCCTGCTTATTTCGCATACTTTGCAATAAATTTTAACCGATAAAGAATACCCCAGCATTTTCTGCAGCTCACTTTCGCAGGTATGAGACATCGAAGCATATCAATGACAACTATTCGTTTTCCACATTCTTCACAAAAAGCACTGGGTCGTTGATAGCATATAATTATCTCTCGGATTCTTATGATTAAAGCTAAAATAATTCTAATTTCATCAGGAATAAACGAGCAGGAAACTAAAATGCTTATGTCTAATTTATTCTCTCATACCTCATATCTACAAAAATTTCTGTTGATTGGATAAGAGTTACTTGTTTTTAATAAATAATTCATGCTCATCAAAGATGAATAATAGATCAGCCAGTTGTGTAATTCATGTATTATTTCAGGAACAGATGCAAAATAGCTGACTGATTATTAGGGTTCATCAAACTGTGCTTGGGAAACTTGAATATTTACTTCCTAAACACTTCGACAATCGCTTACTTTGGTACCAAGGTGATTTTTAATTTCAATCTATGTGCACTTGTATATGACTCTTCAGAAGAAAAAAGGAATGGAATTAACTCAACTTAAAGTTAAAAAAAATTTGTGAGAAGTGGAAATATTGAGCAACTTACTGAGCAGAGCAGTGTTCATCATCCAGTTTGCATATTTTACTCGACAAACAAGACATCTTCGTTTCTTCTTTTGTTGCTGTCGTAACGATTGCTAAGTGAGGAGAAACAAAGAATGATAAGGATGCGGGAATGATAAAAAAAGCGATTAATTTGGGCACTTCTCGTGAGATGATTATTTATTTCTCTTTCGCTTTCTCCAAAACAACATTCATTAACTTTGAAATTTGATGCGCACATCTCCCATCAACGAAAAGAGAAAGACGTTTGATCAAAAGAAGAAATTATAATTTAATTTATAATTAACTGGTTTTTTGAATGTTAAAATAAGGATTTTCAGAAATTATCAAATTTGACTCTTATCATTTCTACTCTCCAGCATGAAAAGATATGGGATTGTAAAAGTGTAATATGACAAACAACTATACTATCCAACTCAACAAAAGTTTTGCAAACTAAATACTAATAATTAGTTTGCTATCAAAGTGTCATTTAAAGATAAATAAAAATTACCTGTGTCAGACAAGATAAACATAGCGTGTGACAACATGAAAGAATATATGGCGCCCGTAAGAACGCATCAAATTTTTCAGAGCAACCATCACATTTAGGTACCAGTGATTGCATATCTACTACACTCCATAACAGCGGTGTTAGCATTATTTTTTTTTTTGCTGCTGTTAACCTGCAATCCTTAATTTCATCTTTCAAATACTATTACTTATCATTTACCAATTTTGATTTAGCTAATTCTTCCAGAATTTTCTATTTTCAAAATTTTCAGAGATTGGTTGAAAACAAAACTGTAAAGATTCTATTAGTTAAAATGATCGTGCATAAACCAACAAATGCAAAACGTTTCAGCTTTCGTGACACTGCAATTCAATAATTTTTCCTGCAGCGAAGAGCGGAAATTTTTTCAATCACATCAATCGCTACAAGTAAGTAATCATTGGTTGCATTATCGCTGGTATATTCTATTCACATTTTTATTTTTTGCATTAGTAGCAGAATGCAGAAAATGAATGCTCTGTTGCATGATGAATGTTGGGTTTTTTTTTTTAATGAAAATTACAAAATAGATCGGAATGTCGCATTTACCTAATTATTGAGACAGAAATCATTCCAACGACAATGATAAACCAGTAATAGGTGTGGTTATTATTACTAAGTAATAGGCATGGTTATTATCAAAGAAAACGAGAAGATTTTCCACAGGACTCGACTTGTCGATCGCTGAGTTTTTGTTTATTCTGGATCATAATTAATTATGTAGACTGATGTTTCGCTGCTTCGCATCTTATTAATGAAAAGAGTTATATTAAAAGCAAAGCTACTGGCTTATAAAAACGGAAATTCGAGCTCGCAAGCAATAACTAAAGCAAAATATCATATCATCCTTTCTCACTTTTTATTATCTATATTCCACTATATTGAAACAGATAATTTGCCTAAGGCTTATTCTATTACAATATGCATACTACCCATCCTATCCTTAGTTGTCTCGGTTCTTATTAAATCTAAACTCATATGAGAAAAGATTTGATTCTTCTAGTTACTTGCGAACATTGAATTGCAATAATAAGACAAAAAAATTTGCACTCTAAAAAAAGAAAGCTATTCATAGTAATGGCAAATTCATAGTAAAGCACATCGTAATCCACCAAATGCAAAATTTTCTGCAGCATAAAGAAAAGACGAATAAGAATGAATAAAAAGTTTGCTGTGATGTGTCGCTACTGCGGAAGAGACAATGATTCAATTACAAATTAACTTTAAAGTGTATAGATCAATTCATAATCGTAATTAAATTAAAAGTAATTTTATGAAAAGGAAACTTTATGAAAAGCAGAGAAAACAAGGCGTCTGGTGGCAATAGACAAATTAATAGCCACAGAATATCAAATGATAAAAAACATTTAACACACTGAAAAATATTACAAAATCAAAACAGCTTTTATAAACTAACAAAAAGTAACAGTTGGCTCAGTTTGCCTTTTAATTTTTAGTTTAGGCTAATTTAAAGTAAGTTTCAAAATACTAAACTCGAATTGGAATAGATTGATATTGTTGTGAAATTCAATAAAATAGGAGGAATTTCAAAAACTGTATTTTGATATACAAATGTGATGATACTTAATTGATGGAATTGTAATGCTCAATGAAACGAAGAAGTGATATTGTCTGATAACCACTGCACTTCCTTCAAGATCCATTGCTGAAAAAGTTTGGATGAAAATATATCCATTGTCGAAATATTAAATCAGTGTAAAATATACTTCATGGGCAACCGCATTAATAACTAATGTCCCACAGCTAATACTAATCTTAATTTTGAATATTCATTACATCAGAGATCACTTGATTTTTTTTAGATTGTATTCAAATTCTGCATTATTTTTCTAGTGAAGCTTACTATTGAAATTCGCTTCACAGGCTGTATGTACATTGAATTAATCTTTATTAATTGATTTTTATTTTTCAATTTCACATTCGCCTTCTTGTAGCTTATTCAATCCGATATTCGAATTACATTTCAAAAAGAAAGAAGTCATTAAGATTTTTCTAACTTTTATTTTATCAGCTTGTTTCTTACTTACATTGAATTCAGTTAATCATTAAGTTTAGTATTAAGAATATTTGATTAATCTTTTCAATATTTCGACTTTTCTTAAAAATTTAAAAATTTTTGAAGAATAATGATTTTTTCTTAGCGTTTTTAAGGAAGAATGTTTTATTATTCTATTTAAAATCGAAATTTCTGTGGTTTTTTTAATTCCTTTCCACTTTTTTTTTAGGAACCAGCAAAAATTTATTTTTAATTCTGTTTTTATGGGTCAAAACTTTTAATAAGCAATGTTAATTCTCCCACTTGCATTACAAATACTTTCGAATGGTTTCGAAATTTTCCGAAACGAAATAAATCTACCTGATCCGGTCCACCACGTGAACATCTATTTAATGTAGGTTTCAAAATATGCATTGCGTGATGATCATTACGATCTTCGTATGGCTGATCTAGACACAATCCACTTTTACGATGATAGAAAGATTTTCTCTAAAAATATTTTCCGAATACACTTGGATAAAATGAAACGAATAAGCATTAATTAAGAATTAAACTAGGCCGGAATAAAGTCGTGATCCTTCCTTACTACTCAAATATTTACACCATTTCGATTAATTTACTTGTTTTTTTACTTTTTTTTACAATTTTAGGCTAATATTGTGCAAAAATTTGATTCATCTAAATGTCCAATGAATTGTTCACTTACACTTACAGTATAATACAGTAAATTGATATCTCTTTTTGCATTTAATGTGTGCTAATTTGATTTCTATCGTCAAAAAATCTTGAAAATAAATGGAGCTTGTTGTCTGCATAAGCAAAAAATTATATTTGAAAAACTGACATCAAAATTGTAATCCCAATATTCTGATTCATACTGGCCACATTCTTTTAATTGCACTTTCCAATTTCGTGAATCTTGTACTTGTTGATAAGCACTAAGGCACAAATGCTCGTCCGTTTTCAACTGTCCTTCCTCGGTGAATAACCAAAGCTGAAAATGTGAAATATATCACTGGAAATCAATTTATTTATTTGCTGTAAAAACCGTGGCTCAAATTTATTTATTACACGACTGTTGAAATGTTCACCTGCCATACGTCAAAGCCCAATGTACAGCGAGCCATTATAGTACTAGTTCGTTTGGAACCAAATTCACCAGTTCGAGCTACCAAACAATTTCCTGAGATATTGTGCGAAATCTGAAATTAACAAAAAAATTTGCAAACCTCAGTATGATCGAAACTTTCAGGTGCAGAACAATTATGCATCGCTGCTATTTTCATACTTTCACCCACTGGCACCGTCCAGCATAGGCACCCATTTAGATTTCCAATTTCCGATTTTGAATGAATTATCTAAAGTCATTATTAATTAGGCCAGTATGTCTGAAGAAGTCTCAGTCCTTTTGTCTGAAATTTACCTTATATTAAAAGACATGACGGTGGAGACAAAAGTAGTATTAGTTGCAAAAACTATTAGTTTGTCTAATGATACTGACAATTTCTTTTTGATTTAATTAAAATCCATTAGTTAAACATATTTCAAATACTCTTGTCCTTTTTGAATCTATTCCATTTTCATCCAAAATCCGTAATGAGACTTTGCCGATTAATTTTAAGTATATCAGTGAGAAGAAATTGTCGAAAGCAAAAATTTGGCGACAGAAACAAACCCTTCCAAATACACTTCCTGGTTGTGGTAAAAAGTGATCCTTCCATACATTATCAAGAAACCACTTGAAACTTTTACAGTGCAAACGTTTTCGAAGTTCTATACGGTCACTTACATCAACTGTTTCACGCATTTTATAAGCTTCTGAAATGTGATTTCGCCATTCAATGAACATCTCATTTAAAATTATCATTTGTAAACGGAACATTTCATTTGTTTGAAATTTGACAAATAATCAAACGACTATATCATTGAGATATTCCCTCACTTCATAATAAAACTGGCCTCATTATCACATAAAATCTTTCGTAAATTATTTTTATAATCCTTTCCAGTGGAGCAATTAAACGTACGAGGTGCAGTTTTGTAGAAGTGAAACTTCCATTCATCCATCCAAACTTCGGCCACTCGTAACAAATTACTGTTCAAAATAATTCCTGATTTACGATCCGGAAAATCATGAGGAGAAGCCCGGCGAAAGACATGACCCACATGAGAACATGGAAGAATCTCGATTCGTCCACCACATTGCCAAATCTTGAAACAATTTTTTTTCATAATTTCAATTGAAAGATATGTGAAGTGTCTCTTTCAAAAATAAAAGTAGCACGAATTATGTCGATTGGAAGATTGAGCTTAAATTTATAGTACATATACAGTAAATATTATGATTAAATTTATTTAATATTCCTCGGATTTATGTTTTGTTTTGATTGAATAAAATAGCGAACAGAGATTGCCAGTTTTTCAGCACCATACAACTAATAAATAGAAGAAATAAGGTTTCCTTTACAGTATGTCAAATAACTTTGTCTAATATGTACAGTGATATCAACATTATATTTACTGAAATGATTTTACTGAAATGAAATTTCAAAGCAAACTCTTAGAGATATCTCAATATTCTCCCCGCCCCATATATCCATTTCTTGATCGTAAGTACCAATTTCTTCGAAATACTTTCGATCAATGCTAAACAACCCACCAGCCATAGTTGGAGAGCTGTAATTTAATTAATTAATTCTCTGTTAAATCATTAATTCGAAAAAAAAAAAATCAGATCATCTTAAACAATTCAATTTCATACGGGAACATGGTTCACTACTCTAAATGAAAAGATTCTCTTAAAGCATGAAAGTGTAGAATAGGTCAGAAGATTTAGAATGGCTCTTATACTATCAGATTCTTAACAATCTTTCTGAATTATATCGTACCATTACTGATTTCAAAATAAGAATACCAACATGATTGGCTTTGTAGGATCATCACTCCGTGATTTTATCATTTCTGGTGGTACAGCATACCACCGAAACTGAAGATTCCAATTAAAGCCGCCACGAAACAGCTCGATACCTTTCTGATATGCAAATGTTCGCTCGTTGATAACATCAATCACAGGACAAACGACTGCTTTTCTGAAAAGTATCACGGAAAGTTTTCAAACAACAATAAGCAGACTCTTCAAGCATGTTGCTATCTTTTTCTGCTTGGCAGAAAAGCTAAAATATGCACTATTTGAATTACCTGTTTTCTTTAATCCGTGCCAATAGCGGTTCCATCCATCCTTCGGTACATTCGCAGTGAGAATCCAGGAAAGTTAACACATCTCCTTCTGCTTCTTTAGCACCCATCAATCGTGCCCTTATCAAACCGACGCGTTCCTTTGCCCGAATTACTTTGATACGAATACTCAACTGAGCAACAAATTTATCCAATTCAGCTTTTAAAAATCCTGCAAACAAAAAATTTGAAACTTCGCATAAATTAAAAATGTTTATGAAATCAAAATATGGAAATATGAAGGCATAAAAAGATTCGTTTTAGATGTATCAGTTTAAAAATTACTTCTTGTGCTGAAATCGTCGACCAAGATAATTTCTTTTAAAATTTCTGGAGGTGATCTTGAAATAACGGACGTAACGGTACGCATCAGTGTTGAAAATGCTTCATTGTGATAAACGATGATAACACTGGTAGTAGGTAATTCCGAAAAAGCTAGAATTAATGTAATTCATTTCTTTTATTAACAAAACAATAGCAAGTGATAAAATTTCCACATACGCAAATAAATTTTGTCTCGACACTGATGCTTACGAATATCAGGCAACGTTCGATTTAATGCTATTCGATCGCTCACTACCAAACTGAACTGAAATTTGAGCAATTTCATTACTATTATAGAATGATTTCATTAGTATTTCAGTAACTACGTAGTACTCTCGCGACACTTTGACAACTCTGAAAATTTGTAAGTTTTAAATCCGAATTTATTCATAAAATATTTTCACTAGTTTTGAAAAGTTGAAATACCTGATTGATATTAAAGGTATCGTCTGAAAGGCGCTCATCTGTTTCACTTAACTTGACCGGTCGTCCATCTTCTCCAGCACCAGCAATCGGTGCATAATTATTTGCATTCAGCTGTTCTGGAAAATCAATAAGTGATTCGTTATTTTAATTTATTTTCTGAAATGAAATGATTTGAAAACATAATATAGAACATTTAGATCTACAATATATTCTTTACTATAATACGTTTTCAGGACTTCTCTGAAATATAATAATTCTTCAAAATATCAAATCGAAGAACTGATGCTTCGAATATATTGTGTAATACTCTAAAATTCAGTTAAAACTTGCCAGCGGTCAGGTTAGAAAGTTTGTCTTTGGCGAGATTTCCGTTGTAATGACCGACAATTATTTGTATTTCTCGACCCATATACGAATTTCTATATGTGGATATCTCTTCCGCATAATCGGCAATCTAAAGGAGGAAATATAAAGACTCAAAATGTGCAAACAAAAAAATCAACTGATGCGAACTTATATGCATCAAAATAATTCACTCATTTGCTCTTGAAGATTTGGCATCATCAGAAAGATAAGATCATTCTTATCGCACCATATGAAAATTATATCTTCTTTAAACATGACTTTTCATCCTTTTATCACCCGAACAAAATATGCTGCATCCTCTTTTATTAATAACATATTAATTTTTATAATAGAAATTATTGCTATAATACTGCGACATAAAGCATGTGTCAATTTTTTTTCAAAATAATTAAATGAATGCGCTGATTTGTTGAGATCAATTAGCATGGAAGGTTGTTTCAAATTTATTTTATTTTTTCTCATTTTTTATTATTCTTTATTTTTTAATGCTCTATTTAAAAAGTTCTACTGGCAAAGTTTTACTTATCACCGTTTCATATTTCCAGAAAAGAAAAACCTCGAACAGTAAAGTAAACAAAGATATAGCTCGGAATTTAATAATATAAAATTTTAAAATTTTCAAAACATTAGGAACAAAGAATTTAAGAGCGATTGCTCAATGAATATATCAAAAAAGGATGTTTTTTTTTATATCGAATAATAATAGTTGAATTTACATAAACTTAAATTTTCAAAAAAAACTAATGCCAAGTGTAATACCGGGATTACTGTAGGCGCGTGTCCGTCCATTTATCAATTTGGACTAGATAGATTAAAACGGAGACGGAATATCAATAGATGAATGAATTATAAAGGTACTCGTGCCAACACTTTGTAATCTTAAAATTTTGATTTTTTTATATTAATAGCACATATTATAATATTTTCAGATTTATGATTTGTTATTTATATTGGAAATATTTACATGAGAATTAGTTAAGAGCTGTTTTGTTAATCTTATTAGCCCAGCTTCCGAGAGAATTATTCCATTAAAACCATAATTTTGCAGTGTAGATATTTCTACGCAATGCTATTATATTTAAATCCGATCTGAAATTTAGCTGGACTTTTCTCCTTAATTAAGAAACTGCAATCGTGGCTTGTTGTAGCAAAGCTACAATTATTTAGCTTGGTATGTATCACTTATTAAGAGTTGTGGCTCGTACCGTATTATCGCTCTGCATATTACGGATAAAAAATATCTTGCCAATAATTCGATACTGTTGATATTTATTAGGAATGAAAAGAATTGAGCAACTTTTCAAAAGTTTTAAATTTTATAAAGAGAAAGTTAAATAATTCGTAAATTCAAAAGAACTAACCTTATCTTGTATTATTAGGACGGTAATCGTTAATAGGCACCAACATATTAGAAAAGCCAAGAGAAGCAAGAATACAAAAAGTAGTCTACGTAGTTTACGCCGATACAGTAATCGATGAGTAAACATTAGCATCAGAAAGGAATGAATTATTGCGGAATGTTATTGAGTCAATGTCATTAGTGATATAATGATTACCAGAAGTAATAAGATGGAAGATAAGGCACGAACCGATGCATAAATTGATACATGGTCTAAATCAATCAAATCATCATAATCCAGCTACAACAAAATAGCACTAATTCAAAACCTCCTGAATAAACCAAAAATTATATGAAAATTATTATAAAAGTTTGCAGTTAGAATTACTAAATGAAACGCGAAATGAAAGCGATCGGTGAGAATGAATACAGCGATCTGATTTATCTTAGCTGTAATTAATATAACCATACTGATAATAATAGCGATTGTTATGATAGTTGTAAGAAGTGGAATAATGAGTAGATCCTGATAACTAAAATTAATCTAGAACTAGAAATAGACGAGAATCTAGAATTATAATGTTTAAAAATTACTTTTCGTACTGAGAAAGTAATTTTGCTGGAATAGAAACACATTCATTTCTTTCGAATTTGTTAATGAAACTTTATTTTTTTATAATGATTCCAATCGTTATTTCTCTTTATTCTTTCGTCAGCAAATGATTTATGTTTTAAAAAAACTAATCAAAAAAACTACTAACTCAACTATCAAAGTGTTTTCGCAAACCCATCAATTTAAATTTTGTCTCCTCCACCCATCATAAGACAACAGGTAATTTTGGAGTGCTGCGATCTGTATTTTTTTTTTAATTTTGGGGAAAGGTAGAGATATCAAATTTAATACCTTAATTACTCAACCATTACTTATGATAATCATGAATTGTCTTTACCAATCAATATATTATCTTAATTTCAAGCAATTTATGCTCTTTTTAATTTGCCTTTTTCAATGAATTATTTTCTTAATAAACAAACCTTTATTGCGTTATTATATAGATCTATAAATTAATTAAAATTTAAATCAAAATTATCATTCTTTTTTCTTTCTGCATAAAAGACAAAAATTGTCGTTAGTTTTGAAAGGTTGGAAGAATGCAAAAAAGATGCAATATAAAAATAACTCGTCAAGCACTCTGATTATTATGATTCATTTTTTCCGGCACATTTCCCTAATGATCATAAGCGATAACTGTTATTAAAGAAAATAATGACGATGCAATTTTATGCTGAATAGTCATAAATGATTGTGATGAATTAGCAAAGACGAGAAAAGTCGATATTTTTAGGTATCAATTCGAGCGGACTTTTCAGCATCTAAGCTTATGACAAATCGCAAGATATCTAATAAAAACATGAATGGAAATGAATGCTGAACCTGTCAAGTCTAAGAAATTCTAACCACGGAGATGAATGGCATAGCTGCCGAAAAAGAAAGCAAAATCATATATTTAAAATTGTGTTCACAAATTAATATATAATAATCGTCATGTTTACCAACTGGTATTGGCAAAAAGAAAATGATTACTTAAAAATGTCAGATATATTAGGATTCAGGTTGCATACTGAATGATAAAGCAATCCAATCGCATCGCAAAAATACAGTGCTTACAGTGTTTAAGAACTATGTATCACAGGGGAAGAACTGTTTTGCGGAAAAGTGATAGCAATTTAAAGAAATTTATCATTAAACCAATAATCTTATACTTATCAAATTTAACGGTAGTTTAAATAACTATTGTGATATCACGACAGCAGCCTGAACTAAAATCTAATCTTACTTTCCTACTTTTGAAATAGCCTTTTGTCATCATTTGCGATAAGTGAAGTGAACTGAGTGATTCTTTTCAATAATTCGTTCATCAATTATCGTAATTAATATTTCTTATTATTTATTCTACCGTTTGCATAAAATTTTCCACATAAAGAGCGACGACAAAACTGAATTAGAAAGTGATTGCAGATTGCCGTATTTATGATAAAATTCTCTAATTATATTTATCGAGATTTGAAAGTTGTTTATAGCAGATTGATAAGATAAGTACATCTGCGCCATATCATGCAATAAGCATACTTATTACTAATTATTAGCTAACGCAAATAATCGTTGTAGAGAAGCAAAGTTAATATAACACATCTAATATAAATCTGATTTAAAATATTTCAACAGACAAAGAACAATCGTTACAATTATCAACAGAGACAAATTTGGGAATTAATCACAAAGAATACGAAACAATCTCATGTTGACACATGCGCTAAATTTGTATGTTTATTGATATGTGTGTATACATGTGCGTGTGTGTGTATGCGTGTGCATGTGTGTGTGTGTGTATGTGTGTATGCGTGTGCATGTGTGTGTGTGTATGTGTGTATGCGTGTGCATGTGTGTGTGTGTATGTGTGTGTATGTGTGTGTGTGTGTGTGTGTGTGCATGTGTGTGTGTGTGTGTGTGTGTGTGTGTGTGTGTGCATGTTTATGTGTAAGTTAGTG
The DNA here is from genome assembly GCA_008729115.1 of Dirofilaria repens. Classification (NCBI taxonomy): domain Eukaryota; kingdom Metazoa; phylum Nematoda; class Chromadorea; order Rhabditida; family Onchocercidae; genus Dirofilaria; species Dirofilaria repens. The sequence continues at coordinate 386,806 of SNRZ01000004.1, read as the reverse complement.
TGCGCGTCTGCGTGCTTGTGGAAAGAGAAGTGGAAGAAATGGGATAAAGAAAAATGGGCGATTGTGAATTGTGAGGAAGTGCGAATGTATTGTTGATGAATGGTAAGTGTGGATGACATCAGATGGCGACGTCTGTCTATTTAGTAACGATTTTAGTTTTGGAATTATTACAACTCGGTTGTTCTGGAGATAGGTTGAATGAATGAAAGTTGTCTTCATAAATCAAGAATCAGTGGACAATAAATATCAGCAGATTTGACCTGACGTGATCCAGAAGTAGTTTCTGTTTTTGACAATTATCGCCATACTTTTATATTACTGTATTCTTGGATTTGAAATCGAAAATCATTCATATACAAATAGATTGAAAAGAAGTTGATCAAGTTTTGGACTTTTTTATTTTGCATTCTTGAAATTTTGACTGAATGATGGCTACTGAACAATGTAGTGGTATCATTTCATCTTTTCTGAAATAAGAAAATTCTATGTAAATGTTCGAAAATATATTTCAATAAGTACTACTGCTACTTTTGTTCAAAGTTTCCGTGTTCATGTGTCGTCAGGAGAGCAAAATAACCGCTGGTCAAGGGATGAAGAAGAAAAGGTTACGGTTTGTTGTTTGTCAGTTAGACTATGTAAAAAATATATTTAAAATTTAGTCTTGTCACGGGTCTATTCAGCATATTTGTCGTTTCAGTTCAAATTTAATTTAGTCTTGCCAGAATCATTGCTTACAAAGTATTATTAATTTGAAAACTCTAGTATTATTGATTTTGAAGATTTAGAAAACACTGTTTATATCTATTTCTTATCGTTCTGAATTTTGATATCTCAAAGAACCTGATGAAATGAACGATCGTAGACTGACAAAAATTACCAACAGAATCTGATTATGCAAGAGTAGTAATATTATATGACCATAAAATACGATATTACTTTATTAATTCATTTAAAGTTTATCACTAACGAGATTTTTTGTTCAGATTGCAAGATTCTCCTGATATGATACTCTTGGTGTAATACTCTATATCATTTGCAGATAAGTTATAGAATTATTTTCCAATGACCTAATCCAAAATGAGCTATCAAAATGACATATCACGTCAACAATATCGGAATTGCTGATGTTGTTGGCGCAGTTAATTTTTGTTTGAAATTTTTCTCAAAAATAGATCAACGAAGTCTCTTTTGTCGCATAATTAAAAGTAATTGTTAAGAAATAAGTTGATCTGGGATAGTTGATCGAGAAATGTCCTACTTATCGAGATATATAGATAAAGACCTACTTCATCATCCATGTTATTCATCTGTTGTCCTGAACTTAGGAATTTGTTGAACCGAACTCTGAAGAAAATAAAATATTTGAACCAAAAAAGAAAACGCTGAATTTGAAGAATAAGCGGACATCAGGGTTTATTGTTGAGCAATCAATCTTAAATGTCCTGTGAGCAGAAAAACTTAATTTCATTATTGAAGTGCAGTCAAACCTTTTCGAATTTACCGGTAAGCTATTACGTTCTTTTCGATGACGTGATTTTGTTGACATTAGCTTCTGCCGCTGGTGTGATTTAGGATGCATATTTATATCCATCATTTCTTGATCCTAAGAAATGATGACTTATACATTGCAAAAAATCTTAATTTGAAATTTTAAAATTTCACTACGACACTTAAAACAATAATGATTTTATAAGAATGTTTTCTAAAATTGCTGAAAAACATTACAATTTCAACGCATGTTTCAAGGTATTTCTGCAACGCTTCACATTCTCGTGCCTAAAAAGCCAGCATCAATATAGTATCAAAGCTAGTCATAATAAACAATTATTAGTGAAGCTTATTAATTATGTAGTTATAAATGTAAAGAATGAGAATAAATCCATGGGAATATCCTAAGTCAACATTTTTTCTCCTATAGACAATTCGAGAAAGCGTCGAAATAATTAACCGTTTCTATTATTTCCGACCCTTTTCTTCGGCGTTTTATGATCGCATAGCCGATAATGCCAGCCACAACCAGTACTCCAATCATTACTGCAGATACTACTGCAGAGATTCGTATTTCATTCCTCATCCTCAAATTTCCATCATATTTTTTAATTGGAATACATTTTAGACTTAATTTATCGTAAATTGGAATTATCTTGCAATCATTTTTCAACTAATCAACACTAATCCTTCGTACGTGTCAGCTTTTTAAAAAGAAAGTAAAAATTTTTCTTTCTTTCTTATGTGTCAACTTTATCAATGTGTCATCACAACATGTATACGCAGAGATTCTTGCTATAAATATGTACAGTTGAAAAGTTGAAAGGATTCATAATTGAAGATTTCAAATTAATTTTTTGTTTTTTCTGTCAGAATTCTTGCGTCTTTTTTCAAAAATCTTTCGACTTATAGAACGTTACTGACTCGAAAAAAAAAAATGTCAATGAATATAGACTGCTTGATATCAACGTAAAAAACTATGGTGATCTCAACAATTCTTATCTTCAAATTACAGCAAAGCATTAGAACATGCAAATTTTGATACATATAATTAAAATATCTGAAATGAAACAGGAAATTGTACTTCATTATCAACGAATTCTTAATCCTTTCCATTCAAATTTTTTGTCTAATCCTTGCATGGCAACGTTTTACGTTAAAAAATTTAGTGGTCGTTTTCATAACGAAAGTAAAAAATGCAAATGTTACATCTTATCCTGAATCTCTCTCAACGCTCCATTTTCATTTTGCATTATCTTCCACACTTCACTTCCATAGTTCTTCACGCCTATTATTTCATATGCGACAATATATTACACACCTTACTTCAAATGTTATTGTTTTGTCATTAATTAACCTTATATAATCTACTACCAAAGGTCACTCACCTGACCAACAAATTAGTTTTATTTTTGCACATGTTATGATTGTATTCACTTTGAAGCTGATTTAAGTCCTGGTGAATTATATCACTACAATTATATTTGCTGAGAATGACGAAGAATCTGCTCGAAATACTATTTTTGATCCTGTTTCATCCTGTATATTATCTTCATTCATTTCAACTCAGAAAAACTTTTAAATATTTGGAAAATTTAAATTTCAAGGCGATTATATTTAATATTTTAATTACTCTGTAAAATCTTAAAAAGTTTTAAGTTAGCTGTCAAAACAATATCAGAAATCTCTCACGGTATTTTTTAAAGAAGCCGTTGGAGAAGTCGAATAAGGAGAAGTTTCCAGTATCTTCTTTTTCCTTCCACATGATAATGAATCGTGCACTTTCCTGTAATCTATTTATGGCAAATGAAACTTTATTTTCCGATTTGACTCAAATCTTTCACTTCTCATGAAATTATATGCATTTGATGAATGATCTGGCCAACCATTGATCTGGCAACTATTGATCTGGCCAACCTTAACATTTTGAATTTGTATCACTAACAGCTTACAATAACTGACTTGCTATTCATTTCTTCTATCCTTTACGAAAAATCATTTTATACCACTCATTAATCATTTCGATATTTATATTGAATTCAGTCGTTCTCAAGCAAACACTGTCGCTATTTTTTAATCAGAATTTGAGCCTTCAAATGATATGCATTTTGCACTGTCAGTTCTATTTTTCATCATTTTTTATTATTGGCAAATTAATTTTAACTCATTTGTTTTTTAGATGCTTTTTACTAGGCTCTGAAGTTTCAAATTATTTTGAATACTTCACTGTAAATCTTTGATTCGTTGCATTTTGTTATTGCTCATCACAAAAGTTTTACCAAATCTTTATCGATAATTTTCAAAAATTTTATCTCCTTTATAGGTTTACAGTCATCGATCAAATTGAGTTTTAAAGTAAACGATCAACAATCTTGAATCAAAAATTAGTTTTTCTCAATACAGGATATCTTTACTTTCTAAAACATTAGAAAAATTGATGCATGGATAAACCAATTTATTTTCACTATGTCATAAAACCGATTCTTCAAATCGTTGTATCCCAATAGTCTTATGTACCAAAAAAATATTGCTCTGACATTTGCAGTTTCAAAATATGAAAAGAGAAGATATTGTTTTCATAAAATTACCATATCTTGAGTGCAGTCAATCTGAAATCCAATTATTGATTCATTTTAAGCCCATAAGATTCATTCTCCTTCATCTCAATTCTAGAATAATCACTCTTCTTAAAAATTCATTTTAATTTTGTACTCTTACATTAAATTCTATATTTTAGTATAGTATTTAAATTTTTGTTCATTTTAGCAATTTAAAAAAAAAAAAAAACAGCATCTCAATCTAGCCTCATTACTTTATCCTTGATTTGATGGTTAAATTTAAATACTGGAATATTGTAGAAAATGCAGTCTTGAACTTCACTGATCTATGAGTGGCAAACTTCTAAGACATCTAACCCATATTACTGGATGAAATCAACCAAAAGTATCGTTGAAATCACGAAAACATGGGATATTATACTTATTGTAAAAAACAAAAATGAAATGTGTTGAAATCAGTAACCTATATCTAATAAAATGATATCTGATTAAAAATATTACTACTATTGCTTTTGAGTTCATCGTTAAAAACAAAACGCATTGAATGCGATGGTAGTAATCTACTGTTGGCCTTCAATGCAGCTTTATTTCACTAATTCATACTTTTTTTTCGATTTTCTGAATCCGGAATGATTTTATTTGTTTTATCTTAACTTGTCCTGAACTTTCGGAATTCGTCATTAGAAAATAGAACCAATAATTAACTAATCGACTGTAATTTGGCAATATGAGACTACCAGTACCTGAATCTATTTGAACCTACACAAAATTCCAGGTAGCTAAATTTCAGAATAATTGCTGTTAATGCAATTCAGGATGCAAAATTCTTATTGAAACCAAAAATCCTCAGTGTTTTATTGCTGCTCTCTCCTACATAATTTTAATGTTTACTTTATTGTTTTTATTTATGAGAAAGCATTCTTTGTAAATTTTATTGATCGCATGCAATTTCGTTATTAAAGCTGTGTTGCTTCTATTCATGAATCACAGAGAGTTAGGGAAAATCATTGCTTCAAACTTAGCAATTTCTAGCTTAACAAAATTGCAGCCTTCCTTTGAGCCAGATTAAAAAATAAAAATTTATAAGTTTATCTTATATTTTTTCTTCAATTTATTTTTATGATTTCTCCATGAAACTTTTTCAAAGGAAATTACTGCAGTAAAATGTGGTAAAATAGCTGGCTGATGTGGTAAAATATTCGTATCGTCACACTTTTTTCTTTTTTTATTGAGTTTTACTATAGCAAAATAAATTTCACAAATAGATCAGTCTTAATTTGCAACATGTCGCAATTCTTTGCCAGAAAATTGTTACCTATTAGAATTTTCAGCAATTATAAAAAATTAAAATTGTCAGCGATGTTGTTGATCAAAATCAAACATTTTTTTCTTCTGTGCAAATAAATAGCTGTTGATAAAATTGTTAGAAACAGGATAAGATCGCTTCATCATCTTTATCATTTTTGATTGTTTTTACATTTTTAACACTACCGTATTTTGATGAAAAGTCCACATCTTTTGATTTCTCAGAGAATTCCTTTTTTTTCTTATCTTTCCTGACGTTAAAGGAAAAAATGTTTTCGATAATTGTCCTTCATTGTTGTTCTATAGCTTCAAATTCTCTATCGCTAGCGTCAATATTTTATTATAAAGTTAATGTCTGTTTAAATAAATTCAAAATCCGCAATAAGAAGCATAAATTGGACTCTTTCACTCTCTTTCTTCCATCCATTTTCCTTTTCTACGAAACTTCACAAATCTTCACAAAAAATTCAGAGTATTTCAAATTCTAATTTAGTTTTCAGTTTTTTTCATTCATTGAATTCAAATTTCAGCAATGCATTCTCAAATAAATACCTCCCAACTGTTTTCTCTTTTATTACAGAATTCGCTTTGCTCATTTTTACAATTGAGACAAGCAAGGTTTTGGGCATCAGCTCATTTGTCGTAAGGTTTAAATATGCAATTGGCTCCAGACTGACTTGAGATACAATTCCACGAAGAGACTTAGATAAGACTTTTTTGATTTGTTTTTATAAATAAAAATAATCTGAGTAAGAAGGAACTACTTCGTTGTGAAAATTCATTTATCATTAAATGAAACAACGAATGAATTTTGTAGACTTTTGTTCATGTTTAGCTGGAGCGTGCATTATTTCTTTGTTTATCCGTTTGATGAAATTTTTGATGTTTAAACATCTTATTCCGTAATGATCTCATCGTGTATATAGAAGAAGTGTATAACAGTTTTGATCTGTAAGATCTTTGATAAAGTTATTAACTAACTAAAATAACTTTTTTCTAATCTTCGAATTGCTCATAGTGTTTTAGAATGGTTAACTAGTACTGATATTTAATATCCTTTAAGCAAATTTTTTTTATGTCTCTCTTTTTTTGTAGAAGCGGATGGTCAAATTTAAAAAAATTAAAACTTCACACATCAAATGAATTTAACATTATTTTGAGACTTTTATTGACCTTATGAGATTGGTAAGATGAGCAAGAACTGAAAAAGATGAAAAAAGAATGACAGATGAATCTTTCAATTTCCCAGGTTCTATGTCATTGAAGATCCTTCGAGTTTTGTAATGAGAGAGATCACGATTACATAATATATAACCGAAACAACAATGATGTTCATCATCTTGATATTTCTTTAATCTCATGATAGCTTAATATTAGATTGAAAGACAAGATAATTAAGTATTTGCAAACAGTCTGAAGTTGGCATCCGTTCATTAATATATTATGTTTTGTGATTTTACTATAATCAAAAATAATTTTTTAATGTTTCAGGTGAGAAGTGCAATGCGACAAAATCAAACCACCATAAAATTCCCTACTACATTTTATGCTCTCTTGTTTATCATATTGGCAACTGTTACAGATGCTTCTATTTTTAGAAACAGAAGTAAGTTCATTTTCATGAAATTTTTAAGAACATAATTTTGAAATGATTTGATAAGAGGAATAACACTGGTATCACCAGTATCTAGCAGCAATGTAACTGGTATGAGAACCGACCATTTGAATAATTTCATCCATATAAATCGATATAGCAACGAATGCATATTACTAGCATAACATATGTTAAGTCTTATCCAGATCATTTATTTATGAAAAAAAAAATTTTAACTAATTTCTGATACAGTTCATTTAAAAAAGTCATTTCATTATACACAAACTTCCATGAAGAGTCTTCATTATAGAAGGAGTTATTTATGATATAGGAATGATTAATTTGATTAAAGATATCTTGAATTCATGCAGAAACATAACTATCTATATTTAAAGAGATTATAAAATTATGTTTTAGATTTTATTTACTATATTTCGAAATTACAGACCACATCCGATTTCGTCGACCGGATGACATCTGGGAACCACCATTCCGCACCGTTTTATGTGAAAATTACCCAATACGCATACAGATAGATGCGGATCCGGATAAAGTTTGTCAAAGTTTTATGCATAAAAAGAAGCAGGACATCAGTTATAATCAATATTGAAGGATAATAATCGCAAATTTTTGCAGCGAGTCAGTAGTTCAACTGATATGCATATCAGTGAAATATATACATAGTGAAAATTTTCAATTGTATTTCCTTAATATTTGTAAATAATAACACGATGCTGATATAAGTAAAACGACTTTTTAACATTTCGGGATTAAGTTATTTATTTGCTTTTTTCAAAATGAATTTATATTTTTTTGAGATGAAACTCAAGCCCATTTCAAGATGAGAAATTGTTACAAAATCCTTTATTTTAATCATAAACTTCAAAAAAACTTTTTATCGGTCTCTGCCATATTTGATTTATTTTAAGGAGAATTTTTGGATAAGAATTTTGGAAGTTTAGAGTTATGTACAATCTTATTTTATGATAAAATACTTCATAATTTGCAGCCTTTGTATAAAATTCTTGATTTGACATGTGTTAATTCTATACTCAAAATAGCATTTTGCACTCAATTCAGCATTACAAAATACTGCTAATTAACTAAAAAAATAGAATTAAACTAAACATTAATTGTAATCTAATTTATATGCACACAAAATCCCATGAGAATGAGCCCCTAATTGAAAGATGGCTTAAAAACTCTTGAAAAGTGATAAGTTTAATTATTTCGATTTGTCATCATGAAATTCAAAAATCAATAAATCGACTATCATCGATATCGCTATTCTCAGTGTCTTATTGATATCTTTTTCTTACAGCATGTTATAGCCAGACTGGAAAAGCATATAATTCCGATATTGTATTTTCTAAAATAAATTTAAAAATGGTTAAAATTATTCAAACAAATTCATTGATGTCCGAATATTCTCGAATAGGAAAGAACAATAGCTATAAATTATTTGGTAAATCTGAATGACTAGCTCATTGCTTAAAATAACGCATAAAGTTAATTGTTACAAACGGTTTAGCTACTGGACATCGAATACCTAGAATGAACGGCGTCGTACTGTTGCAAGCATATTGCAATTACAATTAAATACTTCAATTTAGCGCGAGAAGATTTATTTTGGCATTGTGCCAAGAATAGAATTGAGTTATATAGTTCTCGTTTGCTCGTTAAATTGGGGATTTGCAACTGTTATCTTATTGTCTTTTCATATCGGTTTTGTTTTTGTTCCAGTACGTATTAATCACAGAGATATTTCCTGTTACACGACGGTGCGCAATATTTATCCAGTTGGCGTTTGTGGAAATGTTTGGGAAATCGCCTTTTGGTTCATCCAATACATCTGCCTTTGGTGGTAAGTCCCACCGGTTTTTGAAATTTCATTTTTCTAAGGTAACGATAGAAACCTTCTATTACTAACTTTTTCAAAGATAATAGGAATTTCATGTTTATTTAAATACTGACAACTTGAAATCGATTCTTTCAAGAGTAGCATCAACTACAAATCACTGGTTCGTTGTGCTGAATAAAAATAGAAATCATTTCAAATATTCAGTCTTTGTCGTGTTTTTGAGCTTCCAAAATATCATGTAATCACTTATTTACTTGTAAGTTCTCTATTTTTTTGCGGATACAATGTAAGAAACTAAAAGACTAGTTGCAGTTTCAGTCGATCATGAATAGATCCCTGCCAATTACGATGATGCATTTGAAATAAAGTTGAAAATGTTTGAATATTTCACTATTCCTGTTGTAGCGGGCAGTTCATTATTTGGATCATCCTCGAATCGACCGACAACTGGGTTTGGAACGCAAGTGACTACGCAAAGCACAGGTTTATTCGGGCAGAAGTCAATTTTTGGTTCTCCTGGACAGTCAACATCACTTTTCGGTTTGGTTGATTTTATTGGAATTGGTAAAAAACAATTTAAATCTACGAGATGAAGTCAAGTTCAAGTAACTCTATCAAGTCGTGATACTATTCTAAATTTAATACCTTCAAGGAAGCACACAACCGGCTTCTTCTACTTCAACGTCAATATTTGGTCAATCAAAACCACTTTTTGGAGCATCGTCGACAACGCAATCAACAGGTTTCGTCGGCGCCACATCACTGTTTGGCTCAACTCAATCGACACAACAAACTGGTGGTGTTTTCGGATCAAGTTTTGGAAGTATGTGATTGTTGAGTTACTGGGATTTTTTCGTTTATATTGTTGTGATTGTTTAATTCTAAGCTTCTACTTACTGTCTCTGAAAATCTGCGAGAAATGGAATATTCCAGCATCATCTGTATCGGGTACAACTATTAAATTTGAACCTCCCACGTCCACGGATACTATGCTCCGAAATGGTACGAACCAAACAATCAGTACGAAACATATGTGTATTACTGCCATGAAACAATATGAAAACAAGAGTTTAGAGGTGTATCTTTTAGAATTTCGAACTCTTAATATCTTCAATAAATGTTACTTATAGCATTAAGATACGTCAATTTTGATTTTGGTGCTTTTTATTATGGTTGTACATTCTTATTCATTTTGTATTGCTTATGAAACATATATAGGATTCTTCAGCTTTATATTCGTATCTGTTTTGTATATCGAAATAAAATAAAAACTGATATATCGATTTATAATTCACATAGGAGTTGAGATGTGATGATTATTTGGCAAATAGAAAAGGTCCTCAAAGTGCTGGTTTGATATTCGGTCAGACATCACAACCATCTTCGTTGTTATTTGGTTCCAGTACAAATACAACACAATCTTTAATTTTCGGCCAAAATAAATCACTTTTTGGAAATAGTGAGTTCTTTCATTTTTATTAAGTTTAATGAATTTAGTGAAGCTTGCGTATAATGGAGAACTATTTTTGCATTCTCCATTAGCTGCTACTGCATAATAGATAAGCTAGCAAATTCAGATCTAAACTGTTTTATTTGAATGATAAGCTATGGTAAATTTGCTTTCTAGCTTCGACCGGTTTTGGTGCTACAACTACAACTTCTTCATCATTATTTGGAACTCCGACAACTACTACATCGGTCTTCGGCAATAAACCAGCAAGTGGAGGACTATTTGGTTCGTCCACTACATCACCATTTGGACAGACTCAGACTAGCACAGGATTATTTAGTGCTAAACCATCTACGGTTGGCTTCATTGTTTTTTTATCCATTGTTGTTTAAATTAGTTTCTCATTACGTTTAGTTTGTCCCCGCCAAAATAATTTTTATTGTAGTAACTACATTACTAGAACGATAATTTGCCCTACAACACGAAGTAAACAAGTAATATTTTACTTATTTTTCATCTCAGCATATTTTCTCATTTATCTTACTTTTCATTGCGTAGTTTTTTTGCTGCAATATGCTTTAAAATTATCACTCAAGATCTTGACTGATACTTTCTGTCTGTTCATTTATATATCGTAGTGAAATATCTGTTGTTTTGCTATTCATTACTCAGTTTTAAATATTGTTTAGCATTTTTATTTGTAATATTACTTCGTGTTTTGCTAGAATTGCTAGAACTGGTCAAAAGCCAGATTTAATTACAACGGATTTTAGTCAGTTATTTAAAAGAAGTTCGATTGTAGATTTATGTAACTTTTACCTATTTCTTTTATTTTCATCCGATTACTTTGATTTCATTTCACTTTTGCGACATTTTATTACAATATAAGAATTTTGATTGGGTAATTTCAGGGTTTCGGTACTCAAAGTTCGTCACTTTTTGGTGCACCAGCATTCAACACCGCTACATCCTCGTCAACCCCATTTACATTTGGCACGGTGAGAAAATGCTTTTTTTTAAATACTGTGATCTACAGTAAGATGATCATGATGATCATGGGTTTAGTACGAGATTATTTTTAGCATATATTTATTTAATAGTTAACATAGTATCTTAACCTTCGTAATTCGGTGGTGAAGATGCTATTTATATTTAATTTGGCAAGTTTTTAAAGAGATATAAAAGGAACGTAATTGCATTATTCGCTTGTATTCAAGATAGCAACGATTTATTTTTGATAGATTCATCGTGCTTTTCATTTAATAGCCTTTCAGCAGTCTTCAACATCAGCTGCTTCGACAAATGTTTTTGGTGCTAAACCTTCTACTTCTGGTTTTGGTGCTTTTGGTGTATCTACGTGTACGGCCTCACCTTTTGGTATATGTTTAATAGTTATTGTTAAGACTCTTAAATAAATTCAGAAATTCGAATTTCTTTTTTTCCACATTAAAGAAATATTTTCAGGCATCCAATCAACAAGTGGAATTTTTGGTTCTAAACCAGTTACCGGTGGTTTGTTTGGCTCGAACACAGGTATGCGGAAAGAGAAAAAAAAATTCGGCAGTATAACGCTTTAAATGAAAGTTTTTTGACATCTAACTTTTCACTATTCAATAATTTTTATTCAGGAAATCTTTTTGGGCAAGCTGCCCCTTCTTCAACACCGTCATTATTTGGTTCATCTGCAGCGAAACCAACTAATTCCTTATTTAGTTCTACTTCGACGCAACCTGGTGAGGATCTTATTCATGAACAGTTTTTCTACTCTTTTTAAATTATAAAATGAAGAAATTAAGTCGGAAATTGGACTTTCAATATTTACAGTTTTCGGTTATACGCAGCAAGCAGCGGGTAGTAATATTTCGTCAGCGGTACCCATTGTTTTGGGTGCTGATTTTAATCAGTGGCAGATTGAAAAAGCAGTAATCGAAGCACAGTTGGCAGCTAGTCCTTACGGTGATAATCCATTGTTAAAACTTCTAACGACTGAATCACAAGAGAAATCAAATATTCCTAATCCAATTAGGTTAGACTGAATGTTCATTTTCGTTTTATCTTCTATTTATTAACAAAATTTATGTCCTTTTTAGGGCCGTCTTACCATTTTTTTTCAAAAATGCGTGTTTTTGAAGATCACTTTTATTTGAAATTTTAACTGTTTTGTGGTCTCTGGAAGTTACTTTTTGAAACATTTCCCACTGATCAATATATTTGTAGCGTAGAGCGACAAATACGATTTCTGGCATCAAAGAAAGACGGTGGTGCGGTGACAACAACAACACCAAGTGGACCACTTGCACTTGGTTCAATACCTGCGGCTGCTTCTCGTATCGAATCACCATCATCCAAATCTCGAAATAGTATCGGAGATTTTACATATCACTCTATGTTTTTACCACCTGGCCTTAGAAGCAATAACAAGAAGAATACATCATTGAATCTTGATAGCACTACTAATAGGTATGCCTTTTTTTTTCTATTATAATATTCTAACATAATTTTATACAATGAAATTGAGATAATGTGGTATTAAAATTTTTCCACTTAATAAATGGAAATACTTTTATTTTATTTTAATTAAAATTATTGGCGTTGGAGCAGATTACATGGAGCAAATAATATTAGAATTAATGAATTTTCGAATTTCTCAAAATATCAGTATTTAGATTATGTGATACTAATGGTTTGCATTCATCAGTAGATCGCTCAACCTTTTTGGAGATGAACAGTAGCCAGTCGTCGAAGGCAAAATGTAACTCAAATGTTAAGCGACTTGATCTCAGTGTTCTTCATAAATATATGGTATAAATGAAATTTGAAAGAAGTTCAGTTTGAAGTTTCAGATTTGAAAGAAGTTCTTCTAATCTCTTGACTGTATGTCGCATCATGATCATAAATAACTTATTCTTACAAAGAAACATAATTAAATCCAAATTAAAAAAAAACGATAATTGATTAGAAAATAAGAGAAATAAACTTTATTAGCAGGAGAATAGACGGAATTCTACCACTCGATTAGCTATACTGCCTTCATCAGCAACACAAGTTGATGGAGATAATGAAACAATTGATAATGCACAAATCGAAACATTTCCAAAGACAGATAATGTAGTACTTGTTTTGAGTTTAACAAATCAGAAGAAAAATGAAGTCAAGATTTGTGTGATTCTAATGCATTTAAAAAATTTGTAGCAGTCAATTATTGCGGAACTGATAACGACAGGACGGAGAACAGGTGTTTCATCTATGTTGTCGCCTTCGGAAAATCTGTCAGCTGATAAAAGAAAAGCTGAAGAACGACGACCAGTTAGTTCTCATTCTGCTTTGCGATGCGCTGTTGAAGTATCTTCGTTATCGATTTATTTTAATTATATTAATGACATCTGTTTATTGCTTACCAAGGTAATCAGTATTGCCTGGTCTCTTTTGTGTGCAGATCCTCCTCTAATCTTAAATACTGCTGTCTGATGATCTTTCTGAAAGGATAGAGTTATGAAATCATCCAGTTTATTTTAGACGATCAATATTGGCTTCCTTTCTTGATGCATACTTCTGAGTTAATTATGTATCCGTTAATATTGATTGCCACATATTGGCTGAAAACACTTCGTAATTGTTGCAAAAGTCTGAAAATCATGTTTTTGATTTTGAATTAAGCAGTATATCACTAAGATTATAATATTTCTTGCGCATTTATGTTTGGAATTTTTCCATTGAGATCAAATATTTAGAAATATTTAAGTTGATGAATTGTGCAAAAAGAAAATAACCATTTTATAACTCCAGATACATTCCGAGCAGGACAGTATCAACAATTCATTAGATATAACTGAAAACAGTAATGCCAGTGTTTCTTCTGAAAATATGCGTAGTGTTCATCCAGCAGGCATAATTTTAACAAGGTAGGTATTTTTTTAATCCAACTTTAGTTATGTCAGTTTTTGGATTCAGCAATACTTTGAATTTCCTATTTTATGAAATTCCAACAGCAGTAGATAGCAACGATATTGAAATAATAGTACAATCTTTCGTTATCTCGCTTGTAAATCTTAAAAAAATTATGTCGCTTGGAATTTAATAACTAAGGATTCCATTTATTACAGGCGAGATTATGAATGCGAACCATCGCTGGAAGAGCTTGCACAAATGGCACTAAAGAATAATGCTGTCTGTCATATTGAAAGTGGTTTTACGATACGTCGATTGGCTTTCGGAAGTGTTTTTTGGCCTGGTCCATTCGATTTACATAATGTTAATTTGGATAAGGTTTTGACTATTTATTATTTGTTTAATGAGCTGAGATAATCTGGAACTATTTTCCGAAAATTGGTATTTCGAAGTTTTATAGTTTGAAAATATAGTTTTTCTATTTGTATTAATCTTAGTTTTCTCTCAGATAGTTCATTTTCGCCAGCATGAAGTGGTTGTTTATCCTGATGATAATTCGAAGCCTCCAGTTGGGCAAGAACTAAATCGATTTGCAGAAGTTAGTTTGGACAGAGTTTGGCCTCGCGATAAAAAAACCAAGGAATATATCACGGTTTGTTTTGAGCATCATTATTTACAGTTGTTGTAGAAAAACAATAAATGCAAGAGTTTTTTCTTGTAATTCAAATAAAATTTATTTTTGAGGATCCTCTCCGATTAGAAGAAATGGGTTATCGAGCAAAGCTAGAACGTGCTTCGTTAAAAATGGGAGCAAGATTTAAGGACTATCGTCCTGAAACAGGCACTTGGGTATTCACAGTGCCACATTTTACCAAATATGGATTAACGGTTAATTTTATTTCTTATAATAACAGGTATTTCTTGCTTTACTACTTTCTTTTATTTATTTCCATCAGTGCACTGCTCTATCTTCAGTTAAACTTGATTGTAAGAAATATTCTAGTATTGTTGTCAGCCATGATTCTTTACAAATTATCAAGTCTGTCTTCAATTTTAATCTAAATTCAAGAATTTACTAATTTTTAAGGATGATGATGATGATGATATAATTGACGAAGTACAGTTGAAAATGGCCTTCAAAGCGAGCAGAATTCAAAATGCTGTGCAACGTGCCAAATTACCAAAGCTAAAAGTTCGTAGAAATAGTATTATCAACTCGGCAGCATCAAGTGGTTGTATAAGTGACAATTTGCAAGTAAACTAAAAAATTTTTCAAATCATAGAAAAAGGATAATTTCTGGTCTACTTGTGTTGGCTATTTTTTTTTAAGAATGAGAATTTTTTAGCAAAGTCTTGCTTCGTTGAAGTATAAAAGATGCAACTTCTAAAATATGCTTATTCTTTAAAAAAATGATTGGTGTTTCTTTAATATGCATCGAGAAAGTTGAAAATATTTCAGTTATTTATTTTCAAATTCATTTTAATAATTAAGTTTTTCATGTGATATTTCAGGACGATCAGCAAGACTTGAAACGAATTGATTCGCTGTCTGATTCAGTATTTTTTGCACGTGGATTGGGTGGAATCAGTTGTACAATACTTTTTTAATTTTTTATTTATTGTAATGATTTATCTCTGTACTGATTGATTCTTTACCTATGAAATTTTAATTCATGGATTTAAGGTAGTGAGAATTCATTTACTGAACAGAATACTTTTTTTGATACACTTGCTGCAGATGACTTTTGTCCAGCCAAATATTATGTCAGAGACAGAGCAAAAAATGAAATTTTATGATAACAAAACAGTTTTAGGTTTGTAGTTTTTTCTTTTTTTGTTTGTATGCTAACTACATCTTCATCTAAATTCATTTATAATAGCAGTAATATGAGAAATTCATGAAAACAAATTCACAAAATTATGAGATTTTTATGTTTTGCAATCTGAATTACAGTTTAGTGTTAGCCAGTTCTTTTTTTATTATTTTAAAAATTACCTTCGTCAGCAATTTTGGATAATTCCATATCTTCAATTTCCTTTTCCATTAACTCAGTTAATAGTTTTAAAACAGATTTGTTTTGAGACTGGGCTACACTAGTGAGCAAACTATTCAACTGATCTTCAGGATTTACACGAGCTTTAGAATCCATATCAATCGTATACTATAACTCGTTATATTTTAACATTTTTATGTAAACTAGGAGCTATTGTTAGTTGAGATATTAAACCATAAAAATCCATTTTCATAACAAAAAAATCTGGTTGATGAAAGCAGCAGTCAGTTGAGATTTTAGACTGTATACTGGAAGTAATTTCAGATTTAAAAAATCATGATTTTGTGAGTAATTTATTGGGTGATTCTATGATGATTGATTTGGAAGCACAAGAAAAGAGCATTGACCAGTCTCAAATGTATCTTATTGATCCGGTTAATGAAATTAAATGTTATCTTAAAGAAGGTGAACAACGAGTCATAAAATTAGCCAAAAGAAGCGGTACATTTATAGATGGTTCACTAATTAATGGCAGATGTGGACGTGTGAGTTGGAATCATGGTTAGTTGATTTTTCAGACTTAAAATTGGTAAGTTATGAAATCAAAGAATTGAAATGATCTTTAATATAAATTATTGATTAGAAGAGCTTTCTTTCTGTGCTATACAAATATCTTAATAACTTTTTTCAAAAAAAGTTATTAAGATTCATCACATCTGGATGCTTTTGGCTCGTATTTATTGATTCAGTGAACAAAGATTATTTCTTGTCTTGAGAAAAAAGTAGTAGCATCAGTTGTTGAATTCATATCGTTAAAGCGATACCAAAGTTCAAAAACCGTTCATTCGCCCACTTATTAATTTTTTCTTCAACCTAATCTAGAACTTATCGTCTAAACTGACATTTATTCTCTCTCAATTCGACAGTGCATCAATGGATTCATTCAGAGTCATTTGTTCATTTTCTCATTCTCAACAATGAATTTTTAAAAATAAAATTCCTTCCTTATAGGGCGAATACTTTGGATGAGTGATATTCCTAATCCATTATCAGTACAATGCCTTATGCTTCAGTCTGTCGATCAAGTGCCTATTGTAAATTTCTTTAATCATTAAATTTTCATTGTAACTCCATTGGCGAATTATTTTCTTCCTTCAGTGTACTTGCTTTCCAGATAAAATTTGTTTATGTGAGTTTAACTGTTGCTTTGATTTATTGCAGGAATATGTTAACGATCTTTTCCGAAAAATCGACTTCATGAATGAAATAGTGAGCAACGAGGATACCGGAAATTTGATTTTCCATGATGTTCCACAAAGAAAGCCAGAAGGAGTTCGTTTTTTCAACTTTTTTTCACATAGCCTATTTATTTCTTACAAAATTTTTCAGTTTTGTTTTGGTGTTTGAATATGTTTCGATTAGGCTTCAAAAATAACGCATAGTTGTCTTAATCGCACTTGTAGTGGACTTCATATTATGATTAGATTTTCTTATAGAAATTTTCTGATTTAATAAGTTATTCCTTGACGGCATCGAAACTCAACAACATGATACATGATTCGAATGTTTTGGAATTATGTAATGCTATTTTCGGTTCGCAAATCACAGGTATTTCATATTATTTTGTTTTTTGTGATGTTGATTGATGTGTTTACCTTTTCATTTTTCATTTTCATTCATTAGACATAGCAAACTTATGAAATCTAAGCAAAATTAATTTTTTAAAAATATTTGAATATGTCATACACTATTTCCAGAGAACACCAATTATACTAAGATGTTAGATTGTCGTGAAGAGGTTGCTAAATGGCTACGGAAATATTTAACAACTCTTGAACGACATGAAAAACTACCACCATCGGGTTCTGCTAAAATCCTCCACTTTATGTTGATTGGTGATTTGGAAGCTGCAGCAGAGGAAGCTATTGAGAGTAGTTATCCTCATATTGCTTTCGGGCTTTCGATATTTAAACATACTGACAGAGCAGCTTACAGAAATCAGGTTCATATTTGATCGTGGATGTAATAAACTTATTGTTCTGAAAATTATGTCTTTTTTTTCCGCATCATTTTTTTCAGTATCATCGAGATAAAATTCGGTGAAAAATATGAGTTTATTGAATGAGACGCTTTATTTGAATTTGATAATAAATAATTAATAGTTAATAATGTTGATAGTTATGCAATATGATTTGTATTTTCATCTAAATTTTTCAGCATATTCTTAATTCAGATTGAACACTGGAAGAGAACAAAGGAGTATAAATTTATCGATCAGAATTTGTTGAAAATTTATCTTTTGATGGCAGGAGAAATGCAGATCGAAATAAATAACGAGATAATTTTTGTGAATGATGGTCTGAATGGATTACAAGTAAGTTAATAAATTATTTTTAAATCGCAAATCATTCTTGTTTGCCATTCAATTTCCCATTTTTTCACCAATTGAAGGTTTAATATTTGAAGCTTTTATTAGAACAGATTTAGAAAAACAAACAAGTATATTTCAATACCAAAAAAGTAATTGATTTGATTGACTGAAAACAAAATAGCAAACATTGATAAGGCGTGGAATGCGGATCCGAAGATTCCAGATCCTTGAATAACTAGCGTTTTCTTTTTCTCTTGTTTACTTTCTTTGTTTTTTGTTTTCTGCGGGAAATATTTTTATTGTAGGCGTTGTGCACATTTGTTTCATATTTTGATCCATTTGATGCTTCATTAAAATATGTTCTTCACGCATTCGAAAATGATTTGAAAGCGCGGAAGGCAGAACATACATTGAAATGTAATATTTTCTATGAACTTATTCAATTGGCTTGTGATCCCAGCCGATCTGTGGAAGCTGTTTTAGAACCTGCCTGCGCCGGTGTATATCTTATGGATTATCATTTATGGTTTGTGTTGTATTTTTATTTCGGATTTCAAAAACAATTTGAATTCTATGCTCTATGTTTCTGTTTTGGAAGTAATTTAACTTTGAGTTTTTCGATAGGTGATAAAATGAATCATTCGTGGAAAAAAGAATTTACCAACAAAACTGAATATAGGAAATTAGAAAGGGAAATTTTTTTTGGGGATTAATTCTTAATTATAGGTGAAAAAAAACTCATTTTCTAAAAAGTTGTATTATTTTTCCTTTCTTTTTTGAGAAATTTTCCTGTCTTTCTTTATATAAAAAAGTATTTGCAGCTGGCATTTGTGGTTTATCTTACGAATTTTGAAATTCAAGCATCATTCAGAATTTGTTGAACATACACTTCATATTCGATATGCTGAACAACTTTGTCAGATGGAGTTGTATCATCTCGCTGCAATTGTACTGATGCATATTTCTGATTCGCAAAGGTACATTTTATTTATAGGATTCATTCTCATTTCCGAATATGTTTTGTAAATCCACTATAATGGATGATAAATTAAAAGAGATATTTAAGTTGTTTTTAATATTTTCTCTTTCGATTGTAATTCTCGTATAAATTTTGTAATTCTCGTATACTTCGAAATTATCAGTCGAAATAATGCTTTGATCGAACTTGGTGATCGAATCGCAGACAAAGCCGATGAAGAAACTTACATTAAATTATCAAAAATAGCGCGTTTACCAGATTGTATTATTGCTCGGTCAAAGTAATTTTCTTAGTTTCTCTTTTTTTTTTTTTTTTTTTTTTTTTTTTTTTTTGTTAAACAATACATAGGAGACTGGAGAAAAAGACATATAATTTTTTAATTTTCGAAATTTATTTGATATTTTCTCAGGTTATGATTTCAGGTATATGCGGGCGAAATTAGAAGATGACGGAGCTAAAATGTGTTTGTACGCTTTGCAGGGTGGCATGCTTGACGAAGCACATTCTATTTTCCTCGAAAAAGTTGCACCTAAGATGATTATATCGGGTACTTTCAGTTTTCTTTCGTCAAGATAATTTATTTTTTTATTTCATATGAAAAACATAGAGAATTTTTCCATTAATTTTATTTTGGAAAAAAAATTGCTATGAAATTGATAAAAAACTTCAGAAAATAAATACACAAAAATTGCGTCATTAGAAAATAAGCAATGGATTTCACTAAAATAAATTTGTACAAATCCTTACAAGATTAATAAGTTAAACTAAATACTATTCACTGAGTTATTTTGTAGATGATTACGAATGTCTAGGTCAACTTGGTGAGTTGTTTGAGGAGGTAAGTGATCGAATACCAGCATGGGGTCCAGGAGGACAAATTTTCACCGATTTTTATCACATAAAAAAGAAATTGGAGGAAATTAGAGATGATGAAGAGGTATGTGTTAGTAAACGTCTGATTTTATATGCAACTTTTCAGTTTTAAATTCGAATAATATTTAATTAAAGTTATACTGATTTTTAGTAATTTTGTTTTTACTGATTACATTATTGTAGGTAAAAGAAATTATCGAATGGGCGCATTCTCTTGAGTTACGGTTGGTTGCAATGCCCGTAAACAGTCCCATGCAGAGGTTAATATAAATTTTACCAAATTATACAGTTGATGACATTTCTATCTTCATTTCAACTTTTTGTGTTCCTAATGTTCAAAGCAAATTTGTTGTAGACTTGCTGCAACAGTAATGTCCAAATACATATTCAAATTAATCTATGGCTATGAAGGTACTGAAACTGAAAATCTACCATTAAGTTATGAAGATAAATTGGAAATTGCCAGTGATTTGGAAATTCTTCCGAGTTTTTCTGTGAATTGTGCTGCCTCCCCAACTTAATAGACAGTGTGACAATAGCGTTCAGCGATGATCACTTCCACAGTTTTTTCAGCTCATTCAAATCCTTTACTATAATTATTGCGAATGGTTTGAACTTTGGGAAATGTAAGATATGGTGAATTTTTAAAACGCATTTTAAATAATAGTTTTGGATCCAATTCCCATTATTTTCAAGTTTCAAGCTCTATTTCAGCATGAGCAATATGAATTTTGTTTATTTCTGAAAAAATGAGGTACTTTTTTCAACCACTTTTTTTTGACAACTATGACGAAAACTGTCTGCTTAGATTATATTTTCATATGCCGAACTCTGTTTTTTACAAAAATCTTAAGAAAAGTCAATGTAATTTTTGTTATCATCAGAATTCTTATATTTTTCTTGTTCAAACATTTATGCTAATCATTGGTGCTGTGATTTGATTTTGCTGATCAGGAAGGAAGATTAGGACTTATGCTATTGAATCTTATTCTCTGAGATAAAGATAGAAATATTTGAGAGGAAATGTTTGTTCTCATTATTCTGCTTGTTTTCCTTGTAAAAGCATCGAGATATTCTGTATGTTTTGTTTTGCATATTTTTTCTCACTTATTTTTTAAATTCTTTTTTTGTTGTTGTGAAAAGCTATAATTTATATTCCATCGTCCCTATATATTTCAAACAGTATATCGTGGAATTCAAAACTTTTTCCATTTACTGCTGTTAATTTGTTTTTTTTTTCCTTTATTTATCCGTTATTGGTTTGAACGAATAAAATCAATTGGTTTTCAATAAGAATTTTCAACAACATATAAATGCAAGGGCGGGAGGTAAGAATGTCGTGAAATTCAAAAGGACTGCTAAAAAATCTGTGGATGCAGAAATGTAATTCATTTAATATACGGATGCAAAATATGACTTACTGGTAATAATTTGAACTGATAAGGCTGTGACTTTCATTCGAAGTTATGGTTACGATGGTATGTATATGCATCATTCCAACGGGTCATATATCAGCATCTCTAATCGTTAGTATACAGAGCTATGGTCTCCCACTGGTACAGTTAATCGAAACAATCTTAAATGAAAAATTACACCATAAAGTGACGCAAACCAAGTCATCTTCCCACACCAAATCTTGGTTTCCATTACTGTCGCAATGAATATTTCGTCTGACAATGGAAGATTTAATTGGTTCTATCAGTGTCTTGGATGAGAAATTTTCATCTTAAATTTTCAAAATTTTGAGGTTTTACGAATGTTAAAGCTTTTCTTCCCTAATTTATGGTTCAAGTACATATCATTTTAACACAATTTATTGTAGCATTTGAAGATATGGTAGGTAGAAGTGCGGTAAAACAACGACCGACGCTTACAGGTGAATTGCCCATTAAAGATTTCGTACAAACATCTTCATCACTACCTACAAGCAGCACGTAAGCTTATTTTTTCACTTTCCATACATTTAAAAAAGTATACTTGTATTACTTATCTGCTAACCAATCAATAGCGAGAAATTTCATATATAAAGGTTTGGTAAAAAAGTAAACGAAATAGGTTATATGCAATGAGAATATGTATGCAGTTATGTGTACTTATATGTGTTAAATATAATTCGTATAATATTATTATATATCAACACATATTATTTAGTTTAATATTTGTTGACCATTTCTGTGAAATATATTCAACTCGTCTCCTTACCCTAACTATGGAAAAAATTCTGCTTATCCACCTGAACATTTGGGAAATTAGAAACGGCTTTGTTGATTAATAATATTTTGATCGATAATTCGCCGTCTTCTATGTTTCTTTTTTTCTTTCAGATCTGTGCTATCAGCACCATTGAATGCTTCTTCTCGAACAGCTTTAACAAATTTTGAATTTAGCGAAATTGATGGCTTAATTCAAAAGTACTTAGCAAGTACGCAATATAAAACGGCATTGTTTTGGGCGGATAAACGATTAGCACTATGTCGGAGGAATGGATCTCAACCATCATTCGTTGATATGGCTCGGTTTATCAAGGTTTTGAAAATATTTGGTTTAAATGAGGTTTATTCGCCTATTAATTTTTGTTAAATTTTATGACTAAAATAGAATACTCTCTAGTATTCTCGATTGTAATATATCTGAAATGAACATTTTTCATCAATACAATTATAGATAAGCAGATTTTGCTAAATGATAAATAAGCTAATTGAATTGAAATTTATAAAGAAACTGTGAATTGCAAGAGAAAACATGATCATGGTTCATCAGACTTTCAGATTTTTGTTTCATAAATGCTGTATGTTAAGTTTAGTAATTTTTATAATTGGATGCTATATATTTTAAGTATTGTAGTTCTTCAATCATATTTCACTGAAATACAAAAATTTCGATCTTTATGTTTTTTAAAGGTTTTGGCAGCTGCTGGAGAATGGACACGCTTAATGGCTTACTGTGATCGTCATGAACTTATTATGAAACACAAGTTCTTCGCTTATTTTTATGTAAATGCACTTTATAAGAAGAAATTATTTATTGAAATACTCAAGTTGAAACTAGGTACTGGGGTAAGTCAAATTTTTATATTACTTGTTCCTTTGAATGTTTTTCTGGTATTGCCTATAAAGCAGAATCAGAAATTTCAAAATTTCCTCATTATAAAAAATATATGTGAAGATATTTTAATTTTCCATTTTTTTTTGTGAGTTCAGTTGAATTGGCGAGGATTTTGAATATACGATTATAAATTTTGTATTTCTGAAGGATCGGTCTCATGATCTTGTGTTTTCCATTATGTCGCATATGGTTCAACTCTCGAAACCAAAGTCTTTTGTTCCAAATCCTGAAGAAATAGCAACGCTTGATAAAATATCAGAAGATTTGCAGGCAATAATTTTTGAGTTTAATATATAGTCATGCTATTGCATGAAAAATTCCCAAGTGAAATTTTATAAAATTTTATGAAAAAAAAATCCCTGTTTTGTTGTATTTCTAATAATAAGCTGAGTGTTTTCAAATGCATTCTTTTTCTTAATATTTAGATCGAAGCGGGACTATTGCTTTTGTTAGGAAAAGCTTATTTGATGACTCAGAATCGTCGCGCAGCATTTTCCTGTTTACAAGGAGCTGTTTATAAAGATGATTCTTGTATAGAAGCATTTGAGCTTATCCAGAAATACCGATTTTATTCAAAACAGCGCTTTGAAGAACTGATTGAAAGGTTATTGATTTTACAACGTCTTTAATGTTTTTTCATTTCTTCGTTTTGGTTTTTGAGAATCTTCGTAATTACGATTACTAATTACAACAATTTTTAGAATTTACTTATTACATTGTTTCAGATCTGGAGATAAAAACAGTATGATTATAGCCCTTCGGAATCATTATTTTTCTCAAGGAAATACAAATGCAAGTTCAGAAAATAATCTTGTTACTGAAGAATTTTTTGATTTCTTTTCATGTTTTTTTCGTTTTCTTGTATTCATTTCATTTATTTTTCCAGTTAAATGTGGATGCTTCAATAAACGGAGCTTTAATAACGGATTTATCAATTCTTACCGCGCGCGCCGCATATCTGTACCAAACTGGAGATCTAATCAGTGCTTACAATATCACGACTGAAATTTTGAGTGAGGCTGGCATATTCCAGGTTTCAACCTTCTGCTTAAGAATTTGCGAAACAACATAATTATTCATAATAATATAATGAATTAGCTAAATTAAAACAGAATCAACAGTAATAAAAATAACAAAAACTCTAATTTAATTCGTTATTTTTTACTTAATCACTTTTTTATATTTGTATTTAATTTTAATTTTCTTGAATTATTTGGCGATAATTATAATATTAATTACACATTATTTTATTTATTGATTTGAATACATCTTTTTCTTCAAATTTCTTGTTGTAATTTGCTGAGATTCATTTATTCATCGTTGCCGATATAATTTCTAGCTTTAGGATTGTTTGTTAATTCATATCGCAACCTTAGTGCAGTTACGAAAATTCGAAAATCTCTTTATATTAGCACATCAACTAGTTGATAGTCAACCAGATAATGAAGTTAGTTGGTATACGGTTGGTTGTTATTACTACTCTATTGGACACCTGGGGGCGGCAAAAAATTTTCTAAGTAAGTTTTCATTATCATAAATGCGGTAATTTTCCTTATTAGAAGTTGCATCTTAAAGAGAAATATTATGATAATATTAATTTTATAAATTTTTTAAGTTTGATGTTCTTCTCAGGTATTAAAATTTAGTTTGATTTTTTTGTACGTACTGTACTGTTCTTGGATTTATCCACAATAACAAATAAGTTAACTAGTTGGAGAACCGACGCTAAAAAATTGAGATTCTTGTAAGACCAACTGCTCCAGATAAATGTACATCGATGAACTGTGCATTCGGTGAAGGTTGGTTAGCATTTGGACATGCGCTTACTGCAGAATCAGAGCATGAGCAAGCAATGAATTGCTATTTGAGGGTAAGTTGTTTCAAATAAATTCTGAAGTATTCGAAGAATATATAAGTAATTTCAATATGGTAGATTGTAAATTATTTTGTATTTCGATTCCCATCCCGGTTTTTTACAGGACTTCCATCTTTTCATATCGTTTCTTTTTTTCTTTATAAATTTAAATATTGTTTCATCTAACTTTTTACTTCTCATGTAACAAGCCGTTTTCTATAACCTATAACTAAATCTGTTTTATAAATCAAAATTATCTGAGCGAAATGAATAACTGGAAATCCAAAAAATCTTAACGTTTAGGCATCACGAGTGCTGGAAGGTAGTTTCGAACCTTTATTGTACATAGGACTCGAATATGCTTATGCAAATAATACAAAATTGGCGCAAGATTTTTTGAAGGATGCAGCTGAAATAGCTGGTGAAAATGCGCTTGTATTACATGAGCAAGGTTGCATTTGCTACATGAAAAAAGAATGGAAAAGTATGTTTCCAATCTCTGTAGTTCTAGAACAATTGAATTTTAAAAAATGTTCTTTAAAATTCTGTAACAACTCAATTTTTAGTTACAGGCCATGATTAATAGTTGTGTCGCACCGTTTTTGCGAAAAATAAGCTCCGTCTTACATTTTAAATAGACACAATATCAGGCCATTTGCTCTGCATTTTTGTCCAAGCTCTGTGTTTGCTTATATTTCTTATCACCTCTGTAATAACAAAACTAAATAGAAGTTAAGACAGTTAAGTATTCTTATATCATTCATCATACTTGAATTGTTGCATAAACTTGAGCTCCTTGCAATATATGGAATGACTTATAGTGTCGAAAACGTAGTGAAATATATATAATCAGTAGTTTTAAAGAGACCAAAAAAATACTTCGCTCTGTTTCAAGTTTAAATAAAATAAACAACTTCCACTATATATAAACCTCAAAATGTTGTTTATGTGATAAATGAAGCATTTCATTCAGGCAGATCCATTTTAGATGCTGAAACCTTTTTCACCAAAGCTTTGCTGTTGGCTTACAACGAAACGGATGAATATACTCGTATATATGATTTGTTAAATCGACCGTTGAGCGAATTTTGGGAACCACTGATAAATAATCTAGGACATGTAAAATGCAAACTCGGATCTTACGACGAAGCCATCAAGTTTCACCAGTAAGTTGTCTGATGTGCACATTCTATCCAACATTTACTTCTTTGCTGAGTTATACCGATTCGAATTAATTTTACTCATCAATTTTTTTTTTTTTTTGGTAATTCTGTTAATTAAATTTTTTACTCCAAAGTCATTATTTTCATCAAGGATTCATTATTTTTCATCAAGGCTGTTTCATCAGTGTTAATATTTCGATGTATAATAATATATGTTAATTTAGGAAAGCACTTCTAATGTGTCCAGGGAAGTTAGGTCCAAATGCTGGACTAGCAATAGCAGCAGGCCGAGCTGGAGACATTGAGCGATCTGTTCATTACTTTCATAAGTCACTTAATGTGGATCCACATAATAAGGTATTATAAATTTTAACTGTTCTAATGATGTGCTGTGTATCCGAATGTCCAACAGCTGATTTTCAAGTGGGACCAAGAATTCACATCTTACTTTATCTTTATTTTCGAAGCGGCTTTCTTTTTCGCTCATTTATTATCATTATTATTTCTTATAATCTCTTTACACTTAAGTTCAGGTCATATAGTCTACTTTTGATCAAACATCATCATATTACCTTGATCTTGTATTATTGTCAAGTTTTATAGCTTGATATAAAATGTTATTTTTAGAGAAATTAGCTTTATATTTATAAAGAAATTATATTGATGATTAAACCAAATTTGCTTCGATTTTTTTTTTTCATAGCTGTAAGACTGATTGATTACATCATAAGTCATTCAGTACTCGCAGATCTTTTGATACTAGATTGAATGCGAAGTTTTTATTCCAAAAAAAAACTTTATTCCAAAACTTTGTTCCACAAAAAAGTCATAGTATTTGAATCATTTCATTTAATCTGTGTATTATTCAAATGTTTATTTTTTGGATTATTCGACTTTTCGGTTTTCTTCAGGAATGTTGTTAAACTAACTTTCAATTATGCAACATCTTTTTGATTCTTGATATTCATATAATTTTCAGGTATTGGAGCAAGGACTTCATCAGCTCATGCATTTTTTGGGGACACATGCTAACTTTTTAGCGTCGCACGTTAGAATCCCAATTCTTATTACCGGAGTTTGTTTTTGAAATAAAACAATTTTTTTTGAGAATTCATGTTTTTTTAAATCCTCATTCATTGCATTGTAGTTTGTGTTAATAATTTTGCAGTCATTTGAAAAATTCCTAGTGACAAAAGCTGATCTAGAAGGAGACTCTGACGAGAAGAAAGCTCAACAAAAAGCATTCGAAACGCTGAGAAGGAAGCGTACAAAACGTAGTTCTCAAGAAGAATGCGAAAGGTTTGCATAATCGACATTTTTTTCATTATCTTGTCAAATGACGTTCTAATTAATATATTTGATCCATGTCATAATACATTTACTTTAAGAATAATGTGGTAAAAAAAATCAATTACCAAACGCACTCTCATATTTTTATTCATTTTATTTATGAAGCATTGGAAATAGTCACATTCGTTTCGTTTGTTGATTTATTAGATAATATGATATCTAGAAATTTTGTAGTCTCATTCAAGTTTTGAGCGAAATTTAAATTGCGAGTTTAATTAAATTTTCGCATCTACTTGTCTTTTTTTCAGAAAGTTGTTGGATCAACAACTAAAAACCTTTCCCACTCATGATATTAGTCCCGCGGATGTTGAAATGACTTAGAAAAAACTGTAATGTCGAAATTCTTTCGAAATTTTGTTACTTGCTTCAATATATTCAATATGTTTATTGAAAATATTGGTTTATCGATAATGAAATTATGGAAAATCAAAATTCTGAATATAATAAACTTATATGCTTATCCCATGATTGCTTGAACCATATCGCAGTGAATAACGTGCTTATCGTTTTTTCCAAAATTTAGAACTGTTCGAGGTCAAAAGATGACATTGCATGATTTCTTTAATGAGCTTTTCATTATATGTGAAGCACAATAATTGATTGCTTTGGAGATTTAAAATATTTGCTGTCCTTAAATTTAAAAAAAATTAGTAAGAGAGATGTGTAAAAGAATTAAAATAAACAAACAGAGCAAAAGAATGGAAATTTTAGGATTTATTTGAAATTATCGGAACTCTTAATGAAATATATCTAATGAATGAAATAAAGCAGTTCACAATAATTTTAAATGATTTTTAACATTGGGAAAGATTATGCTTACAGATTATTTATCTGATGAAATAAATCTCTTTTACTGTTTTCCGTAATCTGTGTCGTTTACTGTGTTGTAAGTAATTTCGTTTTTACAATCTGTTTTCGTCCCATAATCACGGAAGTTCTGTCTTAAGCAAATTTTTAAATATTTATAGCTGGGATTAATTCCCTATATGTTGTAGAATTTCGACTTCAATTATGATGTGAAATTTAGAGAAACTCTAAATCTTTTTTTAATTTAATAAGTCAAATTTGGCAATGGAAATTAATACGCTTCTCTTAATTTAAATTAGATTGAGTCGTTTCATGTTCGTGAAACATCCAGTCGAAATCTTTTTTACGGTACAAAGTCCAAAGTATATTTATATCAAAAGTGTTCAGACATTAATGTGCGTAGATTTTCATTTATTTTTTAAACCTTAGAACGTTAGTCTGCATTTCTTAATCTGCAAGTTTCCACTGAATGATCTGAATTTTTCGGATTGATAAGCATCTGAAACCTTAAGTTTAATAATCTTGTGAGTTAACTAATAATAGATGTCTTTTCTATATATTATTTAATTTTGTACATATGATTATTTAATTTTAGTTTACATGAAATAGCAGGAATAAGAAATAATGATTCTTAACGTAAGTAGACATTCCGATATTAAAATAAATTGATGCATATCGCGAAGAGGTGGGCAAATGGTGAAGTGTTTAGTTTTACAATTTGAAAACTCTTCAGATCATTTTTCTTATTGAGTGTAGCACATACGCCATTAAGGATTTAAGCAGATGTCTCGCTGTATGTTATTAATAAATCCTGGTATCACATATCGAATTGGATCGCTTTCCACAATATCATTTTTCTCGAGCTCTGCAGCTTCAGCAACATGTAGGAAAAATTTTTCCAAGTCCGATCGTCCGAATATTGTTCTCGTGGATGCGGTACGTACGCCATTTCTACAAGCAAGACAGTGTTCAAGAACATGATGGCTATAGATTTGCAGCGAGCTGCTTTTCTAGGTATTGTTTTCTTTCATTAGTTTTATAGTCAATTGAGAAGCCATTGTCGAATTCTAGGAAAGACTGGAATGTTTAGATTTGAGAGAACTCAGAATAAGGATCAGAAAACTATTACTTATTTATTGCCTATTTTCAAAAGAAATATTCGATATCTGTTCAGTGATATTGAATCTTTAAGTCCCATAGAAGTTATTTTAATCATTCCATATTACAGGTATTAAAAAATAATTATACATAATCAGTAAAGGCGTTTTTCGCAATCCAAAACCATTTTGAATTTCAAAAAAAAAAGATTCTCACTGACTGCAGCATTAGTGGATCGAACGAAACTAAATATAGAGGAAGTGGGGCACATTGTTTGTGGTACTGTTATACAAGAATATAAAACTAGTAATGTAGCGCGGGAGGCTGCCTTAATGGCTGGATTTTCTAAAAAGGTATGGTTCATATAAACGTAAATTTTCATAGAGAGTTTTGAAGGATTTGAAAACTCTTCTTTCACTCTTCTCGTCCTTTATCTCTTTTTAACTGTTTTTATTATTTGTTTTTCCTTCAGAAAAAATGAAGCTATTCCGAAATTATCGCCACGTTTTTACTATTTTTACTTTAATTCACAAATTTGATTTTTGGATTAGGTACCAGCGCATACGGTTACATTGGCTTGTATTTCGTCAAATGTTGCAATAACTGATATCATGAACATGCTTTCAACAGGTTACTGTAATGCAGGTATTGCTGGTGGCGTTGAATTACTCTCTGATGTTCCAATCCGATATAACCGGAAAGTGTGCATCCTTGTTACCCATATTTTTTTTGTTTATGATTTTGCTTATCTAATCAAAAGATCAGTCATTTCTAAAGAAATTTTAAATCTTATCTCAGGGATGTCTCTCAGTCAAATCTCTTTTAAGTGGAATATTACTTGCTCTTCAGGCACGCTCAGCAATGCTTTCTTTGGATAAAACGAAAAAGCTTTCTGACAAGTTGGCAGCAATAAAAAAAATTGCAGTAAATTTCTTTCCTCCTGAATTACCAGCTGTTGCTGAGTTTACAACTGGCGAAGCAATGGGACATAGTGCTGATCGACTAGCGGCTGCATTTGGCGTATCTAGACGGTTGATAATTGTATTTTAGTTTGGATAATTTAAATAATAAGTGAAATTGACGGACAGATTCTCATTTTTGATGGCAAAGTACTAATCATCAAATGATCGATAAGAATAGGATGATTATCTGAAATAAAAAGATGAATATTCGAAATAAAGCACTTCAGTTTATCAATATTGAAATAAATATGATAAAAAAATTAATTAAAATTAATTATCAATTACTGTCCTAATAAAACAAACAATACATTTATTTTATTAGGATAGACCTTGAAATGTGTGAACTTTAAAGATATTTATCTAGTTTTTATTTCGAAATTCAGTGAACAAGATGAATTTGCCATGCGTTCACATGTGCTTGCTGATCGCGCCATGAAGAGAACCTTCTCTCTGACGTTATACCGGTTTTTGTATCTGGTAGCAAGCCTACAGTTGTTCGAAAAGATAATGGTATCCGTATTTCGTCGGTAGAAAAATTAGCACAGCTGAAGCCAGCTTTCGTAAAATCTCATGGAACAGTTACTCCTGGTTGGTGTGCTAATAAATTCAAAAACTCCAAAATGGAAAGATGTGAAATTTAACTAATAACGTACAAGAACATAATTTAGACCAGAAACATCGCTGCAGCAGCGTACTCTTTTCTGCTTTGATTAATTCATTTTTCTTATTATATCGACTACTGTTTCATCGTAATTTTTATTATATTGATTGCATAATTTCATTATCTTTTAAATATTGTATTTCCAAAAATAATTCTTAATAAAATTCTGAAATTTAATAAATTGCTAGTTTAATTAAAATGGTGGCATAGATAAAATGTGCGAAACAGCAAGTTAAGATTTGGACTTCATTCATTTTTTTCTATTTCTGTCATAGATCTTACAGGTCATGTTATTTTGATAGCCGAAAATTCGGGAAAAACGTAACTCATCAACGAGCATAACAATCAATACCAGGTGTTACATTTTTAACTCCATATAATAAATTTGTAGGTAATTCTTCTTTCCTCACAGATGGCGCGTCTGCTTCACTGATAATGACGGAAGATTATGCGCTAAAAAAAGGTTACAAACCAAAGGTCTACCTGAGAGATTTCCTATATGTAGCGCAAGATCCAACCGATGAACTTCTTCTTTCACCTGCCTATGCAATTCCGAAGCTAATTGATAAGGTGGGAATTTTAATTTTAACTTTTTGAAGTTTTGTTACATTTTATTGAATTTCGACATTTCTCGTGTGTTCATAATTCGGATTTAGGTTGGACTTGCATTGAAAGACATCGACGTTTTCGAAATTCATGAAGCTTTTGCTGGACAAATCATAGCCAATTTAAATGCTATGGATTCGGATTATTTTTGTAAGGTATTGTTTTTCCGTTACTTAATTCTCCAAACTTAATTCTAAATCTCTTCCGTTTTAATTTGTTTAAGCGCCTTATTTCCCGTTCCTTTATTCTATTAAAAGAATGTTACAGAAAATGTTGAAGCGATCCACAAAATATGGACGTATACCGGAGGAGAAATTGAATACTTGGGGTGGTAGTCTTTCACTTGGACATCCATTTGGTGCAACAGGAGTACGATTAGTGTCTCATGCAGCAAATCGACTGCGACATGAACAAAGCATAAATTTTTTTATTTTTTTATCAAAATTGAATTTGAATAAGTTGTAAGTCATAGAAATTAATTACACAAAATTTAGTGAGAAATTTAATTTAGTTGTGCATAATCTTTTTCAGGGAGTCTTAATGAGTATTAGGTATAGCGTTCAAAATAAACTAAGTATTCTATTGAGAAAAGAGTTACATGAAATGATACTTTTATGTCTCGTTGACATAAAGATATGCTGATTAGAAATGATCCGAAAGAAAATGAATCACTGCATCAAAATTGATAAATAAGGCTGATTAAAGTCCAATTTTAATTTTATGTATTGCGGCACATAGAATCATTAATTTTTATTTTAGAACATCTGGCAGTCGTAGCTGCATGTGCCGCAGGTGGACATGGAGTTGCTATGCTGATTGAAAATTATCCGGAATAGACATAATTTATGTTCTAAATAATAACAAATTAACTGGCTGTGATTGTATAAGATGAATATAGAGTGAATTATTTCCTTATAAACAGTTTTAACAGTTTTAACATTTCACTGATAATTTCTTTCGCTAAGTGTTTATCTCTTTTATTGCTAGCATCTAATTTGCGTGCGGTATGTTCTTCAATATGGTTATACATAATGTCGCTCATAAGTTTGCTATACTTGGTTTTTTCGAAATTTTTTCAGATTTGTCATTCCAGTAGGTATGGACCCATGCAACAGATCAATTTTATTTGCTTTGTATAAAATTTTTTATAAAATGTGAGCTTGCTTTACGCGAATGACTGGCTGTTCAACTGAAAAGATTGCTTTTCCACTGAGCAATAATAAAATAAGCCTTAGACGAGGTAAAGATCAAATTGAAATGATTATTTTACGACATCCAGATAACATAAGTTATAACTCATTCAACTCAAATTTCGAGCTGTCTTGTTTGAGATGAAGACGTTTGCAAGATTAAAATATATATCTCATTACTAAAATTACTGATTACATTATACTTATGCATGGAATTTTTAACACAGTGATTCTTTTATATGAATTCCATAAACATATCAAAATAAGGAAAGTTATGGTATATATGAATATCCTTATTGAAAAGTTGATTTTTGGGGAATCAGATATTCTTGTTCATATTTTTGTTTGCATATGTGTATAGATTTATTTTGTTGGTAGCATACTAGCTAAAATGCTTATTAAGTCTACTTAATTGATTTATAAAATGAATTAATTTCATTATTAAATCACTTTATCGTCATTGTTATCGACGGTAAGGCGATAACTTTGATAAAGTATAGACACCAACAAATATCACCGTTTATAAAATTATATCATTATTATTATTATTATTATTATTATCATCATCATCATCATTATTCATTTTTATCTATTAACAATATCATTTTTATTTCATTCTTAACAGACGAAAGAAAGTTGCTATTTATTAAGTAGTCTATTATCGTTTACTAATGCGTAGATGGAGATTTTATTGGCATAAAAAACTAAAAATTGGGTTTAGTAAGGGCAGTAATTAGATAAATTCTGAAGATACGGGGTTTGTTACTTTTTATTCGAGAAATTTCGCAATAAGCAGGGATCATTCGGAAGATCTGTGGTCTGGTGTCCATCATGCTACTTTGTGGACCTGTGATTTTTATGACTTTTTGTGAATATTCATGCCAATTCTTTTTTTGTTTACAATATTCAATCTTAAGTAGATATCATCTGTACTGAAAATTCTTACATTATTGCGTCGATGCCAACATTCAGAAATTGTAGTAATAAAAAAAATTGTACTTAAGTAGATATCATCTGTACTGAAAATTCTTACATTATTGCGTCGATGCCAACATTCAGAAATTGTAGTAATACAT
The DNA here is from genome assembly GCA_008729115.1 of Dirofilaria repens. Lineage (NCBI taxonomy): Eukaryota > Metazoa > Nematoda > Chromadorea > Rhabditida > Onchocercidae > Dirofilaria > Dirofilaria repens. The sequence continues at coordinate 352,572 of SNRZ01000004.1, read as the reverse complement.
AATGACTAAATCTAACTGGCAGGAATCTAGGGAATCCAGAATTTCACTCAGTGCAGATAAGATAAAACTAAGAAGGCAGAGATAGAAAGACAATTCAAACTTAACTTTGTTCAGCCTTACGATAGTAGACAGCCCAAACTAGAAGAAATCGATCAGTGGTTACAGCTTCATCGAGACACTCATATTGCATTTTCCACTCTTCCAATTAGTTCATGATTATTCCAAGACTTACTGAATGCTCAGCCGCCTTTCTCTCTCTCTCTTTCTCCCTCTCTCCTTTATTTGTCTTCATTTTCTTTTAAATAAATTCTGAAATTATTATGCAAACAAATTTTGCTGTTTTAATTCGTATCGGGAATTCAGATGATATTTTATCGACAGAAAGTATCGTTTCGCTCTTTGCAGCGCTTTTTATGAACAGATGAAAATTATGGCATCTTATTGCAATCGATAATTCTTTATAGTTTCTAATTTAACTTATGAAACTAACTACAAGGAAGGAAGGTAGGAAGGAAGGAAGGAAGGAAGAAATGCTAAGATATAGTGAAGGCTTACAGAATTTACTTCATGCCGTTCAGTCTGTTTATTGCTGTTGCTTCAGTTAGAAAGTATCGCATAGTAAAAATGATTAATTTGAAGGAAATTTATGGATTATTTTATTGCAATCGAAATCATTTTTGTTAAATTATATTGGTCCGTGATATTGTTCTATTTTACACACAACAATAGTCTGTCTCTACACAATTCCTATGTTGTGTGAATAAGCTGAGTTGACATTGAGTTGACATTCTTATTAACGAGAAGAGAATATTTAATATTCTTTATATGGATGTTGCTGAGAGCATTCATGCGATTACAATGTAAACCAATATAAATGAATGACTTTTTGGCTTTCGTGCCCTGATTCTGTATTTAAGATAACGAAGAGAAAGAAGGAAATTAAAGTTTTTAAAAATGAATGCACAAATTGACGTTTATAACAACAATACTCTCATTGTTATTCCCGATTCAAACACGATTGAATCGATATGCTAGCTACATCGATTCAAACAATTTCTTTAACCTTCAGCAAATCTAGAGAATCTCAATAGAGACAAAAAGATTTCGGGATTATACTGGTTATTTTCATGGAGTCTAGATTTTGAATCTCAGAGCAATATATCAGTAAGCAACTAGCTGTTCAATCCCTCCTTTGGTCATATTGTTATTGGACAGAGATTTGATTTGTTTTTATGAACTGAAATTCTTCTGTTCAACAGAACTGATGTAGAAGTGATCTATGTGCTTTACAGGCTGTTACTTTTATCTCGTTGTCAACTGACATTATATAAAGTCTTATCATAGGTTTTTGATTTCCCTGTTTGAAAATAATCTTTCATTTCTACTTCTTCCATTGGTTATTATTCTTATGATCACTTCACTACTGCCATTATTATTGATCATCATAATGATGAGCCATCATAATGAGCACTAATTTATAGGAAACATATTAAAAAAGATAAATAGATAATCAAGATCAATCCTCATCTTTTTTTATTTATATAGACTTTTATTTATTACACTGAACATTCCAACATTCATTTCTCTGATTTTTTGACTTTTCTGGGTCATGAAATTCCATTCAGGTGATTTTTTTACTGAAAGTTGCCTTTTTCTTTTTTAATATACAGGCTTGATTTAATTCAACATTATTTGCTGCGCTTCATTTCAAATATGTCATTTTTCCATCATCTTCCTCCTTCACTTTTAATTTGTCACCTGCTTTGCTGAATTGTGCGAAATAATATTCTATCATCTATGCGACACTTGGAGAAGGGAGAATCAACTTCTCCATTCATCCTGTAAGCATCACTTTTATCGATTTTAATGATCTCGCACTTCGAAGAATTTAATGAGACTGAGTAAGACTTTTAATATCGAATTTTCATATTTGGCTGCATTGAATAGGAATATAAATATATCATTTGTGCGAGCTGATGGCTGCGGGCGTGCTGTGTTATTTTAGTAATTGGAAATCGATGATTCATCCATTCTGTAAGCGTCACTTTTATCGATTTTAAGGATCTCGCACTTCGAAGCAGTAAAATTTTGATCGGTAATTGCTTGCTCTATTACTAGTAGTTTGAATTTAAAATCTCCATAAAATTATTATACGATTTATAAGTAGAGAACCTAAAATTAATTATCTTTGGATTGGAAGAAAGGAGAATTAACTTCTTCATTGGCAGTTCCCATCAATTTACTAGTTATTTACAGATGTTAGCTGGAATTTTCTCTTATGCTAAATGTTCGATCAAAAGATGAGTTTATACGGACCATAATAAGCGCTGTTTTCTCGTTTTAAACAAGGTTGAATCTTCCTGTGTAAAAGGTCAGATAGAAGGAAGGAAGCATTCACTGAAGTTTCATTCTTATCCCTTTTTTTTACTGTCCGTAGCATAAAAGCATAAGAACCGGCGGGTCATTGACGTAGAGGATTATCCGTTATGGTATGTCGGTTCTTTTTTTTTGTCCACATGTTGCCAGAATTCATCTATCCTTATTTTTCTTCCTCGTAATTTGCACTTTTATTATTAAAACTTGTAAAACAAATTTAATTATTGATAATAGGTATCGATGTTTGTCTGCTTCTAACGTGCGTATGAATTAATGTGCTGTTACCGATATATGCGTGAATTATACATTTCTTGTCGACAGCATTAGTAATGAAAAAGCCTCTCAAGCGATTCAAGTCTTACGGAAATTAAAAGATAGAAATTCTCATTCTTCTGATTCTCTTCTCTGTAGGCTATGCCGAAGTCATCAAATGCTCAAAATAAAGCTGAAAAGTTCCTTCAAATGTAATGTCTGTATTAGCTTAGGTCGATTATTTCAATAGTATGCTTTAGGCTAGTATACATAATAACAAACATAAATTCTAAAAAATTCGAAGTCCTTCTTTCTTATTAGTAAATGATATGTGGAATTAGTCATCACATTTGAGTAAAGGAATGAAATGGACAAGTGTTATTGAGAGTAATTGCATTGAGAAATGACCTATATTTCTAAGGGAAGTATATTTTCTATCAGAATTTCGCCATTTTAATCTTTGGATATATTTTCGCTACCGTAGCAAATGAAATTTTTATTTATGTAAGAGAAATGAATAGAGAACGATTATTGGAATGTGCCCGGTCATTAATTTTTTATTTTTTCTGGAAAACTGTCACAGAAACTCGTTTCTTTTCTCTTTTATTGATCTTTCCTCGAAGAGACTGGTAGAGATTTGTTTCGGAAAAAAATATTTTTAATATGAATTACTTTGAAGAATTTTACGCATCTTAGTGAAGCACTGCAATGAGTATCTGAACGGCGATTTTTCTATTTATCTCAAAACACAGTTTAGAAATAACCTTCTGCGAATAGCATTATTTTTGATTTCTTGCTGATTCCTGCACACTTCCGGCCCCAATTTGGTTTCTTAAAATTCATCGCTATTAAAAATAGTGTTGCTTTAGAATAATCATTATACAGCGAATAATACAAAGAAAAATGGCAGCGCCTAATCATGATCTCTATAAGAATAAAAAATTAAGTTATCACTCACAACTCTTTTGGTCAATTTTGTCGTGGTGAAATTATTTTAGGTCATTTCACCTCAGATCACTATTTAAGAAAACATGTAATAAAAGTTAGTGCAGTTTTTGGATTTCTTTCAATGATTTTGATGGATAAAATATGCAGATTTGCTAGGCGAATTATCAAAAATTAGTACTGAAAGTAAGGATAGCTGAAATAGACTTTGTTGAACTAATAATATCGATACACCTTGCTGTACAAGATCTTCACAGTTTGAAAAGCCATGCGTTAAAAGACGACACATTGCGCCAACTATACATCACACATTTGTTTCTTTTTTGAAAGGATCGAATATGAAGAAATACAAATTGTTCATTATTGAAGAGTCATTTCAGTATATGCTTCTATCAACCTGCTACTGACTTTGTTGATTCAGAAGACAAAAAAAAACTTCAAATGTAAAGCTCATTTCGTTTCTTAATTTCTTTTTAGAGAGCGGATACATTAATGGAATACGCTCTTAAATGGATGAATCGTATAAATTAACAATCCAAATCTGTTTCATATCGATTTTAAAACGCAGTGATTTGTGATTTACAAGTAATAATGAACCATTACTTTTTGGTCCTCAAGTGCGGATATTTGATGGCAAAATAATAAGTGAAGTGGTTGCATATTTAAAGATCAATATATTAAAAGTTAATTCTTATTACAATTATCTATTAGTAAGAAGAAAAAGCCAATATATATTACGTAAACTGACGAAAGATCAGTGGAAGGACAGAGAAATCTTCTAATCAATTTTCAGTTCTTCATAAGTGAAATAACCTAAATTATTTTTTGGAGATGGAAAACTAATTCGACTTCATTTTATAAAGATATTTGGGTACTTGTCAGCCAAATAACTGCAGTCGTCTCTTCGCATTCTGTAATATGCTGTGCTTAAAGCCTGCATTCCATATATCTCATCATTTTACAAATTTTCTCGTATGTGAGAAATAGATTCTCGTAAAATGTTAATGATATTCACTCAATAAGTTCAAAACGAGGTGCATCGATCACATCTGCACAAATATCTATCTTTACTCATATGCTTACTAATTACCGAAAGATTTTGTTGAATTTCTAAAATGCTTTTCTTATTTTTTTTTTTTTAATTGTCTCTTTAATGTTTATCATATTTTTTCACTTATTAAGAATATAGAATCTTTTTCTCCCTCCCGTTGTTTTTCTCACGAACACGTCGTAATTCTCAAATGCATGTTATTGAGTTATGCAATTGAAATAAATCAAATAGATACTCTTTACTATTTTAGCGATACATTCACAATACATATTATTATATTTTTAATTTCATTCATATTAATTATAATATGTCCTTCAAATAAGAAATACATATGGATTGTAAGTAATTGTTCGCCATTCTTTGAATTACCAACTGTTATCGAAAATGCATAATCACAAAGCCTTGATTCAGTTGCTCGAAAAAGATGTAAAGTAAGAATATTATATTTTCACTAGGGAAGTCGATTTGGCATTATTTTGTTGGCCAAACTATTTTTGGTCTATTGTCTTGAAAATTGTTTCGTAAAAAAGTTTGTGAGCTACAAAAACGGCACTTATAAAATGTTGCTTTTGCAAATTATAATAACCGTCTGAATTTTAACGATGTAAAATTTAATAATTTCAGAAATACCTGGTGATCATTTTGATCGTTTATAAACTTAAATTCGCGCAGTAAAAAAATTAAGCATATTGAAAATGCACTATGGGTTTTTTGGTGATTAGTAAAAGAATGAAACTATTAACTATACAAAGAAACTTTATGTGACCGCATGACCGCATGGAAAGACATGCTACAATTGAAGTCCGAAATCCGACTATTAAATCTCGAATCTCTAATCTGATAAATTCCCATTTCTTCGATAATATTATCTTCCAGTTATGAAATTTTACAGTTTAAGATGATGCTAAAGCCCTCATTCTTTTTTTAATACACTATGACACAGTTTTCTAGGCACTGGAAAAATTTATTATGTGTCTGGAGAATTCACTAAGCAAAGAATTCAGCGGTTAAAAAATGGAATTCATGTAATTGAAAACCTTATTTCCTTTTCAGTTAATGAGAACTTCTTGAATACTATCTAATTCTGTGGATAAGCAATATTTTTGTTTTTTGATTGTCAATCGAAAAAGTTCAGATAGTAGCAGACGGAAGGGAAAAGCTAAACTTGAGTATAACTGCATTCAAATTTCTTTTTATTTTTTTATATAATTTTATTAATATCTCTCTATCTCTCTACCTAATATCGTCTCATTGTTCATTTGTTTGCATTTCACGATTCCAGTCACTTTATGATGATCTGATTTGATTTCTGCTTTCTTGAATAAATTTTGCCGATATATGCAATAGATCAAATGAGAAATGCAATTTAATATCCTAAAATACGATATTACCCGCATCATAACAGTCACTCTGATACCAATCATTACTAAATTCTTTTATCAAAATTTCAATTTTACTTACCGTTTTAATATCTTTTTTCATCTTCATAGTTCTCTTTATTCATACATTATTAATCAATACAGTCAGTTATCTTTTGTGGTTGAATAAAATTTGATAGTGGAAAAGATTTTTCTAAGATATATAACTATCTAAAATAAATTAATTTGAGGTGGAAGATATTTGATGAAAAACAAGTAAAGATCTTTCAAAAGAAGTGGGTTGCTGAGGAGCGCGAATCTTGTTGTAGTAGGATATAATTAACATATGGATAGAAGTAGATGTATGAGAGAGTCGAGAATCCAAAAAGTAAAAGTGAAAAATCGTTATACATAACTCGTTACAACTCGTTTCACTCATTAACGATGTCTACTTATAAAATCAAATCATTCCATTAGATAAATTAACATGTAATTTGTCGTTAAGCTTTCATACACACGCAACGGTAAGCTATCTGTGTGAAATTCGTAAAAAAGATTCAGAATTGATGTTTGTACTGTCTGAAACACATATCAAATGAGTGATGAAAGTCGATGAAAAATTTAAATCTAGTTACATTTCTTTGTTTATCAGTTATGTCAACTGCTGGTGTAATATCTGAGTAACATTACAACCAATATATTCAAAATGGTTTGTTTGAAAGTTAACTGTTCTTGTGATAAATTCCTCACATTCTCCGTTTGATAATCAATTTTCTTCTGCAGCTAGCACTGTTCGCGATATGAGAAATTTCACATTCTATTTGCCATATATGACTTTTTATTTCCTTTTTTAATACATAGCTATTACTTTCAGTCAAACACATTTTTATTGTATACCAAATTGTATTAGAAATATATTATCACTATAATAACCATAAGTTATAGAAATTGTTTCATATTTACAAGAGCGCTTTCAAAAATTCGATTTTTTTGTTATTACCATGATAGTCGGTAACGATGATGCACAACTGAAATATAATGAGTGAAATATTTTCTTTTCATATGTTTGGTGTGATGTAAATTATATGAAAATTTTGGAAGGACAATGAGTTGGCTTGGTGAACTATTGGAACAAAACAGTTCAGATCCACGTGAACGTCTGGAACTTGGACAGCAATTACTATCGCAGTTACAAATTTCCAAACTTTCATCTGATTCGACACTTCTTAATGATTTTTGCGATTTAATAGTACAGTGGTTATCCGGCTCTAATTATAAGGTTAGAGAAGTTTACAGCGAGTATTCGGCTTTAATTACTAAGCTTTACGCATTTCATAGCTTTGCGCATCGTGCGCATCACACATTATATAATGATTAAAACGATTATATCCAAAAATCTCTAGTATTTCGAAATGAAAAATAATTTCGATAGTAACAAATTTTGGTATTCTTTTTTTCAGGTAGCTTTGCTTGCAGTTGAAATTATTGATGTAGCAATTGAAGTATCCGCGGACGTAATCTTACCGTATTTGTTGGATCGGGCTACAGCTTTAGTAGAACGTCTGGGTGATTCGAAACAGAGTGTACGTGAAGCTATGGTTCAACTTCTTGCTGCGCTCGCAAATACGCCACATTGTAGTCCTCAGGTAAAGTCAAGGAGCACTACCAAAGTTTGTATTTTTGTTTTTGCATGTTACGATTTTTACACCAGCATTTAAGACAGACGTCAAAATCTTAGAGAATCAAAAATAATCAGTTGTTTTGTAATCTCTACACGATTTTGCATTACTGAATCTTCTAATTATCTTCCTGATCAATAAGCCTATTTTCATCTCTTAGCTCTTCAGCACATCCCCTCTGCCAAAAGTACGTCAAGAATCAGCAACTGATATTCTCATATTTTCATATAATTTTTGATATAAGTTCATTATTGGAAAGAATGTATTACAGTAAATTTCAAGCAGTTCCTATTCCATATTAGCTGGCAACGCAATCTTTGCTTCGATTTTTTTTTTTGCATTTGTTGGAGAGAAAATTCATTATTGTAAATATTCTCATCTTTTCTTCAGTTTATACTTCACTCTTGTCGCAGTCTCATGGTCGTTTATCATTATTATTTTGATAACAATCTAAATTGCTCAACACTTCTAATTATATGTTACTACACTTCGAGAGGTATTTCATATGTCGTTATTTTAGATTAACGACATTGTTGAGTATTATACCATTATTATCCAGAATCACTTGGTATTCATCACTATTCGTTGAGATTTTAATTCATTATACATCATCTGTCACTCTGAATAATGCTAGGAATTGCTTCAGTTCTTTTAAGAGAAATCAGAATATTTTTTTCAATCATATTTATATCAGTATCGATTTGATCAAAATATTTAACATTAAAAAATTTGATTTATTTATAGATTACTCTACTGTAATCCACTGAAATTTTTTATATTTGTTTTTAATTTATCGTTGCATAATTTCTGTTGAAATCAAAGTGGATATTATTTAAATTGTTCCATACTACCTTAGGTAGAGAAACTGTCTGTCGGGCTCGATTGCATTAACATATGATGTGAACTACAAAACATCTGATTCAGAAACTAAAAAACATCTGATTCAGAAACTAGAAAACATCTGATTCAGGTCATACTTCATTCTTTTCAGGCGGTTCTCGAAAGAATATCATTTGGATTGAATCATCGCCAATGGTTAGTACGTATCGGCATTATGCATGTGATCAGAATAGTTCTCGAACAGCAGTAAGTTTTATTAAATAGAAATTGAGCACTTTAGTATTTAAAATCGATATTTATAAAAGGTTTAATGGTTGAAAATACTTTAACTCTAAAAACTGATATATCTGAATTTATACTTAGATTTACATTGCATTCCGATAGCTAAATGTTCAGTTTTATTTTCAAAATGTTAATTTCTCATTCGAGAATTAATCGTACTTTTCATTTCAGTATAGTATAGTTAAAAAAACAAAATAAGATCGTCCATCACATTTAATCGTTGATTTCTGTCAATTACCCGAAATCCGTTGCCTTTTGAACTATAGTCCTATTATTCATCTTTTTTATTTGAATGATAACATTACTTTGAAATGCTATGTCAACTGATACGGTGTTATTTAATGTATAAATCGAAGATTCTTTTTTCTTCATCTTTTGACTTCGAAATTTCCATTTCATTGAAAAGAAAGCAAAAAAATTTGCATATTAAAACGAATTCATTGAATGAGTATAATTTTCCACAACTTTTTTGCATAAAAATAATGCATTGCAAATGTGGCATTTATGCTTGGATATATTTACAATAATGAATAAATATTTAATTCAAATCGAAGGTAGTGGTTTTCATTAGAAGTATTTAAAATTCAAGTTTATCAAATTGTATGAAATACGAATCTTATTTCTATAATTGTTTAGGTAATTTGATAGGAAAGGATTTGATTTGTCATTAATGATTTGAGATTTGGTAGAATTTTAAAAATAAAACGTTGTCTTTCCAAATTCTGAATTTCAGAAAGCGATTTGTAGAACCGCAGATACATCGAATGATTCCTACGCTCTGTCATTTGATAGTCGATCCAAACATCGATGTAAGAGAAGTGGCGGCAAGTACATTGATTGTTATATTTTGGCATTTGGGTGAGAATATTTTAATAAGCATCCGAAAACGACAACTTATACCGGAACCAAAGTAAGTGCTCCTTATGCAAAAAGTCATAAGTCTATCTTACTTAGTTAAAATAGTAGAGTTGCGAGATACACCGGGCTGAATTTATTCCTAAAATAAAAATTATTATAAAAATAAACTCAAGTATTGATTTGCAATCGCATAAAATCGGTAAATTTAGAAATGTTGTTGATGCTAACAATTGGCTTTAAAATGAAGCTACTGTAAATAATTTCCTAAAAAAACTGAAATTGATTACAACATAATTACTTCAAATCTATCATACGCTGTTTACAACATCTTTCAAGCATCGAATAGTTGAGAAATGGAAAAAGTGATTGTCTTGTTTGATCCATTCTACATTTCTCGAAAAAGAAAAGACTAAATTTAATCTGACAAATATGTGTATTGTATAAAGTATGTTTGAACTAAATGATTATCAGTATCAGATTTACTGATAATTATTATTTATTGTAAATATAATTTTACATTCTCATCTTTTATTTACTTGTAGTTGATTTTTTTAATTTCTTTTTAAATTTTACAAAATTATGTGCAGTTGAAAAGGTAGAAGAGTTCCTCGTTGACAAGAAGTTATCTGTCTTGAAATGCAGTTGAAAAGATAGAAGGGTTCCTCGTTGACAAGAAGTTATCTGTCTTGAAATCAATGGATAAAGATCAATCGTCATCGAGTCTTTCGTCTGCTATTATTTCCTCATATTTGTTCACTCGATATCCAGTAGTATCCAATTCTGATATATGTAAATCGATAATATACTGTCATTATCATGATGTTAGTATAGCTAATACGCTTGTTTTTGTCGCTGATCACTCGTTATAATTTTGTACTTTTCTAAGAAGTTGAAGTGATGAAGTGTTATTCGATTAAGATATGTTGAGCTTAGGTTTAAGACATTAAACTCTATTCATTTCAGGATGTAGCTTTATTCTAAATACTGATGGCTATATGACGATGCCCATTGTCATATTTCTTGGTATATATATACGATTGTACTGCCTTAAGATATGATAGGAATGCATGTCTTGGAAAAGGGATATGCGAAATTAATATTAGTAGTTTATTTGTTATTCGTTAATTGGTGCAAGTAATAGGCAAACAGTAAGGGGTAAGAGAGGTCATTGTACGCAAAACTATGATTCGCGGTACGATATTACAGGGATGAATGGACTCGCAGGAAGGAGTCACTCTGATATTTCATTCTTAATCACTTTCACTTAATATCAGCAATTAAAAACTGACGTAATTTTCGCTTGCTATTTTCTCTATTGTTGAATGGCGTTGATTTCGCACTCTTTTTTATTCCTGTTTTTCATTTTTGCTCTTGAAATGTCATCTAAAGTGTATGAATTAGACATATTAGGAAGACATCAATAATATTATCACTGATGTCTTTATGGTACTTTTTAAAGATTTTAAAGAAAAATTTAAAAGAGTAATGAATAATGTTTAAATTTTTTGGAGCCTATGATGTTTTGCAGTTCTCCTATTTTCTTCTGTTAAAAATCTGTCGAATGAATTTACAATCCAACTCATTCAAATGGCAATTGTAGTGAGGAACCATTTTATATGTTTGTGTTCGGTTCACTTTAAAGATTTTAAAACCCTCCGAAACTATAATTAGGATTTATTTTGATAATAAATAAACGTCTCCCTCTTTACTATCAGAAATTGCTTGTTAAGAAATGATTCACTGAATGAATAAAACTTTCTTTCCGTACGATTTTCGCCTTTTTACGGATCAGTTTTTCTGATAGAAATAAAAATAGAGAGAAGAGTCAGAGAAAAATTAGAGTGATAGAGTGCATTCCAGTTGATGTCAGTGTTAGATTAACGTGACACAGATCGCATTGTATTAATGTAAATAATCACTTTGTATTACACATTTGCAAAGGACAGACCTGTCAACAATAAATAAGTTATCCTTTGCAAATGATAATTTAAGGTGATTATCTACAGTTATTTCTTAAAAAGTAAGCACATGTATATCTGCATATAACTGAAAAGAAAAAATATAAAAACCAGAAAAGCATAGTGTTAATTCTCTAATACTTTCATAAAAAAATTCAGTAACCATCATAACTTGAAAAAGAGGAGAGGTTCTTTTTCTAATACTCTTTCTAATACTTATCTGATTCAAAATAAACTTGCTATCTGAGATTAATTTATAATGAATTTCAGTTTTTGAATTCATCATCACTAGTGGTTGCATAACAATGTTGCATCAAATAAGTTCAAATATTGGATTTCGCTACATCTTAACTGCTTTTTTATCTTCGTTATTTGAAATATATTAAAAAATTTTTCAATGGTAAGCAAATGAAAAACCAGTGGGAGCATCTGTCCCACTTTTCAAAAAAAAATTTTCAAATTTCGCCTTTTCTGTCTAAATAAAATTAGTTTCTGCACATTTTGGTTTTCTCCGCCTTCGTATATTTATTGTTATATACGAAGGCGGAGAAAACCTTCTTTTGCTGAGTAAAAAGTAAAAAGATGAACAATTCAGAAGTTTTGGACAATATTAGTCGAAACTGGAAAGAATGTGCTTATATATAAATCATTTAGCTTAATTTCAGTATTTAAGCCTTTAGTAAACACAAACTTTGCGTTTCGAAATTTTTTAATGTTTTCAAATCTAAACTGATTGAAAGTTGCCCAATCACTTCTACAAGGAGGTTCAGCTTAAGATATCGTGTCCATTCAATATAAAATATTAATTTTGCTTCGAGAGAAAATTTCTCTCCACTTTTACAATTCACTGATAATCTCCTGCCTACAGCATCACAAAACGATATAATTGGAAGGAGAATTGTCCCTAGTTTGAAATCTTACAGATAGATTTAAAAGAAATTATAATACCTGAAAATTTCATAGGATTTAATGAAATGGATATCTGTTCATCTACTGATAGGGTCAGAGAAAATACTTTAGATCACTTCAATTCCCAATCTTTCACGTACTAAAGATTTCTTGAACATTAAATGAAGTCGAAATAGCATCCCGATATGCTAACTATATAGAAGAGAGATGAATCGGTTCTTCTACCTGGTTTGAATATTATCAACGAAGGATTCCATACATGAACAATTATTTCAGGTTCCAAATGCTGATGGCACGTTTTAATGAAGCACAAATGAACGGCAACTACACATCCAAAAAAACACTAACCACATGGCAGCGTATCGGACGATCTTCGAGACGATCACAATTACCGCAAAAACCTCAATTAATTCCAACATGTAAGTTGAAGTTGAGCAAGGTATGAAGTGAAAAGGGAGAAAATTGTCCAGAGTCTCTTCCATAAAATGTCAAGAATATGGAAATCAAAGCTCATAACATCCAAGTTAAACGACTGTTTACATATATTAATTGATAAGGCAATATTTAAAAAAGATATCTGTGATAACTCGCTTTCTCTTATTTTTGTCTTTGCTGTTGTGTAACATTGTTTGCCTGGAGGTCAGTGCCAATGACCTAATGGGAAAAGAAGGTCTCTGTCAGTGATTGAAGGCTAGCAGTTGTTAGACCAAATGCTTATTCGCTTAAATGTATATTGCTGGCTAGAAAAAGCTTCACATAATCACTGCATTACCGAAGAAGTAACTATAGGATGATATACCTAACTATCTGACTAATCTTCTCGTCTTCCATTCTCGCACCCCTAACAAGCATTCCTCACAGCAGATTATTCTCATCCAATTTTCGTTCTAGGACCTTCTAATTTTAAACTGCGCGCCCAATCTCGTGAAGGCGGTAAAATTGAATTTGTTGCATGGCATTTTCGTGCAGCTATTTGATGTAGGGGTGTAGTCTTAATTGAAAGTGTGTGGAACAGCTAAATTCGTAATTGAACCTTCATTGTGACGATGGATGAGTGCAAGTTATCTTGGTGAAATTTGGGTCCGTTTACATATGTTTAACAGTTCCAAGAAAACAATTGAGATTTATTTCAAATTTTAATATTGAAATGTATTGATGGATAGCAAATGGAATAGCTGAAATGTTCTAAATGATGGCAAAAATAGTTTGCTTTGTAATTTTATTAATATGTGCAATGTATATAGTTCGATAAGATTAGAAATCTCTTGAAATTAGACTAACAAGAGTAACAGAAATAAATTAGTATAGAAAAGAATTTAGTCACGATCAAGAGAAGTCTTTTTGTCTTCTCTTTTCTACGGCAGCCTACTTGTAAATGGGTTTATCATGGTATATATTATCTCTTATAATATCCCACTCATATAATACTGCATCCCTCACTTTCTTTTTCATCGTCATATCTGTTCAGCCAGTGATTAGACCATTAAGGTGTTCTTCACTACTATCCATCTAAATCTATGCACTGTTTGGTTATGGTCACATTCTCTTCCCAGAAATTATCACTTAACTCATCTGTATGTCTTTTCGGTCAAATCCTATTACCTGACCTCAATCGCTCAGTAGGCTGTTGATTTTTGCGAATGTGCTGAAATATCATGACATAGCCTAATATTTATCAATTCTCTACCGTTTTGGGGAACACAAACCAACTTGTGGGGGAGATAAAGGAGCCATTTGATTGCAAATTTTATAAAGTCCATCAACTACAACATTCTTCTGGTAAATGGGTTGGGAGAGAATTTTTCAAATAAACTTCTAAAATTTAAATCATGCACTGATGATGCGTCGAAGAAATAGGTGAATGCGCGAAGTTCTTGTTTTTCATCCATTTATTCATAATTATTGCATCGTTGATTTTCATCAAAATTTCAGGAATACTGAAAAATATTATATTTTGATATTACCGAAACAGTGGCCGTATGTTTAGGAAACCTCCTTTAATCACTTCTCTCATTGGTAAGGTGTTTCCATAACATGCTAACAGCTTCCCATATTTGAAATATTATATATCTTTCCAATTTGTTCCGATCATTACACTGAATGGATTATTTAATAATGTCAAGGAAATTAATTAAATAACTTAGTTGATTGAATATGTGTTTTTAAACTGATGAGTCTACGAATGGCAGTTTATCACATATTATGGGATACGTTATGGCTCATACTATACCCGTCGTAATTTCTACAGAGCGAGAATTCATACAAGAATTATTTTTTACGTAGCAGAATTATTTTTTACAGATTTTAAGTTCATCTCTTCAGCAGACTTCATAAAATAGGTGTTAGTGAAAGATTTCTAGTTTATTTTTAAGGCTCCATGTCTTACTGGTTGTTTTAAAATTTGCTTTTTCTAATTTCTCTGAAAATTGCTATTACCTTTCAGTATGGACTAGCCTTGTATCGTTGCGTAGTTAAGTAATTGCAATATAATTTTTGTTATTAAATCTCATTTTTTGTGCTACATTGAAAGAAATAAAATCCTTATTATTTGTACATGTTTGTGAAAAAAAATTTAAAATTTGTTCATTCATCTGAACTGGTATCAAACTAATGGATTGATATCTGCTGTGGAGAGGATCTAGTTTCCTTTTTGATCAAATTCTTTTATTTCAAGCATTTAATTCATTCATTTTAGTAGTAATATATTACGTTTAGACTAACTTACACAGCTGTCGTTTTTTAATAACGGCCTCTTTGCTTAATATTTTGATTGTCATATAGAATGTAATGACTTCCATATGATTTATATCCATTCTTCACGTGACAGTGTAGGCTGCAATCATTCGTCTTAAAATTGGTGTTCTTAAAATCAATCAGTACTGTTATACGTTTTCATAATTTTGGTGGTCACAGAATTTTCATTCCATTTGCATAATATTATATTGCAGTATTAAATTTCTGTTCTATAATAATCTTCTCCATTATTGTTTATTGCTAATACTGTTTTAGATTAATGCAGTTGCTCCATTAATAAAAATGTTAATTGCAAAGTAGATTTACGTATTTTTTATTGCAGAACGATAATTATGATAAGGGATAATAAATTTTCATAAGTGACATTTTGGGCTTAAAGTCTATCAAATATATACCGATTTTTGTTACTGTTTTGTTCCTGCAATTAATGTGGAAATAATAAGAGATATTACTAGTATAATAATATCAGTTGACATAATTTAAAAAAATTTGGAATTTATCAATGTTTTTGATTTTGTCAGAACAGATGTAGATTATGATTATATGTCTTTATAAATCACTTACTGTAATTAATATAGTTCATTATTTCTTCATAGCATTATCTTTCAAATCCCTATTCATAGTTAAGATTCATAATGGAAGTCAGTATTTGTGAATCTGTTTGTACATGTTTTTCTGTACGTTTGATATATTTTAGTACGTATAAATGTATCTTTACACATACAATGTATGTGATTGTTCATGTAGTAGAGATATGTACTGGATTGTAGTGCTCGTCTTCCTCCTGTTTGGTGTATTGTAGGTGTATACGACTTGTTGACTGCTGGGTTCAGCGATGATAAGTGTTGCAGATCTTCGTTCCAGTTTCTCTACTGTCCGTACTTTTTTCCAAGAGAGTGGAATATTTCTGCTGCTGTTTCATCTTAACTCTTTTTTCTTTCTTTGCACACCTCCATTAGTTTATTTGAAGGAAGCATTATCCTTGCTACTGAAAGAATGGAATGGAAGGATGTACAATATTATAGATTTTATATATATTTTTTTAAATGAAAAATCTTTCATTTGGTTTGGCGGTTCGTCTACTTGTGGAAGAATTTTTTGGAGAGCACATTTAAATAGAGTTTTTAAAATTGCCGTATTAGATTTTAATGTTGGAAAGTTGGATGAAATTGACATATTTGTTTTTTAGCGAATCGAGGCATGGCTGGCTCTCGTAAGGGACAGTTATTGGAGGAACAAGAAAATTCGGCTTCAGAACCAGCATGGCAACGAGCAAGCAGTGTGCCAGCTCATAAAAGACCTCTTATTGTTGCTGCGAAGGGAGCTAGTAAGTTCATATTAATTTTGAATTCATCGCGCACATAGGAACAACATCTGAGGAAACTAACTTTAGATATTCGTCTTACAGAAAAAAAAAAAAAACTTTTCATTGATTGTAGAAAATAAGAGACATCAGTATTCTCTCCTTTCAATATTCATATCACGAACAAAATTCGTTTTTTAAATTTTGTTCCTTTTCAGGCACTATTGGTTCTGTAAGTGATGAAGCTTTCCAACAAGCTTTCAGTGATGTACCGAAATGCAATGTATGTATAGTAATTCTTCCTTGTCTAGATATCTCTCACTTATTACATTATGAATATTAACTAACTCATCTAAAATGCAAGACAACGTTACTTGTCATGTTCCGTCTTTTGGTGCGAGGAGATAAGTTCGACTATTCTATTCACACATTTTTCTAGTCTAAAGTTTGAAATTTTAAATTTTCAATGCACATATTTATAGTGGAAGGTTGTCAATCAAAGCCACAAAATATATTATGTGAAAATGTTGAAATAAAACATTCAAAATACAGGTATTTTCATCCAAGCAGCTAAAGGATCAAATCAGCGAAGCATGTTCAGTTCTTGAGAATACAGATTTAGATTGGAGTCGTCGAATGACTGCAGTATGTTTTTATTCTGAAGTTCTCCAACAGTTTCCGTTTAGTATCTTATGGAAATTTGGTTGAAAGGATTTTCCATAATATATGCGGTTTATTTTTAGTGAAAGAATTTGCATAATTATATCTTGATCAAGGAGTATACTATTTTGAAGCATTCAATTATAGCTAAAAACATTGCGTGCAGTAATTATCGGCGGCGGTTTGGATTATTCGGACTTCTCTGAAGAAGTACGTGAAATGCAGGCAGCTTTGCTCACTTCCGTTAAAGACTTGCGGTCACAGTTATGTCGTGAAGCATGTGTTACTATTGCGTATGTTGTTCTATTATATTTGTAGTTCAAATGAAAATGTGTACCAACTGTTTCTCGATTAACCATGTTTCATTCAAATCGCACTGGAGTAATTTGTATCACTGTTTGAAATTACTTAAGACGTGACCGGGTTTTTATGATTAGCAAACTGTCAAATACCTACAAAATTTTGATCAAAATAGTAATATAGATAGATACACAGCAATTAATACATATTTATTTCAGTTTCTATTGCGAAAGGTTGGGACTTACAATGGTCACTGTAATAGATGCATTGATGCCAACGATTATTTCATTAATGCAGAATAGTGCCAAGGTTATTCCTTTTTACATCAGATATTTATGAGATTAGTCAAGTTCATTTTTTAAATGTACTTATCGTAGTAATATGCATTAACTTCAAGGTAATGGCAACAAGTGCACAGCTTGCTTTACAATATGTTGTGAAACATGTATGTAGTGCCAGAATACTTCCTCATTTGCAAACTGCGATGTCCTCAAAATCGAAAGAGATTAGGAGGTGATGAATTCAGTTTCTAAAATTTTGCAGGACTGAAATGGAAATGTCTCTGTAGGAGATTAGTTGAAAGTAATTTTTTAAAATTTTCCGAAAATATTTCCCGTTTTTCTATTTAAAAATGTTCGTTCTTTTTTTTTCAGGAATACGGCATCATTATTTTTAATGGCACTGACTCTTTGGGACAGCAAAACAGTAGAAAAGAACATGAATATTTTTTTGGATTGTATTAAAGTAAGAGAAGAATGCTTTAAAAATCGGTTTTTACTTTTTAGATAATGAGTTGGAGTAATGACTGCTAAGAAATGAATATTGTTTTTTTCAGATAAGTATAAATGATGCTGATCCAGAAACACGCAAAACAGGTCGTGGACTTTTCATGCAGCTGGATCAAGAATACAAGAAACAAGCCGATATGCTTTATAAAGTCAGCCTTAACGATAGCTTTTTTCACTATTCAAATCTCCAAAATATTTCTGCTAATAAGTTTAAATGTTTTCAGCTAATTATTTCTCGTTCTCATCATTAAACTACTGAAGTACAGTAAAAACAGCTAATAAGAAAGGACATTGAAATTAACTTTAAATATAGAAAATTACTTATAAAAAACTAATAGTCGAAGTTTTTAAACAAATGATATACAGTTCAGAATTCCTTTATTAGCAAGTTAGCAAAAAGACTATTCTAGTCAAGAGAAAAACCATCTGTGTTTATAAAATTTATAGACACTGGATCCATCAAGGCAACGAGCATTGTCTGGCTTTGTATCTCAATCGTCGTCATCGCAGTCAATTCTTTCTGAACGAGATGCTTTACCTATTTCACAACGAAACACTGTATATGCACTTCATAAAGGCATTATTTGTTATTCACTTTGTATTATTTTTCTTTTCTTCATTGCTTTCGATTCTTCTGTATATCCATGCATTATGAATTTGAAATTGTTCGCTTGAAATGGAATATGTAGTTAGCCATAATTATTAATAGATTTGTGAGGTGATGGATTTTCACGCAGTCTCGCTCCATTTCAGGAAGTAATTATGCTTTTCATCTTTTGCTTTCAAAACATTGGGAAGTTTATAAATTTTTATACTATTTATGAAATTTTTTTAATATTATTTTATTACGATGAGGTTGAAAATTTTTGCAGCAAGTCCGTCATATTATTCTGGACGTTCGACATCTGATATAGATCCCGGAGTTGTAAGGCGTGTTACGAATCGTACTATGCGAACACCTTCTAAGTGGAGTGGACCTCTTCAGCAAGTGAATGGCACTCCTTCAAGTAAATTTTTTAATTTTAAAATCTTATACATTATTTTTTTCAAGTTCCAAGAATCCATAAAATTTTATATATATCGCGTAGCTTAAGTAAAATATTTTTTTATATTTTACGATGGCTAATGATCTTTTTTTGTATTAACAGCGACTCAAATGAGAACAAGTGCTGCACAACGTTTATCATCAGCACCACAAAAGTTCGTTTCATCGTTACGGCGCGTACCACCAACCCCAACCAATTATGTTAGATCTCAACGTATGTTTATTTTATTTTATTTTGTTTTTATTTGATTCGGATATTTATTTTTATATTTGATTCGGATTCGGATAAGTATGGTAAGTCAAAAACTTTGCCATTTTATGGTCGTGGGAATTAATATCTGTAGTCGAAAAAAATCAGATAATAATGAGAGTATAGTAAATTATCATTAGAATTTTCAGCTAGTAGTCGAAGCACATCACCAGCTTCTCGTTTCCCTGCACGTGTTCCTCCTCGGTCGCAAATGAGCAGCCGAACGGTAATTTATATTATATTCATGAAATTTCAATTTCGACAAATATTTTAGCGCAGTTAATCGAAAATCAATTAATTACAAAGTTTTCAGAAAATTCAGATAGATGAATCAGAAGATCGTGCTTCTGTTAGCAGTGATTCTTTTAAGTATGTTCCTCACTGATTATTTCATGCATTTTTTTTTTAACTGAGAATGAAAGGAAATGTATTTTTCCAATATTTTAATTTTAATTTAGAAAGATTTTAAGAAATCAATTGAAATCCAATGTTTCTTAAATATTTTATCTATTTTCTGAGGATTTTTTATTGGACGAAATGTTATAAAAATCCAATAAAAACATAATTTCAGATTTTGAGACGATGGAGTTGCAACTGCACTTTTCATGTTGTAATTCATCGTCGACTACGGAGAGAAGGCTTGAAAGCACTATTCACTATTATTTCAAGTGATAAGCAAATTAATGCAGTTGATTTGAAAAAAATTGTTGAACGTTTAAATCCATTGATTGGTGAAGGTGCACATAAGGTAACGTTAATCTTTCCATTGAGCTATTATTTGGAATAAAACTGTGTCTAATTCTAAGATTCTGAAAAGAGATTCGTTTAAGGTATTCATCTATTTTTTTATCTAAATTTAATTGACCAAAGATTAAGAATAGAATTCAAAGCAGCATACTAAAGTTTCTCAAAATATTTCTTATTTTTAAATAAATCACTAATTCCTTTTATTTCAGCTTTTGCAACCTCTTGCTGATACATTGATAGCTTTGGTACGTCGTTATCATGAAGAATTGAACGATTGGTTGAATTTATTGATACCAAAATTAATAGCCAAATGTTCTACGGATGTTTTACCTAGTAATTTGGACAAATATCGAATTATGATGGAAGTTGTACGGACGAGTTTTGATCCAGAGAAACAATTACATGCTGTTTGCAAATTTATCCGTGATCCGGTGCGAAATAACGTTAACATCAAGGTAATGCATTTTTAAATGGAGAAAAATGAGGAGATAAAAGTGCTCAGTAATATAAAAAATTGTCGAACTATGACAAATATGCAAGTAAGTTTTGATCCAGCTTGATTCAGATTCAAAAAAGACTTGCAGGATAGAATCTGAATCATGAAAATATCCGATTCCTTGGTGAGTTATTCAGATGGCTTTTTTAAATTTACTTTTTCTAATCTTCATTCAAGAAGTGAAGTTTTGTAGATAAAATATGGATTACTCATGTACCTTCATGATTTAATGTGTGGCATGGATTCAGCTCCATCGATGAATCAGAGTGAAGTTCGACAAGCAATTTAGCAATTAGTAAATATTCCAGTGGGTAGACGATCCAAAAAATATTTGCTTAATTCCGGTAAATAGTATTTTCGAATTTATCAAATTATTTTTATTGCTTTAATTAAATTAGAGGTGTCAATGCAATGGTCATTTTGCCTACTATTATGTAATGCTAATTCGAAATATTTTGCATGTCACATTTTGAATAAAACGAATTGAAGGAAAGAAATTTGAGCAGAAAAATATTTTCGCCAGTGTTGTTTTGGTTAAAATCTGCGTTGCTTTAATATATCGTTATTTCACCTGGACATTAAACTTTTTATTTGATATTTGAAATTCACTTTAATTTGAATCTCATAATTTTTTTATAGATCAATGAAAAGGTGGTGTGTGACATGTTCCATTTAAATGCCAGCGATTTCACTTCAATGCTTGCTACCTTTCCAAATGACCTAAAAGATCGTTTGCAAACTATTGTTCGTAAAAATAGTTTTTATTCATCAGCCAACAATGGGATTAAGTATGTTTCTATTTTTTTCTTTTTTTGAAAAGAAAAAAAACATTCAGCATTTTTATTTTGGTTTCATAAAATATCTTTGTACACATTATCAATTTTGATGTTTTTTAATCTAGCTATCTATAAACTATATTTTAATTGTTGTTTTCTTTTAAATGACTGTAAAAGCATGTCAGAAATAGAATTTTAATATATCGATTTTTTAAATGCTTGCAAAACTTCCAATATTTTAGCACAAACGAAGCGCGTGCAGGCATATTGGAAACAACAGCTCAGGTATGCATTTGTCTATTTCCCTAAATAATCATTTCTTCTGGATTATAGATAAAAGTTTTAGTTGCGATCTAAAATCTTTGAAATTTGTTTGTAGATTAATGATTTTGTCGATCGACGGGCAGGTTGCCCTGTGTCATCTCCTCGTTTATCGCCTCAGCTAACGAATGGTTCAGTTCGCAACTCGTACGATGGCCTTACATTACGACGCCCAAGTCGAGAAGACCAAAATGAAGTTCGTTAATCGATCTATTTTTTTAACTTTTGCTTTAGTTACAGTTTTTATTATCAGTATTTCAACTTACTTTGAATTTTCACAGATCTTTAACAGTTCTGTACTGCACTATCCAAGTAGTTGTAATACTTCTTATGTCTTATGGCTATTAAGACATTTTTAGTCATTATCTGGTTATATCTTGGATCCGCAAGGTTTCGCCAACGATTTCGAACAGCAGGAAGAACTGATAACCAAGATAGGAGAGGAGCTTTCGCTTCATAACCAAAGGTTTTGGAAAATTTAAATTTTAAGAAGATGCATTTTTAATGCTAAGAAAAATTCCTCCAGTCAAAATCATTTAAAACTGATGGTTAAACATTCATTCTAAAATTTGTCTAATCTGTTTAAAGATGATGTTGCTTATGCTTATGCACTTTGCAGAAGTGAAGAACGTCAAAGGGCAATGTCGGTACTTTCGCAGATCACACGTGATAATTTATTTTCCCTTTGGGATAAACATTTCAAAATGATATTTTTATTGCTCATTGAAACACTTAAGGATAATGACGAAAATATTCGTCGACTGGCATTAAAACTTTTAAAGGAAATTTGGTATGAATAGTTTTTCTGTACATTTTAAAAGTATTTTTGAAGATTTTTATATTGTCTTATCTGCCTACTTTTGAGATTTCATTTTCTAAGTTTTGGAACTCCATGAAAATTAAATTTTAACTTATATTCTATGAAACCATTTCAATTTTTCAAGTTATGCT
The DNA here is from genome assembly GCA_008729115.1 of Dirofilaria repens. Taxonomy (NCBI): domain Eukaryota; kingdom Metazoa; phylum Nematoda; class Chromadorea; order Rhabditida; family Onchocercidae; genus Dirofilaria; species Dirofilaria repens. The sequence goes on along the minus strand of SNRZ01000004.1, from coordinate 329,673 downwards.
CAAGCTTCTCGTTTCAATGAGTTTGCGGAAATGGCACTGATGCGTGTCCTCGATGCTTGTACCGATGAATCGAAACTTGTAAGTGTGAAATACCAGTAAAATGTCACTATAACATGTCTAGACATATCAAAATTAAATTGTTATTAAAGCTGACACCGATATCACTTCGGTCATTCAGTGTAAGAAGCAAACGTAGTTATTATAGCTAACACCGGAATATATTTCATACTGCGTAACATTTATTAGATCAAAACAATGTTCCGTCTTTTAATAGAAAGAAAGTGATCATAAAAGAAAAATGATGATGCTTGGATGTATGTATTCGTATGTCTTCCATGTTTTAATGAAGACATGATTTGATAATGTTTTCGAAATCTTTTTATGCTAATACTTTTTATGATAACAAAGTTTTTATTTGAGGTAGTAACCGCAGCAGAAGAATGCGGTGGTGTGTTAGCTACACATGTTTCATCCGCAACATGTCGACGAGTACTCCTTGCCATAATTAAGTCGGATGTTGGAGAGCCAAAAATTCACATCGCTATTAAATTACTGACAAAAGTAATTGAATCACTTAGTGCTACGGAGTTAGAATTGATTCTGGATGAAGTAGCACCACCAATTGTTGACGTTAGTTTTATTTGTTTAATAAACTACAGAGATGGAATGATTAAATCAGTTTTTGTTTTTTAATATGCCTGACTTCTTTTGCGAACGGTGTGAATGATTCTCATTAAGAGCTATTTGTGTCTTATTTTGTTCGCTGCTTATTCCAATATTCTCCACGCATTCATCTATCATTTTTTAAAATGTTTTTTTTTTTTATTTTTAAAATAGTTAGCAACTTTTTCTTTGATTTTTCTTCTAAGTATTTTCTTTTCAGACTTATAATTATGTGAGTAGTTCAATTCGTAAAGAAAGCGTTGTTTGCTTGGTGGCAATGATTATGCTTGTAGGAGATGAAATCATGGCACCATATTTATCAGAACTCAATAAAGGAAAGGTAAACCGTTTTTTTCTCTCACAAATCTCGAGATTCATATATAAAAAATTGATTCAGCTGGTAGTTTGTTAATTTGTTCGTTGATATTAACAATAATTAGCATAACAAAAAAATTAGTTTTGCATGAATATTGATTCTTTGTAGCAGAAATTGATAGAAGTTTATGTGAAGCGTATGAAAGGAATATTCGAATAATGGAGATTTAAAGGACTTTGATGCAGCTGTGCATTGCATTCTCATTTGATTATCGTAATCACGAACATTTTTGAAAACTAGTGTTTATGATTTGTTGAAAACTGCTAGAAAAACAATGTAAAACAGGTTATTTCTTTAATTGAAGATTTATATTTTGATCTTTAAATTTCGTAACCAGAAAATATTCTGTAGAAAGTATCTTACAGTTTCTGCTTGCTTTTGCTTTCATAATTATTTTAGATGTGAATATTTTATATTTATTCCATATTTTGTCATAAATTATTACTTGCGCACGAAAAGAAAATTGAGATGACCCGAACTTCATGATTCTCAAAAAACAAAGTGTATTTAATGAGTTTTTTGGAGTTCGGATTAATGGATTTTAATTAAATTATTTGTAACTGTTATATTTTCCCTTTGGAAAGAAAGTTTATTAGTATTAGCCCTTCATTATATTTTAAGGTAATTTTAGCTTCATGTTTTTTTTTGTTGCATTTGATGCTATTGAAACTGCTGTTAATAAGCCCTTTGTTCATCATTTTATTTTTAAGGATGATCTGAAAGAGCTATTCCCTAGTGCTTATTATATTCTTCAGTTGTCATCATGTATCTTTATTTCTAAGAAAAAGCGATTTAAAATTAGTAGAATTTGGATATTTCGGTTAATTATATGATGTTTCATTTTCTGACTTTATATACTTAATGAGTTTGTAAATTTTATATTTTTCAAAATAAAATATTCAGAAAACGACTTGAATAGAAAAGGGGGCTTTATCTTCTCCTTAAAATGTTGCGTCAAAATTCCGAAGAATTGATGTCAAATTCACGTCTTGCCCTATCCGAGTTAGTTGATGGCTTTCAAAAGATTGGAGTTTTGATTTGTGTGCGAAAACGTATGACAAAAGTTTAAAATATTCAAATTTAGTATCTTGGACAAGAGAAAAGAAAAGATGCGAATCATATCATTATTTTTCGTTAATACTTCATCTTTTCATATCTTCTTTATATCCTATGCAAAGATAATTCAAATGAAATATCTTGAGAAAACTTCAAAAGATGTGAAGCAATGGGTTAATATATGGTATTTGTATTTTTTGCAGAGCTTTCTGTTATCATGAAGAGATCATTCCTGTTTAGGCAGCTTGTTTCACCTGGTAGTTTCACACAAATGTCTTGTAAATCGATGATACCAGCATTATACCATCGTTCCGGTTGACCGTACTTCGTTATAAATTCATTTGGTATTAGTTGTTTGTAATGTTGATGACACTGAAGGTTAAAATTACAATTCAGATGCAGTGCTGGAAAATAAAAAATTAAAATGGATGTATTTGATGTATTTTTTCTCTGTTCGAAACGGACTTTGTTGCCTGAACAGAATCTGACAATTTTTATCAAAATGCCATTTTTTTGATAAAAAAGTAAAACCTTGATTCCGCTGGATCGACCAATGTTGACATAAAAAAGTGGTCTAATAATGTCCGCTGATAAAATAGTCGCTTTTAATTCAAACCATCCTGTTGTGTTTGTTCTAGCAATTGCCAGAATTTGCTCGTCCACTAGAAATATGAATTATAGGTAAATTAGCAAATATAATATGTGTGTGTAAATGTCATAGTCAGGCTATCTAAATACACTTCATCTCTCTTTACGATGACTCTCCTATTAGATTTTTATATATAGTTCGGAATGCGAGAGAAAATATTCTTGGGGAAAAAAATTGTTAAAACGTTTCAATGTGAAGTAAGAGCAACAAAGTAAACAAGTATGACTACATAGCATTTTACTACCAAATTAAATTTTTTTCATCAAATAGTATTGATCAGTCGATGATCAATATTTGGAATACAAATCGGAAAAATTCTAAGGATAAAATCCTTACTATTTTGTAATATTGATAATAAATAAAACGATAAATGTTAATATATAGGAAAAATTAATTGTAAAATTGACTCAAATTTTCGATCTCAAAAAACTAGTGCCACTTCCCAAAATCTGATTATAAGAAATTCGCAATTTTAATGAGACAAACCGAATTTGATATCTATCTTTAAGCTGACAACTGTGTTGATCACACTTTGCTGAGCACACTTCAACTGTCCTCGAACTGCTATGGTTTGCATCGTCTCAAGAATACTACCAGATTTTGACAAGGTATGGAATATTGTGAACAATAATATAATACACTGAGACATTTCCTGAAATTAATAAAATTTGTGAGTATCGTGAAATCAGTGCTAATCTTTGGCACAAAAAATTACTAATTTCGAATTTTATGTATATTTGAAAAATCTAAATCAGCAGCTTAGATTTCTTGGTTTTTTTTTTATTTGGTCAAGAATTAAAATCTAAAAAGTCGTAATTTAGTTTTCGGGATATTAAAGTCCTAGAAGACATTCGCATACATTCGCATATAATGAAGATGTGAAAATTTATGAAATGTTACATGAGTAATTATTGGCATCAGGAGATTAAGAAACATTTATGCTTATGCGTATATTATTGAGAGAATTACCGGATCATACATTGCCGCATATAAATGTGCTGCATGCACGATGGCGCATGCAGTACCATGCTTATGGCAGTCATCAAACTATTGATTGTCACTTATTCATTAAGTTGTCAATGGTTCGGAGAATATCCGTTTCTGATTGTATCAGATAGACGTTTCTTATTTTAGATCCTGAACTATACTCTTCCTAAGTCTTCCTAATTTCTTCCTAATTCTTTCTAATCATTGTCAAGCATGAAGTATTATATATGTGTGAAGTGAATTTATTATACCAATCAAGTGCGTTGAGAAAGCGAAAACGAAACAGCTTTTAACAAACAAATAATTTATTTTTATTGACTATCTATGCTCTATGCAGCAGCTTTTTTTACTCTATTCTTGAAAGCTGTTTGCTTTGTTTACAACATTACTATCAATGATACCAATTCGATGTTTGAATAGGTTAACAGTATTCGTAGACTGAATATAAAAAATATATGTAGCATTTTTATGAGAAAATAAATTATTGGAATGAAAAAAGCTTTTTCAATTTTTACAGCATCTGAATTCAACAACATTATCATCATCTATTCTATCTATTCAAGTCGGTGATGATAAGTAATGTTGTTGATTTCAGGGAACAATGATTAAATAAAAATCAATCAGAACCATGACAAGAGCTTTCTTTACCTTTCAGTTAGTTGATTCACAAATGTTCCACATAATTTTAGAAAAGTTTAACATTCTTTTCGTTCTTGAAAACTTTTAAATTAGTTTTCAAAATTTAACTGATTAGCACAATTAATTCATTTTATGATTTTAATCAAAATGCATATTTCAACATTAGTCCAAAAACTTAATTAATCGATTGCATATACAGTGTTTATTATAACTCATTATGTGCAAATTTCATATGTCGACGTCGTGACATCGTTTTCTTTCGTTCACTGGAAAATAAGAAATGATTATTATTTTTACGAAATTTCTTCGCTTCTATAAAAAATTGATTCTGCAACTTAGACAATAAAAATTTTGTTGACAATATGTTGTTGATAAACAATTTATTTCTTTGAGCTGAACAATGCATTTTAATTAGTAAACATACAGAGAAAAACATTTCCCATATAGACAATAAGTGATATATACTTTTCAATTTCAACTAACCTCTTGCGCATTTGTGACCTCTTGTGTCTTTTTCTTCGTCGACGATGTTTTTTTCGTCTTCTCCTACTCTGAAAAATTTATTTGTTGAATAAAAACTTACGACAATAGCCAAAAAATGATAAGAAACATCTTTTGATGAAGTTTTAAAACAACGCTTAAGTTAGGTAAAATTGCATTCATAAAAAGAAAAATCAACTTTTCCTTTTATATCTTAGTAGAAATATTTTAAATAAAATGAATTGCAATGGATAGGAAAATATCTATGATAGAGGAAAACAAAATTTTCTGGTAACTATAAATAATCAAGTACTCGAGAACTGATAATCGATGGATGATTTGAATCGTCCACTTCATCCTTTGAATCAGGCTTTTCTGCACTTAGACATATTTCAGTATTTGTTGCTGCTGGAGAATCACATTATCTCCGAATATGCATGCTGTACTAAATCTTCAATATGCTTTACAACCTATAATTCGTATTTTAAAGATAAGATTACTTGATATTGAAAAAAAATAATTAAGAGAGCTGAGATAGAGAAAATTTCAAAAATTATTAAGAAATAAAACATTGAAAACTAATTAAAATACTTGAAGCAAACTAGTGATTGAAAATAATTTTAATAGTATTTCTGCTTCACCTTATAATTAAAAAAATTAAATAACAGGAGAAGTTATAGTGTAAGCTCGGTAATATTATGTTATAATCATTAAAGAATCATTATACGTATGTTGGATGCATTTTGAAATTTCTAATGATGGAATGAAATAAAGAGATGTGCAGATTATTGAATAGACCTGTGACATGGAATATCGATTATCTGGATTCTGATCCCAGCATTTTCCCATTATTTGAAACATGAAATCAGGACACCCTTCTGGTCTTTTTAAGCGTTCGCCACATGAGATCTGCGAAAAGAAAAAAGATTATAAACCATTTATATCGCTAAATATTAATAGCACATTTAAAATTTTTGAGAAAAAATTTCTCTATGCATTTTAATAAAAAACGAACCATTCGTTTTACTTCAATACTTGTCATCCCTTTATACGGTTCTTCACCATCCGAAAAAATTTCCCATAAAAGAATGCTGAACGAGAAGACATCCGTTTTTGGTGTATACTGATAAGTTACCATACTTTCGGGTGCTGTCCATTTTAGTGGTACCTTTTTGTTTCCTCTCGACATCTCATAAAAATCACCCTGTCTGGACATCCCGAAATCACTAATTTTAGCTACTTTCTGCTCCGTGTATAGCACATTACGAGCCGCAATATCCCGATGAATAATTCCTTGTATATGGATATATTCAAGACCACGTGCAGACCCGAGTGACATATTTTCAACTTTTTCAATTTCGTCAATCTTACCTTTTCGACATTCTAATACATCCGACAAGCAACCACCTTTCACCTGTAAATAACGAAAATAAGCAACTACCCGAATAATAATAATTACTTCTATGTACTTGCTTTCTTGTTTCTGATGATATATTATTTAGTATATTTCAGAATTTAACTATGACTGTCGTAGAATTCTAGTTTAAAAAATGTATCATATATTTGATTAAACCATTTCAATAATAATCATCAATGGTTCACGACAAACAGCAACTCCATGAATCTTCACAACATTTTCATGGTCGAAATATCGCATTAGCCTTGCTTCATGCATCATTTCCTTTACTTTTTCCTTGGCCTGTTCTAGTTGCTTTTTATCCTTAATTGTTTTTGCCTAAAAATATCTACTAAATTTAAAGCAATCACATATAATTTGCCTATTTAAGTATAAATCAACAATACAGCTCAAATTTCAAAATCTTGTTAATATTGTGAAAATTTCATTCGCCAAGTTATGAAGTTATTAATTAGAAATAATTAGTTACGCTGGATCGCTTTTTTATCCGTGAAAATCAGGACATAAAACTTTTGATTTTATGGAATCAAATGTAAAAAGTATAGAGCGAATTTCAAATATTTACAATTTTAACAGCCACAGGAATTTTTTTGCCATTAATCAACGCTTCAGCTGCACGGACTTCACCGAACTGTCCTTCTCCAAGTACTTCTTTCAGTATAATGTTTTCATGTAAAAATTCCCACGACTGTCGAGCTATTGGACGAATTAATTGAGATGTTGTTATCTGTATGATTGAAACAATGAATTCGATTACATATTTTTATAAATTTGCTGAGTAATTTTTAAGTTTTCGAATCATCATTTATTTTCTGAAGTTTATGAAGTCTGGCACATTAAGAAGAAACTGACATCGAAAATTTTTGGGAAATTTAGCGGCGTATTATTTGTGGAGAATTTAAATATAATTTACAATATTTTTATTGCTTATTCGACAGCGCGATATCAAAGAAGGAATATGATAGCTCACTTCAGGATTAATTGGTTTCTTGCTAGAGACGTATGCATTAATGAGTTCTTTAATAGAATCAAATTTATTTTGTTCAGTTGTAAGCCATTCAATTTTACCATCCTTTCTTTTTTGTCTATGTATAACTACATGTCTAATCTGCAATTCATTTTAACTTAAAGTTGAATTTTAAGATTAGATTTCTGGCTTATTTAATATTATAGTTCATGAAAATGATCAGTTATAATAAAAATTTTATGTTGCTTCGATTGAGTTCGTTTGTGATGTACAAAATGGTTTAATTCAAAATTAAGCATTTCAAAGTTATGCGTAGAAATTTGCCATTCGATTAAAATAAAAAACAGACTTACTGCAGACGGTGAATCTTCGTCGGAAACACGTAATGACAAAACAAGTTCACGTGGATCACCTGGTTTCAGTTGAGTAATTCGAATTAAAAAATCTCCCACCTATAGAATAACAGTCATTTTCTATGAGCGAATTTAGTATTTTTTATAGTTTCAATCTATTTATCCGCTAGTCTGCCTTAGTTACATATGCATACCAAGTTATTTTTTTTCTTTTATAATTTAATGTAATTTATAAAAGAACTATCTGACCATTGTAAACATAAGTAAAGAAAGAAATTGCTAAGTTGATTTATTAAATTTGAAAATAGAGAAGAATGAAGATACAAGTAATTTTTCTAACTAACTTATTTAGTACCTAAAATTTGTTTTAATTTTGATCTACTTCATCCAAATGAGAAAACATCAACTGAGAAACTAAAAAGTTTTAAAAAAGTAACCTGCTCTAATAAACATGGGAGATCTTCACGAGGAAGTAATCCATGGTAGCAGGATTCATCTAATACCAATTTTGGCAAATCGTTAAAAGTAAAACTTTTGCTTTTTCCTTCAGGTTGAGTCATCTTACTCATTTTTAAACTAAAATTTTAAATTCTGTTAAAAAGCTAATTATAAAAGTAAAAAAGTTAATAAGAAAGAAGAAAGGAAAGATAGTACTGTGATAAAGAGCTATGATATGATCCGATTTCAATTACTTTCATGCAGAATAATCAGATCATTTAATAAGAAGAAACAGAAATTTTGCTTTGAAGAAAACAGTCGAAGAAAGAGTACCTTAGAATTGGATAATACAAAGCAAATGCTAATTTAATCATATTCACCTCTTTAAATTCATCATCCTGTCATTTTTTTCGCTCTTTGCTATGCAAAAAATTTTATGAAAATGCTCGAGATAAGATTGATAATATTAGCATAGGATCTGCTCGACTGTTTCTAAAACGAACGCATCATTGAATGTTTGAGAAATATTGTTTGTAAAATACTGCAAGTTTGTTCAGTTAGGGAATTCATTGTAAGCAAATGTATCGAAACTTGAATAATTCATTCCGTCTAGAATTTCCAGAAAGTTTCCTGTGCAATCATTATACAGAATGCTTTGCATCATCAGCAAATCTGCAATATATAGCGCTATTTACAGAAACTCTGTTTCAATTTCAGTTTAATGAAAAATGTTAGAATTAGTTAGCAACGGAAGTTGGATATTAGTTTCTTTGTACATTCATCCTTATAGTTCAAAGCATTAATAAAGCAATTCTCTCAGATATGCAATCAGGTAGAAGTATTTTAAATAGCAAAGAGAATGATTATAACTAAGTTCATTGGATAATTTTTTTTAACTTGTTTTAGCATATTAACAATTATCATAATTGTATTTTTTCAATCAATCAAAATTATAAGCTTCGTAGTTGCTCTAGTGTAGAAATGTAGTATGTTAAGTATTATCAAAAATCCTAGTTTTAATTTTGAAATGAAAAAAATTTAGAAATAGAATTTTCAGGAAAAATTTTAAATGCATTTGAGCCTACATCGTTGTATTTTTAAGAAATGAGAAATCAATGGATTAGTTAGCAAGCATTTTATTTGGAAGATCATAAAGCAATTTACAATGAAAAATTTGAGCGTTTTTGTCCAAAATATATTTGTGAATACAAAACATGTTTAAATTACAACGAAGTCAAAATATTTGAAATTTAAATCCAACTGATTCAGACGTAGTATATGCACGAATCCTAAATTAAATTGACATGAGTCGAGATAAAATCAATAGATGTTATCATCTGCAAGGTAGAGGATTTTTCTGGTTGAATTGGTTTTAATTGTAAAGACATTTAAACACATTTATTGTAGATTCAAATAAAAATAATTTTATTTAAACCATCACATTAGTGCTTGCTTTTTTGTTTAATAACTATTTGCGGATGGAGCTGAAACCAGTTGCTAATCTTTTTTGGAAAATTATCGCGGGTTTTCCTTTAAGAACCGGTTGCAGTTTTTTCTCAGAAATTGGTCGTAATTCTTTTTTCGATCTGGTTGTAGTTCCAATTTCGTAATATCTAATGCTATCACATTTCACATTTTTTTTTGTTAAAGATAACTTCTGATACTACCTGTTGTTTTCGGATTCCCGGTCAATAAGAGCGACACATCAGAGCAAAATATATTGATGTCATTTAAAGTGTCCATGGAACAATGTTTGCACAAACAACTAATATCCATATGCTTGCACTAAAAACAATACGTTTTTAATGAAGCAATTTTAAAAGAAATCACTTTCTACTGATTATTTGATAATGTTGTAGCAAGATGAATTATCGATTTGACATCCCTTAAACTATATTTGAATCGAATTCCTACTTGGACGAGCGCAATTTCGCTCCTTTTGAACTGGCCGATTGTTCACATGGACATATGACCAGCATAACAGACTTTGTGACTTTCTATGTTGTCAACTTGAAAGTGCAAATAAATAAGGTTGTGAAAGTACAGCGATCAAAGTAGCAGTTACAGTAATAATCACACGGTATTAGGAATTTATAAACGATAATTAAAATTGCATAATTCAGAATAATTTAAGAAAATGTGTTATTACTGAAGAGTAACATTATGGAATTTATTTTTTATCAACAATAAGAAAATATCTCGTTTTAAATTATTGAATTGTCTGGAAGTAGGTCAATGCAAAAACTGAAATAGATTAATTGAAATTAAAACACAAAGTTCTCCATGATAGAAATTAGTTTAAAAACAAACAGTATTTTGGGAAATATAGCATTCTTAATTATTTTATCGTCATTGACAAAACATGTCAAAGTCTTTCTTCATAAGTTTTTTCAAATGAATTTTATCGATTGGACTTATTCATGGTTGAAGATTTTTCAGTGTATACTACATGAATCAATTATTTACGACAACAGTCATATACATGTTTAATAAATCCGTCGTTTGAAAACGATAGCGAGAACGAGCATTGATATGATAGATAACAATACAATTATTTCGAAAATACTGATCATGATCTATAATAGATGTCAGTGATAGGTTTGTACTAATGATTATGATGCATGCAGAACAAAATGTTATCAGTGTTTGGTACTGGAATTTACTTCATTTAATCCAAGATTCAGATCATTTCTGATTATTTTTACATTATATCTGAGTTAATATTAGAAGATCGTCACTGAAAAAGAAGTTACAATTTTAACATTCAAACTTCTTGTAATCTAATGATGGTCCAAGATTTCTAGTCTCACCAAAAATATTTCTCGTAGATATTAATAATATTAATAATAGTAATAAAAATAATAATAATAATTAATAATAATAATAATATATATAATAATAATAATTAATAATAATAATATTATATATATATAAAAATTTTCTGCGATTCGGTAAGAGGCTCACGGTATTATTGCAGCAAATTAAGAATTCTCAATTCATACGAGGAATTCTCAGTGATGACATATTATTTATGCATATATATATATATTTTACAATTACAATGATTTTTGGGATCTTTACAATAGTTGAGATCTTTTGAGAATCATTTATATTGACTTTGACAATAAGAATGATTCTTAGAGATTAATGAAATTAGCTCTGCAATTTTTTTTCACGAGCTCGAAATTCCATAAAAATTATAATTAAAATTTTAAGGCATCGACGTAAAAAACGTGACAATTTACGACCAAAAATTAGTAAATAAATTTTTGTTCTTTTTTCTGACTGTGAAATAACTATTGCGCATAGCATAAGCTAACTTTCGCGATTGTGTCTTTCCAAATTTTCATTTAACTAATTATCTCAGTGCCAAGAATTTAGCCAGGCGATAACATTTCCGTTTCAAAATTCATCTTAAAAAGATATTTTGTTCAGTGCTAGCTTAAAATACAATCCTAATTTTTTCTGTGAAATTTAAATTGATAAAGACTTCCTTCTTTATCCTTCATTAATTTCAGCAAATGCGCCAAGGAAATTATTTCCCTCGCACGCAATGCAAACTGTGTTATGTCTAGAAATGTTGATATGAAAATCTTATGCGCCAATCTTTACATACAAGCTGATTTTATTTTCTATAGCTTAATTTTTCCAAATTTTTGTCATAATAATTTCCAATGAATCTCAAAACATCATTTTTCAATGGGATCAATTCAAACAAAAATGACAATCAAATTTTTATATATCGCTAAAACAAATTCGAAATGGAAAAAAAAGATCTTAAGTAAGTTTATGAAAACTAAATTGATCATAGAAATGAAATAAGGTTGTTACAAGCTAAGGAGCTTATTTGAAGTTAACTAAGATATATATTCAGTGTCGGAAATCCATTAGATGTTTTTCCGGATTTCTAGTAAGTTGAAAAAGTAAGTAACTTTTTAAATATTCATAACGTTGGCTTTTTTGTTTAACTTTTATTTGTGAAATATGCAATGTCAAGGAAAGTAACCAATCATCTTTTTAAGCTAAATACTTACAATAGTTGCTAAAATTTTTCTAATCAACTAGACTTCCAATTTTTACAATCTGTTAAATAACTACGCCAGAAATGTCACTCTGTAAAATGACTTACATGTGACAGCAATTACACATGTTGCCAATCGTTTTCACTGTAGAAAGGATTATAATTATTGGTATTTATAGATTAATACTTTGTCAAAGTTCTGCTACCATAACTGAATCCATGAGATGTTCACCCATACCGCAACTAATTATAGCATAAATGATCATGGCATCAATAAAAGTGTGCTATTCAGTCAAATTTGGGATCTTGACGGGAAAACAAGTGATTCAGTCGATAGATACGGTAGTTCGAGACTTGCATAGTGATGGCGGGGAGAAAGTAACTAAATTCCCCGAAGGTGGAGTGGTTAGTAGGTTCAGGAAGGTTTTGGATGTGTTCAGGGTAATTGAGATTTTTCATTGCTTTTTCTCTTGTATGCTTGAATGGTCGAGCAATTATCGACCTGGATAGTCTGAATGGTATGACCATCATCTGTGACCTTGTAATATTTCCAAATCTCTTTTTCTTTTTCACTCAAGCTAAATTTTCAGGGTTGCTGTCGTTCCTTATCCTTTTCAATCTATTATTTCATTACTTCTATTCTTCTTCTTACTCCCTTCTTCTTCATTCTCCTTCTATCTTTGGAAAATGGTTCTAAGAACTATTCAGCAAGTTTCTACCCATCGTTTGTCCGGGCTGTTGATTGTAGAAATTCAGTGAATGTGAAAGATTGTCTGGCCTAACAATTTGGGGGAGAAAATGAGAGGAGAACGAGGTAGGAATGCGATGAGATGAAATGGAAAAGAATAAAATAAAGCAGGAAAGAATACTAATTCCGAGATCACATTGTGTCGTAGTTCTCCTGAAATAACGCAGACTTGATCTTATTAAGCACTGAGAACATAGATTTTAAACATGACATTTTAGCAATTTATTTTTCTGGATGTGTAATTCGTTTGTACATTCCTACATATTTGCTAAAGCTTTTTATATTTCAGTTTTCTTCTGGATCAAGCTTTATTCTCAAATATCAATATTAGCATTTCTCTGTTTTTATATATAAATGGAATATATTATTTTCAGAAACTTTTTCCTAAAGAGCTGGTTTTATTTTCAACGTAAAGATTGACAGACGGTACGTTTGAGAAAATTTTGTTTCGAGAGTGACGAGATTAGATTTGCAGCCAGAGCTTGTTTACTTATCTGAGGTAATGCTTCTCCTTCCCAAATAATTATCTTATTTCTCACTACATCTTGTGATTATTTTGTAATATTGTAAAGTAGGTCCTGATAGAACTTCTCTGTAAGAAAGGTTGCGAATCACTAGTTGTAGGAAAGATATTGTTGCTCGCATTTCAAACTTTCGTGAAATTAAAAAAAAAAACTATGCAAAAAATGTTTTCATAATGATTACCTTTTTGCAGTAGACAACAACGGCTGGACTGTGAAAGTTGGTTTATTCAGAAACAAGTGAGATATATTAAAAAAAAAGAATGGAGCATTTTGCAAATCGATCGGCTCAAGCGCAACAGCATGTCTACACTACATCACCGTACAATCTGTATACAAATCAACCACCGTACATTGCAGGTTTATTTAAGTTTTTGCATTCCTAAGAAAACATATTACAGCTTAATAAAACAATTACTGGAAACCAAGTTTCATCTAGAATATTAAGTCTTGAACTAAGTCTCACCTAGAATATTAAGTCTTGTTTGTCAGTCAGCCCATCTAATGCTTCACTTGAATCATATGATTAGATTATTAATGTGTCATGTTTTAGAGATCATTGTTTATTTTATAAACTATAAAACATATATGAGGACAACAACACTTGTTTGATATATCCAGAGTATATAAGGATAACGTTATTTGTAACCAAGATTATGTAAATAGAGATGGCGGCAAGACCTATATGACTATAAATAAATATTGTATCATAAAAGTGTTGCTTATAGTTTAACAGTGCGGATAGAAAGTAATTGCTGAAGGTTTTGAAATCAGAGTATCCATTAATTTATAAAAGTTTGGACGCAATCAGAAATCACTGTACAAATATTAAGATTTAATTAAAATTACCGTTAGAATGAATATATGAAATTACCGTTACACTGGGTATTTTGTGTTTAGATCTCCAAATCACTCATCTGTCACGTTTATTAACACTTGTTTTCTCCCTATTTCAATTAGTAACATATGTCAACGAAAATAATTTTCTCCATAAACTTAAAAGTAAAATATGGCAGGAAATCTTATTTTATGCTTAATTGTTAATATTTATAGCCCGGTTTTACATATATATAATCTAATAATTTTCGGATATAGAAATCGTAGAAAATAGTAGGTGGTACTTTTTGATAGCATAACTGACAAAAATAATGTAGTCGAGGCGTGAAGATTGAACTCGTGTCTTGGATTTAGTAAAAGTCATCACTCATTTTGAAACATTTTAAAACTCATGGCATTGTATCACGAATTTATGCTAAGTGTCATAAAAATAACATGACATAGTGGTTAGAACGTACATTTTCATAATTTCATTCAATCGTGTTCTCGACGAGTTCCTGTTTCTTATTTCCGATTAATTTCGCAATCAAAAAATTTATTCAATAAATTTGGTGGTTAGAGATTACGCGTTTTTGTTACAGCTTTTTCCACTCTTCCTAAGCGTTGTGTATCGTCCATCAGTGGTGGTGTTTCTGTTTTATGCTTCCGTAATTTTTCGTTTACATTTCACTACCATTTAACTTTAAAAATCTGTAGAAAGCTTTGGCATCCATTATCGATCAATTTTTTTAGCAGAAGATGCTTAAAAATTGGATTGATAGTTCTTTATTCTTTTTTATGAATAGCAACTGTCTGTCTTTGCTAATATTTTGGTTCTTTCTCGGAAAGATTACATTACAACAGTCTGAATGATAGCACTCTCGTGACTTTAAGACAGACACCTAGAAGGATATCGATATCAGTTAGAAAGTGAAACCTACATATTCGACAAACTTCTATATGGGTAATAAAATTCCAGCGCTCTATTTACTGATATAAGCATTTTTCTCATAGTTCTACAGAAACCATGTAATTTTAATTCTATATGGGGAATAGTCAGTACAAATTTTACATTGGTACAATAAAAGTTTAGTTAGAGTTTTATCTTTTTAGTTCTACGTAGAAATTAACATTACCTTATGTTTGCACTGGGAATTTGTTTACACTGTCTTATTTATTATCGATGGAAACAAAACTTGAAAACACTATCATGTTGTGTTTGGTGCTGACGTGAATGAATAAACTCTCTACCTACTCATCTTGTTGATTGATTCCATCATTAAGGACAATTAAAATTGTTGTGTTCTCTTTTTATTTTTAGTTTTTTTTTTTTGAGTATTAATTGTTGTGAGTTTTTTATTATTATTATTTTCTTTCTTTTCTTTTCAATTTTTTAATTGTAGATGTGACAGTTTTCGTTTAATAGACAGACATTCCTATTGTACCTCTCCGCAAGATGAATGAATGTATTTAGTTTATTATTAATGTTACAGTATTATGGATGATTTTTGCTTTTCTTCGGAAAAGCAAATTCAATTTTTTTAGAAAGTTGGCGTGGCATCACTTTTGTTTAATACAATTTTTTTTCAGTTGCATAAAATCCCCATTGGTAGCCAACCGACAGAAAAACATACAATTATAAGATCTTTTTTTACAG
This sequence comes from Dirofilaria repens, assembly GCA_008729115.1. Classification (NCBI taxonomy): domain Eukaryota; kingdom Metazoa; phylum Nematoda; class Chromadorea; order Rhabditida; family Onchocercidae; genus Dirofilaria; species Dirofilaria repens. The sequence goes on along the minus strand of SNRZ01000004.1, from coordinate 313,885 downwards.
TTTCATTTATTCATACGAAATTTACATCATATTTCGCGTCTGCATATATTACTCCGATGTAGAATGTTTCATAACACTGAAAAAAGATGTGACAAAAGTTTTTTTTTCTCCAGTAAAGCATAATTTGAAAGCGTCACTTTGTTGGCTAAGTCTCACCGTGACAGTTAGACGATTATCTTATATAAGGTGAAAAGTTACAACATACTAGCAAGTGAAAGTCAGAGGCTGAAATGAAAACAACTTGATGGTTGGATTCATTTTTCAAAAACATACTGTATTATTTATATTTCTCCAAACTAAATTGTTAATTTTGTTATCAGAGTTGATAGACATGACATTATTTACATAGTCGGGGTATCCGTGAAGTTGTATGAAATTCCTATTTTACATTTTTTCAGGTTATCAAACTGTTCCGCAGCATCATCCCGTAACATTTCAGCAAGGCCCGAGCCACTATTCCCGGCCATCTATTGGTACTGGCTGTAAGTTTAATCAGTTTTTTGTTTTTTAGAAATTATTAATAAGCCTCTAATGCTTTTTTCATTACGATTTTTCTAATTCCTTTTTACAATGTTTCCATCTCCTTAAAACGTCTAATACGAGGTCTGTTTTTCACCATAATGAATCTTAAAATGAAGCAAAAAACTCTTTTTCCAAATTTTTTCTTTTGACCTTTTTTGTAATAAAAAATATGTATCTCATGCATTTCTATAACAAATTATCTGGATTTAGGTTATCACTTTCTGAGAATTGTTTATTACTTATGCTTAGGAATTTATTTTATGATGCATTTTTCCATTTGGAACAAGTACATTTTTTATTTATATAATGAAACAAAAATGCTTGTAGCGGTAGCAAACAATGTACAGCAACGGCAGAGTGGTCATGAAATTGGTGGAAATGGTATAAATCGTGGCACTGGTATACATCAAGGTAGTATACCGTCGGGAAGTATCGCGCATCAGGGTATGCATCAATCAGGAACAGTTTCTGGTGATGGATCACATAGTATTGCTCAAAGCATCGCACCATTGGCAGCATCACTTACATCGCATCATTGTATGCCTTCGTCTCAGGTTGCTGCTTTTACATCGGATCAAATTCTGTAACTTTTGTTTATATTGAAAAATAGATTGCGAAATAAAAAGATGCAGATAATTTAAATGTGTTTATAATGCTTATTTCATAACAGCTAACATCATTCATCATAGCTTAAAATGTATTTCCAATTTAAATTTCAACTGTATGTTGGTTCGTTCTGTTATATTTTTCATTATGCAAGGTATATATAGAATGCGGATTTGTATAATTCGCATTAGTATATCTCATATCATCATCTAAATCGTTTTCCATATACCTTTTTTTAATCCAGTAGAATTCTTCTTATGTAATACATATTGAGAATAACCTATCTTGGGTTTGATTATAGTAATTTAAATAATCAATTCTAAAATATTTTTTAATTCGTAGGACATGCCACTGCGAATTGTTGTTGATGCAAGATATGTGGGAGCAATTATTGGTCAAGGTGGATCGAGCATTCGTGAAATAACGAAAGAATCCAAAGCACGTTGCGTTGTCGATGTGCAGAGAGCTGCGCGTGATCTTACCAAAAATACTGAGAAGGTTTTTTTGCCACTATGAAATTCTAAGTTTTTTTTTAATTCTCAAATTCCAAACAAACAAAAAACTTTGGTAATTCTGAAATTTTGATAAAAATGATAAAAATGGAGTTCTAAATTATTTAAGTCATTTTTATTGCTTGTAGGTTATATCCATTTTGGGGCAGCCGGAAGGTTGTTCGAAGGCATGCACTAAAATTTTAGAAGTTGTAAGGAAAGAAATGGAAAAAGATAACACTATTGCGCAACAGTAAGATTTTTTTAATGTGCTTATTTTCTCAGAAGTCTTCTAATCATACTTTTAAATACAAAGAAACTTTATCATGTTGTAATCTTAACCGAGAACGACCAAAAAACATAATAGGTTTTGTATTGTTTAAAAAATTTCTTTTAGTAATTTTGTTGCGTTATTTCATATGTTAAACATTCGTTAAATTAAAATTTTTTTTTATTATTATTGAATATATGATCTTCAATAATTTTAATTTTTTTTTTAATTATTAAATATATGATCTTCAGCCCTGACATCGAATTGAAAATCCGCGCTCATAATCAGCTAGTTGGACGTTTGATTGGCAGAGGCGGTGCAACAATCAAAAAGATTATGGAAGAAACTGGTGCTCATATTTATATATCAAAGTTGGTCTTCATTTTTTCATGTTTGATAAAAAAAATGCTTCTTTATCGTACATTTTACACCTTGCAAAACTGTACTAAAATTGATTTTGTGCTGCCGGAGTTCAATCTTTCTCTATTTTTGGTGATAATATTGAGGTCAAGTAGATCCAGTTGAAAATAAAGACATTTTTATTGCAATAACTTAAGTGAGCCGACTTTGGCACGTGATGCTTATGCTTTGATGCCACCATATGCTGCTTCGTCGTTATATGGATCCGACATGTCAATGCATCTGGAACGAACAGTCACTGTGAAAGCTTCCACAATGAGTATTGTTTCAGCAGCGGAACAAAAAATAAGCCAGAAATTACGCCTAAGCTTTGAAGCCGATGTAAACAGCCGAGTTAGTTTAAAATTTTAAACAAAACCAAGATTTAAATCCTGGTGTTGTTTTATAGGATTTCACTGCATATGTTATAGGAATTTCAAATCTCCAAGGTTTTAAAATTTTGTAAATATCGGTAATGTTACATCTTTAAAAGATTTAGTAAATATGGAATATTGGAATTTTCCTTTAATTCTTATTCAAATATGTTTTTGTTTAGTTTGTAAAATATTCTGTCGATTCTGGTCGTTTGTAAGAAACTTTTATGGATACAATATTTTCATTTTATACCTCTGAAAACTTTTCCGTCTTTCATTATAGCTTTTTTTTAAATTATTTCAGGTAATGTTTTCTAGTACGAATGCTTCAACAACCATGCCTTTGATAACATCTATGGGCGAAGCAGGTTATCTCAATGCCGCTACCGCTGTCCCACCGGCTCATTACCTTCGCAGTACAGCCGGTACAGCTGTGACTGGTGTGGGACACACACAGCAAGTTCGTACTGTTCACATGTGGGTGCCGAATAATATGGTTGGTGCGCTTATTGGTGCAAAGGTTAGATGTATTTGAAAACTTTTTTGTAGGGAGAAAGTCAGAAGCAAGAGGTATGTGAGAAAAAATAGATTCTTAGTTAAATTCCAAATCTATAAAGAGCTAAATCAGGGTGCTATAAATCACATTTGCTTTTTTAATATTTTTTTTTGTCAGCAATTTATCTGTTCTTCATTTAGCATACGACTTTTTTGATCCTGGCTTTGCCATTCAGTGCTATGCATTTCTCAACAGTTGATTATTACTGGTATTTTAGTAAAGAAGATAGTAAGCAACTGAAAAAGTATGTAACTCCTCAAGTTCATTACTTGATATTTTTCTTTAATAGTGTCTTTAGGGTGCTCACATTCGAAGCGCAATACGGCTGACAGGTGCGCAGCTCCGCATTGAAGGCGGTGGAACAAACAAAGACAAAAAGGACAACAAACGAGAAGGGAGCAACGAAAAAATTGACAAGGTTCAATAGTTTTACTTTAGTGCTTAGCAGATTCATTGAACAAATAAATTTTTAAATCAGTGTTTGGAGTTTTTAATGACGCGAAAATAGTCATTATTATTTAGGAAACTATCATTGCGAGTCAACTGATAAACAAGGAAATGGTAGAAGCAGATGAAAGGGTTAATGAACAGCGTAAAGATGAAAATAACAGTAATGGAAAACAGAATGAGAGAAAAGACGAGAATGTAGAAAAGGTCGCAGTGCCTGTAGTTTTGCTTTATTTCTATTAAATTTATCAGTAAATATAATAATTTAATAAATCCAAATATACAAGTAAATAGATAATGCCAATTAATAGTTAAGAGATGATATATATATATATATATATATATATATATATACATATCGTCTTTTTTTTAAATGCATTAGATATTGACCGAAATTGTACGTTTTATCTAAATCGATACCAAATTTTAGATACCATCACCAAAACTATTAAAAGACAAAGATAAGGATATACATGCTGAGGAACGTCTTGTAACCATTACTGGCAACGATCCTCAGCAGTACAAGGTAATTTTTTGAATTCGAGTAATTCCCAAAAGACTTGAGTAGGTTTTAAAGAAATTTTACAAAAAACTTTAATTTTCGCGAGATTATCTTTTTCTTCTTTTTTTTTTGAGATATATCGAGCTATAGATATTTGTATAAATAGGTGAGCTGTGTGGCTACCAGACATTTAAGATTGGATTTTGGAGTCTCATCAATAGATTCTTATCCGTGTGGTATTTGAAAAGGAATAAGTTAAAAAAGGGGATTAGGCGAAGTAAGGTATATCATTGTTTTGCATAGCATGTATTGGACTATAGCTGTATCTGCAGATTTACTTTTAAAATCGGCGTATTAAGTACTGGAATTATTTCTATATTTATTTTTCTTAATTTCAGTGAAGTTTGCTTTTCCTGATTTATAATAAAGATGACATTTAGGCACAGTTTTGGATATATCAGCGCATTGCTGAACAAAGTTGCCACTACATGGATGAAGTGCGATTGTGTACTGAAATTTCAGTGCCGAGCAAACTAGTTGGACGAATTATTGGAAAAGGAGGCCAGAATGTGAGTTCCTCAATCTTAGTTGAAGAACACGTCATATCTGAAATTGAAAAAACGAATAATGAAATGATTACACTTAAAATATTTTAGGTCCGCGAGTTGCAACGTATGACAGGTGCACAAGTAAAAATTCCGGATGATGCAGGTGACGATGAGACCCAAAAAGCAACAACAGTTCGTGTGCTCGGTAATTTTCAGTCATCGCAGGCAGTGCAAGCACGGATTGGTCAACTCATCAGTGATTTTTCACAGCGTTTAAATATTGGACCTACCGATGGGCAATGTGCATCCACCACTCAGGGTATGTACAGAAGCTCAACATAGGTAATTTTTTAATGTAATTCTTTCAATCAAATTATTAGCTTGTATCTTTTTTGCATTAATTATTTTCGAAATGCATTTAGATTTTAGGTTGTGGAATTTCCAATCCTAGGCTTACCTAGATTCTCTTTTTCGAGAATAATTAAATGAAGTATGATCTATTAGAGATACTTCAGATCTCTGAAAATATATTTTGAGATGGTAAATTGATATTATAACATCTAAAGTTATCTGACGAGTTCATTTTTCTATTCAAAATTTTGGAAAATCGACTTACAGTTATTTAAAAAAAAGTAGACTTACAGTTATGGAAAATTAAGAACAACCGATGTAGAAAAGTTTTCTTATCGTCTTCATTTAATTATTGGAAAATAACGTGCTTTAACTGCAGGTTCTTCATTGGTCTTCAACAATCGCAATAGTAATATGCTATTGAAGATTACAAATTAAAAAAATTGCGCATTCTGAAAAATCAAAGAATTTTAATATCAGGTCATTTGTCGGTGAAATGTTTTAATTTATAATATGGAAATTTGATCATAAAAAAAAATTTTCAATCTAGATTGAAAAAATAGTCAGATGTGTGTTTATATAATACATATATAATACACCTTTTGACATATCTTGTATATTCTTGCTATGTCACTAATATTATATTGTCATATAAAATTTTTAAGTCCAAGGCAGCAGAATTTATTTTTCTTTACTAAAATTTTAAGCTTGAGAAATTTTTTAGCTATTATTTTGAGATGAATTTTTCTTATATTGTTGATTATCTTGTAAATAATCTAATTAAAAATCGTAGTGGAATAGGTCATTGATAATGTTTATGGAACATGTCCAGGCAGTGTCGACTTTCTGATTTTATTAATTTTTATTGATTGTAGCAATTTGCATTAATCTGATCTTTGAGTTTGTGCTTGAAATCTTGATGAGATTCTCTTGCTATCTTTTTTTCGATCTTTGGTAGCACTTTTTTCCTTTTTTAGAATTCTCTTGCATTTTGCTGCCTTGTATTTTTTTAACTGGTTTGAGTGGCTTTTGTAAAGAATTCGTTTCTTCTTTGTTATGAATTTGTGTTTAGGAAAAAGTAAAAAATTTTAACTTCTTCATGAATTTTTAAGTTAGCTGCCAATTTTTACAAATTTGGATCTCAAAAGCTAGGATCAAAAAGTGACGGCTTGCTTTGATCGGTCTCTTGTTATTCTCTAATGCTCAAGCACAGTTTGTTGGAAATCATTCTGTGAGCCTTCAATTGTCGTTGCTTTATACTTTGGTTGTTTTGTTGTTCCATTCATCGTTAATATTAAAGACTCCGAAACATTCAGGATGGAAAATGGTATTATTGTTGAAATAATTGCGTGTTGTTTTTATTTGAATTTTGTCTAACTGGGAATTCAAAATTACTGCTTAATGAAAATTTAGCGAGACAATACGTTGATCACTTTAAATTCTTAGCATTTTCTCGAGAAATTTAGGAAAAATAATTGAAAGCATTTTTTGTATTTGGTTTACTGAAACAAACCAAATGGTTTATTAATTTCGTTTTTGTTTTCTGTTTTTTTTTTGCTTTTTTTTTCTTGTAGGGTATATTGATCCGCACGTGTATGTTTATAATGATTTGTTTTATCCTATTGTTTATTTAATGGGACAACGTTTTTGCCTTGAACTTACCTGGTTAGGGTGATTTATTTTGTACTTTTTAGGTATGCGTAATTTCAAAAACTATTGGTTTCGGAAATTTACTTTTATCGTTTTGTATAACTCCTGAAAAAATTTAATCGAATGTTGTTCTTATATTGCCATTGTTCGTATGTGTAATCGTGTGCAGAGCTAATAATCATTCTTCTGTTTCGATTTTCAGATTTCATTTTCAAATAATTGTTACTGCTTATTCATCGTATCCAGTTATTTCTTTCTGAAACCACTATTCTTTTTGAACATGTCTACTATTTCGCATTTGATTTGTCCAGAAGTTTTTCTCTGTATACGTATATATGGACAATTACTACAAAGAAACGGTTCTTTCCCATTAGTTTTTCGTTACCTTTATTTTGCGTTATCGATTCCATCATTACAAAATACGTGTGTTGTTGATTGCTTAATGTGCCAACACTCAATTACTAAGAAAAATCGAATGTAATTATCGTCAGTCTCCAGCACTCTGAGAATGTGTGATATATTTCAATTTGACAAATGAAATTAGCAGACGATTGTCATTTTGATTGGAGTTTGGAACGGATGTAGAATTGTTTTGGACTTTTGGATAAGGGAATATTTCCAGATAAGGTTCTTTTTATTATGGAGTGCTGTGGGAAAGTATATTTCTGCTTCTTATCAGAGCAGTTTGCCTGATATTGGAACTAGCATGTCTGCGGCCGCATAATTTGTCACGTCGTTTGCATCTTTATTATTCTCATGGGACAGTCAGGAACTTTAAATTCACATATGTCTTCAATTCTATTTAGAGATATTCGAGTCATCTATTTCTGGACATAATTTGTTAAATATGAATCACATTCATTCAGTCACTTATTTAGATCTTGAAAAGTAAAACCACGATTAATAGATTTAACTCTACAATTCATTTGGCACTGCATATTTTATCTTTTCATTTGTGTTATCCTTAGTACAGTAGCTTATTTTATACTAATAAAATGTCAGTTTTGTAGTGTTTTGATGAATGCTTTCTTGTTATTTCTGCGTCTTATCTTTTAATTATTAGCTTTTACTGCCACGAATTAAATCTGTTCTTGAGTGTTTGAAAAATATTTGCAAGCTCAAGATATAGACTGGATTAAGACGAGATTTAGGGATTTTCTTTACTTAATGTTATTTATGGAAAGTAAATGCATTCATTAATGTTATATATTATATAAAATTATATGTAAAATTAAATAAAAAAAAAGTTCGATAAATGAAGTATTTATAGCCTGCCAAAATGTATGAAATGTGACATACAATAGTTGAGACCTTTCAACAGGTAAAAAAAATGTGTGTTTTAGGAATTCTGCAATGTTTTGTGCAATATCTCTGAAAAAAAAAGTGACTGTTCCGGTTTTACTGAAGTAAAACTGTCTAATTTTAATGTCTGCAGGACTACTAATTTTCTAAACGAATTCTGGTGAATGAAATGAAAAGCACTGAACTAATAAGGGAATCAGTTTTTAAATGTACCTGCTACATTACATATAATTTTATTTTAGGTAAGGCGAAAGATTATAGTCCACATGTAAACAAATTTAGCATACTAATATACCTTCTACTCTGCCGAGAGATAGCAAATCAAACAGAGGGGTTGTGGTATTTATTTAAAAAAGATAGTAACTGATAAGAAATTTGTGTGTTCGTGAAGCTTATAGTTTTATTTTTCAAGCTAATAATCTTTCCTTTGTGATTTTTCTAATTTCTTAATATTGGATGTAGTAATATTAGTCATGGTCGTTATAGCTCGGTCTTGGGTTTTTTAAATTCCTTGATTATGTGGAAGCTAACACTGAAGAATTCGCATTCTAGTTGCAAAACTCAGAGCGCAAGCTAAAATGGAAATTTTCGAGGAGAAACAGTAATTTTTGATGGTTCTAGCCTCATTTTAAAACACAATTCTTACAGTGATGTTTTATTGGCGTTTGTTCAGTCTTTACATTATTTGTATTCCACTTGCTGGAAGCATACTGCATGATAATCTAGTAGAAGTTCCTGAAACAATGATTGCTATTGAAAATCATTTGTCATTAGTGAACAAAATTGACAAATGCAAGTTATGTATGGTTTTTGTTGAAGACATAAAAGCGGTCATCAATGGAACAGCATCTCCACTTGTCAGCCAGGTATGATGACATTAGACTTCAAGATCAAGAAAACCAGAAGTTTCGAAAGTCGGCAGAAGTTTCAACGGAAATATTTAATCAGGGATAAAGGTTTTCCTAACCTGATGAATTATTTAAACAAATATCAAACGAACAAAATTGTTTGAATGTATGTCAGTGATATATATTTCATTATGTAATATTGGTCCTCAACCAGACGTATCATCGGAAATCAACCCGATGGTGCAATATACATTCGTAGTAAATGCGAAAATTGATATGCCCTTATTAAACATGTCAGTAAGGAATATTTTCATGTGGAAAAAAGATTTCTGTCCAATTAAGAAAATTAAGGAACTGAATCATCAAAAAATAAGAGTATCCTGAGCTAAACATATGTAATATCCTGCTGATTACGCAGCTGCATTTCTGTTGAGTTAAAACTTCATAACCAAACCTAAATCCTAAATCCTGAAATCTAAATATATAAAAAACTTTCATAGTATTTATTTAAAAAAATAGAATATGAAGAGATAGGCTGAAAAAGCTTAGGACTGGAATAGTTGCAAGTGGCAAGTTCCTTTGAATGAATCGATACCACGATCAGCATTCAAAAACATCTTCAACATTCAAATACAATGAGTTTGCCAAGCTACATATAGTCTACACAAACCCCACAAGCTGAAATTGAAACCAAATCTCATAACTTCAGTATCTCGTCTTTATTTTGTCATTCACAACTCTAAGAGAAAATACTACTTTATATTTAAGGCTTATTAATAAATTAGCGGAGAGAAGCTCAATTTTCTTCCCTTAATATATTTAAAGAATTTATTTTTAAATAATGGCATAACTCTCCAAACATACAATGCATTTGACCTCTATAAAGCAATTATTGTTGAAGACGATTATTTATACTGAGAATTGAAAAGAATTAATATTTTCAATTTCTGTGTTCGGCCACATTTCTCAACCACGCTGAATATCTAAATCTCCACCGTTTAACAAAGACGTTTCTTGATGATAGGTTGACTAATTAAATCCTTAATGCATTTGAAGGAGCATTTAGCTTATTCCATTATTTGATTATCATTATTCAAAGCAATTTAGATCATGATAGAGCGATGCGAAAATAATGTTGGAAATAAAATCATTTTTGAACCTGTCTGCGAACTTATTTTACGTGAATTGGTTCGTGTCATCCAATGGATTAATGGTCTAATTCATCCCGATAGTATATGCAGTAAATTACATGTTTGCTCCTAATGAATAGAAGGCTAACACTCTTCACTTTTAAAATTTTTGATTTGGTTCGGTTTGCTTTTTCTTCAGTAATTTTGCAGTAATTTTATTATATTTGCATATCATTGATGACAATGATGTTCAACTTATATAAAATTTACTTGATATGGCTAAGTACTATGTACTTTTATATTTGAAGACTTGCTGGACAACTATTGAAAAAGTCGAAAATGCTTCTCCAATGGAAAATGAGTTAAACTTCATAGATTTTGACTCACTGTACTTCTATTTGAATTTTTATAGGAAAATGATGCTAGGCATAATTTACCTCCAAATTTATAATGAATCATTTTCCTCTTGATATCATGATATTGCTATAATTTTCGAAATTCTCCGTATCAATTTGTTATTGAACTATCTCTTCTGTGACAAATGAAACTTACATTTCTTATAAAATTGGAATTCCAAAAAGCAAAATGTTTAAAAAACTTTCATAAGTGGTTGGTCTTGTAACCTTGAGGCATTTATCTTTAAAATTAATATTTGAAAGTATTAATTACTGCTATCAAATTCTCTCGAAGTCATCGGCTCGGTTAAATATAAAACCAAATATTTACAACTAAAAAGTGTAGTTGGGAATGATAATCTTGTTTACCATTGAAAGTGAGGAAGACGTTTGTCGGAGAAAGAAAGTGAAATACACGGAATTATGACAAACTCTCCAAAAAACTATACTATCGCAGCTCGTAATATGAAATCATGGGAACACAATTACTTTGATTCAGTAAAGCAGTGAATGAATTAAGGAATTTGGCTGATTAAATTTACTTAGAATATTCATCTGCATGTCATCTATTAGTAACAAGAATGTTGAATTCCGACCACCATTCCTTTACATGAGCATCATCCTCGCTAGCCGAAGATGATGTCCATGAAAAGGGAACGTTGACAAGTTTACCAGTAAATGAGACGACATCTGAAAGAACATCATGGATTATAAAAGTAATAATAACAATAGTTAAAAGAAGTATGTCTATACACTTCTTTAAAAGAATTACGATATGGAAGCAAAAAACAGAAAGTGCTAACCTTACAAAAATTTTGCAATAGTTAAACGAAAAATTGTTATCAATTTCGTTTGTCGGATTAGTAATGTTTTTTAAAATCAAACGACTGGAACATTTCAGATATTCCGAAAGAAACTTTTTATGATGACAATTGGGGTAAATGTTTTAACGACTACTGTTATAATATTACCGTTAAATTCATTAACAGTGAGAAGAGTAGATTCTGCAGAATATCTCCGGTCGGCAAAATTGATCACATTGTTATTGACATTCTCTTCATTCCATTCCTCAACGTTAGGTAGTGGTTCGCTCGCTGGCAACTGAAAACAGCATTGATTTTTATGCTTCTTCCTAAATGAACTTCAAATCATACAATGCAAATGGGATTTAAGCACTTCCTCAGATTATGTCCAATAAACGAAATTTTTTATCTTTAATTCAATTTTTACGAGCGGAATAGATAAATGAAGCTGACAAATGCTATACATACATTAACTTGAACACCTTTGATTGACCTCCTCTCCTCCCGAGTGATAGGCATATTCTTTTCAGCTGTCAGCAAAGATTTTATGCCCTTCTCTTCACGACAACTTGTCCGGTCCACTGATTGGACACTATACACACCTCGTAGTCGCGCACTAGTACTTCCGGTAAAGATTAACTTTTTTGCAGCTTCCTAAAACTGGATTTATAGAAAAATTTACAATAGTTTGCCAAAAACATAATAAAAATGGAAACTTTTCGAAAATAATCATCCTGCCAACAGTCCTTACCAATTCATTCATAAATTTGATGAACAGATAGATTGAATGAACTGCTATGTCGCAGTGCTATATCATTTTGGTAATGGAATATTTTGTTTTTGCAACAAATTCCATTTCATTTGCAAGTAGCAAAGAATGATATTTCAACTTAAAATTTATTGATAAGAAAGTAAAACAACGAATCAATTTACGTGCTAACTTTTAAATGGATGGCAAAACTCATTAAATTTAATTAGATAAAATAAATAATTCATTTTGCATTTGAATTTTAAAAAATTTGATACAGTTATTACTTTGACATAAAACTCTTGCATAAGCAATCATTAAATGATTTCATTTGCACATTCTCATTTTCTTCCGACGTTGTTTCCAAGTATTAATTTTCTATCTTTTAGATTTACGTTATATTCCTGATACTTATTGGCTTGTTACTTTTTCTATCTTCTATAGACCAGTAACATCTTTTTATTCCATGAGAAATTAAAAAAAAAAAAAAAAAAAAAAAAAAAAAAAAAAAACAAGAAACAAACGCCAACAAGTTCTGGGATGCTACTTCTTCGTGATTTCTTGATCGGCTTATATTTAATCAATTCCTCTTCCTCGTTATCTACCGATTCAGTAAGTTGTTGCGATTGGTCTTGCTGAAGATTACTTGCTGTGCCCATCTGATTCGGAAGCTGATTTAATTGCAACACCGAAGGTATATTGTGTTGTTCATTTAGAAAGGGTCGGAGATGTGCAATCAATGGAATATCTTTCTGAAAGTAATTATCTCAAAAAATATTTTTAAATGAACAAAAAAAAATATTTTAAATGTTTAAAACATTCATAGAATTAGTTGTACATCTCTCGAAAAATACACTATATAACCCAAATATCTTTCATGATTTATTTTGCTCATACGTAGATAATAAGTACTACAAGGCAAGATCAAATCGTCGCACTCTCATGAATGCAAGATTCAAAATTACTTCTACGTTCAAGATTAATTTTACGCAAGAAATAAATTAAGTAAAAGCATTAAATCGTACATTCTGCTGTGCTTTGATTCGTCGCAGAGAGCCTTCCAGCCATGAACGTATTGTCTGTTTTGCTACTTCCTCTTCAATGATATATTCCAGCTCCTCCCGATGTAGCAATTCTTCAAGCTGCAGAGATTTTCTTATATCCACGCTACGGTAGGACAGCATACTAAAAATATTCATTCATTCTTTTTATAAACATTAAAAATAAAGCATGCACTGCAGTTAGTGGAAAAAGAGAAATTACTAACTGCTTAGCTTTTTATAGAAACGAGTTTTCGCGAATAAATTAAATAATAGTTCAATAGCAATGTGAAGAATACAAAATAACTAACTTTAAAACATCATGGAAGGAGATATCGTCGCCATTATGTAATCGAACCATTTCATGGCACATGTACTTAAACAATAGACGGTCTCTGTTAGGATCAACCTCTAGTCGACCTTTCAGTAGACGTAGCAGAAACTTCACCCGACGAACTGGTATTGTACGCTATAAATTCATAACTGGTAGGGAAATATAATGAATTAAAAGGATTTTAGCAGAAATCGATATATTTCTCCTCTGATATGCGTGATATTACCACTTTTGATCACCAAATCACTCACTTTCTGTTCTACATCTACCATATTCCAAACTTGTTGGAAGTTACGGATGTCTGCATAGCTTAAAAGAGCATCTTCTTCGCTTGAATAAAACAACGAAAAGTTCTCGATAATTACAGCTGCAACAATAATTTTCAGACCTGTCCTGAGACATTTATGAAAAAATAAAAAAATAAAGTTCAAACAGGAACTTTAAAACAAACCAACGAGAAGATTGAGAACGATGTAAGTAATAATAAGGTAAAAGGAGCAGAAGTAAATGATCGCACCAAAGTAATTGCCACAATCAGTTTGCCAGTAACTGACACCTTTCTTCCAATAGCATAGTGGTGGGCTGCGCTTAAAATAAATATCTGAAGAAGATTTCTGAGATAAAATCGAAATGACAGGGAATAGTTCATAGATCAGATATTTCGTACTTGCTGTTTGGCTTCTCATTTATTTTAAGATATAAGATTGCAATTCCTCAAAAAAGAAAAAAAATGCTCTATTCGATTTTGTAACATTTTTACGAATTAATTTCAAATAATCGCCTTCTTAAAGATAAATGCTTCATAAATTACCATGCAATCATGCATGATATCGTTCCAATCTTCACCAGTAACACTTCGGAACAATACTACCAAAGCTTCTTTGGCATTTCGGAAATTCACATGTCTGACGAAATTTTTTGGTATATTTAAGTAGTTACAATCATCAACAGATTAGATAACTTTGATGAAGAATGATTTAATTCGGAGGACTAAATCTTTCACCCAATTTAGCACTGTGTGCTTTTAGGAAAATTTTTTATCTCAATAGTACTAAGGAATACAATAGAAACCTAATCATTGAAGGCAGTGACTTATATATGAATATATGAGAGTGATTATAGAAGAAATTAAAAAGAATAAAGAATGAAATAACAAACTTTGAAACAGCTTGTCCATATTTAACCATACCAAAGAGTATAACACCGGTATAAGCGTAAAATAGTACTAGAAGGAACATTGCTGTGATAATAAACATACTTCGAACCATGCTCATCACTACTGTTAACATTAACATTTTCAAAGTTGTTTTACGACCTAAAATAGTTCCAAAATATACTGAGTGTTTTCAATCTTTTCTCAGTAAAATGGCGTGGATCAAAAAAAATAGAACTACGATTAATACAATAAAGCAATAGAAAATATAACGATCATTCTAACCAGCAATGGTGAAGAACCTTAAAATGACCACCAAATATCCAAAAGTATATGTAAATTCCTTGAGCTCCGTAGGTCCGCCAACAGCACTCGCAGGTAAGGCCATGACAAAGTGAGTGAAAATCCAAAACAGTCCGAGTACTGTGATTAACAAATCGATTCGATTCCGTCTAGACTGCCAGAAACCACGCACTGTGAATGCAATCATTTTCAACAAAATCTGAAACTAATGAGGAAATACCAACATTGAATTCTTGATGAAGGCAATTAATTATACCACTAAATAAAACCAAAAATGCATTTTTCCAAGTGTATATGTCAAGCATTTACAGCGCAAATCAGATAAGGGAAACATAAACTGTTTCATTTAATCGTTAAATATAAGTACTTATGATACCAGAGGTTCATTTTTCTGATTTGCACCAACAGCATGAAGATTGCCTTCCTAATTAAAGTTAGGAAAATCACATATTCTATGATGGTTCTTCCTTATAATCCAATCAAGTACTAAGAACGATTTCGAAAGGTTAAGAAATATACTGTAAAATAGAAAAGTTGCGGAACTGAGGAGCATATTTTAAGATTGAAACAAGAAACAAAAACGTTAATAAAGCAGTTTTACTTAATAAATTTAGGAAAAAGAAATGAAAAATGAAAAATAACCTCAACGGTGAAAAGGATATTGGTAATGGCCGATACACTTGTCATAAAGACGAGAGCCTTATAGCTATTCTTCTCTTCCTCAACATTCCATGGAATGAATAAGGTTATTGAGTTGATCACTACCAATATTGCGAATATCTGAAAAATGTAAAATGGATGAGAAAATTAGAGATAACATAATGTCGCCTTAGTCTCACAAGGTCTTAAGAGAAGTGGAATGTTTACATAATTTTGCGCAAAACTCTGAATTTTCAAAAATAAAGGCCTATTTTCTATGCATCATTAACAAAATTCATAATGAAGAAGTACCTGTTTAAACCATTTGCTCAGTGTGATTTCATATAATCTAATGCGGAGTTTGGCGGATTCTGCTGGTTTCGGTGGGACATGCAAAGGTTGTGCCATTTTTAGGCGTGCTTTCAAGTCATGCCAACGTCTCTGGTCCACTGTCAGCAGTGCTGTACCCTAAATTCTTCTAATCTTATGGTATACACTTTTTCCGTATCGGAAGACTGGCAGTAAACAGCTGTTAAAAAAAAAAAAAACAATAATCCAGAATGATTCAATAAAGTAAGAAGAAACTGTTTTTCGGCCAAATAAAGTTCGTCTTTTTGATTTGCTAAAGTTTAAACTTAAATAATTTCGGATCTGTGAAAAGTTGCAAACTAAAAAAATAAGAAACTCTACTCTATTTTCAGTATAGTTAGCAATAACGACACCAACAAAGAGTGTAAGTCCAATCATACAACCAGTGAATACGTATATGTGAATAAAGACCACTGCCCACTGAAAGTGAAAATAAATGAAAGCATTACGCATATAGTCTCAGTTTGTGATTTCACATCTTTAAAAGGACTCACGAGAAGAATGATACTTACAGGTCCTTGTCTCATCCACAATATGTCACGAATAACGTTCCATCCTTTGTATGACAAAGTCTCAAAAAGTGCCAGCATAGCATTACCAATGTGATCAAAATTAAAATTCCGTGGATTTGTCCTGCAACATTTTTGATTTGAATAGATTTTAAGTCAATAATAAATCAATAAATAATGCTATTTAATATTACCATACTCGAGGTACCCAGATTTTTGGATGCAATTCATTGTCATTTTTTCCATACACTTCCATTCGTGTAACGAAGACTTTTTGTTCAAATAAGCCCAAACATTTTTCCTGTAATAAAACTTCGTCATTCGAATAAAAGATTATTTTATGCCAGCAAAGCAGTCACTGAAGCGAACCCTTTCAATGATCGTTGGATCATTGCATGCAGCTAATTTGCCACCAGCGATTTGTACACCAAAACTGGCGAATATGAACATAAGCAGAACAAGCAAAATAGTAACCTAAAATGCACCATGTTTCAATTATCAACAATATTTCATCTTCATAATTCAAGCAACTGCTATTTGAGATAAAATTTAAAGAACGCAAGAAGAAGTACCAAGAGAATTTCTTTGAATCCTTTGCACAGTTCTACTACGACACGTCTGATCTGCGGTACGAGAGTATAAATGCGTAATGGTCTCATGGCTCGGAAAACCATCATTAATTGTGCCAATGAGTTGATTTCCACATAACGTGGCATCCAAATCAAATAGATAACACTCGTCTAGATATATATATATATTAATTAACTTGTCTTGGACAAAATTGATTTCTCGAGTTCAAAAAATCCATTCCATTTTCGTTGACATACCATGCCATAAAATACGTGTAATTTTTATAGAGTAAACTAATCAATTTATGACCCAAGTATAACAGTAAGAAGTTAATTCTGAAGATGACGACAATTATCAAGATCAAATGTAACATTATCAGAATATTGAAGCGATCGTTTTTTTTTTTTTTTTTTTAGTGATAATGTAAAATAAGATCCGATAATTTTGAGTCAAAAATAGCGATCAAGAAAAAAAAAAACCAATGTTAGCATAGCACTCAAATAGTTGTAATAACCAATCTTCATGATATTTTAGAATCAACATTTCGCTATCAAAATTCCAGAGAAAACATAGGAAAAGATGTAGAATTTATGCGACGAAAGTATTTGTGCTATCATTATCGATTCAAAGCTTATACATTACTTGATATCGTATGAAAAGTATTTTCATACTCAAGATTCACTTAAAATAGATCTCTGCTGCCCAAAGATCATACCAGCAATCAAAGTAATTTTAAAGTAAGACTAATCTTGCTGCGGACAGAAGGTTATATTTTAATGACTGGAAAAAAGTCTTCGGCGTATAGAGTGATCGATGATTCAGTTTGTAAGAACTGTGATAAGTAAATGATGATTAGAAATAAATTTGGTGGATAGAACGCACAATGTAAATGAAAAGAGTCATCACGCCACCGACATCTCGCACTACAGCATTTGGTGTAAAAATGAATCCATTTGCAAGCACTTTAACAACAAGTTCAAAAGTCATCGATACGACGAACATATATTCACAGATCTAAAAAATGTTGCATATTATATCATCATATGATTTAGCTGCTTCAGTTTTTTAAAAATCCAGTAATCATTACAGCTACCTGCAGATAGCGATTATTGAAGATCATATTCTCGCCCGTCGTCGGCCATGGACTTTCGAAAAGCATCGAACAACAGGAAAGTGCCGTAAAAAAGACCATTGCCCAGTCAAGGTAGGTTAACAAACCGATCAGTTCGCTGCAAATTATTTTTAACGTATCTTGACTAACCACTTTCTTTCAAATGAATGGATCATAAGTTAATAGGTTTATTTTCATTAATTCAAAAGCGAATTGAATTACAGTACATTATTTTCCTGGGAAAATGTAGACAAATTAGATGATATTGCTGAACATTCTCAACATTAGGCAGTTGAAATCATCAACAAACTATTGCTAATGTACATTTCGAATTCATGGATTATTTAACTATATTCTAAAAATTTTATACAGAAGAATGCTAAGCATTTGTCGATTATAAGTTAAACATATGAAGGAACCAACCGTAACTGTTTATAACGCTGTTGAATTTGTTTTCCAGTAACTGAATCGATTTTACCAGGCATATATTTGGCATAGACTATTTCTTGACAAATATGCCTAAGACGTGAATCTCGACCGACGACAAAAAGTGGACGATCGAAAAAAGGATGATTCTCGCGAATCTCTTCTTCAATTCGATTCCTCAAATTGGAATATTATTGTCTTCAAAATAAAAGTTATGAAAGCAAAACTAAATAAATTCCTTAATATTAGAGTTTGTAAAGTTGGCGAAATGAACAGATTACTCAACTGGAAAGGAAAGTGATTAGGTTAATAGAACTGGTAAGATTGACAAACTTGGAAAAAAAGCAAGAATAAGCAGAATATGCATATTTTTCAATGCGTTTGGGATTGGCTTTAAACATCATTCGCTAAATAGTAATACGCCCGTAAGAAATAGAAAGCAACCTAGTCAATTCTGCATGCTGTCGCTTCTGCTGCAATGCTTTAATATCAATTTCACCATGTTTTAAATCATTCTTTGGTGCTGAATCTGCCAACCGTATATCACCATTTTCCTTCAAATGCTCGTAAACAATTTTTAATTTTATCGGTCGATTTATACTTCTATTACGATGCCTGTAATGTCAATTTATGAGATTCTATTATTATTCTTCTTTTTCAATACTTGTAACTTTTAATTTTTGTTTGTAAAGATAGCCAATTGATTTAGTAGGAAAATGCATTACGGTCGCTGATTTTTATAGATAATATCAAAGATAATAAAGCATTAAGTAGACCTAGAATCTCCCCATATTCGAGCGCCACCTTGGCCAAATTGAACAATAAATTGATTTGAATCCAAAAAAAGAGCACGATTTCGATTTGCTTCTCTACAAATCACAATAATCTTACTAGGAAAAATTAACCGACCTTTCAAATAAATAACTTCATACTCATACTCGATTAGAATGCTAATTGCCCATTTCGATGAAAGCTGACCAATTTGTCGTACAGTAACAGAGCTATGGAAAAATGCTCTCCCGACATTATGTAATATCTGCTTCTGATGCAAATCCGATTCTAAAATGATAAGCAAGGGAAACTAGATAAATTAAATTCCATATTTTTATTGATGGCTTTTTATCCTCATCATTAAAAATCTAAAAAAAACACGTACTGAGTTTTCCTGAAATGTAAAATGACATATAGCACTTTTTAAACTATCGGGATCAACTTTAAAAAAGTGTTAAGGTAAGAAAAAGTATTCCAAAAAAAGTTTTACTGTATTTATGAAAAATAATAATCACCTTCAGAAAGAGAACTGTAGATCAGTATACTGTCTTCTGCAAATTGTTTTGTGAAACTCTGTCGTACTTTTGGTAGCGGGAATTCTCCGGATACTTTTCGCAATTCCACCATTTGTGGTCGGGTTGGAAATTTATCAAAAATTTTCAATCGCCACGGAAGTGTTGTACGCATACAAGTAGTCTACAATAGTTCTGGCTATATAATCTTAATTTCTTCTCTCTGACTGCTTTTTTCTCAAGATTAGCAATCATTCATGATAACGATGACTTTTGTTTTTGGAAAACAATCTTTAACTCTTATATTTTCTTGGGACGAAAATACATATTTCAATGATGAAATACTGAAGTATTTACCTGTTCTCTTGCCTTGAGCTGCTTTACTTTTTTCAACTCTTCGTCCATTTCCAAATTATCGAGTATGACAGCAACAAATAACGACAAAACAATCTGAAATAATATTTGTAATGCCACCAATGCCTCAAGAATAAAACAATATTCTGTTCTCAAACTAAGCAACTAGAATTTTTAAATCACTGAAACGAAAAGGTATGCTCCTAGTTCGTCATAATTCTGCGTTCATGATGAAACAGTTCTATGTTTAAAGAGTAAAGTATCGAAATTATGCAAGAAATGAGAACAAAACAAATACCAAAGTAACGAATAAATGATATCCAACAAAATATATTGCAACGAATGGAACCATTGATTCGTTTGTAGAACGTAAAATCTCCACTACTACATCCGTCCAACCCTCCTGTGTTATTATTTGAAACATTGACATGAAAGCCTGAAGAACATTCTGCATATAATCGTATGACTGCAATTTTGTTTAGTACTGCGAGAAAAATAGAAAGGAGTACCTGTGGAAATGTTCGAAATTTATCCAAATTTGGTACATAACAGAAAAGTTGCAATGAAACAGCAGAAGTGATGACAAGTAGTACCATCGTAAATATTACCAGACCACCTAGCTTTTTTCCTGGTCCAAATATCTATAATCAGAATTTAGCTACATTAAGAAATAAATAATAATATTACTATATTTATTCTGTTTACAAAAGGCAATCTCAGTTTAACATGTAGCAATGCACATTATCCCCTTCACTACGTAGAAAAGTCATCCATCACAATCATTCCACTTTACCTCCTGATCATCATCTTTAAATCAATAATTGGAATTTCTTCTTACTCAACACTGAACTATATTCATCTTTTGCCAAAGTGATGAAAAACTTACATGAACTTACAAATAAGGATGTAAGCAAAACACTGGTTAAATAATCACTGTTCACAGCATTATGCTATCACTTCCATTTGTGCAAGAGTATGTAATATATCTTTAGTTCAATTCAATAATTGATAAAAAACATTATGCATTTTTTTCGTTTCATAATAAAGTCATACATTAATAACCTTATAGACAAAATCTTCGAGCATTGGAGAAGCGCGAATGAGTCGAATGATACGGAAAACTTGAAAATACGTGAAAAGATTCATTGAGTAGAATGGTTTTGCGATATTCAGTGTGCTTCCAATGCACAAAATAAATTCAAACTTATGCAGTCGTATATATCCGTTCCATCCGAAAGCTACCATTTTCAGAAGACATTCTACGTTGAATATTATCGTGAAGCCTACCTATGTTTGAATGCATAATTCTAATGGCCATTTGTCAACTATGAAAAAGAAATGAACCGTTAATTGACTGTATTATCAGACTCAGCAGCAGTATTAGATATTATATGAATAATTAATGTGGAAACCTCGATATAATAATAGAGCAATTTGCGAGGTTCATCACTCGCGTCATGCTTATGCACGAGAGATGCACTGATGACTGCATTCA
The DNA here is from genome assembly GCA_008729115.1 of Dirofilaria repens. Lineage (NCBI taxonomy): Eukaryota > Metazoa > Nematoda > Chromadorea > Rhabditida > Onchocercidae > Dirofilaria > Dirofilaria repens. The sequence continues at coordinate 292,356 of SNRZ01000004.1, read as the reverse complement.
GCACTACCATCACCATCATGCACATTTGAAATATTGCCGAACGAACTAACTACAATACAAACAACAGCTCATACAATTGGTTAAATGGAGAACGTCGTAAAATATTCATTATAACTAATGCTGCATCTTATCATTGTATACTTTGCTATCCATATCAGTAGAAATAATTCTTTCAATTAAATATTTAATGCTACAATTAATCATCATTTAATGCAATTGGTTGAATCTATTAGTGTTTATTACAATTTATCATTTAGTTAATTTTCAGTGATATATTGCAACAAACCCAATATAGCGGCTTAGGAGCACTATTAGAATTTATCTTTTCTGCATCCACTGCCATCAGCCGCCATCCATTTTCCGTTTTTTCTAGTTTCTTTAAAAAAGTTATTAGTTATCATTTTTTTAATATCAACTTCGTCATTAGCAATGCTTCATTTTACTTTACAATCACCTATGTAAATTGATTTACCTGAGCAAAACTATCCTCAACAGTGATTTCACGTGTTTGCCACATTTCGCTGAATTGCACTCGTATTTCTGCGAAAGTCTCTGTTATCACTGCGATAAAAACATTCTAAAAACTATTTAATCATATTATCATTCACTCATAACTTGTTTTCGTTTTAGCTTCATAAGCAATTATTGGTCGATTTTGATAAAATCTATGAAAAGAAATCGGCGAAAAGTTATGAAGATAAACCTTGACCAACCAAGCGAGTAGAAATATCAATGTGATGAAGTAAAAAAAAGCGATATAGGAAGGAAAGGTGTCTAAACAGTCATAGAGGACATACACCCATCCTTCTTGCGATGCAGCCATGTACACCGTGAACAAACTAGAACCTGAAATCTATGAGATGGCTCTCCACAGTGCATGGACTCATTTTGATAGAAAAAAAAGCCAAATTGGCTTTTTAACATAATAACTTACGAAATCATTGAACATCCCGTAGAAACCTTCAGCATGAGCGCTCATGTCCAGTTTCAAACACTCCATATTCGCAGGACATTCGTAACCGCCAGCTCCTTTTTGAGAACACATCGTATCTGGTATGGCCAAGTCGGCGATAGTTACATTAGAAACATTGGTACCTGATAAGACACAATGATAATCCATTCGACCGAACAGTTGTACTCCCATGATAGCATAAAATGCCATGAAGAACATGAAGAATATCGTTACGTTCTGGATTTGCTGTGAAGATCGTCTAAAGTAGAGTTTTGAAAATTTCAGTGAAATCAAATCGAGAAAGGAATATGATGACTGTCAAGCTATTACTGATTAATTTTCTTAATTCCTCAGTGATTACTTAGGCATCAATCTTAAATAAAAATAAGGAAATATTTAAGAAAAGTTGTCACTGAAGAGCTATTAATTACTTACTTGATGATCTGCTGGATGCGGTTCTTGGGTAATTTGAAACGTACGATTGAACGTACAAAGCGTATCATGATAAACGGCCTTGGAGCCCTTATAACGCTATACCATAGATGATAGTGCCATTCCAAATGTGGGAACCAGACAGAGATAAGCTCGTATGTGCTCAACAATACTGATGTGATGTGTACAGTGAGTAGAAAGAAGTCAAACTGACACCAGCGGTCTCGAAAATAGCTTCTTTCATGCTAAAAAATAAAGTTAATATATGGATTAAAATATGTTTATGTACTAACTTCATTGTATATGTATATATATATATATATATATATATATATATATATATATATACCTCATTCAAAAAAACTTATGTTTATAGATTAACCTCATTCATAAACATTTACATATTTGGCTTCTCACTTTTGTAACTCCATTTAATGTTTTCTAAGTGAATGGCAAGTCGATGATTGAATTAATTTGAACAAATTGTAGTTTTAGACTTCAAACTTAGACATACATAAACATAGCACTATCCAAGATGGACTAAGTAAAAGTAAAAACTAATAGATTGAACTAACCGTGATGAGTCCATTAATGACAACTTTGACAATAGCTTCGATAAGGAATATGACAGTAACAATAGCATCGGTAAGAAAAACAATATAATAGAGCGGTGGAAAAAAAGAGAAAGTATGAGGAGTGTTTAGGCATACTGATACCATCGATATTATACATGCAAATTTGGGAATATCTTCAAAAATGCTGCTTCGCAGAATTTCTGCAACAAATAAGAAAAGATTAAACAATACTTGATAGTTATTGGCATGCATTCTGTAACAACTTGCAAATAATTAAATTTAAAAGAGGAATGATTTGATGAGACCATCAGTTGACCTCGCAAATAATAATTAACTTTCGGAATAAATTTTATTATGATTAAATCTCTCTTGCACTGTGATTCATTTTGATAATCTCTTGTTTTTGGCCAATAGCTAATGATTACAATAAATATTCCCAACGGATGACCGCTGTCGGAGAATCTAGTCTATTCATATTACTGAATTTTTTACGATTATTCTGAACTGATTCAATAAATTTCTCGAAAATTAATAAATAGTGTGCTTAAAAAGATGAATATAAAAAGATTTGAGCCAACAAATAGTTCAATACTTAAAATGTGATTAAATTTGATCAGTGAACTCAGAAAAAAAGAGAAGATCAATATTTTGTGATTGATGTTTACATTCCCCTGTATCCTTTCTAAGAGATTTGAAATCGGATACCGATTTTTGATTGATATACTTAATTTCGCTTCCAATGCGGATTGCAAAGTTGAAAAATTCATCGCATCACAAAAGAATTATTGCAATGTGATGGATAATTCTTCTAAAGAATCAGAAAAAAAATAGAAGAACCGGTAAAGTTGTTCCTGCAGTTTTCCCATTTACATATTTATACTGAAAACAAAACTGATGTGGTAAATTATTTGTTCATCTACTTGCTTATCCTGTCATTAAGATGCATCATATTTAATATTAACATTGATCAACCTGAAGCTTAATTTAGTCTCTCTACCAATTATTTATGCCAATTTTTAATTTCCAGAATATTTCGCTCTTTCTCGCCTTTATTCATTGCAACCGAAGTATTAACAGAAATCTATCATTGTTTTTAAAACAAAATAACGAGTATAAAGCGACAGACTATTTATTCATTTCTCAATGCTATGGATTGAAAATCACATGTTTTATTTCTATCTGCAATATTGCATGTAGAATGATCATAGCTTCTGATAACAACATAAATGTTGAATGGATTCAGGACTCGATGTGCTTGTTACTTTTTAATGAAGATGATAATTTCAGACTGAGAAGCCGTCTTAAATTTATCCATTTTGCTTTTAGTTTTTAGGCGAAATATCTCTTTTCATTTCAAAAACAGGATTTTTTGATAGGTTCTCTGTAGATATGTTTTAGATTTATTATGACTTTTAGGAGAAACAAAACCTACATGAGAAATTTATATCGCAGATTGATTTAGCTGAATGTTTAAATCCTATTTCCAATGCTGATAAAAGATGTGTTGTGGCTAGATGATAATTTGCTTACCACTGGTATGCTGCTTGCTTGATGAGGCATCTATGTTCAGCATTTCTGCAAACACAGCAATTGAATCATTTGCGCCACCTCGCTCAATTCCTGCAACTACTTGCTGTTGTTGTTGTTGTTGTTGTTGTTGTTGTTGTTGTTGTTGTTGTTGTTGTTGTTGTTGTTGTTGTTGTTGTTGTTGTTGTTGTTGTTGTTGTTGTTGTTGCTGTTGTTGTTGTTGTTGTTGTTGCTGTTGCTGAATAGCCGACGATTTGCGGCGTGTCAGCATGACGTGGTACCTTTCACGGCAGCTACGTCGCAAGCTGAAATAGTCAGTTAGTTAGAACATAGTAAAAGATAAACTCATATTCATTCAGATCGTAAATCACTAAGTTATATGCAAACTGCTATTTCAGGTTAAACATATTTACAAGCATCCAAAATAGCAATGAATATGAAGTATCACGAATGAAAATCCTCTTCAAAAGAGAACTTTAAGAGAGGATCGAACCATACGTTTATCATTCAGAGTCTTATCCCACAGATTAAGCCAATATTAGATTTCAATATTCCTTTCTTTATTTTCAGCTTCGGTTATGCTTCTTTTTTGCACTCATTTGTGAGATTAACTGATATCAGTGTACGAATATGATAATGAAGGAAGAAACGGATAATGATATAATAAGCAGATTTAAGTTTCAATTCTGATTGATAGATGTAGTGAGATCATTAGACGGGAAGATGCAAAAAATAATGAATTAACTTTGTCAGTGTCACATCGCTCGTTCTCTTTCTTTTAGAGTTTTTCCCAATTATCCGCTGTTTTAAACTTCCCGAATTTTCTAGCCCCTTTGAGACAGTGAAAAAAAGACAATCGTGATAATGAAATTTTCCAGGACTATCATTGTAAGAATTTAAATACAAAGAAAATGAGTCAAATGTTTTCGAAATCTAAGCTACTAGATGCCGCAGTTGTTTCTGCGATGCCCATAGCTTATTTACTTCAGAAGTATTTCACCATAATTAGACTATTTCTCGGGCACTGAATCTCTTCGCAGCCTTATCACACTATTATCCTGAAATATTCTACTTCACTTGTCATTATAGAATATAGTGTAAAGATACGAATATATACTCGAGGCAGTTTATCCGTTGAGACAACATCAATATTAAAGGAAATCAAAGAATTAGAGACATCTTTAGTGAACTTTGAAAGTCTCGGTGTGCGTTGTTTATATATAAATATATATGTGTGTATGTGTATGTGTATATGTATGTATGTGTGTATGTGCGTATGAGCAGTTAAGATGTATCTACGGGGAGAGACACAAGTGCCATCCTTTGGCAACATGGACTTAGCTATCCGTGCATCGAAATGCTTCAGTAGACAATAACTGATAGCCATATGGCTTAGCGAATAATATAGTGGGATTCAGAAACAACGCAAAGCGAGAAAATATGGCTATCAAGACTACTAAGTAGGGTATATTCATTCTAAACAAAGAAAGGATATACTATGGGTAGTGAAGAGTAAAGTAGAATATATGAATGAAATGAAATTAGCAATAATCGGAAATGGAACATGGAGCAGTAATTTGCATAAAAAGTGGATATGATGTGATGTTGGTGGCAATGTAATGAGTACTAAAATGTCATAAGGACAGTTGCATGTATCATCAAATGATTTGTTCAATGAGCAGGCCACTGAAGGAGAATGCTACGACAAGTACAGTCTCCTAAGTCAAATATTTGCAATCTTTGAGTGATATTATCCAAAAGATAATGAATGAATTGAGAGAGCAGAATTAGGAGGAATGCAAAAGTATCTATCTATCTATCTTGGAGAATGAGGATGTATTGAAGGCAAATACTTTATTGGTACAGCCTCTCAAAAAAAAAAACTTAGGTTTTGCTAAATTGTTTCTCATCATTATTTACTTTTTTTGTTTATTTATTAAGCGCAGCACTTCATTTTGGCTACAACTTGTAGGCTATATTTTATTAATTGACATGCATATTTACCTGCAAGACATCAGTAGCGATTGTTAAGCAATTTCAAGTGATAACAAATAAAACAGTACTAAATTTTTAATTATATGCATGGTATTTTCAACTTCATAGATGTAAAGACTATATGAATGTAAGATGTCTGTTTGATTGTAACTGCCACTCAATAAATTTTTTACGAAATTTATAATTCATGAAAAATACTGTATGATATACTGATTGTAATAATTTTTTAATGAAGTTTAATTAAAGTAAACTTTGCTGTGCTATCTACCACTTAAATAATAATAGTTTGTGGAATCTGAAAGATCCCGACAGTGAATTGAATGAAGTGCTTCTGTAAAAGTAATAATACAGCAGCTGGATCACTAACTGACCAGTGATTCCACCGAAGGCATTTCTCCATTGAAAATATAAAATTTCGAAATAACACATTCAGTCCAAAAATGTAGTCAAATATTCCTTGCTCAACCCTCGTCTTCAGCTTTGACTTCTTCCATACTTATACGAATTTAATCTTTTTAAAAGATTCAAAAAAATTTGCTGGTGAAAGCAAATAAATTTTTCCCAGAAATTACTATCTCAAGCTGTTTTCGAAACATCTAAAAAAAGCATTGTTAGTGACTTCCGGAAACTACACGAAATTTTTAACTGCACTTGAAACGGCGATTTGATGTGCATTTTTTTGTGCCGTAGAAGAATGTAATGAAGAAGTTTTCAGGGAGCTAGGCCTAATGAAGAAGGCGGAGGTCAGTAAAGCAAATGTTGCTGATTTATATGGCGATACGCTAGCTGGCATGAATGAAAATATAATGATCTTGTTGAGGACGTTTGAAAGCTAAGCTAACAAAGCCATTGGTCAAATAGTTTCTTCTCTTGTGACTAAAAAAATTATTCCCTCTTACTTGACTAGAAAAGAAACAAAATAGTTGCAAAGTGAAGAAACTTAGTAGTTAGAGGAGAAAGATCTATCTGAAATTACTACCATCATTCCTACCTATACCATTTGTTGGCAAATTAAGCTGCAGTGTGTACTAGCCAAATAATGTATCATAGCACTACAAGAAATTGATCTTATTCAACATTTTTTTCTTAAAAGAGATTGCAATTAGTCTGGGACGATTTGTTACATCTCTTTTATTTGCTGTTTAAATGCGCTGAAATTTTAAACGAAAAAATTGCGGAACGGAAATATTTTCACTCTGTAAATTTTTTTTTTTCATAATTGCCGTTTGACACCATCCTGTATTTATGCAAGAGTTCTCTCACCTTACCTATTCAACTGTACTACTTCTTTATAAAAAAGGCTTTATCTATTATAATGGAAATAGTGTGCTAAATATGATCTAATACATAGGTGATCAGCAGTATTATTAAAAGGTGCTTCATTAAATCTTTTTGCATAAATGATTAAGTAAACGCTTTCAGATCTTTTGCTTACTTCTCAGATCTTTTCACTTTTCAAAATTTTTACGTTTACCTGACTCGATTCATTGAAACTTCCGTAAGGACGTAAATCTGCAGATATTTTATTCTAATTGTATTATTCTAAACTGCCCACATTTTTTCATACATAATTAATTTAACTATTCATATTTCTTTCTCTCTTCATTTATTTGTTAATTTCTTTCTTTTAATATTTAAATATGAAAAAAACATTCTGATATTTAAATATAAGAATTAATATTCGGACTGCGCTCGCGATTACATATATCATTTTACATAGGATAGATAAACAGCAGTCTGAATTTATTTTTAAGAAGCATCATTACTCAAAAGTCAGTGATGCATACATTCATATTATGATCGAAAAACAGATTTCAAAAATTTCGATTCGATGAATCTTCTAATTCGGATGAATTGGCCGACAGCAAGACAAAATCAGGAAATTGAGAACATTTGCTCAAGAGTCATGAGAGATTAATATAGACCTAGTTTTTCCATGTTTCTCATCATACGCTATTAGATTAATGCCGGCACTTATACATCGCATACTTGGCCAACTTTCATCTTTTATCATTTATATTTACACTTATTCATTCCATATAAATCCGAGAAATTGCAAACACATATTTGGGAAACATTGAAATGTTTATATTATTTGCTTTAATTATGCATTAGTCCAAATGTATTCACCCCAATGCGAGCTCAAGAATTACCCACTTCCATCTAGAATAGAACAGATCGGGAAATCGCAGTGAGACATAAACATAACGGAAAAGTTAGTATTTCGCGGCTGGAAGAAAAGACCGATGAAGATTTGATTTTTCAAAATTGCTCGAATGTAGGTCAGGTTCCTAGGTGACGGGTTATTGAATACGTAAAATTGGACCGATGATGATAAGGTTTTTGCTATGGTATATCATTATATTTAATAGCTATCTTAGAATGATCAAAGAAGAGATTTTGAAATTTATGTTTATATAAATTTCAGGAGTCCAGATGATTCCTAGGTTAATTCAGCGAATATATTATCTTCGATTCCTTTTAAATAATAATACTCGGTATCAGAATATATCAACAAAAGAAATGCCTCTTCCCAAGCTAATAATGCACGATAATTATTCTATTGCAAATGCTGGTGATACCGATATACCTCGACATCGTAAGAAAGTCATAAGTCATGCATTAGAGGTTTATCTCAACGATGTTAGGAGACAGAATAAAATTATAGCGCGAGAAAGGGCTGAATTCGAGCTTGGTAAACGGTACTTGGCTAACATGTTGGGACTGGAAGTAAATAACATCACCCAGGACGACATTGATAAGTAAGCCTAGAAGACCATTTATTTACAGTATACCGAAACATACAGGTTTTGAAATGAAACATCTAACAAACTTTCATTTCAAAAAACAAAAAAAGGAGCAGATAGACTCCATCTCTCCCTATGTCACGCGATAATGGATGCTACGATTGGCTTTCAAAGGAAAATCGAAAAGGCCAAGTAAGATCAAAGTGACAGTTCAGTTAGTACTTAATATAAGAACTCATTATTCAGGGCAATGGAGTATCTCTTTCCATCTGGTTTGACAGATAAATTGGCATTACCGGTAATGAAACCACCTGAGGAGATCCAACCAGTGCTGCGTCAAATTGAATTTGATGATGAAGGCCGCCCAAGAGATCTACTGTTTTTTACACTTGCACCTAAATTTTATCATCTTCTCTCGGTGAGTTTGTTTTCTTCTTTTAAATAGTAATAAGAATAAAAAATAATAATAAGTACTTTGTATTTTAGATTATTGGTACAAAAACGGAAGCATTATTGTGCTGCCAGCAGAAACAGGAAGTGGCCGTAGAGGATGGTTCAAAAAGATATAAATTGTATAATTTTTTAACAACAAATGTATGTCACTGAATTCTTGTAACAACATTCTTATACATAATCTTTGTTCTAGAGAGTTACTGGGCACGGAATGGATCAATCAACAAATGCTTTGTAAAAAACTGGAAGAGAGAATCACAGATGAAATGGTATTTCTCGAAATTTGGGAATCTTAATATTGGATGTCTTTGATTTATAAAATTTTTTTAAAAATAATTGCTCGAAAAAAGCTGGCAGCATAATTTAATGGAAAAGGTTTTTCTATCTGAGCAGTGTTCGTTTGATCCATAATAAATTCTGTGCATTTAGTATGCACATCTGATCGTTTCACTGGATTATATGGTTTCGCTCCCTGGTGTTCATAAGGAACGGGATTTTATTTTTGAATACAGGAAATCTGTAGCTGTTGGAGCTAAGGATATTATTTTTGGTGCGAAAGTAAGTTTAAAATATAGTACAAACAAAAAATGGTATATTGTGGTTTGCATACTAGAACAATTACCTCGATGGATTGAAGACTGATTTGTTGAACAATTTTAACCTCAGGAAGAATCAGTTAAGAATAACCATCTATTTTTTAAATAGTAACGGCGTGATAAGGAAGCTTTCTGTTTTTTTTTTTTTTTTTTTTTTTTGTTCAGATACCACCAGTTCAGTTAGTAGAAGGTACCAATCGACGAATGGCGAAAGTAGAAGTTCGTTTAAAAGCGTCTTTTGCTGAAGTTGAAATACGAGACAAAGGAAGTGGCGAATATACAGTAGACGGATATGGAATTGATGTATTTCGATCTTTACAAGCTAGGCAATTTACCTCATGCTTATCTACAGTTTCTAATTGTTTCAAGTCCTGGAAAGCAGAAATCTTCAAAAATTTTTTTATCATTTCTTAAGTGAATCTCTAGAAGTTTTTTTTATCGTTTCTTAAAAAAGTTTTCTGGAATAGTTTTGCTGAGTAATATGAAGTTTATCTTTAGAGAAATATTCTTGGCACCGCTGATAGTGACAGATTTACTGGGAAAGCTGGATATCACAAGTAAAATTACGGACGGTCCAGGCGGTGCTCTGTCACACCTAGGATCATACGACATGGTGCTTCCTTATGTATTGCTGCACTGTTTCCTGAATACTTCGATAAGCTTCGTCTTGGTATCTTCTTAATCATTAGTGGTTGGTCAAATAGGTGGGGCGGGGGGAGGCGGGATGGGTCCTACACATCATTGAATGAACACTGTTTAAAATTATATTGTTTCTTAAGTTTTAATGATAACACAAGTATATTTGCAAATTAATTCAATAAATTGAAAGTTATTTACAGCTGGTCTATTATCTTCTGATCCAAGAAAACGTGAACGATACAAGATCAACCAAAAGGGTGCTCGAGCTAAGTGGATTTGGTATCTTTTTATTTTCCAAATTTTCTCATCAAATCCTTTTCACAAATAGATATGCATGCTTACCCACCAAAGTTGATTGATTTTAATGAATGCTTTTGACATTATAAGGATCTTTGACTTTTAATATTCATCGTATTTCATAACCACATCATTTGATTATTGTGATGTAATCTTTTTACAATGACATTAGGATTGCATCAAAATGTGTTCCTAATGTTTCGATGGACTATCCTTTCATTTAAAATAATGATTCTTATACTTGTAGTTCTAATTCTTTAAAATCAGTTATTTTTATTTCTAAATGTATGATATTGTAATTTTTAAATATACTTTAATGGTGATGATAAGTATTTTACCATTCATTGATGGAATTTAAATTCCAAAATTGAATTAGTGGGATTGTTTGGATTTGTTTGTGATCATTGTTTTATTGAAAAGCGCGACTTCTAAATCTCGTTATTTCTAAAAACTTATTTCATTTAAATGTTATTAAACTCAATATTTCTTTACAAAATTTTTGTCAGAATTAGTTTTATTTTCTATGAAACGTCATAGAATTTTGAAACAAATATTCGATTTAGTACAGCTATTGATAAGATCCTGAATATTCCTTGTATATTAGTTTCCTTAATGCTTTTGAATCATTAATCACGTTATTTAATAGTTTTAAGTCATTAATCACGTCATTTATTAGGTGATACTTATCGAAATGATTGGATTTTAAATCTGTTTTATGTTAGTCTATTGATGTTCGAAAATAGAATTATAAGGTTAGAAAGACATGCTTATTAATTGAAATAAGCTAAATTCCGAATAACTGATATAATTATACGGATATTGAACCCATCAGTTCTTCTCGAAAATTCGTAATATTGCTGATCTGTCTTATAGAAGTCGAAATCACTTCTATCGTATCGGCCATGAGATGTTCTATAGTTTAATTTGACATTTATATGGAAATTAAACCGAAGATTGCGATATAGTAATGAAATTTCGTTTGCTATGTCTAAGTGTTTTAAAACCGATTCGACGAGTAGCGCCGATTACAGTTTATAAAAAATGATATAGATATCAGGATTTAAGCCTCATCATTGCGTAGTAATAATATATAATTACTTTTGAATAACTCCGCAATGTTCAAAATGATGCGAAAAACTCTGCAAAAATGCACTATTAAAATATGCAGGATGTTTCTAACCCAAATTTTTAATGGTTAATACATGTCGGTAACTTCATGTCTGGATATAAAAGTTGAATTTTATTTTGAAATGAAAGCTTTCTAAATTCATATTCAGTGGTAATTCAGTTCACTTGCCACTAATTTACACTGACCGTATAATTGTTTTGTTACAGGAAGAAGCGGTAATGAAATGGTTGTTGTCAAATATGTGGTGCAAATAAGGATAATTGGAAGCTAATGGATATTATCTGGAGATATCTTTGAAAGTTTCATTTTAATCAAAACACTGGCAGTGGCAAACTGTAGTTGTTTTGGTTGAACAAAGGAATTGATATAAGATTGAAAATTACCGAATGTGCTTGTAATTAGGTGGAAAAAGATAACTAAGTAAGGGATTTACAAATGAGGATAGAAAAGAACAAAAGCTAGGAACTACGTAATACTACTAATAGCATGTAGTTGGAACATTGCAAATAGTTTTCTTCTTTTGCCGATAAAAGAAACAAAAGGAAGACAGCTGACTAGTAGCTGCTACCTTCCTTTCTCCATGGGTGGATTGTATGTTGTAGTGGGTGATGGCCTATGAAGGGTGCCCTGTGGTGACACTTCGTGCAAGGCACCAATACATCGTCTCTCAAGGAGCAATCTAACGCTGATTTTTCGTCTTTCTCTTCTCCAAGGCACCATTGAACTGTTGCTGTAGCTATAGCTATACACTTTCTTGGACGAATGCAGCTGCAGTTAGATTGTGTGGCAACGGATCGAACCGATCGGCACACTTTCCCCCTTGAAATTGAGTGCATATCTCCTCCCCTAACTATCGTCATCTCTTCCATTCAGCTCTTTTCGTGCGGTAACTGAAAACGAGTGGTACCTCCTGGTACCAAGTCATCATATGGTTGGATGTATCTATCTGTCATTATCTGTATGCCTATGAACTTCGTCCTTATGACGTTGAAATGCGAATGTTTGTTATTTAATGCAATGCATCCACGCGCAAAATTCGTAATCATGTGGTCAGTATTTTTGCAAAATCTATAGAAAAGAGGAACTTTTTTTTTTCTGCTCTTTTTTTGCAGCATATTTCTAGACTGATTAATCGGAAATGGATTAAGATGTCAGGTGCAGAATGTAACCTTGCCGGATGGATTTGTTTTTTGATTTCCTAATTCGACTCTTTTTGTCATGTTTCCATTTTCAGTACTGATCTATGATTTTACGTCGAAATGCACTTGGGTACACTTGCAAATTAAGGTGTCTTTACGAATTGTTTTTTTTTCTCTCTATCATTTAGTCATTGAAACAGCATATGTATGGACTGTGCTGTCACTAATGAATATTTATTGATGAAATCATTTAACTTCATCCCTTTCCCTACTTGTGGGTTTCAATCATTGTTATTCTAGATGGATTGTCAGTAAATATAGTTATTGGATCGTATCTTTTTACATTTTCTATATATATATATATATATATATATATATATTGTTTTTATTCATGCGTTTTCCCTCTGATCAATAAAATTTCTTTTTGAATCAGATGCATCCAACGTTACTTAATTACAGTTTATGACGGCCAGCATGAATAATTACTATAAATCTTGGGAATAATTATGAAGGACAAATTTACAAAACAGCACATAGTTTGTGTGATATGTAAAATTGATGAAGTTTTTTTTCTTTTTTTTTTGATTCAAAATATACAATATCATGATCTAAATGAAAATGCGTTATACTGAAGATACGGCTTAGTGATTTCGATATTTTGGAAAATTCTTTAGAAATCAAAAATTCACTTATCTTTTTTTACGCATTCACGTGGGATGCACTGACAATAATTTTATTCATGGCAGGTATCAGACAGCGAAGATTTCGCTAATATCTTAATCTTTGCAATCTCTTATTCCTATAAATGCGTTCCACTAGCCATTATTCATTTATGTTTATTAAGTTAGAATGAATAAAGATTCAGCAAAGTATCGACTGACATTCCAATTTCATAATCAATATGCTGTAACTTCGTTTTTCTTGGAGTAAAGCAATCAGTAGATAACTGATGGAAGAGAGCAGAAAGCTTAAATACAATTGAAGCGTTAGATAATTTTTTGTCCTGTTACCCTTCTTTAATTCCACTCGACATTTTGAAGGTAAGTATTATTTATTTCTGCATCATATAGAGATATTAAGGCTGATGCAGCCTTGAAAAATGGATATAAAATGAAGAGGATTTGTTGAAGGTTAGGGTTCAACGCAATATGCACTGCATTACTTTTACTGCAGCTGTCATCCGATCGAAAGTGACAGTTAAAACAGGGTGCTATCCAATCAGTGGTGGGATATGTCAATTTACCTGTTTCTCTTTAAGGATTTCGGAGGTGACATGATTTCATTATAGTATTAAATCCATTGCGAAGATTGGATTAGAAAAGGCTAAGATGGGAATTGATGGCATATTTGAGTATTTGGTGATTCAAGCGTCATTTTGTCCTACTAGGTAGTGACAGTATCATAACAAACAGAAAAGCAAATTAAATGATCAATTATTGAAAAAGCAAGCAATTTTATGTAACTTAAATCAGCAAGCATTGTTGAATATGTTAAATAACGGATCTTTCCATTCTCGTTCCCTTCTTGCCATTTCGAGATTCGCTTAGATTATTGTCATTCAGTCTTTTATGCTTTCCAAGACAACCAAGATCATTCAAAAAATCAATGTTATACAAATATTCTTATCTGGTTTTATCCGCATTATTCGACATGTTGGATGAGAAACGTGAATCGTTCGTTGTAAAAGTAGAATTTTTTTTGTTTCCTTTCTCTATCACTTTAGTTTTTTTCTCAGCTGTGTTGTAACCGTCAATCCTCCTCTTCATTTCATCTCATCTTTCCAGCTTCTTCATTAGAAGCAAAATATAATTCATACATTCACCTGTCTTGTTCTTATCCTTGGGATATTCATAACTGTCTTCCTCATGCTGTTTAAAATTATTTCAAAATATTCTCGATCTAAAATGATCACTGTCCTATATGCATAAATACACTGAAATTCTGACCAATATAAAAATTCTGTGATACTTTAATGTAGCCATCATATAAATCTTCGAATGCAATATTCGTCAAATCATTGCTTGCTTGTGACATTCTAGTAATGAATTATTTAATTTATTTGTGCAGTTAGCACAACGCCATAGTCGCTTTAAAATATCCGTTTGTTCTGTCTTTTCTATCCTTGAATCTCAGTGTCCGCTAATATGTTTCTTTAAATTCAACCCTCGTATTTAAGATTGATTCAGTCCTTTTTGTGAATAATGCTAATACAATCCCGTTAGTAGCGAATAATATAGTCCTGGAAATCATTGTGTTATATGTTACTGACCTTATCTACATTGGCATTTTCGTTAGTAAAAGTCAGAATCATTATGTTTTCAATTGTTGATGAGTTTTGCTGAACTCTGCAAAGCCTTTAACATTTCTTGGCTACTTTCATAATAGTTTTAGCGTCTCTATAATATGTACTTAAAGTGCAGCAATAAGTGTATAAATTCAAATATTATATTAATGAGATCACTTCTTCTGCTGCAAAGTATGCTTTCCTTGATAAAGTTCGAAATATGCAGTGGAAATGAAGGTCAGTCATGGTATCTTTTCTGTCTCTTGAGTACAACCAGCCAGCCTCTCTTGGTTGTTATTTTGCAACTTCACTTCGTATTTCGTGAACTGAAATTATCGAATACATTCATTACTCAGCTTCACTTCCTCTCTTTATTTGATCTTTACATATCCTAATTGACTTGTAACTTGAAGAATTATTGATAAAGCTTGATGCCATTCTGAAACTTGGATCATGATATAGATGCTAACAGAAATCTTTTACTCAATAATGATTGTGCTAGCGTAAGAAATGAAACGAATAGCTATACTGAAACTCTGAATAAGGATAAAGATACAAATTCTTTTCTTTTATATTTAGATGCACAACTGCTAAACTGAATCTCTAGTTCTTCCTGAGATATACCAGGAAATTTCTATATTGTGTAATAAGTTTGCTTTTTCATGTCTAGTTCATGTTGTGGTCTTTGTTATAATGACGCATTATTTGATAACCTCATCATGATCCACTGATCATTCATGATATTTAAGCAGTCCTTATAGTTGATTCACAACTCAATAAAAGTATGAATTAATGAAATGAAAAATTAAATTACTGTGGTATTTTATTTATTAATAGTGTTTGCAATATTTTTTTTGCGAAAAAACTAACAACACTAATTAAGTTTTCTGAACCGATTTTGAACTTCTGTATTCTTTCCAGATAGATCGCAAGATTCACTTAATTTTTGCTTTTTGATCTTATATATATGTCTCTGTAGTAAAGATAAGATATGCTTGTCATATTGGACAACGCGACGAAACTGGATATTGCTTTTTTTTTATAATTTTAGCTTATTTATTAATAAAAATTAAACGACAACTTGAGGTTTATGTTTTTGAAATGATTGTATTTATATTCCCAAGCCTTTTTATTTCAACAGTATAATTAGAAGATGCTTTTGAAAAATGCTTTCTACTACACAATTTGTCATTAGCACAGTTAGCAGGCAGTAAATGATATTTGGAAAATATTGCGAGTTCTATTTATACACTGCTCCTGACGCATATCGGGGCGTATTTCAATTACTGACTGGGTGAGAATATCAGTTTCCTCGTTCTTGTCCAGGGTTGTTGATGATCATAGTACAAGTTATTATAATAATGATAACAATAATAAAAATGCATGAAGGAGTCATTTTGTCATGAAAAAGAATGCATGTGGAAAGAGGGATAAATGACCGTAATGACCGATGCTGTGTCAATCGGCGATCGGTGTGGGTCTTGCACTACTTCGTACTACTCTGTACCATAACATACCATATTCTTTCATACCGTAATGCTGGCCGTAGCAGCAATGAACAAAACAGGAAAACTGTTGCTAAATCCTACTCATCAGGTACTCTTAGCGTAAAGAAATACGAACGATCGAAAATCCATTTCCTTTTCCTCACCATCTTCGGGTCTTTGCTGAAACTTGCATATCCTTAGATGATTCGTTAATGTGCTTATTTGATCTTTATTGGTGCACTTGTCACATTTTGTTCTTATCATAACGTTACAAGTCATTCAGATATCTTGAAAAAAGGAAAGGGAGTTAAAGAAAGAGTGTCATCCTAAGGTATATCACAAATTATTGGTGGTGCAGACTAGGATCATGGCCGTAGGTTGCTTTAATCAACCGTCGATGCTACCTGGAGAAGATAAGATTTCCTTTTGGAATACTGGCAGTTCACCTTCACCACCGAACAGCTCCAGTCTATTCCACTCCTGCTGGTCACCTATTCCCAATACATCCGTGTCGTCACCCTGGCATTCCGTCTACAACTGGATCAGCGGTGCAAGACAGGCAAGTCTTATTTCAATACATTTTTCCATTATGCTAATTAGAAGTACTTTTAAGATACACATCTTGAAACCTAAAGATGATCTCATCTCTATTTTCCTGTCTAAAAAATTCATTTCCCAAGAGGCAGGGTACTGGACTAGTTTAGATATTTTATCAAATGCTCGTAATGAATCGTTATTTATAGACGTAAATTCCATTTGAAAAAGTTCGTCTCTAATTTCTTGCTTATTATTAACATTGATTACTTTAGAAAAATAGAGAGAATTAGTAGATAATGTCAGTAATTATTTCGGTTCCTCTTTGATGCAAAGTAAGTTTTGATTAATGAATTTTTCTTTCAATGGAAAATTGTCAGACATATCTATCGAAGTGGCGAATATATATAATATCACGTTTCATAATCAAAAGTACCTCGAAGGCCATATTTTTCGTTAAATAATATGACCTCTCACTATTAGGATAGGTTGACACCTCAAGCATGAATAATCCAATCATATTATATATATATATATATATGTATATTATTCAAAGACTGATAATATAGCGTAAAGTAGCATATCTATGCTTTGCATAAAATACAAGGGGAAATTAATATTCTTGTTTTAATAATTTTCAATATACAGATTCTAATTTCTCTTATGAATTTAGATAGTTTTTACTTAAGATTCAGAGGAATAGAGCATCATTCATTACGAAATTCGAATTAAGATACCATTTGGTAGTTCTTTGAACTTTATTTGAAACTAAGCAGTCTTGTTTTGCATTGATTTCCTCTTTCACACACTAGTGTTAAGGCCAAAGTTTTATCAAAATTTTGCTGGATGAAAAAAAAATTTTTTTACGTGATTCATGAAGACAGTAATAATCTCTGATTTTCAGGACGGTGCCAGTAGTGATCATACAGAGAGTTTGCATTCAGAATCAGATCCACAAGTTTCCCCAGTCCAATTACAAAAATCACCCGGACGATTCTATTATGCAAATGTTGGGAGGAAATCGTCAGAGGAATCTCATCAGATGGCTGAAGCAATTCCCACATTCTCATGCCCTCCTCAGCCAACTTCTTCATCTTCATCGTTTAGATCAGAACAAAGTGTACCTAGAACAGTATCATATGCTCCATCACAGTCTCAGCTACATCTTACCGATGGTGTGATACCATCACCACCACAAACTATGCCTTTTTTTAATGGCGAGAAGGAATACGACCTTATTCAGGTACTACTTAACATTGCGATTTTCTTCTATGAAGTAATTTTTTTTATTTGTAGATCTTATATTCTATATTTGTACTATACTTCAGGAGCTGCTGAAATTGAATATCGAAGGCTGTGCTGGGTCGGGATCTGTAATCGGTACACTAAGTCAGAATTCACCGAATAATGCAGTATTGCATACAACATTAGAAGATATGAAAGTGAACAAAGCATCACTTCCAATGAGAGTTCCCGTGATGATGTTTCCTGTTGTACGCGACGCAGGTACCAATCAGTGCACGCACAGTGCAACGCCACTCGAACAGCAATCAGTTACATCCCCACCATCAGCAACGATTGGATTTACTAAATTATTGGTCATCGATTCCCTTACATCCACTCTCTACTAGTAAATATTTTCATTGTATTATGGAAAACTGAATTCATCCAAGTTTAAAATATTTTGTCCCCAGCAGTTTTTTCAATAATGAAATTCGCTGTTTTGACGTGCGTTACGGAACTAATTGTTTCACTATATTCATATATTAACTACCAATTTCTTCTTACACCTAAGTTTGAAGATATTACGTATAGAAACAATGGAAATAGGACACATTAGGATTCTTAGCAGATATTATTCCAGAGATTTTTAGTTAGATTTAATTTCAGTGATGCCTCGTCCGTAATTGGTCAGAATGCAGTATTGAAAAAGGGACCACTGCTACGGGACGACGAAGAGTTGGATCCTATTGTGGCAGAAATGTTGCGACAGCAGGCCTTATACGAGCATTTATGTGGTATTTACCTATGTGGACAGTTACCAGTACCCCTATTTAAGTTACACACTCCACCGGTTAGTAACACTTATTATTCAGTTATTTCATACTATTTTGATATTTCATAAGAGATGCACAATACTGTTTATAGCTGAGATCGTATTATCGCAATTCAGCGTCTGCGCTAGAATTGCATCTACGTCTGGAAGAGTGTATCGAGCAATACCGTCAACTGGAGAAAGAACGTAAGAAAACAGAAGCGGAGCTCGCCCGACATAATCTGGGCAAGAAGATTTCCTCAACCAATAACATGCCTATTCCTCGTCTCGCCCAAGTACCTTCCAAAATCGATCGTCTCATTGTCGATTTCTTCAGGTATTTTCCATCTCTTTCATGAATTTTTTCAGCTGACTCTTATATTTTCTCATACTCCATTAATAGTTTTTGTAGGGAGCATGCACGCATAGTAACATTACTGACAAAGATGGAGCAGCTTCGGGAAGCGCCATTGCCACTTGCAGTTCACGTTACATTACGCGAACTGCACGATGCGATCAAAGTATTGCAGCATTGTCGGATTAACGAAAGATATGCTATACTGCAGCATCTTCGTGGCGAAACAATTCGATTCAATGAAGATTTAGGTAGTTTATTTATTGATTAATACCAGTCTGGTCATATGTTTTCTCGTAAAAATACTTGATGTAAAAATTCTGTTGCAGAGATGAGCACGTTAACGACACTCGGGCAAAACATGTTGTTAGAGCAGTAGTGCGAGCTCGGGCAGCAAACTGGTGTTCCTTGATGTGGACTATCGGTGTCGATACGGATAGCGAGCAGCATATTGAACGAATTCTGAATGCTGACTTTCAGATAGCTCCTCCAGAAATCAAGCATCGTCCTGTTTAGATCTCTGGCGAAAATTGTCTAGTTTTAGCTTGTCGGTATTATCATCAAGCTAGCGGCATTATTATTCATCAGTTTCAACTTCAACTTTCGTAGAAAATCAAATACTTGAGCAGTGTAGCTATCATTTATTCTAGTTATTGACGGCTATCTTGTTTTTAGTTTTTTTGCTTCCTCTTCGTTTTGTTTAAATATGTAAATATTGTATAATGCATGCATGTACTCAAGCCTAGTATTCGAATGATGGCCTATTATCGCTTATAATTAATTAATCTTTCATTGTTAGTTTTGGATTGATACAACAGCGATTTCCATTCCTTATCAATATCTACAAGTTTTTTCAGGAGCTTCACCCCTCAGGTATTTACTATTTTGCTTCAAAATTAGTTAGTCAATTATGAAAATTCATATGTGCAACGACTGTACAATATCAGAACTGATCATTCACCATCCAAAGTGATTATCCATATAGAGTACTACATGCACTGTTACTACCAATAAAGCAGTATTGCCTACATTTTTCTTAACACTACTTAAACTTATATGATACTCTTTAGACTTTGGTCATTTAGAATACTTTTTTCCTTTCGAGCGACAACACTAAAAAATAACAGCTAAAAGACCATTTTCTGAGTAGACCATCTCTATCATCATTTTAAATTAAGGTCTGAAATGAGAGAAAACTTTAGATCAGAAGTTAAATCTTGTTTGTAAGTCAGCAGATTACTGTATTTCTGCAAATAAACGGTTCAGAAATTAATAGGGGAATGCTCGCTCGTGGAAATATATAAAAGTTAAATCAGTTGATATAGTGCCATTCACTCATAATTCTTTTACAAAACTATATTTGTTGTATATCTTTGGAATGATATTTGGAAAGTTCGTTTCTTTGGTACCAAGTTCATATAAGATTATACAATTCTATCTATCACGTACTTGTTGTGCATTTCTTTTTTCTACTTTGTTGCACTAACCGTAATTTATCTTGTTTGGTACAGAGATTTGTGAAAATGGTGATGGATCACTTTTGTCTTGTTCCGGGTATTTCTATGCAGCTGCTTTTATCAATGAATTTTTCGATACTTAGTGTGTTGAATCATAGTTTAAAAATGCTTCAGCCGAGTTACCTAAAATTGGTGAGTCACATGAATTACAAAATCCGAACATTCATAACGCTTCCACAGTATTAGCTGAATTCTGATTATAAGATCCTTAAGATTTTCGTATGACTGTGTATCCCGCTTTCGTAATAAATTGCTGAAGATTAATCTAGAAAAAAGCATCTGATGACTCTTGAATGGAACTCTTGAAACAGCGCAGATCCCCCGGGCAGTTTTACTTCCCCAATATACATTGTGATTCTGGTATTTATTTTAATTTATAAGGTGAATTTTTCATACGAATTTGCAGTTGCTTCTTACAATTGAATTGCTTTTATAATTATATCATTTGTATCAGACCAACTTTAAAATTTCGAACAAACTGCTGAACCTTCTCTCTAAAAATTGACATGCATCCAATTTTAATAATTTATAAGCAAACAAGCAAAGTTCACCACAACCTTCTCCCTCATTTGAATGTCGAAGAGTATCCCTGAATCGTTATAATATTTACTAACCATGTCGCTTTTTATAAAAGAATGCTCTATCAGATAAATCACTTGTTTTAAATACTATTCTCCCACATATGCAGCGTTAAAAAACACAACTTTTTAATAAGTTCGTTAATTTTGAATCATGAATGCACAAAATTCAGGCCACACAAGAAACAGTAACTACAAAACCAATAACTAAACGGAAAAAAAGAATTTTCTGAATAGGTTATACCGATGGATCCTCTTTGATTTTCATCTTTTTCTCCTTCTCTCGTTTGTCTGGACTATCATCATCACTTCTGTGACGTCTGGAATAAAATCTTTATATAATGCAGGGCAAAACAAATTTCAAAAAAAGATAAATGCCATCGTTACCAGCTTACTTATTCTGAAGAAAGCCGAATTTGCTCGAATCTAAAAATTATACAAAACTGGAATCCTACCAAGAGATCAAACCATACGAGTATCTCTTCTTTCTTGTCGTAAAGAATAAAGAATAGTTTTTTCCTCATATCACAAGCAAATATCATTACCGATTTACAAATCTTCCAGTCACTTCCATATTCTTCTTCAATCCTTAAAAAATAAGAAATAGAATATAACCTTTTCTTCCTCTCTCTATCCTTGCCTTTATCTTTATCCCGATCATTTTTCTCTGAATCATCCTTTTTTCTTTCGCTTCCTTCTCTTTTATCATCATCTTTTTCCTCCATAAGCTCTTCTTTTGCTCGCATTCCCGATTCCTCTTTCTTATTTCGACGCTTCTCTTTGTCTTTATTATCGCGCTCTTCTTTCCTTCGTGAACTGCGTGAACCTAATATAAAACCGAATTAATAATGTTTTCAAGTAAAATTGAAATAATTTAGTATATGCCAAGGAACTAGCAAACGGTTTTCATCAAATCATAAATTTTCATAAAAGATATATTTATTACTTTTATTCCTA
The DNA here is from genome assembly GCA_008729115.1 of Dirofilaria repens. Classification (NCBI taxonomy): domain Eukaryota; kingdom Metazoa; phylum Nematoda; class Chromadorea; order Rhabditida; family Onchocercidae; genus Dirofilaria; species Dirofilaria repens. Next base: position 270,128 of record SNRZ01000004.1, on the reverse strand, counting down.
AATGTATAGCAACAGTTCAGAACTAATAATAGATATGCAGAAATATAAATTAATGCAAATATTCCAAAATTATTTCAAACAGCATATACGCAAAACCAAACAACTGAGAGTCGAATGGTGGCATCAACTTACTAAGTAATTTCCAAGGCAAATTTGTGATTGCACAAATGTAATCAACTTTCAACAAACCATTAGGTTAAATCTTAGCCATAAAAGTTAGATTTTTGGATATTATTTAAGCAAAGTTCGGAAAGAAGTTGGTCTGAGTTGTGCAAAACTAACTTTCATAAGGAGAACTACTTCGAGAACGATGTCGTCTAGATCGTGGTTCTCTATCGCGTTCCTTTTCTCGATATCTTTCTGAGTCTCGATCTCTCTCTCGGTCATCGCGATGTCGTCTTGAAGATCTACCAACGATAATGTTTTTAAAAACCATCAGAACGAAGTTATAGATTCTTATTTTGAAGTTCACACAAAACTGAAATGAGTCAAAAAAAGAATAAAGTGACAAACCATACCGTGGAGAATATGACCTGGATCTTCTCCGATATCTTCGCCGACTACTGCTATAATCATCTTCTCCACTGCAAAGACAAAAAGCTAATAATTTTGATAATCTGTCACGAACAAAACTTTTTTTCTAGAAAAATCTCATAGTAGTTCAGAAATAAAAATGCTAACAAACAACGACAATGTACACTAGAGGAAATTCGTAAATATGAAACTTGTCACAACTATACAAATACAAATATTGGAGATTTTATCGGAAAAATCTGTTTTGAAATTATCTAAAACTGAGGAGAAATATACCTGTCACCTGAATCACGATCTCTTTCACGTTCACGACAACGATCACGATCAGATCGGTCTTTATCGTCATCTTTGAGTTCTCGACGTTCCAATCCAGGTGGTGGGAAAGTTGGTCGAGACATTAATGGCAGAGGTCTTGAAATTGGAGTTGCTGGAGCACCTAAAATACACTGTGTTTAATTAATAACACTTCCACAGTTTTAATTTAAGTTGTATAGCATTATAACATAAAGTTACCGAATCGCGGTGGTGGGAAATTGAGTGGTGGTTGTGAGAAGTTAGGAGGAGGTATACTGAAACCAGGCGGAGGCACATTCGTATTTGGTAATCCAAGTCTTACTGGCGGTGGTGCTCCAATTCCCGGTGGAGGCAGCATCGGATTAAACCTGAATTGACGTGCTACAATGCAATCAGAGATCAGTGTTTTCATAACAGAACTCTGAATTCAAAAACTTGCTACAGATGGCAAAAAGAGCAATAAAAATAAATACCCAGGCGGTGGTATGGAAGTATCAACCGTGGGAATATGTCGTGCATTATTTATATCATTGAAACTTGATGGCGGCGTAGATGAACCAGGTGGTGCTGGTTCATCTACCCCTGGTGGACCGTCGCTAGCCGGGACCGCTAGATTAGAAAGAGCTGAGACTGTCGGTATTGTTGTACTACTGAAATCAATATATGAACAAACTGAGAGCAAATAATTGGGATATAGAAACAAACTAAAAGCAAAGTAATAGAGAAGTTAGGAATTAACTTCTTATTAGCAACATTTGTGATATCAATAACAGGTGGTGGTTTAGAGAAATCTGGTGGAGCTTTTTGAAATCTGGGGTTCCTGATGTAGCAGCAGTTGTTAAAGAGGGAACCGAATTATCTGGAGTTAGCGGTGCCACAACTCCATCACTTGTGCCATCCAAAACACTAACTGTCTGAAAAAAGGAACAAAATAATAGAGATTTCATCCGAATGTTTTTTACAAAAATACGGAAATTCGTCTGAATAATGAGAAAGGCATAGTTCTAAAGAGTTCTATATCTGTTGGCAGAGCGATAAAGTCTAAACCTGCAAATTGATAATTCAATAAAAACTAGGGTAAATAGTATGTTACTCCTGCTTATTAGTTATAAAGATGCATTCTTTTTGAACGATAATACTTAAAAAGAAACTTACAGAAACAGATAAGGATGTACCGGAAGTTCCACCAGAACCAACTGTTCTTGGTGCTGCACCAGTCAACACGGTGCGCATTATCGGCTGTTGATTCTAAATATGCGGAATTGAAACATATTTTAACAAACTTGATTTAATTTGTTCCATCTTTTAAACTCACTGCTTCTAATTTGAAATTGCTGAGATCCATTGATGATTTTTCCTGTCCTAGAATCGGGATTGTCTGTAACTGTCGGTTACCTGAACGAAAACAAACAAATAATAAAATCAAAAACCGTGATTCTTTCACAAACATTTTCCGAAATATTACTGACCAAATCTCTCAGTTATTCAACAAAAAAAAAAAAAAAACGAAAAAAGAAAAACTTGAAAAAATCAGCGGCATCGGATTCATCGAAATTCGAATCAAGAAAAAAGTTCGAGAAAAATTAATTACATTCTTGGTGCTTTTAGTAGTTTATTAAGCAAGCAATATCAACAAAGTTCAAAGTACAACAATCAAAATTACCTGTTAAAGTACTATTTTGTGAAATGGGAGCAACAAGAGTAATACTCGAAAAAAGAGCTTTGTTGATGGAAGCCTGTGTACCATATTCCGATCTCAATTTTCTTTGTCTCTCGCAATATGTGTTCCATGTTTCTGTAAATTGTTTTCTTATAAAAGTACTCCATATTAGAAATCATATGAAAATATTCTTAAAGTACAACCTTCACAGAATCCATAATTGAAATAATCTGTAATATCGGCACCAGGTTTTCGCCAAGGTCTCTCCTCCATCTGTGCCAGATCTAAATCGTATATTGGTTCCCCATTAATTGTCGGTGTTCCATCTATATCAAGTTTACCAATGTTACTTCCAGCTGCTTTCTGAATTTACTACTATTTTAGCATAGTATGTACACAAAAATTAATCACATCATGCTTTTGTTTACAGAACTTAAAGTATTCGACAATTTTCTCTTTAATCTCATTTCCTCTTTTCAATTTCCTGAAATAAATAGATGCAGACTTACCGCAGCAGAAAACGGAACATTTTGTTTAATTTGCCCAATAGTAACAACCACTTCTTCATCATCACTGTCATCATCATCACCCAATAATGCATTCTCTTCCATAACCTTAACTCCCTCATTTGTCCATCGCAAACAAAACAAATAATATTCTAGAAAAACTTATTAAGAAAAAACAATCAAGCACACTTCAAAACCACATATTGGAATATAGAGATAGATCAGAGGAAAGAGAAAACCTGCGCTGTTGTTACATTAGGTTTGGTATTTTGCTCACTATTGCTGATAGCTATATTTATCTCGCTGCCTTCCACCGTACTATCTTCTTCATCGTGCGGAGGTAGCGGCTCTTCATAATGCTCTTCTGATTCAAGAAGCGTCTCCTCAGACATAATGCATTCAAACAACTCTCAAAATTCTCTTTGCAACGATTCTGCAATACGGAGAAAACGATGTTCAAATTCTGATTCACTTGTGATAATTAAAATAGAATTCATCATTTTAAATTAATTCAAAGCACTGAAGAAATATCAATTCACCAAGAACTTGATAAATCTATTGCTTTTGTTACTGTAACGAACATTCTTGACCGACTACTAATGATTTGAAAAAATTTCATGTTAAGATTTCATGTTACTATCAGAAGAGCAGCGTAAGTAGATGTCATTATCATTTTTTTAGCAAATCTTTCGCTCTCAATAATTAAAAAACTAAACTAAGTTTTTAACCTTCTCGAGTCGTATCCAAAAATTTTGGTGAAATGAATCTGATCAGCAATAAGCTAAAGTTGCGCAAAATAACAAAACAACATCTATAAAAAGTAAAAAAAAGAACATTTATAAAAAGTAATAAGTACATATAAAAGCGAAGAATGGAATCCAGCTTTCATACTTCTGAAAATTTTCAAAAATCATTTATTGCTGTTAAAACCATCCAAAAAAAAAAAAAAATAGCGTGTTTGTTACATATAAAATAAATACGAAACAAAAATTAAAAAACTCCGAAATCACCAATATATATAAGAACAAAATAACATATTGTAACACGGAAATCATTCCATCAAAATAAACTAATTATTTTAATACATACAAACAGAATACAGTTTTAATGGGGTTAAGATAAACAAAAACACGTCAATTAGAAAATGATAATCAGTACGGATTATATATTGAAAAACTTGCCAAATTTGAGAGAACTACGAGACCAGAAATCAATTTTTAATAACTTGTAAAAATATTTCCAAGAACGAATAAAAATTTTAAATGTATGGAAAATAATTACTGTAGTATGATATTGAAAAAGTTAATATGAAAGTGTAATATGAAAATAAAGAATAATATGAAGAGAATAATACCAAAAACAATATGAAAGTACTATGAAATGCTAACTGGAAACTTCTAGTTTCATAGAAGTCAAAACAAAGAAAATTATATTCTCAATAAAATCATGTAAAGATGTCAGCATAAAGTTATGAAACGATTTGGATAGAAAGTAAGACCTTCAACGGTATCATCACGGCAAAGCTTCGCTTGAGCTTCCGCTGCAAGCAATCTTAAAAATTATTTGATAAGTTTATAAGTTATAATGCAAAAATTTTCCATAGAAGTGTCTGGTTAAATAAACATCTATGCATATTTAATGGTAATATACCATTCCTAATTCATTTATCCATAATTTTTTTTGCACATCATAACATTAGAGGAAGTGCTTAGATATTTACAGATCCGAACATTTCTGGTTCTAATTAACTATTAACTGCAAGTCATGGAAAAAATGATCTTACCTCTCCTTTGCAAGGATGACTGTGATACCGAGACACTTGGCAAGTTTAGTAGCATTACAAGTGCCCATAGCAAATACTAATTCTGCAGTATTTTCAACTGTAGTCTCTACACTCATCTCTTTCAATTGTACAACTATGACACCACTTTCAAAACGATTCAAACTATAATAAATTCTTTCAATCTTTCGAATCATTTTTTAAGAAAAAATTCCGAAATTCCGTGCAGCAAATTTTGCAGTATTGTAGCCACATAGTTTTGAAATGACGTATTCACATGCTTTTAATTTTATCTCACAAAAGAGAAAACATACTACAGTATTTTTCCTTAATTTTATTAGAAATTAGCTGATTGTCATTTCCAACTTAATCAAAAAAGGAAAGCAAATTAACAACTAGATCAGCTTGCAATAATTAACTTACGATATAGGTAAATTTGTTTGTTCCAACATCTGGCATGCATTTAAAATATCCTCTGGTGATAAGAGTTCTAAACCGCGAGCTCTATTAATACGACAATAAACGTCTGATAAAGTCATCATACCACCACATTCCTGGATAAATATAAATTCACATTACCACAATGTGTTGAACATATTTGGAAAATAATATATTGTCATAATATAGTGAAGTACATATTTCAAAATAATGTATCAAAAACTTGAAATATTGAACCTTCAGAGGAGTATATAACACAACAGCCAATTCTTCTGCAAGTTTTTCATAATATTCAACATTGCTGCCGAATGCTGATTTTGTCACCGGGTCGCTAACGCCCAGGCTAAGCAAATAGGTCTTGAAGCGTACAGTCTGGAATTGAAAATGGCATTCAGATGCACTGAATTAAAAGATAAAACTGAAGACTGGACACACTAACTTCATCATCAGTTATTTCTCCTTTTTTTGCTCGTAATTTATCGGTGATGACCTTCGAAAGAGAAACCATTTCCCGCGCATATTCCATCAAACGATTCATATCTTCAAAAGCCTAAAATAAAATTTGCTTTGTCTAAATTAAAAAATTACTGTAATAACTTAATATGTAGGTAGAAGGCAATACCTGGCTTATGCTTTCATGCGTACGATGATGATTTTCAGCAAGTCTTTTCTCAATGCCTGCGATACCTACAGCTCGTGGCATCACAGTATTACAGTTCCGTAACTGAAATATGAAACAATCATAAATCGTAAAATGAAAGCATATGCAATACATTTCTCGCTAAGTATACATCCATGTTCGAATTCGGATGAATGAATTTGAAGAAATATTACAGCATACATTAACAATACTTGACATTGCGAATGCAGAAGGTACTCGTTCCCACATATTCATCCCCAGCGCTTCCTTGTATTTTTCAAAGAACTGCAAACGAAAATATGGCAAAATAAAAGAAATCAAAATAATAACTAAGAAAGCAAAAAAAGAAACTACCCCGGTAAATTTTATCTTATTCAAAACATCCCTGATGTTTCATTAGATTGCTTTAATTCAAATAAGATAAAGCAGTTTCTAGTTTTATACAAATTTGGAAAGAAGTTCTAAATCCCAAAAAAATCAAAAAAGTCCTGAAAACTGATACCTCCCCAGCACTCAAAATCTCCTACTATGAAAGAACATATTGGATATCATGTTTCTCGAGAATAACTTATCTACTGGTATATAGCAGACATCCATATAAAGAATTAAATGTATATGGATTTTTACCTCATCTTCTCCACCACTTCGAAAAACAAGACGAATATAGTTGAAAAGAGAAGATGATACAGGGCCTCGTTGTTGTCCCAGTGGTTTGGGGTGTAGCGAAATAATGATTTTGCCACCTCGACGGAACATCGATTTGTGATGCTTTTCAATGCCAGCTACTAATGAATGATGTAAAATCAAACGGCAGTCCTGTAAAAAAAAAAAAAATGAATGCAATTTTGCAAATCATGATCTTCTGGGAGTAATTTAGTAATGAAAGATAAGAATATTCACAAGACAGCGCCTTTAAAGAAGTCTAAGCTATAACTATTAAAAAGTTTTACATTACTTAACGATATAATTTCGCATCAAGTATCGAAATTAAAGTGTAAAAACAATAGAAGAGAAAACATAAAACAGTTTGAAAAAACAACTGCAGTATTTACCGGATCATTAGAATCAGCCCAAATTACACGATGCATTGTGAGGGAAGCAGTTCCATGCTCATGTGTTGTCTGAAACTATTCACGGTCAATTTCTTAATTTCCATCAAGCTAGAAAGAAAAAAATAAGACACTACAGAAGATTTAATGATACCTGTTTCACATCCCCGTCATATATACCTACGTGACCGCTCTGAATGATTATATCTTCTACGTATTCTCCTGGCTGATACCACGTTAATCTGTCCATTATATTTGTGACGAGACTAACAATGAAACATCACACACCACATAAACCTGCATCATGTGCACATACAGGTAAATTTTCGCGAAAACTAATTAAAATATAACGCGGCTCTTGAATGAAAACAGGTCAATACAATAAATTTCCTTTGTTGTGCTGTAGATGTGCGTTTGGAATTGTGATGCAAATGCGAGTTTTTTCGGATGTTTCTTAAGCATTTGTACTGAAGGGTGGAGTGAAATTCAAACATATTTGGAAAATTATTATGTGAAAGGAACTCATAAAAACATATTGAATTTTGTGGCTCACAACACTCTTAATGTTTGTTGGGACTACTTATATTATTCCAACAAAAACTTGAAACAACCTCAAAGCAATTGTCCGTCCATATTCTCAGAAAACTTACAATCTAAATATATCAGATTTCTGATCATTAAAATAATAGAGGAATGCGTTATTTGATTCTCAATTAAAGAAATAGATTGTCGATTCAAATCTGGAAAATTATGCAGGTTAAAAATCAATGAATAATGCTAAGCTGATTATCATTCATATTGGTTCGATGAATGTTTCGCTAAACCAGTCGAATCGGCGACTTGCTTTCCAAGCAAAAAAGATTACAATTTCAGCTCTGAATATATCAAGAACAAATCCATTTTGACATTTTAAATCCCTACCTACGTCGAATTTGTTCACAATTAATATTTGTGCCAGAATCATTCTATAGCTTCAGTACTCTTTGGGACGACACTGAAAGAAGGACTAGTCGTGCGATCCATTCCAAAGGAGTGTGGTCCATTCCAAAAGGAAAAGAAATACATTACAAAGACATACTTATTCATGTCACTACTGGTCAAACATTTCTATGGGTCATCATCGCTTCATACATTATCGCTCATGTAGTTATCCAACCTTAAACGAGAGAAATATGATAATCAGCAAAGCTTCTAAGAAAAGATATAATTATAGCACGTTATTTTACATATCAGCTTACGACGATGCCTTGCTTTGAATAATTTTATCCTCTTCAACATAAAAAACATTCGCATCGCATTATATATAGGTATAGAATTATTCAGTAAATCATTTGTGCGGAAGTCAACTGCACTTTATAAGAGACAGATTTAATCACATGATACTTCTTTTTATAACATCTAGAATCTCTCCTTTATGATCCTTAAGCATTGGTCTAGTCTCGTATGTTGTGATGCATACCTACAAAACCAATATGTTTGTACATCTTACATGAATACAAGTACAATATTCACTGAAGCAACCAACAAAGCAATTAAATAAAACAAATTAATATTTAACACCGTTCATCTTTTTCAACAGAATTCATGAGTAATATAGCACTGATGTGAATTCATATCGCTACTGAAAGCATGCTTTATAAGAAAAACAAATCATTCCATGATTTACTCAAGACTCAATACAAAATTAAAATTCATATTCCACAGCCTACCTGTTGTCCTATATCTTTAATATACTCCCCACGCAAACCAATATAGTGAATTCGAGTTTTGTTTTCGCCAAAATTAGTTGGAAAATGCAAACTAAGATGTGTTACATTTGAGAATTTCGACGCTTTCATAGGATAATCTATTTGTGCATTGGTGTCCTGTTTCAACGAAAATTCTTGATCAGCTTCTATGACGGTCGCTTCAAATGACATCTAAGAAGTATAATATGGTCGAAATGGAAGATAAATTTTATGAGAAACCGGATCATCTTTCTTCTTTAACCACATAGAAAAATAATACTTCTAATAAACTTACTGATGGTCGATCTTTAAAAAGACGTATATGCGATGGATGAGTACCATCTAAATCGCCAGCCAGCACAAAGCCGGTTATTTTTACATATCCTTTGAATGGAACATTGAATAGCAACTCCTCATCAACATCGCTTTCAACATAAATAGTCCTAAAAATTGTCAAAAATCTTATTAGTTCTTTAAGCTGATAGCTGATACTAGTGTAACTGTAACCAACTTTACTGTATACCACATACTAATACTTTTGCTCACTTAAAACAAATTCTACGTTTTTTAATATAGCGACTGTGCTAAAAATCTACTTATCCAATCGATCCTCCCACTTCTTGAAAATCATTGCGCCAGAACCTTCAACTGTTTCATTCAATACTACTACCTGCAACATTTTTGGTATTATTTGAAGCAAGCAATGCTGAATGGAAGCAATGGAATTAATTTTTTTTCCTACTCTAACTGTATAGTTCTATACGCTAAATGATGTTACTTTATACTTACAGATATAACTGTATAGTTCTATACGCTAAATGATGTTACTTTATACTTACAGATATGCAGATTTGAAGAAAGAACTACGTCTTATGACATTGAGAAGTTTTATAATAAAAAACCAATACCTTTTGAAGATCAATATAAGAATTGATTGTGTAACGCATCCCTTCCTCTCTTCCCTCAAAATTGATAACTTGATTCGAACAGTGACAATTAGAATTCATGATTCTTCAAAAATTTACTTCACGAACTTTACTTTAAAACTGAAAAATGTATCTGAATGATGATTCATTGCAATTTCATAGCGTTGTAAATATCTTTTTGATGTAGAAGTGAACATCGAATACAGGACTGTAACAAAAAAGTCTTAATTTCATAATTTCTCATGCATAAATAATTCATAATTCATTAAGTATTAGCACATAGATTTCTAATAAAAATTCATAAGAAACAATGTATAACACTAACAACATTTACGCTGCGAATTTCGCCTATAATATATATAAGGAAAAGAAAAAAAAAAACAAAATGACGAATAAATATAGAATCAATAGTGAGAAGATAAACATACAGCAACAAGAATAAAAAAAAATTATGCAATGTATACCGAAAAGACAGTACAGATAATCGTTAATATACAAACGGTGATTATCAGCTTTAACTTATACGTAATTGTTCCAAATTACTAAGGTATATAATAAATCATAACAAAATAATTCCTGAAAAACTGCAGACTGACAAAACCATGAATTGACATTTGCTTTCTAAAAACAATTAAAGGCAACAAAACCAAAGCCAACGTTGCCCATAACGTATTTGTTGATATATGAACATTAAACTGTTACGCTTGCAATCATTTAAACATTATTCGAAAATAAGAAATTAATTCAATCATAACAGAATTAATTGCATTCATAACAGAACACCGTTTGATCATCTTGTCACAAATATTCACAAAAATTTTTTTTTTTTTTTTTTGTTCAGAATTATATGCTAAAGTTCTTTGCAAAAAATTATACATAAGGATGAGAAGGCATATAAGAAATCAGGAAATGACAACTGGAGTATGGTATTCTCTGATCAACAATTTTTCAGCCGAAAAACTTTTTCGATGTGTGATTCGTAAATCAGGTTGCAATTTATCTTCATAGACTCGACTGAGTGCCTATAAAAAGCGATAGATAGTAATTCATGATTAAGAAATTCGCTATATAATAGTTCTTTAAACTAAAATGATTTTAAACTTATTGGCCTATTTAGATCAACAACTCACTATTTGCCATAATACCCAATCGTTTAAAATCAAAATATGAAAACTGGCTTGCGATGCTCAAGAAAAATAAAAGTGATTCTAGCACTATTAAATTTGATGTTGAACCTATTGATGAGATTGAATCCTCCATAAAACAGAATGTTATAGACTTTTTTAAATTATATTGCTGAAAAAGTAGGGGTTGTTTTTCCACTGTAAAAGAACTTCATTTAGATATTGTGCCATATGATTTTCTAAGATCTAATGGATTCACGGTATTCAATATCTATCACAGTATTGTTTGTACATACTCCGATAACTATATAACAGGTAACAGAATGTGGAACGAATTCTAACTTCTAATTTCTTCGCCCGTTCTTTATATAATGGTTGCAGTGGTAATTGTAGATCGTTGGCCATGGCCAGTGTCCTCAATTCGTAATAATACTTGGCATAAACAGAACTTGGGACATTAATGTTGAACTCCAAGCATTCTAAAAACTGTCTCTCCAGCTCATTCCTGTAACAACTTATTTCTAGTCACAGAAGCAAAGATATACATACTTGTGCTTAATATTTTTTATACTAACCATAAAACTTACATGTCATCAACATTTGTGTCTTTTAAAATTTGGCAATAATCAACATTCCAGACAGCCTGATCATCCCATACTTTCGAAGCAAGCATAATGGCTCCTAATACTACTCGCCGCCAGTTTGATGGACATAAATCCATTTCAGCATAATTCAATAATCGTTCTACGTATACCTGATAAATTAGATAAAACAGATCAATGTAGTATCTGTTTATACTTAAGCAAAACCTCATCCAAGCGAGGAAATATTAAACGTACGTACTAAAGTTATTATTGCACATTCTGCAGTTAACTGAGCAGCATGGAAAAGGGTCCTGATAAACGATATATTTGCCGATGATCTGGATCTCTCGACATCATTTCGATTGGAGCCGGATCTCTCTGGAATTACTTAAGAAAAATCAAAAATCTTAAGAAAATATTAAGTATCTTAAGAAAATCAAAAATTAATCGCTCTATCATAAGTATGAGTGGATATTACACGAATTTAAGCTTGCATGGCCTGTCATTCCTTGTCCCATAGTAATAAGATGCCTAAATCAATTGCATAATATCTAAATGACTTCTCAGTTTTCGAGATATGAGAAACATCAAATTAAATTTTTAATCATATTCCTAGTACAGTTCAACTTCCTTAGCTTTGAGAAAAGCCTCAAGTGATTTGATAAAAATTGGGAAAGAATCCTACCGTGATTGGATGCAACCGTTCTTCGAAAATTTCCATCAACCTCTCATGAGCACGATTTTTTCGATTCACAATGTGATAATAAATAGCCAATGAGATGCACTTAATAGTATTTTTCAAATTTGGTTGTGAAATAGTCGAATCATCGAGAAATATTGTTGAACAACTGTTCGATTTTTGTAATGGGGAAATGACGGTGGTCAGGCTTTGCGCATCCAGTACATAGAACGAACGACGGTTATCTTTCACTAAATGCTTTAGATTATAACTACGCATTTTAGAATCGAAAAAAATTCGACTCACTAAACAATTCCAGCCAAATTTTGGAATATTATTTATTGTACTTTCAACAGCATTATCAACAATCATTTTATCTTTCTAGCTAATCAACTTATGTGATTTATTTGGGATATTAAACTTCATTTTACAAAAAAAGCTTTATATATATATGAATTTTAGTAAAGTTAATTTCCTGTGTTGCGATGAGTACTGATAAAACGATGAGGATAGAAATCATCATGGAAGCCAATTAATAAAAATAAAGCCTGTTTATCGCAGCTACATAATTCAGCTGTCAATGGCAACTGCATAAAATACAAAGCCAGAATCAAATTCCATGATAAAAACCAAACAGCATTCAAAGCTTCAAGAGTTAAAGCCGACTTCAGGATTTCGTATCGCACTTATCCAACAAATAGAAATTATAGAAATATTACTAACACTTCATTTCACTTCGGCTTCGTTCCATGAATATTGGCTTAACCATCGGCTGCGTTGATGGGTCTTCACCGACCTCTTAAAATCAGGATATCTATATATAATCGAAAGATTTTTTATGTGTCTAAAATAAAAGAATCGGACTTAATCAAAAGTTAATTTTAAAAAGAGCATTACTTACCATCGGGCAGTTCTCTTTCACTAATATGAGGAAGAAAACTGGTTGAAATATCTTCTCTCGGAAATGTCTGATTCACATACTAAAAGAGTATTTATTATTCGTGTTTTGAAAAACTTTCTTCAAAACAAACAAAAATGATGAACATTTGCTAAGCAAGAAGATTGAACAAAGTCATTCGACAAATGTAATTATTAGTTCCTAACCGAAATTAAAAAATTTAATATAATATGTGATGAGAGTCTCTATAGAAATGAATGAATTAATAAATTGAAGTATTTTATTTCTTATGTCCATACTATCTCCGAAAATTTTTCTTATATCATGATATTCTCGCCAGACTCAAAGAGCTAACCTCGTGTTTGGCCTGTTGTTTAACATTATACATAACTTCTTTGCTTCTTGTAGCAGATGAAGAATCATGCAAACAGCATAATGTGTTCCCCATTAGACTCGTAATTTATAGAATCCAATTCTGCATCAAGTCATTTTTTTCGTCTTATTTCTCTTATTCCTTTAATAAAATAAGTCATTTATCACATGATGAGTTATCCTTTCTTTTATGAATGAAGCCCCAGTCAGAATAATAAAGGTAGAGATCACTGCTTCCAAAATTTTATGACAAATCATTAAAAAGTAAAAATTTCCTGTTCTACTAATCAGATACTAACGATGTTACGTATTTTACCCGAAATGTATACACATAATTTCCTGGCAAATTGGAATTAATCCACCAGTCCTATTGCTAACCTAGTACATAACACATACAAGGAAGTGAGTTTTCATTGTTGCCTTCGTTTCATTAAGTTACGAGGACGCGATTTAAAATGAGTGGAGAATGAAGTATATAGAAATGTAGTTGCGTTTATAAGTGGTGCTGGAGGAGTTGCCATTGTTGTAGTTCATTAGCTAACATATCATTTACTGATACGTCGATTCCTTCATCAGGGTGCTGACTATAGGAAAAGCGGATATTGAAGTTTTTGAATTAAAATAGTAAATTATGCATGATTAAAGGATAGAGATGCTTGCTTAAATGGTATGTCTACCCTCCCAACGGATGGTCAATCGTAAGCGTGGAAAATTTTATTATCAAAAAAAGTTGGAAAACTCTGGGCACTGATTAGTTGGCTTATTGTTTAATTTGATTTACTGGATGTATAATAGGGACGCTTCATCGTCTTGAGATATGGCCAGTCAGCAGTGGTGTATTGAAAGAAAAGCTCAAGTTGTTTTCCGTTTGTGAAAAGTCAAATCGTTAGTGAGTGGTCGATTTGACATCATCATATTCTCCTTAACAGGTGATTGTCTTCTTCGGTTTATTCCTTTCAACGTTTTGTTCTGGTATCCTTGGACGTAAGTAACTTAGCCGTGCTCGCTCCACTGCTTTACGCTCGTAATATACCACTGTCATTCCATTGTGATAATGGCTGAAGGAAAAGAGATTTGTAAAGTGTATTTCTAATAAGTGTCGATATACTGTAAAATATATCGCCATATATTACGTGACCTAATAATTTGCATTATTTGATGCAAAAAAATATGAGGTTATTGAAAATCTTATTGTCATACTGCATTTGTTGATTTTTTTAGATCTAAAATGATGAATGACGGAAAAGATGTTCCTAAAGATGGCCGAAACCATCGAACAGTTGAAGAGGGTATGATGGTTGTGGAAGCCGAAGGCGAGATGCATGACGATCACTGGGTATTAGATGACCGCATGAAACGAATGATTATGGATTTGCAAAGACATTGGCTCACAGATTATCAGCAATCTAGGGAGAAGTTACTGGTTGAAATGACTGAACGGGTCTGAACTCTATTTTTTTTAATTGGACTCTTATTACACAATATACAGAAATGAAATGTGTTTTGGAGGCATTGTGGGTACAATTCTGTTCGTTTATTAGCTTACTAAATCGATTACATATAAATGATCAGGACTTTTTTTTAAGATAAGAGTTTATGATTATTCTGTCTTAGAAAACTAGCTAATAGAAAACTACTTATTGAACCTTAATATTTTCATAGATTCGTTGATTATTTTACAGTAGTGTAGTCTTTTTTTAGACTTTGATTTAAATGATTAGAAAAAAAGCAAAAACACTTGAGAAAAAATTTGCGTGTGAAATGTGCGTATTTCCAGCTTCATCAAGAATTTCTTTCTGATCAGCAAAAGATTAGGACCGAACTTCTTACGCAGTTCAAAGATGAATTAGATACCACCAGGTTAGTGATTATTTGAACTTTCTATTATTCCCAGTAATGATGCTGAGCTTTTTCTAATAAAATTGATTTTTTTGTTATAGAGCGGAATTGGAAGAAAAGTATCGCGAATCTTTGAAAGTTGAATTGGGTAAAATGTCTGAAAAACATAGAAAGGAAATATCAAATATCAAGAAAAAACAATGGTGAGCATGATTTATTATTTCTATTACATTACTGTTCTAATCAGTTGCAGATTGAGTAGTAAAAATTAAAACTTTGTATTTTTTTTACTTATGCGAGTTTAGGTATAGGATAGAAAATATATAAAAACTTTATATTAAAAAAAATTTAATAGAAAAATTAAAGAAAGCTTCGGAATGGGAGCGTATATTGTTCAGTTATTTGTTTGATAAATAGGTTTAGTTATTAAGATGTGAATATTTAAATTAAAGGTGTTGGCAATGCGAAGCAGAAGCTATTTATCATTGCTGTTGGAACACTGCTTATTGCAGTGTGGAATGTCAGCAAAGCCATTGGGCAACTCATCGAAAGTTTTGTCGACGTAAAAAACAAAATGCCAATACTCATCAACAACAACAACAGCAACAGCAAAAAAATAACAATTAATTAGTTTATGAAGTAGTCGCATTTAAAAAACAGGATTTTATTTCTTTATTTATTGCCTAAATGGTTGTAAGGATTCAAAAATGTGCTTCATTTGGTGATATTTTTTTTTCCTGAATTTATTCACTAAACTCTCTCTCTCTTCTTCACCGTTATGTTTTGACTGCGTCGGTTGTCTGATTTATTTGGGTGCGTATTCTTTTCATGGTTCCTGTCACGTATCAACTGTCTTCTAAGGGATTAGTGGAATAGAGAAAACAATTCGCATCTTCATATATTTATAGTTAATTTCTTCAGCATTATTTGTGGGATTTTTTGGGCCAACCTTTAGGCACTGATTGGTTATGTGTTTGTACATATCCGTTATACAATATATTCCATAAGACAGTTTGTTTTGGCTGATTTTCGGATTCATCAGTTGTTGAAACCCTGTAAGAGAGTCACTATGAAAACGTTAGTTTAATTATTTTTCGTTAGCAATATCATTAATGAAAAAAGTTGTTCGTGAATGTATTTCTGTGGTTATTTCTTTAAATTCTGACAGCTGACCTTTATATTCATAATAAAGTTGAAATTTATGATCTAGTACTTCCGTCATTTGGTATTATTCCAGTAATATTACCATTGATATCAAGTTCACTTATGGTTTCGGAGCAGTGCGAGAGATTGAGCAGTGTTTGTATGAGATGATAACAGTGTAAGAAAAGTGAAGAAATAAATTAAAAGATTATTCATTTTAAACATTTCATTAGTTTTCGAATTTCATCATATTCGATGAAAACGATTGGGAACTGGAAGAATAGAAAACTGATCATCTAGTTGATGATGGCAATTTCTACCTCATCTATTTTAGTAAATTTTTTACCGGATTTATGGTAATGTTGAAATGCATTGTCTATTTTTTTTTTTTTTTTGATTTTTAGTAATATCCTTAGGAAATAATAATACATGAGACGAATTGCTCACGATTATGAGACTACGGTGAAAGATCATAAGCTTGGTAATGTTCCGGATCTGTTGAAAAGGAAACACCAAAACCCTGCAAAGCAGCAATACCACTGGGACCAGTTAATCAAGGTGTAATAAATTTATAGTTTCTAAGACATTATTTCATGTTGAATTAGTCTAGTTTTATTTATTTATTTTTTTATGCATAGCGTTTATGAGATAATGGGTATAAGATATCTTTCAGTTGTACAGGTTGAAGGAACGTAGTAGATTATAAACTTGTGATTAGGCAGAAATTCTTATATTGTTTTCTCGCATCAGTATATTTTTTTATTTTATTTGATATACTTGATTTGCATATTGTTCCATTATTGTTTCTTCAGTGGTTGTGCATTTTGCAGTATTGCAGAAATATATCAAAGTTCCATTAATATAAAGCTTTTGAAAGATTCTGGACAATATCTGAATGTATCTGAGAAAGAGAATCGCCTGATTACACAGGTACTTTCTACAAAGTGGGTCTGACATAGGGTACTGTGTAATCTAAATGTAAAAACCTCTGATGCTTCGTTTCTTCACTGACTATTACATCATTTCAATATAAATGAGTGCATCAAGATTCCAATGGAGAATGATTGTTGCTGTGTGGTTTGGTGTTATTTTGCTTACCAGCTTACTTTTATTAAGGATGTAACGCGAATATTTCATAAGAAATCGAAACCTAAAGTTGTCAACCACGATTTGTTGCATTATGAATTTACGGGGATAATAACTTGCAAAAGAATTTGTTATACATGGAAGAAAAATGTATCAATTCTTCTGAAGAACTTCAAGCCCCAGATGAATTAGCAGAGTTAAAGGTTGCTTTAAGCAACGCTAAAAGAACGATCGAGATTTTACGTACGGAAAATGCGGTATTCTTAGTTGCTTGATACATCAAGGAATAGTTTTTTCTTGTCTGGTTAAAATCCGTATAATCTTAAATTAAGCGTTTTTTCTCTATCAATTTTTTACCTAAACAGTGTTTTTGTTTCACTCTTATTTAGGAACAGGCGGAAAAAATCAGATTTTTGACCAAGAAGCAAAAACATGATCAATCGTTGAAAACGTACAACGTAAATCGGAATTTAGAGATCATGCATATTCCTCAGGTAAATTTTTAAAGGAAATAGCATCTGAAAATAAAAGTGAGATTACGAAATCATTATTTTTCATTGCTACCATTGAACAGTCGTTAATTCAAAGTATTAGAGCATTGCTTGTACATGAGTGATAAGTGTACTTAATTAGAAAAGCGGTTAGATTATTATTGCATTTAGGTTTTCATAGTCTTCGTACGCTATCAAATAAAAATTTAAGTTTTTGATGTTGAAGTTTATTTACATTATATTGCACTATATTATTCGATCCAAAACTTCGGCTTGCAACAATGAAGAAAAATTACTACATATTTAAGCAATTATGTAAAGAAGTGGAAAGATTCATGATATTTTAAGATTAAGATCATGTATTTCAGAAAGGAATATTATCTGCTGAGTATGATTCAAACAAAAATCTTCAAAGATTGATTGAGGAACTAGAGAAAGAGAAAATGGCATTGAATTTGGCATTAGAAAATAGTAAAGCAAATGAATCAAAAGTTGTACTCGAAAATAGTCGCTTGAAAGTGATTATTGAGATAAGTTATTTCGTCTTAAATGTTTCGTAAACGCATCCAACTAAATATTTACTGTAAACAATTGTAGGAAGAACGTAAAGAGTGGGGCCAAATGCAGAAAGATCTGTTGATTGCTGTAAAAGTAGCGAATGATTTTAAAATGGAAGCACAGAAGGAGATGCTAAAATTATCGGAAAGAATAACTGAGCTACAAAGACGGCGGCAAAGTGTCGCGTGTAATGATCGTCAAAAATCATCGGTGGCATTATACGAAAAGGATTTTCAGAGCTGGGAAGATAAAGCTTGGCGAAGATTAATGCTTGGTTGTGAGCGTGGTTTGTCTTTTTTGCATTTTTCATCATGTTAATTTCTAAAGAATTCTTTATATAAGATTTTAGGTTCACGTCGTAATACTCTCCTTCGCTGGTGTCAAGAAGCAGTTGCTAAATTTTCATGTGTTGAAATCACCAACTTTAGCAGCAGTTGGGCGGATGGCAAAGCTCTTTGTTGCTTATTGGCTTCTTTTTATCCTAATAAACTGAGCATCGACGTTAGTTCTTCTTGCTATGGCTTTATTTTTATATAAATAACAGATATATCTGGGCTTTCCCATAAAAGTGATTTAAGAACAGATATAATAAAGCTTTTTGACTCATCCAGTCACTGACGCACCAATCTGTTTTATTCTAGGAAGCCTGTATTTTGCAAGCGGAAGAATGCTTGGAGTTGGCTCTCAGTATTGGTGCTCATGTAGGTGTAGAAGTGAAGGTGAAAGTAGCAGACTTCAGAAAAGAAGATTATCCAGAATGGTCTCTTATTATGAGGTATATCCTCAATTTGTACTATATTATTTCGAATAGATCTCAATGTTAAATAGCTTTTTTCTCATTCTTTTCCGTAATAATCATTCATGATTTGCTATGATTTTATTGAATAATATTGGCACAGAAAGAGTGTCCTGGTCATTCGGATTTCAAACAAAATATTTAATGTCTAATAATGCCATCAAATTCGGGGAAATATTCAACATGAACAAGCAAAATAATAAAAAAAAAGTAAAAAAAGGGGAAAAAAAGAAATATAACACCAATAGTTGTAATGAAAATGTTTATTTTATTCCTTCCTGAAAATATTAGAAGTTTTTATTTATCAATTTATTTCTAAACTTTTGACATAGCTTTAGAACATGAACAAAATAGAACATAACCTTTTTTCAAATTTCTGGAAAAATATGTCCCTTTTATGTAAGATTTAATAATAAAATGGAAGTTATTTTTAAAAGGGTTATTTCTGTCGAAGCCATTTGCACTTTTGCTTTACTTCCTATCAGTTATTTTGCCAGTTCTTTCATACAATTATATTTATAAAATTCGTCCGTTCCACTTTATTAAAATTTTTTATTCATTTGATTAGAATAAATTTCGAAGAATGAAATCATGATAAATAGACATATTCACTGGTCGGTAAAATATTTTTGTTCAACAAAGATTAAGGGAAATAGCAGCGCAAGGTTAAGAAAAAACTTATTTTGAAAAAATTGCGAAAAATTGCTTATTCCAGCAAACACAAAAATTCCAGAACCGATTAGTTTAGATTATTTTTATTGCAGAATAAAATTTCAAGCAATCAATATATCTCTGACGCTGATTTTTTGAAGTTAAAAAAATTTAAAAAAAGTTTAAAAAAAAAGTTAAAAAAAATCAAATTAAAAACTATCAAACAGAAGGATTGCTGCATTTGTGTCACTCGTTACAAATGTCTAAGTTTTTTCAAAAACATGTTGAAGTTTTAGTTGCTAATCGATTTTGGAATTGGATAAAAAAATTGAATTATTGGGAAGTTCGTTTTCACTGTGGATAATGTAAAAGTAATATTTGGGAATAAGTTCATAGCAATTGAATTCTAATCAAAAAGCAGAAGGTAAATCAAAATTTGTAAAAACAATCTTCGGTTTTATGATATAAGTCTGAAAAAATTCCAGTTTTAAGAAAAAAAAAAGGATTATTTTTGCTATCTTCAATAGCTGTCGTCGTTTGAAGTTTACTTCTGAATATTAAGTTTCCAGTCTTCATCTATACATCACTCTTTTAGTGGAAGAGAAATCGGTCTTTGGAATTGATGCATTATTTAATTTACAAAGTATTTCACATTATACTTTTCCAATACAAGAATGCTGTGATATTTAGTGTATTATCAAGAGAAGTAAATCTTCGAAAATGATCACTAATTTACATAGTATTTTTTAAAAATAATTGATCAAAATATAACGATTGGATAAATATAGTTTTCGAATATGTACGTTACGGTTGTGGTTAAAGAATAAATGATATTCTCTTCATTATCTATAATTCCGAAAGAAATTACACGGTAGATGATTGGGTCGGGAGATGATTTAGCTATTTCGCATCAATTATAAACAATAAAAAACGAAACCAGGTTGAAAAACAGTTCTGAAAAGACTTGTTTTTTTGATTCCGCGAAGAAACTGAAAGACAGCAAAGTACATGGAACAATAGAACAATCGATTCAGGGCATTCTTTATAAATTATTCAGATTTGCATGAATAATTTTTGAGTTGTGCAAGAATAGTCAATGCGATCTTTACAACATTGGTCAAACGACAATGGTCCATCCAACAGTGTAATCCGAATATGTCACCATGAAGACGACTCCACTCGTCAGACAATAATAACCCAAATCTGTCTTTCGTCCTTCCTATCTCATTCATTCACTTTTCTATTTTCTTTATCATTTATTACTTTCTTCTATTGTTTGATTGTTTCATTTATTGTCGTTTTAATATATTTTGCCGTGAATAATTGCAGTGCAATACCAATAGCAACAGCAACAGCAACAGCAATAGCAATAACAACAACAAAACAATAACAACAACAACAACACCAACTACTACTACTACTACTACATTAGCAGTAATAGCAGTAGCAACAGCAATAACAATAGCAACAATAACAACCGCAGAAGCAGAGTATTAACAGTAACAGCAGCAGTAACAGACATTCTTCATCGCAACGTTCCAATTTTTCGAAGGATATAATTTCGAAACTTTCATCATAACTCATTCAGCGGTTGTTATAATTAAAATTTGTCTTTACATCTGATAAAATTGTATTGCCATCTTAGGTTTTTCTATTTTATTAATACAGATTGGAGTGTAGTAAAGGAGAAAGATTTCACTTTGCACTTTGCTTAACTTTTGACAGAAAAAAAGAGTTGAAAAATAGTCCTAAAAATTATTTCTTTTCGACTTATTTTTTCTTCTAGTTTCTGGAAGCAGAATAAACGATACGCATAAATAAAACAATTGATTCAGAGCATTTTCTTTAAATTATTAGATAAATATTAATTTACTTACTGCTCAATCAGGATAATTTCAGTTTCTCAATCGCCTATGCTTAAATTTACGTTGCTGTTGCAAAATGTTTGCAATGAATAATTTTGAATTGTATAGGAACAATTCATCCAGTCTTTATGTCGACTACAAATACCGGTACTTATATATTCACTTCTACATCTAAAATTATCTCGTCATTAGGCCTTCTAGAACATTGCAAAATTTTCCTAAATATCGATGTGTTAAGCTACTTTCACACTTTCAAATATTTTTTTCGTATGACATGTTTGCAATTCTTTCGCTTTTTTTAAAGGTTTATCTAAGAGATTGAATGAAATAGAGAAAATAAACTTATGGTCAAGAAAACTGAAGCATACTAATTATCGTCTTTTCGCTGCAATGCAAATTTATATCAAATACGTGTTTCATGTAATTTCTGCAATTATTGGTATTATAAGTTGGAGGATGAATTTGTGAAGAAAACTTGTAAACAAATCACAAAAGACAAAACTATATTCTATTTTCTTTTAATCACAATTACAGATATGCACTACCATTTGAAAAAGTGGATGATCCAATTCAAAAAACAATATCCATGCAAGAAAACTGGTATCAAACAATAACTGTTTCTATAGGCTACTTCTTCATCATCAAGCTTATCCAAAACTTCATGAAACATCGATCTGCTTTCAAACTACACTGGCCATTATTCATTTGGAATCTTTCACTTGCTCTCTTCAATATTTTTGGTTTCATTCGCTTTAGTGAAGTACGTATTACTATTTGTTTGACGCATTCCGCATTCAACCCATTTCATTAAAACATCTTACTTCATCTCTTTTTTCCATAACATTAGGAACATTATACTTCAACATGGACCAGATATTACTATCTTGCTTACCTGCAGTCACTAATGGCTTACTTAGTCACTAATTGCTTGCCAATCTCTAAAGAAATAGTAGTAACACTCTTCTCAGTACTTTTTCAGCAAATGATTCACTCACTACTCTACGAAGGAATCTATCGATCCCTGTGCTATTCGGTAAATCCTACTGACGTTGCAGCTTATTGGGCATATTTATTTTTTTGGTCAAAAGTCGTAGAACTTGGCGACACGCTATTCATCATCCTCAAAAAAAAACCTCTCATGTTCCTGCATTATTATCATCATGCTTCAGTACTTATTTATACTGCTCATTCGGGTAAGTTATTATATCGGATTTTTATCTCACAGTAAGACATTATAGTATGAGAAAGCCTTCCTGCAGTTTAAAGATTGAGCAGTATGAATTAAAGACAATTTTCTCTACAACTCTATTTTGAAATGTAATCCTCTTGCTAAATTGTAGGCGCCGAAAATACAGGTTCAGGAAAAATGTTTATCATCATGAATTTTCTCGTGCATTCCGCCATGTATACGTATTTCGCAGTTACATCTTATGGAATACGACTATCTAAGTAAGAATTTCCCAAACATATATTTTTCTTGGGATGTTTACGGATCACTGAGTTCACATCTTCACTACACTCTTTTCTCACTTGATTTATTTAGAAATCCTCTAAAACGATTTCAACTTCAGCTTTCACATATTCATATTTCAGGGCAATATCCATGATACTGACTACAATTCAGATAACTCAGATGTTTGCGGGAATTGGTATCTTAACTTACATCTATAAAATCAAAACTGAAACTAATTTGCCGTAAGTCTGTACGATGTTTACCCACTCTATGTTAGGTAACTGCCTTTACAAAACTTTTCGCACTCGCCCCCCGAGATTCCATCACTTCGACAATGTATAAATTGCTCCTTTATGAAATTATATTCATACAGTTTAAATAAGTATTGACTAGATCAGTTGGAGGTAATAGCAACATTAGTCGAAGAAGATTCTAACTGAAGATAAAGCCTGTTTTCAGATGTCAACAGTCTATGCAGAATCTACTCTTCGGTACTATGCTATATGTTACTTTCGCAATACTTTTTATTCAATATTTCGTCTCTAATTACTTCCGCAAATCTGATAGAAAAGTGAAGGACCAATAATTTTTAACTTCTGTCAAATGTCAGATTTCTTTGCATCTTGGTCTTTCTTGAAGTCGCATATTTGAAAAAAAAAAATCCAAAGGAGCTCCACAATACACAACGTTAGTACGATACTTTACCTATCTAATCTATTTCATTCTAGGTAATTAATGCGTCTTGTTATTATCTTCATTTTGTTTATTCTGAAGTTTTAAGGATATAGAAGAATAGTCATGTATGAACTTTACAAGAAATCAATGGCAATTAAAAAGTAATCCCATAATATTTTGTGCAGTGAAGAGATTAGTGATGTCCTTTCTTGACAGAAAGCATTCTAACTACTAGTCGAATATAGTGGAACATACAATACTTCGACTGATAGATCTGTCTCACAAACAAAATAAATAAATATGAATCGACACAATATCTCCACATAGTATTGCCATTTGGGATGTCTAAGAATGAGTTAAAAAATGCTAGCAAATGTACTACGACAAAGCAAAAAAAATAGTACAGTGCAACTTTTATCAACAGACAACATACTTAAGCGCATCATTAATTATAATTTAAGAATGTTAACAAGTGAGTGTGTAATAATTGAAAAAGAGAAACTTTACTGATTTAAAGCTTCTCTAATCATATCAGATTCAATAAATAAAATACAATGCTGTGTTTAAACTCAATGACACATTGTGTCAACGTTTCTTTTTTAATTCTATGCGCTTCAAAAAAACCATAATTACTCAGTGCAAACATATTTCCTAAACAATAGATTTAAATGTGTATCAATGTTTGATTATTTTATTATTTCACATTAGTTCTTTCTTCTCTTTATCGCCTCTCAATAATGTAATAATGTAACGAATTACGAAGAAAAAACCAAACGGGGTATAGCTGCTGTAAGAAGATACCAGTTAGTCAAAATGTCAATAACTTATCTATAATTCAAGCAAAAATTGCTCGTCTCATTGGCATCAAAATCCATTACCCAAATAAAAAATCTATACTTTCGAGACTTAGATGATATTTTGCCAGCTAACTTCGAACTTTCCAACCTATGTTAGCTGTATGACGATCCACTGCTTTACGAACGTTCATTGCTGTAAGCCGACATACTGGCGATTCCGTCCAGCACTCCTGCATCATTTGCAATACTGCTCGCGTCACCTCAAATATTTCAAAATTTTATAATATCATTATACAATCTTCATCACATCTAATATTTCCCAGACTTCAGCAAATAATGCTTAAGTAAATCGCAGTATTGCAGCTACGAATCGAAATATGTTATAGGGAATTCCAATTCGAAAAAGTTATGGAAGAGATAGAAAAAGAAATACAAACCCTATCACTTAGCCAATGCTCTTGAATAACAGGTCGTCGCTTCTGTACACAGACACACAATTTCATTTCCTCCATTGTTGGATCTCGGCCTACACAATCAAAATATGGTAGCTCATACGGCCTTACTTTTTCTGCAAAATTATTGATTTTAGATAAATAAATAGTAAAATATATGTAATTCAACTTCAATAAAATGTTTTTATATATAATTAGCGATTTTAGGTTAACATCAGGGACTTTTGATTAATAAGTATCAAAAAATATATGCGACTGAGTGCAAGTAACAAATATTTCATGTACGACTAAATAGTCTCACCCTGGTTTCCGCATCTCCATAAGATTTCCCAGATGATAAGACCCATTGCATACATGTCAGCAGTTTTATAGGCTTCGAAATGACTTGCATGGAAACTGTCTTCTAATATTTCTGGTGCCAGATAACGCTATAAAGACAATAATAAATCAATGATGAACGAAAAATATATTTATCGGACGACAATAAAAACAATTTACTGTGTTTGTATATCCTCATTTAATGAAAATAATCTGCAGAAATAATAAACTGTTGATTCAGTATAAATCTGAATCATAAGTATCACTCTGTTATTTTAATCAAGACATTTTTGCCATATATATCTTTCCGTAACATAACATTACAAAACTATGAAAAGAAATACTCATTACAAAAAAGTATCATTGGAAACTTACTTGATTAAATAAAACTAATCTTGTTCTTCTTAATAACACAGTTTTTTCCCTTTATTATTCTATACTAAATTAAAGATAGCATATGAGGAAATTTCATTTCGAAATTCAAATAAAACTTCAATAATCGTATAGAAAAACTGAAAAAAAGTAATTGTTTCGTCTAATCAGCACTTC
Source organism: Dirofilaria repens (assembly GCA_008729115.1). NCBI lineage: Eukaryota > Metazoa > Nematoda > Chromadorea > Rhabditida > Onchocercidae > Dirofilaria > Dirofilaria repens. Next base: position 244,244 of record SNRZ01000004.1, on the reverse strand, counting down.
AATCATATTTAAGATGAAACTTACAATAGTACCACATTTGTTGTTATCTGGAACATTTATCTCACCACTCATGTAACGCACTGCCAAACCGAGATCAGCAATCACGCAAGTCAGATCCGATTTTACCAAGATGTTCTTCGATTTTAGATCACGATGAGCAATTGCTGGCTTTCCTATAATAATCAAAAAATCCTCTTATTAAGATTACCAGTATATTGCACTTATTTTTAAAAAAACTTGCCGCGTGGACCAGGAATTTCGTTGTGTAAGAAAGACAAGCCAACTGCAATACTACGAATCATTTGCAGCATTACTGATTCGCTGACAACATTTGCGAACAAATAATCATAAAGAGAACCATGTTCATGAAATTCAGTTATCAACCATAGCTGGGTACTCGTTCCAGTATCTTTAAATTATGTACCATTGAGTTAAGAAGTAAACACAAATAATCTACCAAAATTTCTTGACAATGATATGAATGCACACCGAAAACAATCACATTTAAAAATCTTCAAAAATTAAAAGAAACCATTTCGCTTAGACAGATGCTGGTCTGAATCTAATATAATCAATCTTTCCGTTTCATTATAGTACCGAGGATATACGTAATGCATTCATCAAATCTAATAAATGCCTAACCTGCATTGTGATTATCTTTCTATTATATTCTAAGAAAAAGTTGCGGTTTCTCCGGAACGTATATATTTGTTGAAGAAAATATTTCTAGAATAATACAAAATATCTTTCAAGCTTTTTTAGCCATAAAAAAAACTTAGCAACATGAAAAGAATGAAAAAATAAAGAAAAAAAACTTAACAAAAACAGTTTGAAACACAGTAAAAAAATACTATGAATACTGCTATAATATATCATAATTTTTTGCGTCTAGTAAAATTATTTATTAAATTTTCTGCTAATTTATTGCAGATTTAAACATATTTGTAGTTGCATATCTACAGCATTGATATTTAGCCACGACACGAACTGAGCATCAGTCAGGTATACTGAATGCTGATGCACTCACAAATTAACAAATTCAAAAATAACAATTCATGCATCGAGCAAAGAAGAAATGATTAATACCAAGAAAATCGATACCTTTATTGTCAGAAGCAATAAAGCGCAGCAAATTTGGATGTCTGAGAAGATTTGTTTGGAAAATCTCGACTTCTCGATTCCATGACCTTTCATCACGTGAACTAAAGATCTTCACAGCGACTTCGTCACCTCTCCAATAACCCAGCCATACCTACAGTGCCAAATCACCAAAAAGTATTAGCATATAATAAATTCAAGAAAAATAAAGATATTATCTTTTGTTTTAAAGAAAAATGACTTCTCCAAAGCGTCCTTGTCCAATTTCTTTTTGAAGTTCGATTTGACGAGCAATAGTACGTTGAGCAAGTAATGGAAATCCTGAAAATTTAAGATTTTACTGTATCATTTCTCCAAACAATAAAGTTACGGTGTTATTCTGTTTTATCCTTTAATAAAATGCAGCCTGAAAATATTTTGAAATTGTTGACATCTTTGTTTACAGCAATAAAGAAAGAGAACGTAGAAAAGCCTTTAGTAGGTGATTTGAACAATTAGAAAAATAACAGTAAAAAAAATTAGAAAAAAGTTATTACTTTAATCATTCAAGCTAATAAAAAAAATGCTTTTCTCTGCTGCTTGTCTTCATCTCTCTAAAGGATTTGTTAAATTGCATTTCATTAAAAGACTGATTTAAATGAATAATCAGTAACGGCTGGAAGATATACCTGAACCAGAGCCGGTAGTGGCAGAATCATCTAAATTATATAGTAAATCGCTCAAATGTCCTAAGGCATCCATTGAGTTCATCAGTAATTTTTCTTCTCCAGTACTTAAAACAATATCATTATTCTGAATAAAGAATAAACAACGGCACAATGATTTTTACAATTTAATTATTAATACTGAACCAGTGCAAAATATATTCGAAAAAATTATTGGTAAAATGAAATAATAACAGATAATTGTAATCCAAAAACTGATTTATTAGTATCAATAGCTGATATAACAATCTCTCGCAAATGAGAAAACTACTAAAAAGGCATTAAACACCATTAAGAGAACTAAGTTATACTGGATGATCAACTATCTTTAGTATTTCCTTTGGTTCATATATGTATGAAAACGTAAACTTAAGATAATTGCCTTACACTTCTGATCGCTCCTCGCCATGGTGTGCCCAATAAAATATCCAACGCTTCAGTGGTTTGTTAATCCAAGCAAAAGCGAAGAATATAAAAAACGCAAAAATGATAGTTCCTATCAAAAAAATAATCAGGTAGCGAATTAATGGTAAATTATTATCCTGAAACTACACGAAAATAAAAAAATAAAGCAGGAAATTCATACTAAAGTTAAGAAATATGATTAATGTATTAATTCCGAAAAAAAAAACAACTATTATTTTTGCAATCTTTCTACAATTTTATTATTATTGTCCAGACAGGGCGTACAACTTTTCATGTTTCCAGAGAAAATCGAAAAGATAGTTCACAATAACTCTTCATAATGTACATTGCTCCTCAGTAATCGGAATTATGAATACAGAATTCTAATAAATTCTAATAAATAAAAAAAAGTAATAGAATCTTACCGAACTATAATAATTTACTGAATTCAAATCCAGAGCTCCATTACAGAATGAATAATTCCAACAACATTGCATCATACTTCCATCGTTCATTGGTTGTTTGGCTCGACAATGCAAATCAGGGCTGGCATCTTTGCCCAGGCAACTGAAAGTGCATTACATAACTATACTAATTTCACTTCTTCTACTGATGATTTCTTTATAAACTCTGTCTCTATAAAATAAAAAAGATAGATAAATCATAATGCGGAATGCGGAATAAGCTTCAGAAATTGCATACTTTGAATCGAATAATGTGCAAAAATGAAATTTTCTTTCTATTTATATTAATATTAGAAAACATACCAGCACCAACCTTAAGATGACCGATCGATCGGGCAGTAAACGTTTGTAACATATACCACTAGTGGACCGACAGAATTTTGTGTAATTATTTCCCAAAAAACGAGCAATCTCCGCACCACAACCAGAATACGAGCAGTTGCAAATCAATTCCTCGGATAAATTTATCGGTTCTCTCAAATCTTAAATTTAAACATAAAAAAAGAAATCATAATAACAGCAAGTATTTATGTAACATAATGATGTTACGAAAAAAAATCTTGGTGTTTAGAAATGCATATGTATAATTGGAAAGAAAAACGATGCAACAAGTTGCGTGGATATGCATGTAAATTATACGTATAAAACCAATCAATCTTTTTTCTGCTGTCAGATGAGGTTTTAATAATTTTTTAAATACGATTTGAATATAAAACTGTTGCAGTTATCAGTACATATTATCAATATTACGAATAAGGATCAGTGTTAAGAAAATTATTCCCTAAGTTTTTAAGTAATTTTACCACTCGTGTGTGCCGTATCAGAAACCAGCAGGAAAAAAATGTTTTGTATAAAAAAATGTCATCTCCACTTCTCAAATGATTGCCAGCATAAGGATACAAAACAGAAAATTAAAATAAAACTGACTTGCTTGGAACCGTTCCATAAACTTTAGGATATCATATCCGGGATCGCTCCTATTCTTAACAGCCACCACGACAGTTATGGAAAATATGAGAACAAGAAATGACATTGGTTTCTCTTAGATTATTTCTTAGTCAACCATATCAAAGAAATGGTTTCTAAAAATAATTCACTTTATGATTATTCATAAAATAATGTTGATCTGATCAAACTGAATGTGCCGAATATAGAAAGCAAACATATGCATATCAAATAAGTGAATCGCAAATATTAGAACATATACAAGTTTACTGATTAATTTTAGAATAACTAATGTTGATATCCAATTAAATTCAAAATCATTATAACTAATCAACTTTTCTACTGCATTTATTTTGAACAAAATGTAAAAACAAGTAAGAAATTTTAGTAACGAATGAATAATTTAGAAAATAAATTGTCCCATCCTTTTTTTATTGTAAACAACACTTACGAAATTAGGAGTATAAAAGAGCAGCAATTAAGCAGTGTGAAGATAATATAGTATGTTTACTTCAATCAATTCAATTTCAGTGATATTTCAGTATGTCTTAATGACTGTTATCTTAACTTGGAGCTTTTACTCTTTGCACAATTCGGATTTAAGCTAGATCTATCGAAGTGCGCCGTGACGGGTACTAAGGAGAACTTGCAATTTATTTCTCCAAAGACTGATAAGGCGCTATCAAAAAAGTAGGAGATTACTACGCAAGTAAAGTACTGCCTTTCCCGCAAATGTCGAATGATGCATATAATAATACCTACAAAACAGCTACTCATATTGTGAATTTCAATCAGGGCTAAAAGTCATAGAGTATTTTTTAAATAAATATCTATTTTCGCAGCTTAACATGAGATTTCCAGAGTCGAAGGACCTCATGATTTTGCTCTAATAGAGATCTTTCGCATAATTTTTGGCAGTACCTTGGTACTTTAATCATACAGATATCTGATTGTTACCATCTCGGACTGTCCACTGAAGATAGGTTGTCTATTTCACATCTATCTCGCGGACAAACTATCCATTCATTTTATATTGTTGATTTTTTATTGTACATTTACTTCTTACGAATGAAAATTTCAAACAATCAATCTATTACCGGCAGCAACAAATTTAACACTTTTTTAGTGGTAATTTCATTGCTAAAAATTTGAAAAAAATTTGTCTTGAAGAGTTATGAAGTTTATCCTTTGACATGACCAAGAGACAAAAGTGAATCCTGATAGCCTTTAAAATGAATATATCTAAATTAGGATGGAATCGAACTTAGTGTAATCTAGGCTAAAACCACGACGACTAGATCCAAAAGTCGAAGAAAGCGAAAAAAAATAATACGCCTCCAGCGTAACACAAACGTTTCAAGTCCACAATCATCGATCACATCTTACAAAAGGAGGGTCCATATTCATATTGCAAATGATTTTTCAGAAAATGCTACAGCAAGATAATGCTGGAAGATATGGTGGATGATGAGTGCGAGGAGCGCAGGATTATCATGATCATTAGGTGTTCTCAGCGTTAGTGTTCATAACCGTTTTAATTGAGAGAAGAAGTCGGTGGTCAGTGTGAAGGAAAGGAGCTAATTATATTGGATGGCCAATGTCGTCGATAGCTACCGATGAAGACATCGTGGATAGGTGGATTGAAATTGATGATTCTATCAGTGTGCCTGAACAAACTCTTGATGAGATTCTTGCCGATGTAAGTATAAACTTAATGTTCTCCTTTTTCAATTGATTCGAATAAATTGGCTTGGTCATCATAGTTTGTGATTGGGTATTTCACATTATTTTCACAGAAGATCCTGGATTTGGATGATGAAATTTTGAGTGCACTGGATGATGAGGAATTACTATTCACATCGCCACGACATTCGAGCCCAATTTCATCTGTTTCTTATACATTGGATTCGCCTCTTCATATTAAGGAACTAGGTGAGTCTTCGTTTACCTTACTGAAAGTTCATATTGCGCAGGGGAAGAAAATTGAAAGTTATGGCTTGCAAAAAAAAATAAAATAAATTTGTCTTTAGCATTAATTTTCCAACCTGTTTCTTGTGACTTTTTTAAATCAAAATTATTGCATAGAAGATTATTAATATTTTAATAGAAACTAGCAATTCTCCTTCTGTTTAAATTTTTCGCCAGTCAGGCTGTAATTCATCTGAATTTTTGATTTTATCGTATTATTCAATACTGCATTCTTAGCATATTTCCGGAAGTATCATCAGTGTTTGGATATCTAAACCTTCCGTATGTAATAGCATATTATATCAGATGTAAAAGATCATGGTTTTAGATCGCAGTAGTCCTATTTTGTTAATTAAAGAGTAAGAGGCAAATAATTTTAAAGTATTCTATTTTCTGATGTTTCTGCAATTATTAATAGTGTTATAGATGGAAATCCTTTAGCAAACTATTTCAGAATCCATTGCATGTCAACTGAAGGTGTGGAATGAAGGCAACGCTAGAGCTTTGGCCGTTTCTAATGCTAACATTGCTGTTGGACGAGTCATGGACTTGTATTGATTTTTGGCTTTGAAAATCGAAGGTTACTGCAATGTTTTCTTCTTGAACCTTTCAGTTTTTACCTCACGGCAGAAGTTTATCTTGATAGAACTGTTATTCTTAATTTGCAGATTAATTCATTCAATAACAGCAGACGACTGCCCGGTATCATGTCTCGATTTCAGCAAAACTAATGCACTGCTGGCCATTGGTTATGGTTCCGGTTTAATACGCACGGTTAATGTTGTTACGGGTAAAGTAATGGACGACTTCAGTGATGTAGTGCAACCTGGCCAGGGTGTACTACAAATACTTTTCTATGCAAGGTACAATTTTTATTGATTTATAAGAATTTGCTGCTTTTCTGTTTTCTTAAATACAAGTAGAATGGTGACATGAATCATAAGTCACACTGATGTTTTCATTTTCCCTTTTTTGCTGAGAAGAACAATGAATAGATTGAAAATCAAGAATTATTGGGTTATGACTACATTTAATATAAAAAATAGTTTATAAATTGAATGTTTTTATTTGAAATTACACAATTTTATTGCACTATATCTCTATTATCTTGTCGTTTGTATCTTCTCTAATTAACTTTAGTGACAGAAAACTTGCTTGCCTAGACAGTGGAGGTTCAGTTTATGAGCTGATATTACCAACAGCAGTTCGTTCACGAAAAACCCGCTGTGTTTTCTCTGGCTGCCATGGAGAGGTGGGTTATTAGAAGAAAATTCAGTCAATTTCGCTTTCTGTTATTAGAAATCTGGATTTCATAGTGTGATTCCAGGTATATTTGAAATTATTGGATAGCGATCACATCTTAGCTCTTTTGTCGCTCAAAAACTGTTTCTAGTAAGTTTGAAAGAGATGCGTTTGATATACGCTATTTCATGTAATGGACCGGCTAATCGTCCACCTTTGATTGATTGTCAGATAATAAATGTCAAGGTAAGGTAATGCGTCACTGTTAATAAATATTTCTACTCGCTGAAATATTGATTCTGTTTTAGTAATTCAATATCACACATATCCAGTAATAAAAGTTAGAGTATGTAGCAAATAGTTCCAAACAAAAGTTAAAATGTCTGTATTTTCGAACTGCTAAGCTTGTCTTACGTGAACACCTTGTAGGAAACATCACAAAATAGGACTACTGCTTTTTGTATGGGACGTGGTTCAAGGATTGAATTCTATTATTTAAATTATGCATTTTCAAAATTGCGAGTCATACGTTACAGGTGAGTTCCAGCATCGTCTCGTTTTTTTTTTTCGTCTTGAGAATTTGCTAAGCCTTCCATAAAATTTGTGTATTTGATTCATTTTTTTTGTTAAATCGTCTAGGCGATTTTAAAAATCAAATTCTGCTTTTAAAGACATATGTTGAATGTATCTGCTGTACAAAAGTTGCTATAGCTAGTGTCATTGGTTGAACGTATTTGTTCATTTGAGCTTAAAACATTTTGGATTTACTTTGGGTAAAATTTCGTCAACAATTCATGGCCATAAAATCTATTAATTTTTATTCATTTGATTCTTATCTATTTTTCTCTTTATTCCCACTTTTTATTTCCATTTCCATTTTTTTTTTTTAGAGTATTGCCGATGGATTTCGAATGATCAATTTAAAATGGATAGAACCATACTCTTTGATTGTTATAGATGTTGATGAAAGAGTGCATATGGTCGATGTTATGCAAGGAGACATTGCGGTGGAAAATATTCGCAATGTACAACTAACATACGCTACTATTGATTTCAAGGTATGGTAGATGAATAAGGCAGGAAATCTGCAGGTAAAGAAGGATGACATTAAGATATTTTTTTGCAGGGTTTGTCTACTGGAAATAATGTAAGTCCTGCCTTAGAATATCTTGCTGACTATGTCTGTTATCAATCCATTTGTCTTGCTGAAAACGTGATATTTCTTCTTGGCCGGTCTTCTGTTTATGTAATCTCAGTAAGCGATCAAATAGCACAGTTGGAAAACTTGATTAACCGGTTATTTTTGTTATCAAATTATTGTAATATCAAAATCTGGGAAATATGGGCATAATTAATTTAGTCATATCGAAAAATAGAAAAATGTGGTATTTCAGAGGACAGATAGCACCGGCTGTTCTGTTTGCTCTTGACGTAATTATGGGCAAAATCGCCAATAAAACGAAGCGATCGAATTTGAAACATGTCGTTTCTTTGCGAATTCCTGGCCTTATTCATTCACTGTTAACTTTCACTATATCTGGTCTAAAAAATGGAAAAGTAACACAACTTGTTGATCACTACAAAGTAAGTAAAAATTGTTATAAATGCAAAGTGGAATTGAGTACTCAGTGAGAATTATACCGACTTTAGTTATCAAAGTGCATATGATCTGTAAAATATAGATTTAGGAGATCAAGATTGTGCATATGTGGTATGACCCAGGTAATTTGTATTTTCTTATAAAGAATAGATTTTATTTCGATAACTTCCAGAAACATATTCAACTTCTTATACGAGCATGTATCACGACTAAACAGTTTGATTTGTTATATAATACAGTATACAACTGTTTGGAAAAAGATAGCCTTTCTAAAGCAATATTTTTCGAATTCATTGATGCAGTTGTGTTGGATGGACGATTGGAAGACCCACCTCCTGCACTAGTGCATTTTTTGCTTTCATTTATTATGTTTAAGTACTTATAAATTTATTCCTTTTTTTAGAATTTTTATAATAATCAGTGTAACACAAATTTGCTTCAAAATTCTTTCGAAGCTCATTCAGTCATAAGATTTCATAGGACTTAATGGTAGCATTAGCTGGACGAGATATTAAGAAACATGTTTCACTGATTATTGGAAATGTTCTGATGATAAAGTCTTTATTTTAGGTCTCCGATTATTTTCATCATTTAATATCAGAAGGCAATTTAAACCAATTTGAAGCGGCTGTAGTACGTTTTCCGGTTGAAAAACAAGACATTCATTTTGTGATGACCACTTGCAGAAAAAATGGGCTTTACGATGGTGTTATATATATTTATAATAAGGCAATGTCAGATTATATAGGGCCATTGGAGGTAATCATCTTCTGTCATCGCTATTACCTATTCTCTTTTGGTTATAACATATTTTTATTTCAAATTTCACAGCTTTTTTCTTTTTTAAATATAGGAATTCTGCTTGAAATAAATTAAGTGATGTCCAAATTTTTTTAAAGTTGTCATTGAATATTACAGGAGATATTTGATAATTTGACAGGACTTGTCGACTATGATGTGTTATCAGATTGCGAAATAGCACTCGGGAATAAGTTATTACTATATATTCAGTGTTGCCTATCGGGCAGAGCTTATCCAATTGGATTTTTGCCAAAGAATATTGCTGCAACCCTTCCTTTACAAGTCTATCGCTGTTTGATTTCCTACAAAGGCAAGAATGGCACATCAGGTTAATTCTTTTTTCCTTTTATTGTCGTTGCCATTGATTCATTCCTTAAATGATTTACAAATCTGTTTTTTTTTTTTTTTTTTTTTTTTTTTAATATGTTTTTCAGCTTCGATTATATATCCATATTTACGATTGCTTATCAAGTTTGACGCTGTTCAGTTCTTTAACGTTATATTTACTTGTTCGGACAGTGATATTTTTAAATTCAGAGCAAGTTGTTGCAATTTTTTAATATTATTTTCATCGTAAAATTGAAGCACATCTCATCCTTTGGCTATAATACAATTTCATATTGTGCATTTCCTAAAAGAACTTTATGTTTTGTTGTCTACTACTACGTTTTATTAGCCAAAATACAACAAAAACTTTCTCAATTTACTGCAGAAATAGTGATAATTGTGCTTCGAAACAATTCGCGCTACTAGTTTATAGAGTTGTTGCAAATAGTTTCATAAAAGAAAAAAATCGATCATAATTAAAATCTACTAGTCAATTTTGCCTCATCTTTTCTAATCTTTTCGAGCTAAAATTCTATAATTTTAGAGATGGAAGATTACAGAAAATTACAGAGGTTATATATCAAATAATTTGTTCGATGGATCGAAGTGCAGTACTCTTCATCAGTTATTTCACTCTTATTGCTTACCTTTTGCAGAAAAAATCAATTTTGCCAACGCTTTCAACAATCAACGAGGTATACTTTGGCTGAGAGCTTTTCCTTATGCAGTAACTAATACAACTCGAATGTTTTATATTTTAAATGTTTCTGCATATAAGCTTCAAAACTTCTAAAAAAAATATTCTTATATTATAGTTGATCGAGATAGTACTATCATTTGCTGAATCTGCTGAACGAGTTGCAGATGCTGAGAGATGTGTTGTGGAAGTGATGAGAATCGTGAATGGTCTAGATGAGATAAAAATATTACGACAAGCTAGAAAACTACCTCAGTATGTATCTACTATTTTTAAACTACTTATTTTATCGGTAACATCTTTCATTTCCTGTGAAGGAGTGCAAGATCTGAAACTGAAAATTATATTAGTTTGTTTCTTGATTTTAGAAGACAGAATTTCTTTTATCTAGTCTCATATGAGTATTTTTAGCTTGCAGGTTTGCTCATATATTTATATAAACAGACGCGAATTCGTTAATTTGGTGGAATGTTATCTAAGTAATTCAGCGAATGCAGTATGTTATCTCTTTTGTTCTCTGTAATTAACAACTACTAAGGTTTTTTCTATTTTCTATTGAAACTTCAATGAGTGCATTTTCATAAATTCGAAACAGTTTATTAATTGTGCTATTTTCATGCACTTGTGTTTCCGCTGATCAGGACATTATTGTTAGAGCTGCAAAGCGATGAATTGTCAAAATTTCATTCGTTTTTATGGAATTCCCTGCAGGTATTTAATTCTGATTCTTTATAAATTCTAATTAATATTTGATAGTTTTCACAATGAAATGATAAATTCTTTAAAGGACTTACTATTTTATACAATTTCTCGATATAGGGAGATATTTACCTTCTTTCATACTATTTCTTCAACACTGATCATTTTTTGAAGATTTGGGGATGATGGAATCTTATTCTTTTTATTCTCTTAATAGTTATCTGCTACCTCATTTTCTATGGAATGCAGAGATTTGCTAAAATCGATTATAATCAGACGGCCGAAATCATTCTTGACCATTTTATGGAATGGTTGTCCGAAGAAACTTTGAGGGATCCTGATGCATTCTTACTGTATTATTATTGTTTTCTAACAAGGTTTATTTTGTTCCTACTGGATAATTTTAGTATGTTTTTCAAATGGAGTTATTTTATGTTTTAAAAGACTTTGTTATAAAATCCAATAGATTCATCAAAATTATGATTGGTAATGACTGCTTAATACTAATTGTTTTTTAGACGTGATCGCGGATATCGAACTTTAACTGACTCTGAAGAACGTGATGAGCAACTTTTGATTCTTGCTGTAAAGGGAACTGTGTTTCATAATTTATTTGAAAATATGGACATGGTAATCAAAATTTATTCCTTCTATATTCCAGCAACACAGATCTGATCTATATTAATTAATGTTATGTCTAAAATATTTGATTTCAGAAGCTGAGCGAATTTCTACGTTACTGGCTGAAGACAGCATCGAGAACGGATCAATGTTTGAATTATACGGTGAAACAGAGACTTATTTTATCAAGTGTATTACTTCTGGAAGCTCGAAAACTTGTAGAGGGAGCTTTCGAACTCCTTGATTATGAACTCGGCAAGACGTGGATGAAAGATGGAACACTGTCCTGTAAATTTTCATTTTCCAAGTTTGTAAAATTAAGAAGAAAAGAAAGTAGAGAAAATTGATTTTCTTATAATTTACGTGCTTCAGCGAAATATATTTACGAAGCAATTCGTTTGGCCAGCATTTATCATGAAGAAGCTCGACAGGGAAATTGGCTGCTCAAAATATTGAATAAAATTCTTTCACTTCCAGAATTAGAGCTGCATGAGGAGTCAGGTGAATTCTTCTATATTTATCCAAAATGAGCTTTTGGAGAGTCTAAATTTTTTTGAGGTAATTATAGTAAATTATTCTGCGTTCAATATTTACAAGTAATCTAAAGATTAAAATAATTTATATCATAAAATGATTTACGAAGCTTTTGCAATTATAATATCCTTATTGTATATTTTTGTCACTTTTCCAGTATTAACTATATTTTGAGGCGACACAAAATTGATTTCCTTTGTTATGTATAGGGAAAGACTGTACAGTGTAATGAAATCTATATCGAAAAATTAAGATTTGATATCTAAAATGACTATTTCTTTATCAAGGAATACTTATGATACACAGAAAAATATGTATATCATCTCACAATAATAAATTAACGGATAATTTTTTGCGATATAACATCAAATTTTGCCAGACTCATAAAACGGTTTGTAGTATGGCAGAAGCTTTTTAAATGTAAAATACGAGAGCAAATTTTGAAGGTATGATGGTGATACTAAACAATGTAATTACTACAATTATGGAAAACGAAAGTAGTGATGCAGAACATTTAGTTGATGCCTTATTTACTCATCCAGTGTTTCGGTACTGTCTGTGTCATTTTTTTCTTTTTTTTTCCAAATAGAAAATAATATTATAGCATCCTTTCAAAAAAAATGTTTTAGTTACTTTAAAAAGAGGAAATTGCAGATGTTCAACATACGCAAAATTCCGTTCACTGATAATTTTCATGTTTGCATCGTGTCGGTATGAAGATATACTGCTAAGAGAAACTATACAATGCATCGAGAAAGAGACGATTCAAACGTATCTCCCTTAATTTTATTTTGCATAATTTACTGTATATACTGCGCTGGAAGTCAAATAATATATTTAATAATGAGTAAATGTAAGCGTAATAAATATAGCAGTCACCTGGTCTAAATCTGAATTTTGTGTCGTATTATTTAACATATCATTTATTTTCGTAAATATATTAAAACCGGGCGCAACAAATAGAGACAAATCTATGAAAGGTTTTCTTCACATGCTTGAATTTTAATAAACATATTCATAGATTAAACGATTTAATGAAGCAATCAACACGTCGTACTGCCGGTTTGATCACATCGAATATGTGCATTAACTGTGGACGTTCACCAGGAAAATCATTATATCTTTACAAGTATGTATTGTGATTTCGGTTTGAGTATTATATGCTGTTTGCTTTTTTGGCTTCTGTATTTCAGATCAAAATTTATTTTCAAAATTCCAGTTGTGGTCATGTGATTCATATGGAATGTGATGCACAAGACGGTTCACACAATTGTCCATGTCAGATAAACGCCTTCAGTTGTTCTAATACTAAAAGCAACTTAAGTTGTAGTTCCAGTCAAATAATTCAAAAACCAGTGCGAATTAATATCTTTTCAGAAGAATCACTTAAATTATCTTTGGGACCGAACAGACGAAAATCTTAAGGGATGAACGTAACGTATGTTGTAACTTTATTATGCTTCTTGATTTTAAAAATATCTGAATGGGAGATAAGCTTTCAACTTAGATATATTACATGTCCATTTATTTATATAGCAGTACGTTTGCAAAGACATCTGATAATTTATCACTGCGACGCGAAATATTCTAAAATTATTTCTTAAGATTAGAAAAAGTCTGTAATTTATGTATCTTCTAAATTCATTAATTCATAATTTCATCTTTAGCTATTTTCTTCATCTAATCATACTGACTATGATTTTATTAGCGTTTCCCTCTATATGGATGAATAACAACTATATCCATCAACTTTATTTGAGCCATACTGCTCTATTCTATTGCATGTGTTTCCTGAAGATCTCCAAATATTTATTTGCGCATGCTTTCTTCGATAAGTTGCTAGTATGGTTTTATTACGCTTCTTCATTTCACCTTGTTTTCCTTGAGTTAATATCAACCAGAGATGAATTGCTGTTTGGCGGAGAATCGAATTCATTATTTTGCTATTCTCATTCGTGAATTCAAATTTGTGTACATGAATTTTTTACAGGAATTAATTTCAAAGACAAAACTAACTGCCGACGAATATAGAATTGCATTTGTTTGCTAGTCAATATAATTTACCATTATTTGATCTTCCTTTTAACATATGCTGGATCAAAAATTATAATCTTAGTTTGAATCCAAGCAATCTTATCATAAAAAATCCACTTGAAAGATAAAATTTAATTTGGAGAATCGGTTTTATAATTTTTCATTTGAAGTATTTGCACAAGTACAGTAAATCTGAACTACTCATAGAAATTAGAAATTACGTGGAACGAATAAAAATGATCAGAATTAAAGTCATACAATGACAAATTAGTCCATTAGTTTTATAGAGAAGGAGGGAATAATTCGCTGTTTTCTATGCTTTTTTTAACAGACGTTCGTTCTCCAAAATCGTAAAAAAAACTTTCCAGCTATTTCTCAGTGTTTAACTATTATTTCTCAAGTTTTAATGGTATCTTCTATCCCAGTGCGCGCACGCTTCTTAATTGATTCTGGCTGATCATTTTGTAACTCTTTCCGGCTGTCAACGTCCTCACCCAGTTCTTCCATTCGTTGTCGCAATTTTTCAGTATCTATGCGAAAATCTCGAACACCAATCGAATTATTCCTAACTTGTATATCTAATCGATGGTCGTGCAGAGCTGAGCATAGCAGCAATAGATTGGCCTTAAACATACAGAAGAAATGAACCAATTGGCTACTCCTGTTCACAGTATATATTTTGCTTCCCAGATAATTCTACCGCAATCTTTGTTCATTTTAATTAAAAGTAGTCAGAGATATATAGCATAGAACTCATATTGCCAAATCTGCATTCTAACTTATAATCTTTGTTATCATCTATAACAATTTATAATATAAAAAATGATATGTTAAAGATTTTTACGTGTTTCATGCAATTCCTACTGTAACGACAGAGAGTACTAGATTGACTACGAACCTGGTAAAGTTCCCTTGATCGTACATAGGTAACATAAAGCGTTTCGTCTTTTTGCGACTTCACTATTTTTCGATTATGCGTAAGAGATGGTTCCTTCAATACGTATGTGAAGGTATAAATTTACTCGCATTAAAATTAAACAGTATATCAATTAGGAAAGAAAGCGAAAATATAACGAATAACATACGTCAAGTGGATTAAATGTTCCCACATTTTCATCGGCGTTTTCCATAATCTGGAGGACACTGCCACGAGCAAGCGCTGCTAATTTTGTTACAGCCATCCATTCCGAAATATCACTATATTTATGTGCTTTCAGCATCTTCAATATTTCTTATTTGTTTGACTTTATTTTCCTTTATTAGAACATTGAAGAAAACTTTCAAAAATATGGATTCTTTTCGATAATACTAGTGCCATTTTTAAAAAATTCCTTCTTGATGAATGATTTTTCTTTTTTTTTCTATAAGTAAAAAAGAGTTTCTTTCATTGCCATGATCGTACACAAAATTTAAGGACATGAGAAAAAAGTATCAGTTTTCATTAAAACCCTTTAATGTATATTAAAAGATTTTAAAATAAGACAATTCGAACTATTAGCGATTAATAAAATTGATACCAACCAATTTAACAATAGCATTGAGTGTCTCGTACTGCACAGTTAATAAAGAGCAGATGGGCTCCTTGGCTACTGAATAATCGATGTATAATGACAGCAAGGGAAGGACTACATGCGCTAATCTGCTACACAAGTCGATGAGTTTGACGAGACCAATATCCACTAAAAGGAAGTTTCACCACAAAAAAAAATATCATGAAATGTCTTAATATCCTTTGAAGACATTCGAAATGGTAAGCAGGATTTAAATTATAATGAGAGTAACTTGCTAACTTGAGGATATAAAAATGTGAGACATCATTTCAGTAATCAAACGTGCATCTGATAATGAAGCTGAACATGCTGCAGCCACCATTTCTGCACTCGCTTCTGCTGTTATATCATTTATGGATGCCAATAATTGAACTGTTTCCTGATCCAAATTATAAAATATTTTCAATAAAAAACATGAAATATAATTATGATGAAATAAAAGATAATGTTCTGAGACATCAATTTAAATTGTTCCTTAATTTAGTGAAAATTAAAACTCATTTGAAATTGAGAATACACTTTTTCTTTATTATTCAAGACAGTTATTATTTGAGTAGCAGCAGCTCGCAAAAAATTCGTATAATGAATGTCGCAGCAACCAGCTCGTTCGATGTGCATGTAAAGATGCCAAACTTCTTTCAATACAGTTTTATCACCTGAAGAAAAAAGTGCAGCGATAATTTTCAGAATATTCAATTACTATGAAGATGAAATTCAATACATGAATTAAAAATTTGACGAGTATAACCTAAGTTGTTATGATAATGCTTATATTCCCAGTAGATCCAACAAGATGCATATTTCACCGACAAAAAAATGGATTTGAGAATAATCAATTTAAATTCTGATCATTACTATCAAATTCGAAAAATAGATGTTCGATATGTATTATATTTGTCAAGTACGATACATGCTGAACAAAATCCCATAAAGGCTCCACCTATTTCATTTTCCTGCAATATATTACGAATAAGTTTTGCACACTTCAATTGCGCCTTTTCATTTGACACTTGCTTGAACAACGTACGACAAATGGTAAGTAGTGCAAATGCCTGATGAGTAAAATCTGATGCCATTTTTCGTTCTTCAAAGTCTTTATAAGTCTCAAATAATTTCGGAATTAGATGTGACAAGATGAATCGAATCATCAATGATGCAGCATTTTCGTGTTTTCCTTGATCCTCATTCGATATGCCCAAAATGCGCCCTGAATGAACTGTTAAAATTAAGCGAATGTTTAGCGATGTTATAAATACTGTTTTAATACAAAACTGATAATTTAGTGCTTAATAAAAATTTCTTCCAGCTGCATTTGCTTGTTATCAGTTTAATTGTTCAGAAAAAAACTTTCCAGTGATCAGGAATTTCAATCATGATATTTCAGAAAATAAAGTCTATATCCATAATTTCTAAATGTCCTTGTCAATAAAAGAACAAAAGAAAATGAAAATCATAAATTTGAAACTTTTATCGTTTCAAAAAATAAGAACTAAGATTCTTTAACAAGCAAAAATCGCACATTAATTCTATTTTTATAACTATAAAAATAATGAAATACAAAATTTATTAAACATCTATTACTTACATATTTCAATAAGGAAACCATCACAACGAAAACCATACTTTGATATCATTAAAGAAAGTACATTGGAGAGCGCCATAATAGCTTGTGTACATTTATGATTCCACAACTCAAACGAAGTTGTTTTGTGAACAAAATTACCATCTACGTATAGAAGAAGCATGGTGCTGGAAAGATGGAATATGAACTGATGATCTTTTTCATACCAATTTTTTTTGAAAATAATTATTTCAACAAAGGAAATTATTGAGAAGCAAACCTTGAAAAAGAGGAAAGTATAGTGAAAGGTGCACGAATATTACACCTACATATACCAATGGAAATTCGCTGTGCCCAATCCATCGCCCACGTAAACGCATTTTCACGAAGAAGTTGCAAGCATTCTTCGTCTACATCGATATCTTTATCATCGACTTTTCTAAATGAATTTGTCTGTTTTCTGTATTTTTTCCTCACTTCTTCTATTTCTATAAACGTATAAATTTGCCGAGTATATCTTTTTTACAATGATAGATCTCAATTACTTCATCAGTCAAGAAAGAATATGATATGTAAATGCAACTGTAATTATATAGCAGTATGAGAAGAAACACACATAGTTTATTGTTCATCAGTTTTACATACTGCTTGGATGGATAAATCAGAATTTCTCAACGACTGTGAAAGATTCAGCCGAATTACCATGTAATGCTCAAGATTCTAATCTCAAAAATTTGCTCAAATAATCTATCAAATTCTTAGCGGAATTGGTTATACATTCTTGCATCGATTTCAAAAAAAGATTACAATGCGAGCCGTTAATCGTTTCACTTAATATGTCAACTAATAAGCTGCTTGTGATTGATAATCTTTTCTTATATTTTATGCATTAGCATTGGGATTTCAATATATTCTAATACTATTAAAATCTACCATTCTTCCTAAAATGCTAAATTTTATAAAGAATGAAACGAATCATCACAATAAGTATCTACATCACTGACAATATCACAATTTCTCAGCGACTGTGGAGAATAAAAAAATTGCTAACTGAATAAATCGTGCGATCATGTTTGTTACGGACTGCAAATACGGTACAGTAGACGAATAAGTTACATTGACTTTCTCTCCTTTGCTCTCTTTTTTTTTCCCCAATTTTTCCTTCAAAACTTCGTTCAGTTCTTCACGTCTACGCAATAATGCCAACATTTTTTCCGCTGCTTCCCTTCTGTAAAAATTATACAGTAAAACACAGTAAGCATTTTTACTCGAATTTTATTAAATATAAATCCAATATCGGTACTTGGCAAGCACACAGCCTACATTCCATAAGTGTTCAATAAGAGCATCGTAAAGGGAGATCATCAGTGAAGCAAAGCATTGATTCGTGCGACCAGTAACAGAAAATGAAAAATCCGAAAGTTTATCCAGCTGGAAAGAGAAAATTCTTTGTCTCCGTTTCAAAAGATCACACAAAAAATCTATCCCGTTGTAGGAATATTTTCCATTGTTTGTTAAAAATAATCAAAATAACATAAATCTGAATTTGAACGTGACCGCCTCGTAATAAATAATAACACATATGGTAAAATCAACTTGGAGATCGTGCACATCTCGGTCCATAGCAAATTCAATAAGCTTATCCAATTCGGACATGGTTTGGCATATTTTTACGTCTTCACCGCATACAACTTGAGTCGACGTGTTTCGTAAACTATATATTGATAAGCGCATTAGTAAGCTTATAGCCTGCAACAAAGAATCGATACTGCACGAAGGAGAAATATTGTTATCATAAAACTCTGAATATAAACAACAACCTGAATTAAGTCAGATATAGGCTCAAGTAGTATAGTAGAGGATTTTGAAAATTCAATATAAGTACAGCGAGAGATTTGCTGTAGAGCTGTAAGATGTGTTACTAGAAGATCCAAAGTCGGATATACTAAATTCTGATTGGCAGATGCTGCTTCAACAATACCTCTGGAAATATAAACATGTATTCAAAAAAAGTAGAGAAATCTTGTGGCATACATTTTCCATAGTTACAAAAAAATTGGGACAATACCATTATTTAAAGCGATGCAAATTCAGTACAGTGCATATCAGGCATAGCTACGTATAGAAAATCTACAGGAGGCTAAATGGCTTAGTTTATAATTTTTGTATTTATATATATACATATACATATTCAGGTTTCCGCTAATAAATCAAAGACATGCCTGTACAACATGCTTTTAATATTCGCAGGTTGCGAAAAAGTTCGCTTCAAGATTCCAACGATCTCCAGCGAAAGTTCCATATTCGTGTTTTTCGTTTCAACTCCCATGTTTTGCAGAGCCTAAAATGAAATTTCAAACGACAACTAAAAAAAAAACGGCTATCTGTATTACTGAAAATTCTTTTAGAACTTACCTGAGTAGAAAAAGTAGCGAAAGACTGGCTATAATAATCATTTTTTATAGCCGATCGCATTGTTGACGACCGCAGGAGAAGAAGTAATATTGGTAAAACTGTAGCGACTGTTGAATCACATAGTATATGTTTTTTCATTCGGTTCAATATAATGGCAATTAATTGCGGACGTAATATAATAACTGGCAGCAAAGCACGAATTAGTGAAACGGCGATACTCTAAAAATAAAATAGAAAAGAAAAATCTGCTATTATTGATTCATCTCATATCTCTGAAGAAGTTATGCAAATGCTTGAAATCAAAGTAAAGATGAAATTTGAAAAAATATTTACAAGCAAAAAACCGGAAATAATTACTTCTTTTAAATTGCATATACTGTCCATCCATGGTCGCAGTGATTTCCAAGCATTCAATACATGCACTGTCTGTTTCGATACAATATCAACAATCGTATCTAAAGTTGCAGAAACAATCAAAAAGTAAGATTGCTGCTTTATCATATAAAGATTACAATGCAAGGATATATACAACAATTGCATTCATCCAAATCCAATAATGGTGAAAATAATGCATAATCATATAAATTATTTAAAGATATGACTATCATCCAACAAAATCATAAGAACTAAGTTACCAATCAGAATAAATGCAGAATTTTGCTTAACGCATGTAAATAATAAATTAAGAATCTTTTCCAGCAACTGGCCAATAGATGAAACATCTACTCTTGCTAATGAGGTCAATATTGACTTGCCCAGTGATATAGTATAGACATCGTCCACAATTCTAAAGCATAATACAAATAGCATTGATAATAAAGAAGCAACAATGGTTAGATATGTTAAAACTAACAAATATTTTCACATCTCATCTAATTTTTGAAAAAAATGTCCAACTACCGCGTTCTGTATCAAATCATAAGTTTTAAATGTAGATATTCCCGGAAACGATGTATGAAGAGAACTTTTCAATCTAGAACAAAAAAACAACAAAATGTGACAAGAAAACAAGATGTGAACTGAAACCATCATGCTACAAAATAATTTTGTTTTTTTTATTTAATAAATGACTCTTTTGATAAACTACCACTAAGCAAACTATTATTTGTTCCAAGAAGGTGTATAATTTAATCTGGCACAAAAAAAAAATTGATTACATATAGTCTAAAATCTATTATAAAATGTACTTATGAGAAATTTTTTAGTGATTTCCCCTTTATGTTTTAGAAAAAAAAGCCTTTAGGAAGTCTCAAAGTCAAATTGATATTAGTGAAATAAATATTAGTCAAATCAAAAACGCAAATTTACCTGCCATCTGCGAATTTGATTTCAGCACTGCATTTATCCAGCAGCAACATGAATGCAACTTTTTCAAGCGCATTGCCAATAACAGAACACCATTTAATATCAGTAGCTGCAGTTTCAACAATTGCATCTAAATTGCTTTTCAACGTATCCACATCACAGTCACCCATAACATCACGAATCCAAGCGCTCCTTTTTAACTGACTACAATGTTTCTGTAGTTTCATGACATTCTGTTTCAACTCTGCCATACTTAGTAAATGATATCGTGTTGTATTACAAAGCGAGAGTAGACATATTAATGCAAATCTGTTGCATGACACAAGCTGCCGATGGCGCTGAAATGCTGTATGAAATGCAGGAAGAAGTTAAAGAAGCCATCTGTGAGTCGTTCACACATTTTTAACAATTATTAAAATACTTCGTTATATCTCTCATAATAAGAAGACACTTCGTTAAATCTTCGTTAAATCTCTCATAATAAGAAGACAATTATATGGCATTATCAAAAGAACTTAATATGATGGAAATGTTCCGAAAATATTCACTTTTAGTCGAGCAAGAAACAATTTTGGAACGATAACGCTCGATTCAAATAATTCATGAAGTTCAATCGACAATATATATAAATCTTCGAATCGAAAATTCGCATTCGCTAATAAATAATCACATATCTTAATATACTTAAAAAATTACGTGCTGTTAAGTTTCATTCTTTCCAAATGAGATTGCAACTTTGAAAACAATATTCTTATTCTCACTAAAGTGAAATTGGAATATGAAATCACTGAAGTCCATGCATTTTCTTTTGTTTATTTTCAAATAAAATCAGACTTGATAAATCAATCAAAATGGAAAAATGAGAAACTTCATATAATAAATTACCTGTTCTCCTTTCCAGTTAATTAGCCCGGGAAGCACGATAATTAATTTCAAACAGATTTCTGGCGTCGCTTCGGTTTGTAACATACGCTCCACAAATAAACTAATGATTTCGTACAGGAAACAACTTCTACAACAAAACATCAAAAAATAGAAAAAGTAATCCAGAATTAACAGCAGCCGTAAAAAAACTACGTCTATGACACAATTTTACCTCAGTACAATAACAAGTTCTTTGAACGAATTGCCGCCTACAACATCATTTAGTAGCTTCAGTAAAAAGATGATACGAAATTCCATACGATTAACAATGTTCTCCTCCCATTCAATAAACTTATCTTCTGACTTTACCATACACTGAAGAAATATGGCTGCGGCGCTTAACCATCTGAAATATTGATACTCCATTCAAAAACTGATTGCCTCATTTGGCAACTCAAATGTTATGTTATATTGTATTTGCAACTGCAAAATACATGAAATAGAAACCTTTTTTCCAGCATCCATCCGTTCATGAAATTCTCCGCAATATATTTACCAAAAAGTTTTGTATCTGTTCCATTCATTTTACTTATCTGAAGAGACGATGATATTGATAGGTATCTACAAATTTTATCTGCTAAGATATGTTTGTTTGGAATTTCGAAAATTTCGCTCATTATATCCATTAATTAAAAATTATAGTCTCAGAGTATTTTGAAATGAGATGGTTGATAATATTAGATATTAGGGTGAGATCACTAAGAAATATATAAAGTCTATATAAGAGCTCTCTATCAAAAACAATTTTGTATTTTGTATGTATTCGATTTCATTTCTCAGGGTTCAACTATGTAATTGATTAAAAGACTCACAAAATGAAAGGATTTTCGCAAATTTTGAATTTTACTATCCATTCTAAATGGATATTTCCCTTTCATTATTTGGCAATAGAGAGAAAATGTGACCTCCTCTTCAAGTATACTGTGCAACATCATAAGAGGTTCATATCCAAGGTTGTCAATTTTCATTATTTCCATAACCAGTAATAACATCGGTAAAACTAGATCCGCTTTGATCTTCACATTATCTATTGCAACGTACCAACTTTTGACAAAATTCGAAAAAAGTTCTCCTTTATCTTTTCCACATTGTTGCTTCACAAAATTCTTGAAATTTTGCTAAAAAGAAATTCCTTCACATCCTATCAAAAGAAAATGTTCAGGATCCTCTACTTTTATCTCCCTATTCGTTTCACGATAGATCAGTAAAAATCAACCGACGATCAAACCCATTTGAGATAATTTATCATAAGTACCATTAACTAAAAGAAACATCGTTAAACAAATGACTTACCCAACGTCGTTCTTCTGATAATTGTGACAGAACTTTGGTTATTTGTTCTGTATATTTTTCATTGTTTTGAAGGCATCCATTCACAACATATTTATCAACTTGAGCACAGAATTGTATGCAAAAATTTTCATGAGTTCGAACACTTTGGGAATTCTGTATAGGACAAGTCACATCCATAGTATCCATAAAATGAAACTATCCTATAATCACAGTTAAGCAGTGCTTCTTCAATCTGCATCAAGAGGTGTATAAATGAGATGATAAAAATTGAATGGGCAATAAAATACAGCTGATAATTCGTAAGATCTCCGCCTTTTCCACCTCATTATTAATAACAGTGATAAGTCATTAGCATTGTTATTAATAATTCTATTAAACGAGCTGATAGTTGCCTTCACTGAACAAAAAATAGTTTATCGTTATAATAATAATGACTATCTGAGTCATTTTTCTTGTATTGCTCGACTAGGCTTATTTGTAGGTGCGGGGAAGATTGATGCGTATTCATCCAACCCTCATTATTCGAACAAATGAATTTACAATAAATTTAAGAATTCCACTAATTCCTATTTTTTTAAGAAATCTGAATGATTTACTCATTCAGATTTGCTATTGAAAAGATTTCATTAATCTATCTTCTCTTGCATTATCTTCCTCACTCTCTGCTTAGCACACTGAGATTCTTATTTTGAACTTGCAAGAATTCTTAACAATAATAAAACTGAAATAAACACAGACTTTGCAAAACTTCCCGCAATTTTCTCTTTGAATATTCAAACGGAATAATAGAAAACTATCAATAGAAAACAGCAAACAAAATACTATGTATCAAGGATAACAAACAACAACGAGAGATAATATGGTAAAAAGACAGACACTGTAACATACGCGATCGATTTTTAGCATTTTGAGCCTGAGCAGCAATGCAACTGTTTCCCGCATTCGGGATTTACCGGTATTTGTATTTACTGTAGGTACCATTTTTGAGAAGGCTGTTTTTTTTTATTATCCCATCTTTAAATATTTTGAGATGTGGTCTGAGAAAAATCATCTGAAACATATACATGCGGATGAAACATTTATCGCTTTCTGCAATCCGTAATTATTATGACTTCATTTAATCGGATTTAATCAGTCTCTCAGTTTACCTTCTTTTTCTTAATCCATTTATCCCCTTCATACATTTGTAGAATTGTATGGGTCATCATCAATTCGATATCATTTCAAAGAATAAATCATTAAAAACTGAAACATATATCGCCGAACAAATTGAAAGAATGGATTTAAACGGTTTGCGGCAAGTAACACAGGTAGACAGGTCATTCTGTTATCGGTCACATTTCTTCCGCTTACTAATACCTCATCATCCAAAGAATAAAGCAAAATGGAGTAATTGGTATTCTGCTCCTTCCATTTTTTAATCACTGAACAGCTAAAACTCTTGTTATCTCATGTTTTCTTTTTAAAAAGTACCACCTATTACTGTATTCTTTTGAGGAGCACCAGCAATTACTGGAACAAACAAGACGTTGTCTTCGTGATCGCATATCGTCGCGTATGGGTGAATTACTTCTATTAGGCCAAACTATGCTCAATGAATATTGCGAATTATGTGCGGTGAGTTCGCTCAGTGCAAATCATAAAATATGTTCTTGGCTGTTATTAATTTGCAAAAAGTTTTAGATTGAGTTCTTCTTATCCTTAGGCCTGCAACTCGGTCCTAGATAATGGTATGAAATAATACGTTCATTTTTTGGTTTGTTATTGCATTATTTTATCATTTAAAAGTGTTCTCAAATAGTGGGATTATTGGCAATAAGAAATTTTTCAGCAAAATGTCAGTGTTTGCAGGGTATTTTAATGGAAGATCGCCAAGGAGTTCGCTGTTGCGTCGCCTGCGACATGGTGAACAGAGAGCTTTCGAGGGAATTGAACAACGGGAATCCAGTTGCAAATAACGGCAAATTCCAAATAACTTTTTCCCTTTTTTAAAGCATTTGTTATTAATTGGAGAGCCTAAGTTTTAGTGGTACAGTGAATTTTAGTAGTGCTATTTCAGATAATTTGAACGATATGAATGATATTGCCACTGAGCACAGCAGCATAAGTCGAAGTAATGAAGTTTTCCAATCATCAGCACAGTTTTCCACAACGGATTCTCTTGCGAGATCTTTTGTAAGCATTAATTAGACCAGTAATTAGTTTTATTGGTCACGAGAAATCAGAAATTAGAGAATACTTTACTTATAGTGATAGTTCGTAATTATATCCTCATGCGATTATCATTGCAAATAATGCTATATTGAAGTGTGTTCGACTTCGCATTTGCAAGTTATAGCTATAAATTTTTCGTAAACAACAAAGTCGTAATTTTTTTTTTAGCACTTATCAGTTGAAAGAGAAGATTCATTCTGTACAAACTCTCCGCAGTCACCGACATCCTGTAGAAGATAACGTATCGCAAGTACTTGTTTTTAATTATACTTCATAGTTCATTAGCGATAGATAATTTGTTTACTATTTAAACAAATGCGTACGTAAGATTTTTTGTTCTTTTCAGCATTTTGATTTCCTTGGATCTGGAAGTGTTAAAATAGCAATACAGGCAGTCGATGATAAACTAAGGTGGTGTGCAGAACGATTGAAAAGTTGCGAAAACTTGGAGGAAGTAATGAAACTATATGAAGCTGTTGATCGTGGCATTAGAATTCTGGAACATTTCATGGGTACTTGACGTATTTTTGAGTGCATATTAATTCTGCATAAATTTTTTTCCTATTTCAAAATATGAATGAGCTAAGATGGTTATACATTTGATGAATTCTTATCACTTTTAAATTGTGTGTTAGAAATAGTATATGTATTATACACCAATTTTTAAATATAATAAATTTCATTAAAGCGCTTTTGTGTAGTCTAAAATCATAACTGAACAATGTCTCCAACTGTATGGCCTAGTGGAAGCGTCTGAACTTATAACCCAGAGGTAGATGGATCGAAATCACTCGCAGTTAATTCCGGTAGCTTTTGCCTTTCATATTGCCAAAAATAGCAGTAACAATTGTTACATGTTTATAAGATATAATGATAGAAAGAAACATGCTGAGATGTAAACAGTCGATTCCGTTCGAGGTAGTATGATCGATTTTGATTCGAAACTATTTGGTTGATGTTTTTACTGATATCTTCTTGGGTCTTTTTTTTTTTTTTTGATTCTTCATTTGTATTTCTTCAATTTCAGAACTTGAACTTTTTTCCTCATTTGTCTTTTCTTGTCGTTGTTTAGCCTCTTAAATGCGTAATGGCAGAGAAATTGAAAAGTAGAAGGGGAGATTAGTCAAGTACATTCAATACAATTCAAAAGACTGGTGAACACTTCGTCTTGGGAAGATATATTCAGTATCCAATGCCATAGTAAGGTCAGAAACTAGGTGAAATACTGGATCCTTTTAACATTTCATTGTTTCCGTTATGATAAGTGGGGAAAACAAATTAATATCATCTTTCATCAATCATTGAATTATAGCACTCTTAATTATGCACTCACTTTCTGAATTATGTACTTTTTGTTTGTAAAAAAAGCTTCAAATCACCTGTACTTAAAACAAACAAAACAAGAAAAAAATAAAACAAAGAGAAACTCCAACTATATAAAAGGATCCTTAAATAAGCCATCAACAAAAAAAAAAAAAAAACAAACAAATTTCAAAATTATAAACAAAAATAACTCTAAAAAAATCACTAAAACTAAAACTAAAAACCCATTTACTATCAGATATTGGAAAGTTTTCATCATATTGCTAATAGTTGATTGATTTATTGTTTTTGTAGGTTTTTTTAATGTTAGTATATTGTTTTGTTTGGTCATATTATCTAATTTTAGTTTTGCTAGTTCTATTACTTTTTTTCTGAAATTTAATATTGAATTGATTTAATTCTGTCTGTTTTGTTGGTGTTTTATTTCTTTTTTTATTATTTAGTTTCTTTTTATTATTCAGTTTATGTTTTGGTTTGTTTTTATTGATAGCAAGATAAGTTATGTTTTTTATGGTCGTGTTGTTATTTGTTTGCCTTTGGTTTTTATAATATATAATTTTTTTTGGTTTGTTTTTGTTATTTAATATGAATATTTTTTGTGGAATGACTTTTGGTAATGTAATGAAACAGAGGGTTATTAATACTGTTAATCGTTATATTGTTTTACGTTATTGAGCAGGTTTAGATGGTTCTGTTTTGTCTGTGTTGATTCGTTTCGAGCTATCTGGTCCAGGTGGTTATTTTTTGGAAGAAGTCAGGTTTATAATTCTGTTCTTACAATGCATAATGTTTTGATGATTTTTGTTATGGTGGTACCAGTTTTGATTGGTGGTTTTGGTGATTGAATGTTGCCTTTGATGTTGGAGGCCCCTAAGATAGCTTTCCTTTGTGTTAATGCTTTATCTTTTTGATTTACTTTTGTTCCTTTATTGATGGTATTTCGTCTTTTTTTATTGATGGTGGTCCTGGTCAGTAGTTGAATTTTTTATCCTCCCTTGAGAGTTGATGGTCAACTTGAGTTGTCTTTGGATAGTATAATTTTAGGTTACATACTATAGGTATTGATTCTTTGTTGGTGCTATTAATTTTATGGTTACTACTCAGAATATGCGTTCTGCTTTCATGGCTTTGGATCAGATTAGAATATTTTTTTGTTCTTATTTGACTTCTTTTGGTTTTATCTGTTCCGGTTTTGGCTGGTTCATTGTTGTTCTTATTGTTGGATCATAAATTTAATACTTTTTATGATATTAAAAAGAATGGCAATCCTTTATTATATCAATATTTTTGATTTTTTGGTCATCTGAGGTATATGTTATTATTTTACTAGCGTTTGGTATTATTATTGAGTATGTTTTGTTTTAACTAATAAGGACCGTTTGTTTGGTTAGACCAGGATTTTGCTTCTATTTGAATTGCCGTTTTAGGTACTCCTGTTTGAGGTCATCATATGTACACTACTAGTTTAGATATTGATACTCGAACTTATTTTAGTACTGCTACTATAATTATTGCTATACCTAAGGCTGTTAAGATTTTTAACTGGTTGGGTATTTTTTTTGGTTCTAATCAAAAAATCCAGCCTTTTGATGTTAAACTAATAGCTGTATTTATTGTCGATGGATTAAGTGGAACTATTTGAAGTTCTGCTAGTTTATATATTATTTATTATTCTTCATGATACTCATTATTTTGTAATTCATTTTCATTGTACTTCGGATTTAGGTGCTCTTTATGGTATTTTTTGTGGTTTTTGTGTGGTTGCTTTATATATATTGTATTTCTTTTGATAAAATTATAATAATGTCTGTTTTTGTTTGTTTTTTATTGGTATTAATATAACTTTTTTTCCTATACATTTTGCTGATTTACAAGGTATACCACGTAAAATTTTACATTATCCTGTTTTTCTGCTTGTCAAGGTATTTCTTGTTTAGGTTCTTTTATTACTTTTGTTGATTTTATTTAATTTAATTATTTGCTTATTAATTCTATTTTTTTCCTCGTTTTTTAGATGTTTCTTTTTATAATTATTACAGTCCTGCTTATGTTGTTAGAGTTCCTCCTTTACTTGGTTCTTTTACTGAGGAGACTTTTTTAGATCTTCATTGAAAAATTATTAGTAAGGATACTCCTTTTAATTCTTATCGTCGTGTGGGTTATGGTTATCATAGAAAGTAGTATTTTTTATTCTTGTAGATTTAAGTTGAAGTTTTAAACTGTTAATTTTCAAAACTGATGATTATATTCCATTAGAATTTTATAATTTTTTTGTTTGGTTATTAAATTTTTCTATTTTTTTTATTGTAGCTTTTTTTTTGTTTTTTTTTGAGAGTGAGATCCTTTAAATAGTTGTGTTATGATGTGTTTAGATATTTTGTTTATGAATTGTTATTTGTTCTTTGGATGTTCATGTTTGGTACTTTTATTTTATTGTTTTTATTTTTCTTAGCGGTCTTTTTTCTTTGTTGACTTATTTTTGTAGTATAATTAATTTTAACTATTTTTATAATTATTGTTATCTTTTTTTATTTACTTTTAGAAACTGTTTCTCGGCTAATTTGTACTCGTATTCTCGCTCAGCGCGATCCTCCGATAAAATAGTAAGAGCAATGAACACTGGCGAAAGGATTAATCCTGCGATCAATGGATACGTCCACCAATAATTGTTCTACAGATTCCAGTTACTTTTATAACAAAAAAGATCATTTACTCACTCTAAAGATTTCACTTTTAGTAGCTTCTTTAAGAATTTTATTGACGTTCTCACTAAAATTTTCGTTGCTTTAAATTGTTTCAGTATGTGATATGATGGGAAGCTTTAACATTCTAATTTGTATTGCTTGTCGTTAAAAGTAGGTAATAATATAGTTCTACAATGAATTAGAAACTTTTAAAAAGCATACAAGAATGAAGCCCATAACGTCAGTTCTCTTGGATAGATCACAATTAACTCCCTCATAACCATCAAGGCATTCGCACCGAAAGCCGCGCACAAAATTGGCATCTTGTATACAAGTACCCATCATACAAGTTTGTAAACCTTAATGTTATAAATTTAAAAAGTTTTGCTTAATGATAGATTCTAGCAGACGGCATTGGACATTCTATTTAATCATGAATTACTTTAAGTTTCTGATGTTTTCATCGCTCTAAAATAGTAGGATAATAATCTCTGCAATTATCTGCGACATCGCAGGCTTTCGCAATTCACCTTTCTTTCGATTATTGTCTCAGAATTTTTTACCTTGCATTATACATGGAGATAGCTGTTGTTCGCAAAATGAACCACTAAAACCAAGACGACAGCGACAACTGAAACATTTATCCAAATTATTGCCTCGGGTTTGTTTTTGACACGATATTAATAGAAGCAAGTATTTGACATATGTAGAATCGATTCATTATTTCAGGATACAATAAACAAAACAGTTTCCTTACATATAATTAAATTCATTTTGTGAATCGACGGCGCATTCTGCTCCATTTTGACATTTGTTTTGATCGCATGCATCTGCTTCTTTTTCACAGAATGGAGACAATAGACCTTGTGGACACAGACATCTATTTTATCATGGACATATTTAGAGAGTGTACTTATTTTGACTGATTACACTAAGTGATATCAATAGTTATGAGAAAGGAAATCTAAACTTCCAGAGTTCAGTGGATATTGAAAATAAAATAATGTGAGCTATGACCTGAATCCCCGACGCTTCTCTTCATTGGAACAAAGTTGCAAATTATTCAGGTCGGATGTCTCACAGGAGTAACAAAGACCGTCGTTTTTGCATATGTGATTTGTACATACGCCAAGATCAGTTTTTATGCACTTCACCGCTAAAATTAACCATTAGAGTTGAATCAATGAAATTCCTATTAAACTTGTTTTTTTATTCTTTAATCTTAATCATTTCTTTCTTTATTTAGAAGAAGCGAAAGGAAAGAGAGGGATAATGTATATTAAAATAGATTTCAAAGAGATTGAGATAATATTTCACTGTATCATTCCAAATAAATTACAGAAATGCAACAAAAATTATTCTAGTAGGAATACAACTTTGAACATAATATTGTTAGACCCAGCGAAGTCCGAATCCTGATTTATCTCATATAAACATGTATATCCCAAAGAATACTTC
Source organism: Dirofilaria repens (assembly GCA_008729115.1). Classification (NCBI taxonomy): domain Eukaryota; kingdom Metazoa; phylum Nematoda; class Chromadorea; order Rhabditida; family Onchocercidae; genus Dirofilaria; species Dirofilaria repens. The sequence goes on along the minus strand of SNRZ01000004.1, from coordinate 213,378 downwards.
TCACGCTGTCATTCTAGTAGGAATACAACTTTGAACATACTATTGTTAAACCCAGTGAAGTCCGGATCCTGATTTATCTCACATAAACATGTATATCCCAAAGAATACTTCTCACGCTGCTCGATCGGTACCGAAACACATAAACTACCGGGTGAACAAGTATTGCTGTAGCATGGTTCCTCAATGTCACATTTTTCTCCTGTCCAACCATCATAACAGCTTCAATTTGTTTCATTTCTTGCAGTCTTTTAGATATTGGAATGCCTTTTATAATTTTTTAATCTTAGCAAGATTCTCTTTGTGGACGAAACATGTCATCTCATATAATATAAAAGATTTCGAAAGCTTATTCATGCTAAGACCGTGCAAGCTTGAATCGTGCAGGAAAAAAAATTGAAATCATACTCGCATACATAGTCGTGCATTGTTTTGCCAACGCAGGTACCGTGTTTGCCACATTTTTCTTCTGCAAAATATTTGTGTAACGCTACAAAAAGTTTCTAATTTTTGTCTTACCAGGAGTACGTGGATCATACACAGATGCGTCGCATGGCGAATTTATATGCTTTTCACAAAGATCCCTTCATCTAAACCAATGCATTGACAAACAGGAATTATGTAAGATATTATGCTTTCTTCGCCTGAAATACATTTCTACAAGAAAAGGAGATATTAACTGATTTGTTCTTCGAGATGAAAGTCAGAATAGTGAGTTCTCGGACAAATGTAACAATGCAGTTAAAACTATAGTTAAGAATTAACTTTTATCATACTTCTTTCATCTCTACACATATTTATTACACTTCTTTCATCTCTACACAAATTTATTACACTTCTTTCATCTCTACACAAATTTATTACCAAGATGTCCTTCGACATCGCATAAACCTCCATTAAGACAAAATCGCGCTGCAAATTCGCATGGCTTACCGCAAGCTTGAAGTATCTGAAGAATTTACGGTAACATAATAATGTTTTAATATGTATAAATATGCGCATATATATGTTTACTAATAACTAGTAATGTCTACACCTCTTTCATATATTGCAGTGTCATATTTTGTGTATATTCGTCTAGACAATCTGCTACGTAATCCTTCGCATTCTTTCGGCATGGAAAGCACTCGTCGTAAATCCTTTCATTACTGACAACAGTCAGTCGTTCGCAATGTTCACCTGGAAGGGTAGTCGACACGACTAAACTTACATTGAAAGCAAAATATTTAATATCATTATGATGTTTACTGCATAGTAGAGATACCAAACAGTCAAAAGGACTGATGTATCAGAAAACAAATGAGAAATAAAGAAAGGTACGCATATTTCAATACCTTCAAAATTTGCAGCCACTCCATGCACGTTACGTGGTGGACAGTTGCATCTAGCCGTATAAGTCATTTCTCCGTCAGTACGGTTTACCATTAATTTGTTTACACAGATGCCACCGTTGAAACAAATGTAGTCTCTACATGGTAACACTATTTCACACTGCAAACAAATGATATTTGCTGCAGCTAAAACTAACTATGAGTAAGCAAATAAATTAGCAGATGAAATGTGACAGTCGTACTATTGAGGATACATAGGAATGTGATTCTTTAGAACTGAATTTGGAAGAAACAATATCTATCAAAATACATTGCTAAACTATCATAGATAATAGCTAGATGCCATGTTAAACATGAAATTCTTGAAGACAAAGTCATCCTAGTGAAAGAAGAAAAGAAATCAAACATGCATTTATGAAGGATTATTTAATGAGAAACAGAGAAGGAGAAGGTTGAAAAGGTTGTTTAGTTACAGTCCAAAAAAAGAAATGAAAATGTAACCTACTCTTTTCCCAGTATGATGTTCTTGACACTGGCAATCACATTTTACGATACCATTTGTTGTGTTCACGAATTTCCCGACTCCTTTATGTAGACAATAATCCTGCTCACATTCGCGTAACTCTTCCGAATATTCGCATAAGGAACCTGTGAAACCTTGCCGACACCAACATCTGAAATTTATCAACACTAGAAAGAATTTATTGGGAAGAAAAGCAGCATTATTCTTGAAGCAAACGTTAAAACATACTCATATCCAATCCACTGCATGATTTTCATATCGGTAAAATTTTTCACATCTTCGCTCTTATTCATAGTAGTTACTATCTGATGCTTTTGTTGGATACTATAAGCGACATATATCTCTTGTCGTCAATAATAAGAAACGAATAAAACTGTCGAATGTTTTTGAAGTAGTCGTCATCCTTCTAACTTATTTGCAAATCAGGATTTATGAATTACAGAGTATCACTGAGAAAGGATTCACTATATCAGGTAATCTCTGATCAGGTTTTCTTAAGTGCGACCATTACCTATAACATGTTGCATCGTTTTGACATAAATTTTTCTCGCAGCTTGTTTGATCGGCCAAAAATTCGCATGTTTTCCCGTAATGAGTTGGAAGACATTGGCAATAATAACTAAAATTACTTTATTGAAGCAGTAATAACCAATTTTATTATTCAAAAAAATCGCGAAAAATTCGCCACATATGTATTTCTTTGCGCGATTGTGATACGTTGTAGTATAAATCTAGTTAACTTGGATGAATAATTTGTAGCTAATTTTGTATTTACAAACATTGTAGTTCTGTTAATGATATAATTTCAACTATGAAATTACTGGATGCAGTTACATCTAATACGACTAAATCAGATATGTTGTTTCTTCATACATTTGACTAGTCCTATTTCGTGAAATGTAATATTTCAATTGCTTAGAACTTTTATATAGAAGTTTGCAGTGAAACAGAATGAAGTTAAAAGAACTTTTAAATAGAAGTTTGCCGTCTTAGAATATGGAAAACAGTCATATTTAAGAGCAGTTTTTAACTTCAATTATCACTGGACTAATCACTTTTTAGCTTAATTTTTCACGACACTGAATCCTTTCAATCAAATTTCAGAATTCAAATCGGGACCTTTTTCTCTCTCATATTGCAATCGCTCACTTTTTTTTCTTGTCTTTTGATAACAGAATATTAATAAAGTTCCAAGAATTACGTATATTTCGGTGTGAAAACTGAACACTTCAGGGATTAAAATTTTTAAATCTTGGTATTTTGAGAAGGGAATAAATTCATTAAAAAAAAAAAAAAGAAAAAAGAGTATGTATTAGCAATAAAACCCATTTCATACATGATGAAACTCATACGTAAGCTTCAACGATTGATCAGAGAGAGATATCATGTCGGATGAGAAAATGCGAATCGATGAAATCTGGGAAAAATCTTACGCTCCCTTTTTCGATATACATGTACCACCGTTTTGGCAAAGTTGTGTTATTTTGCAAGGATCAAAATCGCTCTCTATATCGCCGGTTTGCTGCCGTCGATGTTTTGCAACCGGTATATTCGGTATCCTCGGTAAGGTATGGAATCGTCTGATCAGTGATATGCTCTTTTCCAACTCTACAATCAATATACATTGCTTTTTTTTCAGGAATTATTTAGAAATACATATTTATTTCAAAAATAGTTTATAGCGAGAAATTTACATACGTCCTACAGACGTCTTTTTTCTCCTTCGTTTCGCATGGAATTCGAATCCAAATGTGCCAAAAATTACAATGACTAATAATAAATTATTTAAGAGAAATCCACTCGTGTAAAATTTCTTGTGATTATCCACATTTTAATAATATATGAAGTACGCATAACACAGAAACAATGAAACCTGATGGAGAAAAGTTAGAATAAATGAAATTAACATGAGGTAATAGGATTGTGTATTTGGGTAGAAAATATGACAGACGAGCGTTTTCCCCGAAATATTCTAAAAAAGAAATAAAAGATTGCAAGGAAAAAATTTTGAATTACAGAGTAGAAGTCGGAATAGACCGCTCGTTGTCATCGCTTATACCATAATTAAAAAATCACGAGCATTATTGGAAGAATTATGGGCTTGTATATGAAATATTGCTATTCTAAATTTTCCATCATTTCTGCGACTTCAATACAAAGATAGTTAACATCAATAATTATTGTGATCATAATATATATATTAATTAATATATTTTACTGATAACTTCGTATGTATAACCAATTTTATTTCCATGCGAATAAGAGCAAATCAGGTTGCTTTCGCTTTACAACAAATCCCATTGTATGCCTAGCACAACCGAAAGAGAAATGTGGTGTATACGTCCGACCAAGGTAGAGTCAAAAGTTTCTTAAAGATTGCTTAGAGGCTTATAGTTTTATTTCTATTTAAGACGATAACCTTTTTTATGAAAGCATGTTAGATTGATTGATCATTGATGATTTAGCTATTTTTATCTCTTTCTCACAAGACATTCATCAATACACACTGTTTATTTTTGCTCATTGAACATCCGCATTCGTTTATTCAAACAAGGATATAATTTCTTCTTGCTTTATCTCACATTTCGGTGGGACAGTGATTGTTGCATTATTGGACTGATATTTGTTATCTGAGTTTCTTGTGTCGTAATTTGAATGTCACGTGCTGGGTATGAAAGGTTTTTTATATAATGCATTGACTTCAAAAGTGAAGTTGTTCAGGCAGAAGACGACAAGTGCTATTCTCATACTGCATGCCATTCAATGAAAAAATGCATCCCAGAAATCCATACAAGGATAAGCCTCCGGATTTCAATATGCTTGCTGATAAATTCGTTGAATTTCGGTCTCATTGCTATATTGGCTCGAACGGAAAGGTAAAATGTTTGTCAGGAGAATATAATACATACAACATACTTATTATGTTAGCGTATTGCTATTTCTCGTATTAATTATAAATGACCAGTCATTAGAAATTTTCATCCTCTGGTTTTCTTTAATACACGATAGTTAATAAACAAATTTCATTCATAGCCTTTTCCATTGTTTACTCGGGATTTTTCATTTTTATAAACATTTAATCTTCTTTGTTACTATCCAGTTTTAAACCATTTCCTTATTGTCATTTTCAGCTGAAAATGAATTTTCGTGACACGAATGCTGTACGGATTCTAGCTCGAACTTTATTACTCAGTGATTTTGGATTGGATGTTGAAATACCTCCTGATTGTTTGGTGCCACGTATACCACAACGCCTTAATTATATTCTTTTCATTGATGATTTATTGAAAGCAAATGGCATTTCCGAGAATGCTCTTGGCATCGATATTGATAAGTTTTCTATTATATATAAAGGTCTGAATGATCTGAATAATGACTTCTCCTAGTACTTCTGTAGCGGAAAATGTGAGATCAGATTAGACAATATATGTCAAGCATCAGACATTTCATTATTGCATACAAGGAAATTCGATTTCATTCTCTGTCTTCGCGAAATTTATTGCATCATTCTACACCATTTTTTTAATCAAAAAATTATGAATCAATGTCTAAATTTTAATTTTCACAATATTAACTGTTGGCTTCAGGGCTTTTATAAAGAGATTTATAATAGTTGTTATTTTTATTAAATTCAGTTGGGTTTTCCTATTTATTCTGCTAAAAGTTCAGGGACAGGTGCATCGTGCATATATGCATTGTTAGGTGCGAAACAATATGACTGGAGATTCCTGGCAACTGATGCAGATCCTTTCGCGATCGAGGTATGCAATGCCTAGAAGCAGTTTTCGAATTGTCATATGTCTTGGTAATGATCTTTTATGTTTTTTAGATCGCAAGTCGAAATGTAAAGACAAATGGTTTGAGCGAGAAAATTGAGATTGTGCAAGTACCAGCCGACCGTATGATTAAGGTAGCAGTCTTGTTTAGCCTAATCTTGTAATAATAAATTGGACAAATTTGAAATTTGAATTTTTTAGGACATTGTTCGTTCTCATCCCGAAACCGAATTCACATTCTGCATGTGTAATCCTCCTTTTTATGAATATGATGAATTTGAAGAGGTATGTCATTAAATACCAAAATTTTAGTCGATCTATGTATAAAGTTTTTTGTTTGTTCTTTTTTTCCAGAAATTCAGATTGCTAAGAGACAATGTGTTAACAAATGTTAGATCGGATTGTGCAGATCGTCCGGCACCTCACTCAGCCACAGTCGCTCGGAGTAATGAATTGGCTGTTACGGTATAATTCTGTCTTATACTGAAATTGGTTTGTCGTTATCCTTTCCTTAATCTTTAGTGCATCGCTTCCAGTTCTCGACGAAAATTGAAAATATCAAACAAGTTTGAAGAAATCATAGTTCAAGATCTTTTTCAGCTTTTAGTATCGTCATCTGGAAACATCAATGTGAAATAAAGTTATATTTCAGGGCGGAGAAGTTGCATTTGTTTCTCGTTTGATTGAAGACAGTTTCGTTTTGCAAAACACTGTTAAGTAAGTTGTCATCACTCTTTCCTTTAGTATATTTCCTTCTTCTGCTTTTTCACATAAACGGTTTGATTTTTTTCATAGGCTGTATACATCAATGGTTGGTAAGAAATCAAGTCTGATTGAACTACGAAAGAAATTAGGACGTTGTTTGAGTGTGCGTTCAACAGTGACAACACTCTACCAAGGGAAAACGCATCGTTGGGTGCTTGCTTGGACTTTCGAAACTCGAATAAAATTAGATAAAGTTAGATTTGGCGTAGATTTCTTTCTTGATCATATATTGCATTTTTAGGCATGTAATATTCGATTATTTTTTAGTTGGCAAAATGTTCACCGCCACTAGAACTTTATTTGTCACCGGTTTTGGAAGGTAAAGAAAGTTCATTTGCTTGGATAAGAAAAGTATTGAGTTTGTTGGAGGTATGTTCTCTGATTAAAAGTTTTTTCAGTATATTTATATATTTATGGTTCTAATTATCATTTGATGAAATATCGCATAACTAAATGTCAATTCATATTTGGTATCTCGGTTTTCCGAAGCGCATCATGCTCTTAATGTTAAAACAGTCAGAATCATCGTAGATCAAAGTGGGATTGAAATAAATCAAGTCATGATATCGCTTCTTGTTGTTGAATTAATGGATAGAAATAAAATTGTTTTGTCCCGATATCATTTTTCGAGCATCATTTTTATAGGTATCTTATGAGAAACAAGATAGCAATAGCTTTTTATGTGAAGCTGTCAGAAATACTTGGTCTCAGCAACGACAGAAACGCCGTGCAGAAAGAAACTCAAATGTTTGTCCATCCTTGAGCAAACGATATTGTCTTGATCGAATTGATGTTGGTTGTACTGCTAATTTGGGTAACGGTGATGGCAGAGATAGTTATAGCAATTTTGGGAATTTCACGGAATGTATAGTGTTTAATGGAAGCAAGAAAACTGAAGATGCACGTGATGTATCTGTACAGGTTAAGTTTAAGTTTATTGAGTTTTTTGACTTTTGATTGTTTTTTAATGAATATAATTAATACTTCTTTAATTTTCAGGCATATATGCCACTAGATAGTGAATTACAACCATTAATTCGTTTTCGCTTAGTAATATGTCCTTCTGAACATCGTCTGAAGTTATATTGGTTAGAGGGATCGCGTCATTGTTTGCATCAGATATGGCAATTTTGCAAAAATCAGCTCGCCAAACTTGAAAAATCAGTCCAATCTTTATCATCTTAGATTTCCATGCGTGAATTTCAAATCGTTAGTTATGTGAATATGCAGTTATTGCAAAAATGCTCAAAACTTTTTATTAAAATTAAACCATTGCGTTGCTTGCGCAATATATTTCAAACATCTCGCTTATTCGTATTTTTCGAATTATCCATTTTGTTTTACATTAAAAAAAAGCAAAAATTAGAAAGACAATTTTCTTACCTGTTCAAATTTTGCACAAACCATTTGTTAATAAAGATAAATATTTCTCTCTTTATCTCTAATTAATTATCCTATATACATTTTATTTGTTTTGTACATATTTGTGAATAAGAAAGCTTTGTACATATTTGTGAACTTTTCAGCCTGTTATTTGGAATTTGTGATAAAGCAGTTAAATTTTGCTCTTTGAAAGTGATACTTGTTGGAATGATCTAAAAAGCTAATTTTTTAGTTTATTATTTGGTTTAGAAAGCAAATTCCCAAATGTTCTTGTAATGAAGGAAAAGAAGTACAAGATTGCTGTCGTTTCCGTTTTTGCTTATGGTTTATGCATATATGATGCTTCACACTAATAAGGTAGAAATATCTTGCATTCTACGGGTTTTGTTGTCATATGATATATTTTGCCGAGAAAAATTGCTAACTATTGTTTGCTACATTAAATCCGGTAAATGACTTCCACCAATGTTTTTGGATATTATTGGTCTTGACGTAGTTTTAAAATACTTCGTTAACGCCTTTCTATTTACGACAGAAGTTTTTTTCATAAATAAAAAAGCAATTCTGCGCTTATCCCTTCTATTCCCTAATGCAGTATATCATTTCCTCAATGCAAATTTTTAAACACTATAATGGAAGATAAAGTACTGAAATTTGATAGACTCTAATACTGGCTGTCCATTAAATAGTATATTTTTCTGAATATTGCTCGCGAGTTATTAATGCTGATTCATACACCCATTGAAAAAGACTACTTGAAGCTCGAGCAGCACTGGAAGAGTGAGCTTGATTTAACCAGTTGCGATTGCTTGAGATTATATCTTTCCTAATTTTTGTAGTGGCAATCACCTATAAGAGGTTATTACCATTTATTATCGTAACTGTCAAGGAATTGTCCTTTCATGCGTTAGTCTCATTTTTGATATAAGGTAGCTATCATTCACAATATCTGTTTAGTGGAAGTGTGCTGTATAATGCTGTGCCATCTTCAATCATTATTATAAGTAGAAGAATGCCAGTACCATCGATACAGCTTAGCACTGTTGCAGAGTTAGAATTTGGAGTATGGAGTGTTTGGTGAGTGAACATTTGAATGATTGATGTTGTTTGCTTTAGAATAGTAGTGAATCTTTGATAAACCTGCAAGTCGGAATAAAACAGTCATTCTATCTGAGAACTTTATATGATTTAATACAAATCGCTGGAATACCTGGTTGACGTAAAGACCGCTGATACAACATTGGGATAATATTTTGTTGCCAATCATTTTATTTTCAAAACAGTACTGCATTTCTTTTGTTGCTTGGCAACAGGCATTACCGATTGATGTCGAAAAAAAGAAAGCGATATTCATACGTAAATGTAAAGGATTAGTTTTTAAAACTTTTCCAAAAAAGTTAAAACTTTTAACCTGATGTAGGTGAAGGGCACGGAGTTCTTTTTCTTTGATGTCTGAATGTTGAGATAGGATCGCTCGCTCTCATGATGTTCATACATTTCTCTCTTGTGGCATATGTGTTCAAGATTTTTAAGAAATCTCCTATCATTCAATTATTTATTCATCCGCAGTGCTTTTTGAAAATGATTTGAATTCCTAGCTTGGCTGAAAAATGATGAGAGAGTGGAATAAATTGGGATGTATGTTTCGGAAAAGTATATAGTTCATGCTGTTATTGTATTTCTACAGGAGAGCCAGAGATGAACGAGAATCGATCAAGATCTTATTTAACAATTCAAATGTGTTTTGAGTTATCGTGTTCGCTGTAAAGTTGACATAAAAAGCTGCTCAGCAATGGAAGATCTCGGTAAGTTGCACTAATCAGTTCCATATAAAATTCAGCAAATTTTTCTCTTTTTTATTTTAAATAAAGTACTTTGGAAATCATATTCGAACTTTATATCATGAGTCCTTATACAGTTTGCAGTCGTTTAATCTCTTAAAGTATTAGATTCTTTCAGCTCAGCCAACTATTTCTTTTATATATTCAGACATTCTCTTACTGCTTCATCGTTAATGAATTAGAGAGCAATGCTAAATCTTTACATATTCATGTCATTCATTTTATGCCATGGTCGATAAAACTTGCTAAAACAATTCCTTTTTTTTTACAAAGGAATAAATGGTTGAATTTCATTCTCGTTTGTTTTCTTCTTTCTTTATTAATATTCAAATTTGTTGATCAAATTTTTTAAACCTAGGGCGAAACTCCAAACAAATCATATAATAATATCTGGAACTACAAATTTATAATTTCTAGAATTCATTTAATCATTAATGACATCGCCATCTATTAGTAAAACTAATGTAATTTAACGTGTTAAATTTCCGGTGCATTCATTGTATGTTCAGAACATTGTTTTTTTTATACTTTTATACTTATACTCTGTGTGTTTCCTTCACATTTATTCTTCGAAAAATACCCTCAAGCTTTCAAATATTATCCAATAATCATCTAGCGATTTCGTGCATTGTACTTTAAAAATTAGAAAGCAGATACCACGTCATATTTACTTTATTTAACGACTAATTGAAAATGTATCAGCTAAATCAGCCATTACTAAACAAATGCTTATTACTGTTTCTTTATTAGCTTTATTAATGCCCTATCCATTTGGTTCATTTCTTACTTCAGGATTAATGAATCATTTCTTTAACCATATCATTTATAAATCTTTAGTTTGCCAGGTTTTTTAATTTAGTTTTGATTTTCATAATATTGTTTGCCAGATTTTGACAGATAATTTGGTTTTGGCAGATTTTTATTCCATTCTTCTAATTAATCAAATAGTTTGATTTCTCACTTCATAATACGATGTCGACGAATTGCTCATATGTTATACTTATCCCGTAGAATCTTTTGCCGTAGGGCGATATTCTTTAGAGTACAGCTATCTACATCATTTCGTTGACTATAGTCTGACTTCCATTTATTTGTTCCATTAACAGGCAAACCTCAAAACACAATTTTTTCTGAAATAGTAATCAATAAAGTTTTATATTATTTTCTCTCCAGCTCTTTTCTCATTTCCTACAGCTATGATAATTCATCCTGTCATTATTAGTGCAAATTATTCTATACATTCATTTTCTGTTTCTTCACGAAATTATATGCCTCCGTTCCACCTGCTTCTATAATATACTTCGTCCTTGTCAATAAGAACGTAAATAATTCCTCATGTTCTGAAGAAATATCCTACATAAGTATAGCTTAAAGAATATTATTTAAGTATTATTCTTTGATGTCGACATCAGCAAACAACAATGGTCGTCCTTCTGTTACTTGGGCCGACGTAGCTGATTATGCAAATGGTTCTTTTTATTGTAATCATTCTCAAGAGGAAGTAAATTGATAGAGAGTTCAACATTTTACAATTACATTTGTTTGATTTGTAATTTTTATGTCAGCTATCTTCTTCTTCGTTATTAGTAGAGGAATAACTTCATACTATAAAAATATACATTGTAAAATGTTAAAATATTAGCTAGAATACTATTTTTCCAGTCGCATAACTCAAGTAGACTATTATTTTTCATATTCTGCAAATATCTTCATAAAAAGTTTGCTCAGTTTCTTGAATCTTTCAGCAAGCATAAGTCAATGTAGTGATCATATACATAATACACATAATACAATAAATCACAGAATGCATGCAGAGTTTATAGCAGTTGTTAGATTTTAAAAGTTTCATACATATAGTGTATGCTGTAGATGCGATCAATAACAATAATAACGATACTTAGTTTAGATAATGTAAATTAAATAAAGTGAAGAGTAAGCAATCTCCCCCATTCTCAACCAAAGATTCTGCTTTCAAATATGTCGAAATTATTGATGTGAAAATCCCATCTGGAAATAGCTCTAATCAAAATCTATTGTTTCATTTTTCTAACTGATTATTTAATCTAAGGCTTTTATCTTTCTTGTGGAGATTCTGAACTGTCTTTTTCTATTGCATTCTTTTTCTTGAGAGAATTTTTCACTGAATTAGTAGAATTTCATCAGTGAACTAGTTAATTTTTGTAAAATGAGAATCTGTTCTGCATACGTCCAATAGAATCTTAATAATTTTATATGACTCTTTTTTTAATTAAAATTCATGGAACTATTGCTAATCAATCACTATTGATATGATATTTTCTCGATAATGAATTCCTGCGATTGAAATAATTTTGCAATTAATTTTATTTATTGCATACGGATTCACTTTTTTGCTTAATGATTGTCAGTGATTTGAAAATCTTCATTTTTAGTGATCATTAATGAAATTTTTATTGCTGATAATTTTAAATAGCTTTGTAAGTTGGAGTTTTTGCATCGCTTTAAAACCTAACATAATTTTCTATTTCCTAAACTCAACAGTTTAACAGTGGAATTTACTTGCTCATCTCTGTGTTTCTGCATTCTTAATACTTCTTTGCCTCTGATAATAGCATAAGTTGTTACTTTAAAACAAATTATTGCTCATTCATTCAGAATCATTGCTGTTTACTAAATATATATATATTATATATCTAATGCTACATTTAATCTCTAAATCATTAAAGTTCCACTAAATATTGTGCATGCAAGATGTATTTTCTCTGCTATAGCATCCTAATGCATAACAGTTGCTTTTAATTATAAAGTTCAACTTACTACACGCTACTTATATTTTTGTAATGTTTTCACACGTCCTAAAAAATAGCGATCAGAAAAAAGAGGCATACATTTTCAATTTTTTGATGAATAAAGCTGTCAGGTAAAATGAATCAGTTTTGATGAATAAATCAGTTAGAAAAGATCAAGTATAGGAACCGAACAAATGATGCCTAAATGAAACAATATTGATCATTTCAATTCAGATCAATGTCTCATTCTATTGTAAATTATGTAAACATAGGTGATTTCTTTATTTTTAATCGATTACCGTTCCATGCTACCATTTGCAAAGGCTGACTTTGTGGACATATTGATATCTACGTTGAGTCTGTATCTTTTAAAACTCTTCTTACTATCATGTCTAGCATTTGCAACATGTCTTGTTCTTGAACACTGACTTTCTCCGCACTTCTAGGAATGCTTTAATCTTAAATAAATTTGGAAAATCTTTCAAAAATAGACTGATGAATTTGAAAAGCTACTGTTGGAATTTAGCTAAATATGAAAATATTTTTTACATGAAAAATATTTTTTTTATTGTTGTTGTTTTTTTAGTATTTATTAGAGTATTTATTTTTGCATATAATTTTATTGTATTCCTACTTTAGAAGCTCTGCTTTCTGATCTGCAGCGTACAACGGAGGTGTTGAAACAGGCTAAATTTAATGACCGTTATTCATCCCAATATACCGATTTAGAGCCTCTTTATCAAGAACAAACTAGAAGGTATGCTGTACAGTGTGGCTCAATTTACAGATTTTAACTAATGCTCAAATTCTATTGAAATATGTCTGTGATGCTTTTTCTCCTAAAATTAATTTTATTCTCAGTTAGTTCGTTAACTGCGGATTTTCATATGTAAGCATTCGATATAACAATTTAATTAACTATGAATTTTTATATATGGTCATTCGAGATAATAGTGTAGTTTTAGTTACGGCAGTTCTTTTCATGGCCTAGACAATATCGAGCAAATGCTAGATGATTATTCACAAAAGAGAAGAAGTCCTGAAGGTACTGTTTTCTTAGAAAGCAAGTTTTCACATCAGATTGGTTGATTTGCATTATATATGCTTTTGTAATAATAAATTGTGTTTGTAGAAAAATATTTGCTTTATAAAAATGTTCTGAGATTAAAAAATTGTAAAGTTCAGAACACAGAACTTGTTGTTTCCTATTCATTAGCACTAATATTTCATGCTTAGTTTTTGAAATTTAGACTTCTCAAGCATTTCTTCTTTTTTTTGCAGATGAGTGCTATTCGAATTCTTCAATAAATCAGGTTGAAAGACCTACAGTGCAGAGCTTGTTCAGAGAACTTGAGCATAATAACAGGTATCAAAATTCAAATATGGTCCAATATAGATTCATTTCCAGAATTAAGAGATGACAGTTAGAAAAAGGAAAATTAGTATTATATAGATATTTTTCAGAATAATTTTGCCTAAGCATCCAAGATTAATGAATAATTATAAATTAAGAAGAATTTCGATTTCATATTTACAATTTAGTTATAACAAGTTAATGAAGAATCCCATTAATTGTTCGGTCACAGATATCGAAATACTGCAGTTATAATCCTCACAGATTGATTGATAAGATATGGTAGAATTGAAATCTAATTAATGTAACATTAAAAAAATATATTTATTTAAAATTGTTTCAGTTATAACAAAAATGTTGCTGGCCAATTTTCACAATCATCTGGTAATATTCAGGTACAGCATTCCGTCTATTTCTTTTTTCTGATCTATTCCTTTTTAAATTTTTCTTGTAGTGCATTAAACAGGAAAAAGATTGATATTTGATCGTTATTTTCTCAATTTTGCACTTTATCACTATATGTTCAATGGAAAATATAACGAAAGAATGGCATATGTCTACTATGCAAGATACATTCATCAAATTTGCCAAAAATCTCTCCTACATAATTACTGATAGATGTTGAATTGGCACAGCGAATTTCTTGAATTTAACTCATAAGAAATTGGTTTGTCTACTAAATATTTTCTATAATTTTGTTTGCTTACTCCGTCCTTCAGTATTTCACAATTTTTAATTGATTCATCTATTTTTCACTTGGAACTATTTACACTATTACAGTCACTATATCTCATTACTCAAGCAATATTTTTCTTTGTGATTCGTTATTTTACTAATATAAATTCATGACTTTCTGATGTAAGTTCACATTACCTTTTAGTGATTAATGAACTACATCATTTTATCACTCAAAATAAAATTCAAAAATACATTTTATCGCTTCTTACTCCTTGCCTCATACTCACCATTTTAAGGAAATGGTGTTTCAATTATTTTTAATTCATATTTTCAAAGATCGAAATTGCGATTTTATTATGATTTGCAGCAGAATTCGCCGACAGATCATCCGTTGCAATTAGATTCGATGTTGGGGATGCTGCAAAAAGATATGTCGAAACACGGTATCAGCACGATACCAAAAGGCGATTGCGCTTCATGTGGTAAATCAATTGTTGGACAGGTCAGTTGTTTGTTCACACTTTTTTGTGGAACAGTTAGATTGTTCCTTTAAAAATAATAAACTTTAAGCTGCAATTTTGATTTTAGTTTTAATACTTTTTTCTGCATCTCCATTTATTGTACTATAAATTGAAATTGTATGACTGAGATCAGATCATTACATGAAATTAAGCGGACAATAGAGTTCATCTAAAATTTCAAAATACGCAAACTTGAAGTCGAAAAATGTATTATAAATATTTATTTCATTTTTTTTCATTTTTTAATGATAATTGGTTTTTTCAATCACAACAAAACATCCAATATTAATTGTAATTTAAAAGCTCGAAACATCCCACGTGTTTGATTTGAATTTAACGCCGTACTTAACTAAGTCTCGAATTTTTACGATTATTTTTTACTAAAAGGTGTAATTCAGATTTTTGTTTGTTATTGTTATGGTTTCAGATAATTGAAAGTAAATAAGTAATTACAGGTGGTGATAGCGTTGGGCAAAATGTGGCATCCAGAACACTATGTGTGTTGTCAATGTGGTGAAGAGCTGGGACATCGAAATTTTTTCGAACGAGGCGGTAAAGCATACTGTGAAAATGATTACCATGATATGTTCTCTCCTCGATGTGCATACTGTAATGGGCCCATCAAGGATGTTGGTTATCAGATTTTTCTAACTCTAATATCAAATGTTACTATTTGCAATCAAGTAACTTATCATTTTTTTTCTTTTTTTTTTTATAGCGATGTGTGACAGCACTTGGTAAAACATTTCACGCAGAGCATTTCATATGTGCAGAATGTGGCCAGCAGTTTGGTGAAGAAGGATTTCACGAAAAAGTAAGATAATTTAATAGTTAAAAAATTGAGATAATTTAATAGTTAAAAAATTGCTTTCACATTCTTGAATTTACATGTGTTTTTCAAATTCCATGCCAAACTCCGACTTTTGGAATTTTCGATTGATGAATTCAATTAAAAAAACACGTATCAAATTTCATCTCTGTTAAACTTCTCGTAATGTTTTTTTATTTTGTTTTTGGATGTCTCTTAATATTCACTGACGTCGATTTTGTTTTCGTTTGCAAACGATGTATATTGTTGTTGTGGAGAAAAAGGGTGGTCGAAGAATTTTATTTAGTAAGTTTAGCAGGAATCGAATAGAGTCGCGCGTATATTGTCCACTCGGTTGAAGGGAGAGAAATTTTTTTTAGAATGCCTTTTTGTATTTTAATCACGGGTATATATAGAATTTGGATATTTAGTAGGTGTGGTTTACATTTAAAATTTGAACAAGTGCTAAACTACGGAAATCCAATTACAGTATATGAATTGTAACAAAGGAAAATTGAAAGATTAGCGTGGGAATTTTCCCTTGTAAGAAGATAGTATAGGAATTTATTCCCTTTGTTTAAAAAAAAGAGATATGAATAGGATTAGATAACAATAAAAGATAAAGCATGAGAAAATAAATGTATAAAACACAAATTTAGTTCAGTGATTTATAGTACTGCTAACATAATTTACCATTTGAATGGTAAATTTATTTTAACAAATTTGGGGGTTTCGCGATATTAAAATTCGCGACAATTGTATCGTATTTCATTTCACGTTTCTTTTGTGCATATATCAAAAAACTAAAAAAAAATTTTATCGTTAAGATATGTATTCTGCTTTGCAGAATGGACAACCTTATTGCAAGGCGGATTTCTTTCGAATGTTTGCGCCGAAGTGCAGTGGTTGTAGGAATCCGATCAAAATGCATTTCATAACAGCATTGGGCACTCACTGGCATCCCGAATGTTTTATTTGCCAGGTAATTTTTTAGCAAAACTATTTCATTTGAAGTTTAACAAATTTGAAGTGTGGAGGCTTTTTTGCTTCTATCGTTTTTTGTTCTTTTTCCTTGCATTTGTGAATAATAAACTTTTGATTCAGCAAAAATTTAGTGTGTGTTATTTTTGAATATTTTTTTCCTTCAGTGATTTCCTATAATTCTCTCATCTTTGAAGTAGAGCATGAAGATAGTCCATTGGGCAAGATCAGTCAATTCTGTTGTGAATCTTGGTGCGTCTTCGGCATATATGTATGTGAGCAATAGTAGACTCAGGTCTTCCTTACTAAAGATACCATTTTTGGATTGAAATATTATCCTTTATTTAATTTTTTTTTATTCCTGTTATTATTATGTTAGGATTTTGATTAGTAGATCACAAGTGGGAATACCATAAGTGGAGAAATAATTAATGAAATCACTGGTAACATGTTTTAAGAGCTTGTGAAACTGAAATGAAACTGAAATTCCTGTTGAATTTCTAACTCTAATGATGTGAAAGTAACCTGTCTAGCCTGTAGTAGCAGAAATATTGATAAGTGATTTTAGGAGTGTGGAAAGCCTTTCGAAACAGGATCATTTTATGAGCACGATAATATGCCATTGTGCGAAATGCACTATCATGAGAAGCGTGGTAGTCTATGTGCCACTTGCCAAAAGCCTATTAATGGTAGATGTGTCTTTGCCGTAGGACAGAAGTTTCATCCGGAACATTTTTACTGCTCCTACTGTCGTAAGCAGCTCAACAAGGGAATATTCAAAGAAGTAGATCGAAAGCCATTCTGTCAGAAATGTTATCAAACCATCCATTATTGATATTTTTTCTGGAGATTTTCGAGGCATTCCCAATATTTTACTAGTTTTTGTGAATTTTGTCATCATGCACAAAAGTATTTTTAATGTTTGCTCGAAGCTATTTATTCTATCATATTTCTATGTCTCTCAAGTGACCGATGTAAAGTTTCGTTATGCATTTCATTCCTCCACGATAATTCCTTATTTCGTTCTTTGAAGATGACTAGAATAATAGAGATTGCTTTCAGTTATAACGTTTTTTTTTATTGCTGTGCAATTAATAATTTTCTCATTACTATGTTCATCTCACTGTGATTTGCTTAAATGTGCGCAAACTTTCAGTTATTATGCACCTAGATTTTTCGTTTTTCTTATTGAACTAGTTATACATCACTGCATTATTTACAAACTTTCAGCTAAATTTTCAGCAAATAGTATCATTCGTTTTATTATTTAATTTGATTATGCTGTAGTATTTGTTCCATGGCGTTGAAAAATTTTTAAATTATTTTCTAAGTTAAAATTGATTGAAAGAAATCATCAGAAAAAAATTTTAAATATTGCTTCGTTCTTGTTTCCCTTCAGTTATTGTTTAATGTTGTTGTTAAATATGATTGCTGCTAAGTTTGGCATCCAAACTTTTAACTTTTAATAATGAGAAGTTGTAAAAAGATATTACTGATATGCGGAAAACATTGTTGCAATGATGCATGGCAGTGGTTCTTGTTTGGCTTGGTAATCAAGTTAATTCTTTTATCTTTTATTATTATTTAACTTCCTTAGCATGCCTGCATTGTTCTTTGATCGTATAATAATAAAAATGCAATTTGTTTCGCTTGTCTCAGTCAAGACTATTCATTTTTCAAAATTTTTGTTAATTTTAAAGTAAATACGCTTGCTCACGAATGAAAAATGAGTTATGTCTTGATTGAAAAGGCAATCTAATGTCAGAGTTCTTCCTCTTCTAGGGGAATGAATATTTTGCAACACGATGTCCGATGCACGTCATATATTTCGAGGAAGAGGAATAGAAAATAGTTCAAGTTATCGGAGTTTCCAGCTGTATTACATCAATGCATTTTCATGGATATCAGTTATTTTAAGAACATGATATATAAATTATTCGATGATACTGATTACTGATCCCTTTCATATTATTTTCATATATTTTTAAAGATATAAATAAAATATTCGATGTGGGATTGAAACTATTCGACACTCTATGGACTCATTCAACAATGTGGAATATTCTAAGTGCTAAAATATTGTTATAAGAAAGATTTGCTTTCCTGGTTCGCTTAATTAAGAAAAGCCAATACGTGTTTTTACAACCTTTAGTTTGACTATGAGCCACAAAGTTTAAATAGTTATATAAGACTTCTGTTAATGTCTTTGCAACACCAAAATCTAAGGATACTACGGTTTTATAATCAAACATATATCATATATTGTTAGGAAATATTTCGAGAGTGCAGGCTTCTGTGAACAATTGCGTCAAAATGTGCATGTCGAAGAGCGAGCGATTTATTAAAGTGGCTTTATGTAAATAGAAATAACAGCTATATGCAATTCGTTTCAGTAACAGCAAAGGAAAGGAAATTATAATAACCAAATGAAAAGAAATTCTAACAGATAGTTATTTAGGCCAAAAATCGCTCCCTAAAATTACTGGAATAACATCCTATAAGAATCATTTGATCGATTCTTGCGATGACGAACATAAATGGATGATTAGCAATGAATTTGATATGTCCACCTTGCCACAGAACGCCTAATTCATCGTTTGGCATCTCGTGAGTGCTGTTTACCGGGTATGAACCTCTCTCATTAATCTGCAATAATAGGAAAGGAATAAATGTTGAGTAAGTATAAGGTTCACACCCAATTTTAATAAATTAATACCTCAAGTTGTGTCTTCTGAATGATTGTCGAAACATGCATCCTTTGAATTGAAATAGCTGGAAAATCAGCTCGACTGGTAAAAGCTTCTACTATTCCAAGATTTGCTAACGGCAAATTCAATTTAAAGTGGTTATCTATCGAAAATCGAGGTATTTCAACCTTAAATAGTTTTGACATAAGTCGGGCAGTTTTCTTATTTGAAAAAAATTTTAACGATAATTTTAAATCATGTTCCAATTTCTTAATAGCATCATTCTTTTTGATCTTTCTTAGCGTTGAAACTTATTGCTCTAATCTCTAGACAATTCATTTTAAAAGCGGTAGTTCCTTATGATACTGAACTATCGGTCTTATAGCTGTGGATTCTGACCTTCTGGTGTAGCTCAGTTAGTTATTTCTTACGTGATGGATATATGTTCTTCCTTTAGACCATAATTACTTATAAATTATGCTAAAGTTATAAAATCGAATTTTGGATGAATAGTAATTATGTCATAAATGTACCAAAAAAAATTTTACCCACTATCGTTTAAAATTTGTTAAATTTAGCCAAGATATCTATCTACCTCAACATCTACTATTTTACATCTTGCAATCAAAAATAGAAGGCGACGCCCAGTTAATTCGCGCATAATACTTCTTAGTGCAAATTTTTCTCGTGGCAAAAATATATAAAGAAAAAGATTCGAATCGAATTCATATGGAAGACCGAGAACCTGTACATCAGCATCTTCGGTATATTTAAATTTATCAAATGCCCACATGGACATCATTTTTACCTGCAACAGTTACATAAGAAATAACAATGTTTGAGGAAGAAAAAAAATTTGTCTTTGGTTTACATTCCTAGTCATTCATTATCGTCTTTACAGATTTTTTAAAATCAGAGTGAAAGCTGAGAATTTATAGATGCTTTCAAAAAAGGTCAGCAGTTTGTGCTTTGCTTTATTCTTTATATAAAATTGTCAATGAAAATATACCGGTTTAAAAACGTATTGCTTTTTGTGAGGATCAATCATGTGTTGATCATTAAATCAGAAACTATTCAAATGAATACCTGGGTGATAGTGTGTGCATTGGCGTAGAAGTCCTTCGTAGTGGTCCTTCTTTCATCAAATGGATAATGCCAAGCAGCATTCAAATAAAAGCTATCGATGAGCATGAAATGCCGTTCTATATTATAAACATTTCTTGTAAATATTTTAAATTCTGATTTCGTTTGGTTTGCAATCCACTGATTAATGAACTGAAAAAGACTGACAAGTCAGTTAAATGTTATCTATATATAAACATCACCTATGATATCGAGGCGAGTATAATCAGAACACTGTTGATTCCGTAGGAATCTGCATTATACATCTTCTCTTCCACAGCTATTTTGATATTAATTCTGTGCTTATAGTTCCATTTGCCTTTAGCACCAATTTCATAAAAAGAAAATATCAGCATAAAGCATAAAATACCAACATCGACAGTGGCTGATTTGTTTTCGCAGTCGAATTGAAGTATGTCAGCCATATAATCCTGTGCAATATCTATTATGGCATCACTTATGGCAGCACGATCACAAAGATGTAAGACTACCAAAAGACCATGTGCTATTACGGTATCATTATTTCCTGAGAGTAATCTGCTGGCTAACAATGAATAATACTTCTTTACTGCATCATTATTGAAACCTAAAAATAAAATCATCTGTATAATGATAAGTTAAGATGTGATTAATATAAATAGCACAAATAAAAAGCTGATTGATCAGATGATAAGAGCAATTTTGCAATCTATTCGTTTCCTTCTTCACTTTTATTTTAAATAATTTCCCCTTCCACATACATCATCTCATTTTGAATACATGAAAGAGAAAAAAAGATATCTCTAGCGAAAACATCGTTTATCTGTACTTTCGTGATACCACTTGCAGCAGCACTGGTTAGAGATAACGTTATCGCCAATGATAATGGCGACAGCACTGCACTAAGGTCTTCATCTGCTACATTTGACAAGAGTTGAAGAGAAAAATTTGCATGTATCGATTGTATCGTATCCCTCGCATACCTAACATATCCCTTGTAGAGTTTTTGCTTTATTAAATTAAAACATGAACGCCTTGGTTTCTAACTTTATTATTATTCATGCAGCTCTAAAATGTTTCATATTTTAAAACTTAAAAGTATGTAGAGTTTATGTGTAAATCCATCTTATCAAATATGTGCACATTCATTGCATTCTAAATTTAATACTTATTGCTTTCAAATTTTTGAAGCAATTCTGAAAATATTTGCGGCATAATATTTCATATAATATTTCATGTAACATATAGTGCCGCGAAATGCAAACAATTGCTTCTTATGATTCGTGGAAGACAAAAATTGGGACATGTGAGCGAGATATATAAGGAACCGGTGCATGATAACAAATAAATATATTAAATAGAGTAGTGCTGTTGGTAGTTGATGCTGCAGAACTAATGATTTTGTTAGTTGATATCACAGATTTTTTGAAGTAGTAACAAGCAAATGTTCTTCTTAGAAGTTAACAATGATAATGATATTGAAATGTTCGACGAGAATTTGATGGATGTTAGCTAAACGATGGTTTAGAAGTACATCTACTACATTGCGTGGATAAAATCTATGCAACTTACTAGCAAAGCTATGCAACTTACTAGCAAAGCTATGCAACTTACTTGTCCAGATAATAACTTAGTTCGTGAGCTGTTGTCGTAGGCCAGACAGAGTGCGCATTGCAAAAAAAGTGAATAAAATAAAAGATATCAACTGGTGTGATAATACATTTTGATAACAGTGACTATACATAACAATGATGATATTGATGAGAGAGAACTATGATGAATATGAATCGGGAATGAATATTGAAGATCGCTCCTCCAGCACTACTCATAAGAAGCTCTCTTCCTCCAGCTAAAATGTTTCATTCACTTCCATCCAAAATAAAAAAATGTGAGCATTAGTTGTTATGATGGCAGTTCGATTCTTCTACGCTGATTTGTTCCTATCCCTGCTCTCTAACCTTTGGACAATGTTTACTTTACATCCTGACGATCCTAGTCAAAGGAGCTGATCTCTTCATCTTCAGATTCAAATTCACATTCGCATTCTTATCATTTGTAATTAATATAATTTGCTGAACTACTTCAAGATGGAGGGATTTCTCCACCAGCATTACGTGTATCATGTCCTTCAAAACGTACACTTTTCAAAATCAATTCGAGATTGCATACTTATGATATGTGCTGACATCATTCGCTAGGCATCTGTTGAATCATTTTGGCTGTCCTGAATCATATTTTGATCTTGCTAGAGTTGATGGATGAAACTATTTGAACTTAGCAGCACTTTAAATTTAAGGAAGAATTTAAATTTAAATTTTATTTTGCTAAATTTAAATTCAGGGTTTTTGAAGCAAATGAAGAAAACGCCTTACTTCCAATTTACATCTGAAGATAATTAATTATTTTTTAAAAATATTTTAGATTCAATCTCCCCACTTCCTGATGTTTGTCAGCCTACGTTGTTCGACGAAAATATCTGTCCAAGCAACTGAGGCAGTATTTCATATATATTATGCAGTCTTTGTCGTCTTTTCAAATTAAGAGTAATCTTCTGCCAATTTATATGTACGTAACTTAAAAAAATAAATACATAAAAAAAAATAAAATATTATAAATTAACGAGATGCGACTTTATATTATTACATGTGTAAAATGACATCACCATAGATCCATTTGTTATTTACATAAAAAACAATAAATCGTTCCTAGATCTGTTCATTGCTTGGCTTATGAATTCTGCATTCTTCAGGCCAATAATTTAGCAGAAAATTGGTAATCATAACTTAGGAGATTTGATAAAAGCGCATAATTAATAATATAATATCCATTAAGTGGAATTTTCTATGATAATAATAAATTTTTGAAGTTATAAAGAGAAAAATAATAGCTAAATAATCGATGGTGTGATGTTTGTTTGTTTGGTATATTTTATTTTTGTTTGTTTTTGTTGTTTGTTTTTTTTCGTCTGATTGTAAATGAGTTTTTAGTTTTGGTTGCAGGGGGTTTTTTTAGAGTTATTATTGTTTATAATTTTGGGATTTGTTTTTTTTATTTTGTTGATGGCTTCTTTTAAGGTTTTAGTTTATGGATCGTTTTATATATTTGGAGTTTTTCATTTTGTTTTATTTATTTTTTTTCTTCTTTTGTTTGCTTTAAGTAGATGGTTTAGTCGGTTTAAACGTTTTTAGTGGTAGTATTATTTTGACTTTAGTTTTCTGGTATTTTTTAGGTGCTAATAGTTTTTTTTGATTTTATTTTATGGAATGTTAGTTCTCGTAATGGAGTTATAAGAAAGTCGAAATAATACTACCATTGAAAATGTTTTTATTGTTTTTATAATCATATTGGTGATTTCTGTATTTTTTGTTTTTTAATGGTTTGTTTTATTTTCTTAAGTCATTTTCCTTATCAGTTTTTCGGTTTTGTTTTATTTTCTTTAAGTCATTTTTCTTATCAGTTCTTACCAGTTTCCATGCTTGTCTCAAATGGAAATGAAATTTGCAAAATTTGCGGAAAATTTAACGATTCTTTCTAAGGATTTATTTCACTACATCTGATCCTTCCTTGTTTCTCTGACCCAAATTTCTTTTTTCTGTGATTTCGAAACGATTTAGGAACTACGCATTCATCATCTCTCGCTTTGTTAATGGTGACTGCTTCTTCTGGAGATGGATTCAGATTCTTTCAATTGTCAACATTTCCGTTACTTATCATCACTTTCATTTCCATTGCTTCTCTTATCCTTTTCATAATTAAGTTAATCGTTAAAGTCTGTGTTGGATATAAACTTCTATTATTACTACTTCCACACAATTACAGCTATATTTTATAGTAATAGAAAAATATATTCGACATAATAATCTTTAATCAATTACTTAAGTAGTTCTTTTTTTTGGTTTGTCATTATCACTCTTATCATTATGAATAATCAAACTGATTTAAATTCACGAAAATTGTGTGAGGTACGTCTTATCATCTTAAAATTAAATGTTTGATTTCTTTCATTTTTTTTTATCGTTTCATTTTTATCTTTTACCGTTTCATTTTTGACTTTTTTGAAAAAGTTGGATTCCGAAACACAGTAATTTTTTTTTAATTTTATAAAAAGAATACTAATCTATGCACATCATATATGATGAATTTATAATTCTTAGAATAGAGCATAGACCTGCCTTTCTATAGCCAAGATAAGAACCATGAAATTTTGTGAATAACATAACTTCTTATAGTCCTTTCCGAAATCTATTTACTGCTTGCTGTTATGATAATACTTTCCGTGACAAGATTTATTTATATCACGTTAATTTCTGCATAATTGATCAAATATTAGAAAACAAAAGAGTGGTGATCGCCTGACTGGAAAAGCAGTAATTGAGATTAGATGTGAGTTAAAGTCTCGAATTAATAATTTATTTTACATTTTCTTGAGTTTTTCATTTTATGTATCTTCTTCTAAAGCTGTGTCCTAGTCTTTTCTCGATTATTTAATTACTTCTTTTTTTGAAGAAAAATATGAGAGAACGAAGCGTGTAAAGTGTTATTTAAATGCCAAATCTGTTTAATAGCTTTGTATATATACACAGTTGTTATTATTATCACTTTAGGATGATATTATTTTTCGCCTTTTATTGATTTGTGCTTTTGATTCACTACCTCGTTACGTTCAGCCTTTGATGGCCGATATTACAGTGAACTTTTTCGCTATTATGTTGATGACTCAGCATGTCATGACATGTCATGACATGCTGAGTCATATTTCAACGCTTTTTTTCGACAATTTTTGTTATTGCAATCTCGTCGACTTCATAGCAATTGTGATATGATATTTCAATCAGAATTACGTCAAATAGCGAATGGCATAGAGCCACAGTAATGTACTTTGTCACATTACGCAATGGCACTTCTCTAGAATGCATTCGGCAAATAAATTTTATTTAGCAATGTTTCCAAGCAATGTGATCGAAATGAGGATAAAACTAGCTCATTTCGCTGAACATTAACTAATGTCGAATAAGACTATGAGTGCCGATAAGTTTAGTTTTACAACTTCACTTTTATAGTAAAGCAGTTCTCAACAAATATTTTAGAATGTTACGGAGGTGAAGTGCAGTATATAAAACTCCGATACTTACTTCTAAGTGGATTTAAATTTAAATATTTGAGGAAATCATTTGAGGATTCCCCAGAGAACTGAAAAAAATATGTTTAACCCTTGTTCATTTTAAAAAACAAGTGAAAAGTTCTTGTCAGTCATTTAATAACGAGTGATTATAATATTGTGATGTCATAGTGTATTCTCCTTTTCAAATTTCTATCATTTAAATTTTCGAAAACGTCGATAATTTACTTTTCCGTATCCAGTTAATCACTACATGCTGTAGAGCCGGATCGATGGATGAAGCTCAGGCTGATTTTGCACTGAATTTAATAAGAAAAGCAACAACAAATGACGAATCAGTCATTCTATCGCCTTTTTCAATTGCTCTTATTTTAACGATGACCTATGTTGGAGCTGAAGGTAAAACAAAAAAGCAAATGGCTAATGTTCTGAGTAAAGGTAAATTTTCATTATTTCTTGGGAAAATAATGAGGTCAACTTTTGAAAATATTTATAAGCTGCCATTTTGTAAAGGTCATTTCACTTTTTTTCCAAAATTCCATAAATTTTGGTATTTTTTCGTCACCTATTACTTTCTGAATTTGTCGATAGGTTAATTATTTTTTTTAATTTTATGCTGCGATACCATACTTTTCTCTTTAACAGCATATATATGTACATATATATTAATAAAAATCATTATGAGATGAAGGTCAGTGAGTTTTATTTTTTAATTTCAGGATACAGTAGACAACAGTTGAACAAATATTTCTCTTCCTTTCTGACAAATGTGGCTAAAAAAAAAAATAAATGCATTCTGAACCTAGCAAATCGCCTTTACATCCAACAAAACTTCGATTTGAAGTTGAAATATCTTACTATCATCAAATCGCATTACAGCGGAGAATTGCAACAAGTTAATTTCACTCAAGAGGACGCTGTTGGTGAGACTATCGCCGTAAGCAATGATTTTAATCTTTCTCTTTAGATAGCTCAGGAAATACTAGAAGATAATGTCTTGAACAGCTAGTAGTATCATGTTTTTTTCATTCAAAAAGTTGCTTCGTAAAATAAATTGGCGTTAGTAAAATAATGTTGCTAAAAGGATACAGGAAGATTATTTTTTTTAAGCAGATTAATTAGTTAGATTCAACGATATTTAAATTGCTAATGGCGGTGCTTCGCCAATATTTTATCAAAAAAGCAAGAAGTTCATTTACAGGACATTAATAAATGGGTGATGCAGCAGACTAATGATAAAATTAAAAATTTGGTTAGTCAATCTGACATCGGTTCAGATACCAAGTTGGTACTTATCAATGCTATATACTTCAAGGGAAGTTGGAAGAAGTCTTTCAATAAAGAAATGACTAAGAAGAAAACTTTTTATAGTCATAAATTGAAGAAGGTCATTGATTTAATGATGATATTAACTCGCAGCAAATACTTGAATATTTCTACGCCACTTATTTTGTTACAAACACTTCTACTAAAGCCATTTCCTTTTACTGCAAAGTATTAATGTATAAAAGTTCGTAAGGGCATGTCTTAAAACGAAGTTACAAGAAAATTTTTTTAGGAATGATTTATTTGATATAAGTGTTAGGAGATGTCAGTTAAAATCTGATATATTTATGCATTCATCTTCTTAACAATATTTCAGGTAGAGATGATGACAATGGAAGGATGTTTCCCATATTACGAGGATGACGATATACAGCTTCTTGGAATGCCGTATTCTGATGATGTAATGCATTTGTATATCGTGCTTCCTCGAAAGCAGTCTGGTCTGGTTGATATCGAAAAGAATCTTACTGGGAAGAAATTACTTGATTATATACAAAGCAGCACTGAAACTCAAGTTCAGGTGAAATGAAATTACTAAGCGAATTATTACTGTTATTAAACTAATTGACAAATAATTCTATCCGTCCACCAAGAATAATGAAACTAAAAGCTGCAAAAACTTGCCTTCTCCTTCTATGTCTTTTTCTGTCCAAACTTTTTCCAGTTTTGATAATTAACTTTACTTTTGGGAGTTAAGAAGGTTTGACAATATATGAAATTCTTTAATCATTAAATCCATTCGTTACACTACACTACATTGTCATTTTAAGCAGATCGAACTGGAAGTTTCATTTCAGGTGGAAATGCCAAAATTTAAAATAGAAAAAAAGATTGAATTGGTTAACTCTTTAAAAGAGATGGGTATGAACGATGCATTTACCAGTTCAGCCAATTTTACAAGTATTACTGACGTACCTCTTCATATTAACGCTGTTCTTCATAAATCTTTCATTGAGGTCAGTTATTTTTACGTCAAATAAATTGAAAAAATGGAATTCTGTATTTATTACTTGATTTGGTTAATTCCCATCCGTTTGAAATATGACATCTGTGGACGGAATGTAAATCGAAAGCAGGAAATGTGAAATTTTCAATTTTTTTTATGCTTCATTTCATTTAGACAAAGAAAAGAAATGCAGCATGTTACTTATTAATGCGTAGTTAGTCAATAATTTTTCTGATATTTCAGTTCTTCTAATGATCTAAATCAATTTAAGTTTTAAAATTTTTAGTCCTTTCGCTATTTACACGCTTTCGTCCTTTAATTTAATTTATACATATACAAATATGCATATTTTATGCATATAACTTAGAAATCTAAAACTTGAACAAATTTCATTTATTTAACTTGTTTAAAGAAAATCTTGAACTTTCAAAAACATTTTAAAAAATGTTGTTATAGTAAATCCTAAAAATTATATTTTAAGAGTGTTTAAAGCATCTTACGGGAATATGAAGTATTAAAGTATCTTACTTGAAGTTTTAAAATACATCACTTGAACTTGCTTTCGAACGAGAGCAAATTTATCATTCATTTCTAGGTGAATGAAGAAGGTACTGAAGCAGCCTCAGCTTCCGCAACAGAAATACGTTTCTGCAGTTCTCTAATAACGTTTGAGCGTATAAAATTGTTTCATGCAGACCATCCGTACCTTTTTGCCATCATTTGGCAATCTAGTACCATTCTATTCATCGGCCGAATAATCTAATTGCCAGTGATGATTTGTTCGACCAATAGTAATCTATCTCTACCTATTGAATAATTGCATTACATTTTTTTGCCATTTCGTTCCAAATCTTTTGCTCTTAGTAATCACTGTCAAGAACATTCCATTGTATTATCATGAAATGTTAGCCTGATCTAGAATATTTATTTTGTCAGTCAACTAAAGGGTAATTACTTTCAATTTCTTCCCTTTTTTGATATGCTAATAAATTTGTGGTTTTTTTTAATTCTTGATGAAATGCGATGTGATTTGAAATGCTATGCTCAATTTTTCATTTCAATCGTGACGATAGAAAAGATTTCGCTATTAAAGACGGAATTGAAGTAAATTATACATTTTCATAAAAGAAATATCCATTAATTATTGTTACCTAATAAAAGTGACGTCATTTATAGGAGGGATATTTAAGCAATTGGAGATCACAGTGGTCGAAAGTTCATCTGACTGCAATCAGCAAAGAGTCATTAAATTTTATTCAGAGATAAACTCATACTAAATAAATACATTCTAAATTTATGCAGAAATATTCTGCTAAGAATCATAGAAGAGACAAAGTGTAAATATATCATGAATGAGAAAACTGAGTTGAGAAATTTTTATAATTCTAAAAGTTAAACAATTGATAAGATAATACTCGAGTTACGTTGTCCACATGATGGATAGCTAGACGTTCAATTTCCTCTATAAAGAACATGCAATTAATGATGTAGCTGATATATTGCATATATTCCTAATATTAAATGCCGCCATTAGTTAATTGTATTGCCAAAATAAATAGAATCAGTACAAGCAGGAAATTTAATAATATAATAGACTGCTTAAACATTTTAGTTGCACCTGCTCATTGCCTTGAATTTCAAGCTCACCGTATTCCCAACTTTTGTTTAAGGAACGTCTCATTTATTAAAATACTGTCTATACCATCTGAAACCGATTCATCGTTCAGCATAACCCACAATTCATCAAGCATAAGTTGTCGTTGAGCAGAAATATCTTTCAAGCTTTCGCGTCTCATAGCAATTTCATAGGGTCGTTCCAAATAATAGAATGCAAGTGCGCCGCCAATAGTATACAATACGGACAAGATAATGAGACCGATGTGAGGCAAAATTATTCGCGCATATTTCTTCCAACCAGCCATCGGCGACAGCAACACCTGAATATAAATATAAACATGATCCCATCGCTTGCAGTAATATTGGAAAGTTCATGAGCAAAGAATAGCTTATTATTCAATAATGATAGATATTTTCGTGTGAGCATATGCCCAATGTAAGAAAATTCATTTATTCTTAGTATTTTTTGCCGATTCGTTTTCCTTTACTCCAACTATAGTACACATTTTCCTTTACTCCAACTATAGTGCATTGGATGAGGGTTGATGCAACTCTCATTTGTTCAATCCCTGAAGAGAATGTTGCATTATGGAAGCAATGAATGATATGATAAGCTCTCTTCCAATTCTAGTAACTTTATTTTCACAAAATTTAAGGAAATCTTTGTAAATAACTAAAATGCTGAAAACTGCATTAATTAAAGAGAAATTCAAAAATCATCCATTAATGGAAGCCGAAAATTATTATGAAATCTGGGAGAAGAACTATAACTATTTAGCGATCACAATACCACAATAGAAGAAGGCAAGATTCTGTCCAGATTGCTTCATTATTTTAATTTAAAAGACATTTTTTTTCTTTTTAATTGCAAATATTCTATGAAATCAATAAATGAATTAAACTGATTAGTTGTTACTCAAAAATGTCTCAAGGATTAGAAAACATTTTTGTATGACACAATGCTATTATGATATGATGTAATATGCAAAATTATGAGAAGTATCAGTCGGTAAATTTCACTGATTATCCAAGTATGCAACAAATAAAGGAAGTAAAGGAGAAGAGATAGATAATAATGGTTTATCGTGCAGGATCATAGACGTTAAATTGCGACGAAAAGTTGCTAAAAATGATATCTTGTTGTGTGAAAAAGAGGGTGAAACTATTGATTGAGGCCTTCCTTTCTTTCCATACATTTCCGAACTCACCAACAAAGTACTTCTTCTTCACTCAGAGATAGCTATTTCAGCGGCACTATGAATCTCATCAATAATTAATGTATGTCTCACATTACATTTCCCGTAGTTTCGATTTGTCCCTATTATTTGTCAAATGAAGTAATCTCGAAGCATCTTGAAGCGCTCGTAAAGAAGTTAAATTATAGATTTCTGCGTCATTAAAATTAAAAAAAGACAAATAGAATCGATGATAATATTATGCAATCATAATCTTAAGAACATATAAGTTCAATTTGCTTAGAAATACTTGGTACAAAAAATTTTTTAAAAATTAATATTCCTATCAAAAAGAGATATGACTTTGGATGAAATCTTACTTCAAACGATCTTTCAATCAAAGATATTCAATCATGTTATTGGGAATTATCTAACGCTCTTCTCAACGCTTTATCAAAAAGAAGGATTTCTTAAACAATTCAATATAGAAAAAAATGAGCAAAGGAAAATAGATTATTACTCTAATATGGATTAATTAGTTATACTATAAAATGCAATTGATAAATTAAAAGACGATGAAGGAGAAGAAAAAGATGATATTTTCTATCGATATAAATCATTTGAAATGTTAGATTTAAACTTTACGGAAATAGAAATAGATAACAATGGAAGGAAGGCTGATGAATTGAAATTGATGCAAAGAAGAACAAATGATCCGTTTTATCTAAAGAAAAAAGTATTAGCAAATAGATGAATCTGAGTTTTTAATGATATTCGAAAAATCTTTCTTCACTTTGCTTACTAAAATTTTCTTGCTTTCAAAAGAAATCTAATCGAAAAAATAGGGTGAAATAAACTAGAATAATAAAATGAAACAAAGAAATCTAAACTATGCCAATCTTACTATCCACATAAATCTTAATATTGCCAAAAATAATATCAAATCTCTTCATATTCCAAATCTATTAACAAAATATTTTGTTAATAGAAAATTAACGAAATGGAATCAGAGGAGATAACGAACAAATGATACGTTTTAGAAAAGTGCAAAGAAAACGGACCTCTGAGCACAGAATGCAAATTTCATTTACCCATGGCTTCTTCTCAAGCATTTTTTAGAAATAAATTCAGAATCATTTTGATTCTAATCATTTCTCCACAAATCGAAAATCATTTTTTTAATTCATGAAAAATTAATTAATACATCATTCTTTGCTTTGCTATGATGTTAAAATTCAGAAATTTAATTATTGAGAAAACGCTGCTTCTTAAGATAATAATTTGATCATATTTTCTGCAAATAAATTTTTACTTATTAATATTATGGCAATGAGCATGAAAGTTTTTACCAACCCTATTAATGCCAAATAAACGATCAACTTCCCATTGATCGCTTGTTTCGCTATAGTCGTCTTGTTCGTTTGATAATTCTTGCAGCAATAATGTTGTGATAGATTTTGCTCGGACTTGCATCTATCTCTGCAAATTAATTTAGTGATATAAATATTAATAGCATTCTTGACACTGATCTTAATATTAACTATAATAATGAAACTTAACAAATAGATAATTCACTAGAATAACTCTTATCATTGTATTTAATCTGTTCACATATCTCATCTCTCCAACTTTATTTCATACCAATGTTAATTATATTTATCCTGTTGCCAACGGAAAGAAATATCACACTGAAATATTTTTAGAAATAGAATGTAAAATATATATATATATTTTTGTCAGATTTCGACACTGCAAATATTGCAGAGAGTTTCTAGACGTGAAACATTAATTCACAATAGATTTGATTTATATGAATATGATTGGCTCAGATAATTTAATCTTCATTGAGCATACAATGATATTACTGTAATGCCACTATGCTTGGCATATTGCATCATATAAGCAATTATTTTGAAAAAGTATTATATAGTTGAAAGAAATGAATATATCAAAGACTTGGTATATTGAAGACTTGCAATCAACTAATAAACCAAGCAAACAATAATGTTATTAAAAGTGAGAGGAAGATTGTTGAATATTTGTTTTATCATATCTCTTAAATATATTTTACTGCTGATCTTTACAGTTTAATGAAATATTCGATGGGTTAGTTCAAAACAAATATTTAAAACAAAATATAGCATTCATCTCTTTCTTTTTGATACAAGTATCAATATTAATGAATTTCACACAATAATCGAAGAAATTAGTAACATTTCTAAAGATCCCAAAAATAAATAAGACCGAGTTGTAGGAAAGGATAGGATGTGAAAAGAATATACGATTTAGTGTAGGATGAGGATTGAAGACAATACAGATGCGGGAATTGAATCTTCTTCAAATAGTCTGTTTTTCAATTTATCACCACAATTTAATTTCTTTCAGATAGCTATTTTTTATTTATTTTTGCATTTAATCTTAGTCATTCTTCCGTTATTTCCACTCCATATTTTTTATTTTTCTGATAAAATTTTATCAAAATTTGTAAAGATTTGCAATCATTTTCAATTGAACATTTTCATTAATTTATTACATACATGATATATTTATTACGTATGAAAAAAAATATATAATATAATATATAATGAAAAAGGTTATCATTGAAAAGCGCAAATTTAAGCTGTTATTTCTAGTATTCCTGTTGTTATACAGTATTAATATTATGTATAATAAAAGATGAAGCTGTTTAAAATATATTCCAGAAAGAATGCTATCATTTGAGCAGAATATAATACATTTGTTTAGAAACATAGATTAGAAGATGAAGAAGATTATATGGAAAGAATAGATATCTTATATAACGTGAATGTATTTCATTTCTTTTAACTCTATAATACTTTTTCTAACAACTGCTTATATGATGTAATATGCCAAGCAGAAGTATTACCAGAAATGACACTCTTTTGAAAATGTGACTGGAAGGATGGTTCTGATAGAAGCATTCTAAAGACTATTAATAAAAGGCAATCGAACATTATTATTAAGTAGAAATTTATTATGGACACAAACAATATTGCAATTGTAACGATCGAATTGGACAATTACATAAGACTCAGAGATTATTTTGATTCTAATTTCGAGTAAATAAAAAAATGAAACTGAAAGGATATTCGTAAGTTTCTAAATTTTAATAACTCTTCTTTTCTTTACATTAAATTATATATCTTATTGAAATATAATGCAAAAATCAATTTAAATTTATTTAATAATTTCAGTTGTTACGTCTTGACAACTTTTTTCTCTTGACAACAAGTCTTGACAACGTTACATCATAGAAATAACGTTTAGATAATAAAATTGATAATATATCATCTAAAAAACAGATAGGCTGTCGATAATGGAAATTAAATATGCTGACGAAAACAGAAATGCGATTTAATCGATTTAATCATTAAATTCAATTATTGTTATCTTGTATTTTCAGCTATTTCTCTACTTAATAACTTAAATAATATCACTGGTACAGATTGAAAAACTGATTATTACCAAATAGTTAAAAGTTGCAAAGTAACTTGCAGTGGATTCAGGAAGTAGGAAGCAAAAAAATGGGAGTGTAAACTGAATTCATGTATAGATATATTCATCATCTAGCACAGTCTAAGCATTCCAATTTTACCGTTAAATTTTTCTTTTTTAACTTTCTAAAAAACTGCAATAAGTTTTATAAGTAATGGAATAAACTTAATGAAGTAAAAGAATTGATAAAAGATTTCTAATATTGCTATAATGATTCAGTTTACAGTTAAAAGTTGCAAAGTAATTAGCAGCGGATTCAGGAAGTAGAAAGCAGAAAAATATCTTCCATTTACAACATATATATGTCTTTTTAGGGGAAAAAAAATTCATTCACATCAATTCTATCTTTAATATTGATTAACAAAAGATCATTGGTAGATAAAAATATTTCTTTCAAATCAATTAGCAAAAACAATATGATAAACCTAACTGTTCTTATATACAATCAGTGTTGCAAATAAATTACATCAAAATTGTTTCAGTTAAGTTTTTAGCTGTTTTGTTTCATCTTAAATAGCCTGTCTAATATTTCCTCTTTTTTCAAATAACCAGTGTCTTCTATTTCAAAAGCAATAAGAAGCTAAAATTTCATTCTAAGAAAAAGCGTTCATAGATCATATATCATTATTATAGGGAGCATTTCATTGCAGTAATATAGATTTGGTTCTTGCTAATGTTACTGATAGCATCACTATACGCGTGAAGGCAATCGTTCTGCTCATTACCTGTTGCTGTTACTGTAACTGAATTGCTATAACTCAAATGTTTGATCCTTTTTGGCTAATAAACGTTACCACACGACAATGCTTGACCTATTATTGGCATGCCAAGTGCTACTGAAAAAAGTACATTATAGAACTTGAATTAAATTTGAATAAATGATAGACATTCAAATTTCCAAAATCTTCGATGAGTGTTAGAAATTTCTTCTATTAAAAGATACTAACGATAAATTAAATAATAAAGAAAATTAAATAATGAAAGATTAAGCGAACGATTCATATTTTCTATATTTCTACCAAATTAGCTTTGATTCCATAACGTTCATAAGAGTTCATTAGCTTTGATAACTAACTATTTTTTAAACGAAAATAAAATATACCAGAAAGCGGGAAATATAGAATATACCATCTCTCGTGAAAGTTTTCTCTTTTTCTTATGAAGAAGTGATAGAGCATCTCGAACTATACTACTATATGCATCAATATATTTTTTATTCGTCTATTATTACGTAATAAAATAAAAATATATCGTTGTTGTAATTTCAGTAAAATCAAAAAAATAAAATATCATTGGAGGAACTGCTCATAAGGAACCAAAGTAACGAAAATGATGATAACATCTTTTTATAATGAAGATGCTTAAAAAAACACTCTCTTCATTGTATAAGCATAGCTATCTGACGGGAAAATATTTTAAATACTGCATGCGCATAGGCCTTATTATAATAACGGAAACATTTACATGAGAGAGGATTGGATAAATGATTAACGATACATTATTAGACATCATAACATCCATTATGTTACATAATGAATCATTCAAAATATAAAATAGATATTTTGGTTATTCCGATACCATCCTAATTGGAAAGAATTGCTAAGGAAGTCTTTCGGAGTTGATAATTTTTATCTCTCTTATTTATGATAAACTGTAGTGATAGATGGATCATTAATTTCGTAGAAATAATTTCTGTATTCTATATCTTTCATCAATCGGTGTGGCAATAGCAGTGGAACCAGTAAAATTTATTTCAAAATCATTTCAACAAGTTGAATTTTATTTTCCCTAATACAATATATAATATCTTTATAGTTAGACAGCTAGAGTGAATCCTACAAGATATATACGTAACATAGTCCTAAAGTATAATATATTTGCTTGTTTTATATATTGATATTACTTGCTACTGCGAATTCAGAAAGATTCATCTATTAACCATAAATAATAATAATAATAATAATAATAATAATAATAATAATAATAATAATAATAATAATAATAATATCTTTAATATTTTATATAGTTACATGAGAAAATAATAGGGAATTTACGGAAAGTGAAAATAATTAAAATCAATATCCGAATACAGATGATCCAGAAACTTCATCGGATCAAATCATTTGAATTTATTCGTTGCGATTTTGTTCATAATGTGAAAGAGTTATCATCGCTGCATATAAGAAAGGCATCCAGTTAATCGTTTGAAATTTAAATATGTGAAATAAATTTATTAATATTATTTGCAAATTATAAAATACAATTCATTATTAACACTGTCATTTGTTTCAGATTTGAAGTTATAAATATTAATTCCTGAAATAGGCTCGATTAGTTCATTTCAAGAATCTTGAATGTATTATCTTTTGAGCGTAATGGAAAGGCTCGTTATATAACTGGATATTTACATTAAAAAAAAAGGATAACAAAAATCGACTCGCTTCATATGTTTCATTTCTATAACATTCCTGAACTGACAAACAAAAGGTAGTTTCATTGTATGTTATTATATTTCTTTAAGCTAAGCTAAAAACATATTATGATCAGAGTTAAGTGGGAATTATAAATAATAAAGGATATACGGATCGCTTTTTATGAATGCTATAAATATAAAATTGCAGCTAATGACTGATTCCCGAATAATTATAAAATATTTGGATGATGTGTATCTGAAAACAAGCATTTTGCTAAAAGAATTATATCTGAAGGCAATGCAACAATATTGTGCAATTAAACTAGAATCAGTACACTGATTAATTTTCATAATTCCATCTTTCGATACTTTTGATAATAATAGTTATTTCTAATAGGTTTGCGATACAGTACGTTAAAAATATCATCAAGAAAATTAAAAAATATCATGTTCGAAAAAGTTAGCTGGCAATATCATCACACTTGCAATGGAATTTTCCAAAGCTGAACAACTGCTACAATCTCCTTTTCATTCAGGTCTGATTCTTTTTGCTTCATCTCTTTTTTTGCTTACATTTACTGCGTCCTTCCTTGTAAGTATTTTTAATATTTTTTAATTCAAAATTTCATTTTCTTATTTTTGATTAAAATTTATTTTATCAATGTAGGCGAAACAATAGGCTTACCAGATATTATCTTCTATTCATTTATTCAATGATTGCATGTCATTTAATTAGAATTATTTTGGCAATAATTTTTTTGTTTTCCAAAATACTTTCCGAAAATATAAAATAGTTCATCACAATGCAAATTATGCCAGAGATCATTAATTAAAAATTATAGAATGAAGTAAGAATTTAAAAAGCTGGGAATTTTAAAGTAATTGGATGCTGATAATATAGTATGAATGCTATCCTCTAATAAAGGAAATATTTTAAAGGCTTCAACTTATTAATATCATA
Source organism: Dirofilaria repens (assembly GCA_008729115.1). Lineage (NCBI taxonomy): Eukaryota > Metazoa > Nematoda > Chromadorea > Rhabditida > Onchocercidae > Dirofilaria > Dirofilaria repens. The sequence continues at coordinate 175,791 of SNRZ01000004.1, read as the reverse complement.
ATTTTTTCGACGTTTCAAAAGTTCTTAAAAGTTGAACTTAAAAAGCAATTACATTTTATTGTATTTAGACAAGAATTCAGACTATCATTTAAGGATTTTCATAATCAGCAATGCAAACAAACTATAATGTTGATTTCAATGTCGGTCTCCCAATCTTCAGTATATCAACTTGAAACTTTGCAATGCAAATGCAAAAAACTAACACAAAAGGGACTAAATTACATTTATCATTACTAATATCACTATTTTCTTTATTTCAATTATTTTTACTTCTAATTAATACAGTATTATCCGATTGGAGCAGCTAAGTTTTCCTGTACTTAACATTTTCAAATACTGAGTTCACCCATCTAATATTATTTACACTATTAATTGAAAAAATGTATGGCATTACAGTTACCATCATAACTTCAGATGTAAGACCAGTAACTAAAATTGAACTGGATGAGTATATACATTATGATACCATCTATAACATTCCAGAAGTTTTTGTTCTACAACGAAATGTACGTGACAAAAGAATTTCATATTTAATAGCACTAGAGTTGATGAACTGCAAATTGAAAGCATAAAAATTGGTTCTTTGTCTATTTATCTTTCCAGAAAAAAAGACAAAAATAAAAGGTCAAAGGAGTATTATAATCAAATAACCCATGAAAAAATTTCATTATATGCTATCATATAAACAAATCCTCGGAAACCACAAAAATAAGAAATGAAATATCTTAAATGTCCAATGAAAAAGAAAAAGAAACTGCAGCAAATTAATTTTTTTAGATGATAATATTCTTATTGCTTACTTTAAAAAAAAAAAATAGAACTACTTTTTCCCTTCCGATTAAATACTCATCATTAGCAATATCATTATCATCACCCTAATTGCCCGATTGAGACGAATGTTTTCTTTTCGAATTTCTCAAAATTTCTCTTATTTTAAAACTATAACCAGTTTCATCATCGGCTATTTTTTGACCTGAAAACATACATCATATATGAAATTGAAGAAATTTTTTGATAAACCGTTTTTTTTTTAATAATTTTGTTTACAACTTCTAGTCAAGAAATTCTATAGCGTACCTTCCAACTTATTCTATCCAAAAAATTTCGTTTTCAATCGTTTTAAAAACGTCTCTTTGCTATACCTCTCTTCTTCCCCATTTTGACTTCTCTTTCCTTCATCATTATCATCCACTACTGTCGCCCCATCTCCAGCTTTTTTTCTTTCAATGTCTAAAACAAGAGAAGTCAAAATGGAGAAGTAACCTTTTATCTATTTGGGAAAATAGGAGTTCGTCATTTGTAATTAATTAAAACGTGAAAGATAGTTGCTCAATAGTTGGACTTACTGCTGTATATTTAAAAAACTCAATTTGTATCGATATTTTATCGATACAAAATTATCTGTAAAAAAAATATCGCAAATAGAAAGCCTACCTTCGATAGTACTACTTATTCCTTGTATTGTACCTGGAGTGTCAGTTTCCAGCTCAGCCCAAGCTTGTATCAGTGCCTTCTGTTTGTCTGTTAAAAACCTGAAAAATTAAGTATAAATGATTTGGACTAGGAACGGACGCTAAACTAGATAAAACTTTCAATAAAAATATATCAGTTTCTTCATATTGCTCTTTTTCATATTCTGTAAGGATAAAATAAAAATCTCGATAGATCATTTAGCAATTCAGCACGTATTGCTACTTACTAAATCCGTTCTAATCCACTTTGTTCATTCTACTTCAAAATTGAAAAAATCCACTATTATATGGCAATAATATTTTATAAATCTAAATGATCGCTTACTTTGGTACTTTAACCTTGATATTTATATACTGGTCTCCATGTCCAGCATAATTCAACTTTTTTATTCCTTTACCTGTCAAACGCATTTTCGTATGTGATGCAGTTCCTGGTGGTATTTGTATATATGTATCCTCCTTTATTCCGGGCACCTGTACGATTTCATCATGATAAGAATATAACATAACATTTCATACGAGATAATATCCAGTTTAACTGAGGACATTTCAATGAAGAATACATGTACTATATTCCAATATTCCAAATAAAATTAGAGAATACAACAAAAATCGTTGAGCTTTGAAATATCTCAATCACGTTTTCAATCTCAGTACAAAACTGAAAAATTTTAGCAAATAAAAACCATATTCTCATCCTAGAAAGGCAATCGAAATTAAATATGATGAACTTATAATCCTTAGAAAATTATGAGATTTTCCATTATTTTTCGCTATCTTTTTATATGTCCGATTTTATCTACTAATTCCATATTATTTTATACTAATTCCGATGAATTTGCATGTTTTTCTATTTCCTTCAGTTAATGAAAATTATTGCAATCTTACTACTTAAATACTATCCAGCTTATTTCAAAACTACAGATTGCTCGAAAACTTATGAAATCATTCAAATGCAAAGAAAATTTTTAGTTTCATACTTATCTCAAACTATTTATTTGCCCTTAATTATTTTCAGTTATAATAACCCTATTTTATTCATTCCTTTTTTCTTTTTTTTTTCTCTTTCTCCTTAATTTCTTTCGCAGACAATAGCATCCATATTATTCTTTAAAAAAGAAAAAAATGAACTACTTTGACGGTGCCTCCAAGAATTGCTTGCGCAACAGATATTTCAATATCACAATGAATGTCATACTTATCGCGTCGGAAACGTGACGAGGGAGCCACTTTGAAGGTAATGAAGATTGTTGACTGGAACAAATAATGAATATAAGTAATGACGAAATACATTACTGTGATTCTTTCTAAAAAGCATTTAAAATTAACCTTTCCTACAGGCATCCGAACAGTTTCACCATCATTTATTCCAGCTGGTACATTAATCGTTATGGTACGCTGCTGAACTGTTCGACCATGTCCTTCACATTGCAAACATGGATTTTTATTATAAGAACCTGTACCGCGACAACGTCCACAAGTGGATTGCATATAAAACCCTCCATCTGTTGCGTGACATAACCTGTTCCATTACAATATGGACAAGAAATCTGAACTATGTCTTAAACAAAATTTTGATCAGTATATAGGACCAAATCAAGCAACTATAAATCTTCAGATCAAACCTACTTATCTTGATAACAATCAAGACTAGAAGATCGTTTACAATTATGCATGAGTATCACGACATATTTTTGCGACTCATTGAAATTCTGAAAGAATTTATTAGCCCGTTGGCACATTTGAATATTATCGTCTTATAAACGTATAACTTTTAGAGCCACACCAAATCCCCTGGTTTGTAATGAAGATTGTTGACTGGAACAAATAATGAATATAATATACTCTATTAAACACTCTCACTGAAGATTTTGAGAGAGAAAGAAGGAAAGTCCAAAGAGATAGTACAGATTTAGTAAACAAAACACACCATTAATAGCTGTAATAGTAAATGAGAGATTCTAATTTGCAGAGATGGAAGAGGTAGAAATTGAGAGAAATAATGCTGCTCCACTAGGACTCTGTCTTTATCGCTTCTCATTCCTGTTCAAACTGCAGAGAGCAGATGAGGTCCCGCTGTAACTTTTAGGCTTTCTACTTTTGGTATTGCATAGTGTGGTCTTAACTTTTCCATCGGTATGTTTGGGAATTCCGCTTTCTATTCCCGAGATTTTCTTTTATAATGTTCTTTTATATTGATCTAGGAAATCACTCTCTATAGAGCGCTGTATGTTTTCACTTCGCAAAGCCGTAAGTTATGGAAGGTATCATTAGTGATTGATTTAACTGTTAGATTAGTTTTTCGAGATATGCCTATATCTCAATAACGCCATTATTATGTATTCTGGACGATCTTTAAATTCCCGATAGAGATAACAAAATAATTCTCATTTCAAAGATTATTAAGAATGATCCAGAAATGCTGCCTGCGAAATTAACCGAATATAGTGTATAAAGATCTGTGTCAAGTATATCTAAAAGTTCTTTAATTATAGTGTGCAGCACCAATAATATCTCGATGCTACCTGCAGGTCGAGGTTTATGTCGATTAGTCACTCACTGCTTGATTCAACATTATCCTTCTGTTCAGTGTGCTCCGATGCCACTCGCCATCAGTTGCTTCTGCTTAAGTAATTAATTTACATTTATTCACATATAATACCAACTTAGAGGAAGATCACATTACTTTTTAATTAGGTCGATTTTCAGATGGGCAGCGGAATATTTTAATAAAGCAAACACTTGGATTTCATATGAGCAGTGTTAGATACAAACGTGACTATTATGAGATTTTGGGCCTAAAGAAGGGGGCATCGGCAAAGGATATCAAAAAAGCATATTATAAGGTTCGCGATGTTATTGTGTTTTGGATTTGTACCTTCTTGGTCCTTTTTTTTGACAGGACACGTATATTATCGAGTAAAAATGTTTTTACTTTCTAAATTCAGTTGGCTAAGCAATATCATCCGGATGTAAACAAAAGCAAAGATGCCAATGCTCGATTCCAGGAAGTATCCGAAGCTTATGAGGTTAGCTTATGAATTAATTTTGTATGCCTCAGTAGTCACAGATTGTTGTAATTCTAGGAAAATTAAGAACCACAGTTTGCATTTTGAATAAATCTTATTTGACCATTTTGAATCTAATGTTTTTTGAGGTACTTAGTGATGATCAGAAACGTGCTCAGTATGATCAGTTTGGCGCAGACCCATTCCAGCAACGTCAGACAGCTGGAGCGACTAGCTATGATGCAAGTGGCTGGCAATACCAGTCAACAATTGATCCAGAAGAGTTATTTAGGAAGATGTTCGGTAAAAAAAAAATGATCACAGTTTGTATGGGACATTTTAATCTGGCTTTTAATGTTATAAAAGGATAGAATGATGAAAACCTTGCTTCAGTAGTTCTCCTCTCCGTTAACTGATATCAATAAATAATGGAGATTGGGTAATTGCAATTTCAGGAGGTCGAAGTCCATTTTCCGACTTTACAAGTGGTTTCGGCGATTTTGCGGATTCAGCAGACGGCTTTGAATCATCAGAACAGCACATTTTAAACATATCATTCGAAGATGCAGCTCGCGGAGCTCAAAAATCTATGAGTATAAATGTAGTCGACGATTGTCCGGCATGCTTCGGAAAAGGAGTTCAACCGGGTTATAAAAAAGTATCTCTTTACAGTTGTTATTAATCTATTTCTATTTTAATTAGATCGATTTTTATTTTTGGATTGACCATTCCATAATGAAGAGTAATTTTGTTTGAGGTACTTAACTATATTTTGCGTTTTGGCAAACAGTAGTTGTATCAGTTTTTTAGAAATACGAATCTTTCATCCAGTAAGAAAGCAAAAATAGAATTTGTTTATGTCAAGCAAGATAATTCCTTATTCAACATCTCTCTTAATTCCAGGTTTCTTGTCCATATTGTAATGGAACAGGTTATGTCACGCAACAGATGGGAGGGTTTTATATGCAATCCACTTGTGGACGTTGTCGCGGTACAGGTTTTTAATAAAAATCCATGTTTGCAATGTGAAGGACATGGTCGAACAGTTCAGCAGCGTACCATAACGATTAATGTACCAGCTGGAATAAATGATGGTGAAACTGTTCGGATGCCTGTAGGAAAGGTTAATTTTAAATGCTTTTTAGAAAGAATCACAGTAATGTATTTCGTCATTACTTATATTCATTATTTGTTCCAGTCAACAATCTTCATTACCTTCAAAGTGGCTCCCTCGTCACGTTTCCGACGCGATAAGTATGACATTCATTGTGATATTGAAATATCTGTTGCGCAAGCAATTCTTGGAGGCACCGTCAAAGTAGTTCATTTTTTTCTTTTTTAAAGAATAATATGGATGCTATTGTCTGCGAAAGAAATTAAGGAGAAAGAGAAAAAAAAAGAAAAAAGGAATGAATAAAATAGGGTTATTATAACTGAAAATAATTAAGGGCAAATAAATAGTTTGAGATAAGTATGAAACTAAAAATTTTCTTTGCATTTGAATGATTTCATAAGTTTTCGAGCAATCTGTAGTTTTGAAATAAGCTGGATAGTATTTAAGTAGTAAGATTGCAATAATTTTCATTAACTGAAGGAAATAGAAAAACATGCAAATTCATCGGAATTAGTATAAAATAATATGGAATTAGTAGATAAAATCGGACATATAAAAAGATAGCGAAAAATAATGGAAAATCTCATAATTTTCTAAGGATTATAAGTTCATCATATTTAATTTCGATTGCCTTTCTAGGATGAGAATATGGTTTTTATTTGCTAAAATTTTTCAGTTTTGTACTGAGATTGAAAACGTGATTGAGATATTTCAAAGCTCAACGATTTTTGTTGTATTCTCTAATTTTATTTGGAATATTGGAATATAGTACATGTATTCTTCATTGAAATGTCCTCAGTTAAACTGGATATTATCTCGTATGAAATGTTATGTTATATTCTTATCATGATGAAATCGTACAGGTGCCCGGAATAAAGGAGGATACATATATACAAATACCACCAGGAACTGCATCACATACGAAAATGCGTTTGACAGGTAAAGGAATAAAAAAGTTGAATTATGCTGGACATGGAGACCAGTATATAAATATCAAGGTTAAAGTACCAAAGTAAGCGATCATTTAGATTTATAAAATATTATTGCCATATAATAGTGGATTTTTTCAATTTTGAAGTAGAATGAACAAAGTGGATTAGAACGGATTTAGTAAGTAGCAATACGTGCTGAATTGCTAAATGATCTATCGAGATTTTTATTTTATCCTTACAGAATATGAAAAAGAGCAATATGAAGAAACTGATATATTTTTATTGAAAGTTTTATCTAGTTTAGCGTCCGTTCCTAGTCCAAATCATTTATACTTAATTTTTTCAGGTTTTTAACAGACAAACAGAAGGCACTGATACAAGCTTGGGCTGAGCTGGAAACTGACACTCCAGGTACAATACAAGGAATAAGTAGTACTATCGAAGGTAGGCTTTCTATTTGCGATATTTTTTTTACAGATAATTTTGTATCGATAAAATATCGATACAAATTGAGTTTTTTAAATATACAGCAGTAAGTCCAACTATTGAGCAACTATCTTTCACGTTTTAATTAATTACAAATGACGAACTCCTATTTTCCCAAATAGATAAAAGGTTACTTCTCCATTTTGACTTCTCTTGTTTTAGACATTGAAAGAAAAAAAGCTGGAGATGGGGCGACAGTAGTGGATGATAATGATGAAGGAAAGAGAAGTCAAAATGGGGAAGAAGAGAGGTATAGCAAAGAGACGTTTTTAAAACGATTGAAAACGAAATTTTTTGGATAGAATAAGTTTGGAAGGTACGCTATAGAATTTCTTGACTAGAAGTTGTAAACAAAATTATTAAAAAAAAAACGGTTTATCAAAAAATTTCTTCAATTTCATATATGATGTATGTTTTCAGGTCAAAAAATAGCCGATGATGAAACTGGTTATAGTTTTAAAATAAGAGAAATTTTGAGAAATTCGAAAAGAAAACATTCGTCTCAATCGGGCAATTAGGGTGATGATAATGATATTGCTAATGATGAGTATTTAATCGGAAGGGAAAAAGTAGTTCTATTTTTTTTTTTTAAAGTAAGCAATAAGAATATTATCATCTAAAAAAATTAATTTGCTGCAGTTTCTTTTTCTTTTTCATTGGACATTTTAAGATATTCATTTCTTATTTTTGTGGTTTCCGAGGATTTGTTTATATGATAGCATATAATGAAATTTTTTCATGGGTTATTTGATTATAATACTCCTTTGACCTTTTATTTTTGTCTTTTTTTCTGGAAAGATAAATAGACAAAGAACCAATTTTTATGCTTTCAATTTGCAGTTCATCAACTCTAGTGCTATTAAATATGAAATTCTTTTGTCACGTACATTTCGTTGTAGAACAAAAACTTCTGGAATGTTATAGATGGTATCATAATGTATATACTCATCCAGTTCAATTTTAGTTACTGGTCTTACATCTGAAGTTATGATGGTAACTGTAATGCCATACATTTTTTCAATTAATAGTGTAAATAATATTAGATGGGTGAACTCAGTATTTGAAAATGTTAAGTACAGGAAAACTTAGCTGCTCCAATCGGATAATACTGTATTAATTAGAAGTAAAAATAATTGAAATAAAGAAAATAGTGATATTAGTAATGATAAATGTAATTTAGTCCCTTTTGTGTTAGTTTTTTGCATTTGCATTGCAAAGTTTCAAGTTGATATACTGAAGATTGGGAGACCGACATTGAAATCAACATTATAGTTTGTTTGCATTGCTGATTATGAAAATCCTTAAATGATAGTCTGAATTCTTGAATTCTATGAATCTACAATAAAATGTAATTGCTTTTTAAGTTCAACTTTTAAGAACTTTTGAAACGTCGAAAAAATTATGATATTAATAAGTTGAAGCCTTTAAAATATTTCCTTTATTAGAGGATAGCATTCATACTATTATCAGCATCCAATTACTTTAAAATTCCCAGCTTTTTAAATTCTTACTTCATTCTATAATTTTTAATTAATGATTATCTCTGGCATAATTTGCATTGTGATGAACTATTTTATAATTTTCGGAAAGTATTTTGGAAAACAAAAAAATTATTGCCAAAATAATTCTAATTAAATGACATGCAATCATTGAATAAATGAATAGAAGATAATATCTGGTAAGCCTATTGTTTCGCCTACATTGATAAAATAAATTTTAATCAAAAATAAGAAAATGAAATTTTGAATTAAAAAATATTAAAAATACTTACAAGGAAGGACGCAGTAAATGTAAGCAAAAAAAGAGATGAAGCAAAAAGAATCAGACCTGAATGAAAAGGAGATTGTAGCAGTTGTTCAGCTTTGGAAAATTCCATTGCAAGTGTGATGATATTGCCAGCTAACTTTTTCGAACATGATATTTTTTAATTTTCTTGATGATATTTTTAACGTACTGTATCGCAAACCTATTAGAAATAACTATTATTATCAAAAGTATCGAAAGATGGAATTATGAAAATTAATCAGTGTACTGATTCTAGTTTAATTGCACAATATTGTTGCATTGCCTTCAGATATAATTCTTTTAGCAAAATGCTTGTTTTCAGATACACATCATCCAAATATTTTATAATTATTCGGGAATCAGTCATTAGCTGCAATTTTATATTTATAGCATTCATAAAAAGCGATCCGTATATCCTTTATTATTTATAATTCCCACTTAACTCTGATCATAATATGTTTTTAGCTTAGCTTAAAGAAATATAATAAATCATACAATGAAACTACCTTTTGTTTGTCAGTTCAGGAATGTTATAGAAATGAAACATATGAAGCGAGTCGATTTTTGTTATCCTTTTTTTTTAATGTAAATATCCAGTTATATAACGAGCCTTTCCATTACGCTCAAAAGATAATACATTCAAGATTCTTGAAATGAACTAATCGAGCCTATTTCAGGAATTAATATTTATAACTTCAAATCTGAAACAAATGACAGTGTTAATAATGAATTGTATTTTATAATTTGCAAATAATATTAAAAATTTTATTTCACATATTTAAATTTCAAACGATTAACTGGATGCCTTTCTTATATGCAGCGATGATAACTCTTTCACATTATGAACAAAATCGCAACGAATAAATTCAAATGATTTGATCCGATGAAGTTTCTGGATCATCTGTATTCGGGATATTGATTTTAATTATTTTCACTTTCCGTAAATTCCCTATTATTTTCTCATGTAACTATATAAATATTAAAGAAATATATTATTATTATTATTATTATTATTATTATTATTATTATTATTATTATTATTATTATATTATTTATGGTTAATAGATGAATCTTTCTGAATTCGCAGTAGCAAGTAATATCAATATATAAAACAAGCAAATATATTATACTTTAGGACTATGTTACGTATATATCTTGTAGGATTCACTCTAGCTGTCTAACTATAAAGATATTATATATTGTATTAGGGAAAATAAAATTCAACTTGTTGAAATGATTTTGAAATAAATTTTACTGGTTCCACTGCTATTGCCACACCGATTGATGAAAGATATAGAATACAGAAATTATTTCTACGAAATTAATGATCCATCTATCACTACAGTTTATCATAAATAAGAGAGATAAAAATTATCAACTCCGAAAGACTTCCTTAGCAATTCTTTCCAATTAGGATGGTATCGGAATAACCAAAATATCTATTTTATATTTTGAATGATTCATTATGTAACATAATGGATGTTATGATGTCTAATAATGTATCGTTAATCATTTATCCAATCCTCTCTCATGTAAATGTTTCCGTTATTATAATAAGGCCTATGCGCATGCAGTATTTAAATATTTTCCCGTCAGATAGCTATGCTTATACAATGAAGAGAGTGTTTTTTTAAGCATCTTCATTATAAAAAGATGTTATCATCATTTTCGTTACTTTGGTTCCTTATGAGCAGTTCCTCCAATGATATTTTATTTTTTTGATTTTACTGAAATTACAACAACGATATATTTTTATTTTATTACGTAATAATAGACGAATAAAAAATATATTGATGCATATAGTAGTATAGTTCGAGATGCTCTATCACTTCTTCATAAGAAAAAGAGAAAACTTTCACGAGAGATGGTATATTCTATATTTCCCGCTTTCTGGTATATTTTATTTTCGTTTAAAAAATAGTTAGTTATCAAAGCTAATGAACTCTTATGAACGTTATGGAATCAAAGCTAATTTGGTAGAAATATAGAAAATATGAATCGTTCGCTTAATCTTTCATTATTTAATTTTTCTTATTATTTAATTTATCGTTAGTATCTTTTAATAGAAGAAATTTCTAACACTCATCGAAGATTTTGGAAATTTGAATGTCTATCATTTATTCAAATTTAATTCAAGTTCTATAATGTACTTTTTTCAGTAGCACTTGGCATGCCAATAATAGGTCAAGCATTGTCGTGTGGTAACGTTTATTAGCCAAAAAGGATCAAACATTTGAGTTATAGCAATTCAGTTACAGTAACAGCAACAGGTAATGAGCAGAACGATTGCCTTCACGCGTATAGTGATGCTATCAGTAACATTAGCAAGAACCAAATCTATATTACTGCAATGAAATGCTCCCTATAATAATGATATATGATCTATGAACGCTTTTTCTTAGAATGAAATTTTAGCTTCTTATTGCTTTTGAAATAGAAGACACTGGTTATTTGAAAAAAGAGGAAATATTAGACAGGCTATTTAAGATGAAACAAAACAGCTAAAAACTTAACTGAAACAATTTTGATGTAATTTATTTGCAACACTGATTGTATATAAGAACAGTTAGGTTTATCATATTGTTTTTGCTAATTGATTTGAAAGAAATATTTTTATCTACCAATGATCTTTTGTTAATCAATATTAAAGATAGAATTGATGTGAATGAATTTTTTTTCCCCTAAAAAGACATATATATGTTGTAAATGGAAGATATTTTTCTGCTTTCTACTTCCTGAATCCGCTGCTAATTACTTTGCAACTTTTAACTGTAAACTGAATCATTATAGCAATATTAGAAATCTTTTATCAATTCTTTTACTTCATTAAGTTTATTCCATTACTTATAAAACTTATTGCAGTTTTTTAGAAAGTTAAAAAAGAAAAATTTAACGGTAAAATTGGAATGCTTAGACTGTGCTAGATGATGAATATATCTATACATGAATTCAGTTTACACTCCCATTTTTTTGCTTCCTACTTCCTGAATCCACTGCAAGTTACTTTGCAACTTTTAACTATTTGGTAATAATCAGTTTTTCAATCTGTACCAGTGATATTATTTAAGTTATTAAGTAGAGAAATAGCTGAAAATACAAGATAACAATAATTGAATTTAATGATTAAATCGATTAAATCGCATTTCTGTTTTCGTCAGCATATTTAATTTCCATTATCGACAGCCTATCTGTTTTTTAGATGATATATTATCAATTTTATTATCTAAACGTTATTTCTATGATGTAACGTTGTCAAGACTTGTTGTCAAGAGAAAAAAGTTGTCAAGACGTAACAACTGAAATTATTAAATAAATTTAAATTGATTTTTGCATTATATTTCAATAAGATATATAATTTAATGTAAAGAAAAGAAGAGTTATTAAAATTTAGAAACTTACGAATATCCTTTCAGTTTCATTTTTTATTTACTCGAAATTAGAATCAAAATAATCTCTGAGTCTTATGTAATTGTCCAATTCGATCGTTACAATTGCAATATTGTTTGTGTCCATAATAAATTTCTACTTAATAATAATGTTCGATTGCCTTTTATTAATAGTCTTTAGAATGCTTCTATCAGAACCATCCTTCCAGTCACATTTTCAAAAGAGTGTCATTTCTGGTAATACTTCTGCTTGGCATATTACATCATATAAGCAGTTGTTAGAAAAAGTATTATAGAGTTAAAAGAAATGAAATACATTCACGTTATATAAGATATCTATTCTTTCCATATAATCTTCTTCATCTTCTAATCTATGTTTCTAAACAAATGTATTATATTCTGCTCAAATGATAGCATTCTTTCTGGAATATATTTTAAACAGCTTCATCTTTTATTATACATAATATTAATACTGTATAACAACAGGAATACTAGAAATAACAGCTTAAATTTGCGCTTTTCAATGATAACCTTTTTCATTATATATTATATTATATATTTTTTTTCATACGTAATAAATATATCATGTATGTAATAAATTAATGAAAATGTTCAATTGAAAATGATTGCAAATCTTTACAAATTTTGATAAAATTTTATCAGAAAAATAAAAAATATGGAGTGGAAATAACGGAAGAATGACTAAGATTAAATGCAAAAATAAATAAAAAATAGCTATCTGAAAGAAATTAAATTGTGGTGATAAATTGAAAAACAGACTATTTGAAGAAGATTCAATTCCCGCATCTGTATTGTCTTCAATCCTCATCCTACACTAAATCGTATATTCTTTTCACATCCTATCCTTTCCTACAACTCGGTCTTATTTATTTTTGGGATCTTTAGAAATGTTACTAATTTCTTCGATTATTGTGTGAAATTCATTAATATTGATACTTGTATCAAAAAGAAAGAGATGAATGCTATATTTTGTTTTAAATATTTGTTTTGAACTAACCCATCGAATATTTCATTAAACTGTAAAGATCAGCAGTAAAATATATTTAAGAGATATGATAAAACAAATATTCAACAATCTTCCTCTCACTTTTAATAACATTATTGTTTGCTTGGTTTATTAGTTGATTGCAAGTCTTCAATATACCAAGTCTTTGATATATTCATTTCTTTCAACTATATAATACTTTTTCAAAATAATTGCTTATATGATGCAATATGCCAAGCATAGTGGCATTACAGTAATATCATTGTATGCTCAATGAAGATTAAATTATCTGAGCCAATCATATTCATATAAATCAAATCTATTGTGAATTAATGTTTCACGTCTAGAAACTCTCTGCAATATTTGCAGTGTCGAAATCTGACAAAAATATATATATATATTTTACATTCTATTTCTAAAAATATTTCAGTGTGATATTTCTTTCCGTTGGCAACAGGATAAATATAATTAACATTGGTATGAAATAAAGTTGGAGAGATGAGATATGTGCAACAGATTAAATACAATGATAAGAGTTATTCTAGTGAATTATCTATTTGTTAAGTTTCATTATTATAGTTAATATTAAGATCAGTGTCAAGAATGCTATTAATATTTATATCACTAAATTAATTTGCAGAGATAGATGCAAGTCCGAGCAAAATCTATCACAACATTATTGCTGCAAGAATTATCAAACGAACAAGACGACTATAGCGAAACAAGCGATCAATGGGAAGTTGATCGTTTATTTGGCATTAATAGGGTTGGTAAAAACTTTCATGCTCATTGCCATAATATTAATAAGTAAAAATTTATTTGCAGAAAATATGATCAAATTATTATCTTAAGAAGCAGCGTTTTCTCAATAATTAAATTTCTGAATTTTAACATCATAGCAAAGCAAAGAATGATGTATTAATTAATTTTTCATGAATTAAAAAAATGATTTTCGATTTGTGGAGAAATGATTAGAATCAAAATGATTCTGAATTTATTTCTAAAAAATGCTTGAGAAGAAGCCATGGGTAAATGAAATTTGCATTCTGTGCTCAGAGGTCCGTTTTCTTTGCACTTTTCTAAAACGTATCATTTGTTCGTTATCTCCTCTGATTCCATTTCGTTAATTTTCTATTAACAAAATATTTTGTTAATAGATTTGGAATATGAAGAGATTTGATATTATTTTTGGCAATATTAAGATTTATGTGGATAGTAAGATTGGCATAGTTTAGATTTCTTTGTTTCATTTTATTATTCTAGTTTATTTCACCCTATTTTTTCGATTAGATTTCTTTTGAAAGCAAGAAAATTTTAGTAAGCAAAGTGAAGAAAGATTTTTCGAATATCATTAAAAACTCAGATTCATCTATTTGCTAATACTTTTTTCTTTAGATAAAACGGATCATTTGTTCTTCTTTGCATCAATTTCAATTCATCAGCCTTCCTTCCATTGTTATCTATTTCTATTTCCGTAAAGTTTAAATCTAACATTTCAAATGATTTATATCGATAGAAAATATCATCTTTTTCTTCTCCTTCATCGTCTTTTAATTTATCAATTGCATTTTATAGTATAACTAATTAATCCATATTAGAGTAATAATCTATTTTCCTTTGCTCATTTTTTTCTATATTGAATTGTTTAAGAAATCCTTCTTTTTGATAAAGCGTTGAGAAGAGCGTTAGATAATTCCCAATAACATGATTGAATATCTTTGATTGAAAGATCGTTTGAAGTAAGATTTCATCCAAAGTCATATCTCTTTTTGATAGGAATATTAATTTTTAAAAAATTTTTTGTACCAAGTATTTCTAAGCAAATTGAACTTATATGTTCTTAAGATTATGATTGCATAATATTATCATCGATTCTATTTGTCTTTTTTTAATTTTAATGACGCAGAAATCTATAATTTAACTTCTTTACGAGCGCTTCAAGATGCTTCGAGATTACTTCATTTGACAAATAATAGGGACAAATCGAAACTACGGGAAATGTAATGTGAGACATACATTAATTATTGATGAGATTCATAGTGCCGCTGAAATAGCTATCTCTGAGTGAAGAAGAAGTACTTTGTTGGTGAGTTCGGAAATGTATGGAAAGAAAGGAAGGCCTCAATCAATAGTTTCACCCTCTTTTTCACACAACAAGATATCATTTTTAGCAACTTTTCGTCGCAATTTAACGTCTTATGATCCTGCACGATAAACCATTATTATCTATCTCTTCTCCTTTACTTCCTTTATTTGTTGCATACTTGGATAATCAGTGAAATTTACCGACTGATACTTCTCATAATTTTGCATATTACATCATATCATAATAGCATTGTGTCATACAAAAATGTTTTCTAATCCTTGAGACATTTTTGAGTAACAACTAATCAGTTTAATTCATTTATTGATTTCATAGAATATTTGCAATTAAAAAGAAAAAAAATGTCTTTTAAATTAAAATAATGAAGCAATCTGGACAGAATCTTGCCTTCTTCTATTGTGGTATTGTGATCGCTAAATAGTTATAGTTCTTCTCCCAGATTTCATAATAATTTTCGGCTTCCATTAATGGATGATTTTTGAATTTCTCTTTAATTAATGCAGTTTTCAGCATTTTAGTTATTTACAAAGATTTCCTTAAATTTTGTGAAAATAAAGTTACTAGAATTGGAAGAGAGCTTATCATATCATTCATTGCTTCCATAATGCAACATTCTCTTCAGGGATTGAACAAATGAGAGTTGCATCAACCCTCATCCAATGCACTATAGTTGGAGTAAAGGAAAATGTGTACTATAGTTGGAGTAAAGGAAAACGAATCCGGCAAAAAATACTAAGAATAAATGAATTTTCTTACATTGGGCATATGCTCACACGAAAATATCTATCATTATTGAATAATAAGCTATTCTTTGCTCATGAACTTTCCAATATTACTGCAAGCGATGGGATCATGTTTATATTTATATTCAGGTGTTGCTGTCGCCGATGGCTGGTTGGAAGAAATATGCGCGAATAATTTTGCCTCACATCGGTCTCATTATCTTGTCCGTATTGTATACTATTGGCGGCGCACTTGCATTCTATTATTTGGAACGACCCTATGAAATTGCTATGAGACGCGAAAGCTTGAAAGATATTTCTGCTCAACGACAACTTATGCTTGATGAATTGTGGGTTATGCTGAACGATGAATCGGTTTCAGATGGTATAGACAGTATTTTAATAAATGAGACGTTCCTTAAACAAAAGTTGGGAATACGGTGAGCTTGAAATTCAAGGCAATGAGCAGGTGCAACTAAAATGTTTAAGCAGTCTATTATATTATTAAATTTCCTGCTTGTACTGATTCTATTATTTTGGCAATACAATTAACTAATGGCGGCATTTAATATTAGGAATATATGCAATATATCAGCTACATCATTAATTGCATGTTCTTTATAGAGGAAATTGAACGTCTAGCTATCCATCATGTGGACAACGTAACTCGAGTATTGTTTGAAGCCTTTGATACACATTACATTAGTGCCTCTCATTTGCGAACCAACATTGCATCATCTTCAATTGATGAATTCATGGAAGAAGAGGAATGCAGCTGGACATTCACAACAGCGCTCTTCTTTACAGCTACTCTACTAACAACAATTGGTAAATTTTTATGAATATTTTTATAAACTGGCTTTCTTGACTTTTTTTCTGGCTCATTAAATAGCCTTTATATTCTAGGCTATGGCAATTTGGTACCAATGACATTTCAAGGACGCATGTTTTGCATCGTCTATGCTCTGTTCGGTGTACCGCTTATACTTATTACTGTTGCTGATATCGGCAAATTCCTGAGTGAAAATATTGTTTGGCTATATGCAAAGTATGTTGCACTGTGAAAAGATCTAAAGGATGGGATAGAGCTATTCAGTTGCGAATTAATGAATTGTAATTTTAGGGACGTAACTCTGAAATATGACGTTTTCCCAGCATTCTAAAATAGTATAGATATGAAAACAAAGTAATTCATTCATAGATATGTAGAAGCGAAAAAAATATACAAGGAGAAGAAAACTATGTGCATCACATCAGTGGTCGATGAAATGAATGGTACTGTGAAAGATCAACTAGTGCAGGTGGGATCTACCATTAGTTAGAAATAGAATCTGAAATCATGTGTTTCATATCTTGGCAGTTACAGTTCGGATTGGAAGAGTATATCTCAATACCGATCCTTCTGATCATTGGAATGCTGCTTGGTTATATTACAATTGGAGCTGTTTTACTTGCTTCGTGGGAACATTGGGATTTTTTTTCTGGTTTCTACTTCTCATTTATTACTATGACCACAGTTAGTTTGTTGTCATACTTTTTGATCATATCATACTTCTATTTCTTATAAAAATTGGTCGTTTTAGCAAATGGAAGAAAAAAATTATCGAAGTAGCTGAAAACGATTTTGAAATATCAGAAAATATTTGGTTTAAAAATCGATCGCTCCAGTTATAAGATCTCTCCTCTTCCAGATATTTTTTGATCATCCTACCTTGTGAAAAAATCCAATCTAATCCTTTATTTGACTAGATGAAATAAATCTTGCTAAGTCAGATTATTCAGGTCGGATTTGGCGATATCGTGCCAGTCAAGCAAGAATACTTCCTATTTGATCTTTTCTACATTATTGTAGGACTAGCGATAACGTTCGTTTATTTAACACATTCTTTTTCGATTTCTAATGAATGTCTGATGACTGTGCACATTCAAAATGAACCATTGCAGAACAATGTGTATTGATCTAGTTGGAATTCAATATATTCGCAAGATTCACTATTTTGGACGAGCCATTAAAGATGCTCGCTATGCCCTGGTAAATGTTGGTGGAAGAATGGTGCATGTTCCAGATTTAATGCGATATGCTTCTGTTTTACATCAGGTATCATTTTGGTCATCATTCCTTATCTATATAGTCAAGCGGCTGAAGAATGCTAATAACTTCTGAGCTTTGGTTGGAAAATTGGTCGAGCATAATTCTCAAATAAGCCGATCTGATCTGCTTTATTTTTCATTTTTTTTTTTCACTTGTATTGTTTTTCTCGTAACTTCATTCTTTCCAAACTCATAATTGGCCATCATACCAATAAAACTACTTTCTCTCTTTTCTAGTCCAGTTCTTGCTTTTTATACTTAACAAGTCCAGTACTTAATTAATTGGACAGTATTTGAGCAATATTTTACTTGATTGTGAGTTTTCATACATTGTCTGATCTGAACTTTCTTAATTTCCAGAAATACGGTCAAAAGAGACAAGGACATCAAATGCTACTAAAAGGGGCCTATACTCCAGAAGATTTGCCGCTCATTCGATACATCGACTATGGATCATTAGCTAGCGAAGATAGCCGGCTGCACTTCTTTACTAATATATTCAATAAATCTAATGAACTTGGTATGGTTTGATTGAGAGTAAGCCAGTTGCTGTCCATCTACATCAAATCCCAATTTTACTCTGGGAAATATAAGAGAAATGTTTCATTTCAGAATTTGTTTAACAACTTTCTTAATTAAACGAAATCTGTTAACTGAAGTTTCAATTTAAAGAAATTTTTCCTAAATTTTAATAGCTTTTAATACTGGATAATCATTTAATACTAGCTAAAGTTTTTCTGTTGAAACTCGTAGCTTTATATTGGATTCAATATTCAATAAATTTAGTGTTTCATTGCATTCCTCATCCTACGGCTTTTGCTCTTTTGATATTTACTTTTTTTTTTGTTATTTGTTTTAGATGGGAACAAATATTAGATAAAAAGAATTATGATAATTATCTTTATAACATTTCAAAATAAGACATAAAGCAGCAGAAGAAGCTGATCTCATAATATCAGTAAAGGATTTGATCCAAAAGCTATATAACCTGAAGATGACGAAAGCTCTGAAGACAAAGAGCGCAGTGATCAGTTACTGAGATTTTTGAACAGCTATTTGAGAAAACCAACAACACTATCCCTCTCTAAATTACAGAAGTAGCTAAAAAACTCAATATCAGTATTTTACAGTAACTTGATTATAATACAAATTAAAAGATCGCAAAGCCAGATAAGTCAGTGCTTCGTAAATTAATCAAAAATCTATTAAAATGCTTTATTATTCTATATAATAAACAAAAATGATCGAATCATAACAACCTACCACTTGATATTTCTTTATTAATGATTTCTTGAACCGATTATCATCGTAACAACATCTGATGAGGAAAATAGTCTGTAAGGTTTGAAAAACAGTCATCTACATTAGAGAAATAAATTTATTTCTTTTTGATAAGAATTTATTGTCATGATTCGTCTTTTGATTGATAAAAATGGGTTTGAGTTTATTTATAATAATTTAAAAATTTCTAGATCCAATATCGCAATGAATTTCTTACCAGATTTTTAACTAATAAAATTAAGGTAAACGCAATGCACCAGATTCACTACCTCTTGTTTAGAAGAATTCGATAAATATGAACAGTGGTATTCGTAACAAATACCCTTTTTTGCTTTTTTTGTTTCTTCAAAAACTATCTTTTTAATCGTTTGATTTATTTAGTGCATTCGGCACTTTCAATTTAGAAAGCAATTTATTTATTAATTAAAAAAATTTATAATTTATTGTTTTTTGGTTTTATTTTCCGGACTACAATTGCTCATGATTATAGTATTAAATGTCAATAAATCAATTACATATAAAGGATAAAAATTAGATTCTGCAACTGTATGCGCATCAGCGTAACGTAAATTTATTCTGTGAATTCCATGACCCACTACACGTTTATTCTATCGCGTAATTTAAATAATTTTTAGAAAGCTTTCAAGGTATTTAATGGACCACTGTGGAATTGCATTCATTATTATACACATTTTTCTTCTGCAACTTTCATATTCATAGAACATAGAATGACTTCTTCATTTTTATGCAAAAGCAAAAACAACGTTGCTAAAGTTAGACGATCGGTATTACAACACAGAGGAAACAGCCGCTCTCATCCGGACTGCACTTCATTGTCTATAACGAAGTCAAACATCACTAGCCGGCAAGACACTTCTGGTTTTTTTCTTTCTATTCATTATTTTTCAAACTTCCTAAAATACCTCGAAGTTTATTAATGGATATCCATCACTGACATAGTTGACGATTCGTCGAGCATGCAAGCAAAATCCCTCTTTAACAACAGTGGAGCAATCTTCATCTATTATTCTATATCGATTCAGAGTAGGATTATAGCATAGTAATACTGAACCATTCTAAATAGATGTGACAACTTTAACTTCCTCATTTATTCGCTCCAAAAAATATTATAAATCAAAATGATGATGCACAAATGAGAGCATACAAACTAATTTACCATTCATATCATGATAGTCAATTATCTGCATATGTAATATTGCAGATGTTCGAATTTGTCCAGAGTTATCAATCAGTTCGGCATCTCAGTAACTGTCGAATAATAAATTTGGCCTACTTATCGTTTGATAAAAGCTTTTGTTGAATCTCTGAGCTTTGCAATGAAGAAGTGATGGATACCAATAAGAAAGATTACAATTGAGATGAAAATTTTCAGGCGAAAAAAAGGATTTGCCTAGGATAAGTAAGACGAATTGCAGCCTAGGAAGTGCCCTCTACCAAGGAGTTTCAAAAGATGCTTCTTCAAATCACCTTCTTATTTTATACATCAAATAAATACATAGATGGAAAAGAAATTACGAATGGAAATTTGATTTCAGAAACTGGAAACGAGATTCAGCAGTCCATAATAGTATGACATCTTTGACATCAAAGAAAGTCAACAAATCAGGTATTTTTCTTTTTCCCATTTCCTCTTTTATTATAGTTACCCGACAATTCTCATTCTACATATTTTTGTTTATTTTGCCAAATCCTTATGTTTACTAATCATTAAAAAACAAAAAGAAAATAGTAAAAGAGAAATAAATCACTGATTACTAGAAAAAAAAATTGACCTATTTCTATGATTTTAAAAAATCTCGCCTAATTTAATTTTTTTTTTGTCATTTAATCGATTTGTTTCTGTTCAGAGGGGTGAAATACTCAGCTTTAGCGTCCATGAAAGAAATGGATCAACAAAGCCTATTTGGAATTAGGAAAGTCCAGAATTTAACCTTAGTCAGAATTATATTACAGACAGCACAAAGAAACAGAAGGAAACAGAACTTGTACTGGAAATAGCACAGCTGAAATTACGAATTCAAGAGCGTGACCAAGCAATATTTGATTTGGAAGAACAGATTCGAGGCAAAAACGCTATCATCGTTGACAAATGTCAGCTATCGAACGCCTTGAGCATTCCCATTTCGAGCGGTTTTCTCCTGACCGGGTAAGAACTATCCTTGTGGTACGATTCATGCTTAGAAATCAAGTAAAAATTAATTCTTGAATAAATAAATGATACCAACTATCCTAGTTCAATTTTCCTACTTTCAGCTTCATTAAAGTTATAATAGATAGAAATGTTCTGAATAAAGATGCTTTGGAGAAATGGCAAGATTGATGGGTAGTAAGTTATAGGACTCTGTGGAGGAAATATCAGAAATATCACAAAGTACTATCCGATATGTGAATCTGAATGAAACTGATGTTTTGAAAACGAAAGAGGAAGCACACTTACTGGAGGAATTAGAAGAAGAACGAAGATGCAGATTGAAACTTATGGAGCAAAATGAACTTCTGCTGCAGCAGTGGGATGATGCCTTAGCTTACGTTGAACAGGTCCTGCCTAAAAGAATCAAATACAGTAACTACAATACCTCATTATCAACCACAGCCACAATTTGTCAATGATAGCGTCAAGTATCGGCTATCCTTTCTGTCCTGTGGTGGCATAAAATCGGATCTTTTTCCAGTTAATAGTTGTCACTGATTCTTCATGTACAATTTAAGTATCTCCTATTCAGGTACAAAAGATGCTCCAAGCCGAACTAAGACGTACCAACACATTTATTGACGAAAATGCGACGCTTCGAAAGCGTATCAATGAAACAGTAGTCATTTCTAAAAATCGTATACAATTTGTAGCACTTCTACTTATTTTACTCAGCCTTTATCTATACACGTTAAGTTAGTCCAACGACAAATTTGACTTAGCAAACGTTCTATCATTACTTCTATTTTTTTCCAAACTAACAGAAAAATAGACAGGTTTTCTTGCCCTATTATATTATTATCACGATCTTTCTCGCTTTATAGCAGCTCATCTCGGAAAATTTCAATTGTTAATAATGCCCTGAGCAATGGCCTCAGAGTTGTATTTACCTACAGTTGATCATTCTCCCATAGAACCTATATTGCATGCTGTACTCACAAATATAATCAAATTATTTACTCTAATATGTCTATTATTTGCATATCTGGAAATGTAAGAGCAAGTCGTCGACTCCACGATGAACATAAAAGTTGGATGATATCATTGTCCTTTTGATCCCAATGACGACGCTGATATTCTGAAGGAAAATAATCACGCTGTTTATAATTTTTATTAGTCATCAACGCTCTTATGCCGTCAGTATTTTTTCTTGGCCTTATTTCGTACAATCGTGTTATACACTTTCACCATTCTAAATACTAAGTAATTTTTCAAAATATCTCAGATTTCACTTTTTTCATGCTTTCTTATAAATTATGCAAATAATTTTTGCAAATGTTAAAGGAATTTAAAACCACTCTACATAACAGCTTATTCCTTCAACTCTTGGTATTTAAGAAGCGCATAACTGATCCCTTCTCGGATTCATCCTTTTCATTCACACATATCATCAGCAACACTGACAATGTCAATTGACAATTCCAAAGAATTTTATGATTACTACAATTCACACATTGTTTATTTCAAGCGAGGGAGTGTATAAATAGAAGAATGAATGATAGAGCCTTTTTATCTGACAAATAGGATATAACTGATAGCTCTATTAATCAGTGATGGCATATATAAGTGCTACAACATGTATCAAATGTGCAAGATGAAACAATTGAAGCAGTTATTGAGCGCCTTCAAATTAATTTAAAGGCCTAAGCAGTTAATAATTAAAAAATAAAAAGTATGCATTGTGCCTTAAAAAACATAAAAACGTAAACTGAAAAATATATCAGTTTAAAATTTCGTTCTCAAGATTCGATTTGCAAATTACATACGAAAGGGCGAATGAAAAACTATCACCATATTAACAATATCTTCTAAAGCAAACTGTAAAACTATAATTGATTGTGAAGTTGTATATTAGGAAGATCAAACAAGACGTAGCAGAAAAGTTCAGAGACGACAGTGGTAATGTGTAAATGAATTATACTTTAAATGCAGATGAATAGTTTTGAAAATTTTCATTGTTTGTGCTTGCCATTTTTTCCACCGAACTAACATCAGTCCAGACTCCATCATTTTTTTGATGGACTACAACATACGAAGTTTTTTTCTGAATGAATACTAATGTCGACCATGAATAATATGAATGTTAAAATTAAATTGGCCTCCAATAATATTATTCATCGTTATTAGTGCAAATCATTTTTGTCAAACAATAATCATATCAGTTTTATTTGGCAGTTCATTTTTCATTCCTATCAACTTCCTTATTCTATTTGTTATGCGTGCTATCGATATGAACTATCTTACTAGAATTTTAAAATAACAGGAGAACATAACAACAAATACTTCAACCAGTCTTTGGCGACAAATTCAGTCCATTTTGGCTCTCTATCCAAATTTGAACCAGGCTTCGAACATTTTATAAAATATTCCTATAATATTCTATAATGAAAAATAATGTAAATACTAGATGCTCGATAAAGATTACATGTTTCGCAGTCAAAATTAAATTGCTAAAAGTAGACAACATAACAAGATGAAACTTAAACACAATGCAGAAAATAGTTGTACCCTGTAAATATTACTTTCCATCTATATTAATACAACTCTCTATATCTGGCTCTAAATGTACGCCCACCTGAAATTCAAAGTCCTTTTTCGTAGATGATTATAGAAATTGCAATAACTTTTTATGGTAAGAACTCAAATATAAAACCAAAAATTTTTGTAAATTATTCTTTGGCAGGAGACTAGTTAATGCTTATGAATGATATAAAATTGAGACAACCTGATCAAGAAGGACTGTATACAGTATCCTTTCTCACTTTATAACTATTTAATTCCAAGAATTTATTGAAAGCGAAATTCCAACTCCTCCAAACTCAAAACTGTATGTCAACCATTCATAATCATTTTTCTTAACTCCATCGATCAATGAGATTACTTTGACTTTTGCAGACACTATCTGCAATAGGTGAAACTGATTCAAGCAAATGAGTCACTAGACAACAAAAAGAAATTGCAGCGCGATTTTTTCGATACTTGAAGTGTAAGGGCATGTCGATTTCCTTTACCGGAAGTAATCTTAAGACACTACACTGGTCTGAAATGTCTCGAGATCTGTTTTGTTGAAATGCACCGAGATCCCCAATTTAAATTATATGTGGAATGCAATTCAAATAATAAAAATGTGAAGAAGTATTGGACACGTAACACATTCATCCGCACTCCTCTATCATCTAAACTGTACCCACTTACACCCAAAACTTAATATCCCTATTGTTGAAGCAGTAATCAAGTACACTTGCAAAATAATCTTGTACTATTACGTTAATCTTCGACATGTAACTGACTTACGTGATTTAGTGTGACGTAATTTTGAGCTTATCCCAACACGAAAATATGCATTTTACTTTAGCACATAATGTTTTACTCACCTCTACACATCATTTTATTTACCTTAAGCATTTTTTCTTTATCAATGAAAAAAGCACTTTATGAGCATCCATCAGTCACAACAAATCCGAGATCCACTGATGTATCAGTTAATTTAATATAATTTTATACTATCAGAAAATTTACCAACGAAAAAACTTTGCTACAAAATAAATATAGTAAAGTACTGAAAATCACGTAATCGAATCAACAAAAACAAATTTTTTTTTTTCTTCAAAAAATAATGATAACCACCATTCGCTGCTTCTTTTATTAGGTAACTTCTATTAGAATTCAACTGGAAGCCAGTTAAGGATTTGATATTTTCATTAATGAACTACTTTAACTATCCCTAAATCTTCAGAACAATATGGACATAAAAATCTTAATTAAAAATTACGTTTTTGAACATGGATATAATAATAATCCTAATTAATAAACTCACCAAATTTTCAATAGTGAAATAATTTCACATAAACGATCACAGATAAGCAATTTTTTATGTATAAATAAGTGTCAGAAATATCCTGAGAGAAATGTTCAACCAAAATAGACTTTCATTTTAAAAATTCGAATCAAATAATACTGATGACGGAAATGTCAAAAGTGCTAATGCAATCAAAAGCATTATGAATATCACTGTTAATTAGTTAATAGCGTATTGATTGAGACAATGTCGAAAACAAAATCTAGGTATTTACTGCTTATTTTAATAAATATAGGATAACATTTTCGCATACAATCGTAATAAAAACTGTATGCTTCATAGCAACAAACATAAGCGTCTACTGGAAGAACACAAACTTAACTCACTCTAGAATAATTTGGATAAATATAAAGTTCCCTAATTAGAAAATATATACCTATCCCGATAATAATGCGAATAAAAATTCGTAAATAATTGAACTTATCGAATGGAAAATATAATTCGAAGTTAAGTCACGTTTTTGTCACGGAATTTTTTTCCAAAAACAGCAGTTTAAATCCCATTAAAATAGAATTTCAGATTATTTCGAACTTTTCGGTGATTAGATGACTCTCCGTTGAATATTGTATTGTCTCGCCTATATCCATTTTCTGTACTGATTTAACCTAGAAACTGATAAAAAATAAACATTTCGAAACTACTGGTCATCAATGAAATCGCAAAATATCAAATATTATTCAAACCCCGATATATAATTGTCCCAAAACATGACAAGTTCTTGTTTGTAGCCAAAAAATACTATGTGCTAGAAGAATGTTTTCAGTTTTTCAGAAACCTTAAAATGCATTTATAAGTAAAGTAAATTCTACTAACACATCAAAATTAATATTTGGGAAAAAGCAAAAACAAAGAAACTCACAACCATATTACAAAATAAGTCAGTGCTTGTGAAGCGAACGTTTATTGGAAAAAAGTGATTAACTTGGCCATTCGGAGTGCTAAATTCTAAAGAACCAGTTTTATTCGATTCATCAACAACGGGAAGATTCCATATAAGCTGTGATCTTGACTTTACATACTCGTAAGTACCTTCACATTCTGATATTACTGGAACAGCTGCCGGTCTAGAAAATGCTTTCAAAAATCTTCGTTAAAATAACTGCACTAAATATGTAAGATTTCTATGTTATAATTTCGATATACAAAAATATATATATTTTTAAATGCATACGGCAAAGGAATGATGATGACAATACTGTTCAATGTCATGTTTTCAGCCTGAAGCGTATATTCGATATTCACTACACAACCATCACGATTTTCATTTGGCCAGCAATTGACTGAAGTTAAAATTTTCGTTTTAAAAAATATTTCGATTTATAGAGACTACAGCTCCTCTATTCCCTGTCTGTCATCTAAATAAAAAAAGACAAACTTTTCTATGATTTGAGAAATATAATGAAGCGTACTGAAGTCAGAATTTTTTTTTTTTTATGATGGCTGATATTATCACTTTAATGCAGTAATTAATTAAAAAATTTTTCAGACTAGACAACTACAAGAAGGATAGCTTCTTAGAAACAAGTTTAAAAAAAAAATATTTGACATGATAATCCTTTGAAAGGATTTCAAACAAACTTGAAATAGGGAGCATTTCTTCACTGCTCAGAAGTAATCGCCACTTTAGTACACCAACATCAATATTTACTGGAAATGGTTTCTGTATGGACTTCAATTTTAGCAACGACTTTTGCAACCATTCCTTTTTGTCAAGATTTGGATGTACCTAAATAGAAACTGATTTACATCATTACTATATATATAATACCAAAATATAATGTTTTATGCATCATCACCTACCTGCATCTGCGCACCATATTTGTCATTGTTATTGATTTCGATAGAAATAGTGGAAAACTGTGGGCCGTTTATTAGAAGTGAAGCACTGCCAAGTACCTTCAAAAAAAAAAATATTGTCATGAATAAGAGTAAAAAAAAAAAATATCATGGCTTAGTACGGGCTACGTTAAATAAAGCTATTAAAAATACTTATGAGAATTCTGGAAAATTTAATTCAGTTAAGCAACAATGCTTCAGTTAAGCATTGTTGCCAGCTTCTTTGCACAAATTCGAATATTGAACAAAACCATGCATTGATAATGAAAATGCAAAATGGACATATAGAAAATGAGATTCATGACACGCTGACAACGCATTAATCCTCAAAAAAATTTACGAATCTAAGAATTAATGATATACCTCTCCATTCTCAAGACCACCATCTCGCGATATTGATGCCGATAGTTTTTCTTCAATTTTAATATGAACGGGAGCGCGTGAAATGGTAGATGAACCGATTTCCGATGCAATTCGATCACTTGTATCGGCAATGTCTGACGTACGTAGAGATGTATCCACTATTTGTCCTTGAACAAAGTATTTTATAAAGATAAAGTGCAATGACTAAGAATTTTACGTCTGATTATGAAAAATAAAAAAGTGTCCTAATATAATAATAAAGTTCGCTTATGATGTAAAAAAAATTGTGATCCAGACACATTAGTTGAGAGATTATATTTCTCGTACTTATTTTTCAGCCATTTTTTGTAATCGTAAAAAAATATCATCAATAAATTGTTACATAATTAGATTTACTTCTATTTTTCATTGTTGAAAATCCTATCAAATTGTATTAATGATATTTATGCAAATTTATGCAACTGACAGACCTTCTCTTCTCAGCTGTTTCAGAAATTGGTCGTCATCCACATTTTTCGAACCAAGTTTTAACGCCTTACTGCTTCCACGTGTAATTACTGGTGTTTTTGACTTTACAGCTAGCCGTATAGGCGAATCATCGATAACTGTCGTTAAAGGTACCGAAGATGAGCTAATGGCCGTTGCGCTGCTTCCCAGAGCTAAACTATATACATACTAAAAACGAACTGTTTTTGCACAAAACAGTACATCATCAGAGAACTATAACAAATACCTCGTCCTGATTTTCGTTGTTCTGCCTTTAATTTCTTCAATTCCATAACTTTCTGTGTCATCAATTCATTAGCAGCTCGCTCTTGAGCCTGCAAAAAGATTAGATACGGATGAGAAATTATCTCTCTGTTTAATCTTGCTAATATAAACCTTTATCCCCTCCAAAAAACTTACAGTCTTTATCTGATTAAACACTCGTTCCTCATGAGAATCCATTTCTGTGAATGTACGTATCTGTGCCAAGTTAACATTTTCACGATAACCAAGAGCGACAATTTCATCAAAAGCGAATATAAGATCGAATAAATTTGCCTGAATTTCTTTCTCGTCATTCGAGCGGCAGTATTCCGGAATCTAAAATATATTCATAAAAAAACAGAATTTTGAAAACTGAAGTCCATAAGAAGGAAACACATGGCTGCAATAATATTTGACAAATAAGTAATAAATTAGCCCCGTATTTTACTTTTTTAAATATTAGAGTTACATAATAAATATAAGAGATCACAATAAATAATTTATTATCTTTGTTTTCTTTTGCATCTGTTCATTTATATCTCAATTATATTTCTTAAAACTATCTTCACAAATGTACTCAATGCCAAGTATATTTATTCTTCATCTGTTTATAAGACAATCAACTAACCACTCTCGAAAACAGTCGAAGAGTTTCTAAATCCTCCAAAATGTTCGATGCTTTAGTAGTGATTAGAACAACGTGCACATTATCCAGTGGATGGAAAACATAACGAACGCTGTCTGTTTCAATGAAAGTATGTTGACGTTGCGCTAAAATGATGAATTTTTTTAGTAGCCGGATTCTTTGTGTAATCAGTAAAGATATCCAGTTCTATTTATGTGTTCAAATAAACTACATCTCTTCCAGTGCCGAACTTGAGGACAGCCTGATACAATTCAAAGCCATATTATTTGACTGCTCTCTGATTGAAAAATAAACTTACATTTGTCAGAAGCAATTAATTTCGGAAAAGCATCTAAAAGTCCTTCTAAGCGAGCTTTCGTCATATCCGAAATGAAAACCCTTGCCAAAAGAGCTGAAAAAGTAGCTAACAACTAGGAACTAAATCAAATGTAGTGCTGAATACTTATGTATGCCTAAATCACTGAACATCCTATCCACTATTTAAATCCGTAAGTCATCAAAATTTGATCTGATGGAAAATTTGTGCAAAAACGTTTCCAATTCATCAGATTTAAACCACAAGTTATCTAATTTCATACGTTTGAGATATTCTATGTAAATATAATGATGGACATGGGAAGCTTACGTTTGCCCGTTTTTGTTATAATTGCCGCGCCAATAAGAACCATCTTCTTATCTGAAATTCTTCGTATCTAAAATACTTCATTATCACAATCTTTTTTGCTGCATATAATCTGCATTATTTTTCTTTTCCTCAATATTAGCAACTATTATATTATCATGATTAAACAAAACTATTCGAAACAGTTTAATTTTTTCTTTAGACGATTTAGGCTCACGTTTGATATAAACTAACTTTTGCATCTCTATGACGGGAAAAAATATATTCCATCCCATCTAATAATACCGAAAACAGAGATGCTCGGTATTCGACAAGTACGATTAGCTCATATTGAGACTAATAAATCGCATCCTGGATGCAAAATTTTTCAGAAATTCATCTATCTCTACTAAAATTCTAAGTGAAAATAATGAAGCACGTTTTTTATCATGATCCTTATCGATTTAACAATCTGTTTCTTACTTTTTTGACTTTTTATGATCAATATTTTAACAAGAGAGCATGCAGTCTCCACAGTATTTCTAATCCTTTTACTTTTTAAATCTATACATATACTTCAAATTTTCCAGGAAAATTTCATTTCCTTATTGCATAATATCAAAATAATAACTGTTATAACTGATAAAAAAGAAAGCTAACTGATCCACAACCCAGCTCATAATCTACACCCACTTACAATCTCTCAACTCACACATTTTTCTATATATGAATCAAATGGACAATGGAAACGTTGCTTTTTATTGAGCTGGAAACATTGCTGTTTATTGAGACCACAATGCAAACAGTTGCGTTTCAGCGATAAATAAAGTACAATCCAACTCTCCATCAACTAGATTGATAATTTCTTAGGCAAACTTAATCTATCGAAATATGTAACTGGCTGTTTAATGCTAAGCGATTATGAGAGTACATTCGAAATCCAGTTCCATTTCACAAATTTTACAATGTATCGTTCCAAGAAGTTTGGTTAGAGACAGTCTACTAAAAACCACAGATCCCAACAATTAATAGCTAGATTTGGGAGGCCGAAGTATGATTTCCTTATTACGGAAACGGAGGAGAAGATACACTGAGTATTATCTGTCAAACGTACAGCTCCATATCGAATATCTAGGTTCAAATATTTCATTTTCATAGAATTATTTGAACTTCGTAACAATAACAGTACGATGTGTGATTTAAAAATACATATTAAGATACCATTTATTGGAATATAAAAATAAATCACTAATTTGATATCAGTCTACACTTCTGTATCTGGAATACCCGTCATGAACTCTTTTTAAAGATTAGAATTGATTAATATGAAATAAGGCAAAATACAACAATTAATGTTCTCAAAAATTATTCGAAGGTCGAAAAACGAAATCGATGAAAACTATGAAAATATTACTTGATTTAAAAAGTGCGTTTGAAAAAGTAAGCATACATTTAAGACTACACTGCACTTCTCTAAGATGACTATAACACATTTCGCTGAGACTTGAAGTATTTTCACAACTTAAAGCGAAACAATAAATGGAAATTAATTAAACATTAGGCAATAACAGAAAGAACAGACATGCTTAGCCATTAGCAAAATTAATCAATCGTTTAATGACAGTCCGATAACTGGCTAATTTTCTTCATAAAGTTGCTCCAGTTTGGCTGTCTTCTGCTCTGTACTCATCTGATTGGCTAAAACTGCTGCATATTCATATTCGTCCAGAACACTTGATAATTTTCTCCAGTCACGTTCACTTCGCTACAAATACAATAGTATTTATGATTTAACAAGGCAGATAAAAACTTCAAAGCTTCGTATATTTGGATAAAACTGACTGAAAAATTTTTTGAACAAATAAGAAAATAAGAAAAATTATTTTGTTTATTTTAAAATAATTCATATTTCAAATATGCTTTTTTATCCGAAGTCAAATAGAAGCATTTATCGAAATGGATTATATGTAGAGAGATAAAAGTAAGGATGAATTGAAAATACTCTACATCGACTGCTAAATGTAAACAAATTTCAAATGAAGTACTGACTTTAAAAGGTTTCTCAAGTCTTCTCTTTACATCAAATCGATATTTTTCCATGGCTTCATCATCTCGAATACCAATGTGACGCAAACGTAGTATTTCATAAACGCGCCGTGCCTGTTTCTGAAAGAATTAAGTTTTTAAGAATAATAATAGTTTGATTTCCATTTCTACAGAATTCACTTTTTAAATAAAACTCGCTCATTTAATCCATTGGGAGCACCGAAGAAGAAAAAAATTGGAATAACTTTTCATGCTTCTATATATGTATATGTTGACATTTATAATGCAATTTCAAAATTTTAAATGAAACTTGATGATAATTTTATAAAGAAAGGATAATGGCTAATAATTTCATTAAAATAAATCTCACTGGATTTATTTTAAATCGCAATAAAGCAGCACTTTTCATCCCTTCAGTAAACCCTTTTTTAAGATTATCTGCATGAAATTCCTCCAATGTTGAGCAGTTACAGCAGTTCACGTAATCTCGAGTTGTTATAAAAGATTCTGCAGGAACCTCAGCTAAAAAATAATTCTGAAATGGGAGAAGAATACAAGAATTTAAAAGACAGCATTAAAACTTAAGTGGTGATACTCAACAATAAACCAGGAATTTAACTAATGTCCACAGCTATCTTTATTAAGTAATTCTGACAATTACTTCCTGCATGAAAACGAAGAAGAAGAATGTACCATTTTAATGTGGGGAAAAAACATTGACATAGGAATTTTCCATCTCCAAGGACAGCAAATATTGGGCATTGAGTTATTAAATGAAGGACTTCATACTATTTTATTTTTACTATATAATTGTTGGAACTTTAATATCAACCTGTAATGTCTATGACTTTCGGGTCTTGAATTAAATCGCTATATATTGTCTTCAAAAATTTAGCACCAATACCAGCGCCATGATAATGTGGCAGCAATAAAATCTGGGCAATTCTAGGTCGAATTTTATCCGGGTAGTTATAAAATCTGACAAGTGATGCATACCCTGCAAGTGCCATGCGCACAGCTCCATTATCTTTTTTAAATGATTCGTAACTGAAATAAAATTTCGCAAAAGTATATATAAACAATCTTGATATTATTAGATGATTACCAGAAATACAATACTTGATATTATTAGAAGATTAATCAGCATGGATATCATTCTATAAATGTAAACCTGCATCGAATCTACTAATACGGCTGGAATATACTACAGTAAAAGTCATAATAGTTTTGACATATATCAATTTAAGAACTGGAAATAAATTAAATAACTACGTGCCAAAAAAGTTTATAAAATCACAAAACCGAAAAACTAACAGGAAATAATGCTGCCATCGTGGATCATCATTATCCGTATACTGTGCAGCTTCAATATACCATAAGGCAAGAGTCTGAACTCGAGCCAAATACGCATCAAATTCAGGTGAACTTTCATTAACTAGCCAAGCTTGAAACTCTCGATTATCTAAACTATTAGAATTCAGTAGGTTTTAATACGAATTGTTTGAAATACAAAATAATTAATATATTTTATTCTTATTCAGAGATATTTTATCCCTATTATGAAAAAATTATAAATTTTGAAGGAAATCGCAATTTTTAAAGCTGAATAGTAAAAAAATTATGATAGCAAATTAACTAAAGTCAGCATAAAACGTAGCAAGCAATAAACTCCCCAGAAATTTAATTCCGGAAAAGACTTTTCCAGAAATTTAACTCTGATGTTTATATATCAAATGCAATAATATATTGCACGATATGCCATAAAGTTGAACTAGTATTGAAAACGCAAATAATTTACTAGCAGTGAATTTGGAAAGAAGTTGTCCATAAGGCCAAAAATTTCTCTGCTCAACCAAACGAGACTTGAAAATAGCACTGGTCTGGCATAACATCTCCATCTGTTCAACCGGTAGCTGTTCGCTTAATTTTCGAATTATATTGTCAGCCTATAATGATCAAGAAATAATGTAACATGCAAGTCTAACATATTCGAATAATGAACGAAAATTAAACGAACTTTGAACTCTGCTGTGAACGATGTTATTTCCGCTGCATAATTAATTTCAGGATAGAGATACATAGATGCGTCCGTATAATGTATAGTGATATTCAGATCTTTGTACCCAAATATTGTTTCGCTAAAATAAATTTTGTAGAGTTATAATAAGTTGTTAGTTTCGCATAAAGAGACAATAAAAAGATCGAACGAACTGCCGAAAGGTTGAAAAAAGATTAAAAAGAAGTATCACTGGAGTTCATGTGAGAGTAATGAACTTACTTCTCCCCGAAGTGCTGGTAGACATATTTTGGATGATGCTTTTGCGTTAAAGCCATTTCGTTTATATCGGAAACTGAAAGTTGATCGATCGATATGTAGTAACAAAAAGAGTGAAGTTCAAAACTCACCAAAAGTTAGCGATATTGCCTTGGCACCATCCACCAGAAAGTCCGCATATTTTTCCTTGATCTTTGACACAGCAGCCATCCCGACATTCAATGCATGGCTACTCCTAAAATGCACAAGTAATGCAATGGTGATAATAAAAACCGGCATGAATTCTCAACGCAATGTCGAAGAATCTCAACATCCTTGGCATCCTGACTTCCACAACACAGAGAGAAACTCCTGGCATACGGTACTGATCGTTGTAAGATCAGTGATATATATATATTTTCAAATTAGAGAGGAGAGGCGCATGCCACCCTGCGTGCGAAGTGGAGTGTGTGCATCGTGCGGAAGAGCGCTTCTTTCTCCTTCTTTCCCTCTGCACATTTTTTTACTACTATCATTATTTTCTGATCGTTTCGCAACATCCTCTTTCTCTACTGCACTCTTGCATTGTATGCTCTTTCACAACTGCAGACATTTATATAAATATAGGATCGCGTCGCGTCTCCATTAGCATCAGTGGGAGGCTAGGAGCGGCGGTGCGGCAGAGCTAGGTGAATGATTCGTCGATTTCGCTTGGACAGTTTTCATTTCTATCATTTGATGATTGCGACTTCCCACTTCCCGATGTTGTCTTATTGCTTGCCAGTGACTCGCATTTATGGCTTGCTGTCCGAGAAATCGTGGAACTTCTTTTTGGTGCTTTTAGTTGTGGTTCGCTATTTTGTGCGTTGTTATATGCTTACTTACCATTCCTTGTTTATATTTTTTTATGCCATTTATATTTACAATAAATAAGTTTCCAGATGAATTTACCAATTATATACGTATGTTTTGTGCTTACGTTTCCATACTTTTGTCTTTAGAGTGTTTGTCTATTCCATACTTTCTTATGATAATGTACTTACTTGAAGATTTTTTGCGAGCATACAAGATTTGTATTTTATCAGTGCGCAAGTGCATCGAATTTGTATGAAAAGCAACAGACTTTCCTTTCTTCTGCTACATAACATATGTGGTCATATGGTCACACTAAAACTGAGTAGTTTAGTTTTGTGAAATTTGTATATATAATGTTTGGTATGAGATTTCTAAGTAATTATTGTAAGTTCAGTGGATATTATGATTCATTCATATTTATGATAATCTAGAGCAAACGTCTGATTGATAGGAAATAAAAATATCACCTTTTACTGCGTCTATTTCACTAAAAACATTTGAATTTCCTAGACAAAAAAATTGGTTGATAATGTGAAATTCGTATGATTTTCATAAGTTCTATAGGAATAAGATTGAAGAAAGAGATCTGTGCAAAGTATTGGTGCACATAAAGTAAATTTTAGATTATTTTAGTGCCGTAGTTGATATATCTGGTTTCAAAAATAGTAAAAAAAAGATTCGTTAGAGTTTAGGTTCAAAAAATTTAAATTTGTATTAAGGTGCTATGGAAAGTACACATGCATGTATGGAAATTAAGGCATGATGACTGTCATTAATTATAAAAGATTGTCTTCATGGAATATATCACATTTGTATGGATGCAAAGTATAATTTGTGAAATATATTTTTATATGTTTAAACCTGTAGTTTTTATACTTAAAATGCGATCAGATTGCTAATCAATTATGTAAGAAGTATTCCTAAAATTTGCAGATTTTTACCCTGGCTATGTCTCTTTTTATTTTGCTCGTCGAATAAGATTATTTTTACTTTTTGGACAAAATATTTAAATTAGTTTAATCTTATTACATTCGACTTGAGACTAAGATCAGTTTTTTTCTTTTGCTTATTTTTATAAGCATGGTTATTGTTCGAAGTACCGTAGCAGTTCGTATTATTTTATCAGTGAATTTATGCCTAAATTTCTTTAAATAGTGATTGTTTCAGGATTTACGCATTTAGTTTTAGAGACTATACGGAGTATACGGAAGAATTTGTGTTATGTCGAGGCGGCGGTGGGTACAAGACAGAATCCAATGGGACTGGGAACTGTGATTGATATATCAGCGACGCCAGTTAATAGTGAACAGCTCATTGTAATCCTTTTGATTCTTTCGTACCATAAGCAAAGATAGTGTTTTAGTCTTAAACAAATATTTATTTATTTCATCTTCTGAAAAGTTATTCTTTCCATAAAGAATGATGCATAAAAGTTTTAAGTTGCAATTCACGTTTTGGAAATAAAAAATTTTTTCTTTTTCTATTTGTAGCTATAGATTAGGCAGGGGAGTATAGACACAATTATGTAATTGATATCATTTTATAAATCATTTTATAATCATTTTCATTTTATCGTTTTAAGATATAATCATTTTATCGTTTTAAGAAGTTAGGACGATTTCTAGTAACAATTTAAAAATGAAATTGTAGATGCGTAGTATCAAGAATGATCGTAATGATGAGGCTGCTGGCATGAGCAACGATCAGATCACAAAAACTTTGCGATCTTCTTCGTTACTTTTGGGACATAATGTAGTATCTTCGCCGGAAGTTAAAAATACTTTTTATCCTGAACACTCAAACTTGAGGCATGAAATACAATTCTCTGAAGCTCACGAAGATGTGCCTTCCGATCCTTTTGTATTTTCAGTTCACCAATTAAAGAGAAATGAGGTCTGTTTTCATCCTTTTCAAATTATTTCAGTAACATGGATTTGTTTTTTTTTGACACGACTCAGATAGCATCCTGTATGCAAATGGACATTGTCGTTCGAGATAAAGAGCATATTTTATTTCTTAGTCTTTTAGGACTTCTGGAAATCTTTTTTACCCTTTTATCGTGTTTCTGTGCATTTACTTGTTCTTTTTTTGTCTCTGTTTGTAGTGCTTAATAAAAAGCTCGGTGAAGGAGCTCTATATAATATATAATATGAAAAAGACAAAAATACAACATTTATCACATCAGTCGAGTAATATGTGTTCATTTTTCACTGATATTTGGTTATAAAAGAATAGTAGTGATATCTCACAGTTCTTCAGGTGCATTCAGCAAATGGTATAAATACAGTATTTGCTGCAGAACAGCTATTGAAGGATCAGTGCTTTGATTCCAGTAATTGTCCTCACGATCCTGAACCATCTACCTCAAAAGAAGGTCTAGTGTCGAGAGAAACTGATAATGAGCAGAAAAATCAAGTACTAAATTTAGTAAATGGAAAATGTAATCTAAAAACATCAAATGATATGGGAAATTCAAGTCACATTGCTGCTAGTAATTCGGAAGGACCTGATAAGGTATTTTACCGATATTCTCCACATGTCATTGTTAGGATATAGTAACTTTATGTTCCCACAGAATGAATTTGGGCAGTTCATAGTAATATAAAATAATGAGAGAATACTTTTAAACGCAATGGAAAATTTATCGTCAAGTTACCAGATAAGAAAAGGTTAATACAGAGAGGTCGTTACATACAGGTTACGATATAGATAGAAGCATTTTAGTTTGTAATATTATAAACATATTTTTTTTTTGAAAATTTGATGTGGACCTTCGATATAATCATAAATTTTTTTTTTCTTTTACATTATTTATCCGATGAAAAGGAGCGAAACGAGATTGTTTATTCATCCACTAACTGCATTTTTAAGTTCCCAGATAAACATATTTGCAAATTTGCAGAAAAAAATTTGTTGGACTGAAAACAATAGAAATCCGATTTTCATGAACGAATATTTTTTTAACTTGTTTCTTTATAGGATGCCACAACACAGCTTTCTATTCATGTTCCCTGTGGAAACAGAAATCAA
This sequence comes from Dirofilaria repens, assembly GCA_008729115.1. Classification (NCBI taxonomy): domain Eukaryota; kingdom Metazoa; phylum Nematoda; class Chromadorea; order Rhabditida; family Onchocercidae; genus Dirofilaria; species Dirofilaria repens. The sequence goes on along the minus strand of SNRZ01000004.1, from coordinate 137,952 downwards.
CTTGTCGGAAATACGGATGTAGGTGGACAAATCTCTCCCACTACTCATAAACAAGAGACATTTTCCGCAGTTGATGTTCTTCAAGGTTTACCTCGACGATCGCTAATAAATACAGCTCCTTTATCACCAAATCATTACGGTTCTATTTTGGCTCAAACGACACTGCCATTTCAAATTAATAAACGTTCACAGCTCTCTGATTCATGCAAAACTTCGGTTCTTTCCAATAACAGCGAGATGTTAATACATTCAAAACGAGAAATTCCTATAAATGTGAAGGAATTGCAACAAAAAAAACATAAAATTCAGGTATGTAACTGAAATAGCTAATGAACATAAATTTAAAGATGAAACTGCAAAATGAATGTTTACGTTTTAGAGGAATGTTTTCAAGAAAAAGCACGTTAATTACACATTAGTTCTCTAAGGTAATGATTTGATATATGAAGTCCTAGGCACTGAATTTGTTTAGGAAGAACGCACGATGCCTGTTCATTTGACACCATCCTCATCATCATCAATCGCGGGAGCAAGTGAAGATCTTCTGCAAGTTCCCAGTGAACAAATTTTGAATAAAGCTCTTGATTTATTACGAAAACCAGTGCAAGATGATACAAATGAATCAAGAACTGCAACTAAACGAAATTATTCCAAAAAAACCAGTTCGGAGTAAGCTAATTTCAGAAAGATATATCAATTTTACTTCTTAAACTTTTTTTGCCGATTTTCTTTTTCATTGCTGAGCGCAAAAAAAAGCTTTCTATGTCTCCCTGATATATGTTGCATAGAATATAAGGTTAACATTTCCGATTGTAAATTGTATAACTGGATGGGTTCATTTTTATCTGTTTCTGATTTCAATCTGCTTTCAGTTTAAATTTCTTTATTTCTTAGTTTTTATTGACATGATTTTTATTACAGTCACTCGAACTAATTTTTGGGGAGAATGTAAAAAAAAAGTTCTTGAGGACAGTGTAAGTAAATTATATTATTATCCAGATTTCATAACTGAGAGTTAATTCTTTAGGGAGTCGTTTACTTTTCCTTCTTATTTTTTGCATGAGTACTGAACTTATTTCGGTTGTACCATATTCGCTGAAGCTATCGTTTTCATTTTTATTGCAATTCATCTTTGGGAGTCGTGTTGCTCTATGTTCAGATTACTTGAATTTTCTTTTGCTCTTTCTACATTCTCCAGTTTTCAAAAATTTGCAGCATTGCTATGGACTATAAAGATGGCTTGAATAAGAAAATACTACAAGAGAAAATTGGAAATTTACGTGACAAGAACGGTCTGGCATTAAGCGTGCCTCATGTATGTTGTTTTTTAACACATTATAAATTTCTAAATAATTCTAAATTTGATTCATCCTTAATAATAATTACTCCAAGAATTTCTTACATTCTTAATTTCAGCTTGAACGTGCTCATCTTACTCAGTTGGCTAATTTACTACAGCGTTTCAAAAATCACTTTGTGATTGATGATTTTTTGTCAAAAGAAGTTGCGAATCATGTTTTTGGTGATAATACAACTATTGTTAATGATTCACAAAATTCGTATGTTTTTATAGTTTTTTTTTTTTGCTAATACATTAGAGTATTTTGCTTTTTTTTCTTATTCAGGGTCGAATATATTACAGAGAAGATCACTTTATTATGAAGAAGTGACTTTTGCTCTTATGTTCTTGCAAGGACAGTGAATTTTATGTTTTATATGGAAAAAAATTTGTTCAAAATCCATTAAAAAAGCTATTTAGAAATTGTAATGATAACATTCCATAACAAAATAGCAGTTTTATAATTTATGCTTTCATTTGTTCCAGTCAATATCAATCAAATTTGCATTTATTTTAGAATATCTGGGGAATCGGTTAGAGGACTGATGAAATATGTGGTAGATGCGGATGCAACCGAATCTGAAGATACTGATGAGGAAAGTGAAGAACAGATGCCATCAACGTCAAGCGCTTATCTTCCACATAGGTACCTATGTATTTGTTTTAGATACATCTTTTTGCTTGCGTTTGCTTTTTAATACAGCTGAGATGAACTATTCAGGATCTTATCATCCCATTCATACTTTGATGAGCGAGTTCGCTTGGGTGCTCTGGATGCAAAAGCTCTTTGTATGGAAGAGGATTATGAAGAGAAAATAAGTGTTGTGTATCGTCAGGTTCATCTTTTTTTTTATCAGTTCATTTTATTACACATTACTTTTGTTTGGTGCGCGCATACAATCATTGAATTAACTAAAAACAATTTTGTTAACTTTTTTAATTTAGTTGATTCTGTTTAATTATGTTTATAATTTCCACTGATATATATATTTGTGATAAAATATTGATCTATAATGTTTATAATATATTACTGAGTTGAAATAGTTGCTGTGACGTGAATTTTAATTTTGTAATATTCTTATGTTGGATGCCAATTCCAATGTAATAAGATAGGGATTTGTTATCTCAGTTGTATTCATTCTTAAACATTTGGAAATGTAAGGTAAAAATTTGATTGAATATATAACCAAAGATTTCTAGATAATTTGATAATTTAATGAGTGTAAAAGATAAGCTCCAGATTCTCCAATTCATAATCTATAATAGCTTGATTAATTTTTAAAATTTTTATGCTTTATTATGTCATATTGAAGATTTAAATAACTGTGCATTTCCAGCTGAATAATATTCGAAGACAAAAAAAAGTGATATACTCTTGGGACGATAAAACTTTGAGGAATGTTGTGCGAGATGCTTACCATTTGATGGTAAAAGAAGACGTTTTTTGAAAAAGAGGAAGTTCGTTTTCATTTTTGCATAGAAATACGTTCATCTGAAAAAAAAATCCAAATATGTTTTTGTATATAATGTCTATAAACGTTATACTGCTGTTCATAATCTGTTGCATAGTATTTTAGAATGGAGAGAATAGGGGAAAATGGTCTCATTGAGCATGGAATCCCTGTATTATTGAATACTGGAGAACGCATACGAGCATATGCTGCTGTGGATAATCGAGTATATCCTCTACTTTCTTTCATTTCAGGTTTTTTTTCCTTTTTCTCCTATAATTTATTAACACTTTCAGTTTCAGGAGGGAGTATGTTAAAAGATATGTGCAATGTAATTACAACTTTTTCGAACTTGAAATATATGTATAATGCTGACTAGTATTTGATCCATAATGAATCTAGTGCTTAGTTCGGTTTATTAAATCTCAGTTCCAGTTTTATTACACTATTGTATTTCATAGTAGATCTTAATCCATTGATCACATATCTCTTTGACACATGTAGAAGATGCTATGGATTTTGATTAGCTAAAGAATCATTAGGAATTTATTCAAAATGCAAATTTTATTGTTACAGCGGTGCCTGTAGAACGAGGAGCTGAAGTTTATTGCCGCCGAAGATCGACTCGTCCAATAATACATTTGCGTAAAAGGTATGGTCTTATATATATATGTATATATCTTATATATTATATATATGGGAAATTTATAGGTTTGACCGCTCTCCGTGGACTACATTTTTGGAGGAACGGAAGGTAGTGGTAAAAGAAGCAGTTATAGTGGATGAGAGGCAGATAAAAAGAAAACGAGAGAGAAGTGAGAGCGAGGAAAGTTATGATGATGATGAGGAATACCAACCGCCTACAAATTACTCCCAGCGAAGTTCATATGTAAACTACTGATTTATTTTTCCTTGTTTTTTTAAATTCATCCTGTATTATTATTTCTGGGAATTTATTATGTATCGATAGAAACGCGGTTAGGACTTTTAAAGTTTCGAATTAAACCAGATAACTGAGTTGATATAAGAAAACTAAGGAATTTGTATCGTATACATTTTAATCAAATAGCTAATCAAATATAATGACTAAATTGTTATTATTTTGATACTCATACACGGTATAAAACCACTGTAAATAAATTCCTACAAAGTAATGTAGTTACTAATGTTGTGTTGTTCCTATTTTAATTTTTTAAATCATTTTTCCAAGTTGAAATTTATTTAATCCAAAGACACTTAGTTAATCTTTGTATGTTTAGTCGAAACGATCGGCAACGTTAAAACGTGGGCAAAACCTTGTGGCACGATCGTTTGACCGAAAGAGGAACGGAGACTTCAGGAATCGTAGATTCACCAGTCATCGACTTCGGCTGCTTCGCACAAATGATATCGAAGATGGACTTGTGGAACCCTTGCCCGGTCTTCCTCAGAAAATTGATTATAAAGAAATTTGTATACCGCAGTAAGCACTTTTTTTTGCAAATTTCGTTTCGTTTTTTATTTTTGATAAATTTTTTGTATTTTTTTCTTTTTCTCTATTATTTATTTTAACTTTACTTGATGGTGTCGCATTTAGAAATGAATTTTTTTGGTAGCGGAAGAGGCTAGATAGATCATGTTAATTTCGACTAATCGTTATATACAGTGCTTGTTTTACTTCATCCAAACAAAACAAAGGTTTTCATAATTATGTTATTTCTAGTTGGGAACGAAAGCTACTGAAACTAGTGCCAGAAGAAGGTTCAGCATGCATGCATCTGGCAGAATGTTCATGCGTAGCAAATATCTCGAGACGGCATCTGCCGTATGAATTAAATGAACGAAAACGTTTTCAGCAGTACAGGTTTGCTTCATGTTTACAATTATCTGTAATGTTATGAATTATCTTGAACATTATTATGTTATCTTCTTTTTTCGTTCTTCAGAATCAACAGTGCGGATGGAGAATGAAAAAATATGCTTACTTTATTGTTGAAAATTGGAGATGTTTTCTACGAGTAACTTTTTTAGGGATTATGTAGCTGCAAAATCAGCAGCAACAGCTTCCAAGTTGTCAGGATCTAGTCATTCCAAACTTCGAGCAGCAAGCACTGCTCCATCTGCCACCTCTGCTGAAAGCCTGAGTTTACTAGAAAGTGTTCAGTCAATGTCTGCAGCACCGAGTCCTGCAGCTCTATGCTGTGCTTTCGATGACGATCAGCTGAGTTCGAATAACGGTGAATCAATATCTGTACCCGACTATGACCGACCTTCTATGACTGCGCCATATTCGCCGAGAGTTTTCTCACTTCCAATAGTAATTATCCGTGTTCTTTTTTTTTGTATTGCAAAAATGTTCTTCCTTATGAATCTATGGTTTTTTTTTCTAATTTACAATTTTCATCTTGAAATTCTGGCACTAATAAATGGGGATATAATATGAATTTTTTTGGAAAATTTAAATTACTCAAATGAATATATTTCGCGGTATAAAAGAGCAAAATGCCTGCAAGTATAAAGAAACTTGCACAATTTTGGAATTTGAGTAAAACTGGTTTAGAATTCATGTGTAGTGCTGCATTCATATTTTACATCATTAGTGGTAGAGACCAAACAAAAAAATATATATAATATTTCAGTTTTCTGGTTCTCATTCGATGAAAATGAAAGCAAATGACCATGTTACTGGGTTTTAATCAAACAGTTTCCGCTAAAGTGATGACAATTCTCTTCAGTCAGGAGAAATAATGATATCGCAACGACAAAGATTTTACAATTGATATTTTTTTTCCTGACAATTCAAAACTATCAGGGCTTTTTTTGACGTTAAATTTTTGTTAATAGATGGAAAAGCAAATTTATTCGTTAGAAAACAATAGTCGAACATAGAATAGGAGATTACAGAGCAGTTATTCTGATGAGAGATATTAGTATTTTTTCTCATAGTAATTAGATAAACTGAGGCTGGTTGAAGGCGCTTGTGTATAGCATAAATCTGTGTTCATTTTGCACTGCAAACTTTTCTCCTTTTTTCGAGACGTGTATTTTTTTGATTTTCTTGCATTTTTTTCATATAAAAGTTTCTTCTCCCGGTATTATAGTTTTTTGTTGAATACAGTGCTTAACTTTATTGTTACAATGTCTTTAAATTTTTGATTAATGCATATAAATTACATGCAAATATTTTTTTTTTGGAATATACAAACATTTTTTTTGTGAATATTTTTTTTTGGAAAAAGGAATTCATTTATATAATTTTAAGTCTGACGATATTGTTTCTCCTTCATTTTTTGTTATTCTCAAAATCATTGAGGATGTATATTTCTGTCGCTTTGTTTTATTAACCTCATCGCTGTCCAGTCAGAGTTAATTGGAGTGGATAGCTGGATTTCATTTTTTTTTTTTATTCCTTGTACTGCTGAGTGTTTATGAATGATTCCAGTGTGAAAGTTGTTTTCTGTTCTTCATCATTTACAGTCTTGAAGATGTGGCTAAAATAAGAACAGACTAGCAATATGTAACATCTCTTGCTTGTATGTTTTACTATTAAAAAAGGAATTTTTAAAAATTTCTTTTTTTGTTATTTTACTGTTTTCTCTTGTACAGTACGCATCTCATACAAGTCTGAATCATACTGTCAAACATATAAATAAGCATTTTATGACATGTGTATTTCCTTTCGTTGTTTTTTATATTTAATCAAGTAAAATGATGAAATTCTTCCCTTCTGCTAATCAGGGCAAAGGAACTAAATGTTAGCCGGAATTTCACTGTATACCTATGTATGTGCAAATATGGAAAAGGAAATAAATTTCAGGCATAGCTAGTTTTAATCTGCTTATGAGTTTGATAAATTAAGAATGGACGGGAGAAGAGTTTTGTCTCAGTAACAGCTAGAAAAAGCAAAGCGTTATCATGATGCCATCGAAACATGTCGATGAGTTCTCATTGGAGGGAATGGTAGCATTTCATTCGAATAAGTATACAACCACAATGTGTAAAAATGGTATAGTTTTTCATTTTTGACTTCAGAATTCGAAGTTTATTGATGCTGTTTGATATTCACTATTAGGAAACGATACTGGACAATGGCAAGTGAATAAAGTTACTATATATCTGTTAATGCTTATTGATCCGTAGTATCTCTCTGACTTCGTATGTTGTGAGAAGGAAAAAAAATTCGACACTTACTAGGAGAAAGCTATGTGATTATGTCAGAAATACTTTAGTGGTAGTAGAGTTGTTTGGTAGAGGACATGCTGGTAATAAATCCTTGGAAAGTGAACAAAGGTAAACAATTTGTTAGGTGCAACGTTGACATAATCAGTGAAATTACCGTTTTAAAGGAATGGATGAAGTAGTACATACTTGTTGCTGAATTAATTATCATTTTTTCGATTTTATAGATTATAGATGGAATAAAAGAAATTGAAAAACACTAATGTCTTCTTGTTTTTATTCGAATTTATAAAATTTCTTGTTGCAACATACTATAAGTATAACTTTGAATACAAATTAGAATCGTAGACGGATTCGATGATATTTATTACCCCCAGGTGTGATAAATTACTGGAAATTAATTTTTGGGTGCACGACGAGAAATGACAAAAGAAAGATGCAAATAATAAATGCGGAAAATGAAAAGATGCAGGAGGACTGGAAAAGTAAGCATCGCTTCGAATACTTTCTACCTAGCAGGAAAGTGGAAGTATTTCGTCTGCATCAATACTCTCCTGCCTTCTTGCCCTCTATGCATATGGCATGCCATAGATTTAGGGATGGCTAAGCCATAACCGACGATCAACAGCAGCCAACAATTTAATTGCCACTTTTCTTGGCTTTCATCCCTTGTACATAACGGTAACACGAAGTTAAATGCTTTGGTTGTGCGTGTGTGTATGTATGTATGTATGTGAGTATGTGTGTATATATACTTAACTGTGCATGTGTATGTTTATGTGTATGAATGTATGTATGTATGTATGTGTGTATGTATGTATGTATGTGTGTATGTTGTATATGTATGTATATGATGAATGAATTCCCTACATGCTCCATTGCTGGTGTCTATTTGACGTCGTCATATGAATGCAGTGCGTAGATTTTTGTTGCAGTAACTGTGATCCTTCATCTCAAGCACTTTAAACCTCTGCGTTCCATCTGTATTATGATTTAGTTCAATGAGCAGTGTCTGTATATGATTCCCGAGAGATTTCAGAATGAAAGATTCAAATCAGACGTCTAATTCATCTATTGATTGACATTCAATTGCTCGAATGTAGCCTATTTTCATGTGAAATATCTGCGCGATGTCTAATCAAAGTCTTGAAAGATATCTCGTATATTCTGTTATTTCTCGCCGTTTTCATCTCTCTATAAATTCATATCGTGTTCAACGGTCTTTTTTGAATATCTTCAAAATTCTATTCTATGCCTTAGTATATCCTAATAATGCTTAGTGCCTATGGTTGTAAAGTAGAAAAATTATGCGTGCTAGGGTAATATACAAATAGATCCAATAAGTTATTTGATGTTTTCCGTTGTGAAATATGATGTATGTATGGCTTTAAAAAATGATTACGTGGGCGTTCTCATTTTTTACTCTGTAAGTAATTTTTATTATCGAATGGATAATTCTTGATTCTATCCATTTTTTAGGGATGAGAGTACTGACAACGAATACGCTGATGCTCGCTGCTAGTCTGATTGTCAATGCGTAAGCTATTTATTCGTTATATAATCTTATCTATAGAATTGGTTACAGAGATTCCTTACTACAAATTAGCAAAACATTTCTGCAAACCTTATTATAGATAGTATCCCTTGGAGGTTTTGACAAGCACAGTAGAAATAGTTGATTATAATATCGTTGAGATAGATATTACAAATTTAGATGAGATCTTTGATATATTACAGCAAATTTAGTATCAAAAATCTTAGTATTACTGAGGAAGCAAAAAAAGAAAAAAAATATATAGAAATTTAAGTTGGCTAAAAAATTAGAATGGGTGTAACAAAATCATAGGTGGTAGTTTCATTTATTTTTAGAAGATGCAAAAAATGTGAAACTCGTAGAGTCAAAGAAAGACATGAATGCGAAAGTATCCTTTTGCATTTGCTTGCTGAATATTTTTGAAGTAACCGAAAATCTCCTTCATATTTGAATATATCTCTCTGCTACATTTTATTGCGCTTAAGAATGACTAAGAAATAACGCCGAGCCAAGTGCTATTTCACTTAGCAATATAGCATTAGTACCTGAGGGGTTAAATAATTCGAATCAGCGGTAGTCAATTTAACAGATTGATCAAAGAGAATAATTTTATTGCTTGCAAATAGATTCTTTCTCTTTCTGTCTTTCTTTCTTTTTCATTTCTCTTTATTAAATCTTAAAAAGTATGCAATTGCATAGTGTCAGAATTGGTTGTTGACCAACCGCTGATCATATTCTAGCTACCTATTAAAAAGATAAAATAAAGCCGTTATCTTATTCCAAATTGATCATTCTTCCTTATCTAACTTTATTTATTTTGATGATTGTGATATTTTCCAGAGATCGACCGATGCGATGCTATCAATGTAATTCGGCGAAAGATCCGAAGTGTGATTCCAGTGATGTCAGCAATCTGAGGCAATATATTAAATTATGTCCACTATTAAAGGACGGTGCATATGCCGGTAATGAACCCACCGCATGCCGCAAAATCGTCCAAGTACATAACATCATTTTATATTCTTATTCTTATCTTCAGCATTTGTTTGAATACTTCTTTGACATTAATTATACTAAGATTAAATTGCTGTTCAATCCCTTTAAATATTTAAAGAAATAATGCATATATGCTAAGTGTTCTATTAGGCATTTTAGTAATTATATGCACTCATTCAGTAATATTACGACTGAAAACTTACTTTTGTTTCGGAGCAATTTTTCAAATTATTTCATGATTAACTGATTTGGAAATTCTAGAATGTAGAAGAGTTACCAGTGCAAATAATCAGGGAGTGTGCATATACAGGTAGTAAACATCTAGATGGAATGCGCAAACAAGGCAATAAAGCCATTAAATTGTTTTACTACCAGTGCGAAAACATGGATGGAGTAAGTTTAAATCCTTTTTTATATGAATAATGAGACGTCAAATAATTCACACGTCTATTATTAAGCACTTGCAAAATAAGCGAGCAATCTGAGCCCATAAATTGTATTATATCGATATGGGATTTCTTTTCTTTGTCTTACCATTTTCTTTACCGTCTTGGACCAAAAAGTCTTAGGTTTATGTAATTATATAAATATTTATTCTGCTACTGATTAGAAAAGTGTCTTTGTCGATTGTATCATTTAGCTAACAGTTAATCACATGCATCATGTTCTGCATGAATTCCTTGCATTCCTGAAATTTATATATTGCAGGATACACCTTGCAACGGTTCACAGCAGATAATGACGCAATATTTCGCCTTGACCCTTCTCCTCATAACTGTAATTGCAGCAGCAGTTACCAAATATCGGTACATATTAATCAATTATTTATGTCCATTTGTATCATTTCAAAAATATTTTCTCCATCACTCCCACTTATACAGAAAATGAACATTGCTGCGATTTCCAGTTCACTTTCATTTTCCATTGATATTCAGGTGGTGAATGCAGAGAAGAGGCTGAGCGAACTTGGTTCTGAAAAATCTTACAAATCTTTTAAAAGTTATACTATTATTATATGTCACGATGTATTTTACCAACCACCACTGACGTGTCATGAAAATTTTGTAATTTCCCACCTTCGATGTTCTGCTGTTGATTAATACTATAAATGAAATTTTCAAATATTTATTTATTGAAAAAATATCAGATAGGCTTGTATATTATGCTCACTTGTTTATATTTAAATTTTTACCAGTGTATTTTTACATCTATTACATATGTGTTAGGTTCTAAGAAAATTTATCCCTGCCTTTTTTGAGTATTATTCCTAACAATTTAATAAAAATATAGATTTCGAATGTTTCCGAGAACTGTCAAACTATAATAGTACTGTTCTTATTGCTTTATTCAACTGATGATCTGATTGGTCGATTAGACTAGCTATGAATCGGCTTTGACTGCTATGTAGTCTTTCGGCAGGAATAGCCTTAAACCGAAAAGAATTCCAATTCAATTTCTAGAATATGCCAAGCATCGAATGGTTAAGTCTGGCTTAATCTGATCATTGGGTTTGAAAAAAGCAATAAGAACACTATCATAGCTCATCATAAATGATTGGTAATTACAAAGACAAGTTCTTCTACGGAAATTCTTAGTAAAAGTTTATTGGAACTGTATACAAAGAAACATTTTTGCTAACGGCCTGAATTAGTTGATAATAATAATTGGTCTGGGTAAAGGAGATATAATCAACAATACAGTGATTCGTATCATTATTGCAAGCAACTTTGTCACTTTGTTAATGAAACATAGCCCAAATATTATTAATTTTAGCCGGTAACATTATCAACTTTATCACTTTTCTGGGGATTTAAGCTTGTAAACTATATTGACTTTTTGAAGTGATAACTTTCACAATTATCAAAGTGTATTTTGTTCAAATAATAAACGAAATTTTTGCCTAATATAAGCAAAGAAATAGCATAAAAGAAATTCAGTTTCCTTTCCGCTACCGCACGTTTTCTACTAACTATTAAAATAAAGCTTATGAGGAGTAAAAATATACTTGAACCTTTATTTCACTCATGCCAATCTACAAAATCCATATGAAAAAGAGCATCTGAGATTAATTTGTTAGTAGTTGTTTCATTTACAGCATGACAATAATTTGTTCTAATTAGTTGCTTTGATTAATAAAATTCTTCAAGCATTCTGATAGAAGATACAATACTATCGTTCATCATCCTGAAATTTTTATTCGAAGTTACATCCACTAGATTGTTCCTCGAATTACATACGTTGACTATACTTTCCATTACTTAGTTGGAAGAGATTCAAGAAGTCTTTAAAATAATCTTTGACTATTGGCTAAGCCGTTTTCCAGTGTCTCGAATTATGCCCCTTAATAATGTGAATCATTCGGCCATTTCGTATGAGACAATGTTAGCTATCAAAATATTTCGTTTATCTCATTCACTAATTTAGTTGTTTATGATTCGGATCGTCTGTGGTATTTTCAACTTGCTTAGTCAAAAATATCCTGCGCTTTATTACGTTAAGATCATTCACTGTTAGAGATTCAGTGCTATTCTTGGGTAACTTTTATTTTGTGGGAGGAAAGATATTACTTACTTATCGCGATGCCTTTTCTTATAATCTCTATCTTTCCAAATGGCTATCTTTCATAAGTATCAAATATTTTTATTATGATCTTTGAGTCTAAAAAAATATTCATTATTTTTATTAGCCTATATGAAGTCCATTTCAAATCTTTCGATCTAAACTCATTCAACTTGCTTAGAACTGTCAAATTTTTTAATTCCGCCATAAAATTTTAGGCAATTTTTTCAGCTTTTTTAATGTCTCTTCGTTTTTGCATAATAAACTAACTCACCAAAAACGAGATAAAATTCAAGAGGATGTTAACAAATGCAAGAATCTATGGAATAAATCAAATGATTGAAAACATTTGCTTCCTCTATTACCAATTCATATATACTGTTAAATATTAAACTGAGACTGTACAGTTTAATTTTAGTGCTGCATTCTGAATATGTTCATAGAACGATAGTAAACATCGTATTAATTTGTGGAAATACTGATATCATTCTAATATATTATTATTATTATTATTGCACTTCCTCCTCATTGTCTTATTTGAAAATAAGATGAATATGAAAAAGAATTAACAAAAAAGCAATCTATGGTTGCGAAATAATTTCCTAACCAGCTTACGAAATCTTTTTTAAGAATATGCAAATTTTATAGATTTCAAGAATGATTTGTACAGAGGAGGATAAAGGAAGAAGAAATATAGCAGAATGATAAAGAGTGAATTAGAAGTAAACAACGGGAGTAAATGTCGATGATTTGTTAAGAGTAGTGATAATCCATCACGGTAAACAATAAACGAAGTTAATAGACGATTTATCGAATAGAGAATGATCATAACGAGTTCAACATGTGCTGATAAATTGCCTCGTGGACAGTGAGATTGAAAAATTCATCACTTACCATTTCTTTCCATGTACCATCTCTATTGTTTCGTAATTTTTTTTATTGAAAACCCTTTCTTATCATTGTCATGAAAATCAAATAGTTGATTAGAAAGTGGTTTCACTATTTTTCATGGAGATTAATACAATGGGTCTGTGTGAGGCCATAAAAGAACTAACAAGTCAGCTATTGCACTTAGATATATTTATTCAGTTAGTCAAGACTTCTCGAATCTTTTTTTATTTCTTTCTTTTCCGACAAAATTCTTCGCTATCTTTCTGCACTTTTATTTAATAGTCGAAGTCTTCAATTTCTTATATTACCAATGAGAGATTGAACAAGAAAAATTAAAAGGATTCAGATTTCTTTCTTTTCAATTAATTTATCACTATTCTTGAAGTAGAGACGCTGCCGTAAATTGCTGATGAGGAAGAAAGTAGTTATATTTTGCTTCTTCATGAGTTCTATCTGACTGAATGTTCGAGTAAGATAATTTCATTTATCATCTAAACGTTACTTCACCATACTAAGGTAATTCCTTCTATTCAGCATATTTTAGATTCATTACATCCACGAATAAGCGTATCTTATCGCTTTATCTTAAGCACACTTTATCGCTGTGTATTTTAAGTTATAATGCTACATCGGATTTTAATTCTATATTAGATGGAACTTTAGAAGTGATACATGTGGTCACTGCTGTTGATAGCTTTCTATGTTCAGGAGATCGATTCAACAAGAATTGAATTACTGCCAAGTAATTTTTGCAAATTTTGAAACGTAGGAATTCATTGAAAAGAGGTCACAAGTCAATTTGCAAAGAGTTGTTGAAAGTTAGGGAATTATTGCTGGTATTTATGATGAGAATATCACAGGAGATTGCGATTGCCGTGATTGGAATGGTGGGTGCAGAAGAAATGGCGAGAAGTGGCTTGATGACGATACTTGGGTCTATAGATGCAATGGGAAAAACGAGTTAGTAAATTTTTTTACTAAATCGATATAAACTTCATACTAAATTTATTACCGATAAAGTATACATCCATTCATATATATTTCAACGTTATCCTAAATAATTCAAGGAATTTGATTTATTAATGAAATCCCCAAATGATAGTTTATAGACATCAATCAGAATTTCTGGGCTGTCAAGGTAGCGACCGATCTGGGAGGCTGCTAATTCAGGCTGGTAACAATAAAACTGTTGATGGTTTCTGGTTTAGTTGTAGCCACACTACATTCAGACTTAAGTATGAAGAAGGCAAGTATACATTTTATGCAAAAAATTTGAAAACTTAATGATTAAAGATATCGACGAGAATCTCTCATATGATAATTTTTTTGATTTCTTCATTCTTGGCCGATATGCATCTAATTTCAGAATCTCGATGTGTAGCAAACAATAGGCAATATCATGTAGGTGAATTATTTCGCGAGGATTATTTCCAGTGGCTCTGTTTGGAAAGTGGTCGATGGATCACAGGTTGAGCAGCTATTCCTTTAAGACATATTCACTTAATTGTTGTTTGTGATAATAAAATTACATAAACATTAAAAATATGTCTTGTATATAATAAATATCCATTTGAGGCTGCTATTATCAGAACGAAACGAAACATTGGATTCTGTTGAAAATTGGACAAATTGGCTATAATGGCCTTGTGAAACATGTTTGTGACCGATATGATGATTATCCAGGAAGAGTACAATACTATGCTGAGGTAACTTCCTCAATGATTATTTGAAGCAGCGATTATCAGTGATCTCTTCATAATTTTTAACTCTTCTATTATCACCAAAACTGTATCGTTACTACGACATACACATTGTATGCCCCTCATATCTTTCACAATCTTGAGAAATGCTCATGATGCTAGTTGTCAATAGATTCCTTCTAAAATATGCTGATTGGATTTTCGCCAAAATACTCAAGTCATTGATACTTCCATATGTTTTATATTTATAATTCTTTTCCCTTTTTATTTTTAATGATTCCTGGTAACTTAGCTTTTTTATTCGTTTACTTGCAGGTGGAAAAGGATGTGCCTGTCAAGCATCTTTCAAATAAAGGAAAAATCAGAATTTACCGGAGCTGATCGATAATCGTTTAAAACAAGCACCAATTCGGTGGCTTCATTCAAATGTAGCCAATTTCATAGTGAATAATGGAACATTCATCTCGAAGATTCGTTATCTTCGCATTCCGGACAAGCAAATATAAACATTAACATATCTTACATACATTCTGAATCCGATTAGATTTTTACTTTCTATAGATGAAATTTAGAATGAGCAGAATTGTGCGATTCCAACTTAGTTGCCATTAGTATTATTACAAATCTGTATAACAAATTGTGGTGCCAATTTTAATGTCAACTTCTGTCGATAAATTAGAGAGTATTGATGTTTCAGTGAAAAATTTCTGATTTCAAGTTGTAAGTTTTCTCTGTGTTTCTAATACTCAAAATCAATGAAAAGTGATGATGAGATTGTTACATATAGAGGAGATAAGGTATTCTTAAAAATAAATATCAGTGTGCAAGCTTGACCACCACAGTTCTTTCGTCACTTTTTTTGAATCCTCGTCACATATTTTTTTTTAATTCTATTACTGCTGCTTTTCGGAATAGTTAGAGAAAGAAGGACGATAATAATGTTAGCAGTACGAAAAAGTTTTTGCAGTAGCCTCACCGCCACAAATTATTAATATAAGATATTTGAATAAGAGAGAAATTGAAATGTACTGAAAGTAATTTGCAACTTTTCTTGTTTAGAATTGCATACATTGTAACAATAAGATTAAATATCAACGAAATTATAATTCTTCAGTAATTTAATATTCATCATTACTGATATGGCAACAATATTTTTTTCGAAATATTCCGCTATCAGCGAATTCGCAACCAACCCTTTTTCTCTACTACCATTATTTTTCTATTTCATCATTTCCTATTTAATTTGTATTCGAAAACAAGTCTCTTTTTGGTTGTTTTCTATATAAGAAACTCCTATATATATTATTCTTCAGCGTTAATCTCAAACTTTTTATTTTTAATTCGGAAATATATCAGTTTTGCTAAGGAATCAGGTCTAACAATAGCTACTGAAAATTCAATGAAAGTAATAAAGACATGAAAACGAATGACAAGTTTTTGAATTAATAGGTAAGATTTAAAATAATCTATCATCGATCTTTTCTTCATCTGCAAAACAAGAATAAGATCTTGTAAGATTCACCGATATGGAAAAATTCATTCTTATACATCCTGAATTATGTATTACATATATTTGAAACAAAAAAATGGGATCATTTCTGCAACTGATGAACAGTATTGCCATCATCGTGTTACCGGTTATTAGTACTTCAGAATTATATCATTCGAAAGATTTATTCTTAGTGATATAAGCGAAAGATTATGTTTTAGGAATGGCCAATTACTTTTAAATTGGAAATGATAAAAGATCGATAATCACTTTTCAATATTTCATTTCATCCATTATCAAAACGATAACAGGAAAATACAACATAATATTTCCAGAAGTATATTCTAACTTTGCTTTGTTTTTATGAGCATCTATGATAACTTTGAAACTAAAATTTAAATTCATAGTGAATATATTACTGGCAGAATAAAAATAAAAAAACAATCATATTCATTACCATAAGTTCATTTGACCACAAGAATGACGTTTGTGAAGAGTCGAAAAAATTGATTACAAACTAGTTTGATAAATGAACCGAAAAAACAGCTAAATCCACTTTTAGATAAGCTATCAAATGAATATTCTAATAATTCGAATTACTTTATGCCGGATCATTAGCTCTCTTCATTGAACATCATTTCTGACTTCGAACCGCAAAAAAAAGTGGGAAATAGCCAGTCAAGAATCTTTCTTTATAAAGCATAATTTATAGTATCGTTAAATGTACCATAAAATAAAAAAACTAGAAAGGACTGAATTAAATAGATTGGTCAGTTTTTTTAGGTAATCAGTATCAAAAAGAAAGGTGTGTATTTGTATATGACGTATAAGTTTATTATATTAATCGTTCAAATGTTATGCGTTAAGTTTGATATGATCATTCATATTACATAATAGCATTATCAGCCGATAAGTAGATAACTATTTGAATCAGATTAGAATTGTTGGAATCTATGCAATTGAGTGATTTTATCTATCTCTCGTCGATTTAAATGATTACAATCTTCTTGCAAAATAATTCCGAGATTGCAGATTCATTTAAATCATATATTTCTTATTTATTGCTTTCAAGAATTCTTTCTGAAAACAAAGGTGAGAGGCCTAGTCCCATCATGAAATGTGTCAAAAGATTACTATCCTTAATCGACTGAGTTGAATTTATTTAATTCTTTGACCCTATTGTCACACATATTTTGACAGCTTAAACTATTTTATTTAATTTATTATTATTAATCTTTAAAACAGCAAATAAATTCTCTAGATTTCGTAGATTTAGGATTAGGCAAATGGTTTATTGGCATATCATTAAACATAGCATGTACTGAAAGACGATAATCATCTTATGATAATTAAAGGAATTTTGGTACAACATAGTATATAGTCCAATAACATCGGATGCGGTAAAATGCACATTTTCAATTGGATAGCGAAAAATAGAAATGGATGCAATTACTTTTCTTTCACTTTATCACCGTCTATTCTGGCTAATTATAATGATAGTAAAAGAAATGGAAAAATTAGCAAAACTGGCTCAATACTTTTATTGGCTCAATTATTTCTGAAAATTATGTATATTAACAAATAGATAAACGGTTGAGTTAGCACAAATTATAATATTAATCCTATTTACAATTTTTTTTCGAGAAATTTTGAATAAATCTCTCACATACATTTCATAGCCTTTACTGAGAAAATTGTCGATTGGTCTAGCTATGCTTTAGAATATCTAAGAATATTCATTCCTTAAATTCCATTGGAATTTGTAAAAGAGCAACCAAAATTGTTTGAAATGAAAATATCGAAGAAGTTAAACAGAAAATGCATTAAGATTTTCCGTAAAATTGTGATCGAAATTCACTACAGGTTTGTAGAAACTTGTTTTGCATGAAGATCATCACCGCAAACGCACCTTATCAGCACTTCTCTCTCTATCACAAAACATCGAACTAAGACTATGGGTAAATAAATGACTTGTTGATTGATACAGTTAACAAGTCATTTGCCCACTTTCCGTATGCATTTCATTTCATTTATTTTTGCAACTAACTTCTTCTTCCTGTCGGAAAAGAGAGAATTAGCAATTCTCTGCATACATCACTCTCTTACTTGATTTATATAGAAAGAGAGGAAAAGAATGAGTTTAATAATTCATTCCAAAATTCAATATTGTGAATCATTTGGTGGACAATAGCCTGTCGTGTTGGACAGCTCACGACGCATAACAGCAACTTCTCACTAACTCATTCGAGCAACGAACGGGTCAGCATGGAGCAGAAATTCGTCTCTGATCATTGGAACCAGGTATTTCATTTCATCTTTCTCCAAGTAATGCATTCCTCTCAAATGTGTATGATAAGCAGCAGATAATGTCCCTTCGCTGATAATGGTCATCGATTTCTCTTCTTCAAAGCTAATTATTCGAATTTGATAATTGTTAAATAGAAATCAATGCGTAAGTTTTCATCGATTGATTTCATTAGAATGCAAAATGTTCCTGCTTTTTTTTCCATTCTTTGCTATGATGTGCTTATGAGTCTGCGAAACGACAGGCTCAAACTAGTTTATATTTTTTTGTCCTTCTTTAGTAGCATGTTTCGATGAAGCAAGTGGCAATTTTGTTGATAATTCTTCTTATTATTCATCTTCATTTTTTCCAATTAATTTCTCAAAAAATCTATAGAATACTTTATGAAGAAATTAATTCTCATTAATCAAAGTAATAATATTTGAACGAATGGCTAGCTATGAATAATAGAAATGTGTGCTATAAATCATAGATTCCTTTATTAAATATAATATTTACCGTATCAATGAGAAATCTTTGCTAATTAGTTAATATCTTAGAAAGATGAGCCTATTAGCGAATAGTTTTAATCAGAATGTATTAGATTGGTAAGAAAAGATAGCAGAGATTTTTTTTTTTAAAGAAAACTAGGCCTGAAAGAACATTGTGACTTCTACCATCTGGTCTATAATTTTATATGCTCTCATTATTTCAACAAGAAAAACAACTGGATGAATTATGCATAGAAAAAAATCTCTTTTATACTATTCAACGTATATTATCTTTATAAGTGACCTCCTTTATACTATTCATTCAACCTATATTATCTTTATAAGAAATAATAAATAATTAAATTAGGTACCTAGCATTGATTCTCCAGATAATCTATCTTTTGTCAAAGCAAACTACCGCACATGTTTTTATGGCAACAATTGCTCATCAGAGAGTCGTATCCTCCCTCTTCTTATCATCGTTTTTCAATAGAGATCAATGATAAGCATTGCATTCTATTCAATCTTCTAGAGATTATTTCCACATCACTAACAGACTTTTTTACTACCTTTAAATCCATTTATTCATTCATAATTATCTCTACAGAAAGTACTGGCGTGAGAATAACTGCAGCAATACCATGCAATTAAAAAACGTTTACATTAATGATTATAATTAGATTCGAATGCTCAGTCTATCATGAAATTGATATTATCATAAAATTTATGTTATTTGGAAATTAGCTCAGATGAAGATAATCATATTTCGCTCTTCTTCATAGAGTATCACAATAATGCATTTTGGAAGATCGCAATTCAATCACATTAATGATCGAACAGGAGAAAAAATGAAGATTCGTTCTATTCCAAATGCTTTCTTATCTGATAATTGCGTTGCAATTTTTTCTTAAATCAGCAAAATGCGCGAAAATGGCATGGATTTTAAAATGAACGATGGAATTTGGATGAACAGTAAACATTGATTATAATTTAGGAAACATTTGAGTTAAAATATTCACGTAAACAACCACAAGTGGAAAAATTGTGCAGCATTGAGAAAGTGAAGTTGAAACTATTGCCAAGAAATATCCTAAAATCAATATTATCATTCTTCCCTATACTTCATTGGCTTCCAAGATACAACTGGAAAAAAGACTTAAATGGCGATATCATCGGAGGCTTAACTGTTGGTATCATGCAAGTTCCTCAAGGTTAAACTCAATTTCATTCAGTACGCTTAATGACGATATTTTTATCAATCTTTCTAGTTTAATCCCTTATTGTCTCTTTGTGAGCGAAGAGATTTTAATCAAGCAGTTGCTTTATTTTTACATTTGGTGAAAAAATATGATAATTTTGTTAAGAGTAACAATTTTAATAGAAAATGCATGCGTGATAAATTTGAGAATGTTCAGGAATGGCATATGCAAATTTGGCTAGTCTTCCCCCAGTTTACGGAATTTATACATCATTTTTCACTTCGATCTTTTATATGTTCTTTGGAACATCGAAACACATCTCTATTGGTATGTGATATAGCTATCATTTCTATTTTTTTTTTAAGAAGAATATCGAAACACTGATATGATCTCTTAAAAAAAAATCCGAAACCTTGAGAAAGTGATACGGCAATGGTTTATGAAGAAAAATAAATCTTTTCCTGTCTGCAGTAGTTCAGGCCCTTTCACATCTATGTGTGCAGAAACTTCATCAAAAGTTTTTGGAACCATTTTCATGATAAAAGATAGAATATTCTTGAAAAATAAGCATCATCATCTAATTTTTGAGATTCAGTCCATCTTTCACTTCCGTAAATTAGCAGAAGTCTGATTGTCAAATGAAGGACAAGGCAAGATAAAAGATGACACTTTAGAAAATAGTAGAAAATACCGCAAATACTCAATTTTATTAAAAAAATTTAATGGAGATAAATGTATATTGTATTCTCTATAAACATAGCGTATCCTCCTGACGGGCATGATTCCTTCACTTGGTTTATCAATACCAATCTTCCCAATAAATCATAACTCAACTGAGAAGTATACTTTAAATGAGAAAGATTTTACAGGTGTTTTTGCCGTGGCAAGTTTGATGGTCGGAACGGTACAACTTCGTTTCATGCCCGATCCAAATATAATCTTTGAAGTGATAAATGATACCACTATAGAACTCGTGAAACCAATAGCACGTCCGATCGATTTTGATTATGAAGTGTCCCCGATTATGCTTACTAGTACGCTTGCAATGACTGTTGGACTATTTCAAGTTAGTGATTAGTGAGTTTGAAGTAATTAAGTGATTGGTATAATAAAAGAAGCTGGGTAATTTACTTGGGATAAATGTTCATTAATAAAGTTGGAAAACATTTTGAGAAATTGATACTGAGCAACATAATACACAAACTTTGAAATTACCCAGTCTGCAATTTTCTTCAAGAATAGTGAAAAGGAAACAAAGAAGAAGTTTATAAGGATAGAATGGGAGAGATGTCGTCGTCATTTCGTTGAGAATTTAATTGTCTACTAATGACTTCTGCTCTTTAAACAGTATCTAGCGTCAAACGCTGCAATCGTCGATCAGTTTCGCTTGAACTATCAAAATTGCACTTTAAATGCTTTAAACGCACATTTCAGTTCTCTCGATGCTTCAGTGGAATGCTCATCTATAACTCATCTATAACAGAGTAGTTGCTGAAATTCTAATTTCAACGAATAGACACATTAATTTCTCGAGAGTATTTATATACTAATAACCACTTGAAATTTTTAATCTTTGTAATTCTGAAAGTACTATGCCTTAAACTATATGAATTTCACTGCTAGCTTAGAAATAGAAAATCTTTTTTATTTATTAACAATAAAATTTTCGAAAAGAAATTGAATTATAGGAAATGTTTCTATTAAAGAAATTATGATAATACTTGTAGGTTATGTCTTCAGAAATCATTGACTAATCTTAGATAATTTAGCGGATTCTGCCTCCCGAAATAATATAGCGATTTTATAAAGTAGTGTGTGCATCACTACACAACATGCTCAATAATTGAAATAGGTTTTCAGCTAGGAATGGCTGTAATTGGTCTAGCATTCTTTACTATTTACATGTCGGATGCCCTTATTTCCGGTTTCACTACTGGATCAGCGTTTCATGTATTCACAGCACAACTCAACAAAATTATCGGTGTAAAGTTACCGCGTCATTCTGGCTTCGGAATGCTATTCTTCGTAAGTTTAAGTCATCGATATTTACTTTTCATTTCACTAAATTATAAAATTTCGCCTTTTCTCTTATTTCCTTACCCTTGATAAATTACTATGACTAATCTCGATAAAGAATATTGTTAAGTTTGGAAGGATTATTAACATTAATATATGTTCTTGTCTTCATTTCATGACTTCAGTAGGTCAATAATATTCTTTTGGCTCACTGATCTTCATTTTCATTGTTTCTTCTTTTTGCTGTTTGTATTTTTACCTGTTAAATTCTTTGTTAATCATCGAAATATATTTAAAAAAAATATAATTGTAGATGATGCGAGATCTAATGCTGGCTCTACCGCAGTCAAATTACTGTGCTGTAGGTATATCAATATTGTCCATTATATTTTTGTCTCTCGGTCATGACTACTTAAATCCATGGTTCAAAAAACGATCACCAGTACCATTACCTATTGAACTCATTTTAGTAAGACTTGCAAAATCTCATATCTGTCTAAAGAATTTTCAACTGCCGAATAAGTTATTCTATGTTTAAAAATTATTAGGAACGAATTAAATAATGATATAAACATAATTGCATATGTCTTTGACGAAACAGTTTGATATCCTGAGCATATTCATTTAATTGTTATTTTTAGGTTATCTTGATAACGATAATTTCGGTATATATGGATTTCAAAAACAATTATGGTGTAAAAATTGTTGATTATATCCCTCAAGGGTAGGCATTTTATGGAACTTCAGCTTACTCTGTTCTCAAGAATCTGAGGAAATCAAAGATAGCCAGTTTGTCTGATTGCATTTATCTCCTTCAGGAATTTATTTTTGATTAAATCAAAGAATATTTGCATAAAAGTTTGTAACTTGTTGTTTTTTTCTTTTTCTTTGTAGAGTTCCGACACCATCCTTACCAAAATTTGATCTCATACCATATGTTTTCCGTGATGCTTTTGCAATAGCAATTATTTCGTATATGTTTGTTATATCGATGGCTAAATTATTTGCGAAAAAGCGGCGTTATAAAATTGATCCTACACAGGTGTATGTTGATGATTCAAATTCAAATGCTACTTGTGATGACATCTTATATATACTTTCTGATTTTTCAATCATGGAATATCTATACAGCCTAATTGTTGAACAGTTTAAAAATATTGCTGAAAAGTGCAAAACAAACTGTAGAATAGTGTAGATGTAACAGATGTTGAATTTTAGCTTTTCCAATTGCTCTTTTCTAAATTGTAATTATATGTATTAATATTATTTCAGGATTTATACGCTGTTGGTTTAATGCATATATTATCATCTTTTTTTCCCATCTTTCCTGCCGGTGGGTCGCTTTCACGATCAACCGTGTGCGAGCAATCTGGTGTTAACACTCAGGTAATTTTCAATTTTCAATATTTTGAGTGCATTAATTATCACTTCATTTTATGATATGAATAGTTTTAGTTACACGTCCTCTTCTCAAGTGCATTATTATTAGCTGTTATTGCTTTTATTGGACCATTCCTTGAATCTCTTCCCATGGTTAGTTTTCATTCTTGGCTTTTTCTTGAAGTTTCTTTACTCTTATGAACTTCTATCAAATAAAAGTATTCAAGCAGTATGGATTCATTGCGATTATTCTAATTGGTTTTGCATCAAAGGCATTCCGTAGAATATGTGCTAAGCTGCTCTTCTCGTGAAAAGAATTAGATCTTCATTCTTTGTATTCATCAAAGTAGCATAAGTCTTAAGAGACAATCGTATTTATCAACTAACAGCTTGAATTAAATTATAGTGTGTATTAGCTTGCATCGTAATCGTAAGTCTGAGAAGTCTATTCATGCAATTTCGTGAATTATCGAAGCTATGGCGAATCTCAAAATTTGATTTTGTTAGTGCTTATCAAATTTTCATAAATTTTCAGTTGTCATATCGATTTATCTCCCAAATATTGTATTGTATTCTTTCAGTGCCTTTTTGTTTAGCCAATTTACTGATTATTTCGCGAATTATCAATTATTTACATTTAGGCAGTATGGTTAGTAAGCTGTGCAGCCACGGTGTCCTTCGATGTTATGACTGGCATTATGATATCAGTCCTTTTTACGCTCATCTCAGTGGTCCTTAGAGAACAACGGTTTGCAATATTATTTTTCAATGAACATCAGTAAAACTGTATGTAGTTTAATTGACATCAACAAATCATTTATCTTTCAGGCCTAATATATTCGTAATGGGTAGAACGATACATCGTGAAGTCTATAGACCATTAGTTTATTATCCTGATTTGAAACCGGTGAATGAAAATATTGAAATTATTCGTTTCGAAGCACCGCTCAATTTTATCACTGTATCAACTTTTCTTGACAAAATGAGTGCCGTACTAAGAAATAATGCAACTCAAAATTACGAATTGCAAAATATGGAAAACGTTCGTCTTTTAATATTGATTATGAAGAATAGTATCGTTAGCTTAACGTGTTTGGTTAGTTGGATTGCATTAGCATGTATGAATTTCTGAAATCTCATGTAGTTGTACTGATGCATGTATTTATCTTGAATAATCAACACAATACTTATCTAACTTAAAAAATTTTTACGTTTATTTCTTGGGCTAAAATTCTTGAGATTATTGTGGAAAATAGTAAGAGTCCTTCTAAATTAATTGATCTTTCCTTTTTTTCTTCATTTACATAATTTGATAATCGTAAAAAAAAAGGAAATAAAAAAATAATCATAACCTAACATCCTTGAGATCGAAGTATGAAACTTGGGATCAATTTTTGAATTTCCTATTTCATTTAGCTTACATCCTCATATCATCTATCCTTTTTAATATGTCATTTAGGTAAATTTCAGAATGAAATGACGGTTTCTAAAATAGCCACACAACCAAATTACGAAGAACTGTTGCAAAAAGAAGCGATGGTAGCGAATAATATTAAACGACAACAAGCGTGGTATGAGATAACTTCTCCAGGAATAGTTATCATCGACTGTGGAGCCATATCGAACATCGATACAATGGGTGTAGGAGCCATCAAAGAGGTCCATAAAAACTTCTTTCAGTCCAAAATTTACTATATTATCGTTAAGAATTTGAGTCAAGAACTCAGGAATTCAAAAAATAAATCATACATGTATCGGATTTCTATTTCTTAAAACTTTTAAAATGTACCTTACAAAATTATTGTCATATACCGAACATTAATTCGACTTATTGAACATTGATTCTTAATTTTATTCTTCTTTAAACTTATTGTGGAAATTTACTAGCACTGCAAAATGAACTCTACCATCAAAACTTGAATTTGAGTATAACATCTCAACTTATTTTTAGGTTTATTTGCAAGGAAAAGAAGTAAATAAGACAATTTTATTCGCACATGTATCAGGTTCATATTTCCTCAAATATCAACAAAAATCACTAAGATAGTTAAAAATTCATCAAAACGATTTAGTCATTTAATATATTAAACGCTCTGAACAGCGTGATTTACCGTAATATACAAATGAAATATTTCCGATGGTCGTAAGATCATGAAAAACAAATTAGATTAGCTTGCAAATTACGGGTCGTATGAGCAATCGATGATAAGTCTTTTCTAAACATACGCTGAACTATTATTATGATGATTAAAGTTCAGATCGATTGATGCATAAGATTAAAGTGAATCCTGCATAATTTTAACTATATTAGGATTGGAAATGACTTGGAGATGGAAACTGAATTATGGAAATCATTTAGGAATTCATTTTATTTTAGAAACAATACTAGATGCATTCGAGCGCATCGATTTCTATTCCTCAGTGCCCAAGACTTCCTTTTATCCATCTTTGGAAGAAGCCGTCCGCACTGCTAATAATGATACAATTTAAGAGAAAATTATAAAATTTTGCTTAAATCACATGTGTCGTTATCGATTAAATACTGTAATAAATTTTGTAATACGTACAACAGAAATTGTTTTTTCCACACATACAATTTTAATGTATTTTCAAAGGAATAAAAAAAAGAATAAGGGGGAAAGTAAAGCAAATATTGTCGAGACGTTTGAGAGAAACAAAATTGGGATGATCTTCTGAAAATATCTTTCAAAAAGGGTCAAATTATCCTCTTAAAGTAAAGTAATTTCTTCATCAGAATGATCGCATGTTAAATAATCGAATAAATTTTCTGCTAATGCAAAAAACTATATAGAGGCTGAGATAATAAATTCTTCTTTATTGTTTGATCAGGTCAGCTCAGCGAATAATTAGCTCAGTGATTTTAAGCGTTGTTCCATTTTTTTTTTTGTCAGCGGCAAGTTAGTGATTTGCAAAAATAGTAAAGATGAATTATTCTAGATATTCATAAATTTGGATAAACTATTTGCAAAAATAAAAAATAATAAAAAATGAGTTTTCATTGAAAATAGTTTTTTAGATCAAAATTAAATGTTCTTGAGAATTAAATTAAGAAATGAAGATTGAGAATAATATATCTCATTGCTGAGACTATAATTTACCTAACGTATCTTCCCAAAAAATTCCTTTTCATTTCATCGTTGAAACGAATGCCTATCTATCAAATTAGAAAACTCTCATTTAATTTTCTTATCAAAAACAAAAACTTGCAAGCAATTTCAGCAAAGAGAGCGATAAACAATTAAGTGATAAAGATGGCGGTATTTGATGTTGACAATATGATTAGTCGCCTGCTGAATGTGGGTATGGCTGGTGGACGACTTACAACTCAGGTAATGTTCATCTGCTTAATCTTCTCATTTAAGTGCCTAAATTGATCCGAATTGATTAGTAATTAAAAATATATGTGAAAAGCATTAAAACAGAAATCTAAGCTTGGATGCAACTACTACATCAACTGGTAAACCAAAAAATGAAGAATTAACAGATGCTTGTTCACTATATTAAAAAAACTTCTGTGCTATAATCTCCATTGTCGTTAAACTTCTACTCTGTACTATTCAAAATAATTTATGTAAATATCTAAAGTCGATTTATAAAATTTGGGAAAGTTCTTCAAAAGTGGACCAACGATCAAACCTAACTACAATTATCACTGGAGCGGATCAGTGATAGGTGATACAAAACCAATTGGTATCATCAGGATAATTCAATATTACATGAAGCGTTAATTTAAAATTGCTCTAATAATTCTGGAGCTAATACTAATTTATTTGATGAAGGATGTGGAAGAATTTGTTTGATCATAGGTTGCTGAGGAAGAACTTCATCGAGTATGTCAAAAAGCAAAAGAAGTATTCATAAGCCAAAGCAGCCTCATTGAAGTGGATCCACCTCTCGTTGTTTGTGGTGATATCCATGGCCAAGTAATAAACCATGTCTCACTTTAATTTATAATTCTAATAAATTTCCGCAGCTAAAAAATATAAGTAATACTTCATAAATAAAAATTTTTTCACATATTTTTCTTCAAAGAAGCATTCTTTTAAATATTTTTGGCACTAACAAATTGAAAAAATTATTTGACATAATATTCGCATATTATATTACAGTATTCGGATTTTGCTCCGTATTTATGATAGGAACGGCTTTCCGCCAGAGTCTAATTATCTTTTCTTGGGCGATTTTGTCGATCGCGGAAAACAGAACATCGAAACGATATGTCTCCAATTTTGTTATAAAATCAAATACCCTGAAAATTTCTTTATGCTTCGAGGTCTACCATCTCAAACTGCTCAAATTTAAGCCAAGTTTTTTTATATGTAATATTCTTTTAGTTTGAGCCACCCCTTTTTATCATTTTAAAATACCGTCAACTTCATTTTTTTATTTGAGGTAGATATCTAGAGAGAGAAAAAGTTTATTCTTTTCCAATTTATCATTGCAATTTATGATAAGGTGGATGATAAATTCAATCAAGAACTGATAACTAAATCATCGTAGGAAATCACGAGACACCAGCTATCAATCGTGTGTATGGCTTTTTTGAAGAATGCAATCGCAGATATCATTCGACTCGCTTGTGGAATGCTTTTCAGGTAATTTAAATCTATGAATTATCAACAATTCATGTACATGTAGAAATATCTTTGCGACATCCTAATCATTTTCAGGATACATTTAATTGGATGCCTCTTTGTGGTTATATTGGCGGAAGAATTCTATGCATGCATGGTGGCTTGTCACCACATCTGAATAATTTAGATCAGCTTCGCAACCTACCACGACCAATTGATCCACCTAACCCATCTATGGAAATTGATTTGCTTTGGTGATTATCAGGCAATAATATTATTTAACGCATTGCAGACGATATCGAGGGGTTGAAAGTATTCTTAAATATTTATAGGTCTGATCCGGACCAGTGGGTGAAAGGTTGGCAAGCGAACACTCGTGGTGCGTCATACACATTCGGACAGGATGTTGTTGTGGATATTTGTCAGAAACTGGACTTAGATTTGATTGCACGAGCTCATCAAGTAGTTCAAGATGGATATGAATTTTTTGCCAATCGACGTCTCGTTACCATTTTTTCAGCCCCACATTATTGTGGACAGTTTGACAATGCTGGTGGGACAATGACTATTTCTGAAGATATGAACTGCTCTTTCCAGGTAGTCAAATACTACTTATTAGATAAAATATGAAAATTCGAATTGAACAAAGTAATAAATTCAACCTTTTTCCAGAGTTACCATCAGTTGTATACCACATTCCAGGTATTTCGACCTGCTAGCAAGGCTGTAAGGATGGCAATGAAAGCTGCTGGCACTCTTTGAACAAAAATAAATATGCTACGAAATGACGAGAATCTATTCAAACAATAATAAAACTAATCTTTTAATGATGAAATCTGCGCTTTTCTGTACTTATCCATGAATTTAACATGCTTCCTTAACATATATCTTTTTAATAGATAGCAGAGACCTAAAATAGAAGTAAGCATACATCTCATAACTAATACTACTTTATCTTTAATGTGATCAATTGATAATAACTACTGAGATAGTCACGAAGAGTTTCAGAGTCCTCGAAACAAACTTTGTCATAAAAAAAAAGATTTGATTTTTTCTGTAACATCCATCTTAAGGAATCGAAGAACTTAATGCTAAAAAAAATGGCTGGATTTAAAATAATTGCATTTAATGGATTCCAATCTTCATCATGATAATCATTAAATATAGATGATATGAATAACAAGTTATTAACAAGTAGTCAAATACTGTTTCATGGGACAGTGATATAATCAATAATTTGTCAAAACATTTATTAAGAATCCACTAGTAGATATAAAAATGTAAAAACTTGATTAAGAAATAAAAATTAAAAGGAAGAAGTTCAATAAAATGTTGAAAAGTAATAAAATGTTAAAAATTAAAAGAACACAGAATATAAGAGGTATATTTCTATACATTCTGGACGCTATTGCGATACCAGAAATTGAGGTAGATATTGGCTGAATTGCCCACGCATACGAGCTAAAGAGGTTATGAAAATTCATAAATATGAAAAACAGAGGTATAATCATAATAGAGCAAACTGATATAGTAGAATTAAAGAAAAGCAAACACAAATTTATATTACAATAATCATTTAAACATGAAAAAGAATGCCATAAAATCGACGAAATTTAAAGATCTCACTTTTAAGCCGATCCAGTACTCGAAAATTATAATAATATTATTTTTAATTACTAGAATATTTTATTTAGTGTTAAGGAATATACTAGTCAGTTGTCCTCATTGTCAATGTCTATTAAAAAAAACGAACCTAAAGAAAAGGAAAATTATAATCAAAAAGATTTGCACAGTTCAAAGCAATTGTATTAATGAATTCACAAATCACCACTGAACCGACGGTAAGTCAGATGAACAATAGGTGTAACTGTTTTTCTAATGTTTCGGATTTTCTATGACTGATTTTAAATTGTTTGTTAATTGTTTATCGTGCTAAAAATAGCAACGGCCAAGCTTCTGTTTGATCTGATTCACCAACTATCCCAACAAAAAGCTACTTTGAAAATAAACATCAACAATTTCTGTCACCGAGTACGTGAGAAATAACAGATTACAATTGTACGACTTCTGACAAATTAGTACATCTTCCATTCTGGTTTGACAAAAGTGGTGTTATCTAAATAAAATACGGGCTCTGCAAATGAATGTCTCACAATTCTAAAATTAAGAACAACAACAGAAAACTGATGATGTGCACCGATTTTATTTAAAACTTGAAATGCTTGAAAAGCGAGCTCTCTAGTAGGACTAATAATTAAAGCACCTAATCCATCAACCATACGTGACCATCTCTGCCTCCACAAACATTCCAAAAGCTGCAAAATTATTAATGAAAAGTAAGTGCTGTAAAAATAAGATATAAATATCTCTTTCCAAAAGAGATATGACATGAAATAAATAAAAAGAGTCATAAATATGCGAATGTATGATTAGTACTGACAGGAATAAGGAAAGCAAGAGTTTTTCCACTGCCTGTTTTGGCAGCACCAACCACATCAGAACCGGTTAGCGAATTAGTATATCTTCCACTCTGGTTTGGCAAAAATGATGTTATCTAAATAAAATACGGGCTCTGCAAATGAATGTCTCACAATTCTAAAATATTTCATTTTGTTCTACAGCTGTAGTGGAGTAGTTCAATAATTAGATCAGCAGTAAACTCAGATTTTTGCTTATAATCGGACTAGACAAGAAACCGGCAAAAAAGTGTTTCCAATCAGAATTACTTATGT
Source organism: Dirofilaria repens (assembly GCA_008729115.1). Taxonomy (NCBI): domain Eukaryota; kingdom Metazoa; phylum Nematoda; class Chromadorea; order Rhabditida; family Onchocercidae; genus Dirofilaria; species Dirofilaria repens. The sequence goes on along the minus strand of SNRZ01000004.1, from coordinate 107,138 downwards.
GATATAGTCCCGAAAAAAACTGATCGTGTTGATCATCAATCCATTCAGTTATTGAATGCAATGAGTTTCACTTAGTAGAAAACTGAAAAATAACAAAAAAGAAAGTTCTTTATTCTTCGAATTTTTTTCAGTCCTTAGTAGCAACAATTAACGTACTTCTCTGAATACAAACAAGGTGCATTTTTTCTTGCAGAAATTGGAATCAAATTCAAAAGTGGATATTATTATGCTAATATTTTTTTACCTTTGTTTCCCAACTACCTCCTGTAACATTACTGCAAGGGTTTCGGCCTTCTCCATCTCGTTCTGGCATCACATGTTACGTTATTCTGAAATCGAAGAGATAAGCATACCTTGGCATATCATACTCTCTTCTTCTTACCATAAATGTGAATTCATGAGATTTGGATCGAGAGTGATAACCGCAAATAATCTTAAAAATGCTAGGAAAGTTGGAACTCTTCCATAAGCATAACATCTCTTAAATGTTCTTACGAAGGGAAATATCAGTATCTGTGATAAAACCACATTTCATGCCCAAATCCTATGTCATCCATTAACTTTCATTTTGCTAATTAAACAATGAATGTCATTCCAAAACAACTATCATCAAAATATATTTGCAAAAACATCGATAAACGCAACCAATGCTAATACTCTTCCTCTGTCATAGACTGCAAAACAGTCATTTTAGAGAAAAAAGATGGAGAGAGGAAAAGAGATAGAGAATAGAGCATTTTTATAGTAATAAAGATATAACTATATAGCATAGTATGAAGTGACTGGAATTTGCACGAAAAACCTGACCTGTAATGACCTCGAGCGATGAGTTATAAATCAAAAAATACACATGCATGCTCACGCAATATACATTTAGAGATCAAATTTCATCCTCAGTTGTTACACCAGCAAGACAAGTACGTCAGAAACAGAAGTAATGATCATCATTGTTCCTCAGTACGGTAAATGACTGGCGAAGAGTGCATTCGCTGCAATGAAGATTTGTTAGCGAAGGCGACTTCGCTGCAAAAAGCGTACTTTCAACATAATTCAGGGAGAGAAAAGAGAAAGGGAGGAATACGGATAATGTACACATCTAGCAAGTATTTCAATCTTGAATTAAGATTTATGACTGAAGTATTCCTTACTTTTCTCATTATTAACAAATAAAGAGTTGCATTAGCATCGTGAAATTTTCTTATCATATAATCAACCGGCATAGCTACATACTGAATGATCACTTATTGCTGCGCTGAATATGACACTTATTCTACCGATCGCATTCCTGATGATTTATTAATCATTCTGCAATTAAAAACGAGATTACCACCATTGTTTTCTCTCTCGGTACTGTTACCTTCGCAAGATCTATTCACAAGTTGAAAGAAGAGTTAAGTAGCACAATTCGGTTCATCGCTTTTTCAAAATTCGTAGTTTTTATATTAAAACGCACGACATATAAATGACAAATAATATTCCACACTTTTCTCTTATTCGTGCTACGTGAGGGTGTAGATATGATTGTTCGATCATTTGCAGATATTGAAACAATCAGCAAATACTAAAGTATGCAGTCAGCAAAGGTAACTGTAATGTTCTCCAGTTTTTACGAAAGAAAACTTGGAATCTGTAATAAACATGCTTCAAGTTGTTGATGGCTTTTAAGTTGATTAACTGAAGGATGAGTTGTTTTGAGTTTTTTAAGGGATTGTCACTGCAAAGTGTTATTAATTAAGCAATTCAATTTCAGCACAATTTTATAGAAAATTATGGAATGGAATGGAGTAAGAAGGAAATGCAATTTTCTTTTCTATTACATTCCGAATTTTTTCTTATTTTTTTATGCTAAACAAGATGATCGATGGAATAGTTTTAGCAGCCATCAAAAATTTGAAGCATAATATGAAAAGCAATAAACTGGAAAACACAATTTGGGAAATTGAAATTAATGTGAAAAAACTTTGATGAACAGAAGGAAAATCTTGCAGTATGGAAAATCTTGACAGTATTCCTTCAAACTTCTAGAATTTTAGTTCTTCTATATAGTTTTCTAAATTTCACTTTACACTGTGGAATAAACTTTAGATAAAACCAAGCCTGAGCATTATAACTCTCCCCAAACTAATACAATAATCATAATCACTCACGAGCGAGACTGTTGAAATTTCAGTCCATTCCAATAAATTTCTGTATATGTAGTGATAGCGCTACGTGCAGATTTACCAGCTTTGTTAGTGGAGTGTTCCAGAAAGTATATGTGATATTTCGATTCGAAATATCTCATAATACGATATGTGAAAGGTAGAATGTGGAAGAGAAGTAATTATGAATTAACTAAGATATGTGACGTTGACAATTTTTGGTGTGGGAGGGATTCGTGAAATATTCGCGAATCCGCTGGAAGGTGAAGGTAACAAAATTTTAATATGTAATAGTGCGTCAACGTTTTTTATATTCTTTTCCGGTAACTTCTTTGAAGAGAAATGGCATGCTAACTTACTGTTTCTTTTCACCTCCAAGGATAAGTTGGATTATTAAAATATGAGAGGATTATTAAAATACAAAAGTGCACATATACAAAAGTATCCGTACATTCTCGCTCCTATAATTGAAGAATTCTGATCAAATGTCGAAGATGTTTTTAACTGGAGGTTGAGATAAATGTGCAAGCAATGTATGTAAAGTAAAATAAGCATTGTATGATACGAAGAGAAGCTAAAATTGAATTCATGCCATTCTAATATTCTGTTACCGAAATTACTTATTGCCTAATTTCAGCTGATTCAAGTCAGGCAATATAAATGATGGAGCAGATTGTTCCACGTCTAGATGATAAAACTGAATTGAATGAAAATGAGGTTCTTTCTACTTTGATGAAGCTTACATTAATTCAAAGACATGTTTCCTGGACATAAATCTAATCCGTATGGCATAAATTCATTAAATTATATTTCAGATGAGCTTTTACCAAGATATCGAATTGCTGCAAAGCCAGGGAATCGTAAGTTTCGTGCAAAAATTTTTGACCTAATTATACTTGTACATTCTTATTTCTTTATACCGCTGGGGAAAAAACTTCCTAAATATTGCAATATTAATATTTGTATGAGATTCAAACAAAACTAACATTCGAACTACATTTTTTAAACAGTAATCGACATTTCTGATATGCATTGCAACGGTTTTAATTTGAGTGGGTTCTTCAAGTTTTTTATGGATTTAATTGAATGATTTAATAAATTTAATTAATAAATTCGATTAAAAGTTTGATTGACTTGTGATTCAGTATAAGCCAGAAACTGATTTCTTTGAAGAACGCTGCTGATATCAGAAAGCTATTAAGTGTCGGGATTTGCACTATCAAAGGGATTATGATGACCACGAGAAAGCGGCTGTGTGATATTAAAGGTCTTTCTGAAGCAAAAGTCGACAAAATCAAAGAAATCGCGTGCAAACTATCAGTGAGCATTTTGCTTTGAATCATACTTGCCTTATAAAACAACACAGTTAATAGGATTTTAGAACAATGGGTTTATTACGGCTTTGGAAGTAACAGAACGACGCAAACTTTGTTATCGCATCAGTACAGGAAGCCGAGAATTGGACAACCTTTTGGGTGGTGGTATTGAAAGTCAGGCTATAACTGAAGTTTTTGGTGAATTTCGCACTGGCAAAACACAGCTTTCACATACTTTATGTGGTATACCTTTTTATTTATAGTGCATTTCTTTTGCGAATTGTTTCTTCATGTCTTTCGAAATTGCTGAAAACTTTTTCATTACTACAACGGATTTTTAGCAAAATTGGTTTGGTAAATATTTTATCCGACTGGAAAAGAAGCTTATACTTTCAAAGTGATATAAAAAATAATTCAGAATTTGGACTACAATTAATTGATGTTGGTATTTGAACTTCTTATCTCGTGGAAAAGTTTAAGCAAGGTTGTTAAAAATCGCTTTCCAGAAGATGCATATTAGTGCGAACAATGCATAGAGATCCCTTACAAAAAAGAGATTGTCATATTTTTGCACTTCCAATAAAAACTGGAAGTAAATTTAATATTTCTAGTGATGTGCCAGATACCAAATGAGACAAGTAACTTCAAAGGTGGGAAAGTTATCTACATCGACACAGAGAATACATTCCGGTTAGTTACGCTGCATTTCGAACATTATATAATATAATGTCATCAAAATTCTCAGATCTGCACTAATAGCCAATAGTTTTAAGTCCGGATCGTTTACGTCAGATTAACGAACGTTTCAAAATGGATGAAGAGGCAATGTTAGACAATATTTTGTATGCACGAGCATATACTTCTGACCATCAGATGGAATTGCTCGATTTTGTTGCTGCAAAATTTCATGAGGTTTGATTGCATTCTTTCATATTACAATTTTTTATTTAACGGTAGGTAGATGCATGAATTAGGATATGCCCATAGTGATATTAATTGAATAATCTAATTCCTTTTGGCTATTAAGTAATCTAATTATTTTGTCATACAAAGCAGAAGAAAAACTATTCAATGGACGAATAGTTCAGTCAATCGATAATTACCGCTCATTATTTTCCAAATACTTCAGGAATTGGGGGTTTTCAAACTATTGATTGTTGATTCAGTCATCGCTCTATTCCGAGTTGATTACAGCGGTCGAGGTGAACTTGCAGAGCGGCAGCAGAAACTTGCTCAAATGTTGTCACGCTTACAGGTGAAATAAGCCATCTCACATTATTTTATCGATACTTCATTTCACAACTTGAGTCCCCGTAATTTGACCCACGTCTTAAGAATTCTAATTTTTAGAAAATTGCCGAAGAATATAATGTCGCAATTTTTATTACAAATCAAATGACAGCAGATCCAGGTGCTGGAATGACATTTCAGACAGATCCAAAGAAACCAGTTGGTGGCCACATCTTAGCTCATGCATCTACCACTCGCATTATGCTAAAGAAGGTAACTATTTTTGACAGTCTCTCTGATTTCACACAGTGTAAGCTCAGAATGAATTTTTGATTTTCTGAAGTGTACACTTTATCTCAGTCTTATCAAGATACATTTCCCATTGATTGCAACTGATCTTCTTTATTTAAGTTAAATTTCCTCTTTTTGTCTGAAATACAGTCTGACGCAGAACTGACTTTCATATATAGTTTTCATAGGAGGCATCTATGTAACGATTTTTTTATTAATAAATTTTGCTAAATTTTAGGGAAGAGGTGAAACAAGAATAGCAAAAATATATGACTCTCCAGACTTACCTGAAAATGAAGCCACCTTTGCCATTGCCACTTTCGGCATTACTGATGCAAAAGATTAGGATGAACACATTTAAATATAATTTGGAACTTTAGAAAAATATATTGTTTAATATGATTTTTGATCGTGTATACATAATTTCATTTGTTGTTGAAATAAGTTACGTGTTAACCATTTGATTACGTTGCTCTGCAAGCATAAATACTGTTATTTCTTAAACAGTATTGCAAAAAATAATAACTTAACTACACACTGGAATAATCAAACTCCGATTATCGAATGAATTTAACAATGTCAACCGTTAATAGTTCACCCACTATCGATCGGATAATTTGGATCGCACAATCTTCATCTGACACTATGTAATCAGCTTCAGGTTTTCCGAAATACGTATTATGTTTCAAAGTTTGCCAGCAGTAATAATATCCGTGCACTACAGTATAATCTGGTAGATTTAATTAACAAGGCAGAACATAATTTCTATGTTTTATGTGATTATTGGACATACAGTGCAAGCAAAACGAGATAAAACACAAGTTGTATCTGTGACTATCTATTTCTTTGCAAAAAAAAAATTTTGTGAAATTTTTTACAACAGAACTTTTTAAAAATAGTTTTCTGAAGAGATAATTACAAGCAAAGTGCACTATTATATCGTATTAAAGGGAAATGAAACAAGGCTATATTCTAATACCAGCATGACAATAGCCCAGATTGGATTATCAGGTCTTACATATAAGCAAACTCTAATGAAACTCTCACAATTCCTAATCGATTGCAAAATTTTAAATCAGTTAAGCGAGAATTTACTTAATCAGGTGTGATTGAACTCAATAATGCAATAATTTAGGACAAAATTAAAGATAAAAGGGACCAACAAGCTCATTAAGACATTCATTTATACTAGAAATAGAGAGCGCTATAAAATACAAATAAATTAAAGTAAACATGCTTGAGCAGTATGAAATGATCAAATTAAAAATATGTTGTTATTCAATATCATGACCAACACAAAATGCTAAGATAGAGCATCTCACAAATATGATCGCCACTCAGAATCAAATTATTTCAGACAAGCATAAATTCAGCCAATAACATTATTCGGCAGATTCATATGTTAAGTAAAAAGAATTACAGCAAATTTATTCACAAAAAATTAGATCAGATGCATAACAGGGAATGTTATCTTGATAAATATTTAATTACTATCAATAAAAATATAATCCAGAAAATGAATAACATCAAAATCATTCAGGTTTTCTCTGCAACATTCTTAATTCTATGCAGTTACGCGCAGAATACAACTGTAAATTCAGAAGAACAATACATGTGACATATTTTTAGTTCTGACTTAACTATAATAAATTACTTACAAATATAAATTCTTAAAGAAACAACAATAAAAATTCCATCAGAACAGAAAATACTTATATTGAAACAAATAAAAAAGGTGATTGACCAATGGGATAGAAATACTAAGAAGTGATGATATAGAAAACTGCTTTATAAGAATATGAAAGCAAGTATTGCTTCTTGACAAATAATAAAAGTGAGCAAAAGAATCAAAAAAATATAAACGCTTGTATATGAATAATGCAATCTATAAATGTATGTAAAATGAATGCACCATACTGCATGCATGCATGCATGTGTTGCAATTTTCATTGAGCAAGTGGAGGATGTGATGCCGTTGCTGCTGCTGGAGCAACTACTTCTTTCGCTCGACGCTCCCATTCTTCCTCATTCATGTGTAACTCATCAGTATTCTTCAGGACAATCGGATCCGGTTCACCATATTTGGGCGGATTAGCATTTGGATCATATCTAAATTGTGATAACATTATTTATATTACAGTTTCTCTTTCAAGAACCGTTTTATCCTTTCTCATTGTTGAATATAATATATCATTCTCAATTGATAGAACAAGAGAAACTGAATAAAAAACTAGTAAGACGCAGGAACGAGAAATGCATATTCCATCGACATATGTTATAAATCTATGGTTATTGAAAGCATTAAATTTAAATTATTGTTTAAAAAAAATTTTGCAGCATTACAAACCCAAGTTCAGCCAACATTGGTGCCAAAGACGCCATTTCTTGTACAATGTCTTCACTAAACGAACCAACCCACTTATTTAATGCATCCAAGTTTACCGGCTTAATTACTTGATCGGTGGATCTTTCAACTCTAAAAACAATTTTTCGCTTTTCAATACATCAAAAACTATGATAAATCTATGCCCATATAACATCAATTATCAAAAATATATTTTATATGAATATTGATTATCTAAGTTTTTTATTACTGAGTCTTTATTTTATTTGTTGAATGAAATAGTCAATCTGACCAATTTAATGTTAATCGTCTTTTACTCTTTGACATAAAATACTACAATCAACAAATGTCTGGAAAAATATCCACAGCTAATTAACAAAAAAGAAAAAGATCAAACGAAACGATCTAATTGATCACTGTTCTTTTTGGAAAATAAAAAAAAATGCAGGTGAAAAACTTAATTCTCTGAAAATCAGAAAAAGAGCAGCAGAGAATTGTAAAAAGATTCTAAAGAACATCACTAAGCATTTTCTGTAAGAGAAACTTTGATTCTATGAAACAGTAAATTCAATATGATTCTTTGATTACATGATGCCAAATCATAATTATCATAATTATTACATTCACATCAACATTAATGCTTTTCATAAAGTAAATAAAATGTGATGACGAAAAAATACACATACTTTGACAGCGAAATATCTTTGCCGATCAATTTATCGTGATGAAGTACTAAATCATTCCATGCAATATTGAGGAAATTAAGAACGCGACGCAGTTGTTTCTCCGGATGCAATACTAGCTGCTCATAGTAAACGATCATACATCGTTTATCGCCTATCATTTTACATTGCTGAAAAGTAAATTTATAACAAGAGTGAAAAATATAAGTCTTGTTTATGTCTAAATTTGAAATTGCACAGTCAAGACAGCAAAAATAGTAAAGAATTAACCTTTCGTCTTTTCAAAACTGCGTAAGAATTTTAACTGATTAACTATTCCGCTGACTTTTATCTTCAAGCTTAATCTCTTGAGTAAAACTTTTCAGACTCATACAGAAAATACAATTCTGATAAAAAAACAAATTGAAAATAAGGAAAATTTAAACAGGAAACAAGTTGTTTTCCATAATATGCGACTTATTAATACTCCGTAAGTCAAGAAAAAAACTAATACATTTTCAGACTGATTCTGTGAAACCTTGACAAAAAAGAAATTGCGCGAAAGCACTACCTCATACATAATTTTGATAATGTGATTCCATTTATCCAGACATTGCTTCGGATCGCTGAGATCGAAACCCGTAATAGTTACTTGACGCGATATGATTGAATGAACTGTTGCTCTGCCATCTCTAACCATTAATAAAAATTTGCTATTTGGGAACAGATGAGCAAGATATTCAGCTGATTTCATTGTGAATGGGTCTTTGTTACACAATCTCTCAGCAGGTTCACCATGACCTGCTATTACCTGAAAAATCACAAATTTATCTCCAGTTGCAACATCAACAAACACTGCCAACTTGAAACAATCAAATAACTTACTTGTAATATAAATGATGAGATAGCATCATTAATTACTTCATCAGTGACACCTGCTTCTTTTAAACGATTCCATTCTTTTTGACTCTTTTTCCATTGTGTTCTAAGTCCCAGAATACGCGGTATTACACGTGTTTCTTCACCGCTGTAATTCAGGATGATAATTAATTAAGTAGCATCACTTATTACCTTACTAACTGAAAAAAGAATATTAATAAAATAATCAGTCTTATGTTTATGGCCAAGAGAATACATGCAACAAACCAACCATCGCACAGAAGGATGTGCATCTAACATAGCACGAATTAGAGTTGTCCCTGATCGTGGAACACCTCCTAAAACATATATCTTTTTTAATAATAGTGGGGATTCATTTTATGAATAATAATAACAGCATTTTCTGGATAGAAATTAGCAACAACAAGTTCAGTGCAGTTATATATTCTTCTGACTCAAAATAATCAAATTTACTATAGAATTTAAAAAATATTTCCGTAAGAAAGGCTGTTACAAAGCTCTCCTTTGTCCGCTCGTTATGCTTTCTTCTATCTTGATAATAAAATTTCTACAGAATTTAAATTTCTATAAAAAGACAAAAACAAGAAACTTGAGATATTTAGTGGGCTCGTTACGTACTGCGGAGGAAGGAATGGCTAAATTTCGTGGCGAATAAAGGACATTACTAATAAAACATTGAAGAAAGTCGAGGTTCCAATTTAAAATATGCAGAATTACTCAAAAAGATTAATGTTGTAAAGACATACATAAAAACAATTTTCTAGTTATTGAAAATTTTAAAATAAATTAAGACTTATAATATAGATCAGCAAGACTAACCGATGAAAATGAGCGATGAATATTTCGACAAATTACTCACTTTTCGTCCAGGTAGTATGACAATATTATTTCTAAATACATCGAAGGTAGAATACAATGAAGAAGCAGAAATGAACATATATAGGACACAACCTATAAGTATAATAATCAAAAATATCGCCCGAGTTCGTCCTCTTATCAACATCGTCGACAGCTTATATCGCAAATAACGTTTCCATCATAGATTTTAAGCTGAAATAACTAATCATGCTCTCTATGTTAATATATGTTATAGATGATAATGAACGATCAAATATGTATTCATGGCAGTCATTTCTATTATTAATTAATTTTAATCCCATATCGACAAATAAAATATGTATATTCTTATTAATTGTTATTTGTTTCTCTATGTGATAAAAAATAGATGAAATCGAGAAATTTCAAGTTTTTACTCAAAAAAAAAAAAAAAAAAAAACCTGTGCGTAGCAAATATATTATCTCATGGCAAAACTTGTCATTATCATCAAAATTAGACATCAGTTCAACATTAATATCTATGTACAGAGCTATTCAATTATAAATGAAGGGATTATCATCTTTTCTCATCCTTTCTCCTTATTCAAATTATTCCTTCTTCGATTATTTCTTGCATAATAACCCCTTTAATTTGATTTGCAAAGGTGCTCTGAAAAAGAATAATTTTGTTCTATATTCAGCAAGCTCATACTAAATAAGTAGGTTAACCCTCTATTTTTGGTGTAAAAATCGTCTCTTGATGAATAATAAATTATAACTAGCACAATAAGATCACAATCACACAATTAAATCGAGTAAATTTTTAAAAGATATGTTAATAATTATCCTCATTTCTATTTCTTCACCTCTTTTATTTCCTCCTTCTCAATTACTTAATTATTGTCCATTGTAAACAAGTTAAACTCATCTCATATTTGAATATGTGTCAATTCATATCGTACAATTCTATTTCTTTTATGATAATGCATAAAAGTTCCTTTGTTCCAACACATTTCTCTTACGGCATCAAAAAGTTTCTCAACTCTGTTTATTTTAATTACAAAATATTATAAAAGAACTATTTCGTGACCAAATTTTCAATTAATATATAGGTATAATTCAAGCAAAACTTGTCATTTCTAAATATATGTTGATTAGTTTGGAAATGAACTTTTTTTGATATATCATGCCATCTTAATTAAAGAAGCACTGATAACTTAATTAATAGTTTCCCATCGTTGATTAAACTGCTGCTTAGTAGCTTCTAAAATATATCCCTTGACAAAGCAATTAAAAATTCAAAAAAACATTTACTTCCAACGTTAGGCCATAGGCCATCAACACAATTCTCTTATATTCAGATGTCTGGAAAATGCTAACAAAACTGAACCGCAGCACGAATCAATTTTCATGAGGATTACATTACCATATATATCCGCAAAGACATCATTATAAATTCATCAACTATTATTTCTATGAGCGAGAATGACTGATTTCATAATAAGTGATAAATAAATATTAAGATTAACTGGATTTTCAGCCAGAATTGGCTGAAATACAAACTATGGATAACAGGGAGAAAAGAGAGACAACATATAATAACTAGCTGCAATGCATATTTAGTGTTTTATATTAGTTTCCTGGGCAGTCATGAATATTATCGGCTATATTGCTTAATTAATAATTTAAACTATGATTTAATAATTAAGAATTGGCGTAATCTTTTAAGAAATGACCTCTCAGATTATTCTTCTATCAAAAAACCGAAATATTTTCACAGAATATAGAAATGACGAAATAATCAAAAAGTCTTGGTATTATAGAAATATTTTATTATAATTAAGTTTTGTCTTTAAAGCTAAATATTGTAAACTGGTTCTGCTACATGACAAGTAAAAAAAACTTTCATTATACTAAAATTAATTTGATGTTGTAAATTTAACTCCCTTTAGTATGTTGTTAATATGTTGCAAATTGTGCCACGGTAACATGTAGTAAACAAACTAACTCACTAAACGAACTAACCCACTATATAAACAGTTAGAATCTTCTGTTTATTTCATAATGGTCATGAGAAGTCAACGAAAAGAAACTTCAATTAGAAGAAAGGTCATTCCAAGCCAAATAATGGTCATAAAGATGAGAACAATAAATATATCAACAATACGATCAACCGAACTGAATGTTTAAGGAAATTTTCAAAGAAAATTTGAGCAGCAGTCCTTCAATTGAACGATAATTCTGTTAGTAATATTATCGGATAATTATCTTCTTATAGTGCATATAAAGAATAAAACCTCAATTAGCAAATAAATTTTATCATAATTATTTACCTACGGCAAATATCGAGAAAGTTCCATAACGACTTTACCTATTGCTAAATTAAAAAAAGAAATTCATACTGAAAGATGAAAGATGAAGTGACATTTGACACTCAAAAATGATATCGATCCTTCTCGTAGGACAAAAATGTATGATAATTCAGAGGCAGCTAAAAAAAAGAAAAATAATAAAATTTAACTTACGGTAATTTCAGCGAACAGCACATTTCATTGCGAAAGCTTTTATGAAGGTATTTGCATTCAAGAATGCCTGCCTATACTGTAGTATGTCAACAAGCACACTTTTCCACTCATAAATTTTTTGATCGAAAGAATAATTCACCAATTTTTATAGATCAACAATAATGAAAATCAAGCAAGGAACTTGATCGATTTGAATGATCAAAAGCATCTCATATCTCAGTTAATGAAATCAATAATTTCAATTATAAAAGATTATTAAAAATCCAGGGAAGGAATTTCACCTGCTAACGCAGAGCATGAGGATAGCTAGACTTCTTGCATCTGAATATAAATAGCGTTTATGCTTTTTACTGCTTCCATTGTTAAGCTATGATGGAGCTTTAGAAAACTTGAAGTTCACAATTTAAAACTGAGTAAATGTTTGAGATATTTCGCTTCAAAACCGTAACTATTTATCAGAAATGGAAGAGAAAGATGACATAAAAGAACGAAGGGTGAATTCATTTTCTAAAATATAATGAGAGGAACCATTAGGATGATAGATAGAAGAGCAGTAGAAACAACGAAAAAACAGGACAAGTCGAGAACGAGAATAATACTGAAGTGAACAATTACATTAGCTATTGATGACAATCGAACACTTATTTTCATTGAACACTTCTCTAACTTCGTTTCCTAACAATCAAACTAATTATTACTGCGAAAAATTCCGAAATGTGCAAAGCGTAATAGCAATGAACATCTCATATAACTTTCAAACATCGAAAACCCACAGAATTTCACATTTACATAGCACTATTCCCTTATCACTTTCATTCGCAATTTATTCAATTTTTTTTAGTGAGAAATTTTTCAAATGAAGCAAAGTTAAGGAACTTTAAAGAACAAACATAACCCTAAGCTTCTCTACTTCTGTACTATTGTAAACGACCTTCCCTTATAAAACTTGTCATATCAGTTTAGGTCATTTCAAATTGGAGCTACCTTCCTTTCCGAAATAAGAAACACACATGCTTTTCAGTAAATCAATTCAAAGCCATTAATAGCAGTACAAAGCTCATCATCCTTCCAAAAAACCTTCATTTGACCAAAATGATCTATAAGTTTTCACGAACAATAAGCAATAAATGAGATTTAAGTTTAAATAATAACTAAAATAAACTAATTTTGAAGATATCTGAGAAAATGATACAACGTCTAATTGTAAACACAACAGAATAAATGATCCAAAAAAGAGACATGTATGGAAAAGATTCTTATCACTAATGATATTATACAATGTTCTAAAAATCCACCGTCCAGAAGGTTTTGAAATGTGAAACGTTGGCTTAACGTTTCCAACTAATCGGTTCACCCGGAAAACAAACTAATGATAACACTTCTTCATATTTTCTAGTTAAAACATAGGATGCTTTAAAATAGTTTTTGAGAAAACAAGTCAGCAAAAAGCATTACGTATGACCTAAAACCGACGGAAAAAAAATTATCTTTTTAAAAATTCAAACTAAACCAAATATCTATCGTAATTGTTTACTTCTCCATTCGTTTATCTCATTCCTTATTCTCGCAAAGACGAGAAATATTTTCTGTCTTTCAGAATTACCCAAAAACAGCATGACCTACTTTTTTGATCGAATAAGACACAATAAATATATTATTTTTGAAAAGAATGTTTTTTGTTCATCTAAAACATAATAAGTAGTGGGCCTAACTAACTAATCAAAGCATATTTAAATAGAAAATAGAAAGAAAGGATATGGAAGCTTCTGATCTCTATAATCTCTTGGAAAATTATATATAGCAGAGTACCACGAGATAAACTTGTCACTGAAAAACGTTTGAATGACTGCAAAACTGTGTTACAGATCTATGCTTCCCAATCAATCCATCCACCTCTTGGGCTATCTTAAAATAATTCTGCATCAGCAATTTCCTTCCAAAAAGATTCAGAGTAATAAATATTTTTGTTACTGTATATGGATCGAAATTCATAATCTATTTCGTAAAGCATCTGCATAAGGTAAATTGTTGTCAGTTTTATAGTTTAAAAAAATGAAAGCACAAGGAAGCTTTAAAGCTGAAACAATTAATAAATTCGAGAAATTCTCAGAAAGCGAGTAATTGTTCCACACTTGCAATATACTCGTTCGATGAGCATATAAAATGGATTGTTCGAGATATTCCAACAAAAGTTAATAACAACAGAATTAGAATTCGGAAAACCCTATTTTTGCATCCTTTAACTAACAGTCTCTCTCAAAGTTTTAACTGCTATCATAAATGTTCAATTTCATGTCCGAAGCCTAATGATATAGACATATTTCATATTCTGTTACTTAAATCCTATTACAACTTTCAAATGAGACATACTGTTTCGTTGGCAAAATGTTTCACAAATGGTTCTCATGAGAGTTACTGTCATGTTAATTAACATTGTAACGAAATTTAATTCTTCGTATGTCAGACGATGTAATGCATACTATTGGAACTAGTTGATTAAAAAAACTTTCGCACTCAATAAAGAAAATATAATTCAGATAGAAACAATCATCAAAGAAATAAAACAATACAGGCCACTTTCCAGGAAACACGCTTATATCTAAGACAGCACACTGTTTAAAATACTATTTAGACCACTACTATTGACCCCCAATACATGCGTTAGAAATTTACAACATTAGCTTAGCTTGTATTCTATTAATTTAAGATCAACAAATTCAGACCAACAAAAGATTCAAGCAAGAACGGAAAGAATAAAGGTCAAATGCAAAGGACAAGCAGGAAATTTCCTAGTTTTATGCCTCCTTAGTAAATGAAAACAGTCAAACAGAACTTTATAACAAGTTAAAAATAATGTGATGTATAAGGAGGATTCATGGAACGGAATCGCATATAAAAATCTCATACTTTTCAAATTTTAAATGGCTTATCGTACCACTGTTGAAATATTTACATTTTCAAGTTCATAATATACTTAATGTAAAAATTGGAAGTACTGGGATATTCAAAAATTCCAAAATGACATTATATTCTTGATGTTACATAAGACGTAACGTTATTTTTCAATAATATATACGAATGTTCTTGACAAGTCATGAAAGGAAAACTGGCAACCATATTTTTCATTCATAGCTTTTAATGTTTTAATCAGAATGACAAATAAAGAAAAAATGATATTAAAACTCAACAAAATATTTTCCGCGCTATAAAAGATTTCTTAAACAAGAAAAACAAACCAAAAAAGAAACTAATTTTTAAAACAATTTCAGATTCTATCAACTATATATATTAACAAAGTCATTGGCTTCCTATCTAAGTATGAAAAATTACAACAGCACCCAATTCTTTATCGGTGCAAAGTTAAAACAAAATTTCACATTAAATAAAAAAAAAAACTAAATTAAATGATGAACGAACGCTGTTCTTGCACAGCCATTTCACCGATTGAAAATCAATTTTAGAATTTATTTCACAATTTTAAAAAGTTTTCACATAAAAATACAGGGACGCTATATAAATTTATTAGTTAGCAAAGATTTGAAAAAATTCGATTTACTGTTTACTTTCCAACTGAGAATAAGTTAACAACTTCTGCACAATAATTACATCATATATAAAATGTCATTAAAAATGTTGAATGATTTTGCTACTTACAATGAACGAGAATAAAATAAATGAATAAGAATATAATCTAAGCCGTTGAAAGATAGTAAAGAGTACATTCGTTCAAAAAATGTAAAAATTCTGTATCGCAAAATAATTTATATCGTTATAAACGCTAAATTTTAGCAATAAATAAAGTACATTTAGAACTTACATTATAATTCAAACTACTATTTACGTAATTAAATTGCCATCAATCGAATTCTCCACGCTAGCAGTTATTTTTGGAAATATGTTCTAGACCAGCATGAGATGTAACATCTTTTAGTGATGCTTCATCATCAGAATTACTGATTTCTCCAAGAACAAGAGCTTCCACAGGAAAAGAAGGAGTGTCCATTTTTTTAGTATCCTCCTCAGGAGTAACAATCTAAATTGCAAATAAATGAAACTGAGAATCCAATTTTTTTATAATAATAAACAAAAATGCATAGTTACACTTACTTCCCATCTACTAGAAGTAGCTTCAATATCTGCCCTTAAGAGACGTTTGAGTTCACGTTCAACCTCAGGTGCGTCCATATATTTTTTTTTTTTCGTTTTACGGAAACGTCGTTTCCTTATACTTTTCATTGGGGGAGTAACTGAAATGAGTTAAACAATATCAGTAAAAAATTGTAATCGACTTATGCATATTTTATTTAATAATATTTTACATTTTTTGCTTAAAACATTTGTAAAGAAAAAGAAAAAATATGCAAAAAGAACTCACGTCCATGTGGCCATTGCCACATTCTATCACGTTTCGATTTGGATGTATCGCTTTGAATAGACGTTTCTGTGATAGGTTGTAAGTCATGTGAACAGATCATAATCTGAGCTGCGTCTGCAACCTTATAAACATTCTTTTTATCGATAGTTTTCATCACCTACAATTTGAAGACAGTCAAAAACATCAAAGAAAAAGAACATGAATAAAAAGTAATTATTAAAAGAAATATTCATAGTGTATTTACATTCAACTACCGTCTGATGAAACTGAATTACTTTGAAATGCTATTTTAATTCTAAGAAATCACGATAGAAATTTCTTTAGGTAATGATTACTTTTCTCTATATTCATTATAATATGCAAACTATCAAAAGAACTGAAACGGTTATTAAGAAGAAATTTCATGATGTATTATGAATAGAAATGAACTGCATATGTATATTTCTACATTCATTTATTTCCAAAAATAGAATTAAATAAAATTTCACTATAAAATCATAGCATTAATGCCTTTCTAAAACACATGCAGTAGTTCATCTTGTATCTCATATCTCAAAATAAGCTGCTGAGTGATAACCTCAACCACACAAGGTAGATCAAACAATTTTGCAGACATGATTTGTTGTTGAAATTGCACAGTTACATTTCGCATATCTGGTTGGAAACTAATGGTAAGATCATTATCGCTGGACTCATCAATCATTTTTCCTGCAATTAAATCCATTTGTTTTCAAAAAAAGAAAAACATTGTTAGATAAGAAAATAGTAGGACTTACCGACTTTTTGAGCAACATTGTCAGGAAATCTTAGAATAATATGATTCTCCCAGTCTTGTACTTCTTCTGCTACATCGGCGACACGCTGAGGTACTTTTTTTGCTAATATTCTAGATGATCCCGCTGACATTATGATGAGTTAAGTTTTCTGCTTAATATAATATGGATAAAACATAGATAGAAACTGAAAATAGAATACAATTATGATGGTCTTGTCATTATCTCCGTCTTTCTTCTAATTGGGAGGATTCTGGACAATATGTCATCAGACAACCATCTCGGGACATCAGCTAGAGATTATGCGACCCACCTCATCCTCGCATTCCTTCATTTAAAGTGTTCATAACAATCCTATTTCATTTCTCAATATCCATTGTACTACTACAAATAGCGGTTGGCCGATGAGTCATAGATAAATTGTTGAAATTTGTCTTCCGAACATTAACTCAGGATTCTGAATGCGTGTTACGTCGTGCTCAGAGAAATCTTATTCAGCGATCACGAGGACTCTGGAGAACGGCTGTCTTTTCTGTATCATTTGCAACACACAGGTTAATTCCCTTTTTTTAGTTTATTGACTGTTAGCTGGTCAGCTATCTTTCAGCTATCTTAAGTGAATATTTTCTCCGACAGAAATAACGAAGTAATATATCATTTCCCATATCTGATCAAAAAGCAATCCGTCAAACTTTTCTGAATTTGAAGGTGAGGAACAAATTATGGACAGCTCATTCAAATGGTCGAAAACACCGAGAAAATGTTACCAATTTCAAAAACAATTACTTAAAAGCAGTAACGGTCAATGCGACTTCATCGAAACGAAACTCTGAAGAGCTAACCACATCTCTTTCGACAGTACCTTTGAAAAAACTAAAAGGTATTCTTCTGCTTAGTTTGCCTTCTCTGAAAGAGACTTTTTAATTGCAGTTTTTCACAGATGATGCGAAGGATTTGACTTCGAATGAAACTACTCCTTGGGAGAAAGATCCCATGTCAGATGTAATGGAAAGCAATACAAAATACAGTCAAAAAAAAAATATCATTAAAGGAGTGCCTGAAGGTTTTTTTGAGGATGAAGAACTAAACAGCAGAGTAAGTTAACTGCAAATAAATTAGTGCTTTTATTTAAGATTGTTAAAACTGTTCATAAAAGAAGCACACCGACTTCTATGTCCTCAAAATTATATCTTCCTTGAGTAGACGCATTTCATTAGAATTTATGAATTTCCTATTTAATGGACACTTACGCATGACTTTATTTTAAGCTCATCTTTAATTTTGAGAGTACATAACTTGAGATTTTGATGCTTTAAATTATCTCCTAATAATATTTGTCCGATCATAGAACTATCACTGATATATTTCAGGTTGTTGATACCATAGAAAAACAAGCGAATGTAGAACAACAATATATAGATTTCATGAGAGAGCTGGATGAAGCAAAGCAGGAGGAAGAGCACCGCGAAGAAAATGAAGAACATGTGGTAGCTATTGAGCATGATATCGAACTTATTGATGAGCAGGTGCATTATGACGGTTTATGACCCAAAATTTTTCTTTCCCTATATCTGGAGTAAAAATTCCAGGCATATAAGTATGCTGAACTTGTTTTGCAGATTGACCAGTGGAAACGAGTAAATCGATTGGAAATGCGACGAGATGAACTGTATAGCTTGATAGCAGAAAAAAGTGGAAGGTATGATGTTCCAGTAACGTTGGAACAAATGAACGATGATGATTCTGATGTTGATCTTACTGGATGGAGGAATAAAGGCATTTGATATCCTGAAGTTCCGCAAATTTAACTAGATATTTCTTCCACAATTTCCTTATACAGAATTTTTGATCGATTTATTGAACATTAACTGTTTCCATGTGAGTGTTGTTAAGAATTCTATTGTTTTATTAAATTAATGAAACTCCGCTGTCAAGGCGTGGATGGTAGTCGGGATTTTGTGAAATCTCTAACAAAAAGAAGTAATGCTAATGATGCTTCGTATAATTTTTTGCATTCGTAATTGTATTGTTAATAAATCTAGATGCGGAATAAAGATTTCTAGGTAACTTCTCCATTTATTCCATTTTAATTCTTATTTCTCATAAAGGAAATCAGAACTGGAATAATAAAAAACAATAACAGTATATACAAAGTACTAAAGGTTCATAGAAGACCGAAAAATCGTGAACAATATAATTAAATTTTCTTACAAAGAACTCCAATCCAATGAAAATCTCATAAATTATCCTTGAACAATCAGGGTAATAACAAGTTCCGAACGTGTCATTTAAGCTAAAATATTTCATTTTGATATAGACCTCTCTATCACAATTCCGGCAATACAAATAAAAACTTGAAGGAGAGGATGGATAGGAGAAACTTAGTTCCTATTAAATTAACGCAAAGCACTATAATACCTGCCCCTCATATAAAATAAGGTTAATCGCTCAAGATCTCCCCATCGGACAATTCGCTTTCATCAATGGAAGGTTTAATCGCTTTCTGCTGTTTTGATGGTGATTTTAAAGGTGACGATTTCTGGGAGACGTGCATAGTGGGCGACTTTAATCGAACAGGGCTACGACGTCGTGCAACCTTTTCCTCAGGAGGTGAACATCGCCTCTGTATTAGTTTACGTTTCTCATCCCATTTCCGCGGTGGAGAATAGCCACGCATTAGAGGTACTGGTAGTTC
The DNA here is from genome assembly GCA_008729115.1 of Dirofilaria repens. NCBI lineage: Eukaryota > Metazoa > Nematoda > Chromadorea > Rhabditida > Onchocercidae > Dirofilaria > Dirofilaria repens. The sequence continues at coordinate 87,070 of SNRZ01000004.1, read as the reverse complement.
TGTCCGAGTCAATGGCGGAGGGAGTTCTCGTTTTTCTCTCCGTTCTTGAGTAGGGCCTCCTTCTAACTGCGTTCTCCTTTCTTCTAGTGCTCTGAAAAAAAAAAGATCCTAATTATATCAAATGATGACAATAATTTATGAATATCTGAAAGAAGCTTTCATTTCTAAATCTCACTAAACAAGTCATTTACCGCCTCATATTTTGCATTGCAGTAATTTCTCTTGCTAAAAGATTCATTTCGCTTTGCTGCGCTTCAGTTTCAGCTAAACGATTTCGCATTCGGAGTGCTAAGCGAACAAAAACAGCACGTAGATCTTCAACAGAATAGTTTTCCAGATCCTCTTCTGTTACTTTTTCCATAATGTCCAATTCTAAAAGACAAATTAAATCAGAAAGATTCTAGAATATAAAAAATCAGAGGTGGAGAATTTCTGAAAATAGTATAGATAAAAGGCAACATTACATTACGTTATTGCTACATTCAGATGAAACTAAATTGCATACCATCAACTATAGCGGAAAGTGCCTTTTCATTGATTGATATCAATTTTGGTGCCAGCTTAGTCGAATTTGCTTGCGTCCAAAGTTCACCGTCTTTGTTTTGTTTTGCGAGCAATAGAAATGGATCTGTAACAGTGTTGTAACAACTTACTTGGTCTTGAATAGGCTGTATTTTTTATTAACGAATACTGCTACCTGCTCAATATTCAATTCCTTGCTGAATCCTAGGGCAATCTTTGAAGTGTATTGAAATGATGAAACAAAATAATTAAATTTTGAATTTAATAACTGGTTGTTCATATCGTTGTAATAACCTATCTATGAAAAATAAAAAGAACTTATGAACTGCAGACGCGTACATAAGATACACAGAAAAATTACAAAATGTATGAGCAAGTAATGTAGAAGCAACTTACTTATCCAAAGTGCCGAAAAATTATCAGGATCTAATACATCAAACGAATAAACTGATACATAATTTTCAGCCGGTGATTCAGAACCAAGAATCTGTAATTTCAAAAATTGTAAAATCTGCATTACTGCATGAAGTCTATACATTGAAAGAACAAACCGCTTCAACACCAATTTGTAATTCAGGAAGTTGCTGAGGGAAAACTCCTCGCAACATAAATTCACGTCTTATTTCCATCAAGATTAGTCCTAATCGATTTCCACCAAGATATGGCGGCCGAAATGCCAACGGACGAATTGTTGAATCAAAAAGCTGCAATATAAATAGATTACGAGAAAGTCGTATTTTAAAAATTAGCACAGTTGGTATTTTAGCAACACTCTTATTTCAACAAGACCGAATGCTGGACAACAAACATATATTATGCATTATCATTTTCAATATTAGAAATTTAATGGCTACGAATTTCAACTAAAATAAAATTTCTTATACTATTTCAATCATTTTAGGTTATCACTACAAATCAATATTCGCTTTAATACTTTGATCTTTCATGTTATCTAAAAGATTGAGCAATATACAATCAAAAAATTTTGCTGTAATCTGCAAAATAACCTGTCTGGTATCGATATCAATCTGTGCTAGCCACGCGCGTAAATCTCGTTCCCTCATCCCAACAGTAAGTTCAGCTTCGAGTGATGAATATCTTGAACAATAAACCAACAGAGCATCTCCCGTATCTAACAACGCTCTCATAAGCGGAGGATGCTGTTCAAACATCATCGTTAACGCAATCTTTATTGCACGCTGACGCTCATCCATATACCAACCCTACAAATTACATTTCTTGACATTGTTTCAAAAAAGTACATTGAAAAATGCTGCTGAAATTACGTACACTGAAAATCAAACTTGTGTGATACACAATAACGATTTAATAACGATATATAAATGGTAAGATAAATAAAATAATATTCTCAACTAAAGTATATTCATCATGACCGCAATGTACATGAATGGAAAGACTATTTATAAACACAAAAAATAAAATCTTCCATTAAAAATGCTAAAAACTGTGAAGTATTTCTTAAACTCTCGCCTAATTAAAATTTTGAAAATTGTTTTCACCTGAACTTTGTCAAGCGTTGGATTACTTGATTCAACTGTAATGTTCATCCTATACCAACATTCGTACTGTGCATATTTTCATTTATATAAGCAGCTTCTTCTGCACAGATATTAAAATATCTGAAATAAAATATCATTAGCACAGACAAAAAATAATTGTCTTTGACAGTTAACATCTGACTTATACAAGTTTATTTTTCTAAAAATATCATTCAAATCACTTTTAAATGCAGATCCTTTTCCTATGTCGTGTTCAAGAATTTAAGGACAAAAAAACTCACTCCAAATCTCCAAAAGCATTTGACTGTACTAAAGAAACACTTTTAAAAGCTTGAAATAAAGCAGATGAAAAACAAAAGATTGGTAAAAGAAAAATTACGATATAGTCTCCGCACCTTATAGCTTGCTTAGCTATGTAATGAGCTGGTGAAGGTAACGTTTCTGCTGAATTCGGCAGACGAATTTGTGCTGGATATAAAAAATGAAAAACACTTTCCGCAGTGAAACAAATCATGTGAGCTGACAACAAGGTTCGTAATTCCATCGCCGTTGCCAGCGGTGATACTAATGGAATACGATTTTGTGTCGGCGACAGTGCAGCAAATTTAGAACGCAGTTCCATTAATAAAAGTCCTGTCTTATTCCCCTGAAGGTAGAATAAATAAATGTTTTCCTTGCTATGATATTTCATTTCTTTCTTTTTCATTATTAACAATCTCAAATATAAATGAATGAGATAAAATCTGAAATAGTTGCAGTAGTAGTCTAATGAAAGCAAGCAACACACTGTTCATTAATATATGTGTTCATAATATAGTCATCTTACATTTTCCATAGATAAAACTAATTATTGCGCTTTTGTAATTTATGTCGAAATAAACAAAAAATATTATAGATATTCATGACGATGAAACAAACTCTGATATGGGAAAGAGCTGATGGAGGTTTTGTTCGCTCCGCCATCCAATCTATGATTGTACTCGGAAGAATGTACCGTTTCGTCAACAAATGTTGCAGTTCGAATTCATCTGCTGTAGATGCCCATGCTTTGTCACTTTCCGTAGTATCAATCAATAGTGCATGTCCAGTAGAAAGCAGTAGTTGTTGAAGAGCTTCATTCTTCGACATCTGTAAAAAAGAAAAGAAAAACTGTTTGAGAAAAATGAATAAAATCGTTTCGAATTTTGAAAATTTTAAAGACACTGAAGAGAAACTTTGTGTTTCATAGCAGATTGACGCCATCGATCTAGACGACACATTTTTGAATCCACTGCTCCATCACTGAGCTGCAAAACATTGCACCGAGGCAGGCATTTAAAAATCAATTGATTTTTAGCTGACATAAATTATCACTTAACATGAACAAAAGCAAATAGTATTAATATATTTTTTAGTTTATTTGAAAAAAGATAGACTTTTATTAATAAAATGCAGTAGTTAACTACATGTTTCATGTCACACACGTCAAGATTTAAAATTATCACTGTTAGCAAAACTATCCGGTCACGCAATTTTAACTATCTTAGTGACATATCTGCGTAGCAAACATATAAGTTCTCGAAAAGGGTTCAAATAACTCGTCTTTAAGGTAATTCCATTTGGGAAATAAAATGAATATAAGAAAATTTCCAACGTAACAGTTGCTAATGCAAAAGTAGTATTATAAATCGACAGTTTTTGATTTTTTTAAAAATACCTTTTGTTGTTTGAAAACTCTTTTAGCAACAACTGCAACATTTGCTGGATTTACAGTAGTTCGAATTTTTTCTGCAGTTAATAGAAATATTATAAATTTTTTATACGAGAGTAGGTAAAGATTTTAAGATCAGAATTTACATTTCGTCTATAAAATACTGATAATTTTAAAATAGTCTTGACTCACCAATGCATTTGTCATCGAGGCGGAGAGCGTCAAAAAGCCTTTGATAAGCATAGTGTTCTACTGATCTGTATTTTTCTCCTTTCATATCAAAAGGCAGTGCGTAATAATTACTCAAAGGCCGGAAAATTCCCTGAAAAAAAAGTAAAAAACTTATTTGTTATTTTCACTGGAAATCATATTTGTAATAAAAATAACAGAAAATTTACTTGAAGTGAAATAACCAGATCAGATGTTGTTGTTTTTATTGTATCACCATTCTGATCAGTTGAAATACCATCCACTTCAATGGACTGTGTGCTAAGTAAAGCAGCCCGTTTTTTTTCAGAAACTTCATACCTGAAAAATTATTGTGAAAACTTACTGGAAACGAACAGAAACAAACAGTATTCATATATTTCTCAGTTTATTAGAAAAAAAAGGTACAGAGTTTGTAAAACGCAATATTAAATAACAATTAGAATTCAGCAGAACATGACTTTAGCCAATTTTTTACATATTGAAAGAAAGCTTTACAGTTAACAACAACACAGGTTACCTTAACCACATAAGAAAATATCCCAATTGATTATGTCCTAGTTGTGGCGGTCGACTTCTTTCATTTCGCATCCAATGTCCCAACATCGCAGCATCAACTTTTTCCTTCCCCATCCAATCCACAAAGGTATCTTCATCCATGCCAATGCCAAGTTCACTATCACGTGCATCACAAACAATCAATAATGCATCCTTCGTATCCATTAAAGCTTTTTCAAAAGCTTCAAAATAAGGTTATATTCAACAATAAATATTATTTTCCATTAGTATGAAGAATTAAGTAATTCTTAAGTAAGCAATCATTTTACTCTTGTTTTATTATTTACCTGCATCTTGTTCCACTCGTATCCTCAATCCTTGCATTGTATAAGATTGACGACTTGTTTGCAGATAACTGGCTAGAGAATTCATATCATGTCCTACCGGCATATTTTCTTGCAACAGCTGACGAGCCTAAAAAGTATAATAATAAAGAATACGAAAGGGAATTCACGTCAAAGAAAAAGCATGAAAAATAACAACACACTTTAACTGGAACATCAGCACTCGAAGTACACAGCAGCTCTAAAATAAGTGCTTCATCTAATCCGAGTTGTGTAAGGATCATTGCATGAGCATAATGGTCAGCCGACGGATATCTGCAATTCAGAATTATAAAATATATTAACTTCTGCGGTTGATAAAACAGAAAAGAAATCGTTGCAAGCTAAATAAAATTTGCAATCTTTACCTTTTACCGCCATCGCTTAGAGTATGACTGTAGCCACAATGCAAAATATCGCCTTCATTACCGATTAATATTATTTTGCCATCATCCATTATGCCAATAGCTTCTATAAAGGAACAGACGATGACTTTACATAAGATTTTATTACGATTTTGTTGTACTGCAAAATTAATTCCAATATTAATCTATGCTCAAATAATAACCATTCAGTATATTATCGCAATTTCCACTCTCACAACGAACACGAAATAATCAAAATGTTTTTATGAACATTCAGCCGATCAGTTTCCATATTCTACTGTGCAAATTTCGACTTTAGGAAACAGTACTCAAAAATCCAAAACAGTACCTAGTTATATAAAAACAGTACAATTACATAATTACCTAAATACCTATTTAGAAAATATATTTGAAATATACGGCAAAGCGGAAGATCTGCAATTCGTTTTTGAACATTTAATCTCAGTTAATTATTCAAAGTAATTTATTTCTCTACCTACAGCATATCAAATATAATTATTTTAAGTCTATAACATAACAAGACAAATACAAAACAATTACTGCTATTGCACTTTATTTCAACAAATCACAATATAACGTAATAAAAATTTGAAAAATAGGAATCAAACTCAGGATCATCAAAAATACTAAAGACTCGCATATATAACAAGCGTTTAAGGTGCATATTGATAAATACAATTCTCTGAAGACGAAAAATTTAGCATCATTTCCTGATGTATCTAAAAAAATTACGATTAAATAAAATAAAATCGCCAGAAGAATTAAGAGATTAATTCGTGGTATAACGTCAAAAACAAAACAAGTTCGAATTGCTTCAAGATAAGTAATCCATATTCAAAACATAAAACCCAACTGCCATGCTGATATGAGCTGAAACTTCAAAGACATCTTTGATGCAATAAGTTTTTCCTGCAACCATACAATTTCATCTCTGCTGGAATACTCTTAATCTATAGTTTATTTCAAAAACAGGGATTATTGAATAAGCAATCCGCAACAAAAATTTTCGAATATACTTACAGCACTGTTTCAAGACTGCATCATATAAAGTGAGCATCAGTGAATTTTTTTATCATATTACATAACAGCTTATTAGCAAATGAAAAGAAAATGTGACAGCGAACTCAAATTAAGTAATGAAGCTTTAAATTCCGCATGTAACAGTCTACTTTTCTGAGATGACCATAAATACAGCAATAACTGCTATTCTAAATTCCGCTTTGTATATTTATTAATTCTTTTTTCATTTATTTCTTAGATAGCAATATCAAACACTATTTGTACAATAATTCGTGTGTCTACAAAATATCATAAAAGCTTTTGTAAAGATCAACAGATTCTATTCTATAGCCTGAATGTTATGTACTGTTAAACAGATATTTGATGTTCACAATACAGCGAAGTGCTATGAATTTTTTGTGGCTTTTTTATTTTACCTATCAGAGAAAATAATTCGAACCTTCTACCTTCAAAATTGCATATTATGCAGTCGTTGATATATTCTCACAATGTTTTCTTGCAGTCATAAAGGCCATTATAAATCCATTCTCACAATTTTCCAAGAAAGACGTACACATTTGCGAATAATTTTGCAGTCTGAATGTGATTTGTTTTTTGCATCGTAGGAATTATGATTATACCAAGAACCGGTAGTAGTTAGCATGACAGCCTCTTTGTTTGTAAAAGTGAAATCTTTCTATTAGTCTGAAAAACAATCATTTTCAGCAGTAAAATTTATATAAAAAAAAAAAAAACTTTCTCGAAATTAACTGGAGATTACTTTCCTAATTTATATAAATTGTTTTTTTTGTGAAGGAATCTTAATTGTTACAAATGCAGAAGATTTTTCGCATCAATACTACGCGTAGAAATGAAAAACGATGCTTCTATCAACAAAAAAACATCTAAATTACTATCAGTATTCTTCTTATAAAATAACTGATACATTACTTATTCTTCTAAATAACTGTTCATTGAAGGCCATTACTTCTTAGTGATTCAGCTATCATTTTAATTGACTTTTGTATTCTTGCAGCAAATTTCAATAAACTGGTTTTAGTTTCATGTTTTGAAGCTAAATTTGATCTTCATTTTCCAAAACTAATTCAAATTCATCAATTTTTTTTTCCTTTATTAATATTATATTCTCTAATACTCGTAGTGAGTGCACCAAAAACTTCGAATGATTTTATAATTATTTGGTCTAAAAATATAACTGCTGCTGCAAACATTTTTTTCTAAAATTTACAAATTATTCAGGAATCAAAAAACAAATCGAAGCAAAAAGATACTCATAATGACATAATCATGTTATTCATCCCACTCAACTGTTTTTTCCAAAATTAAAAAAAAAGCAAGACATATGATGAATGTGGCTTTCACAGTTAAATTATTCGTCATAACTAGAAAAAAAATTATTGGAAAAAAAGTAATTACTAAAAAAAAGAAATTAATCCAAATTTCAATACTGCTCCACATTTGTAGAACTTTTTTTCTAGATTTTTTTTCAACTTTTTTCTGTTTTGTGTGCCACGATTATATGGAGAGAGATTTTTGGAATTTTATTTTCAATAAATGCTTACAATTTAAGCCTAACATAAATTTAAAATTCTTAATAATAAATGATCATTATTATTGGTCATAAAATATTTCCCATGATAGCAGTACTTAAAACTACATCAAAATACGTCTACATAAAATATTTCTCCAACTGTACTGTAAATATTTAATTTACAAATTCAAACAACATGTTCATACTTCAACAAGATTTTGAGGATTGTTTCTTTGAGCCATTTCAAAAGAATTTCATAGACGTCTAAAGTCAGCTTTTTGACTAATATTTGCTCATATAAACTATCTAATAAAAAAAACGACATAAATAATTCGAAATAAATAAAAAAAGAATTAACATTCATATGTATCAGTTTCATTTATGATGCATCAAGTTTTCATGCATTTTGTTGATATGCTTCGTTACTGTGGTGACTGTAGCTATAGTTAGCATCTGCAACTTTTTATTTTTGTTCTTTTTATAAAAATGTGCCTTCTAGTTACATATTTTGCTATCGTCTGAAAGAATTTCCATGTCCACTATTTATTAGAATCAATGCAAACTAATATATCCAGGTTGAATCTCAATAAAGAAATATTTCTAATTTAAATCTCCATACCGCATTTGATTTATTATATGAATTCGTAATTCAACTATAAACAGCTCTCCTCAAATTATCGGCTTATTTTAAATAAGAAAAAAAATAAAGATAAGATAGGAAAAATGGAGCAAATTTACTTTGTGTTTGAGAAGCTATCGTCTGGTGTCTTCTTTTTCTTTAGCCACAACCATTTCTAAAATCTCAGTTGATTTGCATGGGGAAAATTTTCTGCTGAGGATAATAATATCTAAAACGAAAACAAAGTAAACAGACGTCTTCAAAGCATACCAAATGTATAAATCATCGATTGATCGATCAATCAATCGGAAATTTAGCAGTGAATAACGACAACTATGACCGGCTGTCCATCTGTTCGAAAAATTCATCCGTCCCGGTGAATCCTTTGCACATTGTTCTACACTTCGGAAATAACTGCTCGATGGCATTTTGAATCAGAACCTTGTAAAAAGCCTGCTCTTAACAATTACCATTCTTCCACCTTTGACCTTGTTTCCTAATCGCTCTTTGGTGCTTCACTGCTCCCTGTTCATAAACATTTGATTAGCTATAAGTTAGCTGAGTAGAATTTTTCCCAGGCATTAAATTTCACAAGTATTAAATTTCACAGGCAATTTAAAGTATAATGAATCCATTAAATTTCACAAAAGGCAATCTATAAATGTAGTGTACTCAGAGGATAGCTATTTGGAACATGCAATGAAGTTGAGATGAAATAATTTCACTTTTGATTTAAATTTAAACTAGTTTGCATCGAAACATTCAAATACAAAATTTTATTGGAGAAAGAATTCATCAAAGTTTCATTTTCGTATCACAAAACCTGTTGTTACTATTGTGTGCAGATTTTTCAACATTCTTCCGAAGCATGATTAATCACTTGAACTGATCACGAAACATCTTTATGGATCGAACAACTTCGCGAAAACATTGCGATATGGAATGTAAATTCATTCTTTAACTAATAGAATACTTTTCGTATGATTAGAAGTTGCAGAGAAACATTGCAATATCTCCTGTCATTTCGCAAGGAAATGTTCGTTCAAGAAAGCAAAAATAATCATCTATCACCCATTACCCCTCTAATATATTTATTTATTACATGTTTGCATTTCATTTATCGAATGACGACCACTTCGTATGGGCTTAATGACGGAATGGATTAATTATTGTATATCTCTCAAATTAGGATCAGTTAAGCGATGGATTTTTCTGTGGTTTTATCTGATACTTACTATCCATCCTCTTTTCCTTAGCATAATTCAAGCAGTCAAGCTTGCACACATGAATTACTCCATTAATATCGATGAAAAGGAGAATTTGAAGTGAAATAGAATATCTGCTGAAGTTTTGGATGTATTTACCTTAAATTTTCAATCCATGCACATTTTCATCATAGTAATTAATGTTTACATTAATAGGATGGATCGTGGATTATTGCAATGGATTTCTACTTAATGATTTGGAGATGATTAAAAGCTGAGTTATTTTAAGGCAGCACACAGAGACTTGAAGAAAGATCTTCAGCCAAGAAAGCAACCTCCAGGGATAGGTTTGACGCAGATGAACCCATTACTTTCATCTTCAGCAATACATTATCTGCCTACCTTCCTTTCTTTTTCCCTTTCGTAGTTAAATATGTTCTTATTTTTAACATTGATGCTCCTTCTTTTTCATATTCCTTCTTTTCTAACTTCTCTGAAGCACCACCACTATAGTATCACTATTCACATCACATTATTATGACCTTTCACTGATTTTTACAATTCCATAGGAGTCCTTGTCATAGGAGTAGGAAAAAAACGTATCATGAACGAATAAAGTAATGAACATCTTCGGTCTTTTTTTCACACTATCATTTTTAAATATCCAAATTTTCTACGAAGATTCAAGTGCAAAGGGTTGAGATAGAAAAAGATTGATCTTTCAACTGTTAACAATTTATATTCCAAGTTCTTATTTTTCTGTTCCGTACCAAATTTATCAGTTCTTTAGCAGCCTTTCGTGCCTGTAATTTGAAGCTTTTTCTTATGGAAAGATTATAATATGCGTTTAATCATTACTTGTTATTCATCGTAAAATTAACAGTCTTTTATTCATAGTTTAAAAATAAAATCCATCCCTCTTCTGTGTGTAGTAATTGATGAAATTAATATATTCAAATTAAATTCGAAATGAGTCAGGCAAAATTGAAACAGGCAATGTTAAATAACATAGGAAGCTGGAGGAATTAAAAGACAGAATTTAGCAGTTGTTGCAAAGTGGCCTCAGCAAGCATCGATGGGGTGATTAGACTCCCTTGGTACCTCTGTTTCCCAATTATTATCTGCGTAGGATGATGCATCTCCATTACACATAATGGTCGTAAAGCAAGTAAATAGATGAATAATGGTTTTTCCTTTTGATGTTCATTTTCATCATATCATTTCAGGAACGCTTATAGTACGCTATTCTGATATCAGGCGGAATCGATTGTTTCCAATCTTTAATATTTTCAAATCATTGCTTCAATCCAGTCAAAGAATTAACATCGTTTCTCTCGATAAGTTAAAAAATGACGCTACTATTACAACAAGTCCAGCAGTTGCAGAGGTTTCAGTCTGATGAAACATATTTAGCTATTAAGGAAAATCCGAAAAATTCAAATAAAAATTTTCCTTCTCCAGAAATATTTTCACTAAGACCTGAACTAAGGATTTGAGACTGGATAAAACTTTATTGGTTTATGACTCCTTCTTGATCTCTCCCAGCTGCTTAAAAACGTTCTTCATCGGATACTTCTTCCTACTTTAGTCTCTTTCCTTTTGTTTTAAAACTTTCATATTAAGTCATCATTTTATATAGTTTTCATTCCAAATCATTTATTCGATCCATATTTACCTGATCTCTTTACCTGTATTACTGCAATACTTTTTCGTTTTTGGATACTTGGTAAGTTTAAATCTAAAAGTATAGATTCAGCTCTAACTTCAAGTTCTTGAAAACTTGAAAAGCTTGGAAAGGACTTTAAGTCAAAGTCCTTGAAAAAGATTTTAAATCTAGCTGCATTTTAGCATAATCATTTTCAATTTCTTCTAAAATCGATAATAAATCGAAATTGAGGATAATAAACTTAAAACAACTGAGAGTGTCCATGCGAGCAAGTCAAAGTTAAATTGGAAACAGATTATGATTTCAAGTATTTCAATAGTTTTATTCAGCTCTATTAAAGGGAAATTAAATTCTAAAGTTTGTGGTCATTTATTTGAAGCGATGTCTTTTTTACATGGCTTTTTTTTCAAATTTCATTCAAAGGCATATTTTTTTAAAATTAAATTTCAAATTTACCTTTTCTCCAAGTACTGCCAGCCAAAACAAGAGCATTTTTTTTTTCTGTTAATAGACTTCTTTCCAAATAGAAACGGTCGCTTTACTCATTATTCTTCTGCTTAGCAAATAAGATATAAGAGCGATTTAAAATTTTTAAGTCTTCAAATTATTAATGTTTTGAGAGCTTCTATAGAGAGATGATATTGGTATTGTGTAAAAGTAAATATAATTGTCGATCCGATGCCATCATGTCAATAAATATATATTTTTCAACTGAATTATGAGAGAAACGTGTATACTATCTTTACTGGTTATTGCTGTGAGTATCGCTTATTATAGCTGTTATTGATTTAATTTCAAAGTTTTAAAAGCATTTTGCTATCTCATCACTATCTGTTGATTTCTTAAAAAGGATTTGGAAGGAACACGAGGAATTTTGAAAATATATTCTTCGATTTGAACGATAAAATTATCTTTAGTATTCTGCAAGTCAATAAATCAATGAATGAGGTTTTTATAACTTGAAAGATAAAACGAATTTTATGGAGCAATTTTTTGTCAAAAATAGGAATCTCTAATCTTCTTTTCCAGCTCATTTTCTCGTTTCGTTAAAATTTGAATTGATTGGCATAATGCCTTTCTTTATTAAACCCCCTTGATCGATTTGACACATATTTAGATTTTTTTTTTAAAAAATTTGTTTCTGTTATGCTTTGCTGTGAAAATACGTATCTAATTCGCTGTCCTCATCTTTTCTAATTAAATATCAGTATTCTATTCTGTGCCAATTGAAAAAAGTAATTAACCTAAATAATAAAAATTACAAAACAGCGAAACAATTTCAAAAAAGATAATGGACATTACTTGTTCATTTTCATCATCCAAGATCAGGAAGCTATGTGATCATTATATATGCCGTTTGATATAGCAACTTGCACATTATAATTGTCCAATATCGCACTCTGTTGAAGCCAATTGTTGATTAAGATTCGGATTATATATTCAGCAACATGCGATAGTATTTTTCAGCTGCAAGTTTACCAGCCATTTGCTTCAGCTTCTAGAGGTATTTTGAAAATTTACGCTGTTGAGTCAAAGCATATTATTTAATTTTAATGTAGAATTTATTCGTAATTTACCTTTCGCTTTTTTCCTTATCAATCACTATTCTCATGTTTAGTGCTAAATAGTTATTAACGAATGAAAATGTTTAGCACAATATTCATTTCAAATAAGAGCTCAAATTAAAAAATCTTTTCTAAATTTAGAAGATCAAAGGTTGAGCTCGTAACATTTGTTTACGAAGTTGAAAAATTGAGTTGTTTCAAAAAGTTTGGGATATGATAGTCACATCTTCGTAATTTACCTCTCTTTTAACTGACATCATCGTTCTCGATTTTTATCCACTACGAAACAGCTGCATATTGCTAGACTCAGTTTGTATAAATTAGTCTGGTAATCAAAGTTTTGATGATCACTTCCAATAGTAATACTAATTTGAAATTATTTTTTGAAATTGTTATACCATTACTCAATTTACATGACTTTTTGAAGACTTAAAAGTAATGAAGGTGATTGAGCTAAGCTGTGTCCGTAGTTTGTCATGAACCAATTCATAAACCACTTTTAAAAACAAGTTACTAGCAATTCTTTGGCTGCTTGATATAAAGCGGATTTCTTTTTTACACGATAATTCCATCTTTTCAGATAAAGGTCACAATGTGAAAAAAATCATGAATAAGTTTAATTTGGAACCAATTATAAATTCTCTTTATTTCATTTATTTCAGAAATACGTTGAAAAATGATATCCGAGAAAATCACTTTTTTTAGGGTGAATATTTCTTTGCTTAATATGCCGTGATACTGGAGCGAATTAACATCAATATTATCTACATTGCATTCCTTTTGAAATCTATCTCGTTCGAAAATTTCTGTCAAAGATCTGAAAAACAAACAGAGAAGCCTGCAGAATTGCTTTAATTTCAAATTGTTTTTTGAAATCATTTTTGGCAATTATAAATATTTTCATTTTATTTTTAATTATTTTTCAAAAAATTTGCCGAAATTTACCTTCGAAATTTGCAACTTTTACCGCACAATTTTAATAACGAATGCGCTACAATAGAGTAAATATTGAAGATAATTGACTGCTTCTGCTCGTGTTTCGATAAAATTTTCGTTTTTTTCTATATCTTCATTATGGAGGGTTAATAGGCTCTTTTTTTTGCAGAAATCCTTTCTTATCAATTTTGTCATTTAAAAAAACATACGGAAATTAATAGTATACTTTTTATCATGTAAAATTTTCTGAATTCATTTTGTGAACCTCGCGGATTAAAAATTAAAAAAATTTGAAATTTGACTTAAATCATAATAATTTCTTCCATTTTAAACAATATTTTAATACAAGTCTGATCGTATTGTATTACTTTATCCGAAAATAAGAATGCTTCTGTATATGAGGTATTACATCGAAATCTCTTAAAAGATACTAAGTGGAAAGGAAGAGCACATGATTTTTATTGTTTGAATGAAATTAACTCACTGTAACTGCCAGTAGCAAAATATCTTTCAACCAAAGTGAATATTTCTTGCATTATTCTCATTGATGTATCTTGCTTGCCTCTTTTCAACTTTCATAGGCATTCTAAAGACAATTATGAAAATGAGTAGATCTGGCACATTTCTTACACGATTACTCTTAGCTCTGGCTGAATGATCTATTCGTTCAAATCTTTTTCCAGGTTTCCTTGTTTGATCGAAACACCAAAAAATATTTTTTTGTTTCTGATTTTGCCAAGCATAAATAGCATCAGAATCACAACAATAAGTAGAAGAAAAGGCGATCTCTTGGCCAGTTTTCGTGATGCAGTTGAGTAACAGGGTGTCTTCACTAATGAGCTACTTTTCGGCAGCAGGCGGAAAAGAGAAAGCAAACGATCGCTCCCTAGAGAGGCATTGTCCAATATTTTTCAATCAACGCAAAAAGTCTTCGATGACATCACTCATTAACATCAGAGAGAAGTGATCTAGTCGATGTTTCCGATAGGCTTGGGACAACTCTAATAATGGAAGTACGAGAACAAAAGAAGAGGTGATCGGATTGAATGAGAAGAAATGGATAGCAGTTCTCTTTTTCTTGTTTCGAATCTTATCATTTTATCCTTTCAATGAATGAAATTCACATTATCATCGGGAAGGGATTACTCAATTTATTTAAGAACAAAGTTTACTTTTTTTTTCGTTTAAATGAGATCTAACTGCTACCTCTCCAAAATATCTTCTGATCCAATTTAAAGGAAGAGATCTTGTGAAGATAAAAGATAAAAAGTTTTGATAGCTAATTTTTCTTTACATTCCGTTAATTTTCTATTTTAAAATCTGAAAAAAAGGATGAAGTATTACTAAGATAGAGCCAAAATAGCAAGGCTGAGAGAAATGAAATTAGCGTTTTGATCAATTTTTATTCCAAAAACTTAACTTTCTTGCGGGAACTTCTGGATAATACTGCTTGGCTTCTTGATCAAAGTATCTTCAAACAGAAATTATTAGAATGCAGCAGCGTTGAAAAGCTCCAGTTCACCTGTAGGATTTGAAGATGAATGACGGAAAGTGCACAATGGAAGATATTTCCATTTTTAAAAAAATAAATTCATTCCAGTTAAATGCATCAGTAAGATGTCCTGTCTTTTCATCTGGTTCAGTGATACTGTTATATGCATTCAATGGGCTTTATTTATTAGTCAACATTTTCTAGCAGTTTGTTTCAAGAATATTTCAATTAAATTATGCAATAATCACTGAGAAAGAATGAGTTGCATCGCATTCACATTGGTATTCCAGGACATCTTACTGATGCATTTAAGCTTGGTCTGGTCTGTTTAGATTTTTTTGCATTTCGTCATCGCCTAAAGCAAAAAAAAAAAAAAAAAAAAAAAAAAAACTATTTTGTATGATGAATAATTAACCATTGAATAGTGAGAGAACTGCTGTTTTAGACTCAACTAAATTAGATTGCTTATAGTCGAAAGGAGAAAAGAGTGTAATATATAGAAGGAGATCAATTTAAAAAGAAATTCTACCAGCAAGTGATTCGGATCAGAAATAGATGAGAAAATGATGAATATGTTTCAAATCTCAGTACATTTCTTTTTCATTCATGATTTTACTCATATTTAGCCAAATTAAGTTCAATTTGGCTGTAAAATTTATGATTAAATTTGATTAAATTTAATCGAGAAAATAATGCCAAAAATATTGAAGTTATGGTGAGAAATCTGAACAAAAACGACCAAAAATTGTTTGATTTCTGATCACTTTCTCATTGAAGATTGAAATTTTGCTCAAATTAGTAGAGATACGCATATTACTTCCTATCAAAAGTATTTCTATACTGTCCAAGCTTTTGATTCTGTATATGCTTAAAGCGTTAATCAAATTACAAACTACATACGCCTCGTCTGAAGTGTTTTTTTACTATTATGTTTTCGTTTTTCTTGAAGATTCATCGATATTTTTTGATGAAAAGCATCCTTTTGTAAGGAATGCTAAAGAAGTTGAGTCATTTCAAATTTTTTAAAATGCTTTCATAATAAGGAAACGTCGAGATTGTCGAAATGAAGCGGAGGAGAAACTAACAGTGACTGACTGTCACTATCATTTAATGGATATCTGCATACATCATTCCTTTAAATTACATGATATACATTGGAAAAAGAAGAAAATTTTCCAAACTTCATCTTCTTGATGCATTTGACTAGTCCCGTTATGCTTGAAGTAATATTGATGGACAGTGTTCGAAGCAGATTTGAGAAGTATGATGTCTTTCTTTCTTATCTCTTCCCATCATAAAAATGAGTGAATGGCTCGAATATGAATAATCCTGTTATCTATGTCAATGAGAAGATTCCTTTTTGTTATTGTTGTTGTTGTTATTGTTTTTGTTGTCGTTGTTGTTGATTGTTGTTGCTATTGACAGTTTTTTTTTCTTCCAACTCTTTTCCTTTTTCCGGCTCAATATTTGAACTCGCTAGGAAATTGTTGTTCGTTCTTTACGATTTATGAAATGAAATGGATTATGAAATGCATTTCAATGCTACGTCGATCGCCTAGTTCTCGGAGGAATTATGATCTCTTTTAGTTTTTATAAATGATGGTCTAAGCATGGAGTGAACTTAAGCACTACCCAATTCCTTTCGTCGTTTAATCGCCTTTTTATGACGTCAATATGCGGTTTTTGCACACAGGTTTATACTGCTTTTTGTTAACTATATGTTGATTTAATTCCTATTAATTTCAATTTCAATTTATAAATCCCATTTTGATGTGAGAATAATATCTTCTGTAATCACATAACTGAACAGATTCTAAAACTTAGTACGATCAGCTTTGAGTCATCAGAGATATTTATGGCTGCAGTTCAATTAAGTGAAACAATGATTTAATTTCTTGTACTCGTTCACATTACTTTTCACATTAATAGAAATGGTTCTAAGATCACGTCGATTGGGGTGTAGCTAAAAATCGATAAACTAAGTTTGAGACCATCAGCAGCGCTGCAATATAACAGAAGGCTTCTCATACCGATCTATTTAAGACAAGAAAAAATGAAATGTCAAAAAAATTTGCTGACACAATCCAAATATATCAGTCAGTGAGATGCCATATAATTCAATTAGTCATCGTTATCATAAGAAGCAATATCATAAAACGGAGAATTTCTTGATTACTAAATGTACCATGTCTTGGATTTTATAGTCTTACATTCACAGTATCGCTTACATCGCAGATGTCCCATTTCGATTTTTGTAGGATATATTCTCTGAGGATTACTCGATCTTAATCCGCATATTATTGTAATATTGCATTATTGATTAAAAATCGCAAGTCTCTCAGTTACAACAAAAAGCATTAGAAAATATACTTGAAACTCCTTCTGGCAACTCATATGAAAAAAAAGGAAATGAAAAAAAAGCAAGATTTACATGACGCGAAAATATTGTCACCTGAATTATATTTCTGACAATGAGTTAAATCTCCATTTACTGATAATAGATAAAGATGTGATGGAAAACAAATTTGAAATGAAAGGAAATTGATATAATTGTTTCAGTTTGAATTATTTTTTGTAAAAAATTCATATAATCTCCCAGAAAAACTTACTTGAATTTCGAATAATTAAGTGCTAATTTCTTTTCAACACAAGTAAGTAATCCCACTATCGAGATTACACAGTTGCAAAACTGGTGGATGGAAGAGATGAACTGATGAAATGGGCGCATGACTTTTTTGACATGTATTGAAATGAGAGACAGAGAAACATATTCATAAAATGTCTCCGGCTAAAATCTCTATCTTTATACATCGTTGATTTCCAGATAATCTAAATAGACTTATTTCTCATTTCTCCCTATCAAGCACATATTTATTTTCTTTCCTCTAAATACTATCCAGGCTAGCTGAAAATCTATTACTCAAAAATGTATGTAAATTCTTGATTCAACATGTCGTACAAGATTCACAAGAGCTAACGAATACGCTTTCAAATCAGCATTTTGCGAATGTTTTAGCTTCATTTACAAATTGCGATTTATTGACTTACGGATTCTAATAATTGTTGTCACTCTTATGTCAGGAGTGAAAAAAAGAAAAGATTGATTAAGTGAATAGTATTATCTCGAAGCGGTAATGCATCTACGAAAGCAATGGCGAGTTGTACGGGGACGATATAGACGGTGACGTTGGTGATGGACGATTGTGAAGATGAATCATTACGGTTATTTGAGGGTCGATTCCGATCCAACTCTATCCTCTGAACCTGCCAGTAATAATAAATATTGTATGTTAATTATTATATGAGTTATGTTTAAAGAGAATGCAGTTTTATTAGCGTTTGAACAATTGGCTTCATTTTATTATCATTTGTAATACAAATAATGAAAATTCCTTTTCTAAACAGAATTAAAAGGACTGATAAAACTGTAATTAGACCAAAACATTCGTTATAAAAAATGAGCCAATGCTATAATGTGTTGATTTTATATTCTCTTTGCCATACTAACTTGAAAAAAAGGATTTTTGCAGCGCGATACAAATCTTCAGATGATGGTGAAATTGGTCCGTATAATTCAAATTTGTCCGATAATCACGAACAATATGAGCTGGATGATCACGTGGGGGAGATGTCGCAAGCATTTATTCATCATGCTTCTCGAAAAGTTTGCTCATATTTAAATTCAAGCAATTTGAATTACTTCTCATCATTTAGCACTAGTATTCCAGTAATATCATTGTAAAGAATTATTCACATATATTTATCTCATCACTGTCATTTTTGCATAAATATATATATAAACAATACAAATATTGGCATTGTTATGCCAAAGAATTATAAAAGAAAAGGTTAGAATGAATTGGATTTATTATATTAATAAATGGAAATTCGAAATAGAAAGCATTAAATAAAATAAATCTGTGCGTTATCTTCTTACAGATAAAATAAGTATATTTTTGGTATGCATAAAGAGATCAATAAATGTTTTAAAATTAAACAAGTATAGCAATTACTTTAGAACATCGACTAAAATAAAAAATCATTTGTGATTTCTCAGAGAAATAATTTGCTTCATCAATCCGCTAACTGCAAAAGAATTTATTGCCTGAATGCTTAAAAATGATAAAAATGTTCTTTTAAGAATGATTCTGAGATTGTTAAGATTTAAAAATCATTTAGAGGAGTATTTTTTTCAAAAACAGTGATAATTTTTATACGGAAATCTCTAAAACTCTTTCGTTTCACATGCCAAAGCAGTATTATATGGAGGACAATTCTTATAAATTAATAATGGAGTTAGTCACAAAAGCGAATGAGCCATTTATTTATCTTCCTATCTGTGTTTTATTTCATTTTTTTTTGATAAGTTTATTTTCCAAAAATACTCACATCTTTGATTCATTTAATCGTTTTCAAAATCATCACTTTTTGTTGATAAAATTCGCCTACGCAATTTATTGAAAGAGTCATTTTAATACTCACCGTCATCTGTATTCAATTCTGTCTTTCATTTTCGTCATTAAAAATAATAATAATTTCTTTGTTAAGAACTGTACATCTGGTATGAAAGTAAAAATCGAAAAGAAGAGTTGATATGAATTGATCAGTTTATTTGATTTTCACTTATTACTCTGTGCTTTGTATGTTAGTACTTCATGAAATTTTATACTAGTTAACTTAACTATTCAAATAGATATGCAATCAACAAAAGTTTTTTAAAATCTGGCAAGATTGTTTCAATCCTTTCTTCTCACTTTTTCTTATTTTCCTTCTCTTCCTTCAATCCGTAACACAATGTATCAAGTACTCTGCTCTGCACTTTTTTGTGGATTCTTTGAGAATTTTCAAATCGTTTAAGAGAACGATTATGAAGAAAAAGGCAGCTCTTTAAACAAACAGTAATTTTTATATATTTCTAATTTGAGCATTTCTTTGTGTATTTATACTAAAAGACTAAAAATAATTGGAACTCAATTATTCAACTAATATTACGAATGAATTAAAGTAATATTGTGAAACCAATGGCAATATTGAAAATTTGCTTTAAACTGTACTGTGCATTCTATTTAATGCAGTCTTGATCTTTTCTACATGCAAATTGAAGTACCAAAGTGCAAAATCATATTTTTTGAAACGATGCAATAATAATTCTTCCGACAAGTAATGTTTCATAAGCAGTTTATAAAAAAATCAATTTAAATTAGAGCTCATAGTACAAAGTAATTATCGATAACAAATACCAAGTTGAATGGATATATTCACTACTGTTATCATCCTTTTTATAAATATGCTTTTCCTTCTCTCTCTCTCTCTCTCTGTTAGATATCTATCTCTTGACTTGCCTTCTTATCTTAATTTCGAAAATTTTATTTTAAAATGAAGCAAGAAACGGATAATATATTTGCACTTGAAAATGTAATCGGACATTTTCGAAAAGAATTATTACCTTTTTGGTACAGCAATTTTGATTTTTTAAAGAGTTTTTTTTTTCTTCGACATTCTCGTTTTTCAAGTATGTCGACTGATCTTATATCAGGAGTGAGATTCATTTCCAATAAACTGCCGCATCTCTTTGACTTTTAGTTCGAAAACTTTTTTCAAGAATTTTTTCCCGGCTTTATTTTAAAAAACTAATTTATACTCATATTTATTTTTTGAATGCTTCGTAAACAATATTTTAAACATATGTGTGGTTTCAAGTTTTTTGAGCTGCACAGTGGTTTCAAATTTTTAAGGTTTGTTTGTGTTCAGATTAAATGATCTTCCCTGGTTGGAATTCCTTTTCCTTATCTCTTTAGACATTATGCGTAGGCAGATGCGTTTATTCAATTAATTCGAAATAATAGTAAACTTTTCTAATTTTAGTATAAATTAAAGTATCAAGTTTTTTGTTTTAAATTTCAAAATCTAATTACAGGAAAGACTATATAGAGAAAGAATGTCTCAGTGCAGCGTTGCAATAGATCATCAGGACTGGAATAAACGGGATTTGCTCGATGTGCCCGATAAAATAGTATTTTTTATTCGAAAAAAGAAACTATTCGCCTGATTTAGTTCATTTCATCTCCAATATCTATAATATGGGTCAAGTATAGATTATCTGTCACAGAAGACAAGAAGGATATTTACGTATTCTAATCAGTTGTTGATATTATAATATGTTTCGTGATAGGTGAAACATTATGCATATACATATATAAATATGGAATAAAATTGGCATGAAAATAGATGATACAATGAAATTAGTTGTGTAAACTTTTCAGAATTGTATTGATGTTTCATCGACGAGTGACGAAGCAACAAGAGATTCGATCGATGATGATGAATACGATCATCGAAGCGGTATCAGAAAGGTTTATTTGCATTGATTAGATGATTAAATTCTTTGATTTGAGTTGGATCATTTTCATTGTACTTACTATTCATGTTATCTGTCTTATTGTCTCCATCTCTCTCTCTTTCTCGTTTCATATTTTAGTCTTTGTTGCAAGTCATCGAAGTTTGAAGACTTTGTCATCAGTAATTAAACGAAGAAGAAATATATAAGCCAAACCAAATATGATCATCTCTTATCTGTATTTTCATGAAAAGAAGGGAAAGGGAAGTGTCACAATGATAAAAGAGCTTCCTATCTGCTTCCTGACTAATGCGAATTGTTTGAGTGATTAGATATCACTGCTCGAACAGATATCACTCAGATCTCTTCTGCAATTCCTTTCTTTTGCTAGCGCATCGAGCATAACTAAATAATAAATTTTTTTGCATCTCTTTGCTGAATCCTCTTTCTAAATTTATTGTTCAGCTAAAACTATTGCAAAAATAATTTTTTCAAATGGACCTGAGAAAAAAAATTCATAAGAGGGAAGAAATAATCATTTGCAACATGAAGAGAGAAGCAAACGGTCATCTTGTATGAGATTTCAGAAATTGACAACTCTGCAGATTACTGAATATTATTTATTCCTTTTCCCTTCAGCGACCTTTTCTTTGCTCGTCAGTAGTTATTTGACAAAATACGCTTTGTTCAGTGCAGCATTTAGCCACATATTATTTTACATCCTTTTTGCAAACTCACAAAACATTCGATTGATTTGACTGCAAAATCAAACGATTGTAAGCAATCTTAGCATAAGAATTTGGCAGCGATTATAATAAATCAACATTGGACTGAAGAAATATAAAAATAATGCATTTTCTTGTCTTTTGATGCAAATATTTTTTTAATTTAAAAAATCATCATAAAAACTAGAAAATGACAAAGCTTACCTTATTTCTGATTCTCGAATTATCTCATATCTGGTTATTTTTACTTATTGCTTTGTTCAATTCATTTCAGTATGCGAAACTCATTTTACCGCATGTTGGTCTGGTATTATTAACTTGCGCATATACATTTGTCGGTGCGTCAATATTTTACAGTGTTGAGCAACCACACGAATTAGCCAATAAAAGGCGACAGGTAAATCCTGATGTTTATTCGTAGATCTTGTTATTCAGTGTGAGCATGTTATATGTAATCTGTAATGAAGTCTATATCACTTATTTATGGCACCGCTTAAGTTCATAAGTCACAGCAGAATACTGGACTATTACATTGTTGAACATGATATGATCCTGAGGAATCATGATTTTGTGGAGTTATAATAAGTATTCAAAGAGCCATAATCACCCTCGCAATTTAGAACTCTATAATGTTGGAATACTTAATATTTAGTTGGATATGATATACGAACGACAGGAAGAGTTCGTGAATTCATTGTTTTCCTTGGCAATGCTCAATGAAACGCGGCGTGAAGTTTGGTCACAGGTAACCAAACAACACATGCATAATATGAGCGATCATCTCTTCACCGCTTTTGAAAAATTTTTTTTAACTGCTGCCGAAGTTCGCGCTAATGATACTATCGAGATATGGTCTTTCTCTACTGCTATTTTTTTTGCCGTCACTGTTGTTACCACTATCGGTGAGATTTTGATTTTTTAGTCAGTTAGAAATACTTATTTTATTTTCTTTTTACTTATTCCGAAACTTCTTTCCTCAAGAATTTTACTCATTCATTTATTCACTAATTTGCTAGTAATCATTATTATGCAAACATTATATAAAAAAGTTTGAACAAACTTGTCTGTAAATTTCATTTCAGGATATGGTAATCCAGTACCGATAACACAGTTAGGTCGCATGATGTGCATTATATTTTCGTTATTTGGCATACCTTTGACACTCGTAACTATAGCAGATATTGGTAAATTTTTAAGTGAACATCTAGTATGGATGTATGGTAACTACCTCAAATTGAAGCATTTCTTATGGGAAAGGCGCCACTGGCGCAAAAGTCATAGGGAAAGAGTTTGCGAGAAGTGTCAAAGGCAAGGCCTAACTGCCAATATGCATTTTATTGAAGAACAGAGGTGAGTAAGTAATATGTATTGTTCGTTTATGTTCTTATGGCAGCTTTTTATAAAAGCTGTGTTATATAATCTCTATCACAGTGCAGAATTCGTATTTTAAAAAAAGCGCAATTTAATGTTGTCATCTATTGAGATTAGTTTTTTTTTGCTTTAACATTATAATTAATATTAATACCTAATATTATAAATCAGTATTAAAGTTTAAGCGGTATCATTATCACAGCCTTTGATTTTGAATTTCTATCATTACAGAATACCGGCGATATTGGTGCTGGTTATACTTGTTGCTTATACATCACTGGGCGGTGTACTAATGTCAAATTTAGAGCCATGGAGTTTTTTCACAGCATTTTACTGGTCATTTATTACGATGACCACTGTGAGTTTCTTTTTCTCTTTTCCATCACTATTATTTTTAGTAGTGCTTTTTATGCATAGTCACTTTTGAAAGTTTTTCAACTCTTTTGTTGTTACTTTAAGTCATCCTCTAAACCATAAAGAAATGAAAAATTTATTTTTTCAGGTTGGTTTTGGTGATTTAATGCCCCGACGAGATGGCTATATGTACCTCATTTTACTTTATATTATTTTAGGTTTGATTTAACGCTTTTAAATAAGGATATCATTAATGAATAGACATTAATAGAATATATAAGTTACTATAATAAGACAATTGCATTAGTTTTAATCTTCAAAGCGTCTGTTGATATGAACAGAAGTATTATTCACATAAAAATAAAAATTAAAATGGCCGAAAATTTCAATTCAGAATTCTTCAGCTAAATTAAGAGAATTAATCTCAATATTTATGTATTATCCAAATATTCATTTAAGACATTAATTTTAATGAAAATTTCATTAGGTTTGGCAATCACGACAATGTGTATTGATCTAGTCGGCGTGCAATATATTCGTAAAATTCATATTTTGGTAGGAAAATACAAGACGCTCGTTCTGCGTTAGCTGTCGTTGGAGGGAAGGTTACTATTCTCATTCTATGAATTCTCTTTTTTTGATCTGGCGAGTTCTATTTCAGTTTGCAAAATATTGATAAACGTCCGAAGAGAGTTTACTTCATGAATTTATTCTCTTTCCCAGTGTATATCTTTTTTATTTAGTAGGAACACGATATGAAATTCAAGCATCGTTCTCATAAAATGACACGGAAAGTATAGATAATTTATAATTTCTCCATATAATTACTTAGTATGGAAGACTTGAAAAATCATAAAATTTTTGAATTACAAAATTTCGGAATTCAAAATCTTAGGTGGTGCTTGTATCCGAGCTGTATGCAAATTTAATGCAAAAGAGAACAAAAAATTATGATCGAGATGCGTTTATCATCGATAATTTCCATATATCGAAACATGTTATTCCGTTTATTCCTGCTGATATTCGATGGATTCGGTAAAATCTTACTTAATTTTAAAAAATAGATTTTACAAAAATGAAATTATAATAAAAATTAATTTCTATATGCTATTTCTTTTCTCAGCCCATCAGAATATAACTTTGTGTGTAGTAATAAGTTAGAAAACAACCACTTTTATGTCCGGACTATATACTTTTGCAGGTATATTGACCAGAATGCAGAATCATTATCATCATCGACTTCAACTCTCGACTTGCATTCCTGTCGCTTTTGCCATTCCCCGGTCAGCATATCGCGGTACCATCCTTGATCGGTACCATCACCGAATCTCTCTAATTTCATTTATACCCCAGTATTTTATTATTTCTCGAATTTTTTCAAGACCAAATTTATGTTTTTATTCGATCCTCCGTTCCTTTATTACTGTTCCAGATATTTTGAAGGCCAAGAAAGAGAATTTGTTTCTCAATATTGTAGATTTCAAATAAATGCTATTTGAGATTACATCACGTAAATATAGCGATAGTCCCGAAACATAATTTGTAAAAAAATTGTTTTATTAATTACAAAATGATTTTGGCTGACTTCTACTATAATCACCAAAGACAAATATATTGTATTATATATTCAAAATTGATTAATTATCTGATAAAAAGTAAAATTAATACAGTATCTGGAACAGTTTTTCAACCCAATTTGGATATTCGTTTTCTTCAGGGATTATTGTTATTTCAAATGGCATGTAAAGTAATGGATTTTAGTTTACTTTAATTTCGGAAATAATGGATTTCAATTTAGCTTTTTTTCAAATCTGAGAACTAACAAGCTATTAATGCTTGATTTTAAGAAAAAAAGTATGAAATGTTATTAAGGAAAAAAGAGTAAATGTTGTTGAAAAATTAGCATGATGAATTTGTTTGTTCTTTCCAAAATGATAAAATCTTTTAACAATTATCTTCGAATATCAAACAACTTAGAGCTTTAGTTTGGAATTCTGTTCATGATATGAAGTGCTCAATTTTATCAATTCATTCATTTCCATGGTTAAAATGTTGTAGAATTACAAGCTATTTGTCATATCACTGCTCTCGCAATCCTATCATTTATTCAATGCATCTATCTATCCTTTGTCGATAGTATAATTTTTTGCGGACAAGCTTTCAAAGAAGATATCATTCCTAATTCTATTAAATTATAAATTTGTAGAAATAATGCAAGATTATCATTCATAAGATCAGGTTTGTTATTGCCCTTCTCATCACACTCATCGTTCTAGATTAAGTTAAAATGTTGCAGTTCAAGATTAATCATCTAATTATCTATAGAAAAAGAGATAGATTCAGTAAAAAGGAAATTATGGAAATTAAGTGCATCAAAGAAACAACGATCGATCACAAAAGCCATCACAAAACTATTTAGTGATTCCATTCATTTTATATTTGGCTCAAAGGATCAGTACATTCGAAAAAGCAAAATTTCAATTCATCAATTCATTTGCTTCTAAATTAACTCATACTACATTACATCAATACATATTATTCTTTTTTTCTCCTCTTTTAACTGCCTGCTTGTTCTTGATTATTTATTTATTTACTCATTCAGTTATATTAATATATATGAAATTTGCATGAGAACAATATGGCTCGTCGATGTGATATGATTAGCTCTTTGATATGATTCATAATCATTATAATCATTCAAAACAATCCGAGCAACCATTTCTTTTGAGCGTTTAATTTCCTAGATGTATTTCGAGGTCAAAATAGGAAGAACGATATTTTTTCAAAACAGATGACAAAAATTTTTGAATAAAGAAAAACAAAGTTTTATTCTTCGGTATTCAAAGTCATCACAACAAATATAGAAGCGCTTTTTACTGTATTTCATTAGGAATCATGAGACTGATTTTTTTTTTCGTAAAATATTTTCCATTTAATTCCATAGAAATTTTATTTGCAAGATATTAGAAAGATTTTACACATGAGAATGAAGAGACTTTGATAGAATGAACTAAATATAGGTGAGGAGAAATCTAAAAGATTTATGAGACAAAAATAGATTTAAAATTGAAATGAATAAACTTAAAAGTCTAATTTTGGCCTATCCTTTATATCTACAAAAAAAAAAAAAATTATTTTATTATGAAGATGTGATGAAGAAATTTGAAATAATTATTGATTGATTTTTTTGCATTTGTTTCAGAAATGCAATGTTTTCTCGTCTCGAGATGATTTTGATGCTTATATTAGATGCTGCTAAGAAATTTAAGGGCAAAAATGCAAATACTTTGTTAAATGCGAAAGATGTAAATTTATCTGTTGTCGAATAGAAGACGAAACCGCAATCTTTCTCTTTATCAGCTTCAAATAATCTTTATTAAAAAATTGTTGAAAATTTATGAGATTCTCTAAAAGATTGTTCTATTTGTAGGAGGCAATCTCCTACTACTGATTTCAACCGAAATATTATTGATTTTGTAGAAAGTTGCAGTGTTAATTTGGACATTTTCTATTCGTATGACAAACTGCTCCTTATTCCCGTATTTATGGAAGGATTCATGAAATTTTGAGACCTTCGAAACTTCAACTAAAAATTCCTGTTAGAATCTTCTTCTTAACATTATTGTGATTTAATGAGAACTTTGAAGCGATATTTTTGCGTTAAAAATTCTGACTTCTTTTTTAAATCAATCATGACGCATGTAAATAAAACAAAGAACTTTTGACTACATATTTTATTTCTATTATGTTATATATTTGCAGTTAGAGAACCAGGGGATCATTCAGGATTTTAGTATTTTGCATAATTTGAAATGGATACTGTAAGTTCTAAAATTATAATTACAATGTTACATATATATATAAGTAATCTTTTTATACGTAAGTGGGAATTATGTTGTCACCTTAAAGAAATTATTTTTGAAAAAATTTTCAACGAAATCTTGCTAAAGAGCAGACTGGATAATTATCTTGCTTTTAATGAAAGAAAAAAAAAATGTTTTTGAATATTTAGACATGCAAGTCAAGTACGATGGAATACAATAATTTGATTTTAGATCTTCCATCCTTCTTTTATATGGAACTTCAGGCACAGTAATGAAGATAAGGACTTTAAATGGTTTCTAAAGAATATTTTGTTCCGAACAAATTGTCCAGAGATACCATTCCTACGAGATGTTCTTCCAGAAATTATTAAGTTCAAAAAGTTGAAAAATATCATTTTCATTTTAAAATAAGCCATTGATTAAACCAGCAATTGGGGCAAACATTTATTGCCATACACCTTGCGCTTGTCACAAAGCTCATTTCATCATACTTACGATTTAGTTTTTTTTCCAGCCAGCTTTCGAAATTATAATCATGTAGCAGATATTATTACTCCAACAAAATTGCCATCTAACTAAATTATTAACCATAACTTTACTGCCTATCAGATTCTCATTGAATAAGGATCGCAATGTCAAATATTTTATTATTAATTTGTCTGCATAGTTATTTCCGCAGATGTTATAGAAATATCAATTCTCGATTGAATTAAAAGAAAGAGAATATGTAATTCATATCTGGAAATGCTTCAAATAGTTTTATTTTCAAATCCATGCAAAATGAGAGATTTTCCTAATCTTTAAAATTTCTTAGCAATCTAACCTTGAAATTATCGCTTAGTTCTTTCAGTTATTTCAGCAACTAAATGATAATTTTAGATTTGAGTTGTTTTTTTTCCATAAGATTATGATACAAATCTATATTCAAAAGAATGAGATGAAGCGCATTTTGCAATCTGATGTCCCTAATGTATATGTCAAATAAAATCCAACAAAACAGTCAGAAAAGTCTGACTAAGCAAAGATTTCGATGTCTATTACCATATTCAGAAAAATTAGATTATATGTTTGATTAAAATTTTCCGCTACAGATTTTTTTCGAAAAAAGGGATTTGCTGAAAAAAAATTTTTGAAAAAAAAATTTGAAAACTATAATTCGTAATTGAAATATTCAGTAAATTACATGAAATATTGTGTCTTTTCTAATTAACAAAAAATAGTCCCACGATTTTCAATTCAAGGATTTCAAATTTTGAAACAATTCTAAATTTTGATCCAATTTCTCCTTTTAAACAATGGACAGCATTAAATGTTTTTACTTTGAACTCATTAGCTATTTTGTGACAAAGAAAGTGTACTAACTTCAGTAAATAAAATTGATAGTGATTTATTGAATATGAATGTTATTGCACATTACAAATCAAATTGTTTACAAATTCTTCAAATGTCTCGATATATGGTCCCAGTGAACAATGCTTGATTTCTGAAAAAGATTGCAATATAATTAAGACATAGCATTATTTTAATATCGCAAAAACAAAGTGTATTATACAATAAAAATATTGATTAATACTTATCATTTCAGCACTTGACCTCCCGCTGTTGAAAAAAAAACCGAGATAATTTTATGAAGAATTTATCTAAGTAACAAACCTACGTCTTCAACATCCGGTAAATTAATTTACATATAAATTCTTATAGTCTAATACTAATTTACATTCAACGATTAAAACGTAACTCTATCATCATGTACGTCTCACATCTTTATACTCACTTAGTATGAAGACATCTTCCCCCTCTCCTCCCCCTTCTCCTCCCGGATTCTTTCTCCTAAACTAAGATAAAAAAATATCCCAAAATCTCTTGGAATCAGTACTACAAGGAATCCACAATACTTACTACGAATAAAACATTTTAGCAATATATAGCAGACATAAAAATTAGTTCAGATTTTGGACAGAATTATTCTTAAACTATTGTCGATATTATCACGAATCAAATTATCATAGATGAATCCCAGTGATATTTGAAATTTCAGTAATAAAGCAGCATGAATTTTTAGAATTACAAAATTCAATAAGTACCAAAATTCTTCCAACTTTCCTTTGTTTGTCCATTGTAATCCAATTTTATAATTTCATGCAATAAAGTGCTGAAATATTTTAGAGTTGGACTATTCATAAATAAAGCAGAGAAATCTATAAATTACGTGTCTAGTTCCATATGTAAATTATATAATCAAATATTATATTCAAAGAATAAATGCTTACTCTATGCGAGGTAACTTTACGAGATTTATATCAGATATATGACTTGGATTAATAGGTACAGCTATAAGTCCAGTTTTAGGATGCACACAAAATGGGCTTTTGAGTAGATGATTTATTCCTGTGGAAACATGAATATCCAGACGAGGATAAGTATGCTGCAGCACATAATCACGAAAATGGAATGATGACTGAGAACTGGCTATCTACAATCAAAATGATAAATTACGAAGTCCTCATACCAAAATTTTTTTCTCGAAATCTTGAATATTACTCAAAACAAATAAAGAATGATTTAACTGCACTAAAAACTACAGATAAAGGGTACAATAATAAATCACAGATCTATTACTATTACTTTAAAAAATTTTAAATTTAGTCACCTCGCATAATTCAATTCCATTTTTCTTAAGTTCAGCACGTTTATATTTATCAAATTTGATTCGTAAAGCATTCCACCTATTTTTTAAATCAATGCTGAAATAAATTACATATATATATATATATATATATATACTCTACTTATCCATCTGCTTTATAAATCGCATATACAAAATTCTTCATAGCAAATGTCTGCAAAAAATAATAATACTATCTTGACTTCAAAATGAATTAATTCACGTTTTCACTTCATCGATAATTTCTTTAATTTCCTTTTCAACTTCTTCGTTTACACAATCATCTAATAAGGATATTAATCCATCATCGCTCATCCAACCTTGTTCTAACATTAGTTCGCTCACATCTGGGCTGAAATGGTTAAAAATAAAACAATTCCAGTTTAATTTAGAAAATTCCAAAAGTCATAAGAATTATATTAAAAATGACCTTTGCACCAAATAGCTGTATACTTGCTCTAACATGGGATGAACAAACGTACGTTTTGTTGTTGTTTTCGAAAATTTTTGGTCACTCTATAATTTGTGGTGTCAATTAATCCAAGAAGAAAATCAAAGTTATGCTGTCAATTATTTCCGGAAAAAATATTTTTTGAGAAGTTTATATGTACACTATTACTTACAGTGATCAGAGACAGATACTCAACAACTGCAATTCGACCAGCGTTCTGAAGTTTTCGTGCAGCAGCGTCGGCAATCCAACAATGAATACCGCGACGACCAGAGAACACCCATAAATAATGCTTGAAACCGAAATGTCCTTCAACAACAGCGATAAATATGGAGACGGATAACATTATTTAGCAATCGATTTAATCAATGATATAAATTCTTCTGAAGCTACAAAAATGATTATTTCAAAGAACAAATAAATCGAAACTAGAAAATTACACTAACTTTCCAGCAAATGATTCAAAACACCCACCGCAATGGATATCCACCTCCAACATTTTTTACATATTTTCGCTTCTCTGGAATTACCATATTTTAAATAGAAAGTTCTAAATTTAACTTTATTAACCTATTCGAAGTAAATCTCACTTCTCGATGACTTTTGCTAAATATTTATTTTATATTTTTTTATCCTCTCTACGAGCACCAGATGAAAAAATATTGGGAAGCAATATCGTGAAATAAAACTTAGAATTTTATAATATCAGTTTCTATTGCTTGACAGCCGCACCGTTATGGAAATATTTATTCCAAAGTATACAATTTATATTCTTTAATAAAAGACTTACGAGCAGCATGTCCGGATGTCATCATAGTCAGTTAGATCAATATCGAAAATCAGCTCGCGTTCAACTGGATGAAAATCGGCAAATTTTTTATGGTCTCTAGGCTAATATTAAATTGTTCTTGCTTGAAAAATTATTGCACATTAAATGAGAAATTTAATATCTTATCATTAAATGAGAAAATTTAACTGAAAAATAGTTTTTTTTTTGATTTATTCTGCAGTGACGGATTTATTCGATTGATATGCACTGCTTTGTAGTATCACTTCTTATATTAATCTATAGTTGGAAATGCAGAAGGCAAACAAATTATAATATCAAAATGAACGGTTAACAGGTCGGAGCAATATCAATGTCTAAATGGATTCATTTCTTAGAAAAAGATATCAGATTACTTTATAATTATAAACCGCGCCAATATCGATCTTTTGCGGATTTGCTTTGCATAATTCTCGTTCAAACTCCGTACTGTCTTCAAAACTGCGATACCGTACATGTCGATCATCTTCAAAAATAAAAGCTATCTCTCGCATTTGAAATGAGGCTTGTATCTCTGCAAAAATTTAATATCCATTGATTAGCATTCAATATCACTTTCGTTTCTGAAAACAGTCCAAGAAATTCATCTAACTTAAGAATTCAAATAAATAAATATTTTTCAGAAATGAATAAGTCAGCAATTTACTAACTTTCACCATATGTTAACCATCTACAAAGAAGTTCGGATGGAAAAAGTCGTCGGTAATATTCTGGAAGAATTTGCTGAAGCAACGATCCATCGAAATCAGTCATCTTCTACTGCAAAATTCTAACTTATTCCATAAAGTCTAGTATTTCAAATACAATAATGTATAGAGTAAATGAACTGAGATGAAAACAGAATGATAAAAAGATTGAGAAAATGAGAGGAAAATAAAACCAATCCACCCCACCACATTTTCGCTTCATCGACTACCAAAATTTACTCGAGATTTTCAAAACGTTCATCTTCCGCACATTTTACACACAACTCCGTGTAAGATACTTCAACAATTGTAAAGCACTATAACTTATGATGCCGGCTACTTTGATAGCTCTTTTGATTAGGACCTCCGAAATAGGTCAATTTATTTATGCCATTATGCTACAGAAAATTATCTACACCATAATTCGTCGTTGTTCTGGGATCAATAAAATAACAAAATCGAATATTGCATATTTTATTATGGCACTACAAAGAACAACTAACAGTCTATCAACTACAGTCGAATACCATTTCATAATGAATGATTGAAGTTGGAATCGTACAGCATTTCTATCGCTGAAATATAATCAGATACAGTATTCAAAATTTGGAAGTGGAAATAAGTCAGTAGGATAATGTTTGACTCAAGTCAACCCAAAAAACCCAAACAAAACATATAACAAAAAAATATAAATCCAAAATAGAATAATAGATTCCAAACCAAACAAGAAGTAAAACAAAAACAGAACGTAAATATTAAATCACACCTAACAACTTATTTGGAACAGAAATTTCCTTGTTTGCTAAATTAGCCATGGCTGAAAAGTATGTACCAAGGTAATTAGGCTTATTATTTATTTCAGTATAGTGAAGGTATTGCGCGTTATCAAGTTTCTTTTTCTCACTTTTTCTAACAAATGACAACATATAATTTGCATTTAATTGAGAAACTAATAGTTTGTAAAGAATATTCATATTTTAGACAATAGTGATGAATCAATTGTCAAATCATAGCATGAAGAATAATTAAATAGCGACTATGAAGTCCATGTTGTATTGTTTAAGTACAACTTCACTTCCAATTCATATTCGTAGAAGTGTGGAAAGTGAGATTTTCTCGCTTTTCAAAAAATATGAATTCGACTTTTACTGGCTGACATCTTCCAAAGCATTTTGTTGATCGCTAAACGCAGATGCTTTAACTTTTGTAACTTAAGTTACTCTAGTGACGTTTTTTTGTAAGGACCAGTATTGTTGATGATGTGCATCAATTGAATATAATTGACATGGAAAATTTAAGACTTTTATTGTATATTCGCGACCGGTTTCGAAAAAAATTAGTTTGCGGTTGAGTTGTCCAATGAGCAATGTATTATCAGGGTTCTCTACCAATGTTCGTTTACTTCTTTCTTATTTCATACAAGAAATGCTTCGCGAAACAAGATCAATGACAAATGGAATGATTGAGATCTAAGAGAAAGACAGCAAAAATTTATGCCTAATTTCATTTCAATACACTAAGCTATTTAATTTGTAGGCTTGATCTATAGAACTAATACACCATATCATCTCATCATAATTTTGGATAATATCATTTGAAATTTTGCCGATACAGTAATCATAGTAGTAGTGATATTTTCTGATTCCTTTGAATTTCTGTGCTTTATACGGCCTTTATTGTTCCCTCATTTTTGTATACGCCGATGCAAAATAAAACAAAGATAATGGACAAAACAAACTGATTATTTATAGAATATCAGTTTTATAGAATATCGGTGAGATATCAGTTTTGAAGTCTTTGACGAAGATCCATGCAGAAGTGTTGTCTTATCCAGACAATATGCAATATAAGTAATGCATCTTTCGATTCAGGTAATTTTAATTCCCATTTTAGCCATCTCCGCAAATATGTAAATAATTTAATTAACATTTATCGACTTTTATAGAAAATGAAACTGTGATTTATGATTATGAAAGCAAAAGTATCGCAGTAAATTCGTTCTCCGCAAAAAAGATTTATTAAATTCATATTCATACGAATGATGAAGGAGCTGAACGAAAACAAGAAAAAAGGTTTATTAATTTTCTATTTTTGAATTTGTTTGTTGGTTTCCTAAAGAATTTTTTATCAAATTTAGAAAAATTTCTTTTAGACTTCCGTCGAAATTTATGTTATTGTTTGAAATGGGTCAGTCATTTGCGCTTATTCTCATAAAAGCATTGTTTTTATTTCTTCTTTAAGAAATGAGTTCCACGAATGCGAAAAAAAGTGGAGACAGATTACTTTTAGCTTCTTCGAATTCGTGAATCAAAATTAAAAAAAAAATTGCAGTAGATATCATTTTTTCACAGAAAACATATTCGTTTACTGATATAATGGTTGGAATATTATCTAGGCAAACTGTTAGGAACAAATATTTTTCTCAGTTATTATTTTTTATTTTATTTTATTAACAATATAATTTAAATAATTTCAGATGTATCTTTGTTTAGGAGCGTTAGCAATCACCATGTATGCAGCTACAATATCAATATTAATTGTAGAATTATATTTCCAACATCAATATTTATGAAGCCAAGAATAAATCTATTAAACTGATTATCAACAAGGAATTTCTGAATCAAATTCGATTAACAAAGAATATCGGTGCGTATTTCTATAGTAACAATTGTCGTGAAAACGAAACCTCAAACAAATAGATAGTGAGATAAATTTCTCATTCGCATTGTAAATTAATGCTAAAATGCTAATGAAACCATCAATCACCTCGGACATATCTACATTTCTTGAGATTGTTTTTTATACGTTTTTTGTTGCTATCTTATCTAACAAATTTGCATTTTTATGCTCCCATGTCAATTTTCTACTCAACTCAATCCTATTATAATATTTGTACCATTTCCGGTTGTTTCCGACGCTTGAATGCCTTCAAGTAAACCATTCCCATTCCTTAACACATATAAACCCAACACCATTTGGATTATATAGTTTTTTCTGGGTTTCTCTTTGGACATTCTACAGCGGACATTACTTAATCTTTTTTTTTAAATTATGTTATCGTCATTAAATTGTTTTATTGAACTCATTGGATTTATATTATTGATCTAATAATCGCTGTGTTTATTGATATGTTATCAAATTTATCGTCATAAAGGTTTAATTACCCAAGTTTGAGGTTTGAGTTCGACAGCAAAATATATCTGGCAGACATCAAACTTTCACGACAACAATTGTAAAGTAGTTAGGAGTAAAATCTTGCTCTTTTTATTCCGTCTATGAGTAATGCAGTATTTAATTATTTAAATGATTAATTGTCTAATCTAGGGTCTACTGGAAAAAAAAGAAAGAGATGTATAATTTTCGAGAGATTCATGTAACAACAAGATGCTTAATTGGAGCTAATCCATGGAATATATTAATTCCATGGAGAGGATAAATCTGTATAAAATAGGTTTTAAGTCAGATTTTTCTAAATTAATTGTGCAATCAACGTTTAACCTACAAATTTGCAAAAATATCATAATATGACTTATTCACAAGTCCTTTTATATGTTAAGAAGTCATCTTTATTCTTAAATATATCTATTGTACGTATCATTTGGCTTTTGAAAAACTGACGTCATTGTGTAATTATATTTATAAAACTATTTTCATTTCATTATTGCTCTCGTTTAATCAATTAATCACTCAGATAAATCATATAATAAATAGTACACTTATCTTAATCTTAGATATTATTCAAGTAATTCATTTCCTTATGCTTCGGTACAATACAAATTTAATCGATAAACTTCTCATCACTAAAAACTCATCAGCAAAATTAGCTATATATATTCTTTGATATTTTTTTGCATAATTTAATTTTCTCCATTAAATATTTTTGTGGAATGTTGACACGATATTGCTTACAGATCACACTGCATAAGTTGCAACATTTATCATGCTTCTCTTTTTTAATATAAGAAAAAGGTTATAGATATCTGGAAGATAGATTTTTTGATTTGTGAGTTATCAGACATAATAAAAAAGTATATAGAAAAATATCAAAGGATGTATACAGCTAGTGATCTTGATATTTGAAACAATATTTTCTG
Source organism: Dirofilaria repens (assembly GCA_008729115.1). NCBI lineage: Eukaryota > Metazoa > Nematoda > Chromadorea > Rhabditida > Onchocercidae > Dirofilaria > Dirofilaria repens. Next base: position 50,497 of record SNRZ01000004.1, on the reverse strand, counting down.
AGGTTTGTAAGGCATAGATTACTTTTAGCTCAAAGTCCCAACAATCGATCTGATTACAGGCGTACAGCAGCAACAAAACTGGCTATTAACTAATGGACATACAATCTGAAAGTGGTTCTGACGGAGTTGAACATAAATATTTTTTTCGATAAAATCATTTTCCTTCAAATTCGAACAGTTTTCGAAAATAGACATACTTGTTGGCGCATTTTGTGGTGTACAAATCATACACGGAATACAGGGGAATGTGTCGCTGCTGATAGTGTTATCAGGTGGGATTTGAAATATTAGCAAACCACCGAGACCTAGTCTTTCCGTACCAAAACTGCGAACACCGTCCATGCCAGGAAATTTCAAATTATTTAGTTGCGAAGAAGTTTCAATTAATCTGTTCCCGAACAGTGAACTAGTTGCAGCACCTCCAGTCCAGTAGGGAATTTGCCCTGGCAAGGCTATCATTGCTGAGATAACAAAAATGCAGAACAAAAGCAGAGACAACCAGATGATTTTCGCCATACTTCTGAAATCATATCAGGCATAAATTATGATAACTTTATTAATAATGTAAAACAATAAGAAGTTAAAAAAGTTATCTTCCATGGAATCTTCCGTTGCATTGGAATGAAATATTAAATTGTTCAAATAAAAATTATTTTCAACTAATAGTAAAGGCTAAAATTGTTTAGATCGATTGAGACCTATTTAAACTTAATTAAGAACGGTGATAGCCTATCGAAAAAAAAGGAGAAAGAAGTGCAACGCTCACTTTACTTGTGGAAGAATTTTATGACATCGAATAATGGCAATGGTTTTGTTTACCAAGCAGTTGTTGGCTTACAAATCAGTAATACTGCGATCCTTGTTTCTACCAGTTATAATATATTCATTAAATAAACAAGCTATTAAGAGGCAATTTGTAAACCTTATTTTTAGTGGAATATCTCGAGAAACTAGCTTTTGCAGTTAAGGCATTTATTGAAAAATTTTTCTTTTCTGTTTTCACTAACTTGTACTTCTGATGACGAATGATTCCAATAAGATGCTTTCTTGATCAAGTCGATATTTCTCCTTAAAAAGAGATACTTGAAATCGTATGCCGTTTTAAACAGTTATTGAGATATATTTGTTGCATCAGCAATAGTTGTTTTTTAATGAGGTTATTTTTTTACTTTCTGCGTCATTTGAAGTAATGAAAGAATTTTGATTTTTTATTAATTATTGAGAATGCGTTCTTTTTTCTTTCCGGTATGAGCAGTAAATTCCGTCCCTTAATTATTTACTCATTCGTATATTTATCGTTCTATTTCGCATCAGTTTCGAAATTAAACTTTTTTCTCCTTTTTGGTCCAAAGCTTTTCAGATTTTTATTTTCTTTGAATAAATCTAGTAATGTTTGTCAAGAAACTAAACATCCTATTCGCGGTTTCGTAAAGATGGAAAAGAATTGATATTTTTCTTATTTTGAATTTGAGAATACAGCATTAGAAAGAATGTGTCTACATTTTTCGCTGTCTTGGAATTTTTTTTTTTATTACCAAATCCTCTGATAAATAATGTTGACTGATATGATAACACAATTAACTAGTCAACAACGAAATTGAATTCATTTGTTCAAAAAAAAAAAACTGAAAACAGTAAGAACAAATGGTAGCAAAATAAAAAGAAAGAATAGTGTAAAAAAAGGTATATTTTTATTAGTATAAAAATTCTCAGTTCAAACTGATAATAACAGAACTGAAGGTGAAACAAATTATCGAAAAACTTTTCAACTTTTAAAAGAAAAAAGGAAAACAATACAAATCAAAAGATTTTTGAAAAATTTTGGCGAGAAAAAAGAATTCCAATGAATTGTATGGAGAGGAAAGTTCCAAAAAAATCCAAAGAATTAATTTTGCAGGTGAATGAAAGACTTGGGATGTTGTAGTATTAGCGGATGGAATGTTGCGTTTTTCAGAGTTTTACTTTTTTAGAAAATGACGTTTTCTAAAAAAGAGAGAGTGAAAAGAGAAGATATTGATTATCTATCCATCCATTCATCATTCGCTAGAAATTCCATCTTTCTAGTCTAGACTATGGCAAGGCAGTAAGCTTGATTTGTTATTACTACTTCTTCTACACAAGAAGAATTCTTGCTTGAAACTTTTACATGCAAGTTCGAATTTCAAATTACGCTATTGTTAAAGAAAAAGATTGCAGAATGCATGCAGTAAGATATTTCTTTACTCCTGCAGAAAAATTCGCAACGTTTTGAAATCGAGTTGTCAGAATATTTCATTTAAAAGAATTCGACGACAAATTCATGTCAAAAGAATGGGAAGCATCTGATGATTTCCGTTATATGCAAAGTTAGGAAATAATTGTTGCCAATAGAAAAACTTCAAATTCAGATTTTCGAGCTCATCGAGTCAAAGGAAAGTATATAGTCTTCAAAATCCCTATTCGCCTTATATGTGTTATTTGTGTGTGTGTGTGTATGTATCGGACTGCCCATCTATTGCTAGGTCCGTTGCATTGTTAAATTTCAATGAGGCAATTTATGATATATAAAAATAGAGTATTAATTGGTATTTCGCATGCTCAAAGAAAGTAAAGAGCCCTAAGGATATTTTCCATACCAAAACTTTGCTTTATGCTCTTGCATCTTACTTATTCGATCAAGGCCATACATATTATTCTGGCCTATCTCCAAACTCACGTGTCATATATATATATTATCGTTAACCAATAAGATTTTTTCATTCTAGCTTTTTATAGTCTAATAATCATATAGCCTTTTTCATTTCAGTTCATTTGATTAATAAATTATGTGTGGTAAAAAATTTAGATCTTTATTAACTCTCATTTTTATTAGAATTAGTGTTATCTATGGTACGAAGAAATCATCGAAGACCAAAGGTCACGCGTGTGATTAACCTCATCAAACGTATTATTGCATTTTTCTTTTCTCATGTTGGATTATGCGCACTGGTTAGTATTGATATTTTATCTTTTAATAAACGAAGAAAAGAAAGTTTCGTGCGCGGATGAATTAAATTAATTTAATGGCTAAGGCCGCTAAAACTCATTCAAGATACAGATAATTTGGCACTGATACTAAGTTATGTACAGGCCTGAATCATAATACAAATCTAATCATAACAGGACCATGTTTTATCATTGTTCACCAAACAACATTTTAGGTCATTGGATATGCATTGCTTGGTGCAGTTGTGTTTCGAGCAGTAGAAGGACCACATGAAACATTCATACAAAGCCAAGTAACCATGGCAAGACAGAAAGCTGTCAATATCGCTTGGAATGCTACCTTTAGGTATTAATTATTGCATTCTACCCACCAAGGCATAATATTTATTATTCGAACTAAAGAGTTATTATACATATAGCAATGTAGTAGTCTGATCAAAAACTGACATTGATGATCTAATCTTACAGCAGGTCAGGTCACTGCACCAATACTGCACCAAAATAATTCGATTCGTCCCGACTTCTGTGAATTTTTCAACATACTGCATCAAATAATGAGACTTTCCCATCATAGAAATCGGAATTCAAAAAAATAACAACTTAGGGTTAACAAATTGGATCGTGAGCAGTGGGAACATACAGTTCATACTCAAGTACGACGATTCCAACGTAAGTGTATGTGGGCAATCAAACGTGGATATGATGGCAAGGTTAGAAACTTCACTGCTGAATTTAGCATTAACTTAAATTGCAATAAATTTTTATGAATTAAAAATAGGGTAAAATTGTAACTGAACTTGTTGATATCAAAATCCAACAATAATTTTTGCATTTGTAAATTTAACCTGAAATATCGTTAACATAGACAACACTGGAGGTTTTTCTCGACTAAATTTAACATGACAATGCGGTCAAAATTGTAGCGTTTTGAGATTCCACTAACAGAAATAAAAAAGCATCTCTTACGCTAGTTTATTTTTTCAGAGAAATATTTTAGCATCGAACAAACAGGCGATCAAGCTCTAAAAATCAGAATATATCACTTTCATGAAATCAGTATTGTTCAAAAATAATTTTAAGCTAATAAACTAGAAGTATTTTAGGAATATGGTTTATCAGCTCAGTGGACATTCACCGGAGCCTTCCTTTACTCATTAACAGTTATAACGACTATCGGCTACGGTAATACATCGGCTAAAACGTATTTCGGCAAAACATTAACTATTTTATTCGCCATCATCGGTACATTATCGCTTCTCTCTCTCTTATTGCTCTTTCAGATTTAATGGAAACCTAAACTTAACTTTACTATTTCTTCAGGCATACCTCTAATGTTACTTTTCTTAACGAATATCGGCGATGTTATGGCAAAAATTTTCCGATTCTTCTATGCACGTTCAATACGACTCAAATATCGTCTCATTTTGTGGCACAAACGGCGCAGAGCCTTGGAATTGCGTCGTGCCAATTCTCTTGGTTCCCGATTTGCTCGGGCAAGTTGGTTTAAAAATTGCAGTGAAAATTCTAATGACCAAGAATTTCTCCGTATTTATAATTAGCAGCAAACATTTACTTTCCTGATCTTGCAGAATATAAATACGGACTTATCAGAAGATTCGTTTCGGCTGGGCGCCGATGTGCAGGATTTGCTAATAGCTCGTGCACAAATCGAACAACTTGGAGTATCCATTTCGCTGTTTTTTTTTTCCTAAAGTAGAATTGCTGCAATAGATCAAGGAAGCTACGAAAAATTTGTTAAAAAAAAACGTTTAAAGAGCATAAAATTGTTAAAATTGCTGAAAAATAGATAAAGGAAAGCCACTGAAAAATTTGTGATTCAAATTCAAAAAACAAAAGAAATTTGTGAAATCAAATATTCTGGTGGCTTAAGAATTAATTGGAAAATGAATGCTCCGTTAAGAAAGAAATCTATTTTAGAAATATTTGGATAATTTAAAAAATAAACAAATATTCAAAACAAAATTTGGAAATTTTTGAAAGAATAAGAAACCATCAAATAATAAGAAGTTGAGGTGAAAGACAGTGTGGAAGCACAACTACAGCGTATATCAGTACCACTAAGTTTGGTATTCTTCACAATGTTCGCTTATTTGGTGGCTGGTTCTGTGCTATTTTGCCTCTGGGAAGGATGGACATTCCTTGACAGTTTCTACTTCTGTTACATTTCCTTGACTACTATTGGTACTTTCTTTTTTAGACTTTCTGGAATTTTAAGTCTATCGTTGAATTTTGCTGAGCTTGTTGAATGACTCCAAAGTGCTTAAAAGCCTTATTTCGCATGTGATTGAGGCAAATATTTTAAAATTGCTCAAACTTTTTCTAGAAATTCTTCAAAAAACCTGAACTTCCCGGAAATCCCTAGCATTCCATGCAAAAAATTTCAAGATTTTCTCTAGAAAATTTCAAGTTCCCCAAAATTTTATCCGCTCCTTTTTAAATTTAAATTTCCTACTTCTATAAAGAAATTTATCAAAACATTTCTTTGTCTCAAAATATAGTTGTTTTTCAGGATTTGGTGACAAATTTCCCGGTGCATCAGTAGGAAACGACAAGGATGCACAAAAGAAGCTTGTGATAACTTCGGTTTATCTTTTGTTTGGGATGGCATTGCTAGCGATGTGTTTTAATCTAGCACAAGAAGAGGTTATTTTGAATTATAAAATCATGGTTAACTTTAAGGAAATACGATAAAATGAGAAATTGTAAATAAATTCGTGAATTTGATTATTAAGATTTCAACTTAAAACTCACTATGAATTCCAGGTTGTGAATAAGGTCAGTTGGTTGGCTAACAAATTTAAATCACGAAATGATGGTAATTATGACTAGAAATACTTCGAACAATATGATTACGGATCGATTGCATAAAATATTTGAATGAGATTGAACATTATACGTCAGTCTTGCCCAAAAAAATCAATGAATCTTTGTTATAAGTTATCAAAACCAAATATAAATATATTTATAAAGTATTTTCAGCCCTAATTTTTCATTTATATGCTTTACGATGATATGAGGACTTTTTCATAATAACATAATGTAAAATAAAATGAATATATGCGTTTTCTTATTTATGATTCTTGTTTTTCGAGATCGCATATCTGGAACAAGATTTGAAATTTTCAGAATTAAATGGGGCTAAACCAATATCAATTTAATTGAACAGAATATAAATATAATGCAAACTATCCTTTTTTATAATATTATCATTACTGATAAACAAATAGTAGTATCAAGAGTTTGCAAGCAAAAGTTCATCATATGAATACATCTGATTCGTCAAGATAGGTTTTTATTGTAAGCCAAATCAAAATTCCAATCCATGTTCACCTTCTTTCTCGTATCATTAAGTGACTTTCTTGTCTGGCTTGGCTTGAAGCCTTCCAATTTTTCGTTTCGAATTTTGCATTTATCTCTCTCGTTAGGCATTTTCTTAACAGCATCCAATTCGCTCTATAGTCTTATTCTATATGAACAATTTTCTAGAAAATTTTTGCAAATGTACTATCCTATTTATTTAAACAGATTAACTAAGTCAAACTTTTCTTCAATACTAAATTTCTTTATTTCTCTGATAGGTCTTCGATAAATGAAAAGCTTTTATTGGACGCTTCAAAATCTGTAATAATTTCAGAAAAGATCTGATAATGGAGATTGCTACCAGGATGATACAGAATGGCAATACAATGCTCTCGTGTTGTTATCAAGATACGAGTGCATGTTTAATATAATCGCCTGCCCATCAATGCAAAATAACTCAAATCAATCTTTGATGAATTAAGCGCTGTTTTTATGGTGACAACTACCTGATTATTAAGCTTTTTAATATACTATTATATGTAATTTAGTATGACCGCATATAGAAAATGGCCTTATAAAAGACGTTAAATGTATCATCCCTTAATTCACTCTTTTTGCTTTATTTTTGAGTTAGGCCATTCAATACTTCATATAACTTATGTATAAGTGTAAAAGAATTGAATTATGATTGACCTCTGATTTTTCCCAATCAAATTTTATTATAATGCTCGCATGTTTGCGTGCTGCTGCTCGCTTTAGCATCATTGCTATGTAATCATAGTCGGGTGTATTTTGGAAATTCAGTTCATTAATATATTTCAGAATCTTATGTATTTCCTCGGGCAAACTGGCTATGTGTTTCGTGTCTAAAATATTAACATACAACATCTAAAAACTTGTAAATTGCGTTTTGACAACTGCAAAGTCTAAGAATCAAGAACAAGAAGTAAACCTTAACTAATCCCTAAAACATCTAATTAAGCTGTATTATCTTGGATGTAAGTCTGTTCAGCAATTTCCCCACGTCTAAAATATTTACAAAAATTATAGGATTGTATATTAGAAGATATAATAAGATATCTCTTACTTAATGTTAGTAACTAATGATCTGTTTAATTTTACAGAATTTCAAGTTCAAAATTTCTAATAATATCATATATGCATAAACAGAATAAGCAAACAGGTGCCAGCGAAGAGTCGTTCCTTCTCCCTGCAAACAAGATCACGATCAATGGCTCTCGACCAAGGCAATGATGCGTATTCCGTGAATTCGATCAACATGTATACCCATGATTCAAGATCATCTCTGCGACACTGTTCACGTGCATAATGGCAATTTCGAGATGCAAATCGTACAGTGCCAAGAAATCGTACCATTTTGCGAGGTAATCTCAAAATATTTAACTCCACTGCCATCTTTGCACCAATTAAAATTTCTCACTTTTTAGAAATACTTTAAATCTGCATAATAGATTTGCAAAATTAATGTATTCGATGGGAGCTACTCGGGTCAAAAAAAATTAAATACGAGAAAAGTGAGGAAGAAGAAATAATAAGCGCTATCAGCGATATCAGCGTTACAGCAATAAGTTGAATTTAACCTGATCGCTTTGCTATCTTTTTCGATATATCTGCGTGCAATACCAAAGTCAAGAAGGTAGATGACATTGGCTTTTTCTTTTAAACCAATCGTGAAATTCTGTGGTTTAATGTCTCGGTGTAGATAGCCGAGATCATGCAAATTACCTATACCTTCCAGAGTCTGCAGACCCAGTTTTATGGTAGTCGAAAATCTAAACAATATAAATAGTATTGTTAGAAAGCCTATCCACTACGCAATCATTTTTATAATTGGATTCATACGTAACTCTGAAGTTAATCAGAAGAATCGTACGTAACTCTGAGGTTAATCAGAAGAATTGGGAAAGATAACTACAGGGAATAAAAGAAGGAGGTTAAATGGATGTAATTATCATATCACTTGGGTTCATTTTAAAAAATTATATATATAAGCTATCAAAATGGTCGCTTCTTCAACGAATCATCTTTACTTTTAAAGAAGAAGGATTCACATTTTAAAATATTCCTGTTTTTTAACGGTCGTTATTTAGAGTACTACTTTCAATTTACAGTAAATTAAAATGACTTTGAACAGTTAAGTTATTTGAAGATGTCCAGATAAGAACAAAGCATAAGGAGAAAACAAACGTGAAATGTTTTTTGGACTGTTGCTTCTGAAGTTTATCAATATTGGTACCCACTAATTGCATGACAATGAATTTAAATGATTCTGTTCGTCCTATCAGAAGATAAAACAGATTGATGAATGAATACTAAGTAAGAAAATACAATATACAGTTAATAATAATTCTGACAACATCGCATGCAAATTACTCTGTCACTATCACTTCTATTTATCGCATATCAAACTTGTCTCCTAACACATTTACATTCTCCATATTAATTTCTATCGCAATTTTACCATATCTCAGACTAGACATTTTAGATGACCACTAACTATTAACTGTAACGTGTCTCACCTCTATCAGTCATTTTGATAAAATGCTTCCGCTTCTCTTCTGGCAGGCTTTCGCATTCTTGCAAAATAGTCATCTCCATCTGTTTTTAAGCAGAAGAATGTTTCAAATTTTCTACTATTCAATTTAGATTATTTTTTTGAGAATGAAGTATTCGTAATGATAAGGATATGGATCGAATTCTAGCAGAAAGAATAAAGCTTCGTCATTCACCCTGATGAATTATTATTCAGAAGTATCAGAAGCGAAGAGATTAAAAAAGTTGGTGGAAGAGGAATTAACATCAAAAGATATTTAAAAAATATTATGATTATGAACATAAATTAATTGCAACAATAAATGAACTTTGATGAATAATCAAGTATTAAATTGATGAATATTGTTTATACTTTTGATATCCTGGAAATAACCGAGAAATTTACTTTCAATCGATTGAGTGCCTTCCCTAAAGTATTCGTTTCAGTTTTCAGAGCATATATATCACTTCTTCCAATCCCATTTACTTGCTGCACTTTATAAACGTCGCCAAAACCTCCTGTCCCCAATAATTCGAGGACTTTATACCTAAAATGGGGATTAATATCGTTCGTTTCTTTGAAACTATTAAAACAATCACGTCTTCAATGAATCATCCGTGTTTCTAAAAAAGTTATTTGAAGAACTTCTTAGTCAATCAATTAGTGATCCTACAAGAAACTGATTTTACAATGTATTATTTCTTAAACAACAACAGCAAAAATATTATCTCCTGCCTATTTCAGTTGAAAATACCGAATAAGCTTAAATAAACATTCCGGCAAAACTGGAAAGGCAAAATCTTGAAAACCAGCAGAAAGAGCTTGACAGACTCTATTCATGCTGCGGGTATTTTTAAAGGAAGTTACGAAATTAAAATCACCGATAACATATTTCACAACATAAATATAAAATAAAATATAGATTAGCCATTTTTATAAAATTAAATATGGATTAGAAAGCCAATTATTCGTCGACATTTTATCCATCACAGGAAAACTGAGATAAAGCGAACTGAGAGGTAAGATAAAAAGACCTGCTCTTGTCAGTGTTCACAATGACACCGATTGGCAGTTTCGATCTTTGCATAGGTGATTTGCGTTTCTTCTCCTTTTCTCTTTCTCTTCTCCTTATTTCATGTTCTCTTCTCTTCATTTCCTTCTACCAAAAAAAAGCAAGAGTTTCAGTTGAATGTTTAGATCAAAACAGCAAAAATGTGACATGTTTTCCCAATCTTTAAACAAATTAATATTGAAAGTTACTTATCAATAAAATGGATGAACACTCGCGATTCCATTTTACTGATACCACTTCAGCACCTAAGCATTTAAAAAAACTGAAACTTAAAAAGCATGACATATCGTTGGAATGTTTTCACGGACTTACAAGCATCTTCGTAAGATGTAATCGTTCATCAGCGGATTCTTCTTCCGGTTCCTCAACGAGTTTCTCATTCTCCTCATCAATGTCTATATCATTAACTTCTAAATTCTTTTTTTTAGTCCAAAATATTTGAATTTCTCCTCAACAGTTTCTACTTCCATAATTGGCAGGGTTTTTTTCGATGAAATTTGATCTACTTTCTTATTCTGGACAAAAAAAGATGGAATCGCAGATAAAGTAATAGAACCAATACATAGCCATTGAAAACAACTATACAAACCGAATTTCTTTCGCTTTCTAGACATTATTATCCCGAATATTCAAAGAACCTGCTATCTTATATAATGTCTCTGAGTAATGAACGATTATATCAACACAAATGGATATTTTTTCCAAATCTCACCAATAGTTGTTTTATAAAATCTAAGAAATGATAAATATTAAACCGTCGACTATTTATATTTTGTCTCAACAAGAGATTCAACTTCTGAGATTTATCAGTTAGATTTAAGCGATGTTCTACTGGCTACGAATTCAAATGCGCCTACAAATTTGTAAACGCTTAATCAGTAAGCCAATACTTGTATTGTTACAAAGTTTTCAGAAGACTTATTACAACAGCGCCATAAGATAATCGATATCGTCATGCTATCGGGAGACTTTGAAATCAGTTATCAATGTAAAACAATGGCCTAATGTCTCGAACATACAATTTTATGCAAGAAAATCATGCACATCAGTGTTCTGCAGATGTCTATATCATCGTAACTAACCTGCAGAGACTCATCGTAAGTAACCTACCGAATTAACTGAAATAAAGAAAGCAAAGTAATATTCTTGGCCATTTATTAGAATCTCTGATAATATTTCTGTTGTAAGTATAACAGCAACAAATAGATTTATGTAAGGAAAAATCATTCATACTGAAGTTCCTATTTATACAATCATTTCAAGTTGCTTCGCGTAGAATATTGTTTGTTTTGCGATTCTCTTCGTATCCAGTTGTTCTTTTGGAACTGGCTGAAACCATTTTTACCATATATATATATATTGATTTAAAATGTGTAGGGTCATAATCAAAACAGCCAATAATATTCTTGGTCATTTATTAGATCTCTGATGATTTTAATAAGTTTTTTTTCAAAAGTATAAACTGATTCTAATAAGCTTATCATCATTTTCATTTATTTAAACATGTTTTTTTTATTTTGGTCTTATTGCATTAAAAGACTTTATTCCGAAAAGAAAAAAAACTTACCCCAGAGAGTCCTTGTTCGAAAACATATGTATTGCCCGATCTTTTCCAAGAACGCTGCAATAATTATTTCAAATCTAGACTTTACAAAATATTAAAAAGAATCATCATATCTTGAAAAATTCCGAAAACGTTTCGGAATAAAGCCTTTTAAATGAAATATGTCCAACATGTTTTTTTATTTTGGTCTTATTGCATTTTTAAATTTTGCCTTTTAGTATGTTCTACGTTTTTGAATATTTTTTATTTCTTTTCGCTAGCAATATTTTGCCATTTAATTAAGGTAATGTACAATTAAATCAGGAAACTACATAAAATAACTGATAGCCTGATAAAATTACTGATCGATTAAATGAACTGGTTTGACTAATTTTATTTTTTACACTGTGCTAGAAAAACAAATAAAAAAACTTTCAGGACGTCAAGTCGTTTAATCGATCTGATCCTGACTATCAGCTATTCGATTAGTTTTTATTTCTGTCTTTGCCCCAGTAGGGAGATAAAAAGTGCATATAATTGAAGATATAGAAAATATGCATAATGCAACTAAAATAAGTTCAATATTTAATACCTTTATTGCAAAAGGAGTGATTTCATTGACATTATTGAAAAGAAGCAATTGTGCAGCATCTTTTTGTGAAACTTTTTTGAAGGAGCATTCGATACATGAAGCAATTTCATCTCTAGAAATAATTATGAATTAAATTATTGCATTTTGTATTGAACTTTGCTTTTCATATGAGTCATAATATTTTAGAAAAACAAATGTAACAAACCGCACTGTATCCATAGATATACGAATAAAAAGAGCATAATACGGACTGGGAATGTTTTTCTCCGTAAGAACAACCTGAAATGAAAATCCGGTTTATATAAACTACTGGGAAACAAGAACCATAAGTACCAAGATATCTGAATATCTAACATGAACACAGAAATAACTAACAATAAAATTACTTTTATATAGAAATAATAATAATACTACAATGCAAATAAAACAAATGACCTTTTTGAGATAATATAGACATTATCGACATACAATTTATTATTAGCATACCTTATTATAAACACCTTCCATGAGTGACTGTTCCAGTTTTACCGGTGTTGTGATGTATGGATTGCTCTGTTGAACATTCTGATCGATCTGTTCTAACAACTGAAAAAAGAATGGTTGAAAAAATAGATCAATTTTGGCAATCTTTAATTTAATAGATTGAGAGATTTAGCAAGCACACAATCAATGTTAGAATGACAGTAAATAAAAGCGTAAGAAAGTTTAGGTTAATATCGAAATACGGAATGAAGTTCCACACTTTAATAAGTATGATGCATATACAGGTAATGAATTTCTTTCGTATTCATAATAATAGACCGGGCAACAATGAAACTATTAATTAACTCATCCGATAAAACCCGAATAATATCTTAATGAATTAACATACCATGTGAAACTGTGCATGCTGATTGGTAGTCAAAAAATACATCAAATTCAAACCGATCATTAAGAACTTATTTGGTGATTCTTCATTTGATCTGGAAAACAAACTTTTAATTAGGCAAATAAATTATTCAATTTTCTGTCATTGTTGCCGAAAATTACAAAAACTAAAGTTTAGAATTTATTCATATTTCAAAAAAAGTACCTATAACAGTTGTAAAAATTCATTACAACACTGATCGCTTCACGAAATGCATTAAGATCAGATTGAAGCACCGCATACAGAGCATCAATTTCATATACATCGCCTACGAAATAGAATTTCAGTATAATAATAAATTTTCTATTTGATGATCCAACCAAAACATTTATGTTTTCTCCATCAATCACACAAAAAATAGCTTACGATGTATAATATGCAACGCGGCACTACTTAAGCCTTTCAATGCCTCTGGATTCTCCATCATTTCCTAAAATATAGAAATTAAATTATATTCCTTTCAATTTTTTTTTTAAAAAAATTCGCTGTTTAGCTAGACTAGAAAAAAAGAAATGGAGTGCATATTAGGATAATAAAAATGAAAAAATTTCGCAATTCAAGCTGGATCAATTCTAACTATTAAATAATAATTACCGCTTTGCTATATTGAAAGCATTTATATTTAATTATCATTTTTTTCTGCAGCTAATTTTCTATTGAAAATAATTAAAATATTAATAATGTCAGCAAATAAATAATATATACTTGCAAAATTTTAACAACGATGGCAAAATAATGACAAATCAAACATGACCTTGACTTGTTTTAGTATATTATTAACCTCAGTCAGAACTTTCGGCTCTTTATTCCATTCAGCTAATAATTTCTTGTGCATCGTCTCCATTTCTACAAAATTTTTCACCTAAAATCTTTAGAAACATCAATTCTACGATGGAACGAAAAGAAAATCGAAAAAACTTCCTACTCGAAACGTATTCAGACGAATTCTGCTAAGGTACAATGAGTGATTGTTGCTCTTTCAAAATATACTGGAGTTTATTGATAAACAAATTAATGCAGTAAAGTACACGTCAAATTCAGTAAATAGGTGTCATTATTATAGTAAACATCACATTCTAGCCAGTCTCAAAAGTATATCATGATAATGAAATATGTCAATCATTTCGTACTGATAAATTTGGATGCAAATTGCCAAATCATTCCATTTTTTCAATACACAGATTTCCGACGGTTTCTTGAGATAAATTTATGAATTTATTGCAAAATAAGTTCTGACTAAGAATTCCAGAAGCAAACATCTTAAGTAAAGAAGAAATAATACCAAACCAATCATAGCCTACTTACAATTCATCATTTCAAATGAAATCAAAACATGTTTTCCTCCATAACAAACATTATACTAGTCTCAAAAGTATGCCACGGTAATGAATACATTTGCATCATAAATATTATTACAGGAATAGATAATTTACTAATATTTCCACGAACCATTCCAAATTTCTTTTATTACTATTACAACATGACGCACTTAGAACGCGAAATTATGAATATATGGCACAAAAAATAAAGATCGGTAGACCGTTTAATGTAAAAGCTCATAAAAACTTTACTTCCAGACAGAAACAACAGTTTAAATTTAAGAACCGCATCTTTACATTAATATTAGATGCTATTATATGAAAACATGTAAATACTTTCAAGTAACCGAATAAATAATGCGTCCTTTGACACGCAGCTTAGCAACGACGATAATATGAAAATATATTTTAATAAGTTTTTTCATGGTAGGATAATGTTATACTGCTATTTCGTTGATAACATCAAACATAAAAACCTAGAGAGAGCTTGAGCATTATCAAAAAAATGCAAGTTATGGGTCAGTTAACTGTTGAATGTTTCCATATACCAAGAGATGTACTAAGATCTGTGTTGGTAAATCAACTTATACAAAATGTGGAATTATAATAAATGTTAATACAATAATTACAAATAAATGAAAAAGTTAATACAAATAATTACAAATAAATGGAAACGTAAAAATTAATGGCAAGTCAAAAAAAGAGATATATAAAACAAAAGGATGCTGCATTTAATTTAATATTTAAAATAATTGATTATGCATAAAAAATTTGAAACTTTAAAATTTTGTCTTCATCGAACTAGCCAATTGATTGATACACTCTATTACGTCATCGTCATCCACATCTCCAACAATTACCATCTTTCCAGGTTTAATAATCTATAAATATTTTGTAGTTGGCATTCTCCACAGTAGTTTGCAAAAAATAAAAATAAAAATAAAAGAAAAAAAAAACATGAGAATGGCTCATATCTTCATTCTCATGTTAGAGATAACCGAAAGAAAGGCATATAAACACATGCTTCCAAGATAAAAACTTGATTATTTTACAACTGAACATGAACAGTGATCAACACGCCACACATTCTAGTTGAAGAGTACTTCACTCTTTTATAACTTAAAAAATAAGTTTTGAACCAAAAACATACTTTTTTTGTTATAAACTGACCCTTCAGAATCTGTTCTAAAAGATCACAGTGTATCGCAACAATAGAGACTAATTCTCGTTGACCAGGAACATGATCTCGACCAAAAGGTATTACTACAAATAAATTCTTTACTTTTTTTCTGTTCTATGCCTTGTCTTATTATTATCATATACTTAATATCATATAAA
The DNA here is from genome assembly GCA_008729115.1 of Dirofilaria repens. Lineage (NCBI taxonomy): Eukaryota > Metazoa > Nematoda > Chromadorea > Rhabditida > Onchocercidae > Dirofilaria > Dirofilaria repens. The sequence goes on along the minus strand of SNRZ01000004.1, from coordinate 34,887 downwards.
ATATGAATCATACTTTCCAAAATTCTCGAATTATTTTCGAAAAAAAACTCGTTTCGTTTTTAAAGCATCAACAAAAAGAAAAATTAACTCACCAGAACTATAAACATCCATTCCATTTATAAGTATTAACATAAAAATGAAACGTGATGTCGAATTAGTATTTCTTTTTTCATATAAAGCTTTCGCTACAGTCTGAAAAGTTTGAACAATGTTTGAAAATCCAATAATTTTTCCCTCTGACAGGAGTCTCATGATCTTTCGATTCTCACAAATATATTACTATGAAAACAGTACTTTCTAATCAGTTCAACAGCTAAATATACTTTTATTAATTTTATATTTCAATATCCTTATCATTCTGAAATTAATTCAACCAGCCATCTTCTAAGACATATACTTGACACCTTGAATAATTCCACATATTCATCTTTTTTCTCTCATTTTTTAATTCCCAGCTTGTTTTACATACGTTTTCCTGAAAATATAAGTTTTTTTTGATTAAGACTTGATGTAGCAAATTTCATAAATAAAAAGCGGGTATATTTTTAGAACTTACTTCTTCTGAACAGTTTAGCATATCAACGGTGACTTCTGAAAGTTCATAAATTTACAACCAACAAGCAGTTCATAAAATTTAGCAAATAAAGAATCTTATACTTCAAACACTTTAAAAAACTTTAAAAAAAGAAGTTATAACCTTGTATATTATCAAAATGTTTTGCAGAGGTCATATCAGTTATTGCTATCCAATTATCGGCAACTGAAACACATTCAAGATACTACGATTTAAACTGAACTAAGTGTAGCAGACAAGAATTTTTGTTTAAAGCCTTTCTTATATACTAATTCCTTCTTGCTTACTGCGTGTTTCGTTCTCGATTCAAACTTAACCAAAGAAAAATTTTGAACTGTTTAGTCACATAAAGGATAAATAACAAAAGACTTAAAAAATGCTTGAGAATCTGAAGAAAACAAACAGCATGAATCAGTGACAGATCAGAGAGCATGTAATGTGGCATGATTTGCGAGTTCTTTTCAAACATGGGAGAAGATCATACATAATCCTGATAGTGATACTTAATGTGAAGTTTCTACAGTATTGTATATAGACTTACTAGTTTCCGCACTTGCAGCTGGTATGACTATTCCTTTCGAGCGATAAACCTGAACTAAAAACACACTTTTAATAAAAATGAAAGTTTGTGGCATGCACATTCGATTCCATCACTCAAACATCTCATATGTATCTTTTATTTGTTATCTTTCAAATTAAGCACATTTTCACAAAAACAACGTATAGAAAATCGTAAATGCTATTATATTCGAAAAAAAGCAAAAATTCACTTTGTCCAAACCAACCGGCACCAGCTTCAAAAATTTTCCCAGTTTCTTGACAAGATTCATGTCCGAGATATATAACAACTGGTACTACATATTCTGCTTTCAAAGCTCGCAAACTTTCTTCAGGAAATAACTGAGCTGTCAGCCTTGATGATGCTGTCGGTATCACTACGTTAGAATGGATACCATACCTATTTCCTTCAATTGCCAATGTATGCGAAAGACCAATTAACGCATTCTTTGCTAAAATTTATCATAAAAATGTTCAGCAACAGTTTGGTTGCAGCAATAATTTGGTCACGACAATGGTCAAAATGTGGAATGGATACCATACCTATTTCCTTCAATTGCCAATGTATGCAATTAACGCATTCAACTATCAAACATTATTTATTTTCTATATAATACTACAATTAATATTAAGAAATAAAAGTACCTGCTGCATAATTTGCCTGTCCAAAATTGCCATATATTGCAGAATTTGAAGATATGAAAATAAGTCGCCCATATCGCTGTTTTCTGAAAAAAGGCCAAGCCGCTTTAGTTACCGAATAAGCACCTTTAACGTGTGTTCTGTAGACCATGTCTGCAAAATTAAAGAATCGCAAGCTCAATTTGTTATAAATTGGATGAAAATGTATAAAAAAAAAAAATCCACGAGGTTCTTTACAAGACATCATATCTTTCTATCACTATATAGTAAAATCAGATTTAAAAATTCCAAATTTTTGTCTCTTCACTATTGCGACTATTGCGTTTTTTTCACTATTGCGAGTATTAGCTATATAATATATACCTAATAAAATGAAACATAGCTTGGTAAACTGAATTATTTAATTCCTCATTAAACAATATCGTGATAAAAATACAAATACAAAAACGGAAACAATGCAAACCCCAATCATCGTAGCTCATATTTTGAAAAGACTTATCGATTAAAATTCCAGCATTATTGACTATAATATCTGAAAATTGAGAAGTCATAAAAACAATTAACAACTTCAGTTTTTAAGATAAATTCCGTTCATAATTGCCTATGCACATTTGTCAGTCAAACTTCATTTTTTTTTAATGTAATAATAATGCAACAGACAATTCAACTTCTAATATTTTTGATTTACTGGTGGTTCCAATCACTTGCTAAATATAAATATATTATTCATCACTCTAAAACATAACCGATATCACACGCAGCCGATATCATTTATAATTAAACATAACTTAAAACAAACGGATTATTATGAAAAATAGAGAATAACTGCCCACCTACTCGACCAAAATGTGTGATTGCTGTTTCGATGATTTTATGTCCGCATTCAACACTATCAAAATTTGGAACTGCTATGCCTCCATGAAATTTTATTTCAGCTACAGTCTGTAATAATGTACAAAATTTACACACGAATTTAAATTGACAATTTAAAAGAAGGGATAAAACGAAATACACGCATTGACAAAAAGCATATTATATTTCTGCTTTTTATAGAATATAATGACGAACGTCAATCCAAAGACAGTCATAAGTTTAAATAACACCTTGATTTTTTAAATAATAAGTCATTATTCAGAATTCAAAAAAGAAGTTAAAAAAATATTAGTATTGACCGCATTCGCAGACAGAGATCTCGCAAATGATCCATCCTCAGCGACTCCGAGATCGTTTACTAGAATGTAAAAAACTAAACTTTTTCAAATTTTCTGAACATATACACATATATCTAAAGAAAAGAATAAAATATTAAGAAGTTCGCTATCACAACCTAAGATTTTCCGAAATATTTCGTATCGTATGATATAACAAATCTCATAAAATAAAACCATTAACTGAATAAACTAAAATTCAGAATGACAGGATTACCGACAACAAATGCTCCTCTTTTAGCGAATTCAAGCGCATATGCTCTTCCCAAACTGCCACCGGCTCCGGTAATAACAGCTACCTTACCAATAAAATTTAAATCGAGCATAATGCAAACAGTTTTACTTTTTCCTGAAAAAAACAATTCCCAGTGTAAGAATGTCATAAGCTAAAGAAATTTTTAGAATCTTCAGCACTGCTAAATTATAAAATACAGCGATCCATATTTAGTCATTAATTATAGTAGTTAATTAAATATTTCCTAAAAGAATCCTCTGAGTTTTCTAGCGCAGCTTGGATATTTTAATTTGTGCAGAGCTTTTGCCTCTATTTGTCCAATTCTCTCAACTGCTATATATTGAAGATTTTTCCTACTTCCTCTAATGTATGTTCCTTTCCATCTTTACCAAGGCCAAAGCGCATTCTTCGTTTTCTTTCTTCCTTTGGTGTTAAAGTTGCTGTTTTTCTAATTTATATTGCAAAGGAAATAGCTCAAAAGATGTCAATATTTTAAAGCCTACATTCGACTGATCAACTAGCAGAATAATATTCCATGACACTTCTCACTTTCCAGAAATCTATGCATTTCCAGGTAAATAATAATCTAACCTACCCATCTTGAAAGAGAAAAGTCTCTCAGATACTTACATTTTGCGGCCATTGCTTACGGCCTTCATTTATCATCCAATCCCATAAAACTATGGAAGGGTCCCATCATGTACCAGAACATTGTGTGTGTATCTTAAGCATTTAGTGAAGTGATGAGCTATTTCGAGTAATTTTGTTCGTGGATATGTTGGGTTGGATGAATGGATTATTTGTTCTGGTTTTTTTGTCTCTTATTCAGTTCAATAATTGACAGAAGAGAGGATAAAAGTAGCAAGTGATTGATTGAGGTGTTTTAGTGTGTCCCGATGATGTCTAAAAATGACAATGATACTCCCGATGATGATGAGGATGACTTCTTTGATAATCCATTAAAGCATCTGTTGTCTAAGGTTACAAGTACCAAGAAGAGTGGAAATCAAATCGGAACCGCTACGAAAGACATCAGAAAGAGAGGTATTTATATGTTTACAGAACTTTTCCTTTGCCTGTTTAGTAAATTGATAAGTAAGATTATCGTTACTATATAATTCATAGCTTTAGATTGACTAATCAGTTAAATGTTATTTAAGTGATGTGTTGAAATATCAAATAAATACAGAGCTGTTATACTTTGATAATCATTGTGGGTTGGAAATGATTGATAGTATAGGGAGGAATTGAAGAGAATAGGGGGTCACAGAATATTTTATTATTCTTACAATTTGATATTTAAAAGTGAAGAAAATCTTGGTCCTTTTATTTTTTAAAAAATTCATTATTTTAAAATCAAACAAAAAAGTTACAAGCAGGAGAAAGGATAATGCATTTGGTTAGTTATTTCTGATAATTTGTCACTTTTGGATAAAGAAGAAATGTTGGATGTAGGATTAAGTAGCTATAGTGGAAAAAAATTAGAAAAAACTTATGTTATATAAACATTTTTGTCAGTTCTTGTTTAACTAAAAATAAGTGTTTTATATCTTGAAGTGAGGCTGTTATATTCTGAAAAAATAGATTGTCGCCTATTAAAATTTAGATTATTCTGAAAAGCATTTATTGTAGATGATTTAAACGAGAACGATGATGACTTATTAACATTGAAAGAAAAAAGAAAAGTGGAGGAAAATTCCGCTCTATCGAAATTTGAAGAAGAAATCAAAGAGCTGGAAACTTTTTCCAACATTGTTACTTTTCCTTCATCAAGTTTGGGCTCTGTAACGAGCAATCCAGCGAAGAATCATAGCAAAAGGTTGCTAGTTAACAAGTAAATGCAGCTATTTTCATATAATGCAAAGTATAATTAGTTGATAGACCCAATGAAATGCTTCATTTATTTGTTTCACGAAGTGAATTTTCTGGTTTGCACTGGCGTACACTGAATAATGGAACGATATTGGCATCTTCTGTCATGTATGCTGTATATCTTTTAGAAATATACATCTTAAAAGTTTTTTTATTGTTTTTTTCTGTTGTTGCAGAAGAAGAAAAGCTATCAACGAAAGTAATTCTAAATCACTTGCTAGTCTCATGATTATTGATTGTGATACTGCTGAGACGGACTACAACATGTTTAGAAATAATAAAGCCTTTATCGTGGAACCACACTGTTCCATTGAAATTAGTGATCTCGAGAGATGTGATACTTGTATAAAACGTTGGAAAATGGTATGCATTTGTTGCATATTAAATTCTTAAAAGATTTAAAATTTTGAATCTATTTAGAATAAAATTAAAAAATTTGTTTTACTAACTTGCATAATCTCAATTTGATGATGTAAGCAATATGTTCATAAAACCGTATCCATCACTAATCAATTAAGAATACTAAAGTTTTACAATACTAAACTTCACTGCACATTCTGACTGCCATTTCAGAGCACTGAATTTGTTTTGTATATATTAACAACGGAAATTATACAACAAAACATATAACACGATTACTAAGAAATTAATCCCTCGTAAAATAAATGTTTTGCAAATTAATGATATTTTCGTGAAAAATTTAATTTATGAGTGATTTTCAGACTGAAGCATTCACGAATATTGTCAAATTCTATGCTTCAAATTGGTCTTGTTCGTCAGAAAGTGTAATTTTATTACTGAGAAATGGGAAGCAGATTTCTGCAGTAGACACCCCACACAGTGTTGCATTTAGTGAAAAAGATATCAATTATTTATCAGTTTACAAGAGCAGTCAGAATGGAAGTTATAAGTCGAATAAGATAACTGTCAAATGGTTGCTACCGGAACGAAACAAACCCATCATTACTGCTGTTCCGAGGGTAATTGTTTCGAAAAAGACATAACTGAACTGGAATAATTTTTGATTTACAGAAATAAATGACTTTTATAAAAACATTGTACTGAAATTAAAAGACTTCATTAGATTCCGTTGTTTCCTTGAGAATTATACTCGATACATTCAGAAATTCGGTAAACCATTTCTTTTCAGGATACTTCATTTATAATTTTGAAGCGAAATTTCGCTATCGATAATGGTTTGGATGAGGAAAAACTGACATTAGTCTTTGATAGCGAACGTATAAATCCGCGAGAAACTGTGAGGACATTAGGGATTGAAGATGGTGATTGCATTGATGTTTACGTTAAATGATCTCATTCTCACCATCTTAATTTTTGTGCAGTTCACTTAATTCAGATCATGTTTAAACCTTTGAGCTGTTTATCTTCATTGTTTATTTTCTTTATTCGTTTGATGTTTATTTTATTAGCTTCAGTGAATAAAAAGTTCACTGCTTTTGTTTTGCACAATTATTCAATACAAATCTCTTTTTGTTTTTGACGATTATGTTATCGAGGTTTCATATCATTTTCATGTAAACGATTGCATAACTACTTCATTTGAATATATTCTGATGCCATTACTGTCGACTACATTTTATGTTTATTTGTGACTTTATTTCTACCTGAATAAGCTTATAGCAGATTTTAAATTGGTGATTTATGATCAAAGTAGTTCACGATAGTTTAATCCGCAGTTGTTCGTTCACTCAGTACCACATATATTCAGTTGTTAATGCAGACTATATAAGTGCATAATATATTAAGAGTTCAAGTCCCTAAATGAACCTCATGTCATGCATAAAACCGTATTATTCGTTTAATTATATCTATTGATTTGATTTCAAATATTTGATGCGAGTGGCAAGTTTTATTTCTTCCATGTATGCCTAGAAGAATTTTTACCAATCCATTAAGAAATGATTCCATGAATTGAAAATATTCTTTTTCATCTCTCTCCTCTCTCTCTTGTAGATTCGGGAACGACTGCAATGATTTTCCGACACGAGAAACTGCGCACTGATTTATTCCAATGTTTATGGATGCCGTTGAATGTCATGCGGTTGTACAGCACACCTACCATCCAATCTTGCAATGAACAACGTGATTTATATCAGGTACTTGGTGTTGATTCTTCTGCTACAACAAAAGAAATCAAAGCAGCTTATTATCAGTTATCAAAGATTTACCATCCAGACAGACACGATGATAAAGAACAGAAGAATTTGGCTGCTGAGAAATTTTTACAGGTACGAGTTGTCTTTTTTCGTTGCTTTTGGGATTTTTGTAAAATCAATTGATCGACTCATATTACTGAAGTCATTTCAACCTTAATTAGATTATTGATTTTCAATAATCAGTTTGCAGTTTTATATTTATTAAACGTTTATTATTATTCATAAGGAATTTTCAAATTATTAAATTTCAGGTAGCAGATGCATATGAAATTTTATCATCGGGTGAAAAACGAAGAGCATATGATAAGAAATGCCAAGAAAATTGGATACAGACACCAAGCGGAAGCTGGCCAACACAGATGAGAGTGAAGAAGAATTTTGAAGACTTGGGATTAGATTATAAAACCTTCGAGGATTTTCAACGTAGTGTGAAAATTAGGTCAGTAACATCACTAAATTCTATTTTCTTGACTAAAAATTCCAATCATAATTTTAACTCATGCTTCAGGAAACAACGGACTAAACATGATCACTGGCAAATGCCTGATGAATTTTTTCGCTCATTTCGACAGTCCTCGTGAATTCACTAGCACTTTTCGTCCACGATCAGCAACTTATTTCACCTATAGTTATAAAGTCATCTAAATTTTTGAAATTTCATTATTTGACTACTCTATAACAAGTCGAGATTCACTTAATATTGAATTGTGACACATATTTCAAAGCATAATGAGATTTTCTTTGGAAAAATAATGATTCGCAAGATTCAGCAAAACAACTTTCAAAAGAATTTTTAATAACATCGCTGTACGAATATTATTAAATGATTTAAGATGAAATTAATTCAGGATCCAATGCAACGACAACGTGAAATGAGAGAATGGCAAATTCTGAAGGAAATTGAGGAAGAAAAGCGAAAATCTAAGTATAAAACACCAGCCTTTGTGATGATGGAGAGAGAACGAAGAATGCGGGAGCTGAGTGAAAAAAGAACACTCAATATTTTACTTCTTTTTTTTGGATGTATTACCTTGTTAATCTATATTCGCCTAACGTAGAATACTGTAATGTTATAAACTGTAGAAAATATAAATATAAAATTAACACATCGTTGAGTTTTCATTTATAAAAATTCCGTCCATTTATTTTCCTAGTTGCATTTTTCTTGTTTTATGTCATACAACCTAGCATCTGGTATTAACTGTATCAACTACTAGAATTTTGCTTGTTAAACTTCGTTTAATAGTATTATTTAGTTAAGGCTGACTTCGACAAGTCATTGAATGAAATCGTTATCAAAGAGATATGAGATACGCTCACACACTTTTAATTCTTTTTCTAGTGGTGGCTTCCTTCCTAGCCGTAATAATAAGAAAGCTCGTAGCATTTTGTAATCACATTTGCCTGAGCCGAATGTTGATATCATTTAAAATATAGAACGCCTTGAATATGGAGCTTATAATGTTCTAAAGTGAGCAATTCACTACCCATAAGGGCAAAGTCATAACGTTTAAATTTTTTGCTCAGGAACAAAGTAACTTCCTGACTTAAAGAACATACCAAAAACTAGTGTGTCAAGCTAGAACATACAAAATCCTTGACTGTTGATTATCACGAATCTACAGCCAGACTAACGCTTTATTTTTATTGCGTTCGCTCAGTACAATTCATGACAGAATTCTCTGTGATCTGTCTACACATCTGGAGAATTGTCAAGAAAAAGCCTGCCTCGGACACGTCTACACTCTGTGGAATAATGCGTGCCAAATGATAAAGGTGAACAAGCAATTGGGATATATCTTACGGAGTAATGAAAGGCTACGTCCAATAAATCGAATACAATATCAAAAAATATTAGTACGCTCGAAGTCTTATTCAGCATGTATTTATTTATGTTAGTGGCACTACACATAAGATACTGTTTATTTAAATCTCAGGGATCATCAAGCTGATATATATCATCAATCGTAGATGTTCCGAAAGATAGACGACAAAACTTTGTCGTAAATATACTAAATTTATGTAAGTTCATAGATCATGGTAAACAAACATGAAAATAGGCATAAAAACACAGCAACAACGGTAATATGATAATGACACATTTTTTCAAAACATTTTTAGTTCTTGTCCCAGAATTTTTTCAACAGTCAATCCATTAGAGATCTTCATCGTCGTCTGGAAGTTCAGCGCTTGCGGCAGCAGCAATTTCCTGTTCATATTGTGCAACCATTGTTGGATCCATTTGTACTTCAGGTGGAGCGAGAGCAGGCATTGCAACAAATTCTAAGTTTGGATCGCCTAACAATTTTCTGGCCAGCCATAGGAAAGGTTTTTCAAAATTATAATTGCTCTTTGCTGAGATATCATAGTACTGAAAATAAATAAAAGATATTTTCTGTGATACTGAATACTGAAAATCCATTTCCTCTAACTGAATAATAATAAAAATCCATAAAAATAAATAGCTCACAATAGCAAACTGAAAACAAAATACAATCTCATGCAATGACATATTTCCTTTCCATTGCTTCTTATTCATTAAATAACACAAAACCTACCTGTAAATTCTTCTTTCGATGAAATGTGATCGTTTTAGCCTTAACCTTTCTGTCCTTTACATCGACCTTATTTCCACATAAAACTATAGGGATATTTTCACATACGCGCACTAAATCACGATGCCAGTTTGGAACGTTTTTGTAAGTAACACGTGCTGTTACATCGAACATAATAATAGCGCACTGACCTGAAACACTTCATGTACTCATCATAATATAAGATAGGATATGAAACATTTCAAAGTTTGTCACGAAATCTGTCCTAAATGACTTAATGCCTCAGTAAAAAAAAACACGTTACGGACCTGAAGATTTAACAGAGAAATTCGCTAAATATTTAAGTTTTTCTTACTTTAATCAAAATTTTTACTATATAGTGCTGATGAATTTTTTGCTGGAAGATCTCTATTCCTTTTCACATGACGCTTCCAAATATTACTGAAGTATAACAGAAATAAAATGAAATTATCATAAGATCAATTTCGTTCCAGTTACTTCCAATTTTGATTTTTACCATCTCGCATCCTCATTCACATTTTTTCTTATAAATTCACTCGAAATTGAACTTATTTTTGTACACCAAACGTAAAACTAAATTATAAAGTTCCAAATACCGATGTGGAACATGATTAATTACTTACCTTGTATATAATAACCATCTCGTAATCCGCCAAACTTTTCTTGCCCAGCTGTATCCCAAACATTGAATCGAATCTGACCTCTATTTGTGTGAAATATTAGTGGATGAACTTCCACACCCAATGTTGCTAGAAAAAAAATTCAATAAAAGCCAAACATAAACGATAAATGAATTTAATTCAGAATACATTATTATAAGCAAGATGAAGCGAATCTTACCAACGTATTTCTTCTCGAATTCTCCTGTAAGATGCCTCTTAACAAACGTCGTTTTTCCCGTACCGCCATCTCCAACAAGTACAAGTTTAAACGTAGGAATATCGTCGCCAGCGGCCATTACTTATGTTGCTATAATTACAATGTTAAATTGAACATAATTACAATAAGAGTAGTGCAAATATATAATCACTAATACAAATAGAGTTCCTTGTGGAATAGAGTAGTGGGATGATATTTCTCGAGAATTTTAGGCTGTGGATCTATGACAGAAATATTTGAAAACAACAATGTGTTTATCCTTCAAAAAAATATTAGCTCATAAAGATGAATAACACAAAATGGATTATAACGATGAAAGCGTTAATAAGAAACCGTAGATAAATTAGGATTAGCAGAAATTTCGATCTCACAAACAATTTCTCCTCCACCTATTATACTATTTCTAAAAATCTCGACACCTCATCTCAGAAATACTAACAAATACTAATCCTTCCCTCAGTAATGAATCATATCAACGAAGCAAAACTGTGCCAAAGCTGGTGAGAACTAATGTAAATTTCTGTTTTTCGCTACTCGTTTCACAACCTGGCCTACTGACAAACTTCGCGCATGAAGTTGGTACAATGGTTATCCATAACTCAAAGTTGATGGTTGTTTTAAAGATTTTAGTTTGAAGTTGCAGGTATGAATTAAATTACGACTAGTGTTACATCATATTATGCGACCAATTCAACTTCACTCTTCGACTACATTACTCCTCCGCCACTTCCTTGTTCTTCATTATTTTTCATCGTAGTACATTACATAAATGAGCGCCATTGTTTTGGTAGTGTAATTACACTAATGAACGCAGTTAAATTGACAGTGTAAATTTTAAGTGCTGAACTGTTCGTATACTTTCACGTGAACACCATGATTAGCAAATGCTAAACGTGAGGCTCTATTAGAAGTGTGAGCTAGAGAAATACCTAGGATGGAAGAATTTGAAGCGTAATATGGTGATGGAAGTTTTTGCGAAAAAGTTCAAATAAATTGATTACAAAATCGAATTTATGTTTTTATATAGTGATATAGGAACAATGCATACTGAAGACAGAACATGAGATAGAGCATCGCAATTATAACCAGAATTTTAGTCGAGAGCGTTTATTTATTAAGATGAAATATATCACAAAAAAGAGAACACGAAATTTATATCTATGTTTCTAATAATTTAACATTGAATTTAAACGAGCCAGTCACTCTTGCTCGAAAATTCAGCACTAATGATTCGAGTTTCATCTTAGAAAAAATGTAATGATCAATTTGAATGAAATAGAAATCATCTTCATCAAACAGAGTCAACCTTTTAATATGCGTTATATTACAATCACCTATATTTTAGAAGAGACTAGTGATTTAGTAATAAATAATCCAACAGAGATAAGAAATTCAATTCTTTCTCGAAATTCAGTTTTCTCGCATTTATCAATATTTTGTATGAATTAATAAACCTGTTAAGTTATGTCCAAATGAAATGGTCTATAGTGAGAGTAACTACAACTGTATTTTCAGAAAAGAATGGGAAAGAGACAGAAATCAATAAGAAGAAACGAATTGGATGTAGGCGTAGGTTTTCTCGCATTTATCAGTATCTTGTATAAATTATGTATAAAGTATGAACCATAAGCAATTTCTATTTCAATTATATTATTTTAGGAAGCTCAGGCTGCAGGTGACTATTCAATTAAACCTTCAGAAAAAGAGGCTGTTCTAGATACTTCTCAGTGGCCACTATTATTGAAGGTAAGCAACCTTTCGCATATATATTCTGAGAGAAAAGGAATGAGTTATCATAAGGCCCATCACTTTTCTGGTAGTAGTTTTAGCTTTCGATCAACTTACTATTACTATGACTTCCGACGGCAAAAGGAACTGGGTAATGTTTTGAAACATCATAACAGCCAGCCTATCGAATTAAAATGAAGCAATACTACATTATAGAGAGCAGTGCTACATTATAAAGAGTCATTTTTTATCAAATAAATCAAAGTGATAATTTAATAGTTTTAAATTCTGATTTTTACAAAAGTGCTGAAGACACTAGAATCTTTTTCGGACGAAATTTTCAGAATTTCGACAAGTTGAATGTACGATCTAATCATTACACCCCACTTCCGGAAGGCTGCTCGCCGCTCAAAAGAGATATTAAGAATTACATTTCTTCCGGTTGCGTAAATTTGGATAAACCAGCAAATCCGTCAAGTCATGAAGTGGTTGCATGGGTTAAACGAATATTACGAGTTGACAAAACTGGGCATAGTGGAACATTGGATCCCAAGGTATGTGTAGTGTGTAGTGTGCATAAAATTTTCATTTATTGAAATTATTTCCTGATGGTGATTTGTGGATATGATAAGCAGATTACGGAGCATTCAAGTACTTCCATATTTATTCGATTATTTGACTCATTTCTTTACTATTATAGAAAATGTACTTTAGATTTGAGAATTTAATCTATATTTTCTCCAAATTTGGAAAGTTGTTTGCATTTTTGTTGTAAATATTTCTTTCCTAAGTAAATAAAAAAGAAGTTCAATAATTTTTTTTTCTTAATTACAGATCGTCAAATTAAATTGATAGGAGGATTTAAACTTTTTTATCAAAATTTTTTGTTATAGGTGTCGGGCTGTTTGATTGTTTGCATCGACCGAGCTACTAGACTTGCAAAATCACAGCAAGGTGCTGGAAAGGAATACGTAACGATATTTCGGTTGCATAATACTATTGAGTCAGAAAAAAAAGTGAGGCAGGCTTTAGAGAAGTTGACCGGTGCACTGTTTCAACGTCCACCACTCATATCCGCTGTCAAACGGCAGTTAAGAATTAGGACAATCTATGAAAACAAATTGATTGAGTATAATCCGAATCAGAATATGGGCATATTTTGGGTTTGTTTTACAGAATCTGAATCATTTCTCTTATAAGTATAACTTACATTTTCTATTGTACTATATTCATTGTAGGCTTTTGGCAGTTAACTGATATGTTGCATTTTAGTTTAGAATAAAATTGTTTTAGAGACTTTATTTTAAGGTAAAATGCGAGGCGGGAACCTATGTGCGGACAATCTGTGTGCATCTTGGCTTGCTTTTGGGCGTTGGCGGTCAAATGCAAGAGCTACGGAGAGTTCGTTCAGGTTTGTTTTTCATATTTCACACTAAAATGGTTGTTCGTGTTTTATGCAAAATCATTCAATAATTTTACTTTACATTATTTTTTGTTTTGAGGTATTTTTGGTGAAAATGATAATTTGATGACAATGCATGACATTCTGGACGCACAATATCTTTATGACCATCACAATGACGAAAGTTATTTGCGAAGAGTGATCCGACCGCTTGAATCTCTTCTTGTGGGTCATAAACGAATCGTTGTTAAAGATAGTGCTGTAAGACTTTATTCGTTTTTTTGTCATATCAAGATCAAAGCAAAAAGTTTTATTCCTTCCTAAGATCTTATTAGAACCATATGTTCATACATTTTAGTGCGTTTTTCATCAATAGTTTATAATTTTCATTAATAAATTGATTGTTCTCTATATATGAATATATTTCAGTGTCTCTCAAAAAAAAAGAAAAGTACAAATTATGGAAACCTTTCCATTCAGTTCTATAAAGTCTTTCCGATTCTCATTTTCTTCTGTAAGGCAGTATGTAGCATTTATTAATCATTATGCAATGTTATTTGATCATTCTCAAGTAAGAAAGGATATTTAGTTTGAAGTTCTACTGTATACATTAGGTAAATGCAATTTGCTATGGGGCCAAAATACTTTTACCCGGTATTCTTCGATATGAAAATGGAATCGAGTTGAATGAAGAAATTGTTATTATAACAACGAAAGGTGAAGCTATTTGTTTAGGTTGGTTCTATTTTGATTTTAATTGATTTATAACAGACTAGAAGTAATGTTTTATAATAAATATTATGTTTTTCGCTTTAAAATCTTAAAATTTTTGGGTTTAGCGTTGGCATTAATGACCACGTCAACCATGGCGGTAACGGATCATGGAGTTGTTGCAAAAATCAAGAGAGTGATTATGGAAAGAGATACTTACGCTCGGAAATGGTGTCTTGGTCCAATTGCATCCAAAAAAAAGGCGATGGTTATTTATTTTTTTTTTTCGATTCAAAATAACAAAGATCATGTTGTACTTAATCCAGTTGCTTTATTGGATCGTTGAATTTAAAGATTGAATCAAATTAAAAAAATCAGAAGAATAGAACCATGAAAAATGAAAAAAATATCCTCAGAGGATTTCTAGATAAATCAAGGATTGCTTGATAAATATGGTAAACCAAATGAGAAAACTCCAGTTGGTTGGCGTTCCGCTTATTACGATCTTAGTGATATCAATCCGAGTAATTATAAACAAATATCACTGAAAGCTGAGAAAAGGGATTCCGAAAATCAGGTTTGGATTTCGCATAAAGTTTTTTTTTCGCGTTTAAACAGGACGATCAAATAATAATTTCACATTTTTGTCATATTTCCTCAACAGGCAATATTTAATCAAAAATTATGCAGTTTTTGTTTGAGCATTAGTGCCATTTTTTTTTTGAATATGTCATTCATTCCAAGCCATATTTCTTCATAATAGGATGAAAAAAAAAATAAAGATAGGATACCAAATTGAATTGTTCTAAATTGGTGTTATATCCATATCCCCATACAATTTAATATAAACTGGTCTTTGCAGCAACTAAAACAAGAGAAAAGAAATGAAATAGAATCGCCAAACTCATCCACTGATGAAGAAAGCGAATAAATTGTAAAAATTGATTAATTCGTTGTTGATTTCGTTTTCCAAATTCAGATTTATAGTGAATTCTAAACTAAAAGCATATAATTATTATAAAAAAGGTGAAAATATCACGCATAGGACTTCAGCATAGATTTATTTCGAGCGAAGCAAAGGAAGGATGCACAGCCATACCAAAATTACTTATTTGTCTTAAAATGGCATAAATGTATGAAATATTTTTCTATCATTTATTTGAAAAATACTGAATCACAGAAAAATTGTTTTTCTCAAGGTAAAGAGGAGCGAAATTATCTTATTTTATCAAATTGCTTGAACTTCCTTTGTTTAACTTTTGAAATAAGTGAACCCAATATTATTCATCAAAAGATTGCGTCTGAATTATTCATAAAAGGATGGAAATAGAATACTTGCTCGTTTCGTTGTCAAATCTCAGGAAACCTGCTTGTTTTGTTCTGAATAAAAATTTCTCTTTGTGAACCTCAGAACTTTTATTCAGTTCCTTCAAACAATGTTCAGTAGTTATTACGTTCTTGTGCAAAATTTCCCCTTCATTGTTCAAAACTATCAACTATATAATTTTAAAAGTTGTTAACCTTATGCTGTATTTAGATCTGAAATGACAGTAATTCAAATAGCTGTATCAAAATCTTTGTTTTTTAGCCTTTGAAAGAGTGCATATAAAATAAGCAGTTCTAATTATTCAGAAAAACAAGGTTTCAAATGATAATGTGAACATTTGAAGTGAAGGAAAATATGTTTTTACGTTTATGTGCTGTTGAATGTGATGTACCCTTTTCTTGAGAGTTCCAGAAATTCATATGTGCATTAATATTATATTTTCCGCCTATATTATGTGAAGCGTACCACGCTAATACCTCGATGGCTGCAATTTTCTTAATATTAAAATTATTTGTTTTGACGCATTCTTTTGCGTGTTTCCACGTACTATTCTGAATTTTTATTTTGACCATTAGTTTTTAAAGTTCGGCAAGTTTACATTCAAACGAACCGCTTTACAAATACAATTCAAACTTTAAAGAAAAGGCACTAAAAAGCATTAAAATAACACTGTTTGGTTCTCTTTGCGGGTAATCAACAAAATTTTCTCTGTGCTAAATTCATCTAATCCATTTAAGCTTCTGTTGTCTATTTTCTTCTTGCTCCATTTATACTTATTGCATAATTAGTGTCTGTTCAGATTGGAATCTGTATAGAAATTACTAAGTAATCTAGAATTCCGCACTTCCGAACAGGCATCACAAGAAATTTTTGGTTTTTCTAGAAGCTATATGTATCAGCCATATTTTTTTCGGCTATTTCGTCCTCCAATAAACGAATTCTTCTCTCGTGCTGACGTAGGATAGCTTTGATTTTGTTCAAATCTGATAGCACATCTTCTAATGAATTTGACTGAAATTCAAATTTCTTAAAGAAAAGTCAGTAATTTTATTGATCAGATATATTTTAGTAAACAAAATTTATGTAATATAAAATCTATACTAAAATTTAATTTGATAAATGTAAAGTAGTACAAATACTGGTATTTTTTGCTTACAAAGTGTTACCATAGAGATGAGATATGCTTCTTTTTATTTATGGATTAACTCTGCTGATTATCAAACAAATCTTTTTATGGATTTTATTTATGGATTTATGGATTAAAGATCTTTCAGCTCCTGATCCAGTGAACGTCGTTACATTATTTGGATTGTTTAATTACAGTTCCCTTTTCTGTGGGCATTGTGCCGCAATTTTAGGTATTACCATGATAGCTCAGATTAGCGAAAAAGATTATAACTGGACAGCAGGAATGGTTATACTATCCATTAACGAATAACAAAAAAAATTGTTCAAATAAAGGACGATGAAGAATGACAAGACTTTAAATAATTTATGGATCGCAGACATTCTAAATCAAGTGAATCATATCTTAGCCTCTTCCATTATTCATTAAACTCTGCTGATTATCAAACAATTCGAAATCTCCGCAGTGCAGAAAATGCAACGGTACCGAAAAAGAAAAATATTCTTGAAAATTGCAAGCAAACCACACAGACATAGTTAGAAGCATGCTAACCAATCTAAGTCATTGAAATTCAAGTACAGTTACTGGGTCGGTTTCAAGCACTGAATTGAACAAGAAAATTTTTATTTACCTCGAAAGTACCACTCACACTTTGTCTTGGTGAAATCGAATTACTATGCATTTGTTGTGGCGGAGCAAGCTCTTCTCTATCAGGTTCCCTATCTTTTTCTCGTCTGATACGTTCTAAATCAGCAGTTATTCTTCTCTGACCAGGTGTTGTTAGCGCACCATCTCTTTCGATATGCGATCGCAAATGTACCTGAATTACTAAGAAATGTAAAAAAAATTAGACAACATGATTCTGTTTTAAGTTTCTTTATTAGTAAATTTCATCATATTTCTATTAATTTCTATCAAATCCATAGAAATTATAGGAAAAAGCACCTGTTGCCGAGGTACTACTGTATTCAGATGTTCTGGACTGCGTGTATTTTGTGGACGCTGTTCACGTTCCGCACCACCAGTACGTTCTATCCTAACAATGCCAGTATCCTCGTCAAGTGATCCAGCAAGCATACTTTTTGGTCTGGTCTGACGGGGCGTCGGAGCTGATTCTTTATGACGTATATCTTCATGTGATGACATTCGTTGTTCAGTCTGTAACCGCGACGTGGCCAGTTCCTGACTAGATATTTTTGTCATTACATTTCTTATAATAATTGTGCACAATATCTATGAATTTGAATGTTCTGCACAGTTTTCGTTTATTGGCAGAATAACTCTTAATAAAATACTCATTTAAAATTGATTTATAAAGAAATTAAAACCTGGGAGGAAGAGCAGCAAGAATATTGGCTTTTTTTGCTACTTGTACTTTAGGCCTGGCAATAGCAGCGTCTGGATTTACTGGTATTAAATTCGGAGGAGCATTCTGACCTTCGATAAATTGTTCCGCGGTCAATGCTGGCACATGACTTCTAGTATCTGGGTACAAATCTGCCTAAAACTACAGGAATCTACAGTTCTATAACATATGTCACAAAATAAAGTAAGAAATAGCATATATATTTTCAATAAGGAACCAAACCTAAGTTAATCTAGAAAATTAGATTTTTTTCAATTTTCTAAGAGTAAAAAGGAGAAAAAAATGATGAGCAAAAATCGTCCAGATTGCAGGAACTTTCATTATTTTTTCACAAATAAAATTTCAAATGACCAAACCTGATATAAGTCAGATTTTCTAGGAACAAAAAACTGCAATTCTTCGACAACACCTTTTGTTGTTACTTTATATATGCGCGCAATTTCATTTTCATTAGAATTGAGACCCAATTTCGGCATGAATGCAATACCACGTTGAGGTTCTGATGTAGTGTATGTGTTGATATAATGTACAAACGGATATTCCAGTTCACTTCATAGTACCGTATAGCACAATCGCCCTGAAAAACTAAGCGGGGGCAGTAACACGAGGTGATTTAATTGAGTATGAATTTCAAGATTTTAAGTTCTTAATAATGGCTTTATTCAGTACAAATGTCATACTGAAACACGCTCATAAAACATCTTGTTTCTGTGTTCTATCAAATGATGGCCTAATATCTATTATTAAATAAGTCGTTATCACTTACTTTGCCTGCCAGATAAACAAGACCACTGTCCTCGTCATACAGAGGGAACAGAACACCGTTACTTGTATCAAGCTCCTCTTGTATCAGTGGTTCATCCAGATTCTCCTGAATATTTCTGATTGATAAGCATTGTTTAGAAAGAAAGATTCAAAAAAATTTCAAAAAAAACAGACAAGATTCAAAAATTAAATATGCCTAACAAAAACAGAATTCTAGCAAAGACGAAAAAAATTCAAACCATTTGGAAAGAATTAGGAAGAAATAGAAGAAATATGTCTAATTCAATGAGATAAAAAAAGACGGTTCTTTTTAACTAACCTGTGTTCGAAGTGCATAAAGTCTTTCAGAACGTTTTGTGAAACCAGTAGTAAAGATTCTGCCGTCTTTGAGAAAGATTGCGCGTTGTGGCTTCACTCCTTCATGTCCATTACCCTGATAAAGCACCTCACCTGTGTGAGAGTCGATTACTCGTATTTTTTTATCTTTGGATGTCGTAACAAACCGACTTCCTAAAAATAGCAAATTATGCTATTTCAAAAATTTCAATACAACAGTTAAACACTAAATGCACAAAGGGGATGAACAAAACAAAAAGTCGGTTTTCATTTTATAAGTCATATAGTGGTTTCTGTGCTACATTTCGAGTATATCAGTATGGATTCAAAATTCATTAATGTACATAATCAGAGAAATCTGAATCAGTATTTTGCTAGCAAAAAGAAATTAACAAACTCTTAGGAAAATGTACTGAAATGATTAAGAAAAACAAACCATCATAGTTGAAAGATACAGACCATATCATATCTGGATGGCCGCTAATTTCAAGTAGAGCGTCTCCCGTACCTACATTCCAAATCAACAATTTATTTTCACCACCTGAAAATATAAAAACGAAGATCCCTAGGCAAAATTAGTATTATTCATAATGATGAGAAAACATTTATGAAACATATTTGGCCACTACCGAAAATCAGAAATAGTAAACACAAAGTTTCTTTTAGTAGCTGTTTTCACTAACTTCATATTAAAGCTGTTTTAAAAAATGCTTGAAGAATTGAATATATCAAAAGTTATCCTAATTCTCCAACATTACAAAGTTTGAACTATGAGAAACAATTCTCGTCAATTATTTTTGAAAAATATACCAGCAGTAAGTAGAATATTACTGGCTGTTGGATGCCATGCTAAAGTATTCACGCGCTTTTGGTGACCACACAGTTCAACTGCTGGTTCGCTAATTGTACGAGTCAGACCATTTTGTGGAATTAACCATACCTTGATTATATGTTAATTAATAACGTAACTCTATCTATACAAACAATAATAAATCGTTCCAGAGAAATATAGTAAAGCATCAGTAGTGAATATGCAAAAAGAAATTACAAGTTTTTCAAACAATAAGTTTTTTTTTGTTATACATATGATTTTAACGCATGCTTACTGAAAATATATTTACAAAAAATGACAGCAGAGATACCTTGCAAGTAGTATCCTCTGAACAACTGGCAATAATGTTATCGTTAAAAGGACTCCAGGCTACTTCATGACATGGAGCACGATGAGCATCTACGAAAGGATAGTCCTTTTCGATACGTCCTACCTATAATAATGAAGTAATAACCATATCGTTTTGATAACAATAGTTGAAGTCTGCCATGTCCATTATATAAACATATGTAATTATTTGGTATCATCTCTTCTATAATCGAAGTCTGTAAACATCTATTACTTCATAAATGTTTGCTTATAGTCTAATGTTAACTTGAAATCAAAGAGTGCTACATTACATATACTACATATATACTATGGATGCATCCAAATTAAATTAGAATCATATGAGTTTCGCATTCGTCAATTTAGATTTTTAATATGAAATATTAACCTGAGTAATTTCGGACCTCAGTAAGCATAACTATTTTCGAGTCCATTCATCAGGACAAATTTTCTCTGAACTAATTTTGCTTCCT
Source organism: Dirofilaria repens (assembly GCA_008729115.1). NCBI lineage: Eukaryota > Metazoa > Nematoda > Chromadorea > Rhabditida > Onchocercidae > Dirofilaria > Dirofilaria repens. The sequence goes on along the minus strand of SNRZ01000004.1, from coordinate 13,773 downwards.
AATTACGAATATTTTGATGCTCTTGTTTCGCCTTGAATGGAACTAAGCGAAGATCAAAGCAAACAATAAATCAACAGAAATTCATTCTATATAAATGGAAAGGAAAGAATAAAACGTCACTTTTGAATTTGGCAAATTTAAAGTACGAAGAACAGGCGATGAAAAATGGTCCATGAAGTCTCCTATTCAACATAAAAGATATATGATAATAGTTATCATAAAGCCAGCAATTTTCTAATCCTTCTTAACTTACCATTCGTAAAATGCTTCTCATTTCAAATGCATTACGGAGAACTAAATCTGTAAATAAGTATTACTTATTGAATTTAGTGTCTAAAATATACATATCCACTATTCTATTGCACAGACTAAGAATTAGCCGAATCTAAATTAGTAAAATGAAGATGGAAATACGAAATTCAACACTTCGAAAACCAAAGATCTTTCGAGACAGCAAATGCGAAAATCAAGACTGGGGAACATTCACAATATTGCCCAATTATCGCTCAAGTCTGCAAATTTGGAAATGTTAGAGGAAGTGGTAAGATGAATTCATAAAGAACTAAATGAGCTCCTCTCTCTATCAAAACAAGACTAAATTGCTGAGAAAAAACTAGCTGTTGATAATGGAAAGTTCTGTGAGTGAAAGATATGGCTAATTGTCTCTTTATTATTTCATCGCAATATATCATAATTTTTAAGTGAAAGTACTAAAGTCTCGAAAAAGAGGAAAATGATATGCTAAAAGAAATCTTCACTCTTTTCTTTTCCTATCTCACGTATCTAAGAAAAATTCCCGACTCAGGAATAAAAAATGCTATGAATGAATTATCAATCTGATAATTATCTAATGAAGAATTAGAAATACTAATATTGCTATCAAAAAAAACTAATTACAAAATTCAATCCATCGCTAATGATTTATGACACATACGCATTCAAGATTTTATAGTTTGCTGAACCAGATAAATACCTTAAAGTAGCGAGAAAAAAAATGAGAATAATATTCAGGGCAGTTAAAATGAAACAGTGGAACTTTATCTCTCTTCTAATCACATCAATTTTATCAAAAAAGTTAATAATTATCAATGTGGGATCAAAATAAAATCGGTAAAAAGCATCCAAGAAGATATGATTTATAAATAACAACTTGATGATTCACACATGTCTTTTCCCAAGAATCGTCTCGCAAGAAGTCATAGCGATACTTAGTTCCTGCTGAGGATGAAGTTACATCTTCTACTGCATTGCACTGACTCAGTTCAACTGACTAAAAGTTATGTCTATTTCTCATTTCCTATTTTTTGTTGAACTCTCTCAAAGCAATACTTAGTTGCTACTGAGGATGAAGTGTGCCGGTGATGTAGGTGGACTTCTATGTCGAACTCTCTAAAAAAGCCAGTGCTTTATTGCAGCCCTTCAAAATATGCAGGACATCGTTAATTAGTTTTACATCTCGAATATCAATACGGAGTTTAGTCACACCATCACCTACATCACCGATAGCAAACACATATGCCTGTCCACTCGATCATTCAATGCAGGTCACTTCGCAATGTTTGTCGGAATCTGACACACACTCGATACAGTATGACAGTCGTCGATCAATCAATCATTAATAAACGCAATATTTTTTTCCACACTCATCTCTATCATCGAATAATACACATCGAGTAAAAAGAGGTGGAAGCAGTATTCAGCAGAAAGAGAGAATGATTTAATGATGAATGAATGAATGGAATGAATGAATGAATGAATGAATGGAATGAATGAATGAATGAATGAATGGAATGAATGAATGAATGAATGAATGGAATGAATGAATGAATGAATGAATGGAATGAATGAATGAATGGAATGAATGAATGAATGAATGAATGAATGAATGGAATGAATGAATGGAATGAATGAATAAATGAACAGTTTAATGGATGACCTTATTGATAGGTATGACGAGGAATGGTCCACCAGCTCCTTTGCAGATTATTGCAATAAACTTGGGGTTACAGGCGCAGAACAGTGAATCCCATGTAATTTCGGTGATGCGTACATCGGACATGCATTGCTCATGCTTTACAGGCTTGCAAAAGACATGCCGAAATTTACTTTGTCGTACGATACTACTCATCCTTATTACTGTGTTCGATTCAAGATGAGATAATTAAGCTTGCTTCTGCAACTGAGGCACGAGCAAAGAGAGATTAGATTGAAAGGACCGACCGATATGCCGATCTGAACTGCTTACACTAGACCACTACCAATACTTGCAGCCTTCACAGATGTTGTCGATGCTACCGTTGTTACACCATCCCATCAATATGTGAAAAATATCCTCTCCTCTTCTCTCCTCTCCTCTTCTCTTCTCTTCTCTTCCCTTCTTTCATTTCCTTTCCTTTCTCCTTTCTATTTCTTCATTTACTCTAAAAATTATCATACCGTGATAGAAGAAGTATTAAAGTATACCGTAAACAATCATATCAACTTTCATCTACTACTTACTTACTTTAACAATGTTAAGATTTAGCTTTTTTTCCTCTTCTCCGAATCCATCTCTAGAGTACAGACAGAGTTAAGCACACACTCATCTTGATGTTTAAGTTGCTTTACTGATCCCAGCATTGTTTAATCTTCTACCTACTTCTCCTTTCACTAAAGAATCGTGCGACGAAACACTGTATCATTCTCCTCGCACTCCAATAGATCAGCATAGTTGCATTCTGATTGGTTGAACTGTTGGAAAGAAGCAGAAACCAGTAATTCAGAGGCCAATTTTCCATCCAGAATTCCTATTCAAGCAAGCATTGCTTTTAACAAAAAATTAGCCTATTAATGCATACGCTTTACTGATAGACAGATGTTGAAAGTGATAAAGAAGATGTTATGCTAACAGTAAGAACAAGAGGAATAACTTTGGGCATTATCTCTACTGGCAAACAGCAGCTGTTTAAAATAACAATCTAGGCTCATGTTTTCTGACATTTCTTCTAATACTGACTGGCATTACAAAAAAAATTCATGCAAGTATTTACAATGCAAAATATAAGTTAAAGGATGCATCTGCACGCATAGTTCTTAACAAATAGTCAAATCATAGAGATAATTAGTACCGGGATGCACCTGTCGAGATGCAAGATAATTATTAGCAATGAAACGAGGCTTCTGTACAAAAAGGCAAAGAAGAATTGCATCGCATAAGTGGCATCGACCTCATTCTTACTTTTACAGTTTCTCCACTGGATATCATACGTTTATCACCATACATGTAAAAAATCTTTCTGATGTTGCATGACTTTATAATTCGCTTTTGAACGGTTATTTCTTTATTGTGCGATCATATTACGAAGTAAAAAGATATGTGCATTGAAATGATATGTGGCTTATCATCTATTCAAGAGGCCAGATACCGTAAGAGATTCCGCAATGATGAATGAATGTCCGCAATATTATTCCGACAGAATTGTCAATTACTCAATTATATGCCTTTGCAGAAGGAATCATTGAATTCAGTTAGTTATTTAAGTCACAATATATCATAATCCAAAATACATATATGCCCTTACATTATACGTCATACATATTACTGTTTTCAATTAAATCGCTTCCCTATCGAGATTTCAAAATAAAATCAAAGTAAAAATGTGACAAATGTCGCATGCATTATTCCCAGCAATTCTTCCTTTATTTCAGATGGATTTTTGGAACAAGAAAATTAGGTTCTATATACCTATGTCTTAATACTTCTGTACTGCTGGTGTATATATATACATATAATATGCTAAACTATTTCCACCCAATAATTTAATAATTATCATTTCAATAGAAATAACGAACAATTTCTCTACTGCTGTCTTTAATTTTTTTGGTAAAAACAAAAACTATTACTCTTTTATTGTTGAAAATGTGTTCTTAGCATAAACTTCATTCAAATTATAATGACTACCTATTACACATGGAATTAACAACCATCTAAACAAAGCGAAATTAAAATAAACAGGAAGGTGAAACGATAAAAGAATAATGAAATGCTAGAATACACATAAAAAATGAAAAAAAGTTAATTATTTTTCTAAAAAAGAGATATACAAAAATATAAAAAGCAAAATTTCTGAGGAGATATGCAGGGGAATTTTCACTTCACTTTTTTCCTCCTTGTGATTATATCCTAATCCATTTTTTCCATAAGAAGTGTGCCATTGGTTTGACTAATATAATCGAATGCTGGATCCTCCACAATACGTAAATAGTTGTGATTGAGAAAACGGGCCATCTACAAAATATAAATTCGGAATTTTGTAGGAGACAATAAAAGAGATATGTTGTGAGTAAAATGCTCTGCCCCAATTTTTGATTGTTGTAAAAACAGTTAATTATTCGTATAAACCATAACAAGTCTAGTAGTTAATTATACATTATCTACCAACACTTTCTTTCATTTATGATTGCGTTTTCGACCGACTTTATCTCAAGATTAGCGGAGTAATTATTTTTTCTGCTTTAAGAATAAATCCGCAAGAATAAATCCAGTGATTTCATGAACGCCTCGTCTGGAAAAAGCTTTTAGCTATCTATTTAATCATTATTTTGACTTATAAATGATCTACCTGCATGAGTTGCAAAGTGATGTTTGTGAAATGGCATGCGAAAAGAAGCATGTTGCGTGGTTGGACACGACATGCAAAACGCATAAAAACTGCTGAATAGATGCACAAAGCTGTGGTCATTGGACCTAAAATAAATGTAGAATCTCATTTATTAGAAAATCTGGAATACTATGAGTGCATATGAAACTATTTTCTTTTTCAATTTATAGAAATATGTAGAACGAACTTCTGTTTATCTACAGAATAATTTTTTTTTCCTACAGAATAACATTATACCTGAAATCAAATCGGGATTCTTCTTCAAATCTGCTACAGCAGCAATTGGGATGCCCCAATTAGCTACAGGACCCCAAAAATGAGAGGAACAGAAATAGCTTATCCATTCTTTTGTGGATGGGCGAGATAGATTTTTTAAAATTGTATTCATTCTTTTTCTGAAACTAAGGATATTGTAGGATTAGACAAAAACAAATCTATTTCGCAAACGAAAAGAATGGGTTGCAGAGTTAAACGCCACTAAACAAATTTAACCATAAAGAAGTCAAAACACACAGCAAATATCCTGAGCACAAAAAAACTCATGAATCTTGAGAAATCAATGTTGCATAGCTGCATTTAACGAGGAAAGATGGTCGGCCACAAATTTGTTAGTGTGGTTAGTAAAATTCGTTTAAGCATTCTCGCCAATTTTCACCTTGCGTTTAATCGCTGAAAAGACAATATGCAAAGCAACGAGCAAGAAATGATACAAGGATCGCGAAGAGATTTAAGTGAGTTAATTCTAATTTGTAAAATGGAAAGGAATTAACTTTTCTTTCTTATTTTATAAATTACATATTAGCATGATGAAAGTGAAGGAGATTATCCTTCACCTTCATGCAGTTTCTCATGTTAACTCGTATAGCACGCTGTACGAGAATCTCTTAGGAGATCATAAACAGTAACATAATGGAGTATATAACAAAGAATTTTTCATTCGACCAATAAATAACTCATAACTTGTCTGTGATCTCACCAAAACTGTTTTTTTACTTTGTCTACCCAATCTGTGAAGATTTTACGAACAGTTTAATCAATAGTCCAAATAAGAGTTTGTTGATCATGTCATCGCATGTAATTTATCACCAGTGACGGAAGCATTGAATTAATCAGGTAGCTATTTTCATACTTGCATGTTTATGTAAAAAATGATAACGAAACAGACCTTGTTTCAGAGATTTCTCGTACTAAGACTTTCATGAAGAGCAATCGTGACAATCCTTTCAGAAGTCTCTACACTCCTCAGATGTTTCCACATAGTACAGTGATATCCAGTCCTTATTCGTCCCTTTGTTATAGATCGTTTTACCAACACCAAAAGCGACCGTACTACCATTTGTCCACACCGACTTCAGCAGTCAGCAATTTTACCACCACCCAACATTCTCCATACTGGCGTATTCCACCAAAAGTATATTCGCCACATACCTATAAAAATCCACAGAACATGGTAGGTGTTTCACGTTGATAGGATAAAAAGAATTGTAAATCATAAACTAGTAAGATTAATGAAAATATTTGATAGAATGATAGTTTTTCATCCTCGTTATGCATCATTATTATCAGAGTATGTCTTCGTATTAATACATACCATAGTTATCTTATTAATCCTCAAAAATGATGCGATAATCTATCATTCAGATAAAAGAATGCAGTAGTTTATCTGCAACTTCCGATAACAAGCGCGACAGTTATAAAAATTCAGAAGCGATTGTACAGTTTGATGTCAATGAATATGTAATACCGTCTATGACAGTTAATCCTTGGGCCAAATTAGAAGAACTTTATGTCAGTCGTCGACTGGATAAACAATAACATGATATAATTCTCAATCTGTATTAAATACTGTAGATTTGATAAAAAAGAAATTGGTTTTTCTTAAATCGTTGACATGCAAGTTAAAAACAAAGAAGAATGGAAAAACGCATACTAATTTTCAGTTATGAGAGGAATGGAAGAATTAGCCTTTCAGGATCAGTAATGATGTGTCAAGAGATGAGAAGTGTGAATTTAGATCTATTTGTGCACAGAAGGTTGTTGCAGGAACACTGTTGCAGTCTTAAAATTCTAAAAATTAAGCAAATCAAAATATTATGTCTCCAATACTCTGTCTCTTTTGCAAATTGAAATTTGAAGATCTTAAAGTACAGCACCTAGAAGAGTCCAGGTAAGTGGCAGAAAACTTTTTATTCCTTAGCTTCGTTGTTGACTTTCCAGTAATGTTTAGTCTTGAACTGTTTAAAAGAGAAAAGGGAAGATGAAGGATGGTTCTTATTTGCTGTAATATGAATTTGAATTTCATCTGTGAGTTCTCTTCACTCAAATTATTCTAAAGAATGAACGCAAACTAGTAAAACAAACTTGAAGGAATGGTTGAGTCTATAGTTCAGGAAATATATTCAGTATCACATGATTTCAGTATAGCGAGTTGATGATTGAAGCGAAGTCAATGTGCTTTGATTTCCAAAAGTTTAAAAACATAGTGGACAACTAACCAGAACGACTTTGGCAGACCGACATCGCGATATGTGGATATATCTCTGATCACATGATGGACATATTGTTGCTGACAAGAAGTGGTGTCGTCAAGCTGTTTCTTAATAAACGCCAAGCCTTTTTCATGTGTTACTTACATATAAGGGTACTAAGAGTAATGATATGGAGAGGAAAAAGCATTTGAAAATAAATCAAAAGCAAATTTACAACAGGACTAAATGATTAAATTCGGGAACCACCAACATAAAAACCAAAACCGAATCCAGCTTGTACAGAATAATGTATTTTCATTTCGGATATCCGGATTTGGTTTTATGAGTACTGCATGTTTCTGTTTTATATTGCACATTAGTCATTAAGGTCGAGTTCTGCGAGTACCAAATATCCTATGCCACGACAAAAAACTTGCCAGTGGAACATCTTAAAAACAATCATACCTTTCTTGCGATCGTCCATTAGTCAATTTCGAATCACTTCATACAAACATTACAACAAAAATAACGTGTAACAGTACACAAAGTAATAATGCAAATGACTATTTGATTACCTCGCCCGAAAACGCCAGTAATCCTTCATCCTCAATATTAGTGGTTGCAATGGCCGATTGTTTTCATATACAAGCGTCGGCGTGTGATACACAACCAGGAATTTGAAAATTCCTTCTGCATACTGACTGCATTTTAAAAAGGAAATATCGTTAACAACTTCTCCCTATGAGACCGTCAACCCAAAAAATTTGAATGTTTGTTCGGTGACTGCTGTTCCTCAGAATTTTCAGATTTGAGTGACACTAAAATCCGATTGCAATCCTGACCGCCACCGTTTTTTGTTTGTACTGGCATTCCAGAAATATTTCCGATGTTCAGTTCGATAGGACGCACTGACTTTTTCACTGCTTCCTTTTCTCCTTCTGGTATTACTGGTTCTTCAGCAGACGATTTATCTCCTAAAACATATTTTTTCAATGATTGACAAAACTACAGTGTTAAAAAATTAAAGTATGTTGCATCTTCCCATCAAACTAACAATGCAACTGTTCACTGCTTCCTTTTCTCTTTCTGGTATTACAAATAAATCTTATCCTATTTTAGTTCAGGAAAAAAAAATGACAAAACACAAAAAAACGACATCAGTACGCTCAGATATAAGCGTGTCTTTTTCATCCAAAAACGAAGTAAAGCAATCTGAAACTTATTTTCATGCATGAAAAAGTACGCAATTCCATTTTAAGAATTTCCCATTTAGAAAAAAGATCGAGCGCACAACGACCAATGTATATAGCTATTTCTTCAGTAGGCATCATTTCATTACATACTTGTTTATGCTTCTAGCAAAAAGAGAAGTATGATAACCTTGTAGACCAAAATAATCTAGCTGCAACATTCTGAAATGCAATATCAACAAGCGCTAAGCCACAAAATTAATAAAGACCTTCTTTTTCAAAACCAGAGAGTGCTTCCCTCTTTAATTTCAATTGAACATGAGGTGCATATCCAACTTTAGTGCAGCAGATAAAGCAATTAGCGCAATGGTAACGAACTAATAAAATTAGCCCATCTACTGAAGCGTAAAGAAATAGAACACATAAATATTCAGAAAGATTTGACAGACGTAACATTAGCAATGATTTTTCCTACTTTTTCTCTTTACCTATTTTTCTTCCTCACAAGTTTTAATTTACATATTTAATTTTTTAACTGAACGTCACGGTAGTATGAAATAAATCATCGCATAGTTCCTTCGTACTGTTACATTCAATTAATTATTAGTATTCATTAACAATAAGACAATATGACGGGAATGATGCATAATTCAGGAAGCTCCAATTTCTCAACAAGATGTTCGATTAATGTCAACTTTGAAAGATGTTACTACAAGAAAATAATTTGATATCCGTTTTGCCGGATGCAAAACAAAAATTTTTTATAAATATCAGAATATGAAAAATTTGGTTGCGTAAAAGAAAATCTCAGTTAGATCTATGAAAATATTGCTAAATTATAACATATTAATTCAAACATTCCGAATGTACCGAATGTCATTACTGAACAATCTTTAACATCATCATACAAAATAGAATCAACAGCAAAACTTCACACGAAATAATCCTTTATTGATCGATTAACAAACAGGAGAGCAACATGAATCATTAAATTCACCATGTTAGAATGGTCATTTTAGCCTTTAGAAATTAATAAATAAAAATTTGAAATTTCGAGAAATCTAAATCGATTATGCATAAACAAAGTGAATATCAGAAAATAGCAATAAAATATAATATAGAAAAAGAGAACTACTACTACCCTGTCTTTTACTTTAAGCATAAAAAAAGGGTACAAGTTATACGAATATTCCTAAAATAAATAAAATGTAAACAATAAAATACATAGTCAATTTTGAAAGTATTCTCTGTGGTTTAGCGATGTTTGCAGTAAAGCTAATGATGAAGTCTGTTGATATGTTGGTGCGTTTGAAGTAGAACTACTATTAATAGTAACTGATACACTACCTTTTGATTCCATTGATGCAAGCTGTCCTAATATTTCACTGAGTTGATTTTGCATCCGGGGATGTACATGCGATGCACTTGTTGTAGACGTTGAAAGTGCCGACATCACTGCTGGTGGCAAAACACCACTTTTACTAACAAGTTGCAAAACAGATGCTGCTGCTGTAGGACTTAAATTAGCTAACAATGCACGTGCCGCTTCCAAATTGCTTGGATCGGCCTGAATTGCTCGAATTGCTGCATCTACATCTGAAAAATAACCAATGTACTATTGTCTAGGGTTTATAATATAGCTCAAAATCGACAGTGCCATCAATCATTTATGACTATTTTATCTTGTTTTATAAAAATTTAACCTCGACTATTAAGCCATTTTGCCGTTTTGTTTTCTCGTTAGAGATGGAGATACATTTCTTTAACAATCCATTATGCTCGTGAAAACTTGGAAATCATAACTTACTTTTTAATGAAGCTTCTGAAGATGAATTATTTTCAATAGATAAATGTGCAATGTTCAGACGTCTTGTCGTTGAAAGTGATGAAATACTTCTTAAATTTGTGCTCGAATCAGACTGTAATTAAAAGTTGAAATTTTGCTTCATATCTCAGCAAACAGCATGTAATGTTCAAACGAAAAAAGAATTCAAAGGTAAAATAATAAAAGGAACCTGATGTGAACTAGAAGGAAGCACAGAGTAATGCTGCTGTACAAACTGCGTCTGTAGTTGCGACGACTGCGACATTACTATGCTACCTAAATATATAACTTCAAAATGAGTGATGAGAAAAAATACATTCCAGGTACTTGGCAAAAGAAACAATCTTTGAAAAAGCAAAACTGGGCACAAAAAAAGTGTGTTAGTTTAAATCAACGCAAAGATCATTCAAAAGGATAGAATACCCAAATTTTAAGCAAAAATCCAGTATTGTCTTCTAGTTTACTTCCTCTAGTTTTTATAATGTTCTTCATCCTATATATAATATTTTACAAGTTATATGACAAAGAGACTCACTGCCAGCCAAACGGCTCTTCCTCTGTTTTTTCGACCATAACTCATGACAATCTTGCCAATCTGGAAGTTTTGGTGGTGGAACTTTTGAGGGATCGACATCACTCAGCCAAGGATGTGTAAGAGATGCTTTTGAAGTAATACGCTTCCTTGGATCTAACTCAAGCATTCGGTCAAGTAAATCCAAAGGTTTATCAGGTATGCTGCAATCACATCAACAGATGATAAATGATAATACAAAAATTATTCGTCGAATATTTCCACATTATGAAAACTTACAATCCAAATGCATCACGAAGATTCGAGGGAATGTACGCTTTGGCCGAAAGTTGCAATACAGAGGCAATTTGATAACATCAGGCCAATTTTCAGGCGACGGTGTACCACAGAGTTTCGATATTACATCCAACTGCACCATTTCACTATTTCCTTGAAACATTGGCTTCTTCATATATAACTCTCCAAGAATACACCTGCAATTTATATGTTATAATCCCAGCAACATCTCTATAACCATTTAGAAATATTCACTTCCAAATGAAGTTATTCGTGAGTAAAACAACGAACCCAACACTCCACACATCAACAGCGGTTGTATATTGTTCTTCACCTAACAAAAGTTCCGGTGGACGGTACCAAAGTGTTATTACACGATTGGTGTAAGGACGATCTTGATCTTCATCGTAAAATCTTGCCAAACCAAAATCAGCTAACTTAAGTTCCCCTCTAAAATAGAATGGTGTTTTGTATCAACAGCTATTAGTATAGGCAATGAATAAAACAAGGAATTCGCAATAAAATTAATTATACTTGTTGTTTAGAAGAATATTCGAGCATTTGATGTCACGGTGAAGAAATCCAATCGAATGGCAATATTCTAACCCAGAAACAAGCTGCTTCATAAGCGATGAAATTTGATCATCCGAAAACTCAACAAATTGGCTTTCCAGTATGCCCATAAGATCGTGATCAAGATATTCAAAAACCAAATAAAATGCGCCTAAATTCAGTACCGCAAGAGATAAAAATTAGCATCAAAATAATCCCACTTTTACATCTTTTTGAAGCATAATGAAAAATGCGTCAATGCAGAAAGTAATATACCTTTGTCTTTCCTAAAATCTGCAGCAGTTTGTTTGTCAGTGACAATATCGATTAGTTTAACAACATTCCGATGATTCAGCTGTCTGAGAATCTTAATTTCACGAACAGCTGTAATAGGGAAGCCTTCCTTTTCATTTTCTAGACGTACTTTTTTCAGTGCAACTACCTCATCTGAAAAACATCCATTACTTTACTTTTCCTTTTTAAAAGATGGCTTCAATATGCTTTTTATCAGTTACAAACATCAAAAACAGAAACGTTTCAAAATGCGAATTAAGGTTGATATCGCAAATAATAATTCACCAAGAACAAACCAGAAACTTTTGAACTGAAAAAATATATGGATAGTCATAATATTCTTTCCCTCAAAGCGATTAATCAGAAAATCCTCCGAGATATCAACTGCATAAAAAACTTACGGGTAATTTTATCACGTGCTTTGTACACTTGTCCATATGTGCCTTCACCTACTTGAGTTTTGATTTCATATTTTTCCATTGTTGAGCAACCCCAGTTTTCCGGATCTTCCCGCAACTTAAGACGTTTGTTTAATACCCTATAACTTCATAACTTCAATTTTACAAAATGTCATTGTTTGGACATGTAAACTTTTGACATAAGTTACAAATAAATGATTTTGACCAATGCAAACAAACTAATAAATTTCTCTCCTACGTACTGAGATCTTTCTCTATATATAAAAATATTAGGCAAATCAATGTACAAATAATTTTTGAATACAAACCAAATGAACTTACAGAGGTCGTACGAATATTCGTTTGGACTGGGGAGGAATTGGTGGAGGGGCTGGTGGGGGTACAACAGGAGGCATAGAGACATCTCGTTGTACAGGATGAACTACAGCTACTGATGATAAAAGATTTGGATTAGGTATTGAAGGAGGTGCAGGTGGAGGAGGCTGTGATGTGTTAACAGGTAAACAAGGCGGTAATGGCATAGATGAAGGCATGGGTGGTAAAGGAGGAGGTGGTAAGATTGGATTCGGTGCAATCGGAGGTGGCGGCATAGGTGGAGGTTGCGAATATGGAGGTGGTGGAAAAGTAAAGGCTGCCATCTGAAAATATATAGAAATTTCAATAAATAATAAATGAGACAGAGACTGATTAGTAAATTAAATGAAATGACTCCATGCTGCAAGTTTTCTAAAGTAGATTTGCCATATCGCAATTGTGAAATTTGAGAAAATAATCTGCTCTAAATTCTACAACCATATCGCAGTTGTACAACCAGAGAAAGTAATCTGTTATGATTTTACAAACATGAGATTTCTTAAAAATAACATTTCTAAAAAGTTAAAGAAAAAATTACTAAAAGGATTACCTGACAGTATATCCATATTGCGCAGTGTAAGCTGCCATTGCTACTTGATATGCATTTGGATCCATACCAATTGGAGCTGGTGGTGGTGGTATAAAAGTTGGTACAGCCGGCATAAAAGATGTCGCTGGCGGTGGGACACTGGCAGGAATTACCCGAATTGGTGGTGGTGGAGGTGGCGGCACTACTAATGTTGATGCCTATAATAAAAATCATTAAATTGAAAAGTATAATCTATGCGATAATTAAAAAGATTCTAAAATAAAAATTATGATTTACTTTGAAAAGTCCCTAGTTTCATTACTACATCAGTATTTTCTTTCCTTTAATATAATTAGATTCAACATCTATCTATCTATCTATCTATCTATCTATCTATCTATCTATCTATCTATCTATCTATCTATCTATCTATCTATCTATCTATCTATCTATCTATCTATCTATCTATCTATCTATCTATCTATTATCTATCTATCTATCTATCTATCTATCTATCTATCTATCTATCTATCTATCTATCTATCTATCTATCTATCTATCTATCTATCTATCTATCTATCTATCTATCTATCTATCTATCTATCTATCTATCTATCTATCTATCTATCTATCTATCTATCTATCTATCTATCTATCTATCTATCTATCTATCTATCTATCTATCTATCTATCT